>CM055121.1:485664234-486935158 GCA_029206835.1 Rana muscosa
TGGAAAATTTCAGGGGGCGCGAATACTTTTTCAAGGCACCGCATTTTCAGCTTCTAGGTACATCAGCCAAGTATGGTATATACATATTTATACTGCTACAAACTGGACCAATGGAACTTTGTAAAAATATATCATGCCTGGAAATCTTTAATTACAGAGTACAGTATATGTAATCGGTTATGCTAACCAATGTAGCACTATATCCAATGTTTAAAGGATATAGCACTACACTGTTTGGTTTTTAAGTTGTATGTATTTTGTATCTAAATATTGTGTTGGCTGCTTATTCCCTTTGAGCACATTTAGGCTCTAGCGCAGTGGTTCTCAACCTTTCTAGTACCGTGACCCCTTAATAAAATTTCCCAAGTTGTGGGGACCCCCTAACAAATACATTTTCATAGCGTGGGTTGTCAGCACCCAAGGCAAGACAAGTAATTTGCGCCCCTAACTCACGGACATTAAGCGTCCCCTGAGTCACTTCCACTCATACAGAATTAAAACCCCTTATGGTACATTTTAGGATGTAGCACTCTCTTTGTTCTTTCTTTCCCTTTTAGCTCTCTCTATCCTAATTTCTTGTTTTTTTCCCCCCGATCCCTCTCTCTAGCTCTTATTCTTTCTCTCCCATTTTCTTTGTTTCTCCCCCTCTTTTCCACTACCTTCCATGTATTCTCTATTTTGGGATGAGTGGCAATGCTGGGGGGAGATCTGATCAGCCTACTTAGGTGCTCTTGATCAAGGTCATCTGCTGATCTGAGAACTGTAGTGGGGACTTTTTATGGCAACTCCAATTACAGGTAGTGTTACACTGTGGTGTCTCGCAGCAGTGACACCTATGCCGAAATTAGGAGATAGGGTCTCCTCCAGCACCTCCCACTTCACATTCCTCACAGTCAGCTGTCCTCTAGTCTCTGCTCCCTACCCATGCCGTGAACTGAATGGGCAGCTGTGAAAAGGCTGAGTGGGCTTCCACAGGCTCCAGGGACAGCCCCGGTGGGCTTCCACAGGCTCCAGGGACAGCCCCGGTGGGCTTCCACAGGCTCCAGGGACAGCCCCGGTGGGCAGACGCGAAAAGGCTGGCAGAGTAGTACGTGCTTCAGCAACAGCCCAGGATTTGGTGACCCCTGGCAAATCGTCATTTGACCCCCATGGGGGTCCCGACCCCCAGGTTGAGAACCACTGCTCTAGCGCAATATTTTTTTTCTTTTTTTATTGAATAGGTCCACTCTTCTCAAAATTCCAGTAAAGCAAAAGACCGTACCTTAAACAGTAACACTTCTAATAACACATTTGCCCTAAAAAGAAACCTACACCAGAGACAAAACTAAATGCCCGAAACTGGTCATTCCCCCTTCGCAATGAAGCACTGCTGAAGCCCCTAAAAATCTGTTGCAGTTTGAATCCTAGATCGGGCAAGAAAGGGACAACATTCCTCTCCCAAAACTCTAGCAACCGGTCTTCTCAGTTCCCAGACATTTAGAGTGCTGTGAAAAGAAGAGGGTGCTGCAGTGTGGTAAACATGGCCAGGTCCAAACTGAGGCATGTTGCTGCCATCAAAATTACCATATTTTTCTTAAAGCAGAGTTCCACTAAAAAGTGGAACTTCTGTTTATCCGTCTCCTCCCCCCTCCAGTGCCCCATTTTAGGGAATGGGTACCTGTTTTTGACAGGTACCGTTCCCCCACTTCCAGGAGATGGGGCCCCAGCCCTGTCTCTCGGAAATTCAGTCCCCTCCTCCTTCCTCCGCCGCAATAAGAAATTGCAGTGCACTTCTCGCATGCGCAGTAGGGAACCGGCTGTGAAGCCGAAAGGCCTCACTGCCAGGTTCACTTACCAGGAAAGACGGCGCCGGCAGCTGCAGCCGATCGACTGGTGTGCCGACACTGCGGGCTCCCTGGGACAGGCAAGTGTCCATATATTAAAAGTCCGCAGCTGCAGTATTTGTAGCTGCTGATTTAATTTTTTGTGGGGGGCTGGACCTCCTCTTCAAAATGGTAGGTTTTCTCAGTTTAAACATTTGATGTTTTATATTTTACTAACACGAATAAAATATGAGTTTATAGGATTTACAAATCATTGCATTCTGCTTTTATGTAGATTTTACACAGCGTCCCAACTTTTTGGGAATTTGAGTTGTACAATATTTGCAATTAAAATAAATACCAAAACGTGCATTTACACTCTTGGGAGTTAGTATATGATGAAGTAATGGATAGTACAGCTCTAGGAAAGAATCTATGCTTGAATCAGTTTGTGTAATGAACAAGGCAAACTGCATTTCCACCCACTTCAGGCAAGAACAAAGTTCTCTTTAAGGCCTCTTTCACACGGGGCGGATCCGTGAAGATCCGCCCCGTGAAGCTCCGCTTGCTCAGCGGGGATCGCTCCGTTGATCCCCGCTGAGCCGACGGATGACTGGGCGGTCCCCGCACACTGTGCAGGGACCGCCCCGTCAGAGCGCCGCTCTCCCCTATGGGGAAATCGGATGACGACGGACCGTAGAGTCCGTTGTCATCCGATCCGCTCCGCAGACGGAAGGAAAAATAGGAGTTTCCTCCGTCACACTTTTTCGGAGCGGAGGTCAGCGGACATGTCACCGCTGACATCCGTGCTTCCATAGGGGTGCATGGAGGATCCGTTTCAGGTCCGCCTAAAAAACTGACAGGCGGACCTGAACGGCGGACCTGAACGGACCTCCGTGTGAAAGAGCCCTAAGACTCAGTGCGATACACCTTCGGCCACTGTTCCAAATTCAGCTTTCCTTACACTGATGAAAGTGTCAGATTTTCTCTACATTACAAGACAACGCTCATTCAGTCCAAGGTTTTTGTCAACATAATTCCGACTCCTACCCACTTCAGTTTTACAGACATTTTGCATATGTTATGACAAAGTGCTGTTAGAAAATGTAGTAAAATCATAGTAGTGAAAGTTCAGTGGAAATCTCGGATTGCGAGCAATGCGGTTAACGAGCGTTTAGCAATACGAGCACTGTATTTCCTAAAATCCTAACTCGGTTTGCGAGTGTTGTCTCACAACACGAGCAGGATTCAAGCCAAAGTGGTGTGCAGTACCACGTCTGGCCTGAGGTGGGGGGGGGGGGGCGCCGGAGCAGAACGGCACCGATCGAAAACGGCCGGAAAGGCCAAACTGTCCTCGGGCCTTTCCGGCCGTTTGAGGCTCTCCGCCGCCCCCCGCCTCTGGCCACATGTGGTATTGCATGCCATTAAAGTCAATGCGGAACAAATTTTTTTTGTTTTCATTGACTTTAATGGGGAAACTCGCTTTGCTCGTAATCCAAAGTACTCGCATATCATTCTCCTGGAACGGATTATGCTCGTAATCCAAGGTTCGACTGTAATCCTAAATGGAAATTGTTGAACATTAACAGGCAAATGATAGACCTTCATTCAAAAAAAGTGCCTACAGATAAAGGTGATATACTTCAACAAATGACATGATGCATTCATTCTTATAATCTAAACCAGTGGTCTCCAAACTGCAGCCCTTGGGGCACTAGTTCATTCACTGATACCAACAATGGGGCACAATTCCTCCCAATAACACCAACGATGAGGCAGAATTTATCCCAACACCAACAATTGTGCACAATTACTCCCACAGTTCAGCCCCCCTAAAATCTGAAGGACAGTAAACTGGCCCCTTGTTTAGAAGGTATAGAGACCCCTGATCTAAACTAATAAAAAAAAAAAAAAAGCAGATATGACACAGGGAAAAAAGTACCCCCCCCCCCCCCCATTACGTTTACCAGCACTTCAAATCCATTAAAACAGAATCTTGTGTTGCCAATGATTAGAATTTAGGAAGTATGCAAAATTTATTGGGACCAGCAAGCTGCAAGATGCTCCTTAAAAATAAAAAAGTACAGTCAAAGCTCATTTGGCTGTAATTCTATGGATCACAGGAGTGCAGTTCGTTCTGCACACCTGTGACCCGTTTTCAGGAGACAGCGGGCTGGAGTCCACTGTCAACTGACAACACAGAGCCAGTCCAGGCTCTGGAAAGAATGCGACCACATGGTCAGGATCCGCCAACATGCCTGAATGGGCACAAGGCTCAGCAAGCCGCCGAGAGCCTAAGCCCAATGCTCCATTGAGCGTGGGGGATTGGGGGCAGAGAGAACTGAGCGATTGTCGTTGTTTGATCGCTCGGTTCTCAGTCTTAGAACTGGCGGGTGACTGAGGCTGCATCCACCTAGGCAAGTATGATTCTTGGAAAAAACTAATCCCATACTTCTTGTTTAAGTACTGTATTTATTGGCATATAACACTCACTTTTTTACCCTGAAATAGAGGGTAAAAACTGTGACTGCGTGTTATACACAGGGGGCCGTGGAAAGTTTTTTTCCTGAAAGCTCCCTCTTAAAGTTAGGGTGCGTGTTATCCGCTGATAAATATGATAATACACTTTATCCCTGGCATCTTAGGGTATGGCACACAAATAATGACATAAAAGCTGAACTCCAGGTATGGATTTAAATTGCATAGTTACATTGGTCTTGTTCGGTCCAAGTATACACATCCCATACCTGTGGGAGCTGTGAAAGCCAGGAATCACTGTGGTATTCGCCATGACCACAATCATCACTGCTGTTTTCTAGGACCAGTGCTGAGCAGCTGCCCTTCTGTATAGTAACCACAGGAGTTCACTCAGCACGGGTGCCATTTCCAGAACGTCTAGCATTTTTCTCAATGAAGGCAAGGCGTTCTCTGACTGGATGAGGTGGAGCAGTGACATCACAATCGCCACCTCATCAAAACAGAGAGTGACTTGCCTTCATTGAGCAAAATGTAAGGCATTCTCTGAATGGTAGCAAGGCAGCCAATTGGCCTGAGGCCTGGAAGACCGGATGCACACAGCCAATAGGCGATGTAGCTAAATGCATTAAGAAACTAATTGCTAATGCCATCGATACCCGCATGTTGCCGGGCTGAAGATGTCAGTGACCAGCAGGACGCTCCAGAACATCACAGCGCTGAAGAGAAGGCGATTGTAACTCTGCTTTAAAAAAAAATGGTCTGTGTTCATTGTATAATAGTTTGTTTCAGCTGGGCAAATCCCAGAGGCCAGATAAACAATATGTTTTATTTATCATATCTGCATACCAATGTAGCAAGGGTACATTTAAATATAGGCCTTGTAGAATTGAGGAGCCTTTACAGCATGGGGGTCGGCGGCCCACGGGCCTCACCCATCCCATCAGCACTAATTGTCCGGCCAATCAGTGCCCATGATTAATTTACGGGCACCCGGCCATGTTTGCCGCTGTCCATCGGAACAGCGAGCGTCTGGTATCACGGGGCAGGAACCACTGAAAATAACTTTTACATTAAACAGCAGGCAATTGGTTGCTAGGATCTCCAGCAACCAATCACCAGCCTGTTAATGTAAAAAGATAACTTCAGCAGTTCCCACCCCCATCCAGCCCTGTGATACCACCCGCTCTATGCTGTGCTCTACACCTGCATAAGGTACAGTGTGTGTTTTTGTGTCCCGTGGGGTGCAGAGAAACTTGCTATGGGGAGGCTGCAGAGGATACTATGGTAGTGATGTGAAGGGGGACAGAGGACATTGCGATGGGGGGGGGCCCCCCCATCAGCCCTGGAGACGAGCCCCCCCCCCCCCATCACCCCTGGGGACAGGAACCCCATCTCCAGACCATGCTGGTTGGCGTCAGCCACCCTTGGGTGCCAGGATGGGGACGGGACAGTAAAATCCAAATCCCTAGCCATGTGCTCCCTCAGGCTTTGTATTAGTTAATCACCTTAAAGTGAAGTAAACCTGTACTGTTATTACTATGTTAGGATATTATATTATCTTTATTAGCAGGCGAGTGCGGGCCTCCATTCATTCACGTACATTGAATCCGGCCCTTAGAGTGGAAAAGGGTTGCCGACCCCTGCTTTACAGGAACTATAAACTGCAAAACACTTTAAAGTCCTGTAATTCATAAGAAAACAAGGATTATTATTTGTATGATTTCAGTTAATTCCGTAAATCTAATCAGCTGGTGTAAACAATTCAGTAATCCAAAAGCTTTTCTCTTCGCACTGCCCATTCAAAATACACCCCATAATGTTAAAGCCAAAGTATGCTGAAAAAAAAAAAAAAACATCTGCCGATATTTGTTAAATCATCACTGGAGCGCCCCAGATTGATCTTCTCACCCCCACACGAGCTCTTGCTATACCAGAAGCCTCAACACGAAAGGTAGGGGTAAGGGGGAACCAAAGGTTGCAAATCAGGGAGGGAGAACGTAGCATACAGCAACCCACAGACAGACATTCTCCCCTACCCTCCAAACCCTTCTTGAAATGGGTCTACCTCACTTGTTGATAATAGAGAAGTGGAGAAAGGTATTCCCAGCACCTCTTTAGAACAAAAGGGTATTCAAAAACAACAAACAGGAGTTGCTGTGCACATGCATGCAGGAGCAATTCAAAAGAATCAAGGGGCAGTAGCTGATAAGGAGCTTTTAACCTCTCTGTGCTTGTGTTTCCTGTAGAAGGAGGAGTCCATCTCTCATAGGCTGGTGGTGGATGGTAGGGAGGTGTATAGTAGGCAGTGTAGTGGTGGATGGTGGGGGAGGTGTAGAGTAGGCAGTGTAGTGGGGGAGGTGTAGAGTAGGCAGTGTAGTGGGGGAGGTGTAGAGTAGGCAGTGTAGTGGGGGAGGTGTAGAGTAGGCAGTGTAGTGGGGGAGGTGTAGAGTAGGCAGTGTAGTGGGGGAGGTGTAGAGTAGGCAGTGTAGTGGGGGAGGTGTAGAGTAGGCAGTGTAGTGGGGGAGGTGTAGAGTAGGCAGTGTAGTGGTGGATGGTGGGGGAGGTGTAGAGTAGGCAGTGTAGTGGTGGATGGTGGGGGAGGTGTAGAGTAGGCAGTGTAGTGGTGGATGGTGGGGGAGGTGTAGAGTAGGCAGTGTAGTGGTGGATGGTGGGGGAGGTGTAGAGTAGGCAGTGTAGTGGTGGATGGTGGGGGAGGTGTAGAGTAGGCAGTGTAGTGGTGGATGGTGGGGGAGGTGTAGAGTAGGCAGTGTAGTGGTGGATGGTGGGGGAGGTGTAGAGTAGGCAGTGTAGTGGTGGATGGTGGGGGAGGTGTAGAGTAGGCAGTGTAGTGGTGGATGGTGGGGGAGGTGTAGAGTAGGCAGTGTAGTGGTGGATGGTGGGGGAGGTGTAGAGTAGGCAGTGTAGTGGTGGATGGTGGGGGAGGTGTAGAGTAGGCAGTGTAGTGGTGGATGGTGGGGGAGGTGTAGAGTAGGCAGTGTAGTGGTGGATGGTGGGGAATCTATGGAGTAGGCAGTGTAGTGGTGGGGGTCTATGAAGTAGGCAGTGTAGTGGTGGGGGGTCTATGAAGTAGGCAGTGTAGTGGTGGGGGGTCTATGAAGTAGGCAGTGTAGTGGTGGGGGGTCTATGAAGTAGGCAGTGTAGTGGTGGGGGGTCTATGAAGTAGGCAGTGTAGTGGTGGGGGTCTATGAAGTAGGCAGTGTAGTGGTGGGGGTCTATGAAGTAGGCAGTGTAGTGGTGGGGGTCTATGAAGTAGGCAGTGTAGTGGTGGGGGTCTATGAAGTAGGCAGTGTAGTGGTGGGGGTCTATGAAGTAGGCAGTGTAGTGGTGGGGGTCTATGAAGTAGGCAGTGTAGTGGTGGGGGTCTATGAAGTAGGCAGTGTAGTGGTGGGGGTCTATGAAGTAGGCAGTGTAGTGGTGGGGGTCTATGAAGTAGGCAGTGTAGTGGTGGGGGTCTATGAAGTAGGCAGTGTAGTGGTGGGGGTCTATGAAGTAGGCAGTGTAGTGGTGGGGGTCTATGAAGTAGGCAGTGTAGTGGTGGGGGTCTATGAAGTAGGCAGTGTAGTGGTGGGGGTCTATGAAGTAGGCAGTGTAGTGGTGGGGGTCTATGAAGTAGGCAGTGTAGTGGTGGGGGTCTATGAAGTAGGCAGTGTAGTGGTGGGGGTCTATGAAGTAGGCAGTGTAGTGGTGGGGGTCTATGAAGTAGGCAGTGTAGTGGTGGGGGTCTATGAAGTAGGCAGTGTAGTGGTGGGGGTCTATGAAGTAGGCAGTGTAGTGGTGGGGGGTCTATGAAGTAGGCAGTGTAGTGGTGGGGGTCTATGAAGTAGGCAGTGTAGTGGTGGGGGGTCTATGAAGTAGGCAGTGTAGTGGTGGGGGGTCTATGAAGTAGGCAGTGTAGTGGTGGGGGGTCTATGAAGTAGGCAGTGTAGTGGTGGGGGGTCTATGGAGTAGGCAGTGTAGTGGTGGGGGGTCTATGGAGTAGGCAGTGTAGTGGTGGGGGTCTATGAAGTAGGCAGTGTAGTGGTGGGGGTCTATGAAGTAGGCAGTGTAGTGGTGGGGGTCTATGAAGTAGGCAGTGTAGTGGTGGGGGTCTATGAAGTAGGCAGTGTAGTGGTGGGGGTCTATGAAGTAGGCAGTGTAGTGGTGGGGGTCTATGAAGTAGGCAGTGTAGTGGTGGGGGTCTATGAAGTAGGCAGTGTAGTGGTGGGGGTCTATGAAGTAGGCAGTGTAGTGGTGGGGGTCTATGAAGTAGGCAGTGTAGTGGTGGGGGTCTATGAAGTAGGCAGTGTAGTGGTGGGGGTCTATGAAGTAGGCAGTGTAGTGGTGGGGGTCTATGAAGTAGGCAGTGTAGTGGTGGGGGTCTATGAAGTAGGCAGTGTAGTGGTGGGGGTCTATGAAGTAGGCAGTGTAGTGGTGGGGGTCTATGAAGTAGGCAGTGTAGTGGTGGGGGTCTATGAAGTAGGCAGTGTAGTGGTGGGGGTCTATGAAGTAGGCAGTGTAGTGGTGGGGGTCTATGAAGTAGGCAGTGTAGTGGTGGGGGTCTATGAAGTAGGCAGTGTAGTGGTGGGGGTCTATGAAGTAGGCAGTGTAGTGGTGGGGGTCTATGAAGTAGGCAGTGTAGTGGTGGGGGTCTATGAAGTAGGCAGTGTAGTGGTGGGGGTCTATGAAGTAGGCAGTGTAGTGGTGGGGGTCTATGAAGTAGGCAGTGTAGTGGTGGGGGTCTATGAAGTAGGCAGTGTAGTGGTGGGGGTCTATGAAGTAGGCAGTGTAGTGGTGGGGGTCTATGAAGTAGGCAGTGTAGTGGTGGGGGTCTATGAAGTAGGCAGTGTAGTGGTGGGGGTCTATGAAGTAGGCAGTGTAGTGGTGGGGGTCTATGAAGTAGGCAGTGTAGTGGTGGGGGGTCTATGAAGTAGGCAGTGTAGTGGTGGGGGGTCTATGAAGTAGGCAGTGTAGTGGTGGGGGGTCTATGAAGTAGGCAGTGTAGTGGTGGGGGGTCTATGAAGTAGGCAGTGTAGTGGTGGGGGGTCTATGAAGTAGGCAGTGTAGTGGTGGGGGTCTATGAAGTAGGCAGTGTAGTGGTGGGGGTCTATGAAGTAGGCAGTGTAGTGGTGGGGGTCTATGAAGTAGGCAGTGTAGTGGTGGATGGTGGGGGTCTATGGAGTAGGCAGTGTAGTGGTGGGGGTCTATGAAGTAGGCAGTGTAGTGGTGGGGGGTAGGGATCTGTATAGTAGGCAGGGTGGTGGATGGTAGGAATCTATATAGTGGTCAGTGTGGTGTATGATAGGGATGTGTATAGTAGTCAGTGTAGTGGTAGATGGTAGGGTGGTGGTGTTGTGTGTACGGTGGGACCGGACAGTGAGCGTGGCTCCAGATACTTACAGGTGAGGTGTCGGTGTGCAGACACGGGCTCCCCCAGGCGCTATCAGTGTGTGTCCTGTCCCCGCGTGCAGCTTTTCCTGTGTAGGGCAGCGTACTGAGGGGTGATCCTTTCTTCTCCGCTCTCTTCCTGGGCTTTTGTCCTCTCTAGTCACTTCCGGGGTGTCTGGAAGCTGCTGACACGGCTGGAGCACCCCTCCTTTCCTTCCACTCCCGGGTGTCTCGGCAGAGGGGTCACTCCGGGGGGAGTCTCTCGCTCTTCTTTAGGGTCACTCCGGGCGGCTCCTCCCGTCTCTATGGTGTTCTCGGTCCCAGAGGGATAGCTTCCGGCGCACGAGGTGACGTCACTTTAACGGCGACAGCGGAGCACTCGCTGTGGTAGAACTCTATGGTAAGGTGGGAGTAGAGCGGTCTTGTGGAGTGTGTGGCTAACTCAGGAGCTCCTCTGTGCGGTGTGGAATGGGATGAGGCGTTGTGTTATGGTGGGGGGAGGGGTGTATGTTTTGTTGAAGGATGGTGGTGACGAGTAGTTAGATATCCTGTGTGTGTGCTGGGGAGGCCTTGTACGAAACATGATGACGTGCTGCTGAGGTGTGAGGGCGGGTTGGAGGACTTCAGAGGATGTGTACGTGCGTGACCTACAAATAACAAGCGAAAAGAGCCATGCTGGGGGGGGCATTCCTTGGAGTCATGGAGTGGCGGCCATAGATTTTTTTTTTTCTTGTGCAAAAACTAAACACCAAGCTGTACAAAAAAGTTGAAAACACACACAAACAAGGTCTTAATGTTGTATCGATGGTCCCCTCCTGAGAAGGAAGGACCCCTCTCTGACCCCCCTGAGGCACAAGCTTCCTGATAGGGGTAAAGCACACTCAGGTCCACCTAGCCAAAAGGCCCGGCAGACTTCTTATGATCAGCCAAATTAGTAGGAGGGGGGCTCTCCTGTAGAAAGACCCCTGCGAGGCAGTGGAGAAAGGAACCTGGGGGCTCCACATCCTCCCCCTAGACTTTAGGTTGTTAGGCTCAAAGACTCACACCATACAAGCCAAGTAAAAAAGACATATAAGTGCATGTCACAAATGTGAAGACAAATAAATAAAAAAGGCTCCTGTGCAGGTACATTGGCTAGGCCTTGTGGCCTGGTAATAAGAATTGCTCCGGTCTGGGACAAAAGGCCTAGCTCATGAGGCGTGGTGCAGGTGACGTGGCCTAGTGTAGTCTCATACAATGGGGTCCCAAAGCCAAAGTGCAACTTCAGCACCCCTAGGATGCTACTCCCAGTGGGTGCTTGACACTGCAGGCTCTTTGCCTTCCCAGCCCCTGACCAGACAAGTTGGAATCAGGATGCACTGGGCCCCTTGGGATCCTCCACAGGGAATGACCCCCATGCCCCACCTCACCCAGTGAATGCACCAGTTCCTGTTTCCATGGGAAGATCCCTCAGGACCACCATTATACCAGCAGGGATACTATACATCCAGCCAGAATGACGATGGAGCACCACGAATGGACACTGAGAAAAACAGATGGCACACTTGATCTTAGTGGCCATAGACATGTATATTTAAAGAGGACGTAAACCCTTATGGGTTTTACTTCCTCTTCTTTCCCCTGCAAAGTAAAAGCATAATGGGCTAGTGTGCATCGCATACTAGCCCATTATGTTGCACTTACATGCAAACAAAGCCCGGGATGTCCCTGCTGGTGGCCGCATTTATCTTCCTTCCGGGGCCTCACAGGAGTCGTGTGATGTCACTCCCGTGCATGCATGCGAGAGCCGACGGTCACGGTGCGGGGCCCTTTAGAAACAGTACGATCGTGCCCTTTCTTCAGTACGCATGCGCCGATGACGTCGGCGCAAGCCTATATGGTAAATATCTCCTAAACCGTGCAAGATTAGGAGATATTTCCAGTACCTACAGGTAAGTCTTACTATAGGCTTACCTGTAGGTGAAAGTGATGTAACTAGGTTTACAAGCATTTTAAAGGCGCACCATCATTCTGTGTGACCAATCAGCAATCCAGATCAGTGTCACCTTAGCATATCATGCAGTATGCCCATACATGCTCCAAATTGCTGACACACAAATTATGCGTTGGTCATAATTCAAATACTATCTTACTGTTTTAACCACTTAAGGTCCACCCTATAGCAGTTTTACTGCTATGTGGCGGCACCTCTGCACCAGATCACATATATATACATGATCCGGGTAGGGGGCGTACATGCACGTCGGCGGCTCGCTTCCACTGTGATCACACACAGTGGAGCCCCAGCAGCTGTTCTGACAGGGGAGAAGGAATCTATCCTGTGTCTCTAAAAAGCCAGGCACTACGATCCATGTCTTCCCCTAGTAAAAGCACCTCCCACAGTTAGGCACACAGTTAACCCTTTGATCGCTCCTGATGTTAACCCCTTCCCAGTGTCATTAGTACAGTGACAGTGCATATTTTTTAGCACTGATCATTGTATTAGTGTCACTGGTCCCCAAAAAGTGTCAGTGTCTGAATGTCCGCCGCAATATTGCAGTCCCGCTATAAGTCGCTGATCACTGCCATTACTAGTAAAGAAAAATATTCCATAGTTTTTAGACGCTATAACGTTTGCGCAAACCAATCAATATACGCTTATTGGGAATTTTTGTTTACCAAAAACACGTAGCAGAATACATATTGGTCTAAATTTATGAAGAAATTCGATTTGTTTCCATTTCTTTATTGGATATTTTTTTTTCAGAAAGTAAAAAAATAAATGTTTTTTTTAAAATTGTCAGTCTTTTTTTATGTTTATAACGCAAAAGATAACGCAGAGGTAATCAAATACCACCAAAAGAAAGCTCTATTTGTGGGGAAAAAAGGACATAAATTGTATTTGGGTACAGCGTTGCATGACTGCCAATTTGTCAGTTAAAGTAACACAGTGCGGTATCGCAAAAAATGGCCTGGACATGATGGGGGGGGTACATCTTCTGGAGGTCAAGCGGTTAAAGGAGAAGTAGGACCAAAGCTCTTTTAGGCTCTGCACTCCTGTGATCCAGATTCAGCTGACCGTCAGCTGATGTCACAGAGCCAGTCCAGGCTCTGCAGGGATCCAGACAATATGACTAAAGGAGGAAAAAGTAGGTTTGGCGCTGCTCCTCTATTATGAATTAATGTGCAAATATAGCTTGATATAAATAAACAAAGATACTGTGGGTGATAATAAATTATAAAGTGATAAGTGCTGAGGATAAAATATATACTGTATTTATTGGCGTATAACACTCACTTTTTTACCCTGAAAATAGAGGGTAAACTGTGCCTGTGTGTTATACACAGGGGGCTGTGGAAAGTTTTTTTCCTGAAACTTTCCTCTTAAAGTTAGGGTGAGTGTTATACGCCGATAAATACCGTATATACTGTACATTTGATATGGTAGTGATACCTGAAATAAGTGTATTCCTGTGAACCAAATATGTTGTTGGTTCCTATTTGGGGATAATAATTGTGTTTGTTTGACCCTGTGATTTAGTGATTAGTTGGTCCGTATAGTGTGCTGTGGGGGTATGATCCCCTGCCTGTGTGAATGGTGTTATATTTAAATAATGCTTTGAAGTAAGCTAATAGGTGTAATCCCTATGGTCTCACACTATAACAGCAAAACCACAAAAATATATACAACCAAAATGAACAATTGAAGAAAGTCCATAAACAACACTTGTTAATATTCTTAATAGGTGAATAGTACACTCACCGGATACTTCTTATGCCGCGTACACACGACCATTTTTCTCGTCTGGAAAAATTACATTTCTCTTGTCATCCATGGACTGACACAGCGTGTCTTTACACTTTACACGTGGGTTATGTCCCTGCTTGCAGGAGAAGACCTAGGCAGAATGTGAGATGTTATATATATACATTCTAAAACAACCAGAGCTGAACAGCCCCGCCCAGGGGGGCGGTCCCTCCGGACATAACCCTCCCACTGCAGTCAGCAGACCTCAGTTTTTTTCTGCCTAGCAGAAGGAGAAGACATGGCTCTCTCAGGAGCCAGTCTCCTGACCTATTTTTATTCCTTTTGGAATTTTTTCTTATTTTATATTTGAGATCTTCTATCAACTGTCGGCTGGGCAACAGGTTGGGTACAAGATATCCTCGTAGTCTTCCCTGTCCGACCATCGAGCGTGCTGATCCTCGCCTTTGTGTGCGTGAGACTCAGTTCACGACATGCTCCACGACTCCAGGGGTGGCCAGTGGGCTTCACGCTCCGCGGTCCGCTCAAGATAGAACAGTCCGGCTGTATCTTTCGCGGTGGACCGGGCCGACAGCTACTCGGTACCGCACTGTGATAGTCTGTCAGAAACACACCAGTGGGTCCCTCAGGGGATGGGTAAGTAGTCTCTCCTGGCTGCAGGTGAGTACATGCTGTGTGTTTCTTGTGTGGGGGATTTTCCCTGTCTCCCCCTGTGTTTTTAATGTCACTCTCTGTCACCATTGCTGGCGCTGTGCTGTGTGGGGTGCCTGGGGGCCATACTGTCCTGGGGGGGGGCTCATGCTGCTCTGCATTTCGCTGGGGCTGGTTTTTTGGATGTGTGAGGGGCCTGGGCGCCGTTCGGCGCCATGTTTGGTGTGTGTGCTAATTTTCACATTGGCGGCCATCTTGCCGTGGTCCGCCGGAGCACATTGCGGTGGCCATTTTCTTGTAGCCGCACGCTTTTCAGGCACTAGTTTGGCCTCTATCGCCGCTCGGAACGGCGTGAATCTCCTCACACTCTCTCCTCTCAGCTCACTCACGCTGAGCAGCGCAGCGCAGAGAGACAGGGCAGCGGAACCGAGCGGTCCTGGTCAGGTTGGTGGGTCCCCTGGGCATTTCCCTACTCAGTCAGCGCAGCCTGTGGGTAGACTTTTTTTCTGAGGAGTCTCAGAGAGGGACATTATGGAGTCAGTGTCACCAGCTTCCCCTCACATTCCAGAGGCAACTGGCAGTGCTCCAGCACCTGCGGTCCCCATGGACCAGTTGTCGGCAGTCCTGGAATCATTTCTGACCAGGATGGAAGCGGTGTGCGAGCACAAGGGAGCAAAAAAGCGCCCTCTCCCCACTTTATCTTCACAAGGGGAGTGCTCTGATTCAGATATGGGCCTAGCTGTTGCTGCTCAGGACCCTAGCTCTGAATATTTGGATGGTTTTGAACAGGACATTCCTGGTGAGGAAGACTCCAGTTCTGAGTCAGTAAATGACAGGGTGCTTGTTAGTGAACTCATTGATGCTGTGAGGGACACTCTCAGGCTGAATGCTGCGGATGCAGAACCTCAGGCAGAGGCAGTCTCCTTTGGTTCTTTTAAGGCCAAGCCTTCTAAAAAGGTTTTTCCATATGTACCTTTCTTTGACCAGCTCATTGACCAGGTCTGGGAAAAGCCGCAGAAGATTTTCATGGTCCTGCGGCGTTTGTCTATCAGATACCCCTTTGAAGATGCCCTGCTTAAAAAGTGGGCTTCTCCCCCAGTGGTCGACCCTCCAGTCGCCCGTTTAAACAAGGCCACCACTCTCCCGATGGAGGGGACTCCTGCGTTTAAGGACCCCACTGACAGGAGGTCAGAAGTGGTGAGTAGAGCCATGTTCGCCTTGTTGGGATCCGCCCTACGGCCCGTGGTAGAGGCGACCCTTGTGTCTCAGACACTCACAGAATGGGCAAAAATTTTGCACCAAACTGTACAGGAGCATAATCTTCCTCCAGACACGATTGCTCTGGCCCACCAGATGGTGCAGGGTCTGATATATGTGTGCGACGCCACGTTGGACGCGGCCCCTTTAATATCCAGGGCCTCTGTCTCGGCGGTGGTATTGCGTCGTCTTATCTGGTTGAAATGCTGGTCTGCTGACCTAGCCTCTAAGAAGCTCCTGACGGATCTACCTTTTAAGGGTGGTAGACTTTTTGGTGCCGCTCTGGATGACATCATCAAGGATGTCACGGGAGGTAAAAGCACCCTCCTTCCTCAAACTATCAAGGGTAAGGAGGCCAGCCGTAAACCGGGTCCTTCCTTTCCAGCAAAAAAGGTTTTTTTTCGTCCGTCAGAGTCCACGGGTAAGCCCTCCCAGACTGACAACAGTGCGGCTGGTGGGCACAAGCGCCCCTGGGTGCGTAAGCCGAACAAGCCGGCTCTCAAGCCCGCCTCCGCGTGAAGTCTTGCCCCCGCCCAATTCTGGGGTGGGGGGACGACTTTGCAGGTTCACGGATCGGTGGACCTCCCGGATCTCCGTCCGGTGGGTGTGCGAGGTGGTCACCTCAGGATACAGAATAGAGTTCCGTTCCTGGCCCCCAGACAGATTCTTTCCCTCAAATCTCCCTCTCCTTCCTGCCCGTCGGGCAGCCCTCTTGGGGGCTGTACAGGATTTGATCGGGTCCGGAGTGATTGTGCCGGTCCCGTCCCAGGAGAGGTTTCAGGGGTTCTACTCGAATCTGTTTGTTGTTCCAAAAAAGGACGGGGTTCGGCCAATCCTGGACCTCAAGGCCCTGAATGCCTTTGTAAAGGTGCAAACATTCCGCATGGAATCCATTCGCATGGTGATCGCTACACTCCATCGAGGGGATTTTCTAGTGTCCTTGGACATCAAGGACGCCTACTTGCATGTTACGATGTGCGCAAGCCACCAGAAGTTTCTGCGCTTTGCGGTCGGCGAAGTCCACTATCAGATTGTGGCTCTTCCCTTCGGCCTAGCCTCGGCACCGAGGGTGTTCACCAAGGTGCTGGCTCCGGTCCTAGCTTTGCTGAGACAGCGAGGCATTGCTATCGTGGGCTATCTGGACGATCTTCTTCTAAGAGCAGACAGCGGCTCCGAATTAGAAGAAAGTGTGACTATCGTCAGTCAGACCCTCAGGGACTTCGGGTGGCTCCTGAACGTTCAGAAGTCGGTTCTGGTCCCGACTCAGCGGCTGGAATATCTAGGTCTGATTCTGGACTCCTTGGAGGCAAAGGTATTCCTGCCTCCGGAGAAACTACTGACACTTCAGTCTGCAGTGCGGGTGCTGATGTCCCGAAAATGGTCGTCAATCAGTTTTTGCATGAGAGTCCTGGGACTCATGGTGGCCTCCTTCGAGGCCGTTCCTTATGCCCAATCACACACCAGGGCTTTACAGAAAGAGATCTTGTCCACTTGGGAAAAATCCCCGTTGTCCTTGGATCTTCAGATCCAGGTGAGTCACCTGGTCAGGGCGTCCCTGACGTGGTGGTTGAGGTCCCCGGCTCTTCGGTCCGGGAAGTCGTTCCTCCCCATCCAATGGACGGTGATCACGACGGACGCCAGCCTGATGGGCTGGGGGGGAGTCTGGGGAGTCCTGTCGGCCCAAGGGCTTTGGACTTCGGACGAAGCCCTCTTACCGATCAATGTGCTGGAGATACGGGCAATCAGACTGTGCCTCTCCGCATGGTCGGAGAAATTACAGGGTCACTCCATCAGGATCCAGTCGGACAACGCCACGGCAGTGGCGTATGTCAACCATCAAGGGGGGACTCGGAGCTCAGCTGCGGCTTCCGAGGTCGCCCGCATACTGAGGTGGGCCGAAAGAAGCGTGCCGGCTCTGTCGGCCGTCTACATTCCGGGCGTAGACAATTGGCAGGCGGACTATCTAAGTCGCCAGACGCTGGACCAGGGAGAGTGGTCCTTGCACCCGGAGGCCTTTCAACTTCTTTGCAGACGGTGGGGCACGCCGGATGTGGACCTGATGGCCTCTCGACTCAATCGCAAGGTGTCGAGGTTTGTGGCCAGATCCAGGGATCCCTGGGCGGATGTCTCGGATGCGTTGGTGGCCCCATGGGGTCAGTATCACCTGATATACCAGGGATATGCAATTAGCGGACCTCCAGCTGTTGCCAAACTACAAGTCCCATGAGGCATAGCGAGACTCTGACAGCATCAAGCATGACACTCAGATGCAGAGGCATGATGGGACTTGTAGTTTGGCAACAGCTGGAGGTCCGCTAATTGCATATCCCTGTGATATACGTTTATCCTCCGCTGCAGTTGCTCCCTCGCCTGCTGCGCAGGGTAGCGACCGAGGGAATTCCGGTGATCCTCATTGCTCCGGATTGGCCTCGGCGTCACTGGTATGCCTATCTGGTACGTCTCGTCGCGGACGTTCCCTGGCGGTTACCAATGCGGGAAGACCTTCTGTCTCAAGGTCCTATATTTCATCCTGCTTTACAGTCTCTGGCTTTAACGGCATGGTTATTGAAAGCCAGGTGCTGAGAGACCGAGGTCTCTCGGATTCGGTCATTTCGACCATGTTAAGGGCACAGAAGTCTTCCTCCAGAAAGATCTATCACCGTACATGGAGAGCTTACATCGCCATGTGCGAAGAGCTGGACTGGCGCCCACGAACGTATTCCGTTCCCAGAATCCTGCATTTTCTGCAGCGTGGCGTGACCCAAAAGCTCGCTTTGAGTACCATTAAGGGTCAGATTTCGGCCTTGGCCATCTTCTTTCAGCGACCGCTGGCGGGTCATCCCTTGGTTAGCACCTTTGTGCAGGGGGTTCGCCATGTGCTCCCTCCTGTCAAGCCTTCTCTCCCCCCGTGGGATCTGAACTTGGTGCTCTCGGTTCTCCAGGAACCTCCCTTTGAAAATATCAGAGATATTCCCCTCCTGACTTTGTCTCAGAAGGTGGCCTTCTTGGTGGCCATTACTTCCGTTAGAAGAGTGTCTGAGTTGGCGGCCTTGTCCTGCAAGTCGCCCTTTTTGTTCATCCATAAGGATAAGGCGGTGCTACGTCCGGGACCTTCTTTTCTGCCGAAGGTGGTCTCGGCCTTCCACTTGAATGAGGACATTGTCCTCCCGTCCTTGTGTCCTCACCCATCGCATCCCAGAGAGTTTGCGCTTCACACTTTGGATGTGGTACGAGCCTTGCGGGTGTACCTGTCTGCTACTGCCTCTATTTGGAAGTCTGACTCACTGTTTGTGGCTGTCTCTGGTCCAAAACAGGGCCAAGCGGTTTCGTCTGCCACCATTTCTAGGTGGATCAGACAAACCGTACTTCAAGCTTATGCTCTCAAGGGGCGGGCGCCTCCCTTTCCGGTTACGACGCATTCCACTAGGGCAATTAGTGCTTCCTGGGCTTTCCGACATCAAGCGTCGGTTGCACAAGTGTGCAAGGCGGCGACCTGGTCGTCTGTTCATACCTTTTCTAAGTTTTATAAGGTTGATGTGGCTGCATCTTCGGATGCTTCATTCGGCCGCAAGGTGTTGCAGGCCGCTGTTTGAAGTTGCAACTCCTCCGTTGAGGAGCTCTGCCTTGTTTGGAGTGAAGTTTTTGGTTTTCCATTTATACTGCTCCCATCCCTCTTGACACTGCTTTGGGACATCCCACGTGTAAAGTGTAAAGACACGCTGTGTCAGTCCATGGATGACAAGAGAAAATAGGATTTTTGTACTCACCGTAAAATCCGTTTCTCTGGCATCCATGGACTGACACAGCACCCACCCTTCCTTTTAAGTTTGTACTGCTTTGTTACGAACTGAGGTCTGCTGACTGCAGTGGGAGGGTTATGTCCGGAGGGACCACCCCCCTGGGCGGGGCTGTTCAGCTCTGGCTGTTTTAGAATGTATGTATAACATCTCACATTCTGCCTAGGTCTTCTCCTGCAAGCAGGGACATAACCCACGTGTAAAGTGTAAAGACACGCTGTGTCAGTCCATGGATGCCAGAGAAACGGATTTTACGGTGAGTACAAAAATCCTATTTTTTTCTCTTTGACGAGAAAAACGACTGTGTGTGGGCTTTTGGTCATTTTTCCCGACGAGAAAAACGGCATTAATCACGACGAGAAAAAAATTAGAACATGCTCTAATTTTTCTCGTCGTGATTCACGCCATTTTTTTCCGCTGCAGTTTTCCCATTGGGAAACACTGCCGGGGAGCATACACACGGTCGTTTTTCTCGACCAAGAGAAAAAATTACGGGAAAAACAGCCGTGTGTAGGGAAACAAGCCGTTCCTCGTTTTTCCCGTCGATTTTCTCGACTGTGTTTTCACCGTCGTGAAAATCGATCGTGTGTACGCGGCATTAGGGATCCAGACAATCTTGTCCAGCAGCTAGCTCAGCCTCTTAGCACGCCACTGAGAGCCTGAGCCAGCTGCTCCTGTCCCCTTCAGAGCCTGGTACTCCGTTGAGCAGAGACCAGTTACCACTTTGTGTTTAAAGCGGACCTGAGAATTGAGAAATCAGTGCGCTTTGATCGCTCATGTAGTGGTGTAGAGTTAGATCGATGCTGTATCCACCTAGGTGAGGAAGTATGAAATCCCACACTACTCTTTAAAGCTGAACTCTAGCTTTTGCTATATTTTACATAGTTAGTTTGGGCCAAGCTGACACAAACAAACTACCTGTATACAGTATGTCCCTCACTAACATGTGAGACCGCTGGATGTGCTGTATAAAGTGTATGTAGCTGAGTCTACATATAGCATACAGCACTGTGTTTCATGTGCGAGCGGAGACTTCCTGTCTCATACCCAGAACACAGCAAAGTCTATCTGATCAGTGCTCAGCCATTCAGAGAAAGCGATGTATTCTAACAATGAATACAAAGCTTCCTCTGATTGGCCGAGTCAGAGGTTGTGACATCATCAGCCTGCCTCTCTGACTTAGCCAATCAAAGAAAGCTTTGTATTCATTGCTAGAATACATTGCTTTCTCTGAATGGCCAAGCACCGATCAGATAGACTCTATTGTGCTCCGAGTATTAGACAGGAAGTCTCGGCTCCAACCCAGAACACAATGCTGTATGTAGCTGCAGCTACATACAGTTTATACAGCACATCCAGCGGCCTTACATGTTAGTGAGGAACGTAGTTCGTTTGTGTCAGCTTGGACCAAACAAACTATGTAAAGTGTAGCAAAAGCTGGAGTTTAGCTTTAACCACTTAAGGACTGCCCACTGCATATATACTGCGGCAGGGTGGCCCTATTACGTGAAACGACATACCTGTACGTCGTTTCCTGCACGAGACACTGCGCAGGCGCACACCCACTACACAGCGGGGGAGCCGATGCGCGGGTCCAGAGCCGCAATGTCCACTGGCCACCCGCGATTGCTCCTCAGAGAGGCAGAACGGGGATCAAAGCAGATCCTCATTCTGACAGGAGAGTACAGTGAGATCGTCTGTTCCTAGTGATCAGAAGCAACAGCGATCTCTCTGTACTCCCAGTCAGTCCTCTCTCCCCACAGTTAGAAAGCACCTCCCTAGGGAACATTTAACCCTTTGATCGCCCCTAGTGTTAACCCCTTCCTTGCCAGTGTCATTTATACAGTGGTCAGTGCATATTTTTTTAGCTCTGATCGCTGTATAAATGTCACTGGTCCCAAAAAAGTGGCAAATCGCTGATCACCGCCATTACTAGTAAAAATAAAAAATAATAAAAAGTCCAAAAATCTATAGCCTATTTTGTAGACGCTATAACTTTTGTGCAAACCAATCAATATACACTTATTGCATTTTTTTTTACCAAAATATATAGAATAATACATATTGGCCTAATATGATGAATAAATTTGTTATTTTTACCTTTTTTTTTTTTTTCTTGGGATATGTATTATAGCAAAAAGTTAAAAATATCTGATTTTTTTTCAAAATTGTCAGTCTTTTTTTGTAAAAAACTGCAGAGGTGATCAAATACCACCAAAAGAAAGCTCTATTTGTGAGAAAAAAAGGACATATATTTTATTTGGGTACAACATCGCAAGATTGCATTATTGTCAGTTAAATTAACGCAGTGTCGTATCGCATAAAATGTTCTGGTCATTAAGGGGGTAAAAGCCTTCCGGGGCTGAAGTGGTTAAAGTCCCTGTTCATTCAATATTTTAGAGTACAAAGCAGTGACATGTCAGCCAAGGGTATGATACATCCAATGAGACCCCTAAATTAGTAAAACCAAGTGAATCCTGGTAGACAGTAGACTTTTTTACATACTTCTGGGGATGACTGTCTATGTAGTGAGATGGATAACTTGTTGAATCAAATGATTTGCAGACAGTGCTACAAATTAGATAAAAATAAAGTGTAGCGCTGCACTTCATTTTGATCCAATACCTTCACAATTTGTCTAATTGTAGTGTTAGCTGCTTTGTTCATCCTATTTAGTAGCGCAGTAATTCTTTGGAATTTTCAGTGCTACAAATTAATACTGCCCTCACTAAAGATGGCTACGGAGCTCAGCCAGGGTCGCAGTGTCCAATTGGACTGCTGCTCCCCTGATAACATCTTTTGAGGCTTCACAGGAACAAAGCTCCTTTTCAACCTCCATTACCTTCTACACAGTGAAACGGCTGAACAATGCCACCTACAGCGGGGAGGATAGACTGCACCCTCTGAAAAATAGTACAAGGGAAACAAGCTCAAGCTGCAAATTCCAGATCTTTATCAGAGGTACTGCAGCACCTCCATAGGTAAAAATTGACAAAGCAAGTGTAGTACCCTCCTAGTTAGGTGCTGGACTGTCAGGTAAAAGAAGTTGTTTTTGTGCTTCTCTGTAATCTGTGAAGCTGCTGCTGAAAGCTCTGGGCTGATCAGGGTCCCACAGGCTGGACACACGTAACTCCTTCTTCATGCTTTCCGGAAAGATCCAACACAAAGGAGTGGAGTAGGCAGAGTGGGCAGTTTTATTGCTAATGAGGTCCCAGCCAATCCCTTAAGGGCATGCTCAGAAGGTGGCTGGAGAGAACATAAATAATCAGAGGCTGCATGAGTCAGAGCCTTGTCCAGTAGGACAAGTACCCAGCCACTGCCACCCTCCCAGGCTACCCTGCACCTTCCCCAGGAGCCAGCAAGGCCCCATATACCCTGAGGCAGGGGCCCTACCTGCAGAGAGAGTAAAAGCCACAGAAGGGGGATCCAGTCTGGTGAGTCCACTAAACAGCTGTCTGACTCTAAGATAGGCACCCAGGCACCAAAGGACTTGTGAGTACAAACCTGAGAGCAGGATCTGGGTGAATCCTGATCAGTAACCCCCCCATTTGCACTGAGACTGATGTTCGCCCTGCCTGGAACATTTCCATTTCCCAAGCGCTGGTGCTAAGGGACTTTTCAAAAAGAAGTAGCTGATCAGCTGTTCAACGCTCTGGTGTATCACACAGCTCTGGAATATGCAGTTCAGTTTTGGGTCCCAGTTCTCAAAAAGGGTGTCTGGGAACTGGAGAAAGTGCAGAGAAGGGCAACCAAACTGATAAGAGGCATGAAGAAGCTCAGCTATGAGGAAAGATTGGAAGAAATGTATTTATTCTCTCTTGAGAAGAGGAGATTAAGGGGGGATATGATCAACATGTATAAATACATAAATGGTCCATATAGTGAACTTGGTGTGGAGTTATTCACTTTTAGGTCATTACAAAGGACAATGGGGCACTCTTTACTTATGGAGGAAAAGAGATTTAACTACTTGAGAGCCGGGTCATATACAAATGACGGCCTCAAGATGGCTCTACAAATCTGGGAGGCCGTCAATAGACGGCCTCGGCTATTCCGGCCACTGGGGGGCATGCGTCACTGAGATGCCGATGCGCGTGCCTGGCGGCCGCGATGTCCGCCAGGCACCCGCGATCGGCCGGTACACAGACAAGGATGTGGATCTCTGTGTGTAAATGCAGAGATCCACGTCCTGTCAGGGAGAGGAGACCGATGCTGTGTCCCTTGTACATAGGGACACAGATCGGTCAGTCCCCTCCCCCACACAGTAGTAATCACTCCCAGGTTACACATTTAACCCCTTCCTCGCCCCTAGTGTTAACCCCTTCCCTGCCAGTGTCATTTTTACAGTAACCAGTGCATTTTTATAGCACTGATCGCTGTAAAAATGACAATGGTGTCAAAAGTGTCCGATGTGTCCGCCATAATGTCGCAGTCACAATAAAAATCGCTGATCGCCGCCATTACTAGTAAAAAAAAAAATTATTAATAAAAATGCTAAAAAACTATGCCCTATTTTGTAGACGCTATAACTTTTGCGCAAACCAATCAATAAACGCTTATTGCGATTTTTTTTTTTTTTACCAAAAATATGTAGAAGAATACGTATCGGCCTAAACTGAGGAAACAAATATAAAAGAAAAAATAATAAAATTGGGATATTTATTATAGCAAAAAGTAAAAAATATTGTGTTTTTTTTCAAAATCGTCGCTCTTTTTTTTTGTTTATAGCGCAAAAAATAAAATCCGCAGGCATGATCAAATACCACCAAAAGAAAGCTCTATTTGTGGAAAAAAAAGGACATCAATTTTGTTTGGGAGCCACGTCGCACGACCGCGCAATTGTCATTCAAAGCGTGACAGCGCTGAAAGCTGAAAATTGGCCTGGGCAGGAAAGGGGTTTAAGTGCCCAGTAAGCAAGTGGTTAATCTCCAAATACGGAAAGGTTTCTTCACAGTAAGAGCTGTGAAAATGTGGAATAGAGTCCCTCCAGAGGTGGTTCTGGCCAGCTCAGTAGATTGCTTTAAATAAGGCCTGGATACTTTCCTAAATGTACATAATATAACTGGGTACTGAGATTTATAGGTAACGTTGATCCAGGGAATTGTCTCTCAGGGGATCAGGAAGGAATTTTTTCCCCTGCTGTAGCAAATTGGATCATGCTCTGCTGGGGTTTTCGCCTTCCTCTGGACCAACTGTGGGTAGGGTATAGAATTGTGTATATGGGATTGTATGATTGTTATTATTTTTTTTTATTGGCTAAACTAGATGGACTTGTGTCTTTTTTTATCATGACTAACTATGTAACTATGCCCTAACCAAGTTACACATCAATACATTCAGAAAAAGCAACCCCCTAGACTACTTATTGAGCCAGAAGTGTGGATGCAACTGTGTGCCTGGCTGCTCCTACACTGGGAAAAAGCAGACCTGGGACAAGATAGCCGGACCAGAGGGTCTTTGCTGCACAAATATTTAATATATATATAACGTGAGAGTGATACTGGGAAGGGGAATTGGAACCTATGAAAATGACTGTCTATGCATTGTGTCATAAACTGGGGTTCAAGCTATTTCAGCACCCACTAGGTCTATGGGACAAATGTACAGCTCTACCTTGCAATTACTATTGGTGACATGTATTGTCACAGATTTTTGTAGTGGCAAGCCCACCGAATGCTACACATGCAAGCAAATGGGGAAGCACTGCAATTGTCCCGCAAGCAGGTGCAATGCACGTGGTTGCAGCACGTTTGTCATCAAAAATGGGGCCAAAACAGGCAGTGAGGAGGCGTTGCATCGATTCCTTACCACCCTTTCAGTAGAGCACAATCCAAACATTGACTGGGCTTCAGCGGAAAGGGAAATTTAGGCGCATGTCTAAATTTACCCTAAATGGACCACATTTTAAATATTTATAGTAGTGAATTGTGTTTTATATGCATTACCATAGCGCTACTATTGATAGATGTAATTCTGTTATCGTCCATGGACTGACACAGCTCTAATACTGAAACACGTGGGTATATGTCCCTGCTCGCAGGAGAAGATCTAGGCAGAATGTTAGATGTTAGAAACATACATTCTAGAAAAAAACAGAGCTGAACAGCCCCGCCCAGGGGGGCGGTCCCTCCAGACATAACCCTCCTTCCTGCAGCTAGCAGCCTCAGTTTTTTTCTGCCTAACAGAAGGAGAAGACGTGGCTCTCTCAGGAGCCAGTCTCCTGGAAGATTTTATTTTTATTCCTATGGGAATTTTATTATTTTATTTTTGAGACCTTCAATCAACTGTCGGCTGGGCAACAGGTTCGGTACACTGGTATCCTCATAGTCTTCCCTGTCTGACCATCGAGCGTGCTGATCCTCGCCTTGTGTGCGTGAGACTCAGTTCACGACATGCCCCATGACTCCAGGGGTGGCTTTTATGCTCCTGCGGTCCTCACAAGATTGAACAGTACCTGCTGTATCTTTTCGGTGGACCGGGCCGGCAGCTAATCAGTACTACTCTGTGATAGGTCTGTCTGAAACAAGCCAGAAGGTCCCTATGGGACGGGTAAGTAGTCTCTCCTGCTTCAGGTGAGTACATGCTGGCTGTGTTTCTCTGTTTGGGGGCTTTCTCCCTGTCTCCCCTGTGAGGGGGTTAACTCGGTAGCGGGTGTGTGTGACCCCCTGGTTGGGCTCCCCACACAAAAACAGGGCCAGCAGACGGAGGTTGTGGTTTTCAAAATCAAAAGGTGCGGTTTATTTCTCTATGTACAGTGACAAAAACACAGCAAAGCCAAAAAGAAACATAAACAAAATAAATCCTGGTCAGTTTGACCTCTGACTAAACATGCAGGTTTCCTAAACTAACAACTGGGATCAGCCTGGTGCTGTCCTAGTCCCTAAGTCCCTGGTTTAGTAAAAGTCCAAACAAATAGCCACACAGGCTTTGCCTCACCGCACAGGGGTTCACTCTCCCTAGACAGTCCACACAGGTCTGGTTCCAGGCATGAGCTAACATCTAATGAAGCTGGGAGTTTTTATAGAGGCCTTAAACGAGCTGACAAGCTTCAGCTGGTCTCATCAACTCCCTGCCTGCACGACGCCCAGCACTCTCCCTAGAGGTATGAGTCATCCATGAGCCCACTAGCCCTAGCTGGGCTTATACAACTCTCCACCTAGTTGTATAAGTCGGCGTAAAGCCTGAATCTGGGCGAAATATATCTACCCCCCTGGATGCAACCAGGTGACTTTACCTTCCTGCTGTCACATACCCCCCCCTCTTGTTTTAACCTCGGGGTTGGAACACCAGCAATCAGGCATTCATGTACTCGAGACAAAGCATCCACATTCCCCATTTGAACGCCAGGGCGATGCTTTACTGTGAAGTTGAATTCCTGGAGGGCCAGGAACCACCTATTCACTCTTCTATTTGTTTCCTTGTTTTGAGCCATCCACTTTAACGGAGCGTGATCCGTAACCATGTCAAAGTGCCTACCTAGCAGATAGTACCGAAGGGAATCTAGAGCCCACTTCACCGCTAAACACTCCTTTTCAACCGTGGCGTAATTTACCTCATGGGACTTCAACTTCCTGCTGAGGTAAATGACTGGGTGCTCTTCCCCGTTCCAGACCTGGGACAATACTGCTCCTAACCCCACATCTGACGCATCACTTTGTACGACAAAGTCTTTAGAGAAGTCGGGTGAGTACAACACTGGCTGGCTACATAAGGCTTGTTTCAAGAATTGGAATGCTGCCTCAGCCTCGGGGGTCCATTTAATCATGACCGACCCTTTCCCTTTCGTCAGGTTGGTTAGGGGCACAGCCTTAGAAGCAAAGTGGGGAATGAAGCGCCGATAATAACCCGCGATTCCCAGAAAGGCCCGTACCTGCTTCTTGCTGTTGGGACGTGGCCAACTCTGGATGGCCTCGACTTTGTTGAGTTGGGGTTTTATCACTCCCCTGCCAATGGTGTACCCAAGATATTTGGCCTCCTCCTGCCCAATGGTACACTTCTTGGGGTTAGCCGTAAACCCCGCTTCCCGGATAGAGTCTAGGACTGCTTGCACTTTTGGCAGATGTGAGGCCCAATCTGTGCTATGGACAATTACGTCATCCAGGTAAGCCGCAGCATACTTCCGATGGGGCCTCAGTATCTGGTCCATTTTCCGCTGGAATGTGGCCGGCGCATTCTGTAACCCGAACGGCATTCTCTTATATTGGAACGCCCCGTCTGGGGTTACAAATGCGGTTTTCTCTTTGGCCGACTTGGCCAGGGGAATTTGCCAATACCCTTTTGTGAGGTCAAGAGTCGTCATGTATCGGGCTGTTCCCAGCCGGTCGATCAACTCATCTATACGTGGCATGGGGTAGGTGTCAAATTTTGTAACTTTGTTCAACTGACGAAAATCGTTACAAAATCGCCAGCTCCCATCCGGTTTAGGCACCAACACAATGGGACTAGACCAATCACTTTGGGACTCCTCTATCACCCCTAAGTTCAGCATTTTCTGTACTTCCTCCCGTATTGCCTCCCGTCGGGCCTCTGGGATCCGATAGGGTTTTAACTTCACCCTTTCACCGGGCGGGGTAATAATATCATGCTCTACCCCAGATGTTTGTCCCGGCAGCTCAGAGAACACCTCCTTGTTGCGAAGCACAAACTCCTTAACCTCCTGTTGTTGGGGTTGTGACAAGGTGGCTGCTATTCCAACCTCCGGAATCACGCAACCAGTTTGAGCTGGTGACCAAGTTTCTGCGACTAGGGACTCTCTATCCCTCCAGGCTTTCAACAGATTAACGTGATATATCTGTTCGGGCTTTCGCCTTCCTGGTTGTCTGACCTTGTAATTCACTTCGCTCACTTTTTCCATTATCTCGTAGGGGCCTTGCCATTTGGCAAGGAATTTACTTTCAACCGTAGGGACAAGTACCAATATCCTATCCCCCGGGGAAAAGGTACGGGTCTTGGCTCCACGGTTCTACACTCTCTGCTGTGCCAACTGCGCTTGGGCCAAATGTTCCTTCACGATGGGCATTACCTGTGCAATTCGATCTTGCATCAGGGCGACATGATCAATCACACTCCTGTGGGGAGAACTCTCACTTTCCCAAGTTTCCTTGGCAATATCCAACAGCCCTCTTGGGTGTCTCCCATACAGTAACTCAAAGGGGGAGAATCCCGTAGAGGATTGGGGCACCTCCCTAATAGCAAACATCAAATAAGGAAGTAGACAGTCCCAATCCTTTCCATCTCTATCCACCACTTTCTTCAACATTTGTTTTAGGGTTTTGTTGAATCTTTCAACCAGCCCATCGGTTTGGGGGTGATACACAGATGTACGCAATTGCGTCACTTTGAACAATTTACACAGCTCTTTCATAACCCGGGACATAAAGGGTGTACCTTGGTCCGTAAGCAGTTCTTTACAAATACCCACCCGGCTAAAAACAAGAGATAGCTCTTTGGCTATGGTTTTGGCCGAGGTATTTCTGAGAGGGATCGCTTCTGGATAACGGGTGGCATAGTCCATTATAACCAATATGTACTGGTGCCCCCTAGCGGACTTGATTATAGGACCTACCAAATCCATTGCGATTCTCTCAAACGGGACCTCAATGATGGGTAGAGGGACCAGCGGGCTACGGAAATGTGGCATCGGGGCCGACCTCTGACACACAGGGCAGGAGGAACAATAATTTTCTATGTCCTTCATCACCCCAGGCCAATAGAATCTCTGTAATACCCTCTCTCTGGTTTTCTCTGTCCCCAGATGACCTCCAAGAATGTGCCCATGGGCCAACTCCAACACCAACTTCCTGTAAGGTTTGGGCACCACAAGCTGCTCAACGATTTCTTCTGCCCTTTTTGCCACCCGATACAGTAGGTCCTTCTCTACGCTGAAGTATGGGTAAGTGCAGGTATTATCTGGGTTCACTAACTCGCCATCTATTTCCACTACGTTTTCCCGTGCCTTTATTAGGGCGGGGTCTTTTAACTGTTCTGTGGCAAAATTTTCCCTGTGAACCTCCAGATCAGAAAACTCCACAGACGGTAGGTTTTCGTCTGAGGAGGTGGGCTCCTCTCCAGTTTCTTGAGTCTCCCCTGCCAATACTGACAAGGGAAATTCTGGAGAGTCCTCACCACTCTCAGAGGAGTTCTGGCTATCACATTCCTGGTACATAGGGGCACCAGTGGGGGGCTCAGGATCATCCCACAGTTCCCAGATCTTCGGAAAATCCCTTCCCACAATGGCATCATGCGGTAATTGAGATACTAACCCCACTGGATGAGAGAGGGTACCTTTGGGGGTCTCGAAACACACTGTAGTCACTGGATACTCTCGGGTGTCCCCATGCACACAAATAACAGCTACCTTGCTATTCCCAGAGACCTCTGTTTTAACTAATTCAGCCTTTATCAGGGTCACAAGGCTACCTGAATCCAGTAATACCACAACATTTCTACCATTAATACACATTTTGCATAAATGTTTCTCAGTTCCCCGAATGGCAGTGCATGCGACTGTCGCACACAGCGACTGACGTCTGTCCGTCAGAAAGTCACATTGCATGGGTTCCTCCACAACCGGGCAATTTGCTGCAATATGTCCCGCTTGCCGGCAGCGGTAGCAAACAATCCATTTGGCTGCCTCTTGAGCCCCTGACTTCCCAGGCTGTTCTCGCCAAACTTTGGGTAGAGCTCCCACCCTCTCACTCTCTCCACCCTCACCCCTTGGAATCCTCTTATCCGCCCCTGGGGATGGTCTGGTCTTAGGGTGGAAAGTCCGAGAGTCTCTGGAAGAGGCCGTCAGGTTCTCTGTAGCCAAGTATCTCTCTACACGATCCACAAGTTTACCGGCCGTTTCTGGGTCTCCATGGCTTACCCACTTTTGAATGGCGGTAGGAAGAGCTCTCAAGAAACGATCCATCACAACACGTTCCACAATCTCCGGTGCGGACAAAGTCTCTGGCTGTAGCCACTTCCTGCTCAGGTGAATGAGATCATACATTTGAGACCTGGGGGGTTTTCCAAGCTGGAAAGTCCAGTTATGCACACGCTGAGCCCGGACAGCCAGGGTGACACCCAGCCTTGCCAATATTTCAGCTTTTAGCATCACATAGTCTTTTGCTTGGTCAGGCTCTAGGTCATAGTAAGCCTTCTGCGATTCACCAGTTAACAGAGGAGCCACCAGTCCAGCCCACTGCTCCTCAGGCCAGTTTTCTCTTTCAGCAGTCCTTTCAAATGTGGTCAAAAATACCTCTGGATCATCCTCTCCAGTCATTTTTGTCAATAAACGACTCACCCCAAAGGACGCGGTATTAGTGGGACGGCTTTCCTCACTGGTCTGCGGACGTTGCTGCATTACTGCTTCCATTTGTTGTAGTCTCTGCTCTTGCTTCTGTAACAGGTCTATGAAGCGGGCCTCAGATTGCTGCTGGGCTTGTTGATGAGCTTGCTGCTGGGCGGCAAGGCTCCTTTGCAAACCTGCATTTGTCTGCTGTTGATTGGCATTTGCTAGAGCCAGCTGTTTCAGTATCTCCTCCATGCTGGCTTAAAAAAAACTACCTGCATTCTCCACCAACTGTGAGGGGGTTAACTCGGTAGCGGGTGTGTGTGACCCCCTGGTTGGGCTCCCCACACAAAAACAGGGCCAGCAGACGGAGGTTGTGGTTTTCAAAATCAAAAGGTGCGGTTTATTTCTCTATGTACAGTGACAAAAACACAGCAAAGCCAAAAAGAAACATAAACAAAATAAATCCTGGTCAGTTTGACCTCTGACTAAACATGCAGGTTTCCTAAACTAACAACTGGGATCAGCCTGGTGCTGTCCTAGTCCCTAAGTCCCTGGTTTAGTAAAAGTCCAAACAAATAGCCACACAGGCTTTGCCTCACCGCACAGGGGTTCACTCTCCCTAGACAGTCCACACAGGTCTGGTTCCAGGCATGAGCTAACATCTAATGAAGCTGGGAGTTTTTATAGAGGCCTTAAACGAGCTGACAAGCTTCAGCTGGTCTCATCAACTCCCTGCCTGCACGACGCCCAGCACTCTCCCTAGAGGTATGAGTCATCCATGAGCCCACTAGCCCTAGCTGGGCTTATACAACTCTCCACCTAGTTGTATAAGTCGGCGTAAAGCCTGAATCTGGGCGAAATATATCTACCCCCCTGGATGCAACCAGGTGACTTTACCTTCCTGCTGTCACACCCCCCAGTTATGCTGCTCTCTGCACCCTGTACTGGCGCTGTGCTGTGTGGGGGTACTTGGGGTTCACTCTGGCCTGGCGGGGGGCGCTCATGTCTGTGTGCTGGGGCTGTGAGGTGTGAGTGTTTGGAGAAGCCACTAGCTGGCATGCCTTTTACTGTTTAAGCTGCGGCCGCGGATCAATAGCGCTGCTTACACGCGGCCGGCGGCCATTTTCTTGAAGCCGCGGTGCTTTCACTTTCGGTTTTGGCCTCTATCGCTGCTGCTGCGGCCCGAATCTCCTCACACTCTCCTCAGACTTCACTCGCGCTGGCAGCGCAGTGACATGCAGCAGAGCTGAGCGGTCCTTACAAGGGTTGGCGGGTCCTCTGGGTATCCCCTCCTCAGCCTTGGCACAGCCAGTGGGTGGACTGTATTATTCACTTTAGAGTGTATAAGGTCTCAGAGGGTGGCAAATATGGAGTCTTGTTCACCTGCTTCCCCACTCCTGCCAGAGGCAACTGGCAGTGCTCCAGCACCTGCGGTCCCTATGGACCAGTTGTCGGCAGTCCTGGGAAATTTCTTGTCAGGATGGAAGCGGTGTGCGAGCAAAGAAGCTATAAAGTGCCCTCTCCCCACACAATCTCACACATGGGGAGTGCTCTGATTCAGATATGGGCCTAGCTGCTGCTGCTCAGGACCCTAGCTCTGAATATTTTATTGTTTTTGAACAGGACATTCCCTGTGAGGAAGACTCCAGTTCTGAGTCAGTAAATGACAGGGCGCTTGTAAGTGAACTCATTGACGCTGTGAGGGACACTCTCAAGCTGGATGCTGTGGCTGTGGTACCTCAGGCGGACACTTTCTCCTTTGGTTCTTTTCAAGCTTTTCTATTACACAGCTTCCTCACTGTTTCTTTACACGCTGCGTCGAGAGCAGCGTGGATGATACAGTGGTACACAGTGCCTCCCCCCCCCCCGGTCGGTGCAGCATGGTGGGGGGGCACTTTATTCATTTATTTCTATAGTCCCTGTGAGCCTTCTGTGTGATGTCTCTGAGGCAACAACAGGGTCTCTGCACCTGTGGTTTCCCACCATTTCCTGGGGAACGCTCTGAGCTCTGACAGGACCACGGTCTGCGGTGTCAGAGGTTACCTTTTACCTGCATGCTGCTTCGGCAGCACGTTTAAGCAGGTTGGAATGATAACAGAGAAGATTATGCACCTCTGCGCAATAATTAAAACGTATCTTATAACTCTACACTGGATACATTCACAGTGTATGTTTGTGTTATTGATCTCTGTGTCTGCGTGGGTTTCCTCCCAAGTTCCATTGCTGTGTCTTCAGTGCCATACACGATATAAACATACACAATATGTTTATACACGACTCTAAATACATTCACAGTATATGTATGTATTATACTCTCTGGGTCGGCGTGGGTGTCCTCCGGGTGCTGCGGTGTCCTCTCACGCTCTCACGGAATGTGCGCTTCGGCTCTCTGCACAGTATAAACATGTTCAATATGTTTATTGCACATGCTATAAATACTTACAGTATGTGTATGCTGTCTGCGTGGGTTTCCTCCGGGTACTCCGGTTTCCTATCACACTCCAAGGGTAATGCACAGCATAACCATGTGCAATATGTTTATTCACATGCTATCATTCCTACACGGTATCTGTGTGCTGTCTGCGTGGATTTCTTCCGGTTTCCTCCCTCGCTCTGACGGTATGTGCGCCTTTTGGCTCTCTGCACAGTTTAAACATGTTCCATATGTTTATCACGCATACTATAATACCTACGCGGTATGTGTATGCAGTCTGAATCTTGTGCGACTTGATTATCTACATGCTAACATACTTACACGGTATGTGTGTGCAGTCTGCGTGGGTTTCCTCCGGGTCCTCCGGTCTCCGCCCACGCTACATGACATGCACGCCTTCGGGGCCACACAGTATAAACATACACAATTTGTTTATACGCAACACTAAATACATTCACAGTAGATGTATGTATTGTATTCTCTGGGTCTGCGTGGGGTTCCTCCGGGTACTCCGGTTTCCTCCTACACGCCAACGGTGTGCGCGCCTTCGGCGCTATGCACACATAGACATGTTCAAAATGTTTATCACACATACTATAGTACCTACACGGTATGTGTATGCGGTCTGTGTGGGTTTCATCCGTGTGATCCGGTTTTTCCCCCGCGCTCAGCGTTATGCACAGCATAAACATGTGCATTTCATTTATTCGCATGCTAACATGCCTACACGGTTGTGTACGCAGTCTGCGCGGCTGGTTTCCACCTACGCCCCAATGAAGTGCGCGCCTTCGTCGCTGGCATAGTATAAATGTGTTTAATATGTTTATCCACACATACTAAACTACATACGCCGTATGTGGTTGTACTATGCTCTTTGGGCTGAGCGGGTTTCCCCCCATGCTCTAAATGTGCGTTTTGACGCAATACACAGTATAAACTATGTGTTTGTACAATCAGCACTTATCAATGGAGCAGAAGCGCTGGCTTGGACTGTGTTCGCCATGCTGAGGTTAGCGTTACGCTCGGTAGTGGCTGCGTCTCTGGCGTTCCTGAAGCTCAATGACTGGGCAAAAGCCTTTGCTTCATCTATCAGTCGACCAGCAGGTGCACTGCAACTGCTTTAGCCTCTAGGGTCTCTGTGTCCGGGGTGGGTCTGCGCCACCTGTAGAGGCTGAGTTACTGGCCCTCTGACCGAGTTTCTAGGGAAGCTCTGTCAGGTTGCCTTTCTTGGCCAACAATTGAGGCACCCCGTAAGCCGGGGCCTCCCTTCTCCAATACATTGCGGGGTCTCCCATCCTGCTGCTGGACGGTCCTGTCGGCCATGTGCATTCCAGGGGAAGGGTCCTTTCGTCCGGAGGTGTTTTCACCTCCTTTACCGGAGGTGGGGCACCGGATGTTGGCCTTTTGGCCTCTCGACTCACTCACAAGATGTAGAGATTCGTGGCCGGGTCCAGGGATCCCTGGGCAGACGCGTCAGACGCGTTGGTGGCCCGTGGGGGCAGTATCGCCTGATGTATGCTTACCCTCCACTACTGTTGTTGCCTCGCCTGCCTCGCAGAGTAGTGGTCGAGGCCATTCCGGTGATCCTCATTGCTCTGGGACGGCGACATTGGTACGCCGATCTAGTTTGGCTAGTCGCAGACGTTCCTTGGTGACTGCCTATTTGGGTGGACCTTCTGTCTCATGGTCCCATACCACACCCTGCCTTAAAGTCCTTGGCTTTGGCACGGCTGTTAAAGCCAGGTGCTGAGGGACCGAGGTCTCTCGGATTCGGTCATCTTATCTATGTTGTGGCACGGAAATCTTCCTCCAGGAAGATCTATCACCATACCTGGAAGGCTTTCATCGCTATGTGCGAGGAGCTTGATGGCGTCCACGGACGTATTCCGTTCCCAAGATTTTTCTGTTCTTACAGCGTGGTGTGACCCAAAAGCTGGCCTTGCGTACCATAGAGGGTCGAATTTCGGCCCAGGCTGTCTTTTTCAACAACCGCTAGCGGGCCATTCCTTGATTACCACCTTGTGCAGGGGGTTCGCCATGTGATCCCCCCTGTCAAGCCTCCTCCTCCTCCTTGGGATCTGAATTTGGTGCTCTCGGTTCTCCAAGAACATCCCTTTGAAAATATCAGGGAGATTCCTCTCTTGACCTTGTCCCAGAAGGTGGCTTTTTTAGTGGCCATTACTTTTAGTGGCCATTACTTCTGTTCAACGAGTGTCTGAGTTGGCGGCCTTGTCCCGCAAGTCGCCTTACTTGGTCCTTCATAAGGATAAGGCGGTGTTGCGCCCAGGACCGTCTTTCCTTTCAAAGGTGGTCTCGGCCTTTCACCTTTAATGAGGACATTGTTCTTCCGTCCTTGTGTCCTCACCCATCGCATCCCTGAGAGTTTGCGCTTCATACATTGGATGTGGTATGAGCCTTACGGGTGTACCTGTCTGCTACTGTTTCCATTCGGAAGTCTGACTCACTGTTTGTGTCTGTCTCTGGTCCAAAACAGGGCAGAGCGGTGTCGTCTGCCACCTTTTCTAGGTGGATCAGACAGACCGTTGTACAGGCCTATGCCCTTAAGGGGTGGGCGCATTCCACCAGGGCAATTGGTGCTTCCTGGGCTTTCCGACATCAAGCGTCGGTTGCACATATGTGCAAGGCGGCGACCTGGACGTCCGTTCATACCTTTTCTAAGTTCTATAAGGTTGACGTGGCTGCATCTTCGGATGCTTCCTTTGGCCGCAAGGGTTGCAGGCTGCTGTTTAAAGTTGCAACTCCTCCGTTGAGGAGTTCTGCTTGTTTGGAGTGGAGTTTGGTTTTTCCTTTACTACTGCTCCCACCCTTTTCTGATACTGCTTTGGGACGTCCCACGTGTTTCAGTATTAGAGCTGTGTCAGTCCATGGACAATAAGAGAAAATGGAATTTTTGTACTCCTAAAATCCTTTTCTCTGACGTCCATGGACTGACACAGCACCCACCCTTCTTTAAGGTTTGTACTGCTTTGTTACGAACTGAGGCTGCTAGCTGCAGGTAGGAGGGTTATGTCTGGAGGGACCGCCCCCCTGGGCGGGGCTGTTCAGCTCTGTTTTTTCTAGAATGTATGTTTCTAACATCTGACATTCTGCCTAGATCTTCTCCTGCGAGCAGGGACATATACCCACGTGTTTCAGTATTAGAGCTGTGTCAGTCCATGGACGTCAGAGAAAAGGATTTTACGATGAGTACAAAAATCCCATTATCTTAGTGATGTCAATGCCTCATTCTGAAACACGTTGAAAGAATAATAAAGACATTACCCAGTGGTACATTACCAAGGTACATGTCATGCTCAAGATATGAACATTTAGTCTGCCTAGCCCCAAAATATTGGATGTGGTTACAGACAGAAGACTCTAGTAATTATAGTCCTGTGTTTAAAGTCCATGTCCAGCCAATTTTTTTTCAAGTTTTGGATAAAGTTGGATAGGGTAAAGCCACGTACACACGGGGCCCAAATATCAGCCAAAATCAGCCATTACAGTAGAAATCAGGTGACTTTTGGCCAGTTTGTACAGTTGCTTGTTCGACAGAAGACTATCTCACGACCAGATACCGTTGAACAAGAAGTGCTTGAAACCAGCAGCTGATCAGCATCCAATCAGCACTTGCAGCCAATAGCTGAAAGCGCTGACCTGGGTGTTCTGGCGGGGGCGGTCCTCCTGTCAGAACACTATAGCACAGTGGGGGGGAGGGGGGGTATCGCTGTACTAACATTGCATAGTTAGCATACTTCGCATATTTGACACCCTGAGCGGATCATTTTTTTAACACCCCTGCTCTATAATGAAAGTAATATTGGACAGAATGGAAAAGCAAGACCGTGACAATTGTCTACATTGGTGGTCAGTGTAGTGCCCCCTTAGATTAGTGGCTAATGTAGTGTCCCTCTTGGATGGGTGAACAGTGTAGTGACCCCTTAGATTAGTGGCCACTGTAGTGCCCGTTTTAGATTGGTGATCATTGTAGTACCCCCTTAAATTAGTGGCCAGTGCAGTGCCCCCTTAGATTAGTGGCAAGTGTAGTGCCCCCTTAGATTGGTGATCATTGTAATGCCCCTTTAGATTGGGGATTAGTGTAGTGCCTCCTTTAGATTATTGGCCAATGTAGTGCCCCCTTAGATTGGTGATCAGTGTAGTGCTCCTTTAGATTGGGGATGAGTGTAGTGCCCCCTTAGATTATTGGCCAGTGTAGTGCCCCTTCAGATTGGTGATCAGTGTAGTGGCCCCTTTGATTAGTAGCCAGTGTATTGCCCCCTTAGATTAGTGGTCATTGTAGTGCCCCCTTAGATTAGTGGTCATTGTAGTGCCCCCTTAGATTAGTGGTCATTGTAGTGCCCCCTTAGATTAGTGGCTATTGTAGTGCCCCCTTAGATTAGTGGCCAGTGTAGTCCCCCTTTAGATTGGTGATCAGTGTAGTGCTCCTGTAGATTAGTGGCCAGTGTAGTGCCCCTTTAAATTGGTGATCACCAGTATAGTCCCCCTTAAGATCAGTGGCCATTGTAGTGCGCATTTACATTCATGATCAGTTTAGTGCCCCCTTAGATTAATAGCCAGTGTATTGCCCCCTTAGATTGGTGGTCATTGTGGAGCCCCCTTAGATTAGTGGCCAGTGTAGTGCCCCTTTAGATTAGTGGCCAGTGTAGTGCCCCTTTAGATTAGTGGCCAGTGTAGTGCCCCTTTAGATTGGTGATCAGTGTAGTGCCCCTTTAGATTGGTGATCAGTGTAGTGACCCTTTAGATTGGTGATCAGTGTAGTGACCCTTTAGATTGGTGATCAGTTTAGTGACCCTTTAGACTGGTGATCAGTGTAGTGACCCTTTAGATTGGTGATCAGTGTAGTGCCCCCTTAGATTGGTGATCAGTGTACTGCCCCCTTAGATTGGTGATCAGTGTACTGCCCCCTTAGATTAGTGGCCAGTGGGTAAATGGGTCTCTTTGGTGGTCATTAGGAGAAAGACCACCTTATATTTGTGGTCGATGGGACAAAAAAAAAACATTATTGGTGTCGGTAGTGATTTACCCGAGAGATGGGATAGTCTTGCACTGTTGGCTTACTAAGCAACCCACTATTTATTGCTCACTGCACAAGAAATCCTTCAAAAACCTCTGAAGGAACTATGAGGTTCCAGGAAATCTTACGACAGAAGCGTTCTGTTCTTCTTAAATTTGTGTCTCATTATTGCTAAAATTTGTGCAGTATCAACAAAGGTTGGAGCAAGAAAAAGGACAGCACAAGATGTGGGGAGAGGTCCAGGCGCAATCTTATGCCGCGTACACACGTTCGTTTTTCATGCCATTTTTTAAACCGACGTTTTTCTCGTCGTTTTTTTTCTTGTTTCCTCTCAAGCCTGTCTTGCATCCACACGATCATTAAAAAAAACGCTTGAGCAAAGCGCAGTGACGTACAACACGTACGACGGCACTATAAAGGGGAAGTTCCGTTCGAATGGCGCCACCCTTCATGTTAGTAAACTTTGTTGAGCGGCGATTCGCGCTTTTCAGCCTCGTGCTTTTCAGTCCGTTACAGCGTGACGAATGTGCTATCTCCATTACGAACGCTAGTTTTACCAGAACAAGCGCTCCCGTCTCATACTTGATTCTGAGCATGCGCATTTTTTTTTCACCTCGTAAAAGCATACACACTATCGTTTTTCACGTCGTTAGAAAAAACGACATGAAAAACGACGTGAAAAAATAGAGCGTGTTCGAAATTTTTAATGCCCGTTTTTCACGCCGTTAAAAATGCTCTGGAGCATACACACGATCGGTTTTAATGGCCATTTTTAAAAATGGCATTTTTAACGGCATGAAAAACGATCGTGTGTACGCGGCATTAGTCACTTCACTGTTCAGCTTCTCGAACAGACTCGGCCTCAAATGGATAGTCTATTTAGGACAAGACTAGCAGCCAAATGACACTCACGCTTTACTCAAGGCCTCTATCACAGACCTGGTGAACTTGACCTTGGCCTAGGGAGAAGACATCCCTCCGGAGAGTTACCGGGACCCTTTCCTTCAACGTGACTACCGCATCAGTCCCTCGGAACGGTTCCTCACCCGGCCTCCTCTACTCAGATATGGGTCCCCTCGCAAGGCGGCACCCTGAGACTCCTTGATCCCCGATGGGCTCCAACCAAAGGTGCTGGGCCCAGGCCTTTTCTGCAATTCCCGAGTCCACGCACCCAGGACGGACAGGAACAGCAGAGTAGTACCCCACCCTGGGACTAAAGGTGCCCAGGATGGAACAGGAACAGAAAATACCCGCCCCTGGGCCTAGGGCGGACTGGAACAAGAACCTGAGGTAGGACCCCACTGACTAACCACCACCAACCCCGAACAGGCAGCGTCTCCCAGCATGCACAGCAGGTTAACCCCGTCCTACCGTACGTCTGCCGGGAGGGGACACAAAAAGCACAGCCCTGTACTAGTGGTTCAACCCTAGCCTACTATGGCAGCACCACCTGTAGGCCACAGGGAACCGTACACAAATACTCTCCCTGCGGATAAAATGGTTGCAAACCCTGATAAATTAGGGTGTTTGGGCATAACTACCAACCAAACACTTCCCTTAAATTGAGAACCCCGCTACACTCGTAAATGACGTCACCCGCGATTGCGCAGTGTTGTCTTTTATTAACGGCACCTAAAGTGTGCCGTTTATGTATTCCCTGCATGTCGGGAAATTACTATGAACGAGCTTCCCCTCTGTACGGCACAGAGGAGAAGTCTTGCGATGCTGCACTCTGCATTCTGATTTTCTTCTTCCTGATACTCCCCCTTGTGACTGAATAAGACATCACACAGGGGAGTGAATCACAGCAGCCATGGTGTTTTGGTTATGGCACTATGGCGTATGCGCAAGATTCCCTAAAGGGAAACAGTAAGGGCGGAAGTGACATCAGGAATGGATTCAGCAAACAGCAGAAAGAATGGCACTATCAATACCCGGAAATGCAGATAAGATAAAGACCCTAAATAAGGTATTTGCAGACCTCGTTTTTGGCCGATTTGTATCTATTATGCGATGAGCTCTTGTATGTTAGCATTTGAAAAATAGGAAAAATCGGCCGGCGGTTTACTTCCTCTTTTAAACAATGTGAACATTTGCTGATAGAATATCTAGTAAGGTATGATAGCCCCATTACAATCAACTTAGTAGAAAATATTTTCTTTACTTCCTAGTAGCAAAAGCGTGCCTGAGTACTGAACGGAATGGGCCCGTGACTGCAGTGGTGAAAAGTATAGAATTGCGTATTGGTAGAGTGGCTGGCAGCGAGCACAGATGCGGATATCAGTGCAGTGCCAAATGAAGTGGGGGTGTGTGGTAGAAAAGGATGTGGTTAGGATTGCTGGTGAGAGTGGTGTTAGCATGCAGGTGTGGTGCGGGGTAAAGAGGATAGGAGTCAGCTGGAGCATTGGGGGTAGGGTGTGAAGGCATGGTGGTGGAGCAGTTTCAGCCATGGTGGTAAAAAGGAGGCCAACTATATTGGTGGGGTTTGCAGGCACGGTGGTGTGTGGTGCCTCTGCAAGTAGCAGATCCTGGCAGCAGTCCCCCTGGTCAGCAGCAGAGGTAATTGTGTGACCTGAAGCAAAAGCCAGGGAGTAGGGTGCTGCTGTGAGCTAATGGTCAGAAATGAGAAGACCATGTCCTACAGCAATACAAACTCACAATCTGCAGGGACTCTCCTGAGTCCTGCTGGGTATGGCTGTTGATGATCCCGCTGGTCTACATTTAAATGCTGATACTACTGTGCATGTGCAATATTGTATTTGGAAAAAGCCAAGATGGCAATAATACCAGGCACAAGTGTAGTAGCAATATGGCGCTGAAAACACTGCACTGCCCTTAGGCTTGGTTAACATATATGCAAATTGGATGTGTTTTTAACCGCATCCAATTCGCATAACACATGAGCCAGAGCGGTTTTCAATGGAGCTGGTTCACACATGTCCGATGCGGCAGCGGTCCATTTTTTAAAAGGGTCCTGTGCGATTTTGGGTCCGGTTTAGGTGTGAATTCAAGTAAAAATATGCACCTGATTCGCACTTGTGGTGCGGTGCAAGTGCAATTCAGGTGCATATTTTTACTTGAACAAAACCCCATCGGACTCCAGACTGCATACCACAGCTGGACATGTGTGAACCTAGCCTTGGACCCCTTTCACACTGGCAGCGCCTGGCCATTAGCGTTAAATAGGGATGAGCTTCGTGTTCGAGTCGAACATACGTTCGACTCGAACATCGGCTGTTCGATCGTTCGACGAAGATCGAACGATTTGGGCCGTTTGCGCCAAATTCGAGTGACGCGAACGGCCCACAATGCACTACGCCATTGCAGTGTCATCCAGGCGCTGTGATTGGCCAAGCATGCACTGTGACCCCGCATGCTTGGCCAATCACAGCGCCGGCAGCGAGGAGAGCAATGATTGGCCACAGGCAGGATGCCTGTGGCCAATTATTGCTGAGGGTGTTTAGTACACGCCCCACACTATAAAAGGCCGCCAGCACGGCGGCCTAGTGTAGTGTGTTCCGGAGCAGGGAAAGAGAAGCATAGGCAGGGACAGTGACATTTATTTTTTCTTGCTTAACCTGGATTCCTTTAGTTTAGGGAAAGAGAAGGATCGGTAGGGAGAGTGTCAGTGTGTTTTACTGTGCGAATCCTTGTTTCTAGGGACAGGGAAGGACAGTGAGGGAATTCTCCTTGTGCTATAGTGTGCTTTAAAAAAAATTTTTTTCTAGGGACAGAAAACTATAGGTAGGGAGAGTGTCAGTGTGTTTTACTGTGCGAATCCTTGTTTCTAGGGACAGGGAAGGAAAGTGAGGGAAATTCTCCTTGTGTTATAGTGTGCTTTAAAAAAACATTTTTTCTAGGGACAGAAAACTATAGGTAGGAAGAGTGTCAGTTTCTTTCACTGTGATAATCCTTGTTTCTAGGGACAGGGAAGGAAAGTGAGGGAAATTCTCCTTGTGTTATAGTGTGCTTTAAAAAAACATTTTTTCTAGGGACAGAAAACTATAGGTAGGAAGAGTGTCAGTTTCTTTCACTGTGATAATCCTTGTTTCTAGGGACAGGGAAGGACAGTGAGGGAAATTCTCCTTGTGCTATAGTGTGCTTTAAAAAAACATTTTTTCTAGGGACAGAAAACTATAGGTAGGAAGAGTGTCAGTTTCTTTCACTGTGATAATCCTTGTTTCTAGGGACAGGGAAGGAAAGTGAGGTAAATTCTCCTTGTGCTATAGTGTGCTTTAAAAAAACATTTTTTCTAGGGACAGAAAACTATAGGTAGGAAGAGTGTCAGTTTCTTTCACTGTGATAATCCTTGTTTCTAGGGACAGGGAAGGACAGTGAGGGAAATTCTCCTTGTGCTATAGTGTGCTTTAAAAAAACATTTTTTCTAGGGACAGAAAACTATAGGTAGGAAGAGTGTCAGTTTCTTTCACTGTGATAATCCTTGTTTCTAGGGACAGGGAAGGACAGTGAGGGAAATTCTCCTTGTGCTATAGTGTGCTTTAAAAAAACATTTTTTCTAGGGACAGAAAACTATAGGTAGGAAGAGTGTCAGTTTCTTTCACTGTGATAATCCTTGTTTCTAGGGACAGGGAAGGAAAGTGAGGGAAATTCTCCTTGTGCTATAGTGTGCTTTAAAAAAACATTTTTTCTAGGGACAGAAAACTATAGGTAGGAAGAGTGTCAGTTTCTTTCACTGTGATAATCCTTGTTTCTAGGGACAGGGAAGGAAAGTGAGGGAAATTCTCCTTGTGCTATAGTGTGCTTTAAAAAAACATTTTTTCTAGGGACAGAAAACTATAGGTAGGAAGAGTGTCAGTTTCTTTCACTGTGATAATCCTTGTTTCTAGGGACAGGGAAGGACAGTGAGGGAAATTGTCATGGATATGCATTAATGTCTGTCTGCCATCTTACCTTCCTCCTCATGTGTTCATCTAGAGACCAGACCTCCTTCACCTGGCTTCCTTTATAATCTCCTCCCAGCTTGACTCCACCCCAGGCCCTATCACTGAACACTATATTAACCTGTGCACTGCAAGCCTGCTTTGCTGATCAACGTGTTTGTTAGGCATTGTGTGTTTGGGTTCCTGCCTGCCGTGTGCTACGTCTGTCTCTCTGTTACGTTATTGGCTTGTCCCCGACCATCCCTGTCTGCTCGTGACCCTTGACCTTCGGCTCGTTCTTCGTTATCCTTGTCTGCTTGTGGCCCCTGACCTTCGGCTTGTTATTCGGTTCTCTCTATCGTGTGCCGCTGCTTCCCCTTATCCTACGGGGCGTGAGCTAGGAAACTCCAGGGGCCGCGACCTGGTCCCAGCCTGCAGCGTAACATCCTCACCACTAGAGGCCCTGGAGAAGACCAGCTGGGTCTTAGACTCCGCGCCCTGGGGAATCTTGGCTCTCGCTTCCGTTGGGATCCCGGTTGTGCTCCTCTGGTCCCGCTTTCCACAACCACCCAGTTTCCTACCCACAGAAGCCAGCCATAGGGTTCACTACCTCGCGGTGCACTCCTGTCCCCCTACGGTGTGCATCTGTCACCTGGCCACAGGTGACCCTGACAGTTTGATCAGCCATGAACCCGGCTGACATCCCGCTTCCCGCGGATGATCCATTGCAGGGCATAGTTCGCAGACTTGAGACCCAGGAATCAAATCAGACCCAGGTGATGCGATTCCTCCAGGATCTGGCTTCTCGATTCGAGCAGCTTCAGGTCTCCTTGGGAACCCCGAATCCGCAACCCCAAGTACAACCAGCGGCTGTACCTATCGCACCAGTCGCAGCCTCACACTCACTAAGATTGCCAGCTCCGTTCCGTTTCTCTGGGGACTCCAAGGCCTGCAGGGGGTTTCTCAGCCAATGCACTATTCATTTTGAGCTTCAGCCTCAAAGCTTCCTATCTGACCGGGCTAAGGTAGCCTATATCATTTCCCTCCTCTCCGGTGAAGCTTTGGCCTGGGCTGCCCCCCTGTGGGAGAGGAACGATCCGGTGGTTTCCAGTCTGTCCGAATTCTTGAAGCTCTTTCGTAATATCTTCGAAGAGCCGGCTCGGGCTTCTTCAGCGGCTAGTGCTGTCTTACGTCTTCGCCAAGAATCTAGTTCAGTGGGGCAATATGCTCTTCAGTTCCGTATCCACACAGCTGAATTGAGCTGGAATAATGAGGCCCTGGTCGCTACCTTTTTACATGGCCTCTCTGACCGAGTGAAAGACGAATTAGCGGGAAGAGCCATTCCCGTCGGTCTGGACGATGTAATTTCATTATGCAACCAGATCGACATTCGTTTTCAAGAGAGGTCCTTAGAAAAAAGACGCCAGCACTCTCTGGGTCCTAGCCAGTCTGAGCTCCCCTCCCTTCATTCCGTGGAGCATCCTCTACCTGCTGAAGAACCTATGCAGCTGGGCCGGACCAGACTAACCACCGAAGAACGTGCTAGGCGCAGAACTCTGGGCTTGTGCCTCTATTGTGGGGGCAAGGGTCATTTTCGTGACTCCTGCTCGCTTCGTCCGGGAAACGCTCGGGTCTAATACATTTGGAAGGTGGAGTATTGGACCCAGAAACATCACCTTCTCGCCTGCTCTTGCCGGTGTCCCTTCATGTAGGCACTTCTCCTCAGTCAACCCTTGCATACCTGGATTCCGGGGCTGCCGGCAATTTCATGGATTGGAGAACTGCTTCTTCTATGAAGCTTACCCTTTCACCTCTCACTACCCCATTGGTAGTCTCGGCAATTGATGGCACTGTTCTCCCAGGGGGCCCTATTCGCTTCCAGACGCTACCCATTAGGATGTCGGTAGGGATTCTCCACCAGGAGTGGATATCCTTTCTTATTCTACCCAAGGCCTCTACCCCAGTTGTATTGGGCCTCCCTTGGCTACAGCTCCACTCTCCACATGTGGACTGGGTCTCTGGGCAGATCCTGGCCTGGGGTTCCTCATGTTTCTCGTCGTGTCTTCTCAAGGTGACCCCCAAGGAGAGTCTTCCGGTTGCTGCCACTTCTGTTTCTTCTGATCTTCCCGCCGCATACAGCGATTACCGGGATGTGTTCTGTAAAAAATCAGCTGAGGTGCTTCCTCCCCACAGGTCTTTTGACTGTGCTATTGATCTTGTCCCCGGAGCAACTCTACCCAGGGGTCGTACCTACCCTCTGTCCATCCCAGAGACCCAGGCCATGTCGGAGTATGTAGCAGAGAATCTGGAGAGAGGGTTCATCCGGAAATCCTCATCGCCTGCAGGGGCAGGGTTCTTTTTTGTTGCCAAAAAGGATGGTACCTTAAGACCCTGCATCGATTATCGGGGTTTAAATGCGGTTACTATTAAAAATCGATACCCCTTACCCTTAATATCTGAGCTATTCGATAGGTTGAAGGGTGCCTCCATTTTCACCAAGTTGGATCTCAGAGGCGCGTACAATCTCATTCGAATACGGGAGGGTGACGAATGGAAGACTGCATTTAACACTAGAGACGGGCATTACGAATATCTGGTGATGCCTTTTGGTCTGTGTAATGCTCCAGCCGTGTTTCAAAACTTTGTCAATGAAATCTTCAGAGATCTGCTGTACCAGTTTGTTGTCATCTATCTGGATGACATTCTGATCTTTTCTGAAAATCTGCTCGTCCACAGAAACCATGTCCGCACTGTACTTCAACGTCTTAGAGAGAACAATCTCTATGCCAAGCTGGAGAAATGTTCCTTTGAATGTTCTGAGGTCCTGTTTTTGGGGTGCTTTGTCTCATGTTCGGGGCTTCGTATGGACCCTGGGAAGGTCTTGGCTATCACCAACTGGCCTCTTCCTGCTAGCCTCAAGGCCACACAGCGCTTTCTTGGCTTCACTAATTATTATAGGCAGTTCATAAGGAATTACTCTTCCATTGACGCGCCTATTATCGCTTTGACCAAGAAGGGTGTGAATGCCAGAGACTGGCCTCCCGAAGCTGTCTCTGCATTTCACAACCTGAAACAGGCCTTTGTTTCTGGCCCCCTCTTGAGGAGACCAAATCCTGGGAATGCATTTTTTATTGAAGTGGACGCTTCCTCAATGGGGGTGGGAGCTGTGCTTCTTCAAATCTTTGAGAAGAGACGCCAACCATGTGCGTTCTTCTCCAAAAAAATTTCTCAGGCAGAGAGGAATTATGCCATCGGTGATCGGGAACTTCTCGCTATTAAATTGGCGTTAGAGGAGTGGCGTCATCTCTTGGAGGGTTCCCCTCACTCCATAACGATCTTTACCGATCACAAGAATTTACAGTATCTACAGAATGCTAAACGTCTGAATCCTAGACAGGCCAGGTGGAGTCTCTTCTTTGCCCGTTTTAATTTCACGATTACCTACAAACCTGGTTCCTGCAACGGTCGGGCTGATGCGCTCTCTAGGTCATTTGACACTTTGGACGAGGAGTCCGCCCCTGAACCTGAGCCGATCATTCCCACCTCATGCATTGTTGCCCACTCTACCACCCTGAAGTCTAAAATTCCGCCTGGTAAGACCTTTGTCCCCACTGAGCTAAGAGCTAAGATCCTTCGTTGGGGACATGATTCCAAGGTGGCAGGGCATTCTGGATTCCTCCGATCCTTCCTACTCATCAGTCGTCACTACTGGTGGCCTAATCTCCGCTCAGACGTCAAAGACTACGTTAAAGCTTGTCATGTCTGTGCTCAGTCCAAATCCTCCACACAAGCTCCTGCTGGTCTCCTCATGCCCTTGCCTATTCCTAAGGAACCCTGGGCCCATATTGCCATGGATTTTATCACCGATCTCCCACTGTCTGAGAATAATACAGTCATTTGGGTGGTAATCGATCGATTCTCCAAGATGGCTCATTTTGTTCCTCTTCCTGGTCTTCCTTCTGCCCCTGCCTTGGTTCCCATTTTCATTCGAGAAATTCTCCGCCTACATGGGGTCCCTTCTCATATTGTTTCCGACAGGGGAGTCCAATTCACGTCTCGTTTTTGGAGAGCCTTTTGCAAATCCCTCAATATTGTCTTGGATTTTTCTTCTTCTTACCATCCCCAATCCAATGGACAGACTGAGAGGGTTAATCAGGAGTTAGAGGTCTTTCTTCGCACCTTTGTGTCTTCTCACCATGACGATTGGTCCTCTCTACTCCCGTGGGCAGAATTCTCCCATAACAATCATGTGAATACCAGTTCGCAGAAGACACCCTTTTTCACAGTTTATGGAAAACACCCTCAACTTCCTCTTCCTATGATCTGTTCTCCAGACATTCCAGCTTTGGCTTCGGTTCAGGAGTCTCTCAATTCCGTTTGGGGTCACGTTCATGATTCCCTCCGGGCAGCTGCTGAAAAATTCAAAGGCTTTGCAGACCGCCGCAGGCGTAAACCGCCTTCTCTTCAGCCAGGGGACAAAGTCTGGCTCTCTACCAGGAACATCAAGCTCCGAGTTCCTTCTCTGAAGTTTGCTCCACGATTCATCGGTCCATACACGGTAACTGCTAAACTGAATCCGGTTTGTTTCAAACTCCAGATTCCTAAGAGCCTTAAAATCACTAACTCCTTTCATGTTGCTCTTCTAAAGCCTTTAGTCCTCAATAAATTCTCTCGTCCTCTTCCTACCGTGGCGCCTGTCTCGGAGGATAATCAGGAGTACGAGATCAGTCAAATTCTGGACTCCCGACTCTGTAAAGGCGTTCTTCAGTACCTCGTTCATTGGAAAGGGTTTGGTCCTGAGGAGAGGTCTTGGATCACTGCATCTGAGGTCTTTGCACCTCGTCTGTTAAAGGAGTTTTATCTGAAGTTTCCCTCTAAACCTGGGCCCAGGCGGGGAAGGGGGAGGCCTCGTAAGAGGGAGGGTACTGTCATGGATATGCATTAATGTCTGTCTGCCATCTTACCTTCCTCCTCATGTGTTCATCTAGAGACCAGACCTCCTTCACCTGGCTTCCTTTATAATCTCCTCCCAGCCTGACTCCACCCCAGGCCCTATCACTGAACACTATATTAACCTGTGCACTGCAAGCCTGCTTTGCTGATCAACGTGTTTGTTAGGCATTGTGTGTTTGGGTTCCTGCCTGCCGTGTGCTACGTCTGTCTCTCTGTTACGTTATTGGCTTGTCCCCGACCATCCCTGTCTGCTCGTGACCCTTGACCTTCGGCTCGTTCTTCGTTATCCTTGTCTGCTTGTGGCCCCTGACCTTCGGCTTGTTATTCGGTTCTCTCTATCGTGTGCCGCTGCTTCCCCTTATCCTACGGGGCGTGAGCTAGGAAACTCCAGGGGCCGCGACCTGGTCCCAGCCTGCAGCGTAACATCCTCACCACTAGAGGCCCTGGAGAAGACCAGCTGGGTCTTAGACTCCGCGCCCTGGGGAATCTTGGCTCTCGCTTCCGTTGGGATCCCGGTTGTGCTCCTCTGGTCCCGCTTTCCACAACCACCCAGTTTCCTACCCACAGAAGCCAGCCATAGGGTTCACTACCTCGCGGTGCACTCCTGTCCCCCTACGGTGTGCATCTGTCACCTGGCCACAGGTGACCCTGACAGAAATTCTCCTTGTGCTATAGTGTGCTAAAGCATTCCTCATCAACCATCTTTGAAATCCTTGTTTTTTTGGACAGTCAGGGAAATTGTCGTTGTGCTATTCTGTGCAAAAGCAATCATCCTCAACCATATTTAGAAATCCTTAAGTAAAGGGACAGAGAAGGACACCTGAAGGTAGCCCTTATTGCTTTTTTCCCATCTCCCTGCAGGCCATCTATTAGAATGTCTGGAAGGCAAACAAGGAGAGGAAGACAGTCAGGAGGCAATAAAAGAGGGCAAGCAGGCTCTGTGTCTGGGGGCAACAGTGCTGGTCGTGGACGCGGTGCATTGTCATCAGCACATGGCCATGGGACACGCTTGTCCTTCTTTTCGGCAGCTGGACATGTTGAGCCACATCATGCCGAAGACTTGGTAGAGTGGATGACCAAGTCCTCCTCCTCATCCTCTCTCACCCAGGCTCAGGGTACTGGAAAAGCAGCTGCCAAAGCGTCCTCTTCCCTGGTATCAATGTCAGACTCATCATCAGTCACTCCTTCCCTAGACCCACCATGTCCTCCTCCTGAGGAGTCCCCCGAACTGTTTGAGCACAGTGTTGGGTACATGCTCCAGGAGGATGCCCAGCGTTTCGAAGGGTCTGATGATGAAACCCAGCTACAGGAAGGCAGTAGCGTGAGAGCAGACAGAGGAGATGCTCAAGAAGGACACCAATCTGGCAGTCATGTTCCAGCAGCTGCAGCATACTGCCAGATTGGCTCCAGTGATGAGGAGGGAGGGGTTGATGAGGTCACTGACTCCACGTGGGTGCCTAATAGGAGAGAGGAGGAGGATGAGGAGGAGGCACATCTCCAACGAGGCAGGATGCCCTTTGGTGGCCAGCGTAAGGGCAGTACACCGACGGAATCACACCGCAGAGCTCCGCCTGTGCAGGGCGCTGCCTCTGCCCGTCATTCAAAAAGTTCTTTGGTGTGGGCCTTTTTTGAGGCTAGTGCATCAGATCGCACAGCTGCTGTTTGCAACATATGTCTCAAGCGTATATCGCGTGGCCAAAACATCAGCCGCTTGGGTACCACATGCCTGACCAGACATATGTTGACCTGCCATGCAGCTCGTTGGCAAGCCTACCTCAAAGACCCACACCAAAGAACAAAGCGGACCTCTCCTTGCACCGCATCAGCTGGGATCTCCAACCCCACTATAACTTCAGTCCTCTCTGAAACATGCACTGAGAGGAATGAAGGTGTAGAATTAGGTGTGTCTCAGCCAAGTACTTGCGGCCACTCTGCTAGCAGTACACCGACGTCCGATTCTAGCAGGCAAATTTCCCTGCCCCAGCTGCTGGACCATCGAAAGAAGTTCACTCCCAGCCATCCACATGCCCAGCGGTTGAATGCTAGCTTGGCTAAATTGCTAGCGCTTCAACTGCTGCCTTTTCAGTTGGTAGACTCGGCCCCCTTCCGTGAGTTTGTGCAATGTGCGGTTCCTCAGTGGCAGGTTCCCAAACGCCACTTTTTCTCACGGAAGGCTATTCCGGCTCTCTACCGGCATGTGGAAGGCAATGTCTTGGCCTCGCTGGACAGGGCGGTCAGCGGTAAGGTGCATATTACCGCTGACTCATGGTCCAGCAGGCATGGACAGGGACGTTACCTTTCTTTCACGGCCCATTGGGTCACTCTTTTGGCAGCTGGGAAGGATGCAGGACAAGGTGCAGTAGTGTTGGAGGTTGTTCCACCGCCACGCCTCCAAAATGCTACTACTGGTTGTGACACACCTCTCTCCTCCACCCCCTCCTCTTCTTCTTCCTCCATGGCCTCTTCCTGTGGTTTGTCCTCGGAACCAGCGGTGCTCCGTAGGCGTTCAAGGGGCTACGCAAGTACGCAGGCAAAAAGATGCCATGCCGTGCTTGCGCTGGTGTGTTTGGGGGACAGAAGCCACACTGGGGCAGAGGTCCTGTCTGCTCTGCAGGGCCAGGCCGAGAGGTGGTTGATGCCACGCCAGCTTAAGCCAGGAATGATGGTTTGCGACAATGGCACCAACCTCCTCTCCGCCCTCCGACAGGGACAACTGACCCATGTGCCCTGTGTGGCTCACGTCCTTAACCTGGTGGTGCAGCGGTTCTTGGGCAGGTACCCGGGCTTACAGGATGTCCTGAGGCAGGCCAGGAAAGTCTGTGCATTTCCGCAGATCTTATAATGCCAGTGCTCGCCTGGCTGAGCTGCAAAAGGAGTTGAACCTGCCCAAGAACCGCCTTATATGTGACATGCCCACCAGGTGGAACTCAACGTTGGCCATGCTGCAGCGGCTGCACACGCAGCAGAGGGCCATCAATGAGTACCTGTGCGACTACGGCACCAGGACAGGGTCAGGGGAGCTTGTTTTTTTTTCTCCACGCCAGTGGGGCATGATCAGGGATGCATGCACTGTCCTGGCACCATTTGAGGAGGCCACGAGGATGGTGAGCAGTGACAGTGCATGCATCAGTGACACTGTACCTCTTGTCCACCTGTTGGAGCACACGCTGCGTGGAATAATGGACAGGGCACTTGAGGCAGAACAGAGGCAGGAAGAGGAGGACTTCCTTGCCTCTCAAGGCCCCCTTTACCCAGACAGTGTTCCTTCTGTCCCACCCATCGCACAGGAAGAGGAGGAGGAGGAGGAGGAGGATTGTGTCAGCATGGAGGTGGAGGCTGGCACTCAGCATCATCAGCAGAAGTCTTTTAGGGATGATTTACAGTCCCAAGAAACCAGTGGACTTGTACGTGGCTGGGAGGAGGTGGCTGCGGATCATGTCATCCTTAGTGACCCAGAGGACTCCGGAGCGAATGCCTCAGCAAACCTACGCTGCATGGCCTCCCTGATCCTGCAAAGTCTGCGGAAGGATCCTCGTATTCTTCGGATCAAGGAGAGGGACCATTACTGGCTGGCCACTCTCCTTGATCCACGGTACAAGGGTAAGGTTGCGGACCTTATGTTACCGTCGCAGAGGGAGCAGAGGATGAGACAACTCCGGGAGGCCTTGCAGAAAGGTCTGTGCAACGCGTTCCCAGAGACTGGGAGGTTACAAACTCCTGGTCCTGGACAACGAGTTGCTGAGGCTTCGGCCAGTCAAAGAAGGAGCGGTGGGGAAGGTGGCCGTCTGACCGATGCGTTCAGACAATTCTTTAGTCCGCAGCCCCAAAGTATGATCGGTTCCAGCAACCATCGCCAGCGTCTGATAAACATGGTGCAGGAATATCTAGGGGCAAGGTCAGACTTGGACACCTTCCCCACCGAAAATCCTCTGGCTTACTGGGTCTTGAGGATGGATCACTGGCCAGAGCTTGCACAGTATGCAATTGAGCTACTGGCCTGTCCTGCATCCAGCGTTCTTTCGGAACGCACATTCAGTGCTGCTGGAGGATTTGTCACGGATCACAGGGTGCGCCTGTCCACCGACTCGGTTGATCGACTGACTTTCATCAAGATGAACCAGTCTTGGATCACCACCAGCTACCACACACCTGATGCTGATATAACAGACTAATTGATTTTAACATGTCACATCCCTTCAAGACTGATGCTGAGTGCCTGTGCTGTTATGTTGACTGGCTATCCTCCTCCTCCGAGTCCTCAATGATACGATTGATGATGATAGCTTGGAAGATCTTTTTTGTTTATGGGTGCCGCCACCAGTGGCTAAGGCCCAATTTTTCAGCCCCTGTTTTACAGGGGCGTGTAATTACAATTTTTTTAGCAATAATTTGCCATAGGGCTCATTGCTGTGCTCCAAGTACAGTATCTGTGAGGGGTTGGAGTGTTGTGGCACCAGTGCCTAAGGCCCAATTTTTCAGCCCCTGTTTAACAGGGGCGTGTCATTACAATTTTTGAAGCAATACTTTGCAACAGGGCTCATTGCTGTGCTCCAAGTACAGTATCTGTGAGGGGTTGTAGTGTTGTGCCACCAGTGCCTAAGGCCCAATTTTTCAGCCCCTGTTCAACAGGGGCATGCAATTACAATTCTTGATCTAATAATTCACAGCAGGGCCCATTGCTGCACCCACCAAGAGTAACTCTGAGGGCTTACAGTGTTGTGGCAACACCACCACCACCACCACGAAAGGCCCAATTTTTCAGCCCCTGTTCAACAGGGGCATGCAATTACAATTCTTGATCTAATAATTCACAGCAGGGCCCATTGCTGCACCCACCAAGAGTAACTGTCAGGGCTTACAGTGTTGTGGCACCAGCACCACCATCAAAGGCCCAATTTTTACTACCACTGTTCAACAATTATATGTAATTAAAATTCCTGATATAATAGTTGACAGCAGGGCGTTCCAGCACCAACCAAGAGTAACTGTGAGTGCTTACAGTGTTGTGCCAACACCAACAACTAAGGGGCCTATTTCTGCAGAGTATATACGGCAGGTCCCTACTTTCAAACATCCAACTTACAAACGACTCCTACTTGCAAACGCAAGAAGACAACAGGAAGTGAGAGGAAATCTACCCCTAGGAAGGAAAATTCTCTCCTGTAAGAATTAATATGGGAGAAAGGTGTCTCCTCTGTACTGATGCTTTATCACCAATCCTTGTTTCAATAAAAACACCACATTTCAAAAACAGTTGTCATTGGGACGGAAAGTGAGGTGAAATGTTCTGAAGAGGGGCACAGACAGCAAAACAAATGTTACAGGGGTGATAACCCTTACCTATGTTTTCCAAAAAGTTTAAAAATAGATTTTTGGGCTGGAGCTACACTTAAACAATGTACCTGTTCAAAATTACAAACAGATTCTACATAAGAACAAACCTACAGTCCCTGTCTTGTATGCACCGCCTGTATACGGCTGTTCAGAGTATATAGGGCCTCTTTTATTTTATGTGCGGGGTTCCCCTTAATATCCATACAAGACCCAAAGGGGCTGGTAATGGGCTGGGGTAGGGGGGGGGGTCATGGGGTAGCTATGCCATTTTTCTTAAAGATTTTCATCCATATTACCGGGACCAGACATTACATTAAAGCCGCAAGCAGTTTTACATGGCTTTTTTTTCTTTTAGAAGTGTCATTTTGTGCAGGGACAGTTCTAAACACGGGAAACACGTGGCACTTCACAGGCATACTTTAGACACCCCCCAGGTACGATATTTAAAGGAATATTTGACTTTTTTTTTTTCACTTTATGCATCATTAAAATGACTGCTCCCGAAAAACGACCGTTTTTAAAACTTCTTTTTGCATTGATACATGTCCCCTGGTGCACAACCCGGGTTCCCAAACCCTTTTTAGGACAATAACATGCATAATAGTTGTTATAATTAGCACTTTAGAATTCGAACGTTCGCATCCATTGTATTTAATAGGGTTCTAATGTTCGTACGAACTTTCGGTCCGTTCGCGGGTTCTGGTGCGAACCGAACCCGGGGGTGTTCGGCTCATCACTAGCGTTAAAGCTCTGCTCGTTTTTGCTTTGGAAGTGCTGCCCATTCATTGCAATGGGCAGGGTGTTTTGGGAGCACTATTTACAGTGCTCCCAAACTGCCCCAAAGATGCTGTTTGCAGGACTTTTCGTAACATCCTGCAAGCGCACCGCCCCAGTGTGAAAAGACACACTGCAATGAATGGGAGGCGCTTTTCAGAGGCTATTTCTATTTCTAAAACGCCTGAAAACCACCTCAGTCTGAATGTAGTCTAAAGCCTCGTACACATGATCAGACTTCCATCTGACTTTTCCGTGGATTTTGGTCCGAAGAGGCGTTGGGCGTGAACTTGGTATGCATACACACGGCAGAACTTTTTCAGCCAACATTAACCAAATCACGTGGATTTTCAGCTCTTTACTGCCACCCTTTGGGCAACTTCTGCTATTGTTGTCTGATGTTTAGCATTGGTTCGGAGCATGCGTGTTTGTACTTTGGACTTTAGTCCGATGGACTTGTGTACACACGATCGGATAATCCTCCATCGGACATTTGTTGCCGGAAAGTTTGAGAGCATGCACAGTGAACAGTTGTCCTTTGAAACACCAAAAACAATTGTCCGATGGAGCATACACACGGTCGGATTGTCCGATAAAACATGTCTGTCGGACTGTTGTTGTCAAAATGTCCAATCGTGTGTACGGGCCTTTAGTGATAGTGCTGCTGATCTCTTCTAACCTGCAGCAAGCTCCACATATATCAGCAATCACCTACAAGAATAGGAAGTCTCATGTCAACAACTTATTTGTGACTTATACATTTTACATGATCTGATGAAGAGAGTTGTAAATAAGTTATTAGTGAGAGCAGACTTCTTGTGCCGGGAGCTGATTACCGATATGTGTGTGGAATCTGTGGATGACTGCAGGTTAGAGGAGATCAGCAGCACTGTTACTAAATTCAGGGTCCCGCTGCCTGCACATTTGCAGTGGGACCCCACAGACTTCTATGGGGTAATGGATAGAAGTATATGGAAATTACATCTCAAAAAAACTACTGTACCAGCATCCCCAGAAAGAACATTCTGAAGAATTCTGGACGCAACAGTAATTGAACAACTTCCTATTGGACACCATCAAGATATCACATATTTTTTGTTATACGTAAATGTATAATTTTTCCGATATATACAATGTTTCAAATGATTGACACAAAATTCACACATCACACATTGGGATGTCCAGTTCTCTAGAGAGAAATGGAGATGAAAAGATATTCTGTGTGTACTATTGTATGATGACACTTAACAGTACAAACAGTATGCTAGGTATCAGAGAGAACTGCAGGGGGTCATTAGAGAATAATCATCATAATTTAACCATAAATATGGCCCACATAAGTATAGAAATCCAATTATCATGTATACAATGTATAGTATAGAATAAGATCTGCAATCTTGTCACAAGAATAAAAAAAAAATTACTTGAATTCCCCATCCGAACACTCGATGTGGATGGGAGGTATTGTATTTTTATAGCGGGCAGATTTCTCTGCCAACAGAATACACCGATCAGCACCGCTGGCTATTGCTGGTGGTGCTGGTTGTACAGCCATTGATCAGTATATTGACTTTTGTAAAACCAGCCTGCTCATACATTTGATCGAAATTCACCTAGTTCCTGCTGAACAGGCTGAATTAGGATCCATGTATGGTCAGCCTAAATAATGGTACTGACTAGGGATCTTTTTTATATTTCGCTTTCATTACAGACAATAATTGAGGACCACCTGGTGACCCTCTGTCTTTGACTATGATCAGAGCAGCCAAAATGGGGGTCGGTTCTAGGGTTGCCATCTGTCTGGGATTTACATGGACGGTCCAGGTTCTGAATCATGTGTCTGGGTTTCAGACTACCTGAAACCCAGACCCACATAGGCATGCACATGGGGGTGTGCCCCTACTAGGCATGCACACGGGGTGTGCCGCACAACCTAATCACCCTGTGTCTAAGTTGAGTGTCAGAACAGTGGTGCAGGTGCCTTTAGTAAACTAGAGGTACTTGTCCCAAGTCTCTGGAGTTCCCAGATGTGTGGTATCCCTCCACTACCCCTCCTCGACCAAAACCTCTCCCTTTTGCTAAATACACTGGGGTTGTTTTACTAAAACTGGAGAGTGCAAAATCTGGTGCAACTGTGCATGGTAGCCAAGCCGTTTCTAACTTCAGCTTGTTCATCTAAGCTTTGACGAAAAAAACTGGAAGCTGATTGGTTTCTATGCACTAGATTTTGCACTCTCCAATTTTAGTAAATCAAGCCCACTGTCCCTAGCCAGCAGGGATCCTGTCCCTACACTATCCACTTTGCAAATGCACGCCAACTGCAGTGGGACAGTGCTATTGACAGTATTAGCACTACACTCACTAAAGGTGGCCACGGAGGTCAGCCATGGCAGCAGCAGCCAACTGGATCGCTGCTCCCCTGATGACACCTACAGAGGCTTAAGGCCCCTTTCACATGGGACGGATGCGTGAGGATCCGCCCCGTGAACCTCTGCTTGCTCTGCGGGGATCGCTCCGTTGAGTAGGGGATCGCTCCTCCATGGGTATTAATTGACATAGAAAATAATTATTATATAATGTGGGGGTGGTAGTGGGAAGGGGAATAGGAACCTATGAAAATGACTGTCTATGCATTGTGTTATAAATTGGGGTTCTATTCCCATATGATCAAAATCTTTCAGAAAGCGATAGATGTATTCACCACCCACTAGGTCTATGGGACAAATGTACAGCTCTACCTTGGGATCACTATGTGGTTGCATGTGTTACACAGATTTTTTACTTTAAATAATTTAAAAAAAAAGCAAAAAAAAATTGTGAGAAAGAAGTTCATATGCTTTTTACTACACTCCGCAAAATAGTCAAGCACAAGTATATTTTTCAGTAACTTTGCTTGTAGAGTTTGGTAAATCCTAAGAGCAGTATGTGGAAAGCTGGTGCAGCTATTCAAGCTGTGGTGAGCACAACCAGATCCAGAAGTCTACACCAAACCTTAAACCCCTTTCACAATGGGTGGTTTTCAGGCGCTTTAGCGCTAGAAATAGCCTCTGATAAGTGCCTGAAAACCTCCTCTCATTCATTCCAGTGTGCCTTTTCACACTGGGGCGGTGCGCTCGCGGGGCGGGAAAAAAAGTCCTGCAAGCAGCATCTTTTGGGTGGGTTGGGAGCGCTGTATACAGCACTCCCAAAACGCCCCTGCCCATTGGAATGAATGGGCAGCGCTTTCAAAGCGCCTTAAAAGCGTTTTGGAAGCGCTGTAAAACGGGAGTTTTTAACCCCTTTTTTGGGGTTAAAAAACGCCCTGCTAGCGGCCAAAAAGTGCAGCTTAAACAGCGATAAAGTGCCGCTAAAACGAGTGCCGCTTTCACCAGTGTGAAAGGGGTCTTGCAGTGCCTCTAATGGGAGAGGTATGGGGGGGGCTACCATTGCAGACCTCCTAGAAATGCTACATGCTTATCTCTAGGCAGTATTGAAGTCAAATATCAGAATGACAGCCAGGAAACTAGCATTCACAGAGAGGTAATGGCATCCTCCATCAATCACTCATGAAATGAGCCCTGTCTCTGGAGACCATTAGTGATCAGCTGGGAAAATCCATCCATGACAATCATTTGGCACAGAAATGCCTGCACAGTTAACTGGGTTGACCAGGGAGTGGTCATCTTGTCTTTAGGTACTAAAAGGCTGGCCATATTTGAGTCAGTTATTTTTCGTTAAATCCGCTGACCCGATTCCCCCATCCAAACACTTGATGTGGATGCAGGAATCCTCCCTGCTGTGTTTTTGTATTCTGAGAGCGAGGAGACTCCCTGCAGTCCAGAAAACATAAATCACTGCTGCAGTCTATAGCCTGGCACCCCAGATGATGTCTATGTAGACGAAATACGTCAGCACAGGCTCCACTGCCACCTTATACATGTACCTAAGCGCTGTTCATTCTCCTTAAATGTGAATTTTTTGCTTCATTTGACTCATAGGACGTACGTCCTCTTGGATTCCAACAATTTGGTAAGCCTTCATCTTATCGGTGGCGAATTACTCACTTTTACTTATTGTTCACCAGTTAGTCGCCAATCAAAATGATGTTATGAACACTTTGCTCTTGTCCTTTTCACACAGACTCATTACACATCAGGTTTCCATTTCACTTATGGACTTTATGTTTATTATTGTTTATTTTTTCATTGCATAATCACTGTGTATCTATTTAATTAGTGTTTCACACTGTTTAGATTGATCATTGTGGGACCTATCATATGGCCATTGTGTGACCTAGCTTATGGTTTCTGTTCACTTGATATTTAGCGCTGCACTTTACTTATATAGCCTGCAGCACTAATCAAATGTTTTCTTCCAACAGGGCAGTTGAACAGAAGTCAGATAGAATGACTTATGTTCAACCACAGTGGCCATACATGGATCGAAATTCAGCCAGTCCCTGATGATGCGGATGAATTTCGATCCATGTATGGTTAGCTTAAAGTGATTGTAAAGGTTTATTTCTCTTCCGTTCATGGACGGACACAGCAGTATCTTGACATATGGGTATTATCCTCCTGTTAGGAGATTGACTAGGCCAGTGATGGCGAACCTTGGCACCCCAGATGTTTTGGAACTACATTTCCCATGATGCTCTTGCACTCTGCAGTGTAGTTGAACATCATGGGAAATGTAGTTCCAAAACATCTGGGGTGCCAAGGTTCGCCATCACTGGACTAGGCAGAAAAACAGCATGTTAAGTGTTAAAACGCATCACATAGTACAGTACTGCGCCGGGTGGCGGTCCCCCTGGGTACATCCCCTCTCCCTGCATCTTGCAGCTCAGTTTTTTCTGCCTAGCATAGGAGAAGGACATGGCTCCCTGTGGGCCCATGTGGCCTGGGGATTTTTTTCTACTTTTTTGATCCTGAGATCTACTATCAACTGCCGACTGGGTGACAGGCTGGATCCCGATCCTTGTAGTCCCCCCAGTTCGGCCATCGAGTGTGTGCCGGCCTTTTAGCTACGCGCTGGGCCGTCCACAACATGCCCCGTTGCTCCAGGGGTGGCCGGTGAGCTATTTGCTCCGGGGGACACATATGACCGGGCTCTATGTCCGTGTCACAGTGTGCCGGGCCGACAGCCATGCCATAACCACGCGGACGTTGGGTCTGTCTGGAATGCCTTCAGCTGGTCCTCGCAGGACAGGTAAGTAGCAGTTCCCCTGCTCCGGCAGGGTGGAATGGCTGGGCATTCCTGGGGAGGTCGATAGAGGGTTCCACCCTTCCTTTCCTCTCCTCTCTCCCTTCCTCCCCTCCTCCCTAGGCTCTGGGAAGCTAGGATGGCTGCGATTCGGGGGTCCACCTGGGGGGGCTCCATCCTAGGGCTGGGGGCTGCGCGGAAGGTCCGCTCTCCGGGGGGGGGGGCTGTCTGGTTGCCGTGTGTGGGGGGGACCGCGCTGCCATTATGTGCTGTGTGTTTTTCTCTTTTCGTCCATGGACGGACACAGCCTTTTTAAGTCTTGACAGTTGGGTTATGTTCCTGTTCATAGGAGAGGACTAGGCAGACATGTTAGATATTTCAATACATGTTACTTTAACAGAGTTGAACAGCCCCGCCCAGGGGGCGGTCCCTCCAGACATAACTCTCTGCCCTGCAGCATGCAGCCTCAGTTTTTTTCTGCCTAGCAGAGGAGATGGACGTGGCTCCCTTTGGGCCCAGAGTCCTGAGGAAAATTTTTGTTTTATTTAATTTAATTTAATTTTACTGTTGAGATTCTTCTATCAACAGTCGGCTGGGCAACAGGTTGGATAATATAAATCCTCGTAGTCTTCCCAGTCCGACCATCAAGCGTGCTTTCCCTCGCTAAGGCGTTGGGTCAGTTCACGGCATACCCCATGGCTCCGTGGGTGGCCGGTGAGCATCTGCTCCAGGGTCCACATATGACTGGGCTGCTTGCTGTCTCAGTCACAGTGGATCGGGCCGATAGCTACTCCGTACTGCTCGGTTGTAGGCCTGTCAGGAACGTGCCAGCAGGTCCTCGTTAGGACGGGTAAGTGCAGTTCCTCCTGCCTCGGCAGGTGGGAACAGCTGGGTGTTCCTAGGAATAGGGGGTTCACCTGTCCTTCCTTTCCCTGCTCTTTGTCAGCTTTACTCCCTCTGTCCTAACGGGGCTGGCTACGACCGTGGCGTACCTGTGGGGACTCCAGGTCCTGGTGGGGGTCCAGGGGTGTCAGGGCCTGTTTCTCTGTGGGGGGATACTCTGCTCCGGGGTAGCCATGCTGGGCCTTCTCGTCCACATTGCGGTGCTCGGGCGGCATTTTTGGCGGTGCCGCCGCCATTTTCAGGGTGTGTTTTCTATTGCATTGATTTGCCCATTGGTGGCCATCTTGCCGTGGCCGCGCTATGGTGCAGTGGTTATTGCGGGCGGCCATTTTCTTGTGGTCACGCCCTTTCCTTCTCCCTGATGCGTCCGGCGGCCATCTTTGGAGGTTTGGCCTCTAGTGCTGGCTCCTGGATGGCGCAGCACGATTCTCCTCACAGCTTCCTCACTGTTTTCTCACACTCTGCTTCTAGAGCAGCATGGATAATACAGCGATACACAGTCTTAGTGTATAGAGGCTGGCAGTGGCACTGAGCGGTCTCATTCTGGGCTGGTGAGTCCCCTGGGTGCCCCCCCCCCGGTCGGTGCAGCATGGTGGGGGGACGTTATTCATTAATTTTGTCTAGTCCCTGAGAGCTTTCTGTGTAACATGGAGTCCGTATCTGAGAGGCAACAGCAGAGCCCCTGCCCCTGCACCTGTGGTTTCCCGCCATATCCTGGGGAATGCTCTGACTCTGACAGGACCACCGGTCTGAGGTGTCAGAGGTTGCCTTTTACCTGCAGTTTGGTGCTTGCTTCGGCAGCACATATACTCAGATTAGAACGATACAGAGAAGATTAAGCGCCCTCGGCTCAATAGTTTAAACAATATGTTTATACACAACACTGGATACATTCACAGTGTATGTTTTGTATTATTGCTCTCTGTGTCTGCGTGGGTTTCCTCCCACTCTCCAATGACGTGTGCGGCTTCGGCGCCATACACAGTATAAACATACACAATATGTTTATACACGACACTAAATACATTCACAGCATATGTATGTATTATTACTCTCTGTGTCTGTGTGGATTTCCTCCGGGTACTCCGGTTTCCTTCCACACTCCAATGGTATGCGCGCCTTCGGCGCTATGCACAGCATAAACATGTCCAATATGTTTATTCACACATACTAAAATACGTACACGGTATGTGTATGTACTATACTCTCTGTGTCTGCGTGGGTTTCCTCCGGGTACTCCGGTTTCCTCTTACGCTCCAATTGCGCGCTTTGGCGCAATACACAGTATAAACTATGTGTTTGTACAATCAGCACTTATCAATGTAGTAGCTGCTGGAACATCCACTAAGGTGTCAGTTCTTTTTTTTTTTGGGGTCGCGTTGACCGACCCGCTCTATATAGGTTTTTAAGGACTAGGGATTGCCGCAGAGGTCCCCTTTGGTCCCTCAGCGCACAGCGGTCCGTTATTCCTTTGTAGAGCATTTTTAAAAAAGATATGGGTTTTTTCCCATGAAGTTGACCCCCTGGTATCAGGGGTACCAGTATCCCGATAGGGGGACACCTGCCTTTAGGAGGTGATCAGGAGCAGTGGCTCAGACCGTGTTCGCCACGCTGAGGTCAGCGTTGCGCCCGTTAGTGGCTGCGTCTCTGGTGTCTCTGACACTCACTGAATGGGCATAACTTTTGTACCAGACAGTGGAGGAGCTTCAGCTTCCTCTAAAAGTTGTGACACTGGCCGACCAGCAGGTGCGCCACCTGAGGAGGCTGATATACTGGTCCGCTGACCGAGTTTCTATGGAAGCTCTGACAGATTTGCCTTTCAAAGGCTAAGAGTAGGGGCGCCCCGTAAGCCGGGACCTTCCTTCCCCAATATATTGCAGTGTTTTTGAGGGTTGTCATACCCATACCACCGCAGGACAGGTTTCAGGGATTCTACTCAAATCTATTCATGGTCCCAGAAGAGGACGGATTTGTCCAATCTTAGGCCTCAAGGCCCTTAATGCCTTTGTGAAGCCTTCTGGTTTTTCCGGCCACGGAGTTTGCGAAGTGGTCTCTTCATACAAGATCGATGTTTTCTTTCTTGTTCACCGAATGGTTTCTTTGCCCTACCGTTTCGTCGGACTGCCCTGATGGGGCAGTTCAAGACTTGTTGGGGTTTCGGAAATTCAGGATGGAGTCGGTTCGCTCCATCCAGGGGACCTTCTGACGTCCCTGGACTTTAGGGACGTGTGCTGGGTCCTCATATGCGACAGGCACCAGAGGTTCCTGCGTTTAGCGGTCAAGGGGAACCACTATTAATTTATGACTCTCCCTTTTGACCTAGTGGTAGCACCAAGAGTTTCACCAGGGTGCTCGCCCCGATTCTAGCCTTGCTGAGTCAGCGCGGCATTGTCATTGTTGGTTCTTTGCATGGTGTCTATAGTCAGTCAGACTCTCCAAGACTTCGGGTGGATGCTGTACCTCCAGTTGTCGGTACTAGTTCAGACTCAGCTCCTAGAATACCTGGGGCTGGCTCTATGCTCATCAGAGGCGAGAGTTTTTTCCCTCCAGAGAGGTTGCGGATGCTCCAGGCTGCAGTGAGTTGGATCTCATGATGGCCTCCTTCGAGGCAGTACTGTTTGCCCAGGTCCACATTTGGAGGGGAGATTCTGTCCTATTGGAACACATCCCCATTGTCTCTGGATCATCAGATTCAGGTGAATCGCCAAGTCAGGGCCTCTCTGACTTGGTGGCTGACATTCCCGGCATTTCTGTCCGGGAAGTTTTTTCCTTCTTGTCTACTGAACTGTGATTATGATCCAGCCTCACAGGGGCTCCAGTCGGTCCAAGGTCGCTGGACTCTGGACGAATCCCGTCTGCCGGTCGATGTTCTGGAACTTCGAGCGATTAGGATATGTCTCTCTTCGTAGTCGTGGAGACTACAAGGGTGCCCGATCAGGATCCAGTCGGACAATGCCACGGCTGTGGCTTATGTCAACCATCTGGACATCCTGCGGTAGACGGGAAGAAGCGTACCGGCTCGGTCGGCCGTCTACATTCAGGGTGTAGAACTCTAACTGGTGGACTAATTGAGTCGCAAGTAGCTGAACCAAGGGGAATGCTCATTCCATCCGGAGGGGTGTCTACTCCTTTTTCCGGAGGTGGACGTCGGTCGTGGACCTCCTGGCTTCTCGACTCAATCGCATGATGTCGAGATTCGTGGCCAGGTCCAGAGATCCCTGGGCAGTCGCCTCAGATGCGTTGGTGGCCCCGTGGGGTCAGTATTGGCTAATTTATGCCTATCCCCCACTGATGTTGCTTCCTCGTCTGCTCCTCAATGTGCAGATCGAGGGGATCCCGGTGATCCTAATTGTTCTAGATTGGCCCCGGCGTCCTTGGTACGCCGACTTTGTACGCCTGGTGGTGAACACACTGGCGGCTGCCAATTTGGGAGGACCTTCTGTCTCAAGGTCCCATACTTCATTCTGCCTTACAGCCGCTGGCCTCATGGCATGACTATTGACAGCCAGGTACTAAGGGACCGAGGTCTTTCGGCTTGTTTTAAGCACCACTAAGGGTCAGTTTCAGCCTTGGCTGTTTTCTTTCAATGGCCTTTGGCGTACCATTCCCTGGTGGGTACCTTTTGTACAGGAGGTTTGACTGTGGCTTTCCCAAATTAGACCACCTCTCCCTCCTTGGGATTTGAACCTGGTGCTCTCGGTTCTTCGGGAACCTCCCTTTGAGAACATCAGAGAGATTTTTATCTTGACGTGATCTCAGAAGGTGGCCTTTCTAGTGGCCATTACTTCTGTCAGAAGGGTTTCTGAATTGGCTGCCTTGCCTTGCAAGTCCCCATATTTGATCACCCATAAGGATAAAGCGGTACTACACCCGCGACCTTCGTTTCTTCCAAAGGTGGTTTCAGCTTTACACCTGAATGAGGACATTGTACTTCCATCCTTGTGTCCTCTGTCATCGCATCCCATGGAGTCTGCACTTCACACTTTAGACGTGGTACGTGCCTTGCGGGTGTACCTGTCTGCTACTGCTTCGTTTCGGAAGTCTGGCTCAGTGTTTGTGTCGGTGTCTGGTCCACAAAAAGGCCTGGCGGTCTCGTCGGCCACCATTTTCTAGGTGGATCAGGTAGACCGGTTTGCGGGCCTATGCCCTTAAGAGGCGCGCGCCCTCCTTTCCGGTCACAGCGCTCCCAACCAGGGCAATTAGTGCTTCCTGGGCTTTCCGACATCAAGCATCTCTCTCTCTCTCTCTCTCTCTCTCTCTCTCTCTCTCGTGCAGGGCGGCGACTTAGTCCATGGACGAAAAGAGAAAATAGGATTTTTTGTACTCACCGTAAAATCCTTTTCTCTGTCGTCCATGTACGGACACATCACCCACCCCTCCTTTTTAGGTTTGTACTGCTTGTTACGAACTGAGGCTGCATGCTGCAGGGCGGAGGGTTATGTCTGGAGGGACCGCCCCCTGGGCGGGGCTGTTCAACTCTGTTAAAGTAACATGTATTGAAATATCTAACATGTCTGCCTAGTCCTCTCCTATGAACAGGAACATAACCCAACTTTCAAGACTTAAGAAGGCTGTGTCCGTCCATGGACGACAGAGAAAAGGATTTTACGGTGAGTACAAAAAATTCTATTTTTTACTTCACTCGCGGCCGCCATTTTGGCGGCGCCCGGCGCTGTTTTACATGCTTCGTCTGCCATTTTCTTGTAGCCCGCACGCTCTGCTTACAGAGCGGCGGGTCGGCGGCCATTATGGGTGGTGTTTTGGCCTCTAGTGGCCAGAATATCGGCGCAAACGGTTCCAGCACACTTCCTGAGGGACGGCACGGGGAGAGCTCCTTAGGAGGCTTAGGCGGACGGCAGCTGTGCGGTACCTGGTCCGGGTGGTGAGTCCTCTGGGGGGTCCCTCGTCTCTCTGCAGCAGCTAGGAGGGTGGTTTGTGTATCTTGCCCTACGTCCCTAGGAGTGTCGGGCGGGTGGGTCAGCATGACGTCGGAAGCGGACGCCTCTTCCTCAGACATATCTGAATTGGCAACTGGTGCCCCTGCGCCTGCTATTTCTGTGGACGCTATGTCGGCGGTCCTGGAGGCCTTTGTTGCCAGGGTGGAAGCGGCGCGTGGACAAAAAGGGGGTAAAAAGCGCCCCCTCCCCCCCTGCCATCTTCTGGGGATACTTCTGACGCAGAATCAGGCCCAGCTACTGCTCCCGGCCCTGGTTCTGATGTGTCGGAGGCTGCGGACCTCGACCCTGCGGACAGTGAGGATGACTCTGGCTCAGGGTCAGCGCATGATAGGGAGCTTGTAGGGGCACTTATGACCACGGTGCGGGATACTATGAAAATGGAGGATACGGCAGAGGCGACAGAGATGTCGGTTCCTTTTGGATTCCGTAAGCCAGCCCGCACTGCTAAGGTGTTCCCTTGTGTACCTTATCTGGATAAACTTTTGTACACGGAATGGGATCGGCCGCAAAAGGGTTTTTCTGCCCCAAAATGTTTAACGGTCCGTTATTCTTTTAAGGAGAAATTCCTGAAAAAATTGACTTCTCCCCCGACAGTGGACCCCCCCTGTGTCCAGACAGAACAAGGTGACCACGATACCTGTGGAAGGGGCTCCTGCTTTCAAGGACCCCGCAGACAGGAGGGCTGAGGCAGTGGCCCGCTCCCTGTTCACTGTGGTGGGGTCAGCGGTGCGACCGGTCGTGGCCGGGGCTCTAGTGTCTCAGACACTTACTGAATGGGCAAAACTGTTGCTCCAGGGGTTGGAGGAGCATCAGGCTCCCCGGGGCTGTGTGGCACTGGCCGAACAGTTGGTGCAGGGCCTTAAATTTGTTTCCGAGTCAGCCCTGTATACATTGCCCTTGCTCTCCAGAGCCTCGGTCTATGCAGTGGTGTTACGCCGCCTGGTCTGGCTTTTTTTTCGTCCGCCCAGTGCTGCAGGTAAGTGCTCCCAAACCGATAAGGTGCCTGCTGAAGGGCAAAAGTGTCCCTGGTTCCGCAAGCCCAACAAGCCAGCGCACAAATCTGCATTCACATGAAGGTCTGCCCCGCCCGACGCTCGGGTGGGGGGCCGTCTTTGCGAATTCGCGGCTCGGTGGACGTCTCTGCTCTCCGACCGGTGGGTTTGCAAAGTAGTTTCCTCGGGGTACAAAATAGAGTTTCTCTCTTGCCCGCCGAACAGATTTTTTCCATCCAACCTCCAGCTTCCTCCGAGTCGTCGGGAGGCCCTGTTTGGGACAGTTCAGGATTTGCTGATGCAGGGGGTGATCGTTCCTGTCCCATTACAGGAACGGTTTCAGGGGTTTTACTCCAATCTGTTTATGGTCCCCAAGAAGGAAGGGGTCCGTCCAATCCTGGATCTCAATGCCCTCAATTGCTTTGTGAAAGAGCAAAGATTCAGGATGGAATCAGTCCGCTCTGCCATTGCTGCTCTCCATTCGGGGGATTTTCTGGCGTCCTTGGACATCAAGGACGCATACTTGCATATCCTCATATGCTCCAGGCATCAGAAATTTCTGCGCTTTGCGGTCGGGGAAGACCATTGTCATATTGTGGCTCTCCCCTTCGGTCTGGCTTCGGCACCGAGGGTATTCACCAAGGTGCTCTCCCCGATTCTGGCCTTGCTGAGGCAGCGTGGAATCGCTATTGTAGGCTACCTTGACGACCTTCTTCTGAGAGCCTCTTCAAGCTCAGAATTAGAGGAAGATGTGTCTATCACCTGCCAGGCCCTCCGAGAATTCGGTTGGGTGCTAAACATTCAAAAGTCGGTGTTGGTGCCGTCTCAACATCTAGAATACCTGGGGTTGGTCCTGGATTCCTCAGAGGCAAGAGTTTTTCTTCCCATGGAGAAGCTGCAAACTCTGCGGGCTGCGGTGCAGCGGTTGACATCCCAAAAATGGTCGTCGTTCCACTTTTGCATGCGAGTCCTGGGTCTCATGGTAGCCTCCTTTCGAGGCGATGCCGTATGCTCGATTCCACACTCGAGTGTTACAGAAAGAAATTCTGTTGCGTTGGCACAAATGCCCATCGTCTCTGGATTGTCAAATCCGGGTGAGCCACCTGGTCAGGACCTCCCTGGTGTGGTGGCTGAAGTCTCTGACTTTTCGGGCGGAGAAGTCGTTCCTTCCATTTCACTGGACGGTGATCATGATGGACGCCAGCCTCTCAGGCTGGGGGGGAGTATGGGGAGTTCAGTCGGCCCAGGGGTGCTGGACTCAGGAAGAATCCCGCCTGCCGATCAATGTCCTGGAACTTCGGGCGATCAGGCTGTGCCTCTCCAAGTGGTCTCAAAGAGTACAAGGTCGCCCAGTCAGCATCCAGTCAGACAACGCCACAGCAGTGGCGTATGTCAACCATCAGGGAGGAACAAGAAGCTCAGCTGCAGCGGCGGAGGTCGCTCACATCCTGAGGTGGGCAGAAGGGAGCGTGCCGGCTATATTGGCCGTGTGCATTCCGGGCGTACGGAACTGGCAAGCGGACTATCTAAGTCGCCAGACGCTGGACCAAGGAGAATGGTCGCTTCACCCGGACGTGTTTCAGCTTCTGTGTCTAAAATGGGGCACGCCAGACGTGGATCTCCTGGCGTCGCGACTCAATCGGAAGGTGTTGAGGTTCGTGGCCAGGTCAAAAGACCCGTGAGCCAGGTCAAAAGACCCGTGGGCAGACGCATCAGACGCGTTGGTAGCGCTGTGGGGTCAGTATTGGCTGCTTTATGCCTTCCCTCCTGGGAGGTACTGTACTGTGTGATGTGTTTTAACACTTAACATGCTGTTTTTCTGCCTAGTCAATCTCCTAACAACAGGAGGGTAATACCCATATGTCAAGATGCTGCTGTGTCCGTCCATGAACTCAGAGAAATGGATTTTACGGTGAGTACAAATATCCTATTTTTATTTTTTTCTAAAATAACAGACATTATACTTACCTGCACTGTGCACTGGTTTTGCACAGAGCAACCCTGATTTTCTTCTTCTTCTGGGGTCCTCTACTGGTGGTCTTTGCTCCTCCTCTCCTCCAAGTGCCCTCACAGGAAGCCACTTGCTTTGGGGGCACTTAACTTGTCTATTGACACATGCAGTGTGGCTCAGCCCCACTCTCTGCTCTCTTATTACAGCATTTAAAGCGTAGCTCCACTTTTGTTGAGAAAAAAACATCCCCCTCTGGGTGATCTATGTACATTGCAAGGATTTTACAAACTTTGTTGCAGATTCCTACCTTTTGTTATCAGAACACCTCTAGGTTGCCATATTGCATTGCACTTTACAGAAAATTACAGAGCTTGAAAAGGAAAGGTAATTTTTAACATTCTATTACAATATTCATTCATTCATATGACTTGTGTCGCAATTGTAAACGCTATATTTATTATTTTTTTGCAATTTCTTCCCATGACAGTGGAGTTACCCTTTAAGGTAAAATAAACATTTTACCTTTACAACCACTGTAAGTCATAGTGCAAAGCAAGATCAACCACCTAAGGTTGGCCATAGATGAGTCTGGTTTTTTTTCATTCAATCTATCTATCTAGCTACATGTCTGTCTGTCTATCTATCTATCTATCTATCTACCTGTCTGCTGTCTATTTATCTGTCTGTCTGTCTGTCTATTTATGGCTGTCTGTCTGTCTATTTATCTCTCTGTCTGTCTATCTATCTGTCTGTCTTTCTATTTCTGTATCTGCCTGTCTGTCTGTCTATTTATCTACCTGTATGTCTGTCTGTCTGTTTATCTATCTATCTGCATCTATCTACCTGTCTGTTTATCTATCTATCTGTCTGTCTGTCTATTTATCTATCTATTTATCTGCCTGTTTATTTATCTATCTATCTATCTATCTATCAGTCTGTCTGTCGACCCTATAGCGGCGAAGGGTGGGTGATGGATATGGGGTTGGTTGGGGATTAGTTTGCGCCCCCCCAGTGATGTGGCTGCCCGAACTCTTGGTTCTTTCCCTCTCCTCTCTCCGGCGCCGGCACTACAAGTGTAGGTACCCAGCAGTGACAGCTTGTGGCTTCAGAGCCGGGTGCGCACTGCGCATGCATGAGTCATGCTGCACCTCCTCAATGGTCGAGCAATCTTCTGGGACCTGTGACATGTCCCAGAAGATTGCAGGGAGGGAGGGGGAGAGGAGAGCTTCCGCATGGATCACCTAGGCGACATAAGCGGAAGTGGGAGCGGGTACCTGTTAAAACCAGGTACCCACTCCCCCCAAAAAAAAATACATGCCACATGTGGCAGAGGAGGGGGTGGAGGAGTGCTTAAAACGGAACTTCCTTTTTGGGTGGAGCTCCGCTTTAAAAGGGGAGTGAGCCTGGTATTTTCTGGAGTTAACTTAACATAAGCCCATCCTTGCTGGGCATTTATTTTTCTTTGACTGTCTCAATTAGCCACATAGACCCCAGAGACCCCACACAGCCACCAGAGACCCCACATAGCCATCTGGAAGTCCTCACAGTTGACCAGAGACCCCACATAGTTAGAGCTCTAATAGGAATAGGTGGAGCTTAAAGAGGAAGGGGTGAAGTTTACAAATGAAAGGGTGTATCTTAAACAGGAAGGGGTGAGACACATTTAGATGGGGGGGCGGGGGCGCAAGATTTTAGCCTTGCCTAGGGCAGCACAAAACCAAAATACACCATTGGTCACACATGGATCAAAATTCATCCGCTTTCTGTTGAACCGGCCAAATTTCAGTCCATGTATGGCCAGCTTAAATAATCGCTTTAATTGATACTGTCTTTGGATGGCTAGAGGTTATAAATGTGAATCAAATTAATCCCAAAAAATGCAAGTTCTTCATAAATTATATATCATAGGTTTTTAGATATTTGATCATTGCTATGAGAAACAATGTTCTAGGAAATTTAGTATTAAAGCCCCTTTCATACTGGTGCAACCTGAAAATCGTGCGATTTTGCCACAATTTTTTGCAGCGACTTTGATGCGATTTTGCCACGACTTGAAGCAATTGCCTGTGTAATCTTGAGGTCTGTGGACCTCAAGTCGCATCGCTGTCAGACCAAAGTAGTTTAGGGACTACTTTTAAGTCGCACAGATATGAATGATATTCATTGGAAATCATGGGGTACGACTTGTCGTGCGACTTTGCAGTCTCAAGTCGCAGGACAAGCTGCACAAGTCAGAAGTGTAACTATCACATTCTGTGGAGGATCTTTCTGCATTTCTACTTATAGTTCTACATATTCTATAAAGCACCCCCAAATTACTTGGCTCTATTTAAATGAGACACATTAGTATATTCAATTAAATACTTTTGTCTGTTGCTGAGAACTGTACTTTGTTTTGGCCTGCTGCAATGTTCTCATTTGTGTCTATTATTGGGCTTGTAATTACTTTTATGCCTTTTATTATTTGGTTCCCACACTACTTTTTAAAGGCACCACACAGCTCCCTCTAATTTGCAGGCTATTGTAAATCTAGCAGTTATGCGGCAATTACAGTGGCAGAGGCATACTGTATACAGGATTTGTCTCATTAGGCCTGCAGTCTATTCAAGCATTTAGCCTTTTTATCCAGCAGGTGTTGCTGTAGATTTCTTGGCAGAATGGCTGTTAGTTGTATGTTTTTTTCAAGCAGTTTGACAGAGATTGTCAAAAAAAATTTGGTTGAATTATCTGAAATACATATGTGATAATTTACTATAACGTTTTATTAAAATATTAAGGAAGAACTTTGTTATTACATATTTATTTAATTCCCCAGTGTACCGATTGCATATAGCAGGGGACCAGATACACTCATAGATTTGGCTCTGTGTAAAATGTCTGCCCTGTGTGTGTACAAGCAACCGCATATACTGTACATACATTACATAGAGCTGCAAGTCTGAATGATCTTTTACTATTATGAATACACAAGCAGCGCTGATCGTTCATTCATAATACTACAGATCCCTCAGAGCTGCAGCTCGTTGGGGTTGATTTAACTAAAGTCAAATAGACTTTGCTCCAGAGCTTAGTAAATAAGCAGAAGCTCTACTGACTTCCATCATAGAATTATGTGCAAGCAAAAATGCTGTTTTTTTATTTTCCTTGTTTGTGATTGGTCATTCTTTGCAAAGTGGAGCTTTACCACATTTACTAAGCTCTGGAGCAACAGCACTTACAGAGTGCAACTGCACTTTGCAAAGTGCACAGTCTTTTTGCCTTTAGTAAATCACCCCCAGTGCTGGTGCAAGGATTTTTGACACCCTAGGTGAAACCTCATTTTGGCCCCACCCCTTTGCCCTGCCCATGTTTACCACACCTTTTTAATGAAACACCCATCAAATGCAGCCTCACCAGCCCCCATCAAGTGCAGCCTCACCAGCGCCCATCAAATGCAGCCTCACCAGCACCCATCAAATGCAGCCTCACCAGCGCCAATCAAATGCACCCTCACCAGCGCCTATCAAATGCACCCTCACCAGCGCCCATCAAATGCAGCCTACCAGCGCCCACCAATGTAGCCTACCAGTGCCCATCAATGAATGTTTGCTTGCTTCCATTCATTTGGGAGTTGGGACACAGATAGTCCTCCACGGAGCGGCGGCTATCTGCTGATGCTGAGACTTAGTTGCTTGCTGCAGAGAAAAGAGAGTAAGAACACCAGTGGCCGGATACCCTAGGCAGCAATGCATCCTAGTTTGCCTAGTGGTAACACCAGCCCTGATAAACCCCTATGTGTGTCTATCAGCAGCTGCGTTTACACATACACAGCCCAGCCGATGGATCACAGAGCGCTGCAGTGCTGTGTGAGCTTTCACTATTAATAAATGAGCGATCAGCAGGGGCGGCCCGTCCATTAAGAGTGTGCACAGTTGCCACTGCCCCCCCTGTTCATCGCCGCCCCTCCATCCATGCGTCCGGCCCTTTTCAGGACACCGGCGCATGGATTCCAATGCGGGGGGGCTGTTATTTTTTAAGCACAGATTAGAGCCAGAGGCTCTAATAGGCTTCAATGTATGGTGGGCTCGGTCGCAGAGAGTGTGCTCCAATCCCACCCAGGTGTGTTACAACAGCGAATATATATTTGGTGTTGTAACACTGATCCTCCTCCCGGCCAATCAGGAAGTGGGTTTTGACACTGGTCACCCGATTGGCTGAAAGGACAAGCGATCCTATTGGACGCCTAGGAGGCCACTGACGATCAGCAATGTTGGGCCAGTGCCATGTACAGTGTAACACAGTGCAAAATTGTTGATCACTCATTCATAAAACTGAACGCTAACAGAGCACTGCAGATCATCGGCCATCCCCTGCCCTTACCAGAGCTGTCCATTATAAATTAATCTACTTAGTTACATAGTAGGCGAGGTTGAAAAAAGACACAAGTCCAATCTATGTGTGTGATTTTATGTCAGTATTACATTGTATATCCCTGTGTGTTGTGGTCGTTCAGGTGCTTATCTAATATAATCGATGCTCCCCGCTGAAACCACTGCCTGTGGAAGAGAATTCCACATCCTAACCGCTCTTACAGTAAAGAACCCTTTAAGGATAAACCGCTTTTCTTCTAATTTTAGTGAATGGCGGCGTGTCTTATTAAATTCCCTTTCACTGAAAAGTTTTATCCCTATTGTGGGGTCACCAGTACGGTATTTGTACATTCAAATAATATCCCTCTCAAGCGGTTCTTCTCCAGAGAGAACAAGTTCAGTGCTTGTAATCTTTACTCATAACTAAGATCCTCCAGTCCCTTTATTAGTTTTTTTGCCCTTCTCTGGATTCTCTCCAGTTCCAGCACATCCTTCCTGAGGACTGGTGCCCAGAACTGGACGACATAATCCAGGTGCGGCTGGACCAGAGTCTTGTAGATTGGGAGAATTATTGTTTTATCTCTTGAGTTAATCCCCCTTTTAATGCATGCCAATATTATGTTTGCTTTGCTTGCAGCAGCTTGACATTGCATGCCATTGCTGAGCCTGTCATCTACTAGGACCCCCAGGTCCTTTTCCATCCTAGATTCCCCCAGAGTTTCTCCCCCCAGTGAGTAGATTGCATTCATATTTTTGCCACCAAAATGCATTTTTTTACATTTTTCTACATTAAACCTTTGCCATGTAGTTGCCCACCCCATTAATTTGTTCAGATCTTCTTGCAAGGTTTCCACATCCCACTGAGAAGTTATTGCCCTGCTTAGCTTAGGATCGTCCGCAAATACAGAAATTTAACTGTTTATCTCATCCTCCAGGTAATTTATGAATAAATTAAATAGGATTGGTCCCAGGACAGAACACTTGGGGACCCCACTTTCCACCCGGACCTTTCCGAGTACTCCCCATTTATCACTACCCTCTGAACTCGCCCTTGTAGCCAGTTTTCAATCCATGTACTCACCCTATGGTCCATGCCAACGGACCTTATTTTGTACATTTAAACGTTTATGGGGAACTGTATCAAATGCTTTTGCAAAATCCAGATACACCACCTCTACTGGCCTTCCTTTATCTAGATGGCAGCTCATCGCCTCATAGAAGGTTAATAGATTGGTTTGGCTAATGACTGCTAATGATACCGTTGTCATTACTAATTCTTGTATATAGTCCCTTATCATCCCCTCCAAGAGCTTGCATACAATTGATGTTAGGCTAATTGGTCTGTAATTCCCAGGGATGTACCTTGGCCATTTGTAAAATATTGGTGCTACATTGGCTTATCTCCAATCAGCTGCTACCTTTTCCAGTCAGTAGACTGTTCGTAAAAATTAGGAACAATGGTCTGGAAATTACTTGACTGAGTTCCTTAAGGACCCTCGGGTGCAAGCCATCTGGTCCGGTGACTTATTAATGTTAAGACTTTCAAGTCTATTTCTAATTCTGTCCTCTGTTGGCCATGAGGGTGCTTCCTGTGACATGTCATGAGGATAAACATTGCAGTTTTGATTACTGAAACCCCCTGATTCCCTCATGAAGACTGAGGAGAAGAATAAATGCAATACCTTCGCCATCTCTCCATCCTTAGTAACCAAATTCCCTTCATTATTCTTTATGGGACCAATATGATCTGACCTCTCTTTCTTACTATCTATGTACTTAAAGCGGAGTTCCACCCAAAAGTGGAACTTCCCCTCATCTGATTCCTCCCCCCCTCCGGTGCCACAATTGGCACCTTTCAGGGGGAGGGGGAACAGGATACCTGTCTTTGACAGGTATCCTTTCTCACTTCCGGGAGTCCGAGCCAAAAGGCTACACTGCCGGGTTCCCTTACCCGCAATGGCGGTGGCAGCACCCGACAGCTGATGGAGACATCAGCTGCGGGTGCCAACATTGCTGAACTCCAGGACAGGTAAGTGTCTTATTATTAAAAGCCAGCAGCTGCAGTATGTGTAGCTGCTGGCTTTTCATTTTTCTCTTACCGTCCATGGACTGACACAGCATCTTCAATCTTGACAAAGTGGGTTATGTTCCTGCTCATAGGAGAAGACTAGGCAGAATGTTAGATGTTTTAACATACATTCCATTACCAGAGCTGAATAGCCCCACCCAGGGGGTGGTCCCTCCGGACATAACCCTCCTACCTACAGCCAGCCGCCTCAGTTTTTTCCTGCCTAGCAGAGGACGTGGCTCTCTTTGGAGCCAGTCTCTTGAAGAAATATTTTATTATTTTTTGAACTTTTATTATTTTATTTTTGTGATTCTTCTATCAACTGTCGGCTGGGTAACAGGTTGGGTAGTTGCTATCCTCGTAGTCTTCCAAGTCCGACCATTGAGCGTGCTGATCCTCGCTCTGCATGAGATCAGTCAACAACATACTCCATGGCTCCAGGGGTGGCCGGTGAGCTTTTTGCTCCAGGGTCCACATACGACTGAACAGTTTTGCTGTATCTTTCACGGTTGACCGGGCCGACAGCTACTCAGTACTGCACTGTGATAGACCTGTCAGGAACACACCAGTGGGTCCTAGCTGAATGGGTAAGTACTGTTCCCCTGCCTCAGCAGGTGAGTACATGCTGTGTGTTCCTATGGTAGGGGGGTTTTCCCTGTCTCCCCCTTGTTTTTTGCTACTCTCTGTCACCTACTGGCGATGCGCTGACTGAGGGTGCCTGGGGGTCACTCTGTCCCGGTGGGGGTCCATAGGGGTCTGCATTAAGTCTCCTCACTGTTCACTCACGCTGAGGAGCAGGACACAGGCAGCAGAACCGAGCGGTCCTAGCTGGGTTGGTGAGTCCCCTGGGTAACACCCCACAGTCAGTGCAGCCGGAGGGTGGACTTTTTCTCTCATTTATTGACAAAGTCTCAAAGGGTGGTGCTATCATGGAGTCAGTGTCACCTGCTTCCCCATTCATGTCAGAAGCAACTGGCAGTGCTGCTGCACCTGCGGTCCCTATGGACCAGTTGTCAGCAGTCCTGGAATCATTTGTTGCCAGGATGGAAGCGGCGTGCGAGTGCAAGGGGGCTATAAAGCGCCCTCTCCCCCCACCATCTCCAGGGGAGTGCTCTGATTCAGATATGGGCATTGCTGTGGCACTGGACCCTAGCTCTGAATTTTTGGATATTTTTGACCAGGACATTCCTTGTGAGGAAGACTCCTCATCTGGGTCAGTACATGACAGGACACTTGATAGTGAACTCATTGATGCTGTGAGGGACACTCTCAAGCTGGATGCTGCGGCTGAGGAGCCCGTGGTTGAGTCAGTCTCCTTTGGTTCTTTTCAAGCTAATCCTTCTAAAAAGGTTTTTCCCTATACACCTTTTTTTGACAGATTCATAGACCAGGTTTGGGACAAACCACAGAAGACCTTTGCGGTCTCGCAGCATCCGGCGGTTAGGTACCCCTTTGAGGACAGCCTGATTAAAAAATGGGCCTCTCCTCCGGTGGTCGACCCCCCCCCGGTCGCCCGGTTGAATAAAGCCACAACTCTCCCGGTTGAGGGGATCCCTGCTTTTAAGGACCCTACTCATAGGAGGTCGGAAGTGGTGAGCAGAGCCATGTTCACCATGCTGGGATCCGCGCTACGTCCTCTTGTAGCGGCGACCCTGGTGTCTCAGACACTCACGGAATGGGCGAAGATTATGCACCAGACTGTGCAGGAGCATAATCTTCCTCCGGAATGCATTACACTGGCAGACCAAATGGTACAGGGCCTGGTGTATGTGTGCGATGCCACTATGGACGTTGCCCCCCTAATTTCTAGGGCCTCAGTGTCTGCGGTGGTTTTGCGTCGCCTGATCTGGTTAAAATGCTGGTCTGCTGACCTGGCCTCTAAAGGCCCGTACACACGGTCGGACTTTTGCCCAACAAACTTAGTTTTAAGCAAGTTGGACCAACAATCCGACCGTGTGTACGCTCCATCGGACAAACTTTTTTGAGTTTGGTTTTGTTTTCATCGGACAAAAGTTGGGTCTGCGAACGGACAAACTTTTGCCCAACAAAAGTCCTATGGAGCAAAGTCCTGCCGTGTGTACAGAAAACCATAGGACTTTTGTCCGATGGACAAAACAACCAATGTTAAAATCAACCAACAATAGCAGAAGTTGACCAAAGGGTGGCAGTAAAGATCAGAAAAGAGCAGAAAAAACAAGTGATGTTGTAAGTAGTGTTGAGCGGACCCGAACTGTAAAGTTCGGGTCCGTACCGAATTTTGGCGTTTTCCCGACCCCGGACCCGGACCCGGATTTTGCGCTAAAGTCCGGGTTTGGGTCCGGATTCGGGAATTTAATGGCGCAGTTAGAAATGCTTCAGGGGCCAGCCAATCACCATTTGATTAGCTGGTGTGCCCTTAGAAGCCATCATAGCCATGCCTACTAATGGCATGGCTGTGATTGGTCAGTGCAACATGTGACCCAGCATGTGACCAGCTTCTATATAAGCAAGAGGCACACAGCACAGATCGTCACTCTGCTTTTAGACAGTGTAGGGAAAGGATCCTGGCTGCTGTTGCTGTGAGGGAGAGAATTATATGATAGGAGTTAGTCCTGATTCTGCAATCTACTGATAGAAAAGATAGAGAGACAGTGTAGTGTAGGGGCAGGATCCTGTTTGTGCTTTCAGGGAGAGAGATTTAGATAGGAGTCCAGGTTGAGAGATATAATAGCTCAGCGATCTGCATAGGTTTATCTGTTTGTGTTGCAAGCTCAGTGCACCAGCACTGCATTACGTTGAGTGATACACCTATTCCATACTGTGGCTGTATTGTGCTCTTGCTAAAAGACCCATTTCGGGCAGAAAAAAAAAAAAAAAAAAGGCACTTTATTGTGCTTTTGCTAAAAAGACCCATTTTTGGGCCCCCCCAAAAAAAAAGGCACTTTATTGTGCTGTTGCAAAAAAAAAAAAAGGCACTTTGTTGTGCGCAAAAAAGACCTATTTTTGGGCAAAAAAAATATTTTGCAGTGTATATCTCTAGTTGTGTGAAATAACCAATTTCTATATATTTTTCTTGTACTATGCTATACTAAAAAAAAAAAAAAAACTTTTTTTTGAATAGCATTCTCTGCAGCTGTGCGATTCAGCGGTTATATACTGTGGGTGTGTTGTGCTCTTCCAAAAAACGCCATTTAGGGCCACAGAAAATATTTTGCAGTGTGAAATACACATCTGGAGGTGTGTGAAAAAACATTATTTTTGAATACCATTCTCTGGCCTCTGCAGCTGTGCGATTCAGCGGTTATATACTGTTGGGGTTGTTGTGCTCTTCCAAAAAACGCCATTTAGGGCCACAGAAAATAAATTGCAGTGTGAAATACACATGTGGAGGTGTGTAAAATAAACAATTTCTATATATTGTACAGTGCTATACTAAAAAAAACAACATTTTTTTTTAATAGCATTCTCTGCACTTCTATAGCTGTGCGATTCAGTGGTTAAATACTGTGGTTGTGTTGTGCTCTTCCAAAAAACGCCATTTAGGGCCACAGAAAATATTTTGCAGTGTGAAATACACATCTGGAGGTGTGTGAAAAAACAACATTATTTTTAAAAAGCATTCTCTGGCCTCTGCAGCTGTGCGATTCAGCGGTTATATACTGTTGGGGTTGTTGTGCTCTTGCAAAAAATGCCATTTAGGGCCACAGAAAATATTTTGCAGTGTGAAATACACATCTGGAGGTGTGAGTGAAAAAACAACATTATTTTTGAATAGCATTCTCTGGCCTCTGCAGCTGTGCGATTCAGCGGTTATATACTGTTGGGGTTGTTGTGCTCTTCCAAAAAACGCCATTTAGGGCCACAGAAAATAAATTGCAGTGTGAAATACACATGTGGAGGTGTGTAAAATAAACAATTTCTATATATTGTACAGTGCTATACTAAAAAAAACAACATTTTTTTTGAATAGCATTCTCTGCACTTCTATAGCTGTGCGATTCAGTGGTTAAATACTGTGATTGTGTTGTGCTCTTCCAAAAAACGCCATTTAGGGCCACAGAAAATATTTTGCAGCGTGAAATACACATCTGGAGGTGTGTGAAATAAACAATTTCTATATATTTTCCTTGTACTGTGCTATACTAAAAAAAAAAAACTTTTTTTTTTTGAATAGCATTTTCTGCAGTTCTGTAGCTGTGCGTTTCAGCCATTACGTACTGTGGGTGTGTTGTGGTCTTCCAAAAAACGCCATTTAGGGCAAGATCCTAAATTTGGAAAATATGAGGGGAAGGTCAAAGGGACGTGGTGGCCCCGGTCGTGGTGCTGCTGGTGGAGCTCCTGTTGCAGGGAGAGGACGTGGTGGATCTGTGCCAGCTACACGCACAAGTGAAACACCTTCCTCAGGTGCGAGTAGGCGACCGAGCCTGCGGCGGTATTTTGTCGCGCCTAATGAGGCTGTACCAATGTTTAGGCCAGGACAAGTACAGGCGATAGTAGATTGGGTTGCTGACAGTGCCTCGGGTTCCTTCACATTGTCTCCCACCCACTCTTCTGATGAAAGATCAGAGTTGGCACCTGAAGCCCATGTCCATCAGTCTTTCACCTCACCCCCTTGCAAATCAGCCAAGCAGTCTGAGCCCCAAATCATGCAGCAGTCTCTTCTGCTTTTCGATGACTCTGTTAGCAGGGTTTCCCAGGGCCATCCACCTAGCCCTGCCCCAGAAGTGGAAGAGATTGAGTGCACCGATGCCCAACCACTTATGTTTCATGATGGGTACATGGGAGGACCATCGCAGCACGTCTCGGATGATGACGAAACACAGGTGCCAACTGCTGCTGCTTTCGCAATTGTGCAGACAGACATGGAGGGCAGGGGTGAAGACTGGGTGGAAGATGATGTGGAGGACGATGAGGTCCTTGACCCCACATGGAATCAACGTTATGCAGGTGACCAGTGTAGTTCGGAGGAAGAGGCGGTGGTCGCACAGAGCCACCAGCACAGCAGAAGAGGGAGCAGGGTGCAAAAACTGAGCATTCGTCCCCTAGACAGTACATCTGCTACTGCCCAACGCAGCAAGGGACCGAGCACACCAAAGCCAGGTCCAAGGACTTCCCTAGCGTGGCAGTTCTTCACACAGTGTGTTGATGACAAGACACGAGTGGTTTGCACGCTGTGCAATCAGAGCCTGAAGCGAGGCATAAACGTTCTCAACCTGAGCACAAGCTGCATGACCAGGCATCTAAGTGCAAAGCACGAGCTGCAGTGGAGTAGACACCTCAAAAACCAAGAAAGGTCTCTGGCTCCTCCTGCTTCCTCTTCTGCTGCAGTCTCGGCCTCTTCATCCACCTCTGTAGTGACAGTGGCACCTGTCACCCCGCAAACAGAGGATCTGCCAGCAACACTACCACCTGGGTCACCAACCATCTCCACAATGTCCCATGGAAGCGTTCAGCTCTCTATCTCCCAAACATTGGAGCGGAAGAGGAAGTACCCCCCTAGCCACCCGCGATCCCTGGCCCTGAATGCCAGCATTTCAAAATTCCTGGCCTTTGAAATGCTGTCATTCCGTCTGGTGGAGACGCAGAGTTTTAAAAGCCTGATGGCATTGGCTGTCCCGCAGTACGTCGTGCCCAGCCGCCACTACTTTTCCAGGCGAGCCATCCCTTCCCTGCACAACCAGGTGGGGGACAAAATCAGGTGTGCACTGCGCAACGCCATCTGTGGCAAGGTCCACCTAACTACGGATGCGTGGACCAGTAAGCACGGTCAGGGACGTTATATCTCCCTAACAGCACACTGGGTAAATGCAGTGGCGGCTGGGCCTGAGGCAGATAGCGGTTTGGCGCATGTCCTTCCACCACCGAGGATTGCAGGGCGCTTCAGTTTGCCTCCTGTTGCTAACTCCTCCTTCTCCGCTTCCTCATCCTCTACCGCCTCCTCATCCATTCAGCGTAACACCTTCACCACCAACTTCAGCACAGCCAGGGGTAAACGACAGCAGGCAGTTTTAAAACTTTCCTGTTTGGGGGAAAATCCCCACACCGCGCAGGAGTTGTGGAGGGACATGGAACAACAGACCGATGAGTGGTTGCTGTCAGTGAGCCTCAAGCCCGGCCTGGTGGTGTGCGATAATGGGCGAAATCTCGTAGCAGCTCTGGGTCTAGCCGGTTTGACGCACATCCCTTGCCTGGCGCATGTGCTGAACTTGGTGGTCCAGAGGTTCCTTAAAAATTACCCCAATATGCCAGAGCTGCTGCAGAAAGTGCGGGCTGTCTGTGCGCACTTTCGGCGTTCTCACCCTGCTGCTGCTCGCCTGTCAGCGCTGCAGCGTAACTTCGGCCTTCCCGCTCACCGCCTCATATGTGACGTGCCCACAAGGTGGAACTCCACCTTGCACATGCTGGCCAGACTGTGCGAGCAGCAGCAGGCAATAGTGGAGTTTCAGCTGCAGCAATCACGCGTGAGTCGCTCTGCGGAACAGCACCACTTCACCACCAATAACTGGGCCTCCATGCGAGACCTGTGTGCCTTGTTGCGCTGTTTCGAGTACTCCACCAACATGGCCAGTGCCAATGACGCCGTTCTCAGCGTTACTATCCCAGTTCTATGCCTCCTTGAAAAAACGCTTCGTGCGATGATGGAAGAGGATGTGGCACAGGAGGATGAGGAGGAGGAGGAGGAAGCGGGATCATTTCAAAGGCTTTCAGGGCAGTCTTTCACAAGTGGCTACGAGGGTGGGTTCCTGCACCAACAAACGCCAGGTACACAATTGTCCGGCAGAAAGGGCACAGTTCTGGAGGATGACGAGGTGGAGGAGGAGATGGAGGAGGAGGAGGAGGAGGAGCCATGTTCACAGCAGGGTGGCACTCAGACCAGCTCGTGGCCATTACTGGTGCGTGGCTGGGGGGATACAGAGGACACAGACGATACACCTCCCACAGAGGACAGCTTTTCTTTGCCTCTGGGCAGCCTGGCACACATGAGCGATTACATGCTGCAGTGTTTCCGCAACGACAGCCGAGTTGCCCACATTTTAACTGGTGCTGATTACTGGGTGGCCACCCTGCTGGATCCCCGTTACAAGGACAACGTACCGTCCTTAATTCCCTCACTGGAGCGGGATCGTAAGATGCGCGAGTACAAGCGCACGCTGGTAGACGCGCTGCTGGTGGCATTCCCACCTGACAGCGGGCGTACGGTGGAAGCACAAGGCGAAGGCAGAGGAGGAGGAAGAGGTCGCCAACGCAGCCGGGGCACCGGCAGCACCTCAGAAGGCAGGGTTAGCATGGCCGAAATGTGGAAAAGCTTTGTCAGCACGCCACAACAACCAGCACCACCAGCTGAGATGGAACGTCTTAGCAGGAGGCAGCATTTCACCAACATGGTTGAGCAGTATGTGTCCACAGGCCTACACGTACTGGATGACGGGTCTGCCCCCTTTAACTTCTGGGTCTCCAAATTGGGCACATGGCCTGAGCTTGCCGTTTATGCCTTGGAGGTGCTGGCCTGCCCTGCAGCCAGTGTATTATCTGAACGTGTATTTAGCACGGCAGGGGGCGTTATCACAGACAAGCGCAGCCGCCTGTCCAGAGCCAATGTGGACAAGCTCACGTTCATTAAAATGAACCAGGCATGGATCCCACAGGACTTGTCCGTACCTTGTGCAGAATAGACATGTATACCGGTGTTGTGACAAAAACTGTCCGGCCATCGGATTGTGCCCGGCCCGTACTGCGCAGGCGCAGCGCTTGCGCAGTACAGAGGACAAGGAGATTCACAAAATCTCCGAAGATGAACGGCGCCTGCGCTGTGAGTGCAGGTTCAAGCCCCACCATCCAAGAGGACATACGGTAGCACATAGTAACAGGGCCCCTCACGGGCTCGCTTCGATCGCGGCCTTGCTTGGCTCGGCTTGAACCACGGATGGTGTGGCCTTCACCTGAACTCAACACGCAGGCGCCGTTAGTCTTGGGAGATTTTTGAAATCCCCTTGTCCTACATACTCAGCAAGCGCAGTACAGGGCGGACACTATTCGACAGGGGACAGAATTCGACACATCACCGGCCTTACCCAGCCATTGTTGTATTTTTGAACCAGTGTTGGCTACCTCGTCCTCCTCCACCGCCGCTTCCACCTACACAGCCACATCCACCGCCACCTCAACCTCCTACTCCATATGGACCTCGTCCTGCTAGGCCAAGATTAAAATTTTTATTTTATTTTATTGTAGCGCACAGATCCTTTCCCCCTTACCTGCCTTTATGTTGTTGGCTCTTCGCAGGAGGGAGAAAGGCACACCGCACTACCAGCCCGTATCCTCCTATATAAAGAGGTTGAGCGGTGTACTTGACGGGCCGTGTCCACAGCCGGAGTCAAAACTCCTCCAGAGGATGATTCTCACCTCTACTGTAGGTAGAGGCAAGTCCTTTAATTGCCAGTAAAGTCAATGTCCACACCAGCTGAAACTCCAACTCTTATTCTCTCATGGCAAAATAAACTGTACTCAGATAGAAAAGGTTAGAGCAAAGAAACAGGACAGCTTAAGGTGTGGAGGAGGTCCAGGCACAAACGTAGCACATTCACTTCACTGCTTAGGTTTCTCAAACAGTTTTTGGCGCACGGTCTCTGCCACAGACATTGAGGTTGGTCTCTGCCACAGACCGGGTGTACAAGGCCCCTGCCACGGGCCTGGAGAACTTTGGTCTCAGCCACAGACCAGGGTGTATAAGGCCCCTGCCACGGGCCGGTTGAATAAGGCCTCTGATACAGTCAAGGTGACCTTGAGCTTCTCCTTCTACGAACCTAGCCCATATCAAGGGGAAGACATCTCTCCAGGGAGTCAACAGACCATTCCTTCACCGTGACTCCCGCATCGGTCCATCAGAATGATCCTCCCTTCCCTGGAACAGGGTCCCCTACACGAGGCGGCTCTGGACTCCAGGCTTTACTCCCGCCCCTAGGCCTCCATACCCAGGGCAGCAAGAACTCCAGGATAGTACCTCACCCCGGGCTAAAGGTGCCCGAGATGGAACAGGAACACATGCACCCAGGCCGAAGGCGCCTGGGCGCGGACCCCACTGGACATCAGCCCCCAGGCCAAAGGTCTGCCCCTTTTATATGCTCTCCCGGCATGCACAGCAGGTTCCCCGCCCCGCTGTACTACTGCCAAGAGGGGACACAAAAGGCGCCACCTGTAGGCCGCAGGGAACTGCACACCAATACTGTCCCCCGAGGACAAAATGGTCCATGAATCCTACAGAATTAGGGTATTTGAGCCTATTTACCACTCAAACACTTTCCTTAAATTTAGCACCCCGCTACATTTTTATTTCAAAGTATTTTATTTTCCCACTAGCTTATCCATTAAATTAAATAATTTATTCCAGAAAGGGCGTATTCTGGGGCATTCCCACCATATGTGTGGCATCGTGCCGTTGAGTTTCTGAGGTTCTTAATGACTTCCTGTACCTCTTCTGCTGAAAAGGGGGCCTCCAGCATATTTTTTTATTTTTTATTTTTTTTTATGTTCTTTTAAGTTATTTCCTATCCACATTTGTTTGCAGAGCACTTGCCATGTTCTTAACAACATTTTGCTGCCATTTGCAGCCCTCTAGCCCTTTCCATTACTTTTTTAGAGCCTTTTTAGTCGTCAGAAGTCCGGGTCCCCATTGACTTCAATGGGGTCCGGGTCCGGGTCCGGGTTCGGGTTAAAGTTCGGTCCCGAATCCGAACTTTTTTCCGAAGTTCGGCTGAACCCGCCGGACCCGAATATCCAGCTACCCGCTCAACTCTAGTTGTAAGAAGTTTTAAGAAAGTTTGCAGAAAAGTCCTGTGGTGTGTATGCTATGGGTGTTCCCGACCAACTCCGTTCGGACAAAAAAACACGGAAAAGTCCGATGGAAGTCCGACCGTGTGTACAGGGCTTAAGAAGCTCCTGACGGATTTGCCTTTCAAGGGTGGAAGGCTATTTGGTGCTTCCCTGGATGACATTATTAAAAATGTCACAGGGGGTAAGAGCACCCTTCTTCCTCAGCCTACGAAGGCGAAGGAGCCGCGCCGTAAGCCGGGTCCTTCCTTTCCCACTCAGAAGAGGTTTTTTCGTCGGTCAGATCCCACAGGAAAATTCTCCCAGACTGACAAGGGTGCAGCTGGGGGACAGAAGCGTCCCTGGGTGCGTAAGCCGAATAAGCCGGCAAGCAAGCCCGCCACCGCATGAAGTCTTACCCCCGCCTCACTCTGGGGTGGGGGGACGAATTTGCAGGTTCACGGATCGTTGGGCCTCCCGGATCTCCGACCGGTGGGTATGCAAGGTGGTCACCTCGGGGTACAGGATAGAGTTCCTTTCCTGGCCACCAGACAGATTCTTTCCCTCAAATCTCTCTCTCCTTCCGGCGCGTCTGGCTGCCCTATTAGGGGCAGTGCAGGACTTGTTGAGGTGCAAAGTAATTGTGCCGGTACCATCAAAGGAGAGGTTTCAGGGATTTTATTTGAAACTGTTTGTGGTCCCAAAGAAGAACGGAGTCTGTCCAATTCTGGACCTCAAGGCCCTAAATGCCTTTGTGAAGGTTCGGAAATTCCGCATGGAATCCATTCGCTTGGTGATTGCTGCGCTTCACCCGTTGGATTTTCTGGCATCCTTGGACATCAAGAACGCCTACTTGCATGTCCCAATCTGCGCGGGTCACCAGAAGTTTCTGCGTTTCGTGATAGGCGAAGACCACTATCAGTTTGTGTCTCTTCCCTTCGGTTTGGCATCAGCACCGCAGGTTTTCACCAAGGTGCTTGCCCCGATTCTAGCTTTGCTGAGACAGCGAGGCATTGCTATCGTGGGCTATCTGGACGATCTTCCTCTGAGAGCAGACTCTGGCTCAGAATTAGAGGAAAATGTGTTGATAGCCAGTCAGGCCCTCCGAGAATTCGGCTGGCTGCTGAACATTCAGAAGTCGGTCCTGGTTCCGACTGGGCTTCTGGAGTACCTAGGATTCATCCTGGACTCCTTGGAGGCGAGGGTATTTTTACCCTTAGACAAGTTACGGACTCTTCAATCTGCGGTTCGGGTGCTGACATCCCGAAAATGGTCGTCACTCCGTTTTTGCATGAGGTTCCTGGGACTCATGGTGGCTTCCTTCGAGGCGGTGCCGTATGCCCAATTCCACACTTGAATCTTACAAAAGGAGATCCTATCTTGCTGGAACAAGTCTCCATTATCACTGGATCGCCAGATCCAGGTGGGTCACCTGGTCAGGGCATCCCTGACGTGGTGGCTGAGATCCCTGGCCTTTCGGTCCGGAAGTCATTCCTTCCTGTCTAGTGGACTGTGATCACAATGGACGCCAGTCTTTCGGGCTGGGGCAGAGTCTGGGGAGTTCTGTCAGCTCAAGGGCTCTGGACTCCAGAGGAGTCCCGTTTGCTGATCAATGTCCTGGAACTCCGGGCAATCAGACTGTGCCTCTCTTTGTGGTCAAAGAGACTGCAGGGACGCTCGGTCAGGATACAATCGGACGACGCCACGGCGGTGGCTTATGTCAACCATCAGGGGGGAACTCGGAGCTCAGCTACGGCGTCCGAGGTCGCTCACATCCCAAGGTGTGTGGAAAGAAGTGTGCCGGCTCTATCGGCCGTTTACATTCCAGGAGTAGACAACTGGCAGGCGGACTATCTGGGCCGCCAGATGTTGGACCAAGGTGAATGGTCCTTGCATCCAGAGGTGTTTCACCTCCTTTGCCGGAGGTGGGGCACACCGGATGTGAACCTATTGGCTTCTCGACTCAATCGCAAGGTGTCGAGATTTGTGGCCAGGTCCAGGGATCCCCGGGCGAACGCGTCAGACGCGTTGGTGGCCCCGTGGGGTCGGTATCGGCTGATTTATGCCTATCCTCCACTGAAGTTGCTTCCTCGACTACTTCGCAGGGTGGAGGCCGAGGGGATTCCGGTAATCCATATCGCTCCAGATTGGCCTCGGCGTCCTTGGTACGCCGATCTTCTGCGCCTAGTGGCGGACATTCCATGGCGGCTGCCTGTGCGGGGGGACCTTCTGTCTCAAGGTCCCATACTTCATCCTGCTTTACAGTCGCTGGCTTTAACGGCATGGCTATTGAAAGCCAGGTGCTGAGAGACCGGGGTCTCTCGGATTCGGTCATCTCGACCATGCTGAGGGCATGGAAATCTTCTTCCCGGAAGATATACCACCGTACCTGGAGGGCCTACATCGCTATGTGCGAGGAGCTGGATTGGCGTCCACGGACGTATTCCGTTCCCAGGATCTTGCTGTTTTTACAGCGTGCTGTGACCAAAAAACGCTAGCGGGACATTCTTTGATTAGTACCTTTGTACAGGGGGTCCGACATGTGCTCCCCCCTATTAACCACTTAACGACCGCTCGCTGTATATATACGTCGGCACAATGGCACCGACAGGCACAATCACGTAGAGCATACGTGATTGGTGAATATGAAAAAGTGTAGCGCTTATTTTTGTGAAAGAGTCAGTTACCAACGCTGTGGCCTTCGCTGTGGCCATAATCAAATCGCCTTCAAAGGTGATAGCAGACAGGCGTTTAATCACATCCTTCGTGTCTTTAAGGTAGGATGGAGTTTTGCGTACAGATGGTTGCAAAAAGAAATCAATGTACCTACCAATTCTAGAGGTGACGGAATCTATCCCGCTAATGATGGGACGTCCAGGGGGATGAAGGGAATCTTTATGAACCTTAGGTAAATAATAAATAACAGGAATGCGGGGGGCTAAAGGAACAAGGAACGATTTTTCTTTACTATTTAAAATTGAGGACTCATAACCCTGAGCGATAAGACTGGTTAATTGTCTCTTGAATTTAGATGTCGGATTACTGGGTAGCTCTTTGTACGTATCCTGATCACTCAGAATTTTGTACATCTCCCCCATATAGTCCTGTTTGTCCAGCAATACAATGCCTCCGCCTTTGTCAGCGGGACGGATAACCAGATCCTTATTGTCACACAAGGATTTAAGACCCTGACTAGGTAAAGGATTATTGAAAACTCGTTTAGGAGGTAATTTGGCAAGATCTTTCAATACCAGATCTCTAAACATGTTTATTGCTGGAGCAAGCTGGTTAGGGGGGTTGAACAGGGATGGATTGGATAAACCTGAATGGACAGTACCTGACGTAGCTGCCCTCGCTATACTTCTAGTAGGATTGGAAGTAATATAGCGCTGTATGTTAATCTTCCTAATGTACTTATGAATGTCGACAAAGGTGTCAAATTTGTTCAACCTCCGCGGGGGAGCAAATTTGAGACCCTTGTCCAAAACAATCTTTTCTTCATGTGTTAAAACAGTACTACTCAGGTTGAACACTCCTTTACAGATTATGTTCGCCCTCGCTTTTCGTCTCTGGCTCCTCCTCCCTCCTCTGGACCCTCTCTTGGGTCTCGGCCCCTTTTTCTCCCTTGGGGGTCCTCGTGAAAACCCTGATTTGGGCGGGGTTGGGAGATTGGTTGTTGATATCCATAGGAAGGCTGATCATACTCGGCATTTGGATACGGATATACTCCATCATTATACTGATCTTGAAGTGGAGAATATCTGTTATAAGTGGATGTTGGTGGATGACTATAGTGGGACGGTTTAGGGTAACCATTATGGTGGTCTTGATATCTAGCGGGTGATCCCCTATAATAGGGAGACCCCCTCTGATAGGATGGCTCACGATCATAATAATGACCGTCAGGGTTAGAATGGTTCCCTCTATGTCCTCTCCCTCCCCTTCTATTAGAATTATGTCCTCTACCCCTCTGTGTGTTCCTAGGGGTATGTACATTTTGGGGGCGACCACCCTGGGTTGGAGGAGGATCCCTAGGTAGTAGGCTCCTATTCATAGAAGGTTTCGGTTGGGTCTGGTAATCAATCAGAGGAGCCTGCGCTCCTATATTAGAAGAATTAACTTCCATAGTTTGATCCTGTACTGGGGTTTTCTGCCAGCTGAATACCTTACCCGCCCTATAGTCACCTATATCCCGCGAGTATTTTTTATGTTTTTTAGCCTTTTGATCTTTATCCTCCTTAATCAAATGGGCCTGGTGGTTAGAGGACAAGGAATTGTATTCAACTGAGTTTTTATACACAAGCAGTCCTTCCTTTAATTCCTTGATCTCTCTATCCAAGACAGAGAGGCGACTTCTCTTCCTGGTAATGAGGAAATTTAAAAATTTGGTACCAGCCTCATTGAAATATTTGTTTTGACTTGGGTGGTATACACCTTACCAAGTCAATACCATCTGGTAAGCCTCCTCCTTATATCGGTGGTGGTGTCTCTATCCTTTCACAGAGAGGGTCATATCCATGTGGGACTCTTTATTTCAACCTTGCAGTTTTTTCTACACTTTTGGACTGTTATTTGTGTGTGGTCACAATAGAGGACTGTTTCGTTCTGATTTATTTACATATAATATTTTTTTTCACGAATCACACTCAGTCACTTGGTGTCACTGAAATTAATATATATGCATGTTTGCAACATTTGTTATGTGTTGGTAACTGACTCTTTCACAAAAATAAGCGCTACACTTTTTCATATTCACCAGTTTTTGCTTTGTCTCAGCTGTGTTGGCAGCTAATTTTTGTGTTCACTCATTGCACAGCGCAGTATATCCCATATCTAATTTTGAGCATACGTGATTGCCTTTGTACAGTGAGCGGTCGGAATTCGTTGGGGAGCGATCTGACATGAGGGGACGGCCGTTCGATTCCGGCCACCCCCCCGCGATCGCTCCCGGCGAATAGAAATGCCCCCTCTGTCTGTCGAATGTACACACAGACAGAGAAAGCAGGAGGAAGTGATGTCATCTCCTGTGCGGCGCTCACATATACCGAGCGCCGTACAAGAGAAGACACACAGGTTAGTGCACAAACACTACACTAACACCAGCACACATAGGCACATAAATCGCCCCCCCCAGGCCCCCCCAGATCACCCCCCAGTCACAGTGTCACTGATTACAGTGACCATTTATTTACTGATCACTGCAATCAGTGACATTTGTGACTGTAAAAGTGTCACTACATTTAGTTTTAGGTCCAGTGTAGCCCCCTAACCCCCCCTAATAAAGGTTTAACCCCTTGATCACCCCCCAGATAACCCTTTCACCCCCTAGCACCGCCGTCGCTAAGCGATCATTTTTCTGATCGATGTCTTAGCGTCGGTGATGCAGATCGGTAGCCAGTATTTTTTTTAGGTTCGCCGCAGGTTTTTATAGCGTCAGGTACCCCCATAAATTATCTAATAAAGGTTTAACCCCCTTGATCGCCCCCCAGGTAACCCTTTCACCCCCTATCACCACTGTCGCTAAGCAATAATTTTTCTGATCGCTGTCTTAGCGTCGGTGATGCAGATCGGTAGCCAGTAATTTTTTTTAGGTTCGCCGCAGGTTTTTATAGCATCAGGTACCCCCATAAATGATCTAATAAAGGTTTAACCCCCTTGATCGCCCCCCAGGTAACCCTTTCACCCCCTATCACCACTGTCGCTAAGCGATAATTTTTCTGATCGCTGTCTTAGCGTCGGTGATGCAGATCAGTAGCCAGTATTTTTTTTTTAGGTTCGCCGCAGGTTTTTATAGCGTCAGGTACCCCCATAAATGATCTAATAAAGGTTTAACCCCCTTGATCGCCCCCCAGGTAACCCTTTCACCCCCTATCACCACTGTCGCTAAGCGATCATTTTTCTGATCGCTGTCTTAGCGTCGGTGATGCAGATCGGTAGCCAGTAATTTTTTTTAGGTTCGCCGCAGGTTTTTATAGCGTCAGGTACCCCCATAAATTATCTAATAAAGGTTTAACCCCCTTGATCGCCCCCCAGGTAACCCTTTCACCCCCTATCACCACTGTCGCTAAGCGATCATTTTTCTGATCGCTGTCTTAGTGTCGGTGATGCAGATCGGTAGCCAGTAATTTTTTTTAGGTTTGCCGCAGGTTTTTATAGCGTCAGGTACCCCCATATATTATCTAATAAAGGTTTTAACCCCCTAATTGCCCCCTAGTTAACCCTTTCACCAGTGATCATCATATAAGTGTTACGGGTGACGCTGGTTAGTTAGTTTGCTTTTTATAGTGTCAGGGCACCCGCCGTATATAACCCAATAAAGGTTTAACCCCCTGATCGCCCGGCGGGTGATATCAATTAGGTTTTAGCGTCAGAGAGGGTCTGCGTCACACCCCAGGCAGCGTCAGGTTAGTGCCAGTAACGCTAACACCCACGCGTGAAGCATACACCTCCCTTAGTGGTATAGTATCTGAACAGATCAATATCTGATCTGATCAGATCTATACTAGCGTCCCCAGCAGTTTAGGGTTCCCAAAAACGCAGTGTTAGCGGGATCAGCCCAGATACCTGCTAGCACCTGCGTTTTGCCCCTCCGTCCAGCCCAGGCCACCCAAGTGCAGTATCGATCGGTCACTGTCACTTACAAAACACAACAAACATAACTGCAGCGTTCGCAGAGACAGGCCTGATCCCTGCGACTCCAGTGCTGTAGGAGGTGATTTCACCACCACAGTTAAAAATAAAAAGCAAATATGCCGAAGCATTGGGGCAGCAGGGGCGGAGGAGTGATTTTGCTCCTAATGCCGCGTACATACGATCGAAATTCCGACGGAGGCTTGCCCGTGGAAAAGTCCGACCACGTGTGTGCGGCATAACTTTTTTGCGGGAGGATGCCCCCATGCTTCGGCATATATAAATGGTGCATGTATGCCCATCATTAGAAGTGGGTGGATGAAGGGCGGTATTCTAATGGTGGGCATACCCACCGATCAATCTCTTTTTTCGTTCAGCCACCTGGCTGCATGAAAAAAAAAGATTACAATACATGTCCAACAAGGACCAGCAACGTACTGGTATGTTGCTGGACTTTGATTGGTTATACCAGATTGATGCCTGAGGGTTTAGGTATCATCTTGGTATCATTCTTTTCAGCCAGCGGCCGGCTTTCATGTAAAAGCAATCCTAGTGGCTAATTAGCCTCTGGACTGCTTTTACAAGCAGTGGGAGGGAATGTCCCCCCCCCCCGGATATAAAAAGCGCCATTGGGAAATTGGGAAAGCATTTTATCACACCGATCTTGGTGTGGTCAGATGCTTTGAGGGCAGAGGAAAGATCTAGGGTCTAGACCCCAGTTTTTTCAAAAAAAGAGTACCTGTCACTACCTATTGCTATCATAGGGGATATTTACATTCCCTGAGATAACAATAAAAATGATAAAAAAAAAAATATGGAAGGAACAATTTAAAAATAAAATAAAAAAGCAAAATTAATAATAAAAAAAAAAAAAAAAAAAAAAAAAAGCACCCCTGTCCTGCCCTGCTCTTGCCCAATGGCGAACGCAAGCGTCGGTCTGGCGTCATATGTAAACAGCAATTGCACCATGCATGTGAGGTATCACCGCGAAGGTCAGATCGAGGGCAGTAATTTTAGCAGTAGACCTCCTCTGTAAATCTAACGGGGTAACCTGTAAAGGCTTTTAAAGGCTTTTAAAAATGAATGTAGTTTGTCGCCAATGCGCGTTTGTGCGAAATTTTAAAGCATGTCGTGTTTGGTATCTATGTACTCGGCCTAAGATCATCTTTTTTATTTCATCAAACATTTGGGCAATATAGTGTGTTTTAGTGCATTAAAATTAAAAAAAGTGTATTTTTTCCCCAAAAAATGCGTTTGAAAAATCGCTGCGCAAATACTGTGTAGAAAAAAAAATGCAACACCCACCATTTTATTCTGTAGGGCCTTTGCTTTAAAAATATATATAATGTTTGGGGGTTCAACATAATTTTCTTGCAAAAAAAAAAAATGTTTTCATGTAAACAAAAAGTGTCAAAAAGGGCTTTGTCTTCAAGTGGTTAGAAGAGTGGATGTAAGCTTCCTAATGTTGTGTATAAAATGCCAGAACAGTTCAAAACTAGTGATGAGCCGAACACCCCCGGGTTCGGTTCGCACCAGAACCCGCGAACGGACCGAAAGTTCGTACGAACAATATTAAATACAATGGATGCGAACGTTCGAATTCTAAAGTGCTAATTATAACAACTATTATGCATGTTATTGTCCTAAAAAGGGTTTGGGAACCCGGGTTCTGCACCAGGGGACATGTATCAATGCAAAAAGAAGTTTTAAAAACGGTCGTTTTTCGGGAGCAGTCATTTTAATGATGCATAAAGTGAAAAAAAAAAGTCAAATATTCCTTTAAATATCGTACCTGGGGGGTGTCTAAAGTATGCCTGTGAAGTGCCACGTGTTTCCCGTGTTTAGAACTGTCCCTGCACAAAATGACACTTCTAAAGGAAAAAAAAGCCATTTAAAACTGCTTGCGGCTTTAATGTAATGTCTGGTCCCGGTAATATGGATGAAATTCTTTAAGAAAAATGGCATAGCTACCCCATGACCCCCCCCCCCCCTACCCCAGCCCATTACCAGCCCCTTTGGGTCTTGTATGGATATTAAGGGGAACCCCGCACATAAAATAAAAAAGGCCCTATATACTCTGAACAGCCGTATACAGGCGGTGCATACAAGACAGGGACTGTAGGTTTGTTCTTATGTAGAATCTGTTTGTAATTTTGAACAGGTACATTGTTGAAGTGTAGCTCCAGCCCAAAAATCTATTTTTAAACTTTTTGGAAAACATAGGTAAGGGTTATCACCCCTGTAACATTTGTTTTGCTGTCTGTGCCCCTGTTCAGAACATTTCACCTCACTTTCCGTCCCAATGACAACTGTTTTTGAAATGTGGTGTTTTTCTTGAAACAAGGATTGCTGATAAAGCATCAGTACAGAGGAGACACCTTTCTCCCATATTTATTCTTACAGGAGAGAATTTTCCTTCCTAGTGGTAGATTTCCTCTCACTTCCTGTTGTCTTCTTGCGTTTGCAAGTAGGAGTCGTTTGTAAGTTGGATGTTTGAAAGTAGGGACCTGCCGTATATACTCTGCAGAAATAGGCCCCTTAGTTGTTGGTGTTGGCACAACACTGTAAGCACTCACAGTTACTCTTGGTTGGTGCTGGAACGCCCTGCTGTCAACTATTATATCAGGAATTTTAATTACATATAATTGTTGAACAGTGGTAGTAAAAATTGGGCCTTTGATGGTGGTGCTGGTGCCACAACACTGTAAGCCCTGACAGTTACTCTTGGTGGGTGCAGCAATGGGCCCTGCTGTGAATTATTAGATCAAGAATTGTAATTGCATGCCCCTGTTGAACAGGGGCTGAAAAATTGGGCCTTTCGTGGTGGTGGTGGTGGTGTTGCCACAACACTGTAAGCCCTCAGAGTTACTCTTGGTGGGTGCAGGAATGGGCCCTGCTGTGAATTATTAGATCAAGAATTGTAATTACATGCCCCTTTTGAACAGGGGCTGAAAAATTGGGCCTTTCGTGGTGGTGGTGGCGTTGCCACAACACTGTAAGCCCTCAGAGTTACTCTTGGTGGGTGCAGCAATGGGCCCTGCTGTGAATTATTAGATCAAGAATTGTAATTACATGCCCCTTCTGAACAGGGGCTGAAAAATTGGGCCTTTCGTGGTGGTGGTGGTGGTGGCGTTGCCACAACACTGTAAGCCCTCAGAGTTACTCTTGGTGGGTGCAGCAATGGGCCCTGCTGTGAATTATTAGATCAAGAATTGTAATTACATGCCCCTTTTGAACAGGGGCTGAAAAATTGGGCCTTTCGTGGTGGTGGTGGTGGTGGCGTTGCCACAACACTGTAAGCCCTCAGAGTTACTCTTGGTGGGTGCAGCAATGGGCCCTGCTGTGAATTATTAGATCAAGAATTGTAATTACATGCCCCTTTTGAACAGGGGCTGAAAAATTGGGCCTTTCGTGGTGGTGGTGGTGGTGGCGTTGCCACAACACTGTAAGCCCTCAGAGTTACTCTTGGTGGGTGCAGGAATGGGCCCTGCTGTGAATTATTAGATCAAGAATTGTAATTACATGCCCCTTTTGAACAGGGGCTGAAAAATTGGGCCTTTCGTGGTGGTGGTGGTGGTGGCGGCGTTGCCACAACACTGTAAGCCCTCAGAGTTACTCTTGGTGGGTGCAGCAATGGGCCCTGCTGTGAATTATTAGATCAAGAATTGTAATTACATGCCCCTTTTGAACAGGGGCTGAAAAATTGGGCCTTTCGTGGTGGTGGTGGCGTTGCCACAACACTGTAAGCCCTCAGAGTTACTCTTGGTGGGTGCAGCAATGGGCCCTGCTGTGAATTATTAGATCAAGAATTGTAATTGCATGCCCCTGTTGAACAGGGGCTGAAAAATTGGGCCTTAGGCACTGGTGGCACAACACTACAACCCCTCACAGATACTGTACTTGGAGCACAGCAATGAGCCCTGTTGCAAAGTATTGCTTCAAAAATTGTAATGACACGCCCCTGTTAAACAGGGGCTGAAAAATTGGGCCTTAGGCACTGGTGCCACAACACTCCAACCCCTCACAGATACTGTACTTGGAGCACAGCAATGAGCCCTATGGCAAATTATTGCTAAAAAAATTGTAATTACACGCCCCTGTAAAACAGGGGCTGAAAAATTGGGCCTTAGCCACTGGTGGCGGCACCCATAAACAAAAATGATCTTCCAAGCTATCATCATCAATCGTATCATTGAGGACTCGGAGGAGGAGGATAGCCAGTCAACATAACAGCACAGGCACTCAGCATCAGCATCAGTCTTGAAGGGATGTGACATGTTAAAATCAATTAGTCTGTTATATCAGCATCAGGTGTGTGGTAGCTGGTGGTGATCCAAGACTGGTTCATCTTGATGAAAGTCAGTCGATCAACTGAGTTGGTGGACAGGCGCACCCTGTGATCCGTGACAAATCCTCCAGCAGCACTGAATGTGCGTTCCGAAAGAACGCTGGATGCAGGACAGGCCAGTAGCTCAATTGCATACTGTGCAAGCTCTGGCCAGTGATCCATCCTCAAGACCCAGTAAGCCAGAGGATTTTCGGTGGGGAAGGTGTCCAAGTCTGACCTTGCCCCTAGATATTCCTGCACCATGTTTATCAGACGCTGGCGATGGTTGCTGGAACCGATCATACTTTGGGGCTGCGGACTAAAGAATTGTCTGAACGCATCGGTCAGACGGCCACCTTCCCCACCGCTCCTTCTTTGACTGGCCGAAGCCTCAGCAACTCGTTGTCCAGGACCAGGAGTTTGTAACCTCCCAGTCTCTGGGAACGCGTTGCACAGACCTTTCTGCAAGGCCTCCCGGAGTTGTCTCATCCTCTGCTCCCTCTGCGACGGTAACATAAGGTCCGCAACCTTACCCTTTGTACCGTGGATCAAGGAGAGTGGCCAGCCAGTAATGGTCCCTCTCCTTGATCCGAAGAATACGAGGATCCTTCCGCAGACTTTGCAGGATCAGGGAGGCCATGCAGCGTAGGTTTGCTGAGGCATTCGCTCCGGAGTCCTCTGGGTCACTAAGGACGACATGATCCGCAGCCACCTCCTCCCAGCCACGTACAAGTCCACTGGTTTCTTGGGACTGTAAATCATCCCTAAAAGACTGCTGCTGATGATGCTGAGTGCCAGCCTCCACCTCCATGCTGACACAATCCTCCTCCTCCTCCTCCTCCTCTTCCTGTGCGATGGGTGGGACAGAAGGAACACTGTCTGGGTAAAGGGGGCCTTGAGAGGCAAGGAAGTCCTCCTCTTCCTGCCTCTGTTCTGCCTCAAGTGCCCTGTCCATTATTCCACGCAGCGTGTGCTCCAACAGGTGGACAAGAGGTACAGTGTCACTGATGCATGCACTGTCACTGCTCACCATCCTCGTGGCCTCCTCAAATGGTGCCAGGACAGTGCATGCATCCCTGATCATGCCCCACTGGCGTGGAGAAAAAAAACCAAGGTCCCCTGACCCTGTCCTGGTGCCGTAGTCGCACAGGTACTCATTAATGGCCCTCTGCTGCGTGTGCAGCCACTGCAGCATGGCCAACGTTGAGTTCCACCTGGTGGGCATGTCACATATAAGGCGGTTCTTGGGCAGGTTCAACTCCTTTTGCAGCTCAGCCAGGCGAGCACTGGCATTATAAGATCTGCGGAAATGCACACAGACTTTCCTGGCCTGCCTCAGGACATCCTGTAAGCCCGGGTACCTGCCCAAGAACCGCTGCACCACCAGGTTAAGGACGTGAGCCACACAGGGCACATGGGTCAGTTGTCCCTGTCGGAGGGCGGAGAGGAGGTTGGTGCCATTGTCGCAAACCACCATTCCTGGCTTAAGCTGGCGTGGCGTCAACCACCTCTCGGCCTGGCCCTGCAGAGCAGACAGGACCTCTGCCCCAGTGTGGCTTCTGTCCCCCAAACACACCAGCGCAAGCACGGCATGGCATCTTTTTGCCTGCGTACTTGCGTAGCCCCGTGAACGGCTACGGAGCACCGCTGGTTCATAGGACAAACCACAGGAAGAGGCCATGGAGGAAGAAGAGGAGGGGGTGGAGGAGAGAGGTGTGTCACAACCAGTAGTAGCATTTTGGAGGCGTGGGGGTGGAACAACCTCCAACACTACTGCACCTTGTCCTGCATCCTTCCCAGCTGCCAAAAGAGTGACCCAATGGGCCGTGAAAGAAAGGTAACGTCCCTGTCCATGCCTGCTGGACCATGAGTCAGCGGTAATATGCACCTTACCGCTGACCGCCCTGTCCAGCGAGGCCAAGACATTGCCTTCCACATGCCGGTAGAGAGCCGGAATAGCCTTCCGTGAGAAAAAGTGGCGTTTGGGAACCTGCCACTGAGGAACCGCACATTGCACAAACTCACGGAAGGGGGCCGAGTCTACCAACTGAAAAGGCAGCAGTTGAAGCGCTAGCAATTTAGCCAAGCTAGCATTCAACCGCTGGGCATGTGGATGGCTGGGAGTGAACTTCTTTCGACGGTCCAGCAGCTGGGGCAGGGAAATTTGCCTGCTAGAATCGGACGTCGGTGTACTGCTAGCAGAGTGGCCGCAAGTACTTGGCTGTGACACACCTAATTCTACACCTTCATTCCTCTCAGTGCATGTTTCAGAGAGGACTGAAGTTATAGTGGGGTTGGAGATCCCAGCTGATGCGGTGCAAGGAGAGGTCCGCTTTGTTCTTTGGTGTGGGTCTTTGAGGTAGGCTTGCCAACGAGCTGCATGGCAGGTCAACATATGTCTGGTCAGGCATGTGGTACCCAAGCGGCTGATGTTTTGGCCACGCGATATACGCTTGAGACATATGTTGCAAACAGCAGCTGTGCGATCTGATGCACTAGCCTCAAAAAAGGCCCACACCAAGGAACTTTTTGAATGACGGGCAGAGGCAGCGCCCTGCACAGGCGGAGCTCTGCGGTGTGATTCCGTCGGTGTACTGCCCTTACGCTGGCCACCAAAGGGCATCCTGCCTCGTTGGAGATGTGCCTCCTCCTCATCCTCCTCCTCCTCCTCTCTACTATTAGGCACCCACGTGGAGTCAGTGACCTCATCATCCCCTCCCTCCTCATCACTGGAGCCAATCTGGCAGTATGCTGCAGCTGCTGGAACATGACTGCCAGATTGGTGTCCTTCTTGAGCATCCCCTCTGTCTGCTCTCACGCTACTGCCTTCCTGTAGCTGGGTTTCATCATCATCCCCTTCGAAACGCTGGGCATCCTCCTGGAGCATGTACCCAACACTGTGCTCAAACAGTTCGGGGGACTCCTCAGGAGGAGGACATGGTGGGTCTAGGGAAGGAGTGACTGATGATGAGTCTGACATTGATACCAGGGAAGAGGACGCTTTGGCAGCTGCTTTGCCAGTACCCTGAGCCTGGGTGAGAGAGGATGAGGAGGAGGAGGAGGGCTTGGTCATCCACTCTACCAAGTCTTCGGCATGATGTGGCTCAACATGTCCAGCTGCCGAAAAGAAGGACAAGCGTGTCCCATGGCCATGTGCTGATGACAATGCACCGCGTCCACGACCAGCACTGTTGCCCCCAGACACAGAGCCTGCTTGCCCTCTTTTATTGCCTCCTGACTGTCTGCCTCTCCTTGTTTGCCTTCCAGACATTCTAATAGATGGCCTGCAGGGAGATGGGAAAAAAGCAATAAGGGCTACCTTCAGGTGTCCTTCTCTGTCCCTTTACTTAAGGATTTCTAAATATGGTTGAGGATGATTGCTTTTGCACAGAATAGCACAACGACAATTTCCCTGACTGTCAAAAAAACAAGGATTTCAAAGATGGTTGATGAGGAATGCTTTAGCACACTATAGCACAAGGAGAATTCCCCTCACTTTCCTTCTTTGTCCCTAGAAACAAGGATTCGCACAGTGAAAGAAACTGACACTCTCCCTACCTAGAGTTTTCTGTCCCTAGAAAAAATGTTTTTTTAAAGCACACTATAGCACAAGGAGAATTCACACACTGTCCTTCCCTGTCCCTAGAAACAAGGAATCGCACAGTGAAAGAAACTGACACTCTCCCTACCTAGAGTTTTCTGTCCCTAGAAAAAATGTTTTTTTAAAGCACACTATAGCACAAGGAGAATTCACTCACTGTCCTTCCCTGTCCCTAGAAACAAGGATTCGCACAGTGAAAGAAACTGACACTCTCCCTACCTAGAGTTTTCTGTCCCTAGAAAAAATGTTTTTTTAAAGCACACTATAGCACAAGGAGAATTCCCCTCACTTTCCTTCTTTGTCCCTAGAAACAAGGATTCGCACAGTGAAAGAAACTGACACTCTCCCTACCTAGAGTTTTCTGTCCCTAGAAAAAATGTTTTTTTTAAAGCACACTATAGCACAAGGAGAATTCACTCACTGTCCTTCCCTGTCCCTAGAAACAAGGATTCGCACAGTGAAAGAAACTGACACTCTCCCTACCTAGAGTTTTCTGTCCCTAGAAAAAATGTTTTTTTAAAGCACACTATAGCACAAGGAGAATTCCCCTCACTTTCCTTCTTTGTCCCTAGAAACAAGGATTCGCACAGTGAAAGAAACTGACACTCTCCCTACCTAGAGTTTTCTGTCCCTAGAAAAAATGTTTTTTTAAAGCACACTATAGCACAAGGAGAATTCACTCACTGTCCTTCCCTGTCCCTAGAAACAAGGATTCGCACAGTGAAAGAAACTGACACTCTCCCTACCTAGAGTTTTCTGTCCCTAGAAAAAATGTTTTTTTAAAGCACACTATAGCACAAGGAGAATTCCCCTCACTTTCCTTCTTTATCCCTAGAAACAAGGATTCGCACAGTGAAAGAAACTGACACTCTCCCTACCTAGAGTTTTCTGTCCCTAGAAAAAATGTTTTTTAAAGCACACTATAGCACAAGGAGAATTCACTCACTGTCCTTCCCTGTCCCTAGAAACAAGGATTCGCACAGTGAAAGAAACTGACACTCTCCCTACCTAGAGTTTTCTGTCCCTAGAAAAAACGTTTTTTTAAAGCACACTATAGCACAAGGAGAATTCCCCTCACTTTCCTTCTTTGTCCCTAGAAACAAGGATTCGCACAGTAAAAGACACTGACACTCTCCCTACCTAGAGTTTTCTGTCCCTAGAAAAAATGTTTTTTTAAAGCACACTATAGCACAAGGAGAATTCACTCACTGTCCTTCCCTGTCCCTAGAAACAAGGATTCGCACAGTGAAAGAAACTGACACTCTCCCTACCTAGAGTTTTCTGTCCCTAGAAAAAATGTTTTTTTAAAGCACACTATAGCACAAGGAGAATTCCCCTCACTTTCCTTCTTTGTCCCTAGAAACAAGGATTCGCACAGTGAAAGAAACTGACACTCTCCCTACCTAGAGTTTTCTGTCCCTAGAAAAAATGTTTTTTTAAAGCACACTATAGCACAAGGAGAATTCACTCACTGTCCTTCCCTGTCCCTAGAAACAAGGATTCGCACAGTGAAAGAAACTGACACTCTCCCTACCTAGAGTTTTCTGTCCCTAGAAAAAATGTTTTTTTAAAGCACACTATAGCACAAGGAGAATTCCCCTCACTTTCCTTCTTTGTCCCTAGAAACAAGGATTCGCACAGTAAAAGACACTGACACTCTCCCTACCTAGAGTTTTCTGTCCCTAGAAAAAATGTTTTTTTAAAGCACACTATAGCACAAGGAGAATTCACTCACTGTCCTTCCCTGTCCCTAGAAACAAGGATTCGCACAGTGAAAGAAACTGACACTCTCCCTACCTAGAGTTTTCTGTCCCTAGAAAAAATGTTTTTTTAAAGCACACTATAGCACAAGGAGAATTCACTCACTGTCCTTCCCTGTCCCTAGAAACAAGGATTCGCACAGTGAAAGAAACTGACACTCTCCCTACCTAGAGTTTTCTGTCCCTAGAAAAAATGTTTTTTTAAAGCACACTATAGCACAAGGAGAATTCACTCACTGTCCTTCCCTGTCCCTAGAAACAAGGATTCGCTCAGTGAAAGAAACTGACACTCTCCCTACCTAGAGTTTTCTGTCCCTAGAAAAAATGTTTTTTTAAAGCACACTATAGCACAAGGAGAATTCCGCTCACTTTCCTTCTTTGTCCCTAGAAACAAGGATTCGCACAGTAAAAGACACTGACACTCTCCCTACCTAGAGTTTTCTGTCTCTAGAAAAAATGTTTTTTTAAAGCACACTATAGCACAAGGAGAATTCACTCACTGTCCTTCCCTGTCCCTAGAAACAAGGATTCGCACAGTGAAAGAAACTGACACTCTCCCTACCTAGAGTTTTCTGTCCCTAGAAAAAATGTTTTTTTAAAGCACACTATAGCACAAGGAGAATTCACTCACTGTCCTTCCCTGTCCCTAGAAACAAGGATTCGCACAGTGAAAGAAACTGACACTCTCCCTACCTAGAGTTTTCTGTCCCTAGAAAAAATGTTTTTTTAAAGCACACTATAGCACAAGGAGAATTCCCCTCACTTTCCTTCTTTGTCCCTAGAAACAAGGATTCGCACAGTGAAAGAAACTGACACTCTCCCTACCTAGAGTTTTCTGTCCCTAGAAAAAATGTTTTTTTAAAGCACACTATAGCACAAGGAGAATTCACTCACTGTCCTTCCCTGTCCCTAGAAACAAGGATTCGCACAGTGAAAGAAACTGACACTCTCCCTACCTAGAGTTTTCTGTCCCTAGAAATTTTTTTTTTTAAAGCACACTATAGCACAAGGAGAATTCACTCACTGTCCTTCCCTGTCCCTAGAAACAAGGATTCGCACAGTGAAAGAAACTGACACTCTCCCTACCTAGAGTTTTCTGTCCCTAGAAAAAATGTTTTTTTAAAGCACACTATAGCACAAGGAGAATTCCCCTCACTTTCCTTCTTTGTCCCTAGAAACAAGGATTCGCACAGTGAAAGAAACTGATACTCTCCCTACCTAGAGTTTTCTGTCCCTAGAAAAAATGTTTTTTTAAAGCACACTATAGCACAAGGAGAATTCACTCACTGTCCTTCTTTGTCCCTAGAAACAAGGATTCGCACAGTAAAAGACACTGACACTCTCCCTACCTAGAGTTTTCTGTCCCTAGAAAAAATGTTTTTTTAAAGCACACTATAGCACAAGGAGAATTCACTCACTGTCCTTCCCTGTCCCTAGAAACAAGGATTCGCACAGTGAAAGAAACTGACACTCTCCCTACCTAGAGTTTTCTGTCCCTAGAAAAAATGTTTTTTTAAAGCACACTATAGCACAAGGAGAATTCACTCACTGTCCTTCCCTGTCCCTAGAAACAAGGATTCGCACAGTGAAAGAAACTGACACTCTCCCTACCTAGAGTTTTCTGTCCCTAGAAAAAATGTTTTTTTAAAGCACACTATAGCACAAGGAGAATTCACTCACTGTCCTTCCCTGTCCCTAGAAACAAGGATTCGCACAGTGAAAGAAACTGACACTCTCCCTACCTAGAGTTTTCTGTCCCTAGAAAAAATGTTTTTTTAAAGCACACTATAGCACAAGGAGAATTCACTCACTGTCCTTCCCTGTCCCTAGAAACAAGGATTCGCACAGTGAAAGAAACTGACACTCTCCCTACCTAGAGTTTTCTGTCCCTAGAAAAAAATGTTTTTTTAAAGCACACTATAGCACAAGGAGAATTCCCCTCACTTTCCTTCTTTGTCCCTAGAAACAAGGATTCGCACAGTAAAACACACTGACACTCTCCCTACCTATCCTTCTCTTTCCCTAAACTAAAGGAATCCAGGTTAAGCAAGAAAGAAATAAATGTCACTGTGCCTGCCTATGCTTCTCTTTCCCTGCTCCGGAACACACTACACTAGGCCGCCGTGCTGGCGGCCTTTTATAGTGTGGGGCGTGTACTAAACCCCCTCAGCAATAATTGGCCACAGGCATCCTGCCTGTGGCCAATCATTGCTCTCCTCGCTGCCGGCGCTGTGATTGGCCAAGCATGCGGGGTCACAGTGCATGCTTGGCCAATCACAGCGCCTGGATGACACTGCGATGGCGTAGTGCATTGTGGGCCGTTCGCGTCACTCGAATTTGGCGCGAACGGCCCAAATCGTTCGATCTTCGTCGAACGATCGAACAGCCGATGTTCGAGTCGAACGTATGTTCGACTCGAACACGAAGCTCATCCCTATTCAAAACCCCCCCAAATGACCCCATTTTGGAAAGTAGACACCCCAAGCTATATACTGAGAGGCATATCGAGTCCATGGAATATTTTATATGTTGACACAAGTTGCGGAAAAAAGACAATTTTTTTTTTTTTTTTTGCACAAAGTTGTCACTAAATGATATATTGCTCAAACATGCCATGGGCATATGTGGAATTACACCCCAAAATACATTCTGTTGCTTCTCCTGAGTACGGGGATACCACATGTGTGAGACTTTTTGGGAGCCTAGCCGCGTACGGGACCCCAAAAACCAATCACCGCCTTCAGGCTTTCTAAGGGTGTAAATTTTTGATTTCACTTCTCACTGCCTATCACAGTTTCGGAGGCCATGGAATGCCCAGATGGCACAAAACCCCCCCAAATGACCCCATTTTGGAAAGTAGACACCCCAAGCTATTTCTTGAGAGGTATTGTGAGTATTTTGCAGATCTCACTTTTTGTCACAAAGTTTTGAAAATTGAAAAAAAAAAAGAAAAAAAAAAAAAAGTTCTTTCTTCATTTTCAAAAACAAATGAGAGCTGTAAAATACTCACCATGCCTCTCAGCAAACAGCTTGGGGTGTCTACTTTCCAAAATGGGGTCATTTGGGGGGGGGGGGTTTTGTGCTATTTTGGCATTTTATGGCCTTCAAAACTGTGATAGGTAGTGAGGAGTGAAATCAAAAATTTGCGCCCTTAGAAATCCTGAAGGCGGTGCTTGGTTTCCGGGGTCCTGTACGTGGCTAGGCTCCTAAAAAGTCCCCCACATGTGGTATCCCCGTACTCAGGAGAAGCAGCAGAATGTATTTTGGGGTGCAATTCCACATATAACAATGGCATGTGTGAGCAATATATCATTTAGTGACAACTTTTTGATTTTTTTTTTGTCATTATTCAATCACTTGGGACAAAAAAAAAAATATTCAATGGGCTCAACATGCCTCTCAGCAATTTCCTTGGGGTGTCTACTTTCTAAAATGGGGTCATTTGGGGGGGGGTTTGTACTGCCCTGCCATTTTAGCACCTCAAGAAATGAGATAGGCAGTCATAAATTTAAAGCTGTGTAAATTCCAGAAAATGTACCCTAGATGGTAAACGCTATAACTTTTGCGCAAACCAATAAATATACGCTTATTGACATTTTTTTTACTAAAGACATGTGGCTGAATACATTTTGGCCTAAATGTATGACTAAAATTGAGTTTATTCGATTTTTCTTATAACAAAAATAGAAAATATCATTTTTTTTCAAAATTTTCGGTCTTTTTCCGTTTATATCGCAAAAAATAAAAATCGCAGAGGCAATCAAATACCATTAAAAGAAAGCTCTATTTGTGGGAAGAAAAGGACGCAAATTTCGTTTGGGTACAACATTGCATGTCCGCACAATTTACAGTTAAAGCAGCGCAGTACAAAATTCTGAATTCACCTCTGGTCCTTTAGCTACCAAATGGTCCGGGGCTTAAGTGGTTAAACCACCTCTTCCTCCTTGGGATTTGAATTTGGTATTCTCGGTTCTTTAGGAACCTCATTTTTGAGAACATCAGATTCCTCTCTTAACTTTATCTCAGAAAGTGGCTTTTCTAGTAGCCATTACTTCTGTCAGAAGGGTTTCTGAATTGGCGGCCTTGTCTTGCAACCCAGAGAGGTTGCGCTTCACACGTTAGACGTGGTACGTGCTTTACGGGTGTACCTGTCTGCTACGGCTTCGTTTCGGAAGTCTGACTCGCTGTTTGTGTCTGTGTCTGGTCCAAAACAGGGCCAAGCGGTTTCGTCTGCCACCATTTCTCGGTGGATCAGGCAGACCGTCATACAGGCCTATGCCCTTAAGTGGCGGGCGCCTCCCTTTCCGGTTACGGCGCATTCTACCAGGGCAATTGGTGCTTCCTGGTCTTTCCGACATCAAGCGTCTGTTGCACAAGTGTGCAAGGCGGCGACCTGGTCGTCCGCACATACCTTTTCAAAGTTTTATAAGGTCGATGTGGCTGCATCTTCTGATGCTTCCTTCGGCTGCAAGGTTTTGCAGGCGGCTGTTTAAAGTTGCACCTCCTCCGTTGAGGAGCTTTGCTTGTTTGGGGTGAAGTTTGTTTTTTTCCTTGATACTGTTCCCACCCCTCTTTCTTTGACACTGCTTTGGGACGTCTCACTTTGTCAAGATTGAAGATGCTGTGTCAGTCCTTGGACGGTAAGAGAAAATAGGATTTTTTTGTACTCACCGTAAAATTATTTTCTCTGACGTCCATGGACTGACATAGCACTCACCCCTTATTTGTTGAGTTTGTACTGCTTTAATACGAACCAAGGCTGCTGGCTTCAGGTAGGAGGGTTATGTCCGGAGGAACCACCCCCTGGGCGGGGCTGTTCAGCTCTGGTAATGAAATGTATGTTACAACATCTAACATTCTGCCTAGTCTTCTCCTATGAGCAGGAACATAACCCACTTTGTCAAGATTGAAGATGCTGTGTCAGTCCATGGACATCAGAGAAAAGGATTTTACTGTGAGTACAAAAAAATCCTATTTTTTTTTGGGGCGGAACACCGCTTTAAAGAACTTCTTGGGATTTTTTTTACTCTCCTCCGCCCTTTGTGTTCTATCTTAGCCGCCATGATTGAACCCTTACATTTCTTGTTGCATTCTTTGTAATGTTGGAATGCTGATGATGATTGTATTTTTGAAGGCCTTCTCCTATGCTTTTATGTGCATTTTATTAGCTCTTTTAAATGTATTTCCCATTGGGATGCACTGGCTAATGCCCTTACTTATTATTAGGGATGAGCCGAACACCCCCCAGTTCGGTTCGCACCAGAACTTGCAAACAGGCAATAAATTTGTTCAACAACCGAACACCGTTAAAGTCTATGGGACTCGAATATGAAAAATCTAAAGTGCTAATTTTAAAGGTTAATATGAAAGTTATTGTCATAAAAAGTCTTTGGGGACCCAGGTCCTGCCCCAGGGGACATGTATCAATGCAAAAAAAAGTTTTAAAAACTGCCATTTTTTTGGGAGCAGTGATTTTAATAATGCTTAAAGTGACACAATAAAAGTAAAATATTCTTTTAAATTTCGTACCTGGGGGGTGTCTAGAGTATTCCTGTAAAGCAGCGCTTGTTTCCCGTGCTTAGAACTGTCCCTGCACAAAGTGTCATTTCTGAAGGAAAAAAAGTAATTTAAAAGCACTCGCGGCTATAATGAATTGTCGGCTCCTGGCAATACAGAGAAAAATCATTGATAAAAAAAATGCGTGGGGGTCCATACCAGGCCCTTCAGGTCTGGTATGGATTTTAAGGGGAACTCCACGCCAAATTTAAACAAAAAAATGACGTGGAGTTCCCCCCAAAAATCCATACCAGACCCGCCCCCCTCCTGAACTGTACCAGGCCACATGCCCTCAACATGGGGAGGATGCTTTGGGGGTCTGTGACCCCTCAAAGCACCATGTCCCCATGTTGATGGGGACAAGGGCCTCATCCCCACAATCCTTGCCCGGTGGTTGTGGGGGTCTGCGGGCGGGGGGCTTATTGGAATCTGGAAGACCCCTTTAACAAAGGGGACCCCCAGATCCCGCCCACCCCCTATGTGAATTGGTAAGGGGTACATTGTACCCCTACCATTTCACAAAGAAAGTGTAAAAAAACACACAGACACCGTTGGGAAAAGTCCTTTATTAAAAATAAAAAATAAATTAAAAAAAGATTCCAGATATCGAGAGTGGATTACTGCCGCTGGAATCTTTTTTTATTTTATTTCACATGGGGGGGGCGGGATCTGGGGATCCCCTTTGTTAAAGGGGTCTTCCAGATTCCGATAAGCCCCCCGCCCGCAGACCCCCACAACCACAGGGCAAGGGTTGTGGGGATGAGGCCCTTGTCCCCATCAACATGGGGACATGGTGCTTTGAGGGGTCACAGACCCCCAAAGCATCCTCCCCATGTTGAGGGCATGTGGCCTGGTACGGTTCAGGAGGGGGGGCACTCTCTCGTCCCCCCTCTTTTCCTGAGGCCTGCCAGGTTGCGTGCTCAGATAAAGGGTCTGGTATGGATTTTTGGGGGGAACTCCACGCCATTTTTTTTTTTTATTATTTGGCGTGGAGTTCCTCTTAAAATCCATACCAGACCTGAAGGGTCTGGTGTGGATATTTGGGGGGAACCCCACGTCATTTAAAAAAAATAAAAATTGACGCAGTGTTCCCCTTAAAATCCATACCAGATATGAAGGGCCTGGTAATTGAATTTGGGGGGGACCCCCACGCATTTATTTTGATTTTTTTATCAATGACTTTTCTCTGTATTGCCGGGAGCCGACAATTCATTATAGCCGCGAGTGCTTTTAAATTACTTTTTCTCTTATCATCCATGGACTGACACAGCTGGATACTGTAAACATGTGGGTATATGTCCCTGCTCGCAGGAGAAGATCTAGGCAGAATGTTAGATGTTAAAACATTCTAGAACTAACCAGAGCTGAACAGCCCCACCCAGGGGGGCAGTCCCTCCGGACATTACCCTCCCACCTGCAGCTAGCAGACCTCAGTTTTTTTCTGCCTAGCATAAGAAGACGTGGCTCTCTCAGGAGCCAGTCTCCTGGAAGATTTTACTTTTAAATTTTATTCCTTTGGGAATTTTATTATTTTATTTTTGAGACCTTCAATCAACTGTCGGCTGGGCAACAGGTTGGGTACACTAGTATCCTCGTAGTCTTCCCTATCCGACCATCGAGCGTGCTGATCCTCGCCTTGTGTGCGTGAGACTCAGTTCACGACATACCCCATGACTCCAGGGGTGGCCGGGTTGCTTTCATGCTCCCGCGGTCCTCTCAAGATTGAACAGTACTTGACTGACTGTATCTCTCGCGGTGGACCGGGCCGACAGCTACGCAGTACGACTCTGTGATAGGTCTGTCTGAAACAAGCCAGTGGGTCCCTGAAAGGGACGGGTAAGTAGTCTCTCCTACTGCAGGTGAGTACATGCTGGCTGTGTTTCTGTGTGTGGGGGTTTCTCCCTGTCTCCCCCCTGTTATGCTGCTCTCTGCACCCTGTACTGGTGCTGTGCTGTGGGGTGCTTGGGGATCACTCTGGCCTGGCTGGGCGCTCATGTCTGCAGTTTTTTCTGGTGTGTGAGGTGATTATTGCGTGCACCATTGGCGCTGTTTGAGGTGGTTATTGCGTGCGCCATTGGCGCACATTAGAGCTTTGAATTTCGTGCTCGGCGGCCATCTTGGCGTTCAGTGGCGCAGTTATAGCTGCGGCCGGCGCCCATTTTCTTGTGGCCGCCGCGCATTTATTTCTGGCGGCGGCGCGAATCCCCTCACAATCTCCTCACAGACTGAGCGGTCATTAAAGGTTGGTGGGTCCTCCCGGGTATCCCCTCCTCAGCCTCAGCGTAGCCAGTGGGTGGACTGTATATTCACTGTATAGTGTATAAGGTCTCAGAGGGTGGCGTTATGGAGTCTGATACACCTGCTCTCCACACTTGCCTGGGGCAACTGGCAGTGCTACACAGTTAAACATGTTCATATGTTTCCTGCACCTGCGGTCCTTATGGACCAGTTGTCAGCAGTCCTGGAATCATTCCTGTCAGAATGGAAGCGGTGTGCGAGCAAAAGGAGCTATAAGCCCCCTCCCCCCACAAAAATCTTTACTGAAGGGGTGCTCTGAGTCAGATATGGACCTAGCTACTATGCTCAGGACCCTACCTCTGAATATTTAATGTTTATGAACAGGACATTCCCTTGTGAGGAAGACTCCAATTCTGTGTCAGTAAATGACAGGGTGCTTGTAAGTGATCTTATTGATGATGTAAGAAACACTCTCAGGCTGGAATTGCTGTGACAAGCTTTTCTTTTACACAGTTTCCTCACTGTTTTCCTCACGCTGCCTCAAGAGCAGCATGGATGAGGGAGGACTTTATTCATTTATGTATCTAGTCCCTGTGAGCCTTCTGTGTGATACCTGAGGTAACATTTCCCGCCATTTCCTGGGGAATGATTTGAGCTCTGACAGACACACGTTCTGAGGATCAGAGGTTACCTGTTACCTGCATGCTGCTTTGGCAGCACAGTCAAGCAGGTTGGAATGATACAGAGAAGATTATGCGCCTCTGCGCCATAATTTAAACTCATCCTATACCTCTACGCTGCATACATTCACAGTGTATGTGTTATTGGTCTCTGTGTCTGTGTGGCTGTCCCCACGTTCCAATGCTGTGTTTCAGTGCCATACATGATATAAACGTACAAAATATGTTTATGCACGACTCCAGATACATTCACAGTATATGTATGTATTATACTCTCTGGGTTGGCGGGGGCTCAGGTGTCCTCCCGCACTCTCATGGTATGTGCGCTTCGGCTCTCTGCACAGTATAGACATGTTCAATATGTTTATTGCACATATTATACATGTTTACAGTATGGGTATACTGTTTGCGTGGGGTTCCTCCGGGTACTCCGGTTTCCCCCCACACTCCAATGGAAATGCACAGCATAAACATGTGCAATATGTTGATTCACATGCTATCATCCCTACACGGTATCTGTGTGCTGTCTGCATGGAGTTCTTTCGAGTGTTCCGGTTTCCTCCCACGCGCTGATGGTATGTGTGCCTTTGGCCTTCTGCTATAATACCTACACGGTATGTGTAGGCAGTCTGTGTGGTTTTCCTCCGGGTACTCCGGTTCCCTCCCACACTCCATTGGTATGGGCGCTTCGGCGCTATGCACAGTCTAAATTTGTGCGATTGGATATCCACATACTAACATACCTACCCGGTATGTCTTTGCAGTCTGCGTGGGTTTCCGCCCACGCTACATGACATGCATGCCTTTGGTGCAATACACGATGTAAACATACACATTATGTTTATACACTACACTAAATACATTCACAGTAGTTGTAGGTATTGCATTCTCTGAGTATGCGTGGGGTACTTCGGTTCCTCCCATGCGCCAACGGTGTGTGCGCCTTCGGTGCTATGCACACATGAGCTTGTGCAAAATGTTTAGCACACACACTATAATACCTACATGGTATGCGTATGCAGTCTGCGTGGGTTTCTGCCCATGCTACATGACATGCATGCCTTTGGTGCAATACACGGTGTAAACATACACATTATGTCTATACACTACACTAAATACATTTACAGTAGCTGTAGGTATTGCATTCTCTGAGTATGCGTGGGGTACTTCGGTTCCTCCCATGCGCCAACAGTGTGCGCGCCTTCGGTGCTATGCACACATGGGCTTGTGCAAAATGTTTAGCACACATACTATAATACCATACACGGTATGCGTATGCAGTCTGCATGGGTTTCATCCGGGTGCTCAGGTTTCTCCCCTGCGTTCCAATGGTGTGCGCATTCTCAGCGCTATGCACAGTATAAACATGTGCAATTTGTTTATTTGCAGGCTAACATACCTACACGGTTGTGTACGCAATCTGGTTTATCCACAAATACTAAACTACATACGCCGTATGTGGTGGTATTATGCTCTTTGTGGCTGGGTGGGTTTCCTCCCACACTCTCCATTTGTGCGTTTGACGCAATACATAGTATAAACTATGTGTTTGCACAATCAGCACCTATCCATGGGTAGCTGCTGGATGGAGCATTGTCACAAGGATCCCTGGTTTCAGGGGTATCACTTTCCAACTGCTTTCAGTGGTGATCAGAAGTGCTGGCTTGGACTGTGTTCGCCAGGCTGGGGTTAGCGTTACGCCCGTTAGTGGCTGCGTCTCTGGCATTTTTTGTAGCTCAATGACTGGGCAAAAGCCTCTGCTTCATCCATCAGTCGTCTAGCAGGTGCACTACAACTGCTTTAGCCTTTAGGGTCTCTGTGCCCGGGGTGGGTTTGCGCCACCTGTGGAGGCTGAGGTACTAGTCCTCTGACCGAGTTTCTAGGGAAGTTCCGTCAAGTTGCCTTTATTGGCCAACATTTGAGGCACCCTGTACACTGGGGCCTCCCTTCTCCGATACATTGCGGAGTCTCTTTGGGATTTTCATACATCTCGCTGCAAGACGGTCCTGTCGGCCGTGTGCATTGCAGGCGAAGGGTCCTTGCATCCGGAGGTGTTTCCACCTTCTTTACCGGAGGTGGGGCACCGGAAGTGGACCTTGTGGCCTCTCGACTCACTCGCAAGGTGGCAAGATCGTGGTCAGGTCCAGGGACCCCTGGGCGGACGCGTCAGACGCGTTGGAAGCCCGTGGGGGCAGTATCGCCTGATATATGCTTACCCTCTGCTACTGTTGTTGCCTCGCCGGCTTCGCAGAGTAGGAGCTGAGGCCATTCCAGTGCTCCGGAACGGCGACATTGGTACGCCGATCTACTTCGGCTAGTCGCAGACATTCCTGGCGACGGCCTATTGGGGTGGACCTTCTGTCTCATGATCCCATACTTCATCCTGCTTTACAGTCCTTGGCTTTAATGGCATGGCTGTTTAAAGCCAGGTGCTGAAGGACCGAGTTCTCTCGTATTCGGTCATCTCTTCTATGTTGTTGACACGGGAATCTTCCTCCAGAAAGATATCTCACCGTACCTGGAAGGCTTACATCGCCATGTGCGAGGAACTTGAGTGGCATCCTCGGATGTACCGTATTCCGTTCCCAGGATTTTGCTGTTCTTACAGCGTGGTGTGACCCAAAAGCTGGCCTTGCATACCTTTTTTGAGGGTCGGATTTCGGGCCGGGCTGTCTTTTTCAACGACCGCTACAGGCCATTCCTTGATTAGCACCTTTTGTGCAGGGGGTTTGCCATGTGATCCCCCCTGTCAAGCCTCCTCTCCCTACTTGGGATCTGATTTTGATGCATCTCGGTTCTCCAAGAACATCCCTTTGAAAATATCAGAGAGATTCCTCTCTTGACCTTGTCCCGGAAGTTGGCCTTAGTGGCCATTGCTTCAGTTAGACGGATGTCTGGGTTGGCGGCCTTGTCCGGCAAGTCGCCTTACTTGGTCCTCCATAAGGATATGTTGGTGTTGCGCCCACGACAATCCTTCATTTCTAAGGATGGTCTCAGCCTTTCACCTTAAGAACATTGTTCTTCCGTCCTTGTGTCCTCACCCATCGCATCCCTGAGAGTTTGCGCTTCATACATTAAGATGGGTACAACCCTTACGAGTGTACCTGTCTGCTACTGTTTCCATTCGGAAATCTGTGTCTGGTCCAAAACAGGGCCGAGCGGTGTCGTCTGCCACCGTCTTTAGGTGGATCAGGCAGACCGTCATTCAGGCCTATGCCCTTAAGGGGCGGCTGCCTCCCTTTCCGGTTGCGACACATTCCACCAAGGCAATTGGTGCTTCCCGGGCGTTCCGACATCAAGCGTCGGTTGCACAAGCGTGCAAGGCGACGACCTGGTCGTCCGTTCATACCTTTTCAAGATTTTATAAGGTTGATGTGGCTGCATCTTCGGATGCTCCCTTCGGCCGCAAAGCATTGCAGGCCGCTGTTTAATGTCGCAACTCCTCCGTTGAGGAGCTCTGCTTGTTTGGAGTGAAGTTTTGGTTGTTCCTTTACTACTGCTCCCACCCTTCTGATACTGCTTTGGGACGTCCCACATGTTTACAGTATCCAGCTGTGTCAGTCCATGGATGATAAGAGAAAATAGGATTTTTGTACTCGCAGTAAAATCCATTTCTCTGACGTACATGGACTGACACAGCACCCACCCTTCCTTTTAAGGTTTGTACTGCTTTGTTACGAACTGAGGTCTGCTAGCTGCAGCTGGGAGGGTAATGTCCGGAGGGACCGCCCCCCTGGGCGGGGCTGTTCAGCTCTGGTTTGTTCTAGAATGTTTTAACATCTAACATTCTGCCTAGATCTTCTCCTGCGAGCAGGGACCTATACCCACATGTTTACAGTCTCCAGCTGTGTCAGTCCATGGACGTCAGAGAAATGGATTTTACGGTGAGTACAAAAATCCTATTTTTTCCCTTCAGAAATTACATTTTGTGCAGGGACAGTTCTAAGCACGGGAAACAAGCGCTGCTTTACAGGCATACTATACACACCCCCTAGGTACGAAATTTAAAGGAATATTTCACTTTTATTGTTTCACTGTAAGCATAGGCGTGCGCAGCCTATTGCATTAGGGTGTGCACCTCAAACCAAAGCTTAAAAACACGTGCATCTGTGTGTGTATATAGAGAGAGAGAGAGAGAGAGAGAGAAATACACACACGCTCTTATAAACAAGCGTTGACAAACATTTTAAAATGTATTAAAACATTTTTATTAAAACATTTATCAATGTAAACAAACATAATTTTTTTAACTTATTAATTAAATAATCTTTTAACATAAACAAAGCTTTTAAATAAATCTCTAAATCAAATAAGCAATTTAAAAAACTGAACGGTAAGTAGGATTTTTTAATATCCTGAATTGTATTTACTGCTTTAAATAAATTTGTTAGATTCCCTCAGCAACAATAGATCCCCCAAGAACAAGACATCTCCCCAGCAACAATAGATTCCTCACGGCAACTATAGCTTCACAAGCAACAATAGATCCCTCCCAGCAACAATAGACACCCCCCAGCAACAATAGATCCCTCCCATTAACAACAGATCTCCCCGCAACAATAGATCACCCCCAGCAACAATAGATCACCCCACAAGAAAATACCCCCCAGCAACAATAGATCTCCCAGCATCCAGTATCAATATATTCTCCAGCAGCCAACAACATAAGCCCCCTCCCTCAACAGTAGTATTCTCCCATCAACAATTGACCCCCCCAGAAACAATAGATCCCACCAGCAGTAACAGACTTCCCCAGCATCAATAGATCACCCAGTGATAATAGAGACCCCATCAGCCAACATCAATAGACACTCCAGCAAATCCCGCCACCACTTGGCATATACATTCAGTGCTGAGGTGCCGAAACTGTGTTCTCCCGCATTCCTGCTGAAAAAAAGCCCCCGAAATATGTATTTAGACATCAAATTGGCATCAGAAAAGTGGTTAGCACACTACAGATTATTATGGCTTCCTCAACATGTTTTAGAGAAGAAGACGTCGCACAGAAGGTGTTGAGGAAGCCATAATAATCTGTATTGTGCTAACCACTTTTCTGACTATTCAGGTGCCTGGCCCCTTTTCGGGAGCCTGAATTACAGTGGTGGGGTATTTTTTGGAAGCACCTGATTAGAGGCATAGGCTCTAATAGGCGTCCAACAAGGTGAACAGCGGGCGCCATGCTGGGCGCTCGCAGTTTACTCAGCGTTATGTTAGGAAAGGGAATGATTATTCCCTTTCCTAACACTGAACCGCCTCTCAGCCAATCTGGTGCTCGGGTATGTTACCTGTCACCTGATTGGCTGAAACGACAGGCGCTCTGATTGGATGCCTATCAGGCGTCCAATCATAGCAGAGGAAGGGAAGAGAGGATGGGAGAAGACATTGAGGAGCGTGCAGGACACCGCCGTCGTGACCCGTTGCCCCACCAAGACAGGTAAATGCCGGGCGGATGGGGGATGCACACTGGCAGCATTTGATGGGCACAGTAGCAGCAATTGATGGGCACAATGTCAGCAATTGATGGGAACACTGGCAGCAAATGATGGGCACACTGGTAGCAATTGATGGTACAGTAGCTGCGGTTGGTGGCACAGTGGCAGCAATTTATGGGCACAGTGGCGGCAATTATTGGGCACAGTAGCTGCGTTTGATGGGCACAGTGGCTGCAATTGATGTGGGTTTTTTTCAGCTTGTTTGCGCCCCCCCCCCAAATTGTTTGAGCACCAGCCACCACTGCTCCAATGTGGGCTGAAGTACAGGTACGTTAACCCACATTTGAAACTGCCTTCCTTACGCCATATATTGGGGCTGTGGGCATATGGGACGTGGTTAATATACACTTGGGATATATTTTTTTTATATCAAAGACATGTAGTATATGTATGTGTATATATATATATATTACATACTTTTTCGCTGACAGGCCAATTGTATATGTGAGATATATATATATATAGATATATATAGATATATATTTACATAATATATACATATAAATATATATATATATATATATATATATATATATATATATATATATATTGTGTAAATAGATATTGTCAGCGAAAAAATATGTAATATATATATATATATATTGTGACAGCAGGAAGGTAAAGTCACCTGGTTGCATCCAGGGGGGGGGGTAGATATATTTCTCCCAGATTCAGGCTTTATGCCAACTTATACAACTAGGGAGGGAGTTGATGAAGCCCAGCTGAGGCTAGTGGGCTCATGGATGATTCATACCTCTAGGGAGAGTGCTGGGCGTCGTGCAGGCAGGGAGTTGATGAGACCAGCTGAAGCTTGTCAGCTCGTTTAAGGCCTCTATAAAAACTCCCAGCTTCATTAGGTGTATGCTCATGCCTGGAACCAGACCTGTGTGGACTGTCTAGGGAGAGTGAACCCCTGTGCGGTGAGACAAAGCCTGTGTGGCTATTTGTTTGGACATTTACTAAACCAGGGACTTAGGGACTAGGACAGCACCAGGCTGATCCCAGTTGCTAGTTAGGAAACCTGCATGTTTAGTCAGAGGTCAAGCTGACCAGGGTTTATTTTGTTTATGTTTCTTTTTGCTTTGCTGTGTTTTTTTGTCACTGTAAATAGAGAAATAAACCGCACCTTTTTGATCTTGAAAACCACAACCTCCGTCTGCTGGGCCTGTTTTTGTGTGGGGAGCCCATCCAGGGGATCACACACACCCGCTGCCGAGCTAACCCCCCCACAGTTGGTGGAGAACCAGTGGCAGTTTTTTTTTAAGCCAGCATGGAGGAGATACTGAAACAGCTGGCTCTAGCAAATGCCAATCAACAGCAGACAAATGCAGGTTTGCAAAAGAGCCTTGCAGCTCAACAACAGAGCTTCGCAGCCCAGCAGCAAGCTCATCAACAGAGCCTTGCAGCCCAGCAGCAAGCTCACCAACAGAGTCTGGAAGCTCAGCAACAAGCCCAGCAGCAATCTGAGGCCCGCTTCATAGACCTGTTACAGAAGCAAGAGCAGAGACTACAACAAATGGAAGCAGTAATGCAGCAACGTCCGCAGACCAGTGAGGAAAGCCGTCCCACTAATACCGCGTCCTTTGGGGTGAGTCGTTTATTGACAAAAATGACTGGAGAGGATGATCCAGAGGTATTTTTGACCACATTTGAAAGGACTGCTGAAAGAGAAAAGTGGCCTGAGGAGCAGTGGGCTGGACTGGTGGCTCCTCTGTTAACTGGTGAATCGCAGAAGGCTTACTATGACCTAGAGCCTGACCAAGCAAAAGACTATGTGATGCTAAAAGCTGAAATATTGGCAAGGCTGGGTGTCACCCTGGCTGTCCGGGCTCAGCGTGTGCATAACTGGACTTTCCACCTTGGAAAACCCCCCAGGTCTCAAATGTATGATCTCATTCACCTGAGCAGGAAGTGGCTACAGCCAGAGACTTTGTCCGCACCAGAGATTGTGGAACGTGTTGTAATTAGGGATGGGCCCGGTGCTCGATTCGAACCCATGTTCGAATCGAGCACCGGGCGTTCGCTCGCTCGTCGAGCCCAGAACTATTTGGGCCGTTCGCATCACATTCGTGTGATGCGAGCGGCCCCGCAATGCATTGCGGCCGGCGCGGCCGGCGCAGTGCATTGCTGGCTGATGATTGGCCAAGCATGCACTGTGACCCCGCATGCTTGGCCAATCACAGCGCCCGAAACTCGGAGAGCAATAATTGGCTACAGGCAGGACGCCTGTAGCCAATTACAGCTCAGGGGCTTTAGTACATGCCCCACCATTTAAAAGGCCACCACGCCATCGGCCCCGGTCACATGAGTTCCGGCTTTAGGAGAGATCAGTCTGCTGATTCTGTCTTTGCTTGATACTGAAAGATTTGCTCTTCTTTGCTAAACCATTGGCTATTTCTTTGCTAAACCATTGCTACCTAAGTCATTGATCGTTCATTGCTGCTGATTGCACAGTTAGCGTGTTATTAGCTGCTGCTGGGGATTAGTCTGGTGCGTGCTTACTGTTAGTACAGTATTGCAGTAGTACCAACCGCAGTGCTGTTAGCACAGCATTGCACCCCAACAGCACCCATAGGACTTCTAGTGTGTTAGTGGCAGCAAACAGAGCTCCTATATTTTCTTCTCATCAGCACCCATAGGACTTCTAGTGTGTTAGTGGCAGCAAACAGAGCTCCTATATTTTCTTCTCAGCAGCACCCATAGGACTTCTAGTGTGTTAGTGGCATCACACAGAGCTCCTATATTTTCTTCTCAGCAGCACCCATAGGACTTCTAGTGTGTTAGTGGCATCACACAGAGCTCCTATATTTTCTTCTCAGCAGCACCCATAGGACTTCTAGTGTGTTAGTGGCAGCAAACAGAGCTCCTATATTTTCTTCTCAGCAGCACCCATAGGACTTCTAGTGTGTTAGTGGCAGCAAACAGAGCTCCTATATTTTCTTCTCAGCAGCACCCATAGGACTTCTAATGTGTTAGTGGCATCACACAGAGCTCCTAGATTTTCTTCTCAGAAGCACCCATAGGACTTCTAGTGTGTTAGTGGCAGCAAACAGAGCTCCTATATTTTCTTCTTAGCAGCACCCATAGGACTTCTAATGTGTTAGTGGCATCACACAGAGTTCCTATATTTTCATCTCAGAAGCACCCATAGGACTTCTAGTGTGTTAGTGGCATCACACAGAGCTCCTATATTTTCTTCTCAGAAGCACCCATAGGACTTCTAGTGTGTTAGTGGCAGCAAACAGAGCTCCTATATTTTCTTCTCAGCAGCACCCATAGGACTTCTAGTGTGTTAGTGGCATCACACAGAGTTCCTATATTTTCATCTCAGAAGCACCCATAGGACTTCTAGTGTGTTAGTGGCATCACACAGAGCTCCTATATTTTCTTCTCAGCAGCACCCATAGGACTTCTAGTGTGTTAGTGGCATCACACAGAGCTCCTATATTTTCATCTCAGAAGCACCCATAGGACTTCTAGTGTGTTAGTGGCATCACACAGAGCTCCTATATTTTCTTCTCAGCAGCACCCATAGGACTTCTAGTGTGTTAGTGGCAGCAAACAGAGCTCCTATATTTTCTTCTCAGCAGCACCCATAGGACTTCTAGTGTGTTAGTGGCATCACACAGAGCTCCTATATTTTCTTCTCAGCAGCACCCATAGGACTTCTAGTGTGTTAGTGGCAGCAAACAGAGCTCCTATATTTTCTTCTCAGCAGCACCCATAGGACTTCTAGTGTGTTAGTGGCATCACACAGAGCTCCTATATTTTCATCTCAGAAGCACCCATAGGACTTCTAGTGTGTTAGTGGCAGCAAACAGAGCTCCTATATTTTCTTCTCAGCAGCACCCATAGGACTTCTAGTGTGTTAGTGGCATCACACAGAGCTCCTATATTTTCTTCTCAGCAGCACCCATAGGACTTCTAGTGTGTTAGTGGCAGCAAACAGAGCTCCTATATTTTCTTCTCAGCAGCACCCATAGGACTTCTAATGTGTTAGTGGCATCACACAGAGTTCCTATATTTTCATCTCAGAAGCACCCATAGGACTTCTAGTGTGTTAGTGGCATCACACAGAGCTCCTATATTTTCTTCTCAGAAGCACCCATAGGACTTCTAGTGTGTTAGTGGCAGCAAACAGAGCTCCTATATTTTCTTCTTAGCAGCACCCATAGGACTTCTAATGTGTTAGTGGCATCACACAGAGTTCCTATATTTTCATCTCAGAAGCACCCATAGGACTTCTAGTGTGTTAGTGGCATCACACAGAGCTCCTATATTTTCTTCTCAGAAGCACCCATAGGACTTCTAGTGTGTTAGTGGCAGCAAACAGAGCTCCTATATTTTCTTCTCAGCAGCACCCATAGGACTTCTAGTGTGTTAGTGGCATCACACAGAGTTCCTATATTTTCATCTCAGAAGCACCCATAGGACTTCTAGTGTGTTAGTGGCATCACACAGAGCTCCTATATTTTCTTCTCAGCAGCACCCATAGGACTTCTAGTGTGTTAGTGGCATCACACAGAGCTCCTATATTTTCATCTCAGAAGCACCCATAGGACTTCTAGTGTGTTAGTGGCATCACACAGAGCTCCTATATTTTCTTCTCAGCAGCACCCATAGGACTTCTAGTGTGTTAGTGGCAGCAAACAGAGCTCCTATATTTTCTTCTCAGCAGCACCCATAGGACTTCTAGTGTGTTAGTGGCATCACACAGAGCTCCTATATTTTCTTCTCAGCAGCACCCATAGGACTTCTAGTGTGTTAGTGGCAGCAAACAGAGCTCCTATATTTTCTTCTCAGCAGCACCCATAGGACTTCTAGTGTGTTAGTGGCATCACACAGAGCTCCTATATTTTCATCTCAGAAGCACCCATAGGACTTCTAGTGTGTTAGTGGCATCACACAGAGCTCCTATATTTTCTTCTCAGCAGCACCCATAGGACTTCTAGTGTGTTAGTGGCAGCAAACAGAGCTCCTATATTTTCATCTCAGAAGCACCCATAGGACTTCTAGTGTGTTAGTGGCATCACACAGAGCTCCTATATTTTCATCTCAGAAGCACCCATAGGACTTCTAGTGTGTTAGTGGCATCACACATAGCTCCTATATTTTCTTCTCAGCAGCACCCATAGGACTTCTAGTGTGTTAGTGGCATCACACAGAGCTCCTATATTTTCATCTCAGAAGCACCCATAGGACTTCTAGTGTGTTAGTGGCATCACACAGAGCTCCTATATTTTCTTCTCAGCAGCACCCATAGGACTTCTAGTGTGTTAGTGGCAGCAAACAGAGCTCCTATATTTTCTTCTCAGCAGCACCCATAGGACTTCTAGTGTGTTAGTGGCATCACACAGAGTTCCTATATTTTCATCTCAGAAGCACCCATAGGACTTCTAGTGTGTTAGTGGCATCACACAGAGCTCCTATATTTTCTTCTCAGCAGCACCCATAGGACTTCTAGTGTGTTAGTGGCATCACACAGAGCTCCTATATTTTCATCTCAGAAGCACCCATAGGACTTCTAGTGTGTTAGTGGCATCACACAGAGCTCCTATATTTTCTTCTCAGCAGCACCCATAGGACTTCTAGTGTGTTAGTGGCAGCAAACAGAGCTCCTATATTTTCTTCTCAGCAGCACCCATAGGACTTCTAGTGTGTTAGTGGCATCACACAGAGCTCCTATATTTTCTTCTCAGAAGCACCCATAGGACTTCTAGTGTGTTAGTGGCAGCAAACAGAGCTCCTATATTTTCTTCTCAGCAGCACCCATAGGACTTCTAGTGTGTTAGTGGCATCACACAGAGTTCCTATATTTTCATCTCAGAAGCACCCATAGGACTTCTAGTGTGTTAGTGGCATCACACAGAGCTCCTATATTTTCTTCTCAGCAGCACCCATAGGACTTCTAGTGTGTTAGTGGCATCACACAGAGCTCCTATATTTTCATCTCAGAAGCACCCATAGGACTTCTAGTGTGTTAGTGGCATCACACAGAGCTCCTATATTTTCTTCTCAGCAGCACCCATAGGACTTCTAGTGTGTTAGTGGCAGCAAACAGAGCTCCTATATTTTCTTCTCAGCAGCACCCATAGGACTTCTAGTGTGTTAGTGGCATCACACAGAGCTCCTATATTTTCTTCTCAGCAGCACCCATAGGACTTCTAGTGTGTTAGTGGCAGCAAACAGAGCTCCTATATTTTCTTCTCAGCAGCACCCATAGGACTTCTAGTGTGTTAGTGGCATCACACAGAGCTCCTATATTTTCATCTCAGAAGCACCCATAGGACTTCTAGTGTGTTAGTGGCATCACACAGAGCTCCTATATTTTCTTCTCAGCAGCACCCATAGGACTTCTAGTGTGTTAGTGGCAGCAAACAGAGCTCCTATATTTTCATCTCAGAAGCACCCATAGGACTTCTAGTGTGTTAGTGGCATCACACAGAGCTCCTATATTTTCATCTCAGAAGCACCCATAGGACTTCTAGTGTGTTAGTGGCATCACACATAGCTCCTATATTTTCTTCTCAGCAGCACCCATAGGACTTCTAGTGTGTTAGTGGCATCACACAGAGCTCCTATATTTTCATCTCAGAAGCACCCATAGGACTTCTAGTGTGTTAGTGGCATCACACAGAGCTCCTATATTTTCTTCTCAGCAGCACCCATAGGACTTCTAGTGTGTTAGTGGCAGCAAACAGAGCTCCTATATTTTCTTCTCAGCAGCACCCATAGGACTTCTAGTGTGTTAGTGGCATCACACAGAGTTCCTATATTTTCATCTCAGAAGCACCCATAGGACTTCTAGTGTGTTAGTGGCATCACACAGAGCTCCTATATTTTCTTCTCAGCAGCACCCATAGGACTTCTAGTGTGTTAGTGGCATCACACAGAGCTCCTATATTTTCATCTCAGAAGCACCCATAGGACTTCTAGTGTGTTAGTGGCATCACACAGAGCTCCTATATTTTCTTCTCAGCAGCACCCATAGGACTTCTAGTGTGTTAGTGGCAGCAAACAGAGCTCCTATATTTTCTTCTCAGCAGCACCCATAGGACTTCTAGTGTGTTAGTGGCATCACACAGAGCTCCTATATTTTCATCTCAGAAGCACCCATAGGACTTCTAGTGTGTTAGTGGCAGCAAACAGAGCTCCTATATTTTCTTCTCAGCAGCACCCATAGGACTTCTAGTGTGTTAGTGGCATCACACAGAGCTCCTATATTTTCATCTCAGAAGCACCCATAGGACTTCTAGTGTGTTAGTGGCAGCAAACAGAGCTCCTATATTTTCTTCTCAGCAGCACCCATAGGACTTCTAGTGTGTTAGTGGCATCACACAGAGCTCCTATATTTTCTTCTCAGCAGCACCCATAGGACTTCTAGTGTGTTAGTGGCAGCAAACAGAGCTCCTATATTTTCTTCTCAGCAGCACCCATAGGACTTCTAATGTGTTAGTGGCATCACACAGAGTTCCTATATTTTCATCTCAGAAGCACCCATAGGACTTCTAGTGTGTTAGTGGCATCACACAGAGCTCCTATATTTTCTTCTCAGAAGCACCCATAGGACTTCTAGTGTGTTAGTGGCAGCAAACAGAGCTCCTATATTTTCTTCTTAGCAGCACCCATAGGACTTCTAATGTGTTAGTGGCATCACACAGAGTTCCTATATTTTCATCTCAGAAGCACCCATAGGACTTCTAGTGTGTTAGTGGCATCACACAGAGCTCCTATATTTTCTTCTCAGAAGCACCCATAGGACTTCTAGTGTGTTAGTGGCAGCAAACAGAGCTCCTATATTTTCTTCTCAGCAGCACCCATAGGACTTCTAGTGTGTTAGTGGCATCACACAGAGTTCCTATATTTTCATCTCAGAAGCACCCATAGGACTTCTAGTGTGTTAGTGGCATCACACAGAGCTCCTATATTTTCTTCTCAGCAGCACCCATAGGACTTCTAGTGTGTTAGTGGCATCACACAGAGCTCCTATATTTTCATCTCAGAAGCACCCATAGGACTTCTAGTGTGTTAGTGGCATCACACAGAGCTCCTATATTTTCTTCTCAGCAGCACCCATAGGACTTCTAGTGTGTTAGTGGCAGCAAACAGAGCTCCTATATTTTCTTCTCAGCAGCACCCATAGGACTTCTAGTGTGTTAGTGGCATCACACAGAGCTCCTATATTTTCTTCTCAGCAGCACCCATAGGACTTCTAGTGTGTTAGTGGCAGCAAACAGAGCTCCTATATTTTCTTCTCAGCAGCACCCATAGGACTTCTAGTGTGTTAGTGGCATCACACAGAGCTCCTATATTTTCATCTCAGAAGCACCCATAGGACTTCTAGTGTGTTAGTGGCATCACACAGAGCTCCTATATTTTCTTCTCAGCAGCACCCATAGGACTTCTAGTGTGTTAGTGGCAGCAAACAGAGCTCCTATATTTTCATCTCAGAAGCACCCATAGGACTTCTAGTGTGTTAGTGGCATCACACAGAGCTCCTATATTTTCATCTCAGAAGCACCCATAGGACTTCTAGTGTGTTAGTGGCATCACACATAGCTCCTATATTTTCTTCTCAGCAGCACCCATAGGACTTCTAGTGTGTTAGTGGCATCACACAGAGCTCCTATATTTTCATCTCAGAAGCACCCATAGGACTTCTAGTGTGTTAGTGGCATCACACAGAGCTCCTATATTTTCTTCTCAGCAGCACCCATAGGACTTCTAGTGTGTTAGTGGCAGCAAACAGAGCTCCTATATTTTCTTCTCAGCAGCACCCATAGGACTTCTAGTGTGTTAGTGGCATCACACAGAGTTCCTATATTTTCATCTCAGAAGCACCCATAGGACTTCTAGTGTGTTAGTGGCATCACACAGAGCTCCTATATTTTCTTCTCAGCAGCACCCATAGGACTTCTAGTGTGTTAGTGGCATCACACAGAGCTCCTATATTTTCATCTCAGAAGCACCCATAGGACTTCTAGTGTGTTAGTGGCATCACACAGAGCTCCTATATTTTCTTCTCAGCAGCACCCATAGGACTTCTAGTGTGTTAGTGGCAGCAAACAGAGCTCCTATATTTTCTTCTCAGCAGCACCCATAGGACTTCTAGTGTGTTAGTGGCATCACACAGAGCTCCTATATTTTCTTCTCAGAAGCACCCATAGGACTTCTAGTGTGTTAGTGGCAGCAAACAGAGATCCTATATTTTCTTCTCAGCAGCACCCATAGGACTTCTAGTGTGTTAGTGGCATCACACAGAGTTCCTATATTTTCATCTCAGAAGCACCCATAGGACTTCTAGTGTGTTAGTGGCATCACACAGAGCTCCTATATTTTCTTCTCAGCAGCACCCATAGGACTTCTAGTGTGTTAGTGGCATCACACAGAGCTCCTATATTTTCATCTCAGAAGCACCCATAGGACTTCTAGTGTGTTAGTGGCATCACACAGAGCTCCTATATTTTCTTCTCAGCAGCACCCATAGGACTTCTAGTGTGTTAGTGGCAGCAAACAGAGCTCCTATATTTTCTTCTCAGCAGCACCCATAGGACTTCTAGTGTGTTAGTGGCATCACACAGAGCTCCTATATTTTCTTCTCAGCAGCACCCATAGGACTTCTAGTGTGTTAGTGGCAGCAAACAGAGCTCCTATATTTTCTTCTCAGCAGCACCCATAGGACTTCTAGTGTGTTAGTGGCATCACACAGAGCTCCTATATTTTCATCTCAGAAGCACCCATAGGACTTCTAGTGTGTTAGTGGCATCACACAGAGCTCCTATATTTTCTTCTCAGCAGCACCCATAGGACTTCTAGTGTGTTAGTGGCAGCAAACAGAGCTCCTATATTTTCATCTCAGAAGCACCCATAGGACTTCTAGTGTGTTAGTGGCATCACACAGAGCTCCTATATTTTCATCTCAGAAGCACCCATAGGACTTCTAGTGTGTTAGTGGCATCACACATAGCTCCTATATTTTCTTCTCAGCAGCACCCATAGGACTTCTAGTGTGTTAGTGGCATCACACAGAGCTCCTATATTTTCATCTCAGAAGCACCCATAGGACTTCTAGTGTGTTAGTGGCATCACACAGAGCTCCTATATTTTCTTCTCAGCAGCACCCATAGGACTTCTAGTGTGTTAGTGGCAGCAAACAGAGCTCCTATATTTTCTTCTCAGCAGCACCCATAGGACTTCTAGTGTGTTAGTGGCATCACACAGAGTTCCTATATTTTCATCTCAGAAGCACTCATAGGACTTCTAGTGTGTTAGTGGCATCACACAGAGCTCCTATATTTTCTTCTCAGCAGCACCCATAGGACTTCTAGTGTGTTAGTGGCATCACACAGAGCTCCTATATTTTCATCTCAGAAGCACCCATAGGACTTCTAGTGTGTTAGTGGCATCACACAGAGCTCCTATATTTTCTTCTCAGCAGCACCCATAGGACTTCTAGTGTGTTAGTGGCAGCAAACAGAGCTCCTATATTTTCTTCTCAGCAGCACCCATAGGACTTCTAGTGTGTTAGTGGCATCACACAGAGCTCCTATATTTTCATCTCAGAAGCACCCATAGGACTTCTAGTGTGTTAGTGGCATCACACATAGCTCCTATATTTTCTTCTCAGCAGCACCCATAGGACTTCTAGTGTGTTAGTGGCATCACACAGAGCTCCTATATTTTCATCTCAGAAGCACCCATAGGACTTCTAGTGTGTTAGTGGCATCACACAGAGCTCCTATATTTTCTTCTCAGCAGCACCCATAGGACTTCTAGTGTGTTAGTGGCAGCAAACAGAGCTCCTATATTTTCATCTCAGAAGCACCCATAGGACTTCTAGTGTGTTAGTGGCATCACACAGAGCTCCTATATTTTCATCTCAGAAGCACCCATAGGACTTCTAGTGTGTTAGTGGCATCACACATAGCTCCTATATTTTCTTCTCAGCAGCACCCATAGGACTTCTAGTGTGTTAGTGGCATCACACAGAGCTCCTATATTTTCATCTCAGAAGCACCCATAGGACTTCTAGTGTGTTAGTGGCATCACACAGAGCTCCTATATTTTCTTCTCAGCAGCACCCATAGGACTTCTAGTGTGTTAGTGGCAGCAAACAGAGCTCCTATATTTTCTTCTCAGCAGCACCCATAGGACTTCTAGTGTGTTAGTGGCATCACACAGAGTTCCTATATTTTCATCTCAGAAGCACCCATAGGACTTCTAGTGTGTTAGTGGCATCACACAGAGCTCCTATATTTTCTTCTCAGCAGCACCCATAGGACTTCTAGTATGTTAGTGGCATCACACAGAGCTCCTATATTTTCATCTCAGAAGCACCCATAGGACTTCTAGTGTGTTAGTGGCATCACACAGAGCTCCTATATTTTCTTCTCAGCAGCACCCATAGGACTTCTAGTGTGTTAGTGGCAGCAAACAGAGCTCCTATATTTTCTTCTCAGCAGCACCCATAGGACTTCTAGTGTGTTAGTGGCATCACACAGAGCTCCTATATTTTCATCTCAGAAGCACCCATAGGACTTCTAGTGTGTTAGTGGCATCACACATAGCTCCTATATTTTCTTCTCAGCAGCACCCATAGGACTTCTAGTGTGTTAGTGGCATCACACAGAGCTCCTATATTTTCATCTCAGAAGCACCCATAGGACTTCTAGTGTGTTAGTGGCATCACACAGAGCTCCTATATTTTCTTCTCAGCAGCACCCATAGGACTTCTAGTGTGTTAGTGGCAGCAAACAGAGCTCCTATATTTTCTTCTCAGCAGCACCCATAGGACTTCTAGTGTGTTAGTGGCATCACACAGAGTTCCTATATTTTCATCTCAGAAGCACCCATAGGACTTCTAGTGTGTTAGTGGCATCACACAGAGCTCCTATATTTTCTTCTCAGCAGCACCCATAGGACTTCTAGTGTGTTAGTGGCATCACACAGAGCTCCTATATTTTCATCTCAGAAGCACCCATAGGACTTCTAGTGTGTTAGTGGCATCACACAGAGCTCCTATATTTTCTTCTCAGCAGCACCCATAGGACTTCTAGTGTGTTAGTGGCAGCAAACAGAGCTCCTATATTTTCTTCTCAGCAGCACCCATAGGACTTCTAGTGTGTTAGTGGCATCACACAGAGCTCCTATATTTTCTTCTCAGCAGCACCCATAGGACTTCTAGTGTGTTAGTGGCAGCAAACAGAGCTCCTATATTTTCTTCTCAGCAGCACCCATAGGACTTCTAGTGTGTTAGTGGCATCACACAGAGCTCCTATATTTTCATCTCAGAAGCACCCATAGGACTTCTAGTGTGTTAGTGGCATCACACAGAGCTCCTATATTTTCTTCTCAGCAGCACCCATAGGACTTCTAGTGTGTTAGTGGCAGCAAACAGAGCTCCTATATTTTCATCTCAGAAGCACCCATAGGACTTCTAGTGTGTTAGTGGCATCACACAGAGCTCCTATATTTTCATCTCAGAAGCACCCATAGGACTTCTAGTGTGTTAGTGGCATCACACATAGCTCCTATATTTTCTTCTCAGCAGCACCCATAGGACTTCTAGTGTGTTAGTGGCATCACACAGAGCTCCTATATTTTCATCTCAGAAGCACCCATAGGACTTCTAGTGTGTTAGTGGCATCACACAGAGCTCCTATATTTTCTTCTCAGCAGCACCCATAGGACTTCTAGTGTGTTAGTGGCAGCAAACAGAGCTCCTATATTTTCTTCTCAGAAGCACCCATAGGACTTCTAGTGTGTTAGTGGTATCACACAGAGTTCCTATATTTTCATCTCAGAAGCACCCATAGGACTTCTAGTGTGTTAGTGGCATCACACAGAGCTCCTATATTTTCTTCTCAGCAGCACCCATAGGACTTCTAGTGTGTTAGTGGCATCACACAGAGCTCCTATATTTTCATCTCAGAAGCACCAATAGGACTTCTAGTGTGTTAGTGGCAGCAAACAGAGCTCCTATATTTTCTTGTCAGCAGCACACATAGTACCTATAGTGTGTTAGTGTCAGCACCCATAGGACCTACAGTGTGTTGTGAGCACACATAGGAGTTCTATTTTTTATACTATATACACTACCGACTACAATGGCTGGAAGACCGCCAAGGAGAGGCAGAGCGTGCCGAGGCAAGAACACAGGGCAGGCAGGCTCTGTTTCTAGAGACAACAGTGCTGGCCGTGGACGTGGTCGTGCATCGTCATCAGCACGTGGCCATGGGACACGCTTGTCTTTGTTTTCGGCAGCTGGACATGTGGAGCCGCATCATGCCGAAGGCTTGGTAGAATGGATGACCAAGCCCTCCTCATCCTCCTCATCCTCTCTCACCCAGGCTCAGGGTACTGGCAGAGCAGCTGCCAACGCGTACTCAATGGCATCATCAGCCACCCCTTCCCTAGACCCACCATGTCCTCCTGAGGAGTCCCCCGAACTGTTTGAGCACAGTGTTGGGTACATGCTCCAGGAGGATGCCCAACGATTCGAAGGCTCGGATGATGATACCCAGCTTGAGGAAGTCAGTAGTGTGCGCGCAGAGAGAGGGGATGCTGAAGGACAGCAATCTGGCAGTAGTGTTCCACCAGCTGCAGCTTACTGCCAGGTTTGCTCTAGTGGTGAAGAGGGAGGGGATGATGAGGTCACTGACTCCACGTGGGTGCCTGAAGGGAGAGAGGAGGAGGAGGAGGAGGATGCAGCGTCACATGTCCAACGAGGCAGGATGCCCCCTGGAGGCCAGCTAGAGGCCAGCACAGCAACTGTACCACACCGCAGAGCTCCGCCTGTGCAGGGCGCTGCCTCTGCACGTTATCACAAAAGTTCTTTGGTGTGGGCCTTTTTTGAGACGAGTGCATCAGATCGCACCACTGCTATTTGCAATATTTGTCTCAAGCGTATCTCGCGTGGCCAAAACATCAGCCGCTTGGGCACCACAAGCATGAGCAGACATATGTCGACCTGCCATGCAGCTCGTTGGCAAGCACACATAAAAGACCCACACCAAAGAACAAAGCGGACCTCTCCTTGCTCCTCATCAGCTGGGATCTCCATCCCCACTATATCTTCAGTCCTCTCTGAAAGCTGCTCTGAGAGGACTGAAGGTGTAGAATTAGGTGTGTCACAACCAAGTACTTGCAGTACACCGACGTCCGATTGTAGCAGGCAAATTTCCCTGCCCCAGCTGCTGGACCGTCGAAAGAAGTATACTCCCAGCCATCCACATGCCCAGCGGTTGAATGCTAGCTTGGCTAAATTGCTAGCACTTCAACTGCTGCCTTTTCAGTTGATAGACTCGGCCCCCTTCCGTGAGTTTGTTCAATGTGCAGTTCCTCAGTGGCAGGTTCCCAAACGCCACTTTTTCTCACGGAAGGCGATTCCGTCTCTCTACTGGCATGTGGAAGGCAATGTCCATGCCTCGCTGGACAGGGCGGTCAGCGGTAAGGTGCATATTACCGCTGACTCATGGTCCAGCAGGCATGGACAGGGACGTTATCTTTCTTTCACGGCCCATTGGTCACTCTATTGGCAGCTGGGAGGGATGCAGGACAAGGTGCAGTAGTGTTGGAGGTTGTTCCGCCACCACGCCTCCAAAATGCTACTACTGGTTGTGACACACCTCTCTCCTCCACCCCCTCCTCTTCTTCTTCCTCCATGTCCTCTTCGAGTGCTCTGTCCTCGGAACCAGCGGTGCTCCGTAGGCGTACAAGGGGCTACGCGAGTACGCAGGCAAAAAGATGCCATGCCGTGCTTGCGCTGGTGTGTTTGGGGGACAGGAGCCACACTGGGCCAGAGGTTCTGGCAGCTCTGCAGGGGCAGGCCGAGAGGTGGTTGACGCCACGCCAGCTTAAGCCAGGAATGGTCGTTTCTGATAATGGCACCAACCTCCTCTCCGCCCTGCGACAGGGGCAGCTCACCCATGTGCCCTGTATGGCTCACGTCCTCAACCTGGTGGTGCAGCGGTTCTTGGGCAGGTTCCCAGGCTTACAGGATGTCCTGAGGCATGCCAGTAAAGTCTGTGTGCATTTCCGCCGATCTTATAATGCCAGTGCTCGGCTGACTGAGCTGCAAAAGGAGCTGAACCTGCCCAAGAACCGCCTAATATGTGACATGCCCACCAGGTGGAACTCAACGTTGGCCATGCTGCAGCGACTGCACACGCAGCAGAGGGCCATCAATGAGTACCTTTGCGACTATGGCACCAGGACAGGGTCAGGGGAGCTTGGCTTTTTTTCCCCACGCCAGTGGAGCATGATCAGGGATGCATGCACTGTCCTCTCACCATTTGAGGAGGCCACGAGGATGGTGAGCAGTGACAGTGCATGCATCAGTGACACTGTACCTCTTGTCCACCTGTTGGAGCATACGCTGCGTGGGATAATGGACAGGGCACTTGAGGCAGAACAGAGGCAGGAAGAGGAGGACTTCCTTGTCTCTCAAGGCCCCCTTTATCCAGACAATGTTCCTTCTGTCCCACCCATCACACAGGAAGAGGAGGAGGAGGAGGAGGAGGATTGTGTGAGCATGGAGGTGGAGCCTGGCACTCAGCATCAGCAGCAGCAGTCTTTTAGGGATGATGTACAGTCCCAACAAACCAGTGGACTTGTACGTGGCTGGGAGGAGGTGGCTGGCGATCATGTCATCCTCAGTGACCCAGAAGACTCCGGACCGAATGCCTCAGCTAACCTACGCTGCATGGCCTCCCTGATCCTGCAAAGCCTGCGGAAGGATCCTCGTGTTCTTCGGATCAAGGAGAGTGACCATTACTGGCTGGCCACTCTCCTTGATCCACGGTACAAGGGTAAGGTTGCGGACCTTATCTTGCCGTCGCAGAGGGAGCAGAGGATGAGACATCTCAGGGAGGCCTTGCAGAAAGGTCTGTGCAACGCGTTCCCAGAAACTGGGAGGTTACAAACTCCTGGTCCTGGACGACGAGTTGCTGAGGCTTCGGTCAGTAGCAGAAGGAGCGGTGGGGAAGGTGGACGTCTGACCGATGCGTTCAGACAATTTTTTAGTCCGCAGCCCCAAGGTATGATCGGTTCCAGCAACCATCGCCAGCGTCTGATATACATGGTGCAGGAATACCTAGGGGCAAGGTCAGACTTGGACACCTTTCCCACCGAAAATCCTCTGGCTTACTGGGTCCTGAGGATGGATCACTGGCCAGAGCTTGCACAGTATGCAATTGAGCTACTGGCCTGTCCTGCATCCAGCGTTCTTTCCGAACGCACATTCAGTGCTGCTGGAGGATTTGTCACCGATCATAGGTTGCGCCTGTCCACCGACTCGGTTGATCGACTGACCTTCATAAAAATGAATCAGTCTTGGATCACCACCAGCTACCAGACACCTGAAGCGGATATAACGGAATAATTTATAATGTCACATCCCTTCAAGACTGCCTATGCTGATGCTGAGTGACTGTCCTGTTATGTTCACTGACTATCCTCTTCCTCCTCCTCAATGATCCATGCCACCACACCAGTGCCTAAGGCACAATTTTTCAGCCCCTGTATAACAGGGGCGTGTAATTACAATTTTTTAAAAAGATGCTTCGCAACAGGTGTGACTGCTGTGCTCAGAGTACAGTATCTGTGAGGGGTTGCAGTGTTGTGGCACCAGCACCAGTGCCTAAGGCACAATTTTTCAGCCCCTGTTGGGGCGTGTAATTACAATTTTTAGGCAATGCTTTGCAACAGGTCTCATTGCTGTGCTCAGAGTACAGTATCTGTGAGGGGTTGCAGTGTTGTGGCACCAGCACCAGTGCCTAAGGCACAATTTTTCAGCCCCTGTATAACAGGGGCGTGTAATTACAATTTTTTAAAAAGATGCTTCGCAACAGGTGTGACTGCTGTGCTCCAAGTACAGTATCTGTGAGGGGTTGCAGTGTTGTGGCACCAGCACCAATGCCTAAGGCACAATTTTTCAGCCCCTGTTTAACAGGGGCGTGTAATTACAAATCTTGATCTAATAGTTCACAGCAGGGCCCATTCCTGCGCCCACCAAGAGTAACTATGAGGGCCTACAGTCTTGTGGCAACACCGTCCACCACCACCACCACCACCAAAGGCCCAATTTTTCTGCCCTGTTCAACAGGTGCATGCAATTACAAATCTTGATCTAATAACTCACAGCAGGGCCCATTCCTGCACCCACCAAGAGTAACTGTGAGGGCTTACAGTCTTGTGGCAACACCGTCCACCACCACCACCACCACCACCAAAGGCCCAATTTTTCTGCCCGGTTCAACAGGTGCATGCAAGTACAAATCTTGATCTATTAACTCACAGCAGGGCCCATTCCTGTGCCCACCAGTCTTGTGGCTACACCAACATCTAATAGGGCAAATTTCTGCAGAGTATATACGGCAGGCCCCTACTTTCAAACATCCAACTTACAAACGACTCCTACTTGCAAACGGCAAGAGAAAACAGGAAGTGAGAGGAAATCTACCCCTAGGAAGGAAAATTCTATCCTGTTAGATTTAATTTGGGAAAAAGGTATCTCCTCTCTACTGATGCTTTATCACCAATCCTTGTTTCAATTAAAACCCCACTTTTCCAAAAACATTTGTCATTGGGACGGAAAGTGAGGTGACATGTTCTGAACAGATGTGCAAAGACAGCAAATGTTACAGGGGTGATAACCCCTCCCTATGTTCTCCAAAAAGCTTAAAAATTGATTTTTTTGGGATGTAGCTACACTTCATAATGTACCTGTTCAGATTCTACTTAAGAACAAACCTACAGTCCATGTCTTGTTTGCACCACCTATATACTGCTGTTCAGAGTATATAGGGTTGTAGGTATAGGGTTTTATTTTGGGTGCGGGGTCCCCCTTAGTATCCATACAAGACCCAAAGGGGCTGGGGTGGGGGGGGGTGATGGGGTAGCCATGCCATTTTTCTCAAGGATTTTCAGCCATATGGCGGCCAGGACAAGACATGACATTAAAGCCGCAAGTGGTTTTAAATGGCTTCTTTTTTTCCTTTACAAATGTCATTTTGTGCAAGGACAGTTCTAAACACGGGAAACACATGCCACTTCACAGGCATACTTTAGACACCCCCCAGGTACCATATTTAAAGGAAAATTTCACTTTTTTTTTTTCACTTTATGCATCATTAAAATGACTGCTCCCGAAAAAACTTTAGTTTTTAAAATTTCTTTTTGCATTGATATATGTCCCCTGGGGCAGGACCCGGGTCCCCAAACCTGTTTTATGACATTAACATGCATATTGGCCGTTGTAATTAGCAATTTTGATTTCGAACGTTCGCGTCCATTATAACGAATAGGGTTCGAAAATTTGCGCGAACTTTCGGTCCGTTCGAAGGTTCTGGTGCGAACCGAACCCGGGGGTGTTCGGCTCATCCCTAGTTGTAATGGATCGGTTTTTGAGAGCTCTTCCTACTGCCATCCAAAAGTGGGTAAGCCATGGAGACCCAGAGACGGCCGGTGGTCTTGTGGATCGTGTAGAGAAATACTTGGCTACAGAGAACCTGACGGCCTCTTCCAGAGACTCTCGGACTTTCCACCCTAAGACCAGACCATCCCCAGGGGCGGATAAGAGGATTCCAAGGGGTGAGGGTGGAGAGAGTGAGAGGGTGGGAGCTCTACCCAAAGTTTGGCGAGAACAGCCTGGGAAGTCAGGGGCTCAAGAGGCAGCCAAATGGATTGTTTGCTACCGCTGCCGGCAAGCGGGACATATTGCAGCAAATTGCCCGGTTGTGGAGGAACCCATGCAATGTGACTTTCTGACGGACAGACGTCAGTCGCTGTGTGCGACAGTCGCATGCACTGCCATTCGGGGAACTGAGAAACATTTATGCAAAATGTGTATTAATGGTAGAAATGTTGTGGTATTACTGGATTCAGGTAGCCTTGTGACCCTGATAAAGGCTGAATTAGTTAAAACAGAGGTCTCTGGAAATAGCAAGGTAGCTGTGATTTGTGTGCATGGGGACACCCGAGAGTATCCAGTGACTACAGTGTGTTTCAAGACCCCCAAAGGTACCCTCTCTCATCCAGTGGGGTTAGTATCTCAATTACCGCATGATGCCATTGTGGGAAGGGATTTTCCGAAGTTCTGGGAACTGTGGGATGATCCTGAGCCCCCCACTGGTGCCCCTATGTACCAGGAAGGTGATAGCCAGAACTCCTCTGAGAGTGGTGAGGACTCTCCAGAATTTCCCTTGTCAGTATTGGCAGGCGAGACTCAAGAAACTGGAGAGGAGCCCACCTCCTCAGACGAAAACCTACCGTCTGTGGAGTTTTCTGATCTTGAGGTTCACAGGGAAAATTTTGCCACAGAACAGTTAAAAGACCCCGCCCTAATAAAGGCACGGGAAAACGTAGTGGAAATAGATGGCGAGTTAGTGAACCCAGATAATACCTGCACTTACCCATACTTCAGCGTAGAGAAGGACCTACTGTATCGGGTGGCAAAAAGGGCAGAAGAAACCGTGGAGCAGCTTGTGGTGCCCAAACCTTACAGGAAGTTGGTGTTGGAGTTGGCCCATGGGCACATTCTTGGAGGTCATCTGGGGACAGAGAAAACCCGAGAGAGGGTATTACAGAGATTCTATTGGCCTGGGGTGATGAAGGACATAGAAAATTATTGTTCCTCCTGCCCTGTGTGTCAGAGGTCGGCCCCGATGCCACATTTCCGTAGCCCGCTGGTCCCTCTACCCATCATTGAGGTCCCGTTTGAGAGGGTCGCAATGGATTTGGTAGGTCCTATAATCAAGTCCGCTAGGGGGCACCAGTACATATTAGTTATAATGGACTATGCCACCCGTTATCCAGAAGCGATCCCTCTCCGAAATACCTCGGCCAAAACCATAGCCAAAGAGCTATCTCTTGTTTTTAGCCGGGTGGGTATTTGTAAAGAACTGCTTACGGACCAAGGTACACCCTTTATGTCCCGGGTTATGAAAGAGCTGTGTAAATTGTTCAAAGTGACGCAATTGCGTACGTCTGTGTATCACCCCCAAACCGATGGGCTGGTTGAAAGATTCAACAAAACCCTAAAACAAATGTTGAAGAAAGTGGTGGATAGAGATGGAAAGGATTGGGACTGTCTACTTCCTTATTTGATGTTTGCTATTAGGGAGGTGCCCCAATCCTCTACGGGATTCTCCCCCTTTGAGTTACTGTATGGGAGACACCCAAGAGGACTGTTGGATATTGCCAAGGAAACTTGGGAAAGTGAGAGTTCTCCCCACAGGAGTGTGATTGAGCATGTCGCCCTGATGCAAGATCGAATTGCACAGGTAATGCCCATCGTGAAGGAACATTTGGCCCAAGCGCAGTTGGCACAGCAGAGAGTGTACAACCGTGGAGCCAAGACCCGTACCTTTTCCCCGGGGGATAGGATATTGGTACTTGTCCCTACGGTTGAAAGTAAATTCCTTGCAAAATGGCAAGGCCCCTACGAGATAATGGAAAAAGTGAGCGAAGTGAATTACAAGGTCAGACAACCAGGAAGGCGAAAGCCCGAACAGATCTATCACGTTAATCTGTTGAAAGCCTGGAGGGATAGAGAGTCCCTAGTCGCAGAAACTTGGTCACCAGCTCAAACTGGTTGCGTGATTCCGGAGGTTGGAATAGCAGCCACCTTGTCACAACCCCAACAACAGGAGGTGAAGGAGTTTGTGCTTCGCAACAAGGAGGTGTTCTCTGAGCTGCCGGGACAAACATCTGGGGTAGAGCATGATATTATTACCCCGCCCGGTGAAAGGGTGAAGTTAAAACCCTATCGGATCCCAGAGGCCCGACGGGAGGCAATACGGGAGGAAGTACAGAAAATGCTGAACTTAGGGGTGATAGAGGAGTCCCAAAGTGATTGGTCTAGTCCCATTGTGTTGGTGCCTAAACCGGATGGGAGCTGGCGATTTTGTAACGATTTTCGTCAGTTGAACAAAGTTACAAAATTTGACACCTACCCCATGCCACGTATAGATGAGTTGATCGACCGGCTGGGAACAGCCCGATACATGACGACTCTTGACCTCACAAAAGGGTATTGGCAAATTCCCCTGGCCAAGTCGGCCAAAGAGAAAACCGCATTTGTAACCCCAGACGGGGCGTTTCAATATAAGAGAATGCCGTTCGGGTTACAGAATGCGCCGGCCACATTCCAGCGGAAAATGGACCAGATACTGAGGCCCCATCGGAAGTATGCTGCGGCTTACCTGGATGACGTAATTGTCCATAGCACAGATTGGGCCTCACATCTGCCAAAAGTGCAAGCAGTCCTAGACTCTATCCGGGAAGCGGGGTTTACGGCTAACCCCAAGAAGTGTACCATTGGGCAGGAGGAGGCCAAATATCTTGGGTACACCATTGGCAGGGGAGTAATAAAACCCCAACTCAACAAAGTCGAGGCCATCCAGAGTTGGCCACGTCCCAACAGCAAGAAGCAGGTACGGGCCTTTCTGGGAATCGCGGGTTATTATCGGCGCTTCATTCCCCACTTTGCTTCTAAGGCTGTGCCCCTAACCAACCTGACGAAAGGGAAAGGGTCGGTCATGATTAAATGGACCCCCGAGGCTGAGGCAGCATTCCAATTCTTGAAACGAGCCTTATGTAGCCAGCCAGTGTTGTACTCACCCGACTTCTCTAAAGACTTTGGCCTCGTACACACGACCGATTTTCTCGTCGTAAAAAACACGTCGTTTTTTTCGACGAGATTCTTGTTAAGCTTGTCGATTTTCTCGTCAAGCTTTCTATGCGTACACACTGTCATTTTCCAATTTCCTCGTGGTTCTCTGCGCTCACGTCCAGCACGTACGACGGCACTATAAAGGGGAAGATCTTTTTTCTTGGCGCCACCCCTTGGGCTGCTTTTGCTGATCTCGTGTTACCGCGTGTGAAGTAAAAGTTTGGGAAGAGACGATTCGCGCTTTTCAGTCTTCGTACTTTTCAGATCGTTTTCTGCCGTTCAGTTTGTGCTTGTGGGTTCGTATCTTGACTTTCAGGGCGTCTAGGCAGGTCGTATCTGTTTTACAGTGCGTTCTTGCCTGTTCGTTTCTGAATTTCAGTTCGTTATTCATAGGCCTTGCTGTTCTAAAGTGCGTTCTGTTCTGTACGTTCTGATTAGACGACCGTTTCCTAGCCATGTCGCCTGGACGTTCTCGTCGTCGAGTTCGTGCTGTGCGTGCGCTTGGTGTTGGTCTGCTTGTTTTGGACCAAGACCAGTCCATGAATGGTGTGAGGAGGAGTTCATGGACCAAGAATTGGTTGCTCCAGCGGGACCAATTCTGCCACATGCCTCTGCTGCGGGAGATCGTCGAGAATAATCCTGAGGACTACAGGAATTTTCTGAGGATGTCTGACCCCGTTTTTCAGGAACTGTTGGCTTTGGTGTCCCCCTATATTACCAGGAAGGACACCGTTATGCGGGAAGCCATCAGTGCTGAGCAGAGGCTCATCGCCACGTTGCGTTACCTGGCGACAGGGAGAAGTCTTCAGGACTTGAAGTTCACCACAGGCATCTCCCCCCAGGCTCTGGGCCTCATAATCCCAGACACCTGTTCTGCTATTATACAAGTCCTGCAGGAGGACTATATTAGGGTAAGTTTTCTCCCTTAACATCACATTTTATGTATTACATGTATGCTAATGTATTGTATTTCTTTCATCCTTCCCTAATTACCATGATTGTAATATGCTGAGAATGTCCCCTTTGTCCCCATGCATGTTGGAAGCTTTAGATTGCCCCTTTTTTTTCCTCCCTAAATATTTCCCCTCACTAACTTTTCCAGCAGGGGCGCCTGTTGCTCCAAATGTTGGGGGGTTCCAACCCCAATTTCGGAAATAAACTTCCTCCTTTTTTGCTCTGTTGCCTAATAAACGCCCCCAGTTGTCCCCTCCAATGCAGCCATTTAGTCCCCTCTAATGCAGCCAGTTTCCCCACAGCCCTGCACTTACCTTCTTGTGGTCAGCGCCATCCTTCTTCTGTCCTTGATGTCTTCTCCTTCCCTTCATGTTGCATCAGCCAATCATGTTACCATTAAACAGACTTGGTGAACATGATTGCCAGAGCAGCCTGTCAGTGTTTACACAAGGAATGCCCCCTCCTTGCGTCCCCGATTTTTCTTTGAGGAAGCCAATTACATCCCTCAGGTTGGAATTTGCAAGACTTTTTTAATACCTGTTTCTGCTCTGCAATTTTAACCCCCTAAATGACGCAATTATTCATATGTCGGTCACTTTACAAGAGGCCATCCACCTGAATAGTGTGCGGCATAGACAATACATAGGTTCATGCAACGCATGAACCTATGTATTGTTCTGAGTGATGGGCACAGGAGAGAGGGGACAGTGCTCCAGCGCCCACTCTGGACGCACCGCCACTGCAATGCTATCCTGTGGCCAAACACATCTCCCCCCCCCCCAAAATAATTTAGTAATGGCCCATCAGAGGGGGTGATGAATATGATAAATGAGCCTTCCATTATACTTTTTTTACACACCTTAATAAACGTATAATTAGATTGATGTTGGTCTCTAATTTTTTGGGATAGAATTTCCTTGTAATGTATGCCTTTGTTTTTCTAATATTATTTCATCTTGTTTCACTCCACAGCTTCCTTCCACGCCACAGGAATGGCAGACTGTGGCATTGGAGTTTGCCACGCGGTGGGACTTCCCCAACTGCGGTGGGGCCATAGACGGGAAGCACGTCCGCATCGTGCCGCCACCCCGTTCTGGATCCTACTACTACAATTACAAGGGGTTTCATAGCATTGTGCTGATGGCGGTGGTGTCAGCACGGTATGAATTCCTCTATGTTGATGTAGGGAAGAATGGCCGGATGTCCGATGGGGGATCCTTCATCCAGACGGAGTTTGCCCTCCGTCTCCAGAGTGACGACCTTGCATTGCCACCGGATGCAGGGAATATTGAAGGACTCCCCTTTGTTTTCTTGGCTGATGAAGCCTTCGGACTCGGACGGCATCTTATGAGGCCATTTCCACAGAGGACCCTGACCCCAGAGAAGAGTGTGTTCAATTACCGGCTGGCCAGGGCCCGAAGAGTCGTTGAAAATGCCTTCGGCATAATGGCCAGCCGGTTCCGCCTTTTTATGACTTCCATCCACTTGGCGGACTACAAAATAAACTATGTAGTGTTATGCTGCTGTGTGCTACACAACTTTCTGAGCCAAAAATCAAATTCCTATATGGCCTCAGTTTTGCCAGAGGCTGGACTTTCCCCTGCAAATCCCCTTCCGGGCCTGGAATCTGCCCGTCTTGGCTTGCCCCCCCAAAATGCCCGTGTGGTTCGGGACAAATACATGGAGTATTTCACGGGTAGGGGGGCAATTCCTATGCCAGCCTATGTCTAAGTATCCCAATAAAAATCTTGTTTAAACCTTTAATTATTTGTTCTTTCCTGTCTCCTAGTTTGTCTTTGTGCATTTGTAGTGGCAAGTGTATTTTACTTTAGTAAATAACAACCAATTTCACTATGTTACCTTACAAAAGAACCAAATAAGCTTAGAGAGTATTATAAAAAGAAGCTACACGTTGTTTGTGGTCAAATTTTTTACTCTCTGCACATTTTTTTTTGTTTTACTTTGGGGTTGGCCTGGCCACAACCCGGCAAATTTTGGCTTATGAAAATACAAAAATACCACTTGCATTTCTAAAATGACAACATTGGATACCTCTGAGCAATCTGAGACATTCAGTTACACAAACTATGTCTCTATGTGCCCGTCCTAATATGGGGTCCTGCCACCCCTTGCCCAGCCCAAAATTCAATATGCACACATTTTTACTTTTTTGCAAATAGGAAGTTTACAATCCTGATCCCTATTGTCAACATGTGCTATCTGCCATCAGGGGTGATCAATGGACGTGTTTTGGGGGTGCATCCCCTTCCTCAGTTCACCGACTTTTGATACGAGGAAGGGGTTGCACCCACAAAAGACGTACATGGATATCCCCTGATGGCAGATAGCACATGTTCACACACTGTGTGCATATTCAATTTTTGGCTGCTTTGTTACTCAAAAAATTAGAAAAAATATAAAAACAAACATGTAAAAACAAATGTGTTTGGATGGCTTATTGAATTCTCCCCAAAACATCGAGAATGTCTTTAAATGTTTGTTCCATCACATGGATTCTTTGTTTAATTAGGTCCAGTTCCGTGCTACATTCCATCACTTGCTGGATGAGGCGGAGGGCACTGTCAGCAGAGAACGGTGTGCTATCCTTCACAACATTTCCATCCCCTAAAAAGCATAAAAAAATAATAATCAAACTCTGCAGGCCTACCTCGCTTACCTTAAGCTGTGGTGTCAGATACTGACCTGTTGTGGTGACCAGATCCACAACGTCATCCACCTCTCCTTCCTGCACTTCTCCTTCCTCCACCTCAACTTCCTGCACATCTTTCGGTTGTGGATCTTTGGGAGTTTGGGGTTGCTTGGAAGTTGTGGGGTGCATGTGCTCCCTGGAGTGTCCTCCTCCCAGGCTTCTCTCCCCTATGAGAATAAAACCAAAGGTCTATTTATCACACTGTAAAAATCTCATTGTTAAACTTAAAACAGGCTAAATTGTTTGGAAGTGGGGTACAAGTGTGTGTTTGTGCGGAATTTAAAGAAAAATGCATTATTTATGACCCCAAATATGTTTAGTATTCACATTTGGATGTAATTTTTTGGACATGGAGGCACCACAAATAAACTCTGATGCACCTGTGTGGGACACCCAAAAAAGGCGGGTCTGGTGGCCCACACTATAGTGCTCCAAAGTACAGATGTGGAAGCAGCTGCTGAGTGTCCTCTCCTTTACATTGATTAAAGTTTGCATTTCATTCTCCTTACAAACACATCATCTAGACTTAAAAATTATCCACAATACTTGATCAAAAATGGCAGATGTCTAATTACTTTTGGGGGTCTTAAATAAGCCAAAACCGTGGATAGTGGCCGAACGAAGTGTCGGTAACGTAACGAACGATTACTGTGCCCAACCTAGTTCAAAATATTACATTTTGGAAGGGAGTACAATATGATAAAAAAAAAAAAATGTCAGTTTCTAAAAAGATTAATAGCAGAAAGGTCGTCATTTTACTTACTTTTAGCGAGCATCCTCTTTATGATCCTCAACTGGTCTGGCTCCCTCAGTTTGAGGTCTGACCACCTCTTTCTGAGCTGCTCATTTGAGCGTTTCACCCCGAACTTCGCCCTCAGACTCTTCACAACTTTAGTGAGGATTTTGGCCTTCCTTCTATTTGGTTTGATATACGGCTCATGCTTGGCATCATAATCAGCCTTGACCAAGATGTCCACCATCTCCGCCATCTCCGCAAAAGACATATTCGATGCCTTGAATCTCCTCCTTGATCGTGACGTGTCCTCGGTCTCCGGGCTTGTCTCTTCGCTAGTTGCGGAATTATCAGACACCTGCTGTAACTCCGCCATATCTGTCTGCGCGCCGAAAGAGAAGGGGCGGGGAAAAGATGTTAGTTAGAACGTCATGGGCGGGCGACGTGTGCGGAGCGACGTGCTCGAATTTGGACGCATGCGTGGTGTGTATATAGCAAACACACATGTGACTATAGTACGTTCGGTGTGCGGAGAGAGGAGTTCAAGTGACGGACGTGCGAACGAAGGTATGTGATTTTGTGAGACTTGTAAAAATTGTTGGCCTATACTGTCTTGAGATTGGTGGAGGATATATATGGTGACTAGGATGTGAAGGAGGTTAGACTGTTTGCCTCACATTATTTAAATATAATTTATTTTACTTGCAGATACAATATGAATGTCTTTATTAGCGACAAAGAGTTCCTGGCGGAATTTATTGACCGGGTAAGGGAGCTGCCGGCTCTGTGGGAGACCAAAAACCCCATCCATAAAAAAAAAGGGGTGAGAAAAGCAGCGCTGGAGAAGCTGCTCCCATTTGTGCATACCAAGGTGCCCACAGCCACAGCAAAACAAGTGGACACTAAAATTGGGAGCTTGAGAGGTACCTACAGGACTGAACGCTCTAAGGTGCTGGCTTCTCAGAGGTCAGGAGCAGCAGCAGATGATGTTTATGTCCCGATTTTGTGGTACTACAGCAGGATGTCCTTCCTGGATGACCACATTGAGCCAAGGCCATCACTCTCCACTCTTCCCCCCAGACTTCCCTGCAGCCAACCTGAGCCTTCTCTGGAGCAAGAGGAGGCAGCCATCCTGGATGATCCTGATTTGTCCATCTGGAGCCAGGTATAGTATTAACTGAAAATGTAGTGGGATAAAATTAATGTTTCCCAAATATGTCAGGATGAGAAACATACATTATTTTGTATTACACAAGTGAAAACATGATCTGTAGACATTATTCTGCACTTAATTGTGTGGTAAATAGTCAAGCTGATGTAGTGGTAAATTTAAAGCAAGGATTTATGCATTTACATTCTAATTGCTTCCATCAGGATTACAAAGTTTGATGCAAAGATTAAACCAACATATTAAACTATGTTTCTTTTTCATACACAGGATGAAATCAGCCAGGAGGAGGGTCTGGAAACTGTCAGGCAGGAGGAGGAAGGGCCCAGTGGCAGCCAGGAGGTGGCAGGGCCCAGTACCAGCCAGGAGGTGGCAGGGCCCAGTGGCAGCCAGGAGGTGGCAGGGCCCAGTGGCAGCCAGGAGGTGGCAGGGCCCAGTGGCAGACAGGAGGTGGCAGGGCAAAGGAGAAGCACCAGATCCCAGGTGCCTCCCATCAGGCTTCACAAAAGAGGCAGGAGGGACAGGACCACCAGTGAGGCAGCAATGGCCCTTATTAAAGAGGCCCATGCCACCCTCAAGGAGCCCACATCCCCTGAAGAGGCCATTGCCGGCCTAGTGGAGGCTAAGTTCAAGGTGATGAGCATGGAGCAACGCCTCCTATGCGAACCCCTGCTCATCACCTTGCTCAACAAGGGGGTGATGGAGCAAATTACCCCCAATACCGCCATATGTGAGGTGGCCCAACTGACCCAACTTCAACCTCCACCTCCACCTTCCTCTTCTGCCCCACCCCCTTCTGCTACACCTCCACCTTCTGCCCCACCCCCTTCTGCTACACCTCCACCTTCTGCCCCACCCCCTTCTGCTACACCTCCACCTTCTGCCCCACCCCCTTCTGCTACACCTCCACCTTCTGCCCCACCCCCTTCTGCTACACCTCCACCTTCTGCCCCACCCTCTTCTGCTACACCTCCACCTTCTGCCCCACCCCCTTCTGCTACACCTCCACCTTCTTCTTCTGCCCCACCCCCTTCTGCTACACCTCCACCTCCTCCTCCTGACAGGAGTACCCCTCCAGTGGGCCAGCCTCCAGCTAAACGAAGAAGGAAGGCTGCAGGAAAGGCTGCAGGAAAGGCTTCAGGAAAGGCTTCAGGAAAGGCTGCAGGGAAGGTTGCCAGGAAGAAGAGGAAGTGATGGCCTTGCTTCATTGTGGTCGCACTGGTCGGACAGAAGGCAGCCTGTTGTAGTACCACACACTTGGGACATATATCTCACCTGCTGCTGTTCCTGACATCTGGGAGGCCAGCATCAGATTGTGTTCTGAAATGTGGGCCTTCTCAAGCTCCCAATTTTAGTGTCCACACAGGGTTGCTGTGTGCTCTGGGGTCCCTGGGATGCACAAATGGCAGCAGCTTCTCCAGCGCTGCCTTCTCTTTATTTAATTTATAAACATGAATAAGGGCTCTTTCACACGGGGCGGATCCGTGCAGATCCGCCCCGTGAAGCTCCGCTTGCTCAGCGGGGATCGCTCCGTTGATCCCCGCTGAGCCGACGGATGACTGGGCGGTCCCCGCACACTGTGCAGGGACCGCCCTGTCAGAGCGCCGCTCTCCCCTATGGGGAATCGGATGATGACGGACCGTAGAGTCCGTTGTCATCCGATCCGCTCCGCCGACGGAAGGAAAAATAGGGTTTTCCTCCGTCACACTTTGGCGGAGCGGAGCGGAGCGGATGTCAGCGGACATGTCTCCGCTGACATCCGTGCCTCCATAGGGGTGCATGGAGGATCCGTTTCAGGTCCGCCTAAAAAACTGACAGGCGGACCTGAACGGACCTCCGTGTGAAAGGGCCCCTAAATGTGTTTTTTGTTTAAGTTCATACTTGACTATGTGTATTTTTAAATAAAAAAAACAAGCTTTGGAGTAAGCAGATACATTTGACTGACAATAAAAGGCACAGATATCACCCCCCCAAAAGAATAACTAAATCTGATTAGCTCAAAAACATGGTGTGAAATTTTAAAAATATAGATTAGAAAATTAAATGGGAGATCGCTATCAAAACATTGAGAAATTATAATTAACATCATTTTGAAAAATCTAACCATTTAAATTATTCCTAAAAACTTGCACGATATAATACACATAAATCTTATAAAGAGCAGCATGAAAAAGGTTAAAAATAAGGCAGAACTCTGTGTGAATATCAGCAGCAAAAGAAGGTCTCTCGTTTTGATTAATGTAACATTCTAACGAAGAATTCAATGCAGAACATTTAAACGATGAAATATTTATGAGCGTGACGAATGTGCTCTCTCCATTATGAAGGCTTGTTTTACCAGAAGATGCGCTCCCGTCTCATAGTTGCTTGTGAGCATGCGCGCTTTTGGAAGAGTCGTAAAAGCATACACACGAACCATTTTCTCGTCACAAAACAGGCCGACGAGAAACACGACGAGGAAATCTGGAATCCTGACGAGAAAATAGAGAGCAGGTTCTCTATTTTCTCGTCGAGATTCTCGTCAAGTTTCTCGTCGTAAAACCATACACACGAACGTTTTTCTAGACAAAAAAACTCTCGCTGCACTTTTCTTGACTGTTTTGGACGAGAAAATCGGTCGTGTGTACGAGGCCTCAGTCGTACAAAGTGATGCGTCAGATGTGGGGTTAGGAGCAGTATTGTCCCAGGTCTGGAACGGGGAAGAGCACCCAGTCATTTACCTCAGCAGGAAGTTGAAGTCCCATGAGGTAAATTACGCCACCGTTGAAAAGGAGTGTTTAGCGGTGAAGTGGGCTCTAGATTCCCTTCGGTACTATCTGCTAGGTAGGCACTTTGACATGGTTACGGATCACGCTCCGTTAAAGTGGATGGCTCAAAACAAGGAGACAAATAGAAGAGTGAATAGGTGGTTCCTGGCCCTACAGGAATTCAACTTCACAGTAAAGCATCGCCCTGGCGTTCAAATGGGGAATGTGGATGCTTTGTCTCGAGTACATGAATGCCTGATTGCTGGTGTTCCAACCCCAAGGTTAAAACAAGAGGGGGGGTATGTGACAGCAGGAAGGTAAAGTCACCTGGTTGCATCCAGGGGGGTAGATATATTTCTCCCAGATTCAGGCTTTATGCCAACTTATACAACTAGGGAGGGAGTTGATGAAGCCCAGCTGAGGCTAGTGGGCTCATGGATGATTCATACCTCTAGGGAGAGTGCTGGGCGTCGTGCAGGCAGGGAGTTGATGAGACCAGCTGAAGCTTGTCAGCTCGTTTAAGGCCTCTATAAAAACTCCCAGCTTCATTAGGTGTATGCTCATGCCTGGAACCAGACCTGTGTGGACTGTCTAGGGAGAGTGAACCCCTGTGCGGTGAGACAAAGCCTGTGTGGCTATTTGTTTGGACATTTACTAAACCAGGGACTTAGGGACTAGGACAGCACCAGGCTGATCCCAGTTGCTAGTTAGGAAACCTGCATGTTTAGTCAGAGGTCAAGCTGACCAGGGTTTATTTTGTTTATGTTTCTTTTTGCTTTGCTGTGTTTTTTTGTCACTGTAAATAGAGAAATAAACCGCACCTTTTTGATCTTGAAAACCACAACCTCCGTCTGCTGGGCCTGTTTTTGTGTGGGGAGCCCATCCAGGGGATCACACACACCCGCTGCCGAGCTAACCCCCCCACAATATATATATACTGTGACAGCAGGAAGGTAAAGTCACCTGGTTGCATCCAGGGGGGTAGATATATTTCGCCCAGATTCAGGCTTTACGCCGACTTATACAACTAGGTGGAGAGTTGTATAAGGCTAGTGGGCTCATGGATGACTCATACCTCTAGGGAGAGTGTGGGGCGTCGTGCAGACAGAGATGAGGAGACCAGCTGAACCTTGTCAGCTCATTTAGGCCTCTATAAGAACTCCCAGCTTCATTAGATGTTAGCTCATGCCTGGAACCAGACCTGTGTGGACTGTCTAGGGAGAGTGAACCCCTGTGCGGTGAGGCAAAGCCTGTGTGGCTATTTGTTTGGACTTTTACTAAACCAGGGACTTAGGGACTAGGACAGCACTAGGCTGATCCCAGTTGTTAGTTAGGAAACCTGCATGTTTAGTCAGAGGTCAACTTGACCAGGATTTATTTTGGTTATGTTTCTTTTGCTTTGCTGTGTTTTGTCACTGTAAATAGAAAATAAACCGCACCTTTTTTTTGATTTTGAAAACCACAACCTCCGTTTGCTGGGCCTGTTTTGTGTGGGGAGCCCATCCCGGGGGTCACACACACCCGCTGCCGAGCTAACCCCCTCACAGTTGGTGGAGAACCAGTGGCAGTTTTTTTTAAGCCAGCATGGAGGAGATACTGAAGCAGCTGGCTCTAGCAAATGCCAATCAACAGCAGACAAATGCAGGTTTGCAAAAGAGCCTTGCAGCTCATCAACAGAGCCTTGCAGCTCAACAACAGAACTTTGCAGCCCAGCAGCAAGCTCATCAACAGAGCCTTGCAGCCCAGCAGCAAGCTCACCAACAGAGTCTGGAAGCTCAGCAACAAGCCCAGCAGCAATCTGAGGCCCGCTTCATAGACCTGTTACAGAAGCAAGAGCAGAGACTACAACAAATGGAAGCAGTAATGCAGCAACGTCCGCAGACCAGTGAGGAAAGCCGTCCCACTAATACCGCGTCCTTTGGGGTGAGTCGTTTATTGACAAAAATGACTGGAGAGGATGATCCAGAGGTATTTTTGACCACATTTGAAAGGACTGCTGAAAGAGAAAAGTGGCCTGAGGAGCAGTGGGCTGGACTGGTGGCTCCTCTGTTAACTGGTGAATCGCAGAAGGCTTACTATGACCTAGAGCCTGACCAAGCAAAAGACTATGTGATGCTAAAAGCTGAGATATTGGCAAGGCTGGGTGTCACCCAGGCTGTCCGGGCTCAGCGTGTGCATAACTGGACTTTCCAGCTTGGAAAACCCCCCAGGTCTCAAATGTATGATCTCATTCACCTGAGCAGAAAGTGGCTACAGCCAGAGACTTTATCCGCACCAAAGATTGTGGAACGTGTTGTAATGGATCGGTTTTTGAGAGCTCTTCCTACTGCCATCCAAAAGTGGGTAAGCCATGGAGACCCAGAGACGGCCGATGGTCTTGTGGATCGTGTGGAGAAATACTTGGCTACAGAGAACCTGACGGCCTCTTCCAGAGACACTCGGACTTTCCACCCTAAGACCAGACCATCCCCAGGGGCGGATAAGAGGATTCCAAGGGGTAAGGGTGGAGAGAGTGAGAGGGTGGGAGCTCTACCCCAAGTTTGGTGAGAACAGCCTGGGAAATTAGCGGCTCAAGACGCGGCAAGAAGGATCGTTTGCTACCGCTGCCGGCAAGCGGGACATATTGCAGCCAATTGCCCGGTTGTGGAGGAACCCATGCAGTGTGACTTTCTGACGGGCAGACGTCAGTCGCTGTGTGCGACAGTCGCATGCACTGCCATTCGAGGAACTGAGAAACATTTATGCAAAATGTGTGTTAATGGTAGAAATGTTGTGGTATTGCTGGATTCAGGTAGCCTTGTGACCCTGATAAAGGCTGAGTTAGTTAAAACAGAGGTCTCTGGGAATAGCAAGGTAGCTGTTATTTGTGTGCATGGGGACACCCGAGAGTATCCAGTGACTACAGTGTGTTTCGAGACCCCCAAAGGTACCCTCTCTCATCCAGTGGGCTTAGTATCTCAGTTACCGTATGACGCCATTGTGGGAAGGGATTTTCCGAAGTTCTGGGAACTGTGGGATGATCCTGAGCCCCCCACTGGTGCCCCTATGTACCAGGAATGTGATAGCCAGAACTCCCCTGAGAGTGGTGAGGACTCTCCGGAATTTCCCTTATCAGTATTGGCAGGGGAGACTCAAGAAACTGGAGAGGAGCCCACCTCCTCAGACGAAAACCTACCGTCTGTGGAGTTTTCTGATCTTGAGGTTCACAGGGAAAACTTTGCCACAGAACAGTTGAAAGACCCCGCCCTAATAAAGGCACGGGAAAACGTAGTGAAAATAGATGGCGAGTTAGTGAACCCAGATAATACCTGCACTTACCCATACTTCAGCGTAGAGAAGGACCTACTGTATCGGGTGGCAAAAAGGGCAGAAGAAACCGTTGAGCAGCTTGTGGTGCCCAAACCTTACAGGAAGTTGGTGTTGGAGTTGGCCCATGGGCACATTCTTGGAGGTCATCTGGGGACAGAGAAAACCCGAGAGAGGGTATTACAGAGATTCTATTGGCCGGGGGTGATGAAGGACATAGAAAATTATTGTTCCTCCTGCCCTATGTGTCAGAGGTCGGCCCCGATGCCACATTTCCGTAGCCCGCTGGTCCCTCTACCCATCATTGAGGTCCCGTTTGAGAGGATCGCCATGGATTTGGTAGGTCCTATAATCAAGTCCGCTAGGGGGCACCAGTACATATTAGTTATAATGGACTATGCCACCCGTTATCCAGAAGCAATCCCTCTCCGAAATACCTCGGCCAAAACCATAGCCAAAGAGCTATCTCTTGTGTTTAGCCGGGTGGGTATTTGTAAAGAACTGCTTATGGACCAAGGTACACCCTTTATGTCCCGGGTTATGAAGGAGCTGTGTAAATTGTTCAAAGTGACGCAATTACGTACATCTGTGTATCACCCCCAAACCGATGGGCTGGTTGAAAGATTCAACAAAACCCTAAAACAAATGTTGAAGAAAGTGGTGGATAGAGATGGAAAGGATTGGGACTGTCTACTTCCTTATCTGATGTTTGCTATTAGGGAGGTGCCCCAATCCTCTACAGGATTCTCCCCCTTTGAGTTACTGTATGGGAGACACCCAAGAGGGCTGTTGGATATTGCCAAGGAAACTTGGGAAAGTGAGAGTTCTCCCCACAGGAGTGTGATTGAGCATGTCGCCCTGATGCAAGACCGAATTGCACAGGTAATGCCCATCGTGAAGGAACATTTGGCCCAAGCGCAGTTAGCACAGCAGAGAGTGTACAACCGTGGAGCCAAGACCCGTACCTTTTCCCCGGGGGATAGGATACTGGTACTTGTCCCTACGGTTGAAAGTAAATTCCTTGCCAAATGGCAAGGCCCCTACGAGATAATGGAAAAAGTGAGCGAAGTGAATTACAAGGTCAGACAACCAGGAAGGCGAAAGCCCGAACAGATCTATCACGTTAATCTGTTGAAAGCCTGGAGGGATAGAGAGTCCCTAGTCGCAGACACTTGGTCACCAGCTCAAACTGGTTGCGTGATTCCTGAGGTTGGAATAGCAGCCACCTTGTCACAACCCCAACAACAGGAGGTTAAGGAGTTTGTGCTTCGCAACAAGGAGGTATTCTCTGAGCTGCCGGGACAAACATTTGGGGTAGAGCATGACATCATTACCCCGCCCGGTGAAAGGGTGAAGTTAAAACCCTATCGGATCCCAGAGGCCCGACGGGAGGCAATACGGGAGGAAGTACAGAAAATGCTGAACTTAGGGGTGATAGAGGAGTCCCAAAGTGATTGGTCTAGTCCCATTGTGTTGGTGCCTAAACCGGATGGGAGCTGGCGATTTTGTAACGATTTTCGTCAGTTGAACAAAGTTACAAAATTTGACACCTACCCCATGCCACGTATAGATGAGTTGATCGACCGGCTGGGAACAGCCCGATACATGACGACTCTTGACCTCACAAAAGGGTATTGGCGAATCCCCCTGGCCAAGTCGGCCAAAGAGAAAACCGCATTTGTAACCCCAGACGGGGCGTTCCAATATAAAAGAATGCCGTTCGGGTTACAGAATGCGCCGGCCACATTCCAGCGGAAAATGGACCAGATGCTGAGGCCCCATCGGAAGTATGCTGCGGCTTACCTGGATGACGTAATTGTCCATAGCACAGATTGGGCCTCACATCTGCCAAAAGTGCAAGCAGTCCTGGACTCTGTTCGGGAAGCGGGGTTTACGGTTAACCCCAAGAAGTGTACCATTGGGCAGGAGGAGGCCAAATATCTTGGGTACACCATTGGGAGGGGAGTAATAAAACCCCAACTCAACAAAGTCGAGGCCATCCAGAGTTGGCCACGTCCCAACAGCAAGAAGCAGGTACGAGCCTTTCTGGGAATCGCTGGGTATTATCGGCGGTTCATTCCCCACTTTGCTTCTAAGGCTGTGCCCCTAACCAACCTAACGAAGGGGAAAGGGCCGGTCATGATTAAATGGACCCCCGAGGCTGAGGCAGCATTCCAATTCTTGAAACAAGCCTTATGTAGCCAGCCAGTGTTGTACTCACCCGACTTCTCTAAAGACTTTGTCGTACAAAGTGATGCGTCAGATGTGGGGTTAGGAGCAGTATTGTCCCAGGTCTGGAACGGGGAAGAGCACCCAGTCATTTACCTCAGCAGGAAGTTGAAGTCCCATGAGGTAAATTACGCCACCGTTGAAAAGGAGTGTTTAGCGGTGAAGTGGGCTCTAGATTCCCTTCGGTACTACCTGCTAGGTAGGCACTTTGACATGGTTACGGATCACGCTCCGTTAAAGTGGATGGCTCAAAACAAGGAAACAAATAGAAGAGTGAATAGGTGGTTCCTGGCCCTCCAGGAATTCAACTTCACAGTAAAGCATCGCCCTGGCGTTCAAATGGGGAATGTGGATGCTTTGTCTCGAGTACATGAATGCCTGATTGCTGGTGTTCCAACCCCGAGGTTAAAACAAGAGGGGGGGGGTATGTGACAGCAGGAAGGTAAAGTCACCTGGTTGCATCCAGGGGGGTAGATATATTTCGCCCAGATTCAGGCTTTACGCCGACTTATACAACTAGGTGGAGAGTTGTATAAGGCTAGTGGGCTCATGGATGACTCATACCTCTAGGGAGAGTGTGGGGCGTCGTGCAGACAGAGATGAGGAGACCAGCTGAACCTTGTCAGCTCATTTAGGCCTCTATAAGAACTCCCAGCTTCATTAGATGTTAGCTCATGCCTGGAACCAGACCTGTGTGGACTGTCTAGGGAGAGTGAACCCCTGTGCGGTGAGGCAAAGCCTGTGTGGCTATTTGTTTGGACTTTTACTAAACCAGGGACTTAGGGACTAGGACAGCACTAGGCTGATCCCAGTTGTTAGTTAGGAAACCTGCATGTTTAGTCAGAGGTCAACTTGACCAGGATTTATTTTGGTTATGTTTCTTTTGCTTTGCTGTGTTTTGTCACTGTAAATAGAAAATAAACCGCACCTTTTTTTTGATTTTGAAAACCACAACCTCCGTTTGCTGGGCCTGTTTTGTGTGGGGAGCCCATCCCGGGGGTCACACACACCCGCTGCCGAGCTAACCCCCTCACAATACATACACACACACACACACACACACACACTACATACTTTTTCGCTGACAAGCCAATTGTATATGTGATATATATATATATATATATATATATATATGACAAGCCAATTGTATATGTGATATATAGATATATATATATATATATATATATATATATATATATATATATATATATAATAAATTCCTGCAGAGCCGGAACTATAGAAGCTGCATCGGCTTATGCGGCTCCCGGCGGTGTTACTCCGGGCTAGTTCCCCCCCCCCCCTGCTCCCTTCTCCCACTCGCAGCATTTAGCAGCAATAAGCTGTATTTGCCAGCCGGCGGCCGGACATTACCCCAGGCAGTGCCAGTGACTGTTACACACAGCAAGGAGGACATACATTGCAGGCACAGCAGGGATGATTAGGGTGTGCCTGGGCACACCCGGCACACCCCGTGGGCATGCCTATGACTGTAAGCATTATTAAAATCACTGCTCCCGAAAAAACTGCAGTTTTTAAAACTTTTTTTTGCATTGATACATGTCCCCTGGGGCAGGACCCGGGTCCCCAAACACTTTTTATGACAATAACTTGCATATTAGCCTTTAAAATTAGCACTTTAGATTTCTCCCATAGACTTTTACAGGGTGTTCTGCGGCTTTTCGAATTTGCCACGAACACCCCAAATTGTTCGCTGTTCGGCTCGAACATGAGTTTGACTCGAACTCGAAGCTCATCCCTACTTATGCTCTTAAAGCATACCCATATTTCCTCCATGTTCTTTGTTCCTAAGATGTTATCCAAATTAGTATCTTCTAGCAAGGATCATAGTTTAGGGAAGTTGGCTCTTTTGAAATTCAGTGTCTTTGTATTCCCCTTATGTTTCCTTTTTGTGTGATTTATACTAAAACGTATTGACCTGTGATCGCTGTTTCCTAAATTGCCCCGTATTTCCACATCCATGATCAGGTCTGTATTTTTGGTAATCAGTAGGTCTAGTAACGCTTTGATTCTAGTTGGTGCATCTGACCCATGAAATTGTCCTGCAAGGCATTTAGGAACTGGTGAGCCTTAGATAAGGGGTCTTCAAACTATGGCCCTGCAGTTGTTCGGAAACTACAATTCCCATAATGCCTAGTCATGTCTGTGAATGTCAGAGTTTTACAATGCCTCATGGGATGTGTAGTTCCGCAACAGCTGGAGGGCCGTAATTTGAAGATCCCTGCCTTAGATGAATGCGCGGTTCCTTCCACACAGTCTATGTCTGGATAATTAAAATCCCCCATTATAATGACACTTCCCATCCTTTTCGCTAATCCAAATTGTGATAGGAGGTCTGACTTTGCCTCCTCCCTCTGGTTAGGGGGCCTATAGCATACTCCCAGTATTACTTTTTCCCTAAGACCCCTTTCACACTGGGGCGTTTTTCAGGCGCTTTAGCGTTAAAAAAAGCGCCTGTAAAGCGCCTGAAAAAAGCTGCATCTGCAATTCCAATGTGAAAGCCCGAGTGCTTTCACACTAAAGCGCCTGAAAAAGGCCCCAGTGTGAAAGGGGTATTAGAATTAAACAAAGCGCCTGTAAAGCACCTGAAAGAAGCCTCATCTGCAATCCCAATGTGAAAGCCTGAGTGCTTTCACATTGAGGCGCTGCACTGGCAAGGCGTCAAAAAAAGTCCTGCAAGCAGCACCGCTCCTAAAGCACCCCTTCCCATTGAGGCACTTTTTTTAACGCCAAAGCGCCTGAAAAACGCCCAGTGTGAAAGGGGTCTTAGCGGAGCTTTACCAGCATTTTTTGGGCGCTGGCAGTGTGAAAGGGTTTTGAAAGCACTCAGGCTTTCACATTGAGATTGCAGATGAGGCTTCTTTCAGACGATTTACTGGCGCTTTTTTTAACGCCAAAGTGCCTGAAAAATGCCCCAGTGTGAAAGGGGTCTTAGTTTCCTCCCTTTGTAGCTCTATCCATAAGGATTCCACCTCCTCCCTTGCTCCCTTAGTGATGTCGTCTCTCACATTCACTTGTACATCATTTTTGATATACAGGCATACCCCTCCTCCTTTTTTACCCCCTCTATTCCTGATATATATAGAATACCCTTGAATGGTTGCCAGCCAATCATGAGAGCTGTTAAACCAAGTCTCTGAGCCTACTTCCTATCAGCGTTGTCTGGGGTGGTGGTGGGGGAACTGTCCGACCATGTATAGCGCTACCCCTCCATAGGAGCCACTGATTATGATCCTCTTTGCCTCGCCATTTTCCAAAGAAACCTCAGCCCCTCTAACACACCAGGTTGAGTGTACAAACATACAATGTCATAGGAAATCACTAAATTTAATATTTAGTACCCAGTGGTAGCACTATATCAAAGAAACATGCACCAAACCAGATAGTAAGGCTGCATTTACACTGGTGTGAACACAGACATTGCATGTGATTCGCACCGCATTGCTGTGCAGATCACATGCGATGTCTGTGCGATGCAAATTCAGCCATACAGTTTGTATGGCTGAATTCGCATTGCATTCAGACCAAAATGGTACAGGACCCTTTTTTTGGGCTGCACTGGAATCGGATTGCATGGGTGTTCACACCCATGCGATCCGATTTCTGTACCATTTCACAGTTTGCACTGCGATATGCAAACCGTTCTGGGGATGTCATTAACTTTACATTGACACCTGCAGTGGTTCGCAGAGGACAGTGTGAACTGCCTGCGAGTGACATGCGATGCAGGAACCTGCACTGAAATCGCACTGGTTCCCGCATCACACAAGTGTGAACCCAGCCTGAAGGCAAACTTGATATACTGCCACGCAATATGGTTGGTAACTAGGCAAGCATAAAATGGATTAACCACTTCCGTACCGTAGGACGTCATATGACGTCCTGGACTTTAGTAGGGAATATCTGAATGATGCCTGCAGCTACAGGTATCATTCAGATATCACTGTTTTCAGGCGGCGATTCTGCGCACCATAAGAATGATCATAGCGACAACCCCCCCTCCCGCCGCTATCCGGTGCTTCTCCGGGCTCTCCCGTGCCATCGGAGGTCCGGAGATTGAATCGGCCACCACCGGATGAAGAGCATAGAGATTTCCGGTGACCAGATGTTTGCCGGTCATCTCTATGACCGTCGGAGGCCCGGGCGCGACGTTATGACGTCACGCCCAGGTGCCCGGAAAGAAACAAAGCCGCAATCGTGGCTGAAAGCATGAGATCTGTGAATTTTTTTCACGATCTCATGCTTTCCAGCCTGGAGGAGAGATGTGGGGTCTTATTGACCCTGCATCTCTCCATAAAGAGGACCTGTCACAATGATTCCTATTACAAGGGATGTTTACATTCCGTGGAATAGGAATAAAAGTGATCAAAAAAAAAAGTGTAAAAATAAAACAAATTAAGTAAAATAAGTCCCGCCCACATATGTAAACGAAACGGCGTTCAAACCACACATGTGAAATATCGCCGCGTGCGTTAGAGCGAGAGCAATAATTCTAGCACTAGACCTCCTCTGTAACTCTAACCTGGTAACCTGTAAAAAAAATTAAAGCGTCGCCTATGGAGATTTTTAAGTACCGAAGTTTGGCGCCATTCCATGAGTGTGCGCAATTTTAAAGCGTGACAAGTTAGGTATCTATTTACTCTATTTACATCATCTTTCACATTATACAAAACAATTGGGCTAACTTAACTGTTTTGTTATTTTTTTAATTCATGAAACCGTTTTTTTTTCAAAAAAAAAGGCGTTTGAAAAATTATTGCGCAAATACTGTGCAAAATAAAAAGTTGCAATGACCGCCACTTTATTCCCTAGTATGTCTGCTAAAAAGATATATATAAAGTTTGGGGGTTCTGAGTAATTTTCTAGCAAAAAAATTATGATTTTTACATGAAGGAATGGGTGCGGTATGGAAGTGGTTAACAATAGCATGGCTCCCAACTGTCCCTGATTTCAAGGGACTGTCCCTGATTTGGAGCAATGTCCCTCTTTCCTCCTCATTTGTTCCTCATTTTGGTCTGATCTATATAGTTGTATATAAAATGCACTTTTTATCTTTCAAAAAGTGTTTCCCAGTAGGGATGAGCCGAACACCCCCCTGTTCGGTTCGCACCAGAACCTGCGAACGGACCGAAAGTTTGCGCAAACTTTAGAACCCTATTAAATACAATGGACGCGAACGTTCAAAATCAAAAGTGCTAATTATAACGGCTTATATGCAAGTTATTGTCCTAAAAAGGGTTTGGGAACCCGGGTCCTGCCCCAGGGGACATGTATAAATGCAAAAAGAAGTTTTAAAAACTGACGTTTTTTCAGGAGCAGTGATTTTAACCACTTCAACCCCGGGCTTTTTTTACCACATCAATACCGGGCCTATTCTGGCACTTCTCTCCTACATGTACAAATCATCATTCTTTTGCTAGAAAATTACTCAGAACCCCCAAACATTATATATGTTTTTTTAGCAGACACCCTAGGGAATAAAATGACGGTCATTGCAACTTTTTTTCTTGCACGGTATTTGCGCAATAATTTTTCAAACGCCTTTTTTTTGGAAAAAAAATGGTTTTGTGAATTAACTAACAAAACAGTAAAGTTAGCCCAATTTTTTTGTAAAATATGAAAGATGTTACGCCAAATAAATAGATACCTAACATGTCACGCTTTAAAATTGCGCCCACTCATGGAATGGCGCCAAACTTCGGTACTTAAAAATCTCCATAGGCGACGCTTTAATTTTTTTTACAGGTTACCAGGTTAGAGTTACAGAGGAGGTCTAGTGCTAAAATTGTTGCACGCGCTCTAACGCACGCGGCGATACCTCACATATGTGGTTTGAACAGCGTTTACATATGTGGGCGGGACTTACGTGTGCGTTCGCTTCTGATCGCGAGCTACCGGGGACAGGGGCGTTTTAATAATTTTTTTTATTATTTTTATTTTTATTTTACTTATTTGTTTATTTTTTAACACTTATTTTCCTTTTTTTTTTTTTTTTATCACTTTTATTCCTATTATAAGGAATGTAAACATCCCTTGTAATAGGAATGTGTGTGACAGGTCCTCTTTATGGAGAGATGCGGGGTCAATAAGACCCCACATCTCTCCTCCAGGCTGGAAAGTATGAGATCAGTGAAAAAAATTTCACCGATCTCATACTTACAAGCCGCAATGGCGGCTTTGTTTACATCTGAGGACCCGAGCGTGATGTCATCACATCGCGCCCGGGCCTCCGACGATCATAGAGATGACCATGTGGTCACCAGTCATCTCTATGCTCGTCACGTGACCCACCAACGACGCCGGAAGATTCGCTCCGGGTCCCCGATCGCACGGGAGAGCCTGGAGAAGCACCGGATGGCGGCGGGAGGGGGGGTTGTCTCCTCCCGCCGCCTATAAGAACGATCAAGCGGCGGAACCGCCGCTATGATCATTCTTATGGTGCGCAGAATCGCCGGCACAAAAAATTGATATCTGAATGATGCCTCTAGCTGCAGGCATCATTCAGATATCCTCCCTCAAAGCAGAGGACGTCATATGACGTCCACCCAGGATGGGAGATCCCATCTGTGGACGTCATATGACTATGGGCGGTAAGGAAGTGGTTAATGATGCATAAAGTGAAAAAAAAAGTGAAATATTGCTTTAAATATCGTACCTGGGGGGGGGGGGGGGGTGTCTAAAGTATGCCTGTGAAGTGGCACGTGTTTCCGGTGTTTAGAACTGTCCCTGCACAAAATTACATTTCTAAAGGAAAAAAAGTCATTTAAAACTGCTTACGGCTTTAATGTAATGTTTGGTCCCGGCAATATGGATGAAAATCATTGAGAAAAATGGCATGGGTACCCCCCACCCCAGCCCAGTACCAGCCCCAACCCACTACCAGCCCCTTTGGATCTTGTATGGATATTAAGGGGAACCCCGCACCCAAAATAAAAAAGGCCCTATATACTCTGAACAGCAGTATACAGGCGGTGCAAACAAGACAGGGACTGTAGGTTTGTTCTTATGTAGAATCTGTTTGTAATTTGGAACAGGTACATTCTTAAGTGTAGCTCCAGCCAAAAAATCTATTTTTAAGCTTTTTGGAGAACATAGGGAAGGGTTATCACCCCTGTAACATTTGTTTTGCTGTCTGTGCACCTGTTCAGAACATTTCACCTAACTTTCCGTCCCAATGACAAATGTTTTTGGAAAATTTTGGGTTTTTATTGAAACAAGGATTGGTGATAAAGCATCAGTAGAGAGGAGACACCTTTTTCCCATATTAACTCTTATGCCGCGTACACACGGCCGTTTTTCTCGTCGAAAAAAAAAGACATTTTTCCCATTCGACGAGAAAAACGATAGTCTGTGGGCTTTCTGTCGTTTTTTTCGACGAGAAAAACTGCATTAAAAACGACGAGAAAAATTAGAACATGTTCTAATTTTTCTCGTAGTTTTTTTCGACATGTTTTCCGCGGCAGTGTTTCTCATAGGGAAACACTGCTGCGGAGCCCACAGACGGTCGTTTTTCTCGTCAAGAGAAAAAATTACGTGAAAAACAACCGTGTGTGGGGAACAAGCTGTTCCCCCGTTTTAAATGACATTATTCACGGCGGTTTTTTAACGGCCGTGAATAATGATCGTGTGTACGCGGCATCACAGGAGAGAATTTCCCTTCCTCGGGGTAGATTTCCTCTCACTTCCTATTGTCCCCTTTCGTTTTCAAGTAGGAGTCGTTTGTAAGTTGGATGTTTGAAAGTAGGGGCCTGCCGTATATACTCTGCAGAAATTTGCCCCTTAGGTGTTGGTGTTGCCACAACACTGTAAGCCCTCACAGTTACTCTTGGTGGGCGCTGGAACGCCCTTCTGTGAACTATTATATCAGGAATTGTAATTACATGCCATTGTTGAACAGTGGTAGGAAAAATTGGGCCTTTGGTGGTGGTGCTGGTGCTGGTGCCACAACACTGTAAGCCCTCATTAGTTACTGTTGGTGTGTGCAGGAATGGGCCCTGCTGTGAATTATTAGATCAAGAATTGTAATTACATGCCCCTGTTAAACAGGGGCAGAAAAATTGGGCCTTAGGCACTAGTGCCACAACACTGCAACCCCTCACAGATACTGTAGTTGGAGCGCAGCAATGAGCCCTGTTGCAAAGTATTAGATCAAGAATTGTAATTACATGCCCCTGTTAAACAGGGGCAGAAAAATTGGGCCTAATGCCGTGTACACACGATCATTATTCACGGCGGTTAAAAAACCGCCGTGAATAATGACAGGAAAAACGAGGGAACCGCTTGGTTCCCTACACACGGTCGTTTTTCCCGTCATTTTTTCTCTTGACGAGAAAAACGACCGTCTGTGGGCTCCGCGGCAGTGTTTCCCTATGGGAAAACTGCCGCGGAAAAAAATGCTGGAAAAAACTACGAGAAAATTTAGAACATGTTCTATTTTTTCTCGTCGTTTTTTATGCCGTTTTTCTCGACGAGAAAAATGACATAAAGCCCACAGACGATCGTTTTTCTCGGCGAAATGAAAAAATTCTGTTTTTCTCGTCGAGAAAAGCGGTCGTGTGTACGCGGCATTAGGCACTGGTGCTGGTGCCACAACACTGCAACCCCTCACAAATACTGTACTTGGAGCGCAGCAATGAGCCCTGTTGCAAAGTATTGCATCAAAATTTGTAATTACACGCCCCTGTTAAACAGGGGCAGAAAAATTGGGCCTTAGCCACTGGTGGTGGTGCCCAGAACCAAAATGTTCTTTCAAGCTATCAGCATAATTATTGAGGAGGAAGAGGATAGTCACTCAGCATGACAGGATAGTCACTCTGCATCAGCATAGGCAGTCTTGAAGGGATCTGACATTTAAAAGAAAATTATTCTGTTGCATCAGCATCAGGTGCTTGGTAGCTGGTGGTGATCCAAGACTGATTCATTTTTATGAAGGTCAGTCGATCGACCGAGTCGGTTGACAGGCGCACCCTGTGATCAGTTACAAAGCCTCCAGCAGCACTGAATGTGCGTTCCGAAAGAATGCTGGATGCAGGACAGGCCAGTATCTCAATTGCATACTGTGCAAGCTCTGGCCAGTGATCCATCCTCAAGACCCAGTAACCCAGAGGATTTTCGGTGGGAAAGGTGTCCAAGTCTGATCTTGCCCCTAGGTATTCCTGCACCATGTAAGCCAGACGCTGGCGATGGTTGCTGGAACCGATCATACCTTTAAAAAATTGTCTGAACGCATCGGTCAGACGGCCACCTTCTCCACCGCTCCTTCTTTGACTGACCGAAGCCTCAGCAACACGTTGTCCAGGACCAGGAATTTGTAACCTCCCAGTCTCTGGGAACGCGTTGCACAGACCTTTCTGCAAGGCCTCCCGAAGATGCCTCATCCTCTGCTCCCTCTGCGACGGCAAGATAAGGTCCCCAACCTTACCCTTGTAACGTGGATCAAGGATGGTTGCCAGCCAGTAATTATCCCTCTCCTTGATCGCACGAATATGAGGATCCTTCCGCAGGCTTTGCAGGATCAGGGAGGCCATAGCGTAGGTTAGCTGAGGCATTCGGTGCGGAGTCCTCTGGGTCACTGAGGACAACATGATCCGCAGTCACCTCCTCCCAGCCACGTACAAGTCCATGGGTGTCTTGGGACTGTAATTGATACCTTGAAAACTGCTGCTGATGCTGAGTGATAGTCTCCACCTCCATGCTGACACAATCCTCCTCCTCCTCCTCCTCTTCCTGTGTGATAGCCGGGCCAGCAGGAACACTGTCTGGATAAAGGGGGCCTTGACAGGTAAGGAAGTCCTCCTCTTCCTGCCTCTGTTCTGCCTCAAGTGCCATGTCCATTATTCCACGCAGCGTGTGCTCCAACAGGTGGACAAGAGGGACAGTGTCAATGGTGCATGCACTGTCACTGCTCACCATCCTCGTGGCCTCCTCAAATGGTGCCAGGACAGTGCATGCATCCCTGATCATGGCCCACTGGCGTGGGGGAAAAAAGTCCAAGCTTCCCTGACACTGTCCTGGTGCCATATTGCAACAGATACTCATTGATGGCCCTCTGCTGCGTGTGCAGCCGCTGCAGCATGGCCAACGTAGAGTTCCACCTGGTGGGCATGTCACAGATTAGGCGGTTCTTGGGCAGGTTGTAATCCTTTTGCAGGAGAGACAGCCGAGCACTGGCATTATATGACCGGCAGAAATGCCCACAGAGTTTCCTGGCCTGCTTCAGGACCTCCTGTAAGCCCGGGTACCTGCCCAAGAACCGCTGCACCACCAAGTTAAGGATGTGAGCCAAACAGGGAACATGGGTCAGTTGTCCCTGTTGGAGGGCGGAGAGGAGGTTGGTGCCCTTGTCGGAAACCACCTTTCCTGGCTTAAGCTGGCGTGGCGTCAACCACCTCTGAGCCTGCCCCTGCAGAGCTGACAGAATCTCTGCCCCAGTGTGGCTCCTGTCCCCCAAGCACACCAGCTCAAGCACCGCATGGCATCTTTTTGCCTTCGTACTTGCGTAGCCCCTTGAACGCCTACGGAGCACCGCTGGTTCCGAGGACAAATCAGCAGAGGAAGAGGCCATGGAGGAAGAAGAAGATGAGGGGGTGGAGGAGAGAGGTGTGTCAGAATCACCAGTAGTAACATTTTGGATGTGTGGTGGAACAACCTCCAACACTACTGCACCTTGTCCTGCATCCTTCCCTGCTGCCAGCAGAGTCACCCAATGTGCCGTGAAAGATAGGTAACGTCCCTGTCCATGCCTGCTGGACCATGAGTCAGCGGTAATATGCACCTTACCACTGACCGCTCTGTCCAGCGAGGCCAAGACATTGCCTTCCACATGATGGTAGAGAGCCGGAATCGCCTTCCGTGAGAAAAAGTGTAGTTTAGGAACCTGCCACTGAGGAACCGCACATTCCACAAACTCATGGAAGGGGGAAGATTCTACCAACTGAAAAGGCAGCAGTTGAAGTGCTAGCAATTTAGTCAAGCTCACATTCAACCGCTGGGCATGGCATGTGGATGGCTGGGAGCGAACGTCTTTCGGCGGTGCAGCAGCTGGGCAGGGAAATTTGCCTGGTACAATCGGACGTCGGTGTACCGATAGCAGATTGCCCGCAAGTACTTGGCTGTGACACACCCAATTCTAAACCTTCATTCCTCTCAGTTCAGGTTTCTGAGAGGACTGAAGGTATAGCGGGGTTGGAGATCCCAGCTGATGAGGAGCAAGGAGAGATCCGCTTTGTTCTTTGGTGTGGGTCTTTTAGGTAAGCTTGCCAACGGACTGCATGGCAGGTCGACATATGTCTGGTCAAGCACGTGGTGCCCAAGCGGCTGATGTTTTGGCCACGCGAGATACGCTTTAGATATATGTTGCAAATGGCAACGGTGCGATCTGCTGCACACGTCTGAAAAAAGGCCTACACCAAAAACGTTTTGAATAACGTGCAGAGACAGCAGCGCCCTGCACATGCGGAGCTCTGCAGTGTGATGCAGTCGGTGTGCTGCCCTTAAGCTGACTCCTGGAGGGCATCCTGCCTCGATGGAGATGTGCCTCCTCCTCCTCCTCCTCTCTCCTATCAGGCACCCACGTGGAGTCAGTGACCTCATCATCCCCTCCCTCCTCATCACTGGAGCCAATCTGGCAGTATGCTGCAGCTGGGGGAACATGACTGCCAGATAGCTGACCTTGTTGGGCACCCCCTCTCTCTGGGCTCACGTTACTACCCCCTCTCTTTGAGCTCACATTACTGCCTTCCTCCAGCTGGGTTCCATCATTGGAGCCTTCAAAACGCTGGGCATCCTCCTGGAGCATGTACCCAACACTGTGCTCAAACAGTTTAGGGGACTCCTCAGGAGGACATGGTGGGGCTAGGGAAGGAGTGACTGATGCCATTGAGCCGAGGGAAGCGGCCGCTTTGGCAGCTGCTTTGCCAGACAAAGTACCCTGAGCCTGGGTGAGAGAGGATGAGGAGGAGGAGGACGGCTTGGTCATCCACTCTACCAAGTCTTGGGCATGTTGAGCATGAGGATGCACCATGTCCACAACCAGCAGCACAGTTGCCTCTAGACACAGAGCCTGCTTGCACTCTTTTATTGCCTCGTGACTGTCTGCCTCTCATTGTTTGCCTTCCAGACATACTAATGGCCTGCAGTGAGATGTAGCTTAGCTGCACAAAGGTGGGATGTATATATATATATATATATATTTGTCTGTACTGATAATGCAGCTATCAGAATCAACTGCCTGCTGTGGTGTTAGTATGGGAAAAGCAGCAATTGCAGAGGACACAGTACACTGAAAATACTTGCAGCTCTCTGCTTGTGGTTTTATTATGAGAACACCACTATAATAGTCAATAACTGTATTCAGGTAAGCTTTAGGTGAACACTAGGCAAAGCACACAGTACACTAAGTGAAACACTGACTGTCTGCAGCTAGCACAATCACTTGCCTGCCTGTCACAGTATAGAGACTAACTTTATTCTAGTGAGCTTTAGGTGAACGCTATGCAAAGAACACAGTAGTACACTAAGTGAAACACTGACTGTCTGCAGCTAGCACAATCACCTGCCTGCCCTTCACAGTATAGAGACTAACTGTATTCAGGTGAGCTTTAGGTGAACGCTATACAAAGCTCACAGTAGTACACTAAGTGAAACACTGACTGTCTGCAGCTAGCACAATAACATGCCTGCCTGTCACAGTATAGAGACTAACAGGAACGGATCTAGCTAAACTCAATACAGTGTATAAATATATATACAACACCTAGGATGCATATATATCCTCTACACACTGTAACTGCAGCTAACTGACTCGCCTGCCTGCTCTATCTAACTCAATATAAATGACACTGTGGGGCTGATTTACGAAACGTTTGCGCCATGAGTATCGGCGCATCTGCGCGCGCAATGGCTGTTTTGGAATTTACAAAACATTAGCGCCGGTAGCGCAGCCCTATTTCCCATTTACTATAGTGTTCTCGGCGGACGGGAGGAGGCGCTCAGTGCACCATTATGGACCTGGCGCACGGCATCTTAAAATCTAAATATAAAGAAGCTGGAAGTGCCAATATAATGAGGGTGATGTGGGGTGATGTGAGGAAGTATAGTGACACCTGCCCAAGTAACAAACATGCCCAAAATAGAGTGAGACAGTAACTTTTTCAGAACCAGCCCGCTGCGCCGGCAAGTACGTTTAGAACTGCGGGAAGTTTTTTTGAGCTCAGCGCGGGAATTTTACTCATTCAAACGCGCCAAGACACTGCGCCGGCAAAATCTTAGTAAATGTCAAGTCACATAACTCAATTTGCATAAGTTGAACAGGCGCAGCCCTGAACTTGCCAGTGTGCCAGCAAAATGACATTTCTAAAGGAAAAAAAAAGGCATTTAAAAGCACCCGCGGCTATAATGAATTGTCGGCTCCCGGCAATATAGAGAAAAGTCATTGAAAGTCATTGATAAAAACAAAAAAAAATGTGTGGGGGGTCCCCCAAATTCCATTACCAGGCCCTTCAGGTCTGGAATGGATATTAAGGGGAACCCTGCCGCAAATAAAAAAAAAATGCGTGCGGTTCCCCCAAATATCCATACCAGGCCCTTCAGATCTGGTATGGATTTTAAGGGGAACTCCACCCCAAATTTAAAAAAAAAATGGCGTGGAGTCCCCCCAAAAATCCACACCAGACCCTTATCCGAACACGCAACCTGGCAGGCCACAGGAAAAGAGGGGGGGATGAGAGAGCGGCCCCCTCCCTCCTGAACCGTACCAGGCCACATGCCCTCAACATGGGGAGGATGTCCCCATGTTGATGGGGACAAGGGCCTCATCCCCACAACCCTTGCCCGGTGGTTGTGGGGGTCTGCGGGTGGGGGGCTTATTAGAATCTGGAAGACCCCTTTAACAAAGGGGACTCCCAGATCCCAGCCCCCCCCCTGTGTGAAATGGTAATGGGGTACAAATGTACCCCCTACTATTTCACAAAGAAAGTGTCAAAAATGTTAAAAATGACAATAGCCGGTTTTTAACAATTCCTTTATTAATGTCTTCTCTTCCATCTTCTTCTTCTTCTATCTTCTTCTGTTCTCCATTCGGGTTTCTTCCTCCATCTTGTTCTTCATCTTCCTCTTCATCTTCTTCTTCATCTTCCTTCTTCTTTCGGTGTTCTCGTCCGCATCTTGCTCCGGCTTCTTCTTCCCTTCTTCTTCGGCCGCTCCGTTTGAATTGGAGGTTCTTGCTGTGTGACGCTTCAGTTCTTCTCTTGGTCCGCTGCCACCCGGTGACCCCGCCCCCCTCTGACACCACGGGGAAAGTCCCATGTGCGTCAGAGGGGGGCGGGGTCACCGGGTGGCAGCGGACCAAGAGGAGAACTGAAGAACTGAAGCGTCACACAGCGGGAACCTCCAATTCAAACGAAGAAAGAAGAAGGGAAGAAGAAGCCGGAGCAAGATGCAGACGAGAACACCGAAAGAAGAAGGAAGATGAAGATGAAGGGGAAGATGAAGAACAAGATGGAGGAAGAAACCCGAATGGAGAACAGAAGAAGGTGGAAGAAGAAGATGGAAGAAGAAGATGGAAGAAAAGAGAAGACATTAATAAAGGAATTGTCAAAAACCGGCTATTGTCATTTTTTACATTTTTGACACTTTCTTTGTGAAATGGTAGGGGTACATTTGTACCCCATTACCATTTCACACAGGGGGGGGGCCGGGATCTGGGGGTCCCCTTTGTTAAAGGAGTCTTCCAGATTCTGATAAGCCCCCCGCCCGCAGACCCCCAAAACCACCGGGCAAGGGTTGTGGGGATGAGGCCCTTGTCCCCATCAACATGGGGACATCCTCCCCATGTTGAGGGCATGTGGCCTGGTATGGTTCAGGAGGGAGGGGGGGCCGCTCTCTCGTCCCCCCCTCTTTTCCTGCGGCCTGCCAGGTTGCGTGCTCGGATAAGGGTCTGGTGTGGATTTTTGGGGGGACTCCACACCATTTTTTTTTTATTTGGGGTGGAGTTCCCCTTAAAATCCATACCAGATCTGGAGGGCCTGGTATGGATATTTGGGGGAACCGCACGCATTTTTTTTTAAAATTTGCGGCAGGGTTCCCCTTAATATCCATTCCAGACCTGAAGGGTCAAAGACTTTCAATGACTTTTATCTGTATTGAAGGGAACCAGCAATTCATTACAGCCGCGAGTACTTTTTAATGACTAGTATTTTACTTTAGAAATGTCATTTTGCTCTTCAACTGTTATAAACATGGAAAACATGCGCTACTTTCCAGGCATACTATAGACACCCCCCAGGTATGATATTTAGAGCCAGTTCACACCGGATGCAGTGCAGTGCGTTTTTTTGATGCATGAAAAACGCAAAGAAAGTTGATCACATTAATGCCAATGGCATAGTTCACACCACTGCAGTCCGTTCCAGTGCGTTTCAGAAAGGAAAAAAAAATGGTCATGCTGCATTTTTTAGGTACAGAACTGTACTGGACCGCAGTATAACACATCAAAAACGCTACGGAACGTACCAAAAACGCACTGGAATGCACCGGAACGCACCTAAATGCACCAAAGACGCACTGCAACACACTTGTCCTAAGTGAAAAGAGGGGGGAAAAAACACTGGACTGCATCAAAAACGCATCAAAAATGCACTGGAATGTGTTAACGCGCATGCAGAAAAGCACCTGGAACGCATCCAGACTGCGTATCTATGGTGTGAACTAGGGCCAGTTCACACCATAGAAACGCAATCCGGATGCGTTCCAGGTGCTTTTTTGCATGCAAGTTTTTGATGCGTTCTAGTGCATTTTTGGTACGTTTTTGATGCAGTCCAGTGCTTTTTTTTCACCCCTCTTTTTTATTAACCATAGATCAGGACAAGTGTGTTCCAGTGCGTTTTTGGTGCATTTAGGTGTGTTCCTGTGCGTTCCAGTGCGTTTATGATGCGTTTTGCTGCGTTCCAGAACAGTCCAGTGCAGGTAAAATGCAGCATGTTCTACTTTTTTTTTGTGGAACTGGAACGCACTGGAACAAACACTGCCATTTAGAACCATATAACCAACTTTCCATGCATTTTTGATGCATAAAAAACGCAATGGACTGCATGTGGTGTGAAATGGCCCTTAAGCAATTTGGCATATTTAAAGGCACTTCTCCTTGTTTTGTTTTTGGTGTTGTCCAAATTGGTGACATTGATATATGTCCTTTAGGGTGGGACCTGGGCCCCCATTTTAAGGCCAATAACTAGAAGATAAGCCAGTCAAGTGGGAATTGGGGACCAGCAAAATTAACAAGTCAGTTCCCATAGACTGCAATGGTATTTGTAGGTAGGGGGGGGGGGGTGATTGTCCCATCTCTAATTTTGTAGCATGCTGGATGATGTGCTTAATTTTGGATGGGGGGGGGGGGTATTTTCTGCTAGCTGCATTTGAGTTCTTCTGAGCATGCCCAGGCAGTTAGATTTTTTTTGTGGTGCTTTTTGTGTGTGAACAGCACCTGGATATTTCTGGGCATGCTCAGAGAGTGTTTTTATGGGTTAGTAATTGAAGGACATCCTTAACAGGTGTAGCCACTTTGAAGTTCAGTCTCTACATTGGGTGAACTTGCATTTTGGGTGTTTCATGGACTGTGCATGTGTTTTCAATTGCCTCATTAGCTCACAAACCTATGTTATATAAAGCTCGCAGATAGCATTCTCTCCCTTGCCCTGAAAAGAGGCAAGTATGTGCGCGTGCGTGGGTGGGGGGCAAAAAGTACATTTTGGTGTCCTTATCGAGTTTGTAACACATGTATTTTATTTGTTATGTCTTTGCAAAACAGGTGTTTGTTTTAATTTTGTGGATTGTATTTTTTTGTGTGGGGGAAATATTCCCCTGAAATAATTTTGATGTTGTTAATGTGTGTCGTTTGTTCACTTTGATTTAATTGTCAGTGCTGCATTATTTAATTGTCTGTGCTGCATTATTTTTGATGTCAAGATGTTGTGAGTCTGTAACTGTTTCAAATTGACCCTGTTTTTTATTTTGGCTTTCCTTTTGTTTTGTTGACCAATAAAATTTGATGCAAAGTTTTGAGGTTTGTTTTGCGTTTTCTTTGCAACAAATGTGACAGCTGATTGGCATGTCAAAACAAAACAGGTGTGATTTGTCTACCCTGGTGCCTTCATGCTAGCATATGCATGTATTGTGTGCTGCCATGGATAATCACCAGGAAATGAAAAATACAGAACGGTAAGTATTCAATTTTTTATTTTTACTGCAGTGGTTCTCAACCTCAGTCCTCAAGTACCCCCAACAGGACGTGTTTTGTGAATTTATCTTATTGAGAATTGCTGTCCAAAATACAAAACCATTGACTGTGATTTAAAGCACATGTGCAAGATGATGGAAAACCTGCAAACATGGCCTGTTGGGGGTACTTGAGAAGCACTGATTTAGAGCACTGCACTTAAAAATAGCTCAAGGCAATACGATTCTAATTGTGGGCATTTTGAGGGAAACAAAGTAAGTGTTAGAACCCCCTGCTTTTTTTTATTTTAGGTTGGGCTTTGTGTCCCCTTTTAGTAAAATTGGCTTCACTTCCTGTCACACAGCTAATGTCTTTTCTTGGGGACACACAGATCAATCTAACTAGTGTCCCCATTAAGCAAATTGCACTCTAGCACTTTGTTGTGTACACCCCAAATCATTGGGTAGTTTGGGGTTTAGTAAAGACAAATCCACTCTGCAGTAAAAGTGTAGCTGCTGAAAATCTGAGGGATCACTGGTGATTGTAACATCCAATCATGTAAAAGCAAAGATGGTGTTTTTTTGTTTGCATGTCCCCCTCGGATATCCAGCAAGTGCACTTGTAGTGCAAAGTAGATTTGCCTTTAGTAAATAAACCCCAAAGTCCAAAATACCTAATAATTTGGGGTGTACCCCGCAAAATGCTGGAGTGCAATGTACATAATGGGGAAAGTATTTAGATTGACCTGTGTGTCCCCAAGGAAAGCCATTGGTAGGGATTTCCCCTCACTTCCTGTGTGGCTATGTGACAGGAAGTGAATTATTTGGAAGGATAAAGTGGCCAAATTTGGGAGTTGTCTTCACCCTATCAGGGGTGCAGACATCCCCAAAAACTGTCTAGACTTGTAATCCCTCTGCACTCTATCCCCAAGCAAAAATAAGAAAGGATTTCATTTAGTTTAACTTTGCAAAGACACATTCCTAAGTTAAATTGTGATGCATGTCAATGGCCCATGTAGACCCTCTTTAATCACTTGAGATCAGCGCTATAACTGATCGACGGCCACAGCACGGTCCTCAATTGCCGGGAGTCCGTCAATAGACGTCCTCCCCTTCGCGCGCGCTGTGGTCACCGAGTCACTGAGACTCGGGTGATGACAGATCCGAGTAAGGGGCCCGATCCCTGCCCTTTACCATGTGATCAGCTGTCAGCCAATGACAGCTGATCACGTGATGTAAACAAAAGCTGGGTAATGGTTTTTGTTTTCTCCTTGTGCTGACAGCGTGATCATAAAAAAAGGCAATCACCGGCTTATGTGCAAGAGACATTGGGCCCGAAGAGGAAGAGGCAATTCTGCGTCATCTGTGACAATCAGTAGCCCCTGCCAGTGCCACCTATCAATGCCCACCACTGGTGCCAATCAGTGCCGCCTAGCAGTGCTGCCTATCAGTGCCCATCACTGCCAACTATCATTGCCACATAGCAGTGCCACTTCTCAATGCCCACCAGTGCCAACTAGCAATGCCACCTCTCAGTGCCCACCCTTGCCACCTTATCGGTGCCCATCAGTGCAGTCTCATCAGTGTACATCAATGAAGGATAAAAATTACCTTTTTTCTAAATTTTCGAAATATTAACCACTTTCCTACCGCCCACCGTCAAATGACGTCCTTGGCTTTGTGCGGTGACATCTGAATGATGCCTGCAGTTGCAGGCATCATTCAGATATCATTCTTTTCAGCCGGCGATTCTGTGCACGATAAAAATGATCATAGCGGCAGTTCCGCCGCTTGATCGTTCTTATAGGCGGCGGGAGGGGACGTTCCCCCCCCCCTCCCGCTGCCATCCGGTGCTTCTCCGGGCTCTCCCGTGCCATCTGGGGCTCGGAGAACGAATTGGCCGGCGCCGGATGGGAAGCATAGAGATGACTGGTGACCAGATGGTCGCCAGTCATCTCTATGACCGTCGGAGGCCCGGGCGCAACGTTATGACATCACGCCGGGTTCCAGTATGTAAACAAAGCCGTGACCTCGGCTGTCAGCATGAGATCGGTGAATTTTTTTGACCGATCTCATGCTTTCCAGCCTGGAGGAGAAATGTGGGGTCTTATTGACCCTGCATCTCTCCATAAAGAGGACCTGTCACAATAGATTCCTATTACAAGGGATGTTTACATTCCTTGTAATAGGAATAAAAGTGATCAAAAAAACGAAAAAGTTAAAAAAAGAGTAAAATACAAAAAAGTTAAAAAAACAAACAAAAATAAAACGCCCATGTCCCCGCTAGCTCACGCTCAGAAGCGAACACACACGTAAGTCCCGCCCACATAGTAAACGCCGTTCAAAGCACACATGTGAGGTATTGCTGCGTGCCTTAGAACGAGTGCAACAATTCTAGCACTAGACCTCCTCTGTAATGCGAAAATGGTAACGTGTAAAAATTTTGAAAGCATCGCCTAGGGAGATTTTTAAGTACTGAAGTTTGGTGTCATTCCATGAGTGTGCGCAATTTTAAAGCGTGACATGTTAGGTATCTATTTACTCAGCATAACAACATCTTTCACATTATCCCCAAAAATTGGGCTAACTTTACTGTTTTGTATTTTTTTTTTATTCATGAAACCATTTTTTTTTTTTTTAAAAAGGCGTTTGAAAATGTATTGCGCAAATACCGAGCGAGTTAAAAATTTGCAATGACCGCCATTTTATTCCCTAGGGTGTCTGCTAAAAAAACATATATAATGTTTGGGGTTTTGAAGTCATTTTCTAGCCCTAAATTTATGATTTTTACATGAAGGAGAGAAGTGCCAGAATAGGCCCAGTGCTGAAGTGGTTAAAATATCCAATTTTTTTTTTTTTAGTCGGTCTTTTGTATTTCTAGAAAAAGAAATAAACGCAGAGGTGATCAAATAGCACCAAAAGAAAGCTCTATTTGTGTGCCAAAAAATTATACATTTTCATTGGGTTACAGTGTTGTATGAGCGCGCAATTGTCATTCAAAGTGCATCAGCGCTGAAATGTGAAAATTGGTTTGGGCAGGAAGGGGGTTTAAGTGGCCAGTGCGCAAGTGGTTAATATAAGGCTACATGCACACGGACGTTTTTCCAGCCGCTTGTTTTAGCGTTTTTAGCAGCTTAAAAACGTCTCTCCATGTTAGCCTATGGCCTCATGGCCACCATGGCGTTTTTGAGCTGTAAATGGCATAGGCGTTTTTATGCCCCATGTACACGGGACGCTGGTGCAAAGTGTTCAGAACTAAGGTTGAAAGCGGCGTTTAGAAAGGCGCGCTTTGTGGCGTTTGCATGCCGCGTTTTACTACATTTGCGTCTATATGCGTTTAGTTAGGAAACATCATAAGGAGCCGCCCTAAGCTCCAAAAACAGTATTATTAACGATTGCAGCTATTTTGTGAGACCAGAGTGAGTATCAGCAGCTGAGAGAGCAGCAGTGTACTTGTATTTAGCGTGTCACTTGCCACATCACTTGCCCCAAGTTGTGGATTGTCCACTTGCCACGTCAGCTGCCCCAAGTTGTGGATAATGGTCCACTTGCCACGTCAGCTGCCCCAAGTTGTGGATTGTCCACTTGCCACGTCAGCTGCCCCAAGTTGTGGATTGTCCACAATGCAATGGAAGCAATTTCCTTAATTTATATATATATATATATATATATATTTATTTTTTATTTATTTTTTGAATGGTTTTTCCTCATTTGCCATAATTTTTGAGTTTATCAATGTAAAAAAAAGAGGTCACCTTTAAAAACGCTTCTAAACTAAAATGCGGCTAAACGCCGGTACTGCATCTGAAGGCATTTTTAGGCTTTGTGAAAAACGATGTTAAACGCAACTGCAGATGTTTTTTTTCCAGTGTTTTGGATGTAATAGAATTAAATGGACCCGGATCCAAAACGCAAGTACCGCGATTTTGCGGCAATTTTTATTTTATTTTTAACCTGTTTATAGCTGGTTGTTAAAGGAAATGTAAAAAAAAAATAAACATTGCCGGGTCTAAAAAAAAAAAAAACTAGAAAAAAAACAGCGTGGGGTCCCCCCCCCAGGTCCATACCAGGCCTTTGGGTCTAGTATGGATTCAAAGGGGACCCCCCCAACAAAATGGAAAAAAAATGGCGTGGATGACGTCACAGTCACGGGGAATGATGGGACTGTGATGTGATACGGGGGCGGGGTCAGCGAGTGGCATCACCCGTTGACCACGCCCCATGCCAATATAAGTGGGTGCGCTCCGCGGGCAAAGCATTGTAGCGGCGGAGAGCGACGAGGCAACATCGGATGGAGAGAAGAGGGAAGAAGACGACGATGAAGACCGGGACCCCGCTACCAAAAGAGCTGGAAGAAGATAGCGGGGCGCCCGGCAGAAGGCAGAAAGAACCGGAGATCGTGGAGAAGGCACCGGAGAGCGGGAGAAGAACCGGAGAGCGCGGAGACGACACCGGAGAACAGAACAAGAGACCCCCCGAAGTCGGAAGAAGACGAGGATGAAGACCGGGGCCCCGCTAGCAAAAGAGCTGGAAGAAGATAGCGGGGCGCCCGGCAGAAGGCAGAAAGAACCGGAGATCATGGAGAAGGCACTGGAGAGCGGGAGAAGAACCGGAGAGCGCGGAGACGACACCGGAGAACAGAACAAGAGACCCTCAAAGTCTGAAGAAGATGACGATGAAGACCGGGACCCCGCTAGCAAAAGAGCTGGAAGAAGATAGCGGGGCGCCCGGCAGAAAGACCCCCGAAGACGGAAGAAGACGACGAGGAAGCCCGGGACCCCGCTAGCAAAAGAGCTGGAAGAAGATAGCGGGGCGCCCGGCAGAAAGACCCCCGAAGTTGGAAGAAGACCCCCGGAGCTGCCTAATAAATGACTTTAAAAACCTGTGTTGTGTTTTTTATTGACTTTTTTGCCACCAGGTGAATGGGTAGGGGTACGATGTACCCCATACTCATTCACATAGGGTTGGGGGGCCGGCATCTGGGGGCCCCCTTATTAAAGGGGGCTCCCGGATTCCGATAAGCCCCCCGCCCGCAGACCCCAACAACCAACGGCCAGGGTTGTCGGGAAGAGGCCCTTGTCCCCATCAACACGGGGGCAGGGTGCTTTGGGGTGGGGGGGCCGCAGGTCGCCCCAAAGCACCAAACCCCCCATGTTGAGGGCATGCGGCCTGGTACGGTTTAGGAGGGAGGGGGGCCGCTCTCGTCCCCCCCTCTTCCCCTGCGGCCTGCCAGGTTGCGTGCTCGGATAAGGGTCTGGTTTGGATTTTGGGGGGACCCCCATGCCGTTTTTCGGCTTAGGGGGTTCCCCTTAAAATCCATACCAGACCTAAGGGCCTGGTATGCTCCTGAAGGGGAACCCATGCCGGTTTTTTCATTAAAATTTGGCGTGGAGTTCCCCTTCATGATTCATACCAAACACGACAGCGAGCAAGAGGCTGCCGAGAACCAGTGCGATGCCATTGCGCTGGAGACATTCTCGGACAGGTAGTCGCCTCTAGGACACGACTTGAGCGGCTGATTCATGCTCAGGTCGTGTCCAAGTTGCCTCGCAAAGTCGCGCTGTCCCTGTGTCAGCCGGCACACGAGTCGCCCCGTGAGTCGGATCGGCTTTATCCGACTTCCCGGGCGACCTCTATTCAAATCAATGGGCTCCCATAGGGAACCATTCATTTTCAATAGAGCGCCGCTGACATTTTTATTTACTATAACAGTGCGCCGCTGGTTCCTGCGCCCAGTGAAGGAGTTATCCGGCGCACCAATTAAGGTATGAACCGGCGCAGCGCACTGTTATTAGTAAATCACCCCCTGTCTGTCTCTGTTCTCTCTTTTCAGAGCCTATGGCCTTATATAGTGTGGGGCGTGTACTAAACCCCCTAAACCATAATTGGCCAAAGCCACCCTGGTTTGGCCAATTACGGCTCTCTGTTCAGACGGCGCTGTGATTGGCCAAGCATGCGGGTCATAGTGCATGCTTGGCCAATCAACAGCCAGCAATGCACTGCGATAAATTATGGGCCGTGACACGCCATTAGAATTTGGCGCGAACGGCCTATAATGTTCAATCTTCGTTGAACGATCGAACAGCCGATGTTCGAGTCGAACATGGGTTCGACTCGAACTCGAAGCTCATCCCTATTTCCCAGTAGTAAACCTTTCATCCAAATTCTAAATTGCTGTATTTGTAATTTTCAAAAGCCAGTATAAAGGAATAGTAGTGGTAAAAAATAGCACTTGTGGGTTTAACTAATCTTTTTTTTTTAGGTTAATTCTCCTTTAACCACTTAACCCCCGGACCATATTGCTGCTTAATGACCAGGCCACTTTTTGCGATTCGGCACTGCGTCGCTTTAACTGACAATTGCGCAGTCATGCGACGTGGTTCCCAAACAAAATTGACGTTCTTTTTTTCCCACAAATGGAGCTTTCTTTTGGTGGTATTTGATCACCTCTGCGGTTTTTATTTTTTGCGCTATAAACAAAAATAGAGCGACAATTTTGAAAAAAAATCAATATTTTTTACTTTTTGCTATCATAAATATCCCCCAAAAATATATAAAATAAAAAAAAAAATTCCTCAATTTAGTTTGATACATATTCTTCTACATATTTTTGGTAAAAAAAATCGCAATAAGCGTTTATTGATTGGTTTGCGCAAAAGTTATAGCTTCTACAAAATAGGGGACTGTTTTATGGCATTTTTATTAATAATAGTTTTTTTTACTAGTTATGGTGGCGATCAGCAATTTTAACATGACTGCGACATTATGGCGGACACATCGGACACTTTTGACACCATTTTGGGACCATTGTCATTTTTACAGCGATCAGTGCTATAAAAATGCACTGATTACTGTAAAAATGACGCTGGCAGTGAATGGGTTAACCACTAGGTGGCGCTGCAGGGGTTAGGTGTTTCCTAGGGAGTGATTCTTACTGTGAGGGGGCGTGGCTACACGTGACACATCACTGATGACACATCACTGCTGGGCGGCAGATTTAAAGGGACGTACCTGTACGTCAATCTGCCTGCCCGTGCCATTCTGTCTACGTACATCGGCGTGTGCCGATTGGCGAGTGGTTAAGGGGGCGTGGCGGGGGGGGTGTCCTATGCCTGCATGCTTTTGCTAGTAGGTGTCCCTCATTCCCATCTTAAAAAGTTGGAAAGTATGCATTGGTAATAACACAATTTAGCATACAAAGTGATTATATTTTAGCACAATTTAGCATACATAAACAATTGTATTATAATTATAATAATAATGATAATATTAATAAATAGTTAGATGTAAATCATGAAATTAACCACTTAACGACCCGCCCATAGACGAATGACGTCTACAAGGCAGTTAGTTAATTCTGGGAGGGCGTACATAGACGTCCTCCCAGAATCCAGGGGACCCGGCGCATCACGGATCACGGTAAAAGGCCGCTGATAGCGGTCGTTTACCACGTGATCGCTCCGTCAAATGGCGGAGCGATCACTTGTAAACAAACCAGCGTCATATCATGACACAGGTTCCTCTCTCCCCTCTCTGTACCGATCGGTACAGTGTGAGAGGGGAGAGATCCATCTATCCCTGCTCAGCCATCCCTGCAATACCCTGCGATAGCCTGCAATACTCTGCAATACCCTCCAATACTCTGCAATACCCAGCCATACTCTGCAATACCCAGCCATACTCTGCAATACCCAGCCATACTCTGCCATACCCAGCCATACTCTGCCATACTCTGCCATACTCTGCCATACTCTGCCATACTCTGCCATACTCCGCTGTACTTGGCCTCTGTATGTGGCCAGGCTGTGGAAGTCTCACACATGTGGTATCGCTGTACTCAGGAGGAGTAGGAGAATCTATTTTGGGGTGTCGTTTTTGGTATGTACATGCTATGTGTTAGAACACATTGTATAAATGGACAACTTTGTGTTAAAAAAAAAATGTGTTTTAACCATACCTCCCAACTTTTTGAGATGGGAATGAGGGACACCTATCAAGTATGCAGGCATAGGACACAACCCTTGCCACGCCCCCTTAAAGGAGAATTGTACAAAAAAATTAAATTGGTTAAACCAACAAGTGCTTTTTTTTACCACTACTATTCCTTTATATTGGCTTTTAGAATTTACAAATGCAGCAATTTACAAATCAGATAAAAGGTTTAGCAATGGGAAACACTTTTTGATAGATAAAAAGTGCATTTTATATACATCTATATAGATCAGACCAAAATGAGGGACAAATGAGGAGGAATGAGGGACAGAGGGACATTGCTCCGAATCAGGGACAGTCCCTCGAAATCAGGGACAGTTGGGAGGTATGTTTTAACCACTTCCCGCCCGCCAGCCGTCATATGACGTCCTTGATTTTGTGCAGGGATATCTGAATGATGCCTGCAGCTACAGGCATCATTCAGATATCAGCATTTTCAGCTGGCGATTCCCTACACCATAAGAATGATCATAGCGGCTGTTCCGCTGCTTGATTGTTCTTATGGGAGGCGAGAGGGGACGTCCCCTCCCGCCACCCTCCGGTGCTTCTACCGACTCACCGCTACGATCGAAGCCAGGATCGTTGTTTTTTTTTATTATTTCATGCTTCCCAGCCTAGAGGTGAGATGTGGGGTCTTATTGACCCCATAGCTCACTGTAAAGAGGACCTGTCATGCCATATTCCTATTACAAGGGATGTTTACATTAGTAATAGGAATAAAAGTGATCAAAAAAATAATTTTTGGGGAAAAACATGTCAAACTAAAATAAAGTAAAATGAACAATAAAAAATAAATACATTTTAAAGCGCCCCTGTCCCTGTGTGCTTGCATACAGAAGCGAACGCATACGTAAGTCCCGCCCACATATGAAAACGGTGTTCAAACCACACATGTGAGGTATCGCTGCGAATGTTAGTGCGAGAGAAATTTTTTTGGCCCTAGACCTCCTCTGTAACTAAAAACATGTAACCAGTAAAAATATTTAAAGCGTCGCTTATGGGGATTTTTAAGTAGCGATATTTGGCGCCATTCCACGAGCGTGTGCAATTTTAAATGGTGACATGTTAGGTATCTATTTACTCGGTGTAACTTCATATTTCATATTATACAAAAACATCGGGCTAACTTTACTGTTTTTTTGTTTTTTTTTAAAGCACAAAACCGTTTTTTTTTCCAAAAAAGACGCGTTCGAAAAAGTTCTGCGCAAATACCGTGCAAGATTAAAAGTTGCAACAACCGCCATTGTATTCTCTAGGGTCTTTGCTAAAAAAATATATATAATGTTTTGGGGTTCTATGTAATTTTCTAGCAAATAAATGATGATTTTTACATGTAGGAGAGATATGTCAGAATTGGCCTGGGTGCTCCAGAACGCCTGAAGGTGCTCCCTGCATGTTGGGCCTCTGTATGTGGCCATGCTGTGTAAAAGTCTCACACATGTGGTATCGCCATACTCGGGAGTAATAATGTTGCGTACCTTACAGCGGAGCCGAGGAAGAGGGGGCGGCCTCTCGCACGGTGCCGGTCACTGCACCCCCTGGAGGTGGAGACAGGGAATGCAGGGGTACGAGAGGGTGCAGGTGCTTGTTGGTTCAGGTGGAGTCTCTTGGAGGCACTGGAAACCTCTTCAAGCACCAGAGCTGCAGTAACCAGACGTCAGATCCGTTCAGGGAAGATCCAGTAGAATAAACAGGTGCAAGCAGGAGTCGGCAGCGGGCTGGCTGGGAGGTACCAAATCAAGAGACAAGTTGTGGTTAAAGTCCAGGCCGGGGTCAGTATAACACGCAGAGGCAGACAAGCAGAAAAGGGAGATCCAAGAAGGGTAGACAAACAAGCCAGGTATTTTCAGGAACAGGTCAATCCAATAGCAGGTCACACAGGAACACAGGTACTAGCTGAAAGACAATCCAGCACTGACATTCTGTAGATTCACGTTTAAATAGGACGCTGCGCGCCGGTACTGGCGGGGGCACGAGCACGCACTTGTGGGGGCGCGCTACCGCGCATGCCCGCTCTGGGTCCTATACTTCCCAGTCTAGTTGTCCACACATGTGCATTAGCGCTAACAGGCCGGTAATTCCTTGCTGACACCCGGAACTGAGTACTTTGTTGCACTGGTTCTCTGACAAATAGCAGAATGTGTTTTGGGGTGTAATTTGTGGTATGCATATGCTGTGTGTGAGAAATAACCTGCTAATATGACAATTTTGTGGGGGGGAAAAAAGAAAAAAAAAATATTGATTTTGCAAAGAATTGTGGGAAAAAATGACAACTTCAAAAAACTCACCATGCCTCTTTCTAAATACCCTGGAATGTACTTTTCTGGCATGTTAGGGTCTCAAGAAATGAGATAGGCCGTCAGTACTTCAGGTGTGATAAATTTTCAGATATTGGCACCATAGCTTGTGGACTCTATAACTTTCACAAAGACCAAATAATATACACCAATTTGTACTTATTTTTACCAAAGAAATGTAGCAGTAAAAATTTTGGCCAAAATTTATGAAGAAAAATGACTAATTTGCTAAATTTTATAACAGAAATTAAGAAAAATAATTTTTTTACAGAATTTTCAGTTTGTTTTTTTTTCATAGCGCAAAAAATAAAAAACCCAACAGTGACACCGGTGATTAAATACCACCAAAAGATAAACGGTGATTAAATACCACCAAAAGATAAAACCACCAAATAATATACACCAATTTGTACTTATTTTTACCAAAGAAATGTAGCAGTAAAAATTTTGGCCAAAATTTATGAAGAAAAATTACTAATTTGCTAAATTTTATAACAGAAATTAAGAAAAATTATTTTTTTACAGAATTTTCAGTTTGTTTTTTTTTCATAGCGCAAAAAATAAAAAACCCAACGGTGATTAAATACCACCAAAAGAAAAAAAGGACAAAAATTTCATTTGGGTACAGTGTTGTATGACTGAGTAATTGTCATTCAAAATGTGAGAGCACCGAAAGCTGAAAATTGGTCTGGTTATTAACCACTTGTTTACTGGGCACATATACCCCCTTCCTGCCCAGGTGAAATGTCAGCTTTCGGCACTGTCACGCTTTGAATGACAATTGCGCGGTCGTGCGACGTGGCTCCCAAACAAAATTTACGTCCTTTTTTTCCCACAAATAGAGCTTTCTTTTGGTGGTATTTGATCACCTCTGCGGTTTTTATTTTTTGCGCTATAAACAAAGAAAGAGCGACAATTTTGAAAAAAACACAATATTTTTGATTTTTGCTATAATAAATATCCCAATTTTTATTTTTTTTATATATTTTTTTTCCTCAGTTTAGGCCGATACGTATACTTCTACATATTTTTGGTATAAAAAAATCGCAATCGCCGTTTATTGATTGGTTTGCGCAAAAGTTATAGCGTTTACAAATAGGGGGTAGTTTTATGGCATTTTTATAAATTTTTTTTTTTTTTTACTAGTAATGGCGGCGATCAGTGATTTTTTTCGTGACTGCGACATTATGGCGGACACATCGGACACTTTTGACAAATTTTTTGGACCATTCACATTTATACAGCGAACAGTGCTATAAATATACACTGATTACTATATAAATGTGACTGGCAGGGAAGGGGTTAACACTAGGGGGCGGGGAAGGGGTTAAATGTGTGCCCTGGGAGTGATTACTACTGTGGGGGAGGGGACTGACTGGGGGAGGTGACCAATCTGTGTCCCTATGTACAAGGGACACAGCATCGGTCTCTTCTGCCTGACAGGATGTGGATCTCTGTGTTTACACACAGAGATCCACGTCCTTGTCTGTGTAACGGCCGATCGCGTGTACCTGGCGGACATCGCGCCCACCAGGCATGCGCATAGGCATCTCAGGGAAGCGCCGGGCACACGCGCGCGCCGCCGCCGGCGCTCGCACGCCCCCCAGTGGTCGGAGGAGCGGAGGCCGTATAAAGACGGCCTCCCGGCATTGTAGAGACGCCTTGTGGCCGTATATAGTCGTACGGCAGGCGGCTAGTGGTTAAGGGGGTTTAAGTGCCCAGTAGGGATGAGCTCGGTGTTCGAGTCGAACATACGTTCGACTCGAACATCGGCTGTTCGATCGTTCGACGAAGATCGAACGATTTGGGCCGTTCGCGCCTAATTCGAGTGACGCGAACGGCCCACAATGCACTACGCCATCGCAGTGTCATCCAGGCGCTGTGATTGGCCAATCATGCACTGTGACCCCGCATGCTTGGCCAATCACAGCGCCGGCAGCGAGGAGAGCAATGATTGGCCACAGGCAGGATGCCTGTGGCCAATTATTGCTGAGGGTGTTTAGTACACGCCCCACACTATAAAAGGCCGCCAGCACGGCGGCCTAGTGTAGTGTGTTCCGGAGCAGGGAAAGAGAAGCATAGGCAGGGACAGTGGCATTTTTTTTTCTTGCTTAACCTGGATTCCTTTAGTTTAGGGAAAGAGAAGGATAGGTAGGGAGAGTGTCAGTGTGTTTTACTGTGTGAATCCTTGTTTCTAGGGACAGGGAAGGACAGTGAGGGAAATTCTCCTTGTGCTATAGTGTGCTAAAGCATTGATCATCAACCGTCTTTAAAAAAACATTTTTTCTAGGGACAGAAAACTATAGGTAGGAAGAGTGTCAGTTTCTTTCACTGTGATAATCCTTGTTTCTAGGGACAGGGAAGGACAGTGAGGGAAATTCTCCTTGTGCTATAGTGTGCTAAAGCATTGATCATCAACCGTCTTTAAAAAAACATTTTTTCTAGGGACAGAAAACTATAGGTAGGAAGAGTGTCAGTTTCTTTCACTGTGATAATCCTTGTTTCTAGGGACAGGGAAGGACAGTGAGGGAAATTCTCCTTGTGCTATAGTGTGCTAAAGCATTGATCATCAACCGTCTTTAAAAAAACATTTTTTCTAGGGACAGAAAACTATAGGTAGGAAGAGTGTCAGTTTCTTTCACTGTGATAATCCTTGTTTCTAGGGACAGGGAAGGACAGTGAGGGAAATTCTACTTGTGCTATAGTGTGCTAAAGCATTGATCATCAATCAGCTTTAAAAAAACTTTTTTTCTAGGGACAGAAAACTATAGGTAGGAAGAGTGTCAGTTTCTTTCACTGTGATAATCCTTGTTTCTAGGGACAGGGAAGGACAGTGAGGGAAATTCTCCTTGTGCTATAGTGTGCTAAAGCATTGATCATCAACCGTCTTTAAAAAAACATTTTTTCTAGGGACAGAAAACTATAGGTAGGAAGAGTGTCAGTTTCTTTCACTGTGATAATCCTTGTTTCTAGGGACAGGGAAGGACAGTGAGGGAAATTCTACTTGTGCTATAGTGTGCTAAAGCATTGATCATCAATCAGCTTTAAAAAAACATTTTTTCTAGGGACAGAAAACTATAGGTAGGAAGAGTGTCAGTTTCTTTCACTGTGATAATCCTTGTTTCTAGGGACAGGGAAGGACAGTGAGGAAAATTCTCCTTGTGCTATAGTGTGCTAAAGCATTGATCATCAACCGTCTTTAAAAAAAACATTTTTTCTAGGGACAGAAAACTATAGGTAGGAAGAGTGTCAGTTTCTTTCACTGTGATAATCCTTGTTTCTAGGGACAGGGAAGGACAGTGAGGGAAATTCTCCTTGTGCTATACTGTGCTAAAGCATTCCTCATCAATTGCTTTTTTCCCATCTCCCTGCAGGCCATCTATTAGAATGTCTGGAAGGCAAACAAGGAGAGGCAGACAGTCAGGAGGCAATAAAAGAGGGAAAGCAGGCTCTGTGTCTGGGGGCAACAGTGCTGGTCGTGGACGCGGTGCATTGTCATCAGCACATGGCCATGGGACACGCTTGTCCTTCTTTTCGGCAGCTGGACATGTTGAGCCACATCATGCCGAAGACTTGGTAGAGTGGATGACCAAGCCCTCCTCCTCCTCCTCATCCTCTCTCACCCAGGCTCAGGGTACTGGCAAAGCAGCTGCCAAAGCGTCCTCTTCCCTGGTATCAATGTCAGACTCATCATCAGTCACTCCTTCCCTAGACCCACCATGTCCTCCTCCTGAGGAGTCCCCCGAACTGTTTGAGCACAGTGTTGGGTACATGCTCCAGGAGGATGCCCAGCGTTTCGAAGGGTCTGATGATGAAACCCAGCTACAGGAAGGCAGTAGCGTGAGAGCAGACAGAGGGGATGCTCAAGAAGGACACCAATCTGGCAGTCATGTTCCAGCAGCTGCAGCATACTGCCAGATTGGCTCCAGTGATGAGGAGGGAGGGGATGATGAGGTCACTGACTCCACGTGGGTGCCTAATAGGAGAGAGGAGGAGGAGGAGGATGAGGAGGAGGCACATCTCCAACGAGGCAGGATGCCCTTTGGTGGCCAGCGTAAGGGCAGTACACCGACGGAATCACACCGCAGAGCTCCGCCTGTGCAGGGCGCTGCCTCTGCCCGTCATTCAAAAAGTTCTTTGGTGTGGGCCTTTTTTGAGGCTAGTGCATCAGATCGCACAGCTGCTGTTTGCAACATATGTCTCAAGCGTATATCGCGTGGCCAAAACATCAGCCGCTTGGGTACCACATGCCTGACCAGACATATGTTGACCTGCCATGCAGCTCGTTGGCAAGCCTACCTCAAAGACCCACACCAAAGAACAAAGCGGACCTCTCCTTGCACCGCATCAGCTGGGATCTCCAACCCCACTATAACTTCAGTCCTGTCTGAAACATGCACTGAGAGGAATGAAGGTGTAGAATTAGGTGTGTCACAGCCAAGTAATTGCGGCCACTCTGCTAGCAGTACACCGACGTCCGATTCTAGCAGGCAAATTTCCCTGCCCCAGCTGCTGGACCATCGAAAGAAGTTCACTCCCAGCCATCCACATGCCCAGCGGTTGAATGCTAGCTTGGCTAAATTGCTAGCGCTTCAACTGCTGCCTTTTCAGTTGGTAGACTCGGCCCCCTTCCGTGAGTTTGTGCAATGTGCGGTTCCTCAGTGGCAGGTTCCCAAACGCCACTTTTTCTCACGGAAGGCTATTCCGGCTCTCTACCGGCATGTGGAAGGCAATGTCTTGGCCTCGCTGGACAGGGCGGTCAGCGGTAAGGTGCATATTACCGCTGACTCATGGTCCAGCAGGCATGGACAGGGACGTTACCTTTCTTTCACGGCCCATTGGGTCACTCTTTTGGAAGCTGGGAAGGATGCAGGACAAGGTGCAGTAGTGTTGGAGGTTGTTCCACCGCCACGCCTCCAAAATGCTACTACTGGTTGTGACACACCTCTCTCCTCCACCCCCTCCTCTTCTTCTTCCTCCATGGCCTCTTCCTGTGGTTTGTCCTCTGAACCAGCGGTGCTCCGTAGCCGTTCAAGGGGCTACGCAAGTACGCAGGCAAAAAGATGCCATGCCGTGCTTGCGCTGGTGTGTTTGGGGGACAGAAGCCACACTGGGGCAGAGGTCCTGTCTGCTCTGCAGGGCCAGGCCGAGAGGTGGTTGGCGCCACGCCAGCTTAAGCCAGGAATGGTGGTTTGCGACAATGGCACCAACCTCCTCTCCGCCCTCCGACAGGGACAACTGACCCATGTGCCCTGTGTGGCTCACGTCCTTAACCTGGTGGTGCAGCGGTTCTTGGCTAGGTACCCGGGCTTACAGGATGTCCTGAGGCAGGCCAGGAAAGTCTGTGTGCATTTCCGCAGATCTTATAATGCCAGTGCTCGCCTGGCTGAGCTGCAAAAGGAGTTGAACCTGCCCAAGAACCGCCTTATATGTGACATGCCCACCAGGTGGAACTCAACGTTGGCCATGCTGCAGCGGCTGCACACGCAGCAGAGGGCCATCAATGAGTACCTGTGCGACTACGGCACCAGGACAGGGTCAGGGGAGCTTGGTTTTTTTTCTCCACGCCAGTGGGGCATGATCAGGGATGCATGCACTGTCCTGGCACCATTTGAGGAGGCCACGAGGATGGTGAGCAGTGACAGTGCATGCATCAGTGACACTGTACCTCTTGTCCACCTGTTGGAGCACACGCTGCGTGGAATAATGGACAGGGCACTTGAGGCAGAACAGAGGCAGGAAGAGGAGGACTTCCTTGCCTCTCAAGGCCCCCTTTACCCAGACAGTGTTCCTTCTGTCCCACCCATCGCACAGGAAGAGGAGGAGGAGGAGGAGGATTGTGTCAGCATGGAGGTGGAGGCTGGCACTCAGCATCATCAGCAGCAGTCTTTAAGGGATGATTTACAGTCCCAAGAAACCAGTGGACTTGTACGTGGCTGGGAGGAGGTGGCTGCGGATCATGTCGTCCTTAGTGACCCAGAGGACTCCGGACCGAATGCCTCAGCAAACCTACGCTGCATGGCCTCCCTGATCCTGCAAAGTCTGCGGAAGGATCCTCGTATTCTTCGGATCAAGGAGAGGGACCATTACTGGCTGGCCACTCTCCTTGATCCACGGTACAAGGGTAAGGTTGCGGACCTTATGTTACCGTCGCAGAGGGAGCAGAGGATGAGACAACTCCGGGAGGCCTTGCAGAAAGGTCTGTGCAACACGTTCCCAGAGACTGGGAGGTTACAAACTCCTGGTCCTGGACAACGAGTTGCTGAGGCTTCGGCCAGTCAAAGAAGGAGCGGTGGGGAAGGTGGCCATCTGACCGATGCGTTCAGACAATTCTTTAGTCCGCAGCCCCAAAGTATGATCGGTTCCAGCAACCATCGCCAGCGTCTGATAAACATGGTGCAGGAATATCTAGGGGCAAGGTCAGACTTGGACACCTTCCCCACCGAAAATCCTCTGGCTTACTGGGTCTTGAGGATGGATCACTGGCCAGAGCTTGCACAGTATGCAATTGAGCTACTGGCCTGCCCTGCATCCAGCGTTCTTTCGGAACGCACATTCAGTGCTGCTGGAGGATTTGTCACGGATCACAGGGTGCGCCTGTCCACCGACTCGGTTGATCGACTGACTTTCATCAAGATGAACCAGTCTTGGATCACCACCAGCTACCACACACCTGATGCTGATATAACAGACTAATTGATTTTAACATGTCACATCCCTTCAAGACTGATGCTGATGCTGAGTGCCTGTGCTGTTATGTTGACTGGCTATCCTCCTCCTCCGAGTCCTCAATGATACGATTGATGATGATAGCTTGGAAGATCATTTTTGTTTATGGGTGCCACCACCAGTGGCTAAGGCCCAATTTTTCAGCCCCTGTTTTACAGGGGCGTGTAATTACAATTTTTTTAGCAATAATTTGCCATAGGGCTCATTGCTGTGCTCCAAGTACAGTATCTGTGAGGGGTTGGAGTGTTGCGCCACCAGTGCCTAAGGCCCAATTTTTCAGCCCCTGTTTAACAGGTGCGTGTCATTACAATTTTTGAAGCAATACTTTGCAACAGGGCTCATTGCTGTGCTCCAAGTACAGTATCTGTGAGGGGTTGTAGTGTTGTGCCACCAGTGCCTAAGGCCCAATTTTTCAGCCCCTGTTCAACAGGGGCATGTAATTACAATTCTTGATCTAATAATTCACAGCAGGGCCCATTGCTGCACCCACCAAGAGTAACTCTGAGGGCTTACAGTGTTGTGGCAACGCCACCACCACCACCACCACGAAAGGCCCAATTTTTCAGCCCCTGTTCAAAAGGGGCATGTAATTACAATTCTTGATCTAATAATTCACAGCAGGGCCCATTCATGCACCCACCAAGAGTAACTCTGAGGGCTTACAGTGTTGTGGCAACACCACCACCACCACGAAAGGCCCAATTTTTCAGCCCCTGTTCAACAGGGGCATGCAATTACAATTCTTGATCTAATAATTCACAGCAGGGCCCATTGCTGCACCCACCAAGAGTAACTGTCAGGGCTTACAGTGTTGTGGCACCAGCACCACCATCAAAGGCCCAATTTTTACTACCACTGTTCAACAATTATATGTAATTAAAATTCCTGATATAATAGTTGACAGCAGGGCGTTCCAGCACCAACCAAGAGTAACTGTGAGTGCTTACAGTGTTGTGCCAACACCAACAACTAAGGGGCCTATTTCTGCAGAGTATATACGGCAGGTCCCTACTTTCAAACATCCAACTTACAAACGACTCCTACTTGCAAACGCAAGAAGACAACAGGAAGTGAGAGGAAATCTACCCCTTGGAAGGAAAATTCTCTCCTGTAAGAATTAATATGGGAGAAAGGTGTCTCCTCTGTACTGATGCTTTATCAGCAATCCTTGTTTCAAGAAAAACACCACATTTCAAAAACAGTTGTCATTGGGACGGAAAGTGAGGTGAAATGTTCTGAACAGGTGCACACTGCACAGACAGCAAAACAAATGTTACAGGGGTGATAACCCTTCCCTATGTTTTCCAAAAAGCTTAAAAATAGATTTTTTGGCTGGAGCTACACTTAAACAGTGTACCTGTTCAAAATTACAAACAGATTCTACATAAGAACAAACCTACAGTCCCTGTCTTGTATGCACCGCCTGTATACGGCTGTTCAGAGTATATAGGGCCTTTTTTATTTTATGTGCGGGGTTCCCCTTAATATCCATACAAGACCCAAAGGGGCTGGTAATGGGCTGGGGTAGGGGGGGGGGGGGTCATGGGGTAGCTATGCCATTTTTCTTAAAGATTTTCATCCATATTACCGGGACCAGACATTACATTAAAGCCGCAAGCAGTTTTAAATGGCTTTTTTTTCCTTTAGAAGTGTCATTTTGTGCAGGGACAGTTCTAAACACGGGAAACACGTGGCACTTCACAGGCATACTTTAGACACCCCCCAGGTACGATATTTAAAGGAATATTTGACTTTTTTTTTTTTCACTTTATGCATCATTAAAATGACTGCTCCCGAAAAACGACCGTTTTTAAAACTTCTTTTTGCATTGATACATGTCCCCTGGTGCAGAACCCGGGTTCCCAAACCCTTTTTAGGACAATAACATGCATAATAGTCGTTATAATTAGCACTTTAGAATTCGAACGTTCGCATCCATTGTATTTAATAGGGTTCTAATGTTCGTACGAACTTTCGGTCCGTTCGCGGGTTCTGGTGCGAACCGAACCCGGGGGTGTTCGGCTCATCACTAGTGCCCAGTTGTCAAATGGTTTAAAAACAAATTCAATCAAATACTTTTTTCACAAAAATACTTGTTTTTACTCTTTTTTCCATTTTTTTTTTGGGCATATTAGTGTGATTGAGATCTCCCATGGCCTAATTTCAGCCGCTTACTCTCTACAAGCATGCAGTCCACTGATCGCTGAACGGCAATTCCCAGAGAAGTGTTTCTGACGGTTGCCTCAGTGAGCATTACTTGTGTAATGTGTGATGAAACAACCACTTTAAAGTGTAATTAAAGGCAAAACTTTAATTACACTTAGATTATAGAACACCTGTCAGTTTTTATTGCTGACTGTGCCCTGTCTAGTCCTGTTTACCATTATAATTAAAAGTTAAAGTAAAGTAAAATCCCAAATTTTGGGTTGATATGAAAACACTAATAGAGGGAAAGTTTTCCACTGGGGACACTAGCATTGGTGACACACCAGGATTCCCTCACTTTGGAGGGGCTGCCTCTCACTTCCTGTTCTGCCTATGAAACAGGAAGTGAAGGGAAATCTCCCTGATGGGACAGATACAGCAAAAAAAAGAAAAAACTGACAGGGGTTATAACCATGCCTTATGCCCCGTACACAGGATCGGACCTTTGTCCGACCAAACTCACAACGGAATTCCGACGGAACTCCATCGGAGTAAAATAGAACATGTTCTATATTTAAACTCTGATGGAATTCATCAGAATTTCTCAGATGGGGCACACACACGGTAGAAATTTCCGATGGAAAAAGTCCGTCTGACTTTTTCCATCGGAAATTCCTATCTTGTGTACAAGGCATTACTCTATCCAAAATTTTAAGGAAAAGTTTTGCCTTTAGTTACACTTTAATCACTTAAAGACCGAAAGGATTTACCCGCTTAATGACCATAATTGGGGACAGTGATACGGCACTGCAACCCTTTAACTAACAATTGCGCAGTCGTGCGACGCTGTATCCAAATCAAATTGATGTCCTTTTTCCCACAAATAGAGCTTTCTTTTGGTGGTATTTGATCACCTCTGCGGTTTCTTTTGGTGGTCTATGATCACCTCTGCGGTTTTTATTTTATGCGCACAATTTTGAAAAAAAAAACAACAATATTGTTTACTTTTTGCTATAATAAATATCCCCAAAATTTTTTCAAAACAAATTTCTTCATCAGTTTAGGCCTATAAGTTTTCTTCTACATAATTTTGGTAAAAAAAATCGCAATTAGCGTATATTGATTAGTTTGCGCAAAAGTTATAGCATCTAAAAAATAAGTAGATTTATGGAATTTTTATAATTTTTTCGTTTTTTTTTTTTACTAGTAATGGTGGCGATCTGCGATTTTTAGTGGGACTGCGACTTTGCGACGGACAGATCAGACACTTCTGACACTTTTTTGGGACCATTGACATTTATACAGCGATCAGTGCTATAAAAATGCCCTGATTACAGTGTAAATGTCACTGGCAGGGAAGGAGTTAACACTAGCGGGCGATCAAGGGGTTAACTGTGTTCCCTCATGTGTGTTTCTAACTGTGGGGTGGGGGTGGGACTGACTGGAGGAGAGGAGGAGACAGATCGCTTTTCCCAATTACTAGGAACAACAGATCTGTCTCTCCTCCCCTGTCAGAATGGGAATTTGTGTGTTTACATACACAGATCCCTGTTCTGGCTCTCGTGCCCACGATCGCGGGTGGCCGGCGGACATTGCGTCTGCTGGCCATGTGCATCGGGTCCCCCGCCATGCAGCGGGCACGCACCTGCTATGGCTCTTAAATGAGCCAACTTACAGGTATGACAATTCGCTGGAACGAACCGACCTGCAGCCGTATAATGACGGCGGCTGGTCGGCAAGTGGTTAAGACTAGTTTGGCAACATAGGAACACAATATGGAGATAGGAGCAAAGTGCTGTCCTTCTTCAATTATTTTTATAAAATTATTTCACAAATATACATAGATATAATTACAAAAGCAATTATACAAATCATTCAAAAAACACAAAAAAATCTATCCTATAGCATATACTCCTCTCAAAGGACACATTTTTCAAGGTTCTCGGAAGAGTAAAAATTGGAGCTATTCCCTCGTATATTAATTCTTCCATCAACCTAGTTTTATCTATTTCCCTAAGCCAATCCTTTATCGTCTGTATTTTCTTTAACTTCCATTGTTTTGGGATTAATGCCCTTGCTGTATTCAACAAGAATGGAATAATTGTTGCTCTATACTTCTTCCTTGAGTACCACCTCGCATGGAACAAACATTGCCATGGGTCTAGCCCAATTTCAATCCCACTGATCTTCTTGGTTAAGTCTAATGCCGCGTACACACGACCGTTTTTCATGGCGTGAAAAATGCCATTTTTTAAATTGGTCATTAAAAACGATCGTGTGTAGGCTCCAGAGCATTTTTAACGACGTGAAAAATGGCCTAAAAAAAATTAGAACCTGCTCTATTTTTTCACGTAGTTTTTCACGTCGTTCTTTTTAACGTTGTGAAAAACGGTAGTGTGTATGCTTTTACGAGGGGAAAAAAAATGCGCATGCTCAGAATCAAGTATGAGACGTGAGCGCTCCTTCTGGTAAAACTATCGTTCGTAATGGAGATGGCACATTCGTCACACTGTAACGGATTGAAGAGCATGAGGCTGAAAAGCACGAATCGGCTCTCACCAAACTTTACTAACACGAGGAACAGCAAAAGCAGCCCAAAGGGTGGCGCCATCCGAATAGAACTTCCCCTTTATAGTGCCGTCGTACGTGTTGTACGTCACCGCGCTTTGCTCGAGCATTTTTTTTCACGATAGTGTGTAGGCAAGGCAGGCTTGAGAGGAAACACGAAAAATCACGTAGAGAAAAACATTGTTTTTTTCAATGACATTAAAAACGTCCGTGTGTACGCAGCATAATGCTTCCGCCCAATATGGCTGGATCAAATAGCACTGCCACCATATGTGAGCATGGGTTCCAACCTCCTCACATTTTCTCCAACATAAAGACGATATATTTGGGTTCATTCTGTGCAATTTTGATGGAACGTAGTACCATTTAGTTAGTAGTTTATAATTCATTTCTTTTATCCTTGTGTCCGTTGAAGTGGAGTAAATATAATCCAAAACTTTACTTTTCATTATTTCCGGCAACTGCTGGTTCAGTTCTATTTCCCAGCTCTCCAAGGGACACATGGGCCCATTATCTAAAGGGGCTATCAACATCTTGTATATTTTAGAGATCCCCTGTCTATTAATTCCCCCTTGGTCAACGAGTCTTTCCCATGGGTTTAACCTGCTGGCCGAGCAGATGGGTTTTGGGAGAGATTCTATGAAATGTTGGAGTGGTCTGTATCTCCATACATCCCATGGTGTTGTACCATATCTTTCTCGCAAATCCAATAATGAGCAGAGGGCATTTCCCTCCAAAACATCTTTTAGTCTCAAATGATCCGAGAAAGTACATTTTAAGTACAGTTTATTATCTTTCCCTGGCTGGGAAATAGTTATTACTTGTCAGGGGTATCAAAGGACCATTATGCTACCAAAATATAATTCTAAATAGCTTATCCCATGCTCTTATGCCGTGTACACACGATCGAGTTTCACGGCAGTGAAAACACCGCCGTGAAACCCGACGGGAAAAACGAGGACCGGTTTTCTCTTGGTCGAGAAAACCGGCCGTGTGTAGGCTCCCTAGCAGTGTTTCCCTATGGGAAAACTGCCGTGGAAAAAATGCCGCAATTCGCGACAAGAAAAATTAGAGCATGTTCTAATTTTTCTCATCGTGATTCTTGTCGTTTTTCTCGTTGGGAAAAATGCTGGAAAGCCTACACACGGCCGTTTTTCTCGTCCAAGAGAAAAAATGTCATTTTTCCCAACGAGAAAAGTAATCGTGTGTACGCGGCATAAGTGTTTCTGTTGTAATTGGGGCCATTTCTCTAGATAGACCTCTATATTGCCTTGGGATCCAGATGATCTGACCAAGCAGATTTACTTTTTATGTAGAGAGCTATGTACCCAATCTATGATTCTCCGCAATACTGCTGCTATATGATATTTCTCAAGATCTGGAAAGAATACCCTGCCCTTTGTTTTGGTCTACTCATTATTTTATAGGAAATAAGATTGCCTCTATTATTCCATACAAATTTCTGCAATGGACATCTAAAAGTTCTAAAGTAAGCCCCGGGATGTTAATCGGGAGGCTTTGGAATATATACAGAGCTTTTGGGAGAATCATCATTTTAACCCCTTCCCGCCGAGCGTACACATATATGCGGCCTCAGCTTTAGGGGGTTATACCGGGATGATGCCCGCAGCTGCAGGTATCATCCCAGTACCGTTTTTTTAGAGCGGGCGGTCAGCTTTCCAGGGATAACAACCGATGGGGCTAAAAGCCGCTCAGTTGTTATCCTGGAGGAGAGGGAGGGGATCAAGTGATCACATTTTTTTTTTTAATACACAATGTAAAAAAAATTAAATAAATTAAATAAATAAGAATTTTCTTTTTTTAAAGCGCCCCGTCCCCGCAAGCTCGCGCAACAAAGAAAACGCATACGGAAGTCACGCCCGCAAATGTAAACGGTGTTCAAATCACACATGTGAGGTATTGTCGCGATCGTCAGAGCGAGAGAAATAATTATAGCACTAGACCTCCTCTGTAACTCACATGGTAACCATTATTTTTTTTTAAATCGTCGTCTATGGAGATTTTTAGGTACCGTAGTTTGTCGCCATTCCACGAGTGTGATAGTTTTGGTTTCTATTTACTCGGCGTAACATCATCTTTCACGTTATACAAAAAAATTGGGCTAATTTTACTGTTTCGTTTTTTTTTAATTCATGAAAGTGTCTGCTTCCCCAAAAAGTTGTGTTTAAAAGACCGCTGCACAAATACCGTGTGACATAAAATATTGCAACAATATCCATTTTATTCTCTAGATTCTCTGCTAATATATATATATATATATATATATATATATATATATATACATACACACAGGGCTTTTTTTCAGCGGGAACGCGGGGGAACGCAGTTCCAGCACCTCCTGGACTGACTGTATGTAATGGCAAGGGGTGCTGGGGTGTGCTGCAGGGTATTGATGCTCACTGCTGGCGGATCTATTCTAGCTGGAGGGGATTTATTTATGCAGGGGGTCTATTGTTGCTGAAGGAGATCTACTGTTGGGGGGGGGGTTTATTGTTGATGGCTGCCAGAGAGTCTATTAATGCTGGTTGTGCGGAGATCTGTTGATGCTGCCGGGAGTCTATTGTTGCAGGGGGGAGGGAATTTTGTTGAGGGTGGTACATTGTTAGGGGGATCTATAGTTGCTGGCTGAAGGGGAAACCAAATTCCATACAAATTACTTAGCACAACAAAATGATACTTGGTTCTGTATTGTCTAAATGGGCGGTACTGGGAGGTGGGTAGGGGATGGAACCAAGGGACGTTGCTCGGAGGTGGGTAGAGGCAGAGAAAACAAGTCATTTGGAAAAGGGGAGTTCCTGCACCTATTGTCTGAGAAAAAAAAGCCCTGTGTGTATATATATAATTGTAGCGGGGGTCTAAAATATAGGGGGGAGTGCATGGGTGGTAGTATGACCCAATGCACCCTGATTGCTGGGGAATTAGAGACCATTTACTGTCTTGGAGGACTCTGGTGGTGTGAGGTTCCCTGTGGCCTGCAGGTGGCATTGTCGCCCTGGGCTGGGGTTGAACCCACACTGTAAGACTGTGCCTTTTTGTCCTTTCCTGGTGCTTGTACAGCGGGGCGGGGAACCCGCTGTGACGTAGGAGGAGAGGGGATAAAAGGGGCCTTGGGGTTCAGAGTTGGAGGACGCGGCCGCACTCAGGCACCCTCAGCCTGGGTGCTGGCGTTCCGGAGTTCCGGGCCCAGGTGCCCTTGACCTGGCCGGAGCTGGAGATGGAGTCCATCTCAGGCACCTTTAGCCTGGGGTGAGGTACTATGGCGGAAGCCTGGAGCTCAGTACCTTCGACTGAGTTCCGCGAGGGTGGAGGAATCCGAGGGGGCCCTAATTCTTTGGGTGCCCGTGTCTGAGACGAGGAGGCCGGTGAGCGGAACTTCTCCGGAGAGTCCAGTGCAGCATTGCTGGTGACAGAGAGGCCTCTGGTAACTGTCTTGGATGGATGTCTTCCCCCTGATAGTGGCTACGTTGGCGAAGGTAATCCATGTTCTTGTTCTATATAGACAGTGGCAGTGACTATGCGCCACTGGTGACACCACAGTGGTTGGCTCTACAGTAAAGGATTGTGCCTCAACCTACTCCCCACAAATATTGAACTGTTCGTTGGGTCCCAACCTGTCTGTGTTGTATGACTATTTATCAGAGAAGAATAAATACGAGTTGGACCGTTTTCAATGTGTGGAACTTCGGTTAATGGAAGCAAAGGGGGAGGTCATTCAGTGAAGGTTTGACCCTAGGACACACACACAAAGCCCAATAGTTCTGGCCTTCACCTCTACACATTGGAGGACATGGGCCGTGGTGTATCTCATCCAGGGATGAGCCGAACACCCCCCTGTTCGGTTCGCACCAGAACCTGCGAACAGACAGAATGTTCACGTGAACGTTAGAACCCTATTAAATACAATGGACTCGAACGTTCGAAATCTAAAGTGCTAATTATAAAGGCTTATATGCAAGTTATTGTCCTAAAAAGTGTTTGGGGACCCGGGTTCTGCCCCAGGGCACATGTATCAATGCAAAAAAAAGTTTTAAAAATTGACGTTTTTACGGGAGCAGTGATTTTAATAATGCTTAAAATGAAAAAATAAAAGTGAAATTTTCCTTTAAATTTCGTACAGGGGGGGGGGGGGGGGTGTATAATATGCATGTGAAGTGGCACTTGTTTCCCGTGCTTAGAACTGTCCCTGCACAAAATGTCATTTTTGAAGGAAAAAAAGTCATTTAAAACGTACTCGCCGCTATTAATGAATTGTCGGCTCCCGGCAATAGAAAAGTCATTGATAAATAAAAAAATAGAAAAAAGCGTGGGGGTCCCCCCCAAATTCAATTACCAGGCCCTTCAGGTCTGGTATAGATATTAAGGGGAACCCCGCCGCAAATTTAAAAAAAAATGCGTGCGGTTCCCCCCAAATATCCATACCAGGCCCTTCAGATCTGGCATGGATTTTAATAGGAACTCCACCCCAAATTTAAAAAAAAATGGCGTGTAGTCCCCCCAAAAATCCATACCAGACCCTTATCCGAGCACGCAACCTGGCAGGCCGCAGGAAAAGAGGGGGGGATGAGAGACCGGCCCCCCCTCCCTCCTGAACCGTACCAGGCCACATGCCCTTAACATGGGGAGGATGTCCCCATGTTGATGGGGACAAGGGCCTCATCCCCACAACCCTTGCCCGGTGGTTGTGGGGGTCTGCGGGCGGGGGGCTTATCGGAATCTGGAAGACCCCTTTAACAAAGGGGACCCCCAGATCCCGCCCCCCTATGTGAATTGGTAACGGGGTACATTGTACCCCTACCATTTCACAAAGAAAGTGTAAAAAATGTTAAAAAAAAACATCCATGTTGAGGGCTTGTGGCCTGGTACGGTTCAGGAGGGGGGGGGCGCTCTCTCGTCCCCCCCTCTTTTCCTGTGGCCTGCCAGGTTGCGTGCTCAGATAAGGGTCTGGTATGGATTTTTTGGGGGGACTCCACGCCATTTTTTTTTTTATTTGGGATGGGGTTCCCCTTAAAATCCATGCCAGATCTGAAGGGCCTGGTATGGATATTTGGGGGGAACGCACGCATTTTTTTTTCAATTTGTGGCGGGGTTCCCCTTAATATCTATACCAGACCTGGAGGGCCTGGTAATTGAATTTGGGGGGACCCCCACCCTTTTTTTTTCTTTTTTATCAATGACTTTTCTATTGCCGGGAGCCTACAATTCATTAATAGTTGCGAGTGAGTTTTAAATGACTTTTTTTCCTTCAAAAATGAAATTTTTTGCAGGGACAGTTCTAAGATAGAACTGTCCCTGCACAAAATGTTATTTTTGAAGGAAAAAAAGTCATTTAAAACTCACTCGCCGCTATTAATGAATTGTCGGCTCCCGGCAATAGAAAAGTAATTGATACAAAAAAAAAAAAAGCGTAAAAGTGTGGGGGTCCCCCCAAATTCAATTACACCTTGGAAAAGTCCTTTATTAAAAAAAAAATTAGAAAAAAAAACAAAACATTCCAGCGATGAAATCCAGTGTCCCGCGGCAATCCGATGTCCAGCGCTGTCCGTCATTGGCGGAGCCTGAGCGGACCTGATGGGGAACTTCCTTTACTGTGTAATACATGTATAGACCCGCCCCTTCTAAAGTTCCCCATCAGGTCCGCTCAGCCAATGACTAGGTGTAAGGCTAAGCAGACCAGATGCGGAACGTAAGAAGGGGCGGGTCTATTCATGTATTACACAGTGAAGGAAGTTCCCCATCAGGTCCGCCCCCTCGGTATGTCAGACCCCGCCTACGTCATTGGCCTGAGCGGACCTGATGGGGAACTTCCTTCACTGTGTAATACATGAATAGACCCGCCCCTTCTCACGTTCCGCATCAGGTCCGCTTAGCCTTACACCTAGTCATTGGCTGAGCGGACCTGATGGGGAACTTTAGAAGGGGCGGGTCTATACATGTAATAGACTGCGGAGGAAGTTCCCCATCAGGTCCGCTCAGGCTCAGCCAATGACGGACAGCGCTGGACATCGGATCGCCGCGGGACACTGGATTTCCTCGCTGGAATGTTTTTTTTTTTTTAATAAAGGACTTTTCCAAGGTGTTTGTGTGTTTTTTTTTTTTTACATTTTTTTACACTTTCTTCGTGAAATGGTAGGGGTACAATGTACCCCTTACCAATTCACATGGGGGGGGCGGGATCTGGGGGTCCCCTTTGTTAAAGGGGTCTTCCAGATTCCGATAAGCCCCTCGCCCGCAGACCCCCACAACCACCGGGCAAGGGTTGTGGGGATGAGGCCCTTGTCCCCATCAACATGGGGACATCCTCCCCATGTTGAGGGCTTGTGGCCTGGTACGGTTCAGGAGGGGGGGGCGCTCTCTCGTCCCCCCTCTTTTCCAGGTTGCGTGCTCGGATAAGGGTCTGGTATGGATTTTTGGGGGGACTCCACACCATTTTTTTTTTAATTTGGGGTGGAGTTCCCCTTAAAATCCATGCCAGATCTGAAGGGCCTGGTATGGATATTTGGGGGGAACCGCACGCATTTTTTTTTTTAAATTTGCGGCGGGGTTCCCCTTAGTATCTTTACCAGACCTGAAGGGCCTGGTAATTGAATTTGGGGGGACCCCCACGCTTTTTTTTTTATTTATTTTTTTATCAATGACTTTTCTATGTATTGCCGGGAGCCGACAATTCATTAACCACTTAACAACCGCCCACTGTAGTTATACGTCGGCAGAATGGCACCGACAGGCAAAGTCACGTATATCTACGTGATTGCCTTTGTATAGTTGGGGGGGTCCAATCGGACCCCCCTCCTCTACAGTGAGCGGTCGTTTTCCGTTGGGGAGCGATCCGAGATGAGGGGACGGCCGTTCGATTCCGGCCACCCCCTCGCGATCGCTCCCGGCAAATGAGAAAGCTTCCTCTGCTGTGTAATGTTCTCACAGGCAGAGGAAGTGATGTCATCTCTCATGCGGCGCTCACATATACCGAGCGCCGTACAAGAGAAGACATCAGGTCAGTGCACAAAACACTACACTGACACCAGGACAGATAGGCACACAAATCGCCCCCCCCAGCCCCCCCCCCAGACACCCCCAGCCCCCAGTCACAGTGTCACTGATTGCAGTGACCATTTATTTACTGATCACTGCAATCAGTGACATTTGTGACTGTAAAAGTGTCACTACTGTTTAGTTTTAGGTCCAGTGTAGCCCCCTAACCCCCCCAAATAATGGTTTAACCCCCTGATCGCCCCCCAGATATCCCTTTCACCCCCTAGCACTGCCGTCGCTAAGCGATCGTTTTTCTGATCGCTGTTTTATTGTCAGTGATGCCGATCAGTAGCCAGTTATTTTTTTTAGGTTCGCCGCAGGTTTTTATAGCGTCAGGTACCCCCATATATTACCTAATAAAGGTTTAACCCCCTTGATCGCCCCCCAGATAACCCTTTCACCCCCTAGCACCACTGTCGCTAACCGATCGTTTTTCTGATCGCTGTTTTATTGTCGGTGATGCCGATCGGTAGCCAGTTATTTTTTTTAGGTTCGCCGCAGGTTTTTATAGCGTCAGGTACCCCCATATATTACCTAATAAAGGTTTAACCCCCTTGATCGCCCCCCAGGTAACCCTTTCACCCCCTATCACCACTGTCGCTAAGCGATCATTTTTTTGATCGCTGTCTTATTGTCAGTGATGCCGATAGGTAGCCAGTTATTTTTTTTAGGTTCGCCGCAGGTTTTTATAGCGTCAGGTACCCCCATATCTTATCTAATAAAGGTTTAACCCCCTTGATCGCCCCCCAGGTAACCCTTTCACCCCCTATCACCACTGTCGCTAAGCAATTGTTTTTCTAAACGCTGTCTTAGTGTCGGTGATGCAGATCGTAGCCAGTAATTTTTTTTAGGTTCACCACATGTTTTTATAGCGTCAGGTACCCCCATATATTACCTAATAAAGGTTTAACCCCCTTGTTTGCCCCCTCAGGTAACCCTTTCACCCCCTATCACCACTGTCACTAAGCGATCGTTTTTCTGATCGCTGTCTTATTGTCGGTGATGCCGATAGGTAGCCAGTTATTTTTTTTAGGTTCACCGCAGGTTTTTATAGCGTCAGGTACCCCCATAAATTATCTAATAAAGGTTTAACCCCCTTGATCGCCCCCCAGGTAACCCTTTCACCCCCTATCACCACTGTCGCTAAGCGATCGTTTTTCTGATCGCTGTCTTATTGTCGGTGATGCCGATAGGTAGCCAGTTTTTTTTTTTAGGTTCGCCGCAGGTTTTTATAGCGTCAGGTACCCCCATATATTATCTAATAAAGGTTTTAACCCCCTAATTGCCCCTAGTTAACCCTGCGTCACACCCCAGGCAGCGTCAGGTTAGTGCCAGTAACGCTAACACACACGCGTGAAGCATACACCTCCCTTAGTGGTATAGTATCTGAACAGATCAAATTCTGATCTGATCAGATCTATACTAGCGTCCCCAGCAGTTTAGGGTTCCCAAAAACGCAGTGTTAGCGGGATCAGCCCAGATACCTGCTAGCACCTGCGTTTTGCCCCTCCGTCCAGCCCAGGCCACCCAAGTGCAGTATCGATCGATCACTGTCACTTGCAAAACACAACACACATAACTGCAGCGTTCGCAGAGACAGGCCTGATCCCTGCGACTCCAGTGCTCTAGGAGGTGATTTCACCACCACAGTTAAAAAAAAAAGCATATATGCCGAAACATGGGGGCAGCAGGGGCGGAGGAGCGATTTTGCTCCTAATGCCGCGTACATACGGTCAAAATTCCACAGAGACTTGCCCGTGGAAAAGTCTGACCATGTGTACGCGTCATAACTTTTGCGGGAAGATGCCCCCATGCTTCGAAATATATAAATGGTGTATGTATGCCCATCATTAGAAGTGGGTGAATGAAGGGAGGTATTCTAATGGTGGGCATACCCACCGATCAATCTCTTTTTTCGTTCAGCCAACAGGCTGCATGAAAAAAAAGATTACAATACATGTCCAACAAGGACCAGCAACGTACTGGTATGTTGCTGGACTTTGAATGGTTATATCAGATTGATGCCTGCTGGTTTAGGTATCATCTTGGTATCATTCTTTTCAGCCAGCGGCCGGCTTTCATGTAAAAGCAATCCTAGTGGCTAATTAGCCTCTGGACTGCTTTTACAAGCAGTGGGAGGGAATGTCCCCCCCCCCCGGATATAAAAAGCGCCATTGGGAAATTGGAAAAGCATTTTATCACACCGATCTTGGTGTGGTCAGAAGCTTTGAGGGCAGAGGAAAGATCTAGGGTCTAATAGACCCCAGTTTTTTAAAAAAAAAGAGTACCTGTCACTACCTATTGCTATCATAGGGGATATTTACATTCCCTGAGATAACAATAAAAATGATAAAAAAAAAAAATATGGAAGGAACAGTTTAAAAATAAAATAAAAAAGCAAAATGAATAATAAAAAAAAAAGCACCCCTGTCCTGCCCTGCTCTTGCGCAATGGCGAACGCAAGCGTGGGTCTGGCGTCATATGTAAACAGCAATTGCACCATGCATGTGAGGTATCACCGCGAAGGTCAGATCGAGGGCAGTCATTTTAGCAGTAGACCTTCTCTGTAAATCTAACGTGGTAACCTGTAAAGGCTTTTAAAGGCTTTTAAAAATGTATGTAGTTTGTCGCCAATGCGCGTTTGTGCGAAATTTTAAAGCATGTCGTGTTTGGTATCTATGTACTCGGCCTAAGATCATCTTTTTTATTTCATCAAACATTTAGGCAATATAGTGTGTTTTAGTGCATTAAAATAAAAAAAAGTGTATTTTTTCCCCAAAAAATGCGTTTGAAAAATCGCTGCGCAAATACTGTGTGGAAAAAAAATGCAACACCCACCATTTTAATCTGTAGGGCCTTTGCTTTAAAAAAAGATATAATGTTTGGGGGTTCAACATAATTTTCTTGCAAAAAAAAAAATGTTTTCATGTAAACAAAAAGTGTCAGAAAGGGCTTTGTCTTCAAGTGGTTAGAAGAGTGGATGTAAGCTTCCTAATGTTGTGTATAAAATGCCAGAACAGTTCAAAACCCCCCCAAATGACCCCATTTTGGAAAGTAGACACCCCAAGCTATATACTGAGAGGCATGTCGAGTCCATGGAATATTTTATATGTTGACACAAGTTGCGGAAAAAAGACAATTTATTTTTTTATTTTATTTTTTTTGCACAAAGTTGTTACTAAATGATATATTGCTCAAACATGCCATGGGCATATGTGGAATTGCACTCCAAAATACATTCTGTTGCTTCTCCCGAGTACGGGAAATACCACATGTGTGAGACTTTTTGGGAGCCTAGCCGCGTACAGGACCCCAAAATCCAATCACCGCCTTCAGGCTTTCTAAGGGTGTAAATTTTTGATTTCACTTCTCACTGCCTATCACAGTTTCGGAGGCCATGGAATGCCCAGATGGCACAAAACCCCCCAAAATGACCCCATTTTGGAAAGTAGACACCCCAAGCTATTTGCTGAGAGGTATGGTGAGTATTTTGCAGATCTCGTTTTTTGTCAAAAAGTTTTGAAAATTGGAAAAAAAAAAATGATTTTCTTTCTTCATTTTCAAAAACAAATTAGAGCTGTAAAATACTCACCATGCCTCTCAGCAAATAGCTTGGGGTGTCTACTTTCCAAAATGGGGTCATTTGGTGGGGTTTGTGCTATTTTGGCATTTTATGGCCTTTGAAACTGTGATAGGCAGTGAGGAGTCAAATCAAAAATTTGCGCCCTTAGAAATCCTGAAGGCGGTGCTTGGTTTTCGGGGCCCCGTACGCGGCTAGGCTCCTAAAAAGTCCCACACATGTGGTATCCCCATACTCAGGAGAAGCAGCAAAATGTATTTTGGGGTGCAATTCCACATATAACCATGGCATGTGTGAGCAATATATCATTTAGTGACAACTTTTTGTAATTTTTATTTTTTTTGTCATTATTCAATCACTTGGGACAAGAAAAAAAAATATTCAATGGGCTCAACATGCCTCTCAGCAATTTCCTTGGGGTGTCTACTTTCCAAAATGGGGTCATTTGGGGGGGTTTTGTACTGCCCTGCCATTTTAGCACCTCAAGAAATGAGATAGGCAGTCATAAATTAAAAGCTGTGTAAATTCCAGAAAATGTACCCTAGTTTGTAGAGGCTATAACTTTTGCGCAAACCAATAAATATACGCTTATTGACATTTTTTTTACTAAAGACATGTGGCTGAATAAATTTTGGCCTAAATGTATGACTAAAATTGAGTTTATTCGATTTTTCTTATAACAAAAAGTAGAAAATATCATTTTTTTTCAAAATTTTCAGTCTTTTTCCGTTTATATCGCAAAAAATAAAAATCGCAGAGGCAATCAAATACCATTAAAAGAAAGCTCTATTTGTGGGAAGAAAAGGACGCAAATTTCGTTTGGGTACAACATTGCATGACCGCACAATTTACAGTTAAAGCAGCGCAGTGCCAAATTCTGAAAACACCTCTGGTCCTTTAGCTACAAAATGGTCCGGGGCTTAAGTGGTTAATAGCCGCGAGTGAGTTTTAAATGACTTTTTTTCCTTCAGAAATGACATTTTGTGCAGGGACAGTTCTAAGCACGGGAAACATGCGCCACTTTACATGCATATCATACACACCCCCCAGGTACGAATTTTAAAGGAATATTTCACTTTTATTGTTTCACTTTAAGCATTATTAAAATCACTGCTTCCAAAAAAACGTCAGTTTTTAAAACTTTTTTTTGCATTGATACATGTCCCCTGGGGCAGAACCCGGGTCCCCAAACACTTTTTATGACAATAACTTGCATACAAGCCTTTATAATTAGCACTTTAGATTTCTCCCATAGACTTTTCGAATTTGCCGCAAACACCCCAATTTGTTCGCTGTTCAGCGAACAGGCAATGTTCGAGTCGAACATGAGTTCGACTCGAACTCGAAGCTCATCCCTAATCTCACCCTTCCCCCCAGCACTAACCCCTAGACAAGACAGACAAGCCGAGAATGAGAAAGGGGTTAGAGGGGTGAGGTCGCTACATAGAGTTTGGGGGTTCTAAGTAATTTTTTAGCAAAAAATACGGATTTTAACTTGTAAACACCAAATGTCAGAAATAGGCTTAGTAATGAAAGGGTTTCCGCCAAACCATGACAGTCTATGTGCAGGGTTTCCTTTCAGATCTTGTTTCATTTTATTCAATAGAGGTAGGTAGTTATCTTGATATAGATCTATTGTTGATATGGATGGGAATACTCCCAGATATTTTAATCCCGTTTGCGCCCACATAAAAGGATAAAGAGTTCTAAGATCCTTACCTTTCATTAAGGGAACAGAGATATTTAATATCTCCGTTTTCTCCATATTGATCTTAAGGTTCGATACAGGCCCCATAATTACCCAGTTCTGCCAGAATCTTTGGGAGTGTTCGTGTAGGATTCGTTATATATAACGTAATGTCACCCGCAAAAGCGTATATCTTATGTTCTTGTCCAGCGACCTCTATACCTTCAATTTCATAGTTAGCTCTTATGGATGCTAAAAAGGGTTCTAAAGAAAACACAAAAAAATAAGGGGGAAAGTGGACAGCCCTGACGTGTACCATTATAGAGCTTAAAGTGTTTGTAAACCCACTTTGACAACTTGCACCTACAGGTAAGTCTAGATTAAGGCTTACCTGTAGGTGCATGAAATATCTCCCTAACCTGCACGGTTAAGGAGATATTTGCAGATAACACTGCACCGATGTCTACAGCGCATGCACACCGTAGACAACGGCGCAGGCGCACTGAGCATCCCGGCATAATGAATGGGACATGCGGGGATCGCAGGTTTTCTAAATGGGCGAATGCCGGCCCCGCGCACATGTGTGTGACGTCATCGCCGCTACGGCCAATCACGGCCATACCAGGAAGAAGCTCCGAGGGGACATGGCAGCGGCGGCGGAGGGGAACAAGAAGGACTTCGGGGGCTTCGATTTCAGGTAAGTGCCACATAATGAGCTAGTATGCTATGCATACTAGCTCATTATGCCTTTCTCTTGCAGGGTTTGCTTTTATCCCGGTTTTTTTTTGGGGGGGGGGGGTTTACTTCCTCTTTAACCACTTCCCTGCTGGGCACTTAAACCCCCTTCCTGCCCAAGCCATTTTTCAGCTTTCAGCGCTGTCACACTTTGAATGACAATTGCGCGGTCGTGCGACGCTGTACCCAAACGAAATTTGCGTCCTTTTTTCCCACAAATAGAGCTTTCTTTTGGTGGTACTTGATCACCTCTGCGTTGTTTTGTTTTTTTGCGCTATAAACAAAAGAAGAGCGACAAGTTTGAAAAAAAACACAATATTTTTTACTTAAATATCCTTTTTTTTTTTCCTCAGTTTAGGCCGATACGTATTCTTCTACATTTTTGGTAAAAAAAATCGCAATAAGCGTATATTGATTGGTTTGTGCAAAAGTTATAGCGTCTACAAAATAGGGGATAGATTTATAGCATTTTTATTATTATTATTTTTTTACTAGTAATGGTGGCGATCAGCGATTTTTATCGTGACTGCGATATTGCGGCGGACACCTCGGACACTTTTGACACATATTTGGGACCATTCACATTTATACAGAGATCAGTGCTATAAAAATGCATTGATTACTGTATAAACATGACTGGCAGGGAAGGGGTTAACACTAGGGGGCGAGGAAGGGGTTAAATGTGTTCCCTATTAGTGATTCTTACTGTGGGGGGAGGGGACTGACTGGGGGAGGAGACCGATCTGTGTCCCTATGTACAAGGGACACACCATCGGTCTCCCCTCCCTGACAGGACGTGGATCTGTGTTACTGGGCAATCGCGGGTGCCCGGCGGCCATCGGGTCCCCAGTGACGCGGCGGCGCGCGCGCGCGCCCGCTAGTGGATTTTAAAGGCGCAATGTCATATGACGTCCACCAAGAATAACAGTGTCTTCCTGCCGCCGTCATTTCACGGCGGCCGGTTGACAACTGGTTAAAGGTTTCTGACAGAGTTCCATTTACCTGGATTTGGGCCGTAGGGTTAGAGTATAAAGCCTCTATCCACCTAAGCATACGCAGGCTTATATCAAATTTGTGCAGTGCCCGCAACATGTATTCCCAATCTAACCTATCGAAGACCTTTTCGGCGTCTACCGATAGGAAGAGAGCGGGTTTCTTTTCCTTTTTTTGCTTCATGCATTAAAAGAGTTTTTCTTAATATATTATCCCTTGCTTCTCTTCCGGGAACAAAGTCTGCTTGATCTTTCTCTGTGCAATCTGGCATATAGGACTTCAGTCTTTCGGCCAATATCCTCACATAATTTTTTACATCTTCATCTTCATTAATCAGGGATATTGGCCTAAAGCTGGAGCACAATGTTGGATCCTTCCCTTCCTTTACCAAGAGTGATATATAGGCCCCCAAGGCTTCTTCACGCCATTCCCCCTCCCCGTCTATAACAGGAAGTGTCTGAGCAAGGGTCTTCATGATTACCAGTTTTTACTTTCATAGTAGGTGGACGGTCTCTTTTGTTAGTGCACACCCCTTGTTAGGCTAGCGTCCCACATATGCATGTAGGCAGGTTGCCTATTTATCGGTATCCCCTTTGGGCTGCTGAGTATTGTGGTCTACCTGTCACCCTGCCCAGCCCGGCATTCACCTCTCACCCCTCTTTGTTTTTGTATTTTTATTGAGGGGATTGAACTTGGATGGAGTAAGGGAAGTATGGGATGCCCAGTAGAATTTGTATAACTTGCTTGGGACAACTATATACACTCCGGTATATACACGCCAGTCTCCACTCCAGCACAACTCTTGCTGAAGACTATCACTCCTCAGCTCTATGCTTGTTTGAACTTTCAGGCACAGCTAGCACAAAGTGGTTAGGCCTGACACTGGCTCAGCCAGGCCTTAGCCATTGCCCTTTGCAGGCAGGGACAAAAGACCCCCATAGTGTAGCAAAAATAGAAAGTTCCTGGTGCTAGCTGTCCTACATGTGACTACTGAGCCCAGACCCATCTTCAGGCCCTGCCAGCCCTCCTGGCTGCAGCTGCCTTTCTACACTGCCCATGACACCACAGTTCACTCCTCTGGTTCTGCACCTAGACTGTTCCATCCCAGGCCTCTCCTGCCTGTGCATGTCACTCACCAGCCCTCTCCTGGCTGCGACCAGTTGCTCCTCTCCTTGAAGACTTGCTCAGCAGTGCTCTCTCCTGCTGTCCTCTCTTGCTCCTCCTGTGCCTCCTGTCCAGGACACCTCTGTGTGTTTTAGAAGGGTCCTGTCTGCACCTGAGCCCAGGCCCAAGGTCACCCCCCCCCAGACTAGCGAGGTCCCTCTAAGGCCCCGACAGCCTAGCACTCCATCTCCAGATCTTCCACCCGAAGAACTCCTCCCCAGCTGGGCTGACCCTGTGTATTTAAGGAGGCCTGCCCCCTGCCAATTCAAGTTGGGGATTGGTCAGGGCTCTTTAGAACACCCCAGGTGGCTCCACCTCCCCTCCAGAACTGGTAGGAAGTGTATAGCAGCCGGTCATGAAGCCTGGTACCTGGCGAAGGGGCCGGTGATCTGGCTCCCTTCCTAGCAGTCGGTTCCCCTAAGTTTCCATTGTATGGAAACCCCGCAAAATGGGAGAGTGAGTTAAGTGAGAGCATACATGAGGTCCACGCTGGGTGCTTGGCGGGACCCCATTATGTTACTGGGAGTGAGGTGACAGAGGTACGCTGGACTGGTGGAGGTTACAAGGACTCAGTGGTGTCCCTTCTAAATGCAACACACAATGAGAAAGGTGTGTAGTGACAGAGAACAGAATGCTTCACAGAGGGACACTGTACTTTTAACTACCACACACAGTATATGGCTCATCTCTAATGCCCTGTACACACGATTGGATTTTCCGATGAAAAAAGTCAGATGGACTTTTTTCATCGGAAATTCCGATCGTGTGTGGGCCCCATCGGACTTTTTTCCATCGGAGTAAAAAAATAGAACATGTTTTACATTTTTAGATCGGAGAAAAATCCACGCATGCTCAGAATCAAGTCGACGCATGCCTCGGAAGCATTGAACATAATTTTTCTCAGCTCGTCGTAGTGTTTTACGTCACCGCGTTTTGGACGGTCGGAATTTAGTCTGACAGTGTGTATGCAAGACTGATGGAAGTCAGCTTCATCAGAATTCCGGCGGAAAATTCCATCGGATTTTATTCCATCGGAAATCCGATCGTGTGTACAGGGCATAAGCCCGGGGTATCACCATAATGTTTGACTTTCATATAAATGCGGTCCTGCCTGGTCCCGGGCATTGATGAATGCAGAGAGGAGAGGTACCCCCATGTGCTGGGTGTGTAGGCCCTGCCCATATGCAATATCTTCACAGAGGCTTGAAATGCAAACTCTTTTGTATCCTCTGCCATACACAGCAATGCACTATTGTGTGCTTTGGTGAGCTGTGTTGGTAATTGGCGAATGCATCTTTTTGTGCATTTTATTGCGTTAGGAAGGCCAGTCAAATGAATAGGCTGCCCTTGTACAATGTATGAAATACGGGTATGCGTTAAACGCAACACTCAAGTGTAAATGGCCCCTTAGAGCTTTTAATAACGAGAACTCTATGGAATTTAGTGTGTGAAATTGTACTGTGTAAAGCAGGTCAATAAAGATACGCACATTAAGCATTTGCTTTGTGCTAAATCATGGTAAAATAAACACAGGCACACATGCAACACCTAGTGTATTGGCATTTTTTCTAACCTCATACTGTTTTTTTTTTTTTTTTGCATTGCTCTGCCATAGAACTCATTGATGTGAACGTGTCCTATTGAAACAACAGTGTAGATTAAAAAAAAATAATAGAGCCTGTTCACTTGTGAATGTCAGTAATGTGAATCTGTGTTCACTTTAAATACATGTGTGAGGTCAATTTAAAATATCAGGATTTTTGCTAAGACATGAATCTTTGATTCATATGAATGCAGCTTCACTTTATCTAAAATTTTTCTAAAGGCAAAACGTTGTTTTATTAATTTTTTCGATTTGGATAAAGTGGTGTTGAGTTGAAATCACCCTCAGAGCCCGTTCACACAGGGGCGACTCGTCAGGCGACTCAGCCGCCTGACAAGTCGCGCTCCGCTCTGTACAATGGAACCGTTCTAATAGGGGCGACCTAAGTCGCTCTGACTTAGAAAAAGGTTCCTGTACTACTTTGGGGCGACTTCAGGGCAACTTGCATTGACTTCAATACAAAAGTAATTTTGCATGTCGCCTCTGAAGTCGTGTGGAGATCGCCTTGCAGAGTCGCGCGGAAAGTCGTGCCGCCCCTGTGTGAACCGGGTCTTAGGTTTTTTTCCATAAAGAATTTTGTAGGTCTATTTACAAGCAACCAAACAACACAGGTCTTTCTTGATATATAGAACACATTAGGTAAGTATACATATAAACAGGTAGGAGCCAAGATCCCTTTATGGAACCAGGTGGTCAATGAACAGGTATCAACTCAGATGCCGCGTACACACGATCATTTTTCTCGTCGGGAAAAATTAAATTTTTCCCTTTGGACGAGAAAAACGATCGTCTGTGGGCTTTTTGCAGTTTTTCCCGACGGGAAAAACGGCATTAATCACGACGAGAAAAATTAGAACATGCTCTAATTTTTCTCGTCGTGATTCCCATCGTTTTTTTCCGCTGCAGTTTTCCCATAGGGAAACACTGCCACGGAGCCCACACACGGTCGTTTTTCTCAACCAAAAAAGAAATGTCGGGAAAAACGGACGTGTGTAGGGAACCAAGCCGTTCCCTCGTTTTTCCCGTCGATTTTCTCGACGGTGTTTTCACCGTCGAGAAAATCGATCGTGTGTACGCGGCAAGAGAGTTTGACAAGCATTTATAAAATCTCAGTGAGGTAGAAAAAAAAAAACAATGCTGGAGGAATATAGTATCCCAGAATACACTGCTAAATGATAGAGAAGATCATAGATTGCACAACCGTCAGTTCCTGTGTGCAGGGTGATAAGTAAAGCCTGGTAGACACGATCAGATTTTCTGGGGACAAAGCGTAAGACTTTTGGCCGAATGGTGTTGGCCAGGAACTTGTATTGCATACAAACGGCAAAGAATTGTCGGCCAACAAACACGAAACTATGTGTTTTTTCTGCTCTTTAGCGCCACCCTTTGGGCAACTTCTGCTAATGTTGTGTTATGGTTAGCATTGCTTCTGAGCATGCGTGTTTGTACTTTGGAGTTTGGTCCGATGGACTTATATACACACGTTCGGATAATCCAATAACACACATTTGTTGGCAGACAATTTGAAAGCATGCTATCCCACATTTGTTGGCGGAAAATCTGACAACAATTGTCCGATGGAGCGTACAAATGGTCAGTTTTTCCGACAACAGCCTGTCATCACACAATTCCTGTCGGATAATCCGATCGTGTGTATGAAGCTTAAGGCTGACACAATGGTGGCTTTTCTTATTCAAGAAGTTGAAAACCACCCAGAGTTGTATGACCCCATTGTACCAAGCTATTGCAACGCTTATAAAAAGGGGGAGGAAATAAGTAAGTGCGTATCAGTCCTAGAATAAATTCTGTGGAGGCACCTAGGCATTTGAAAACCTTGGGGCCTCCTCACAGGTTTCTGGAGGTCTCTTGTGAGTGAGCTCTAGTAGGATAACATTGAACTAAGTAGTGTGCATGTCAGCCACTAGATGGAGATGACCATCACTACTGCACATTACACGGACGTAAGTTGCACCAAATTTTTTACAAACTGACAGCTGAAAGAAGATGAGCTTTTAAGAGACAAACTGTAATTAGTGGGACTGCTTCAGCAGCATTCCCAGTGTTGTTATTCTTTTTTTTTTACTATTCTTATTCCGTACGTTTTTTCTACTATTTATACTTTTTAAAATATTAAGCTTTTTAACACTTTTTTTTTAACATCTGTGTGTAAACACAGAGATCCACGTCCTGTCAGGGATAGCAGACCGATGGTGTGTCCCTTGTACATAGGGACAACCATCGGTCACCTCCCCCAGTCAGTCCCCTCCCCCCACAGTAGGAATCACCTAGCAGGGCACACATTTAACCCCATGATCGCCCCCTAGTGTTAACCCCTTCCCTGCCAGTCACATTTATACAGTAATCAGTGCATATTTACAGCACTGTTTCCTGAATAAATGTGAATGGTCCCAAAAATGTGTCAAAAGTGTCCGATGTGTCCGCCGTAATATTGCAGTTCTGACAAAAATCGCAGATCGCCGCCATTACTAGTAAAAAAAAATGTCATAATTCTATCCCCTATTTTGTAGGCGCTATAACTTTTGCGCAAACCAATCACTATATGCTTATTGCAATTTTTTAACAAAAATATGTAGAAGAATACGTATCGGCCTAAACTGAGAAAAAAAATATTTATTTTTATTTACAAAAATTGGGATATTTATTATAGCAAAAAGTAAAAAAAATATTGTGTTTTTTTTTCAAAATTGTCAGTCTTTTTTTGTTTATAGCGCAAAAAATAAAAACCGCAGAGATGATCAAATACCACCAAAAGAAAGCTCTATTTGTGGGAAAAAAAGAACGTCAATTTTGTTTGGGAGCCACATCGCACGACCGCGCAATTGTCATTGAAAGCGTGACAGTGCTGAAAGCTGAAATTTTGCCTGGGCAGGAAGGGGGTATATGTGCCCAGTAAGCAAGTGTTTAAACAGAGTGTGTATTGGGCTGCTTAGCGTGGATGATGTCATAGCTAGAGCACAGAGCCTTAAAAAAATTATCTTAGTTCCTTTCCTATAAATTGCTCTCCCGCCCACAAGATCTACTTGTCATACACAATTTCTACATCAAAACGTAGGTATTTTTGTCTAGTTTATGTACTATGAGGGGGCAAATTTGATAGGGGCAATAGAATAAGGCAGGTTTAATGGTGGCAGTTTTGATGGGGGCAGTTTTTCATGGGGCAATAGGATGGGGGACAATTTTGATGGGGCAGTTTTGATGGGGCAGTTTTTGATGGGGTAATAGGATGGGGCAGTTTTTGATGGGGCAATAGGATGGGGGCAATTTTGATGGGGGTATTTTTTAATGGGGCAGTTTTTGATGGGACAATTTTGATGGTGCCGTTTTGATGGTGCCGTTTTGCTGGTGCCGTTTTTGATGGGGGCAGTTTTTGATGGGGCAATTTTAATGGGGCAGTTTTTGATGGGACAGTTTTAATGGGGCAATTTGATGGGGCAATTTGGGGCAGTTTTTGATGGGGGCAGGTTTGATGGGGCAGTTTTTGATGGGGGCAATTTGATGGCAGTTTTGATGGGGGCAGTTTTGATGGGGGCAATATGATGGAGGCATTTTGATGGGGGCAGTTTTGATGGTAGAATTTTTATGGGGCAATTTTATGGGGCAACTCCTGCAAAAGGTAATTACTTTTAAAAAGATGCTAATGCTGATTCTCTGATTTCTTACGGATTTAAGCTATTCATCCAGTTAGTTTTAGCAACTCAGCTATTCAGCATTCCCACGCATTTTCTGCAGGAAATGCATTTTCTAGTGTGAACCTAATGTCTATGGTTTAAGTACTTTAAGGCCCATTTCACACTGGGGCGGGGAGGTGCGCTGAAGCAGTGCATTGCGGGCGGTATAGCCGCGCTGTCCCATTGATTTCAATGGGCAGCAGCGGTAAAGGAGCGGTAAACACACCGCTCCTTCACCGCTCCAAAGATGTGGCTAGCAGGACTTTTGGAGCGATCCTGCTAGCGCACCGCTTCAGTGTGAAAGCCTCCGGGCTTTCACATTGAAGACTGCAGGGCAGGATTTTTTCAGGTGTTTTTGAGGCGCTATTTTTAGCGCCAAAATGCCTGAAAAACGCCCCAGTGTGAAAGGGGCCTTAGTTGTTATTTTGTTTCTTTGAGTGAATTAATTTTTTCCATCATTTGTAAAAAAAAAAAAAAAAAACATTAAGAAAGCTTCTTTGTAATTTTCTTTCAAGATCAAATCAATATTATGTTGCTCCATTGTTGCAGGCCCCTAAACAGTGTGGAGCCCATAGGCCGGTGTCTACTTTGCCTGTTTGATAATCCAGCACTGGTGCGTATTTTTACAGGAAAAGGGAGAGCATGTCTGCAAAGAGGCAAAATGAGTACTGATCATTTTGCTTCTATAAACACTTATGACATGATATGCTGTACCCGTTTTATCATGTATTTAATGCCAATAACCACTTCAGCCCCAGAAGGATTTACCCCCCTTAATGACCAGGCCATTTTTGCAATAAGGCACTGTGTCGCTTTAACAGACAATTGCGCAGTCGTGCGACGCTGTACCCAAATAAAATTGATGTCCCTTTTTCCCCACAAATAGAGCTTTCATTTGGTGGTATTTGATCACCTCTGCGGTTTTTATTTTTGCACTATAAACTAAAAAAGAGTGACAATTTAAAAAAAAAATAACATTTCCAATTTTTTTTTTATAAAAACAAATTTATTCATCAATTTAGGCCAATATATATTCTGCTACATATTTTTGGTTGAAATCACAATAAGCGTATATTGATTGGTTTACACAAAAGTTATTGCGTCTACAAACTATGTGATAGATTAACTGCATTTGTTTTTTTTTTTGTTTTTTTTTACTAGTAATGACGGCGATCAGTGATTTTTAGCGAGACTGCGACATTGCTGCGGACAGATCGGACACCTAACAGACATTTATGACACTTTTTCGGAAACCAGTTACATTGCTACAGTAATCAGTGCTAAAAATATGCACTACTTTAAGAAAAGAAAATATTTTGAAAGTAAAATATGCACTGTTATTTTACTAATGACACTGGCAGGGAAAGGGCTAACATCAGGGGCAATTAAAGGGTTAACTGTGTTCCCTCAGTGTGTTTTCTAATTGTATGGGGGAAGGGCTCACTGTCACAACACACAGATTCGTCTTTCTGCATAGCAGAAAGACAGGATCTGTGTGATTTCCCCTGTCAGAACGGAGAACTGCCTTTTTACACAGGCAGATCCCTGTTCTGTCACTGCGGGGAATGATCATGGGTGGCCGGCGGACACACTGTTTGGGTCCCCCGCTGGCCTCCGGCAGCGTACGCGTGCCCACAAAAGCGAGTGCACGAGACGACGTACAGCTTTATTTAGTTTTGGATAGAGTGGAGATAGTTGTCATTGCTGTTTGTGCCCCCATTAGGGAGATTCACCCTCTCTATTTGTCCTGTGTACCATTATCATTGAAAGTAGGGTTGCCACTTTTTTTTCAACCCAAACCTGAACACTGTAGAGGCGTATAGTATGTTTGAATAATGTGTCAGGCGGACTGAAACCCAGACACATGATTCAAAACCCGGGCTGTCTGGGTGAAACCTGGACAGGTGGCAACCCTAATTGAAAGTGAAAGTAAAATAAAATCCCCAATTTTTGGTTGTCCCCAGAAAAGTAATAGAGGGGAAATCTTCCAATTAGGACTCTAAGTCTCGGTGACCTGGGGGTGCCCAAGGGATTCCCTTCCTTTACAGGGATTTCCTCTTACTTCCTGTTTTGGCTATGGGACAGGAAGTGAAGGGAAATCTCCACAATGGGACACAGATGGCAAAAAATAAACTGACTGGGGTTATGACCCCCCTTACTGTATTCAAATAGAAAAAAATATATAGTTTTGCCTATAGTTCTACTTTATTTTAACAGAATCTAGTTTGCAGAATCTAGAAAAGTAATTTATTTTCTTTATGTCTAAAGTTATTTCCTCTATGTCACATCCCCCTTAAATCAAAAGACATCACATCTGGGGTGCTTTGTTTGACTTGCGTTAAATGCATTAAACACTTCTGCTGATTTTCGGTAATGTCGGCATTAGTATTTTTAACAAGTGTGAACTTAGCTTAAGAGAGGACATGTTCTTGTGCCAAGAAAAGCCTAATTATTTAAATGTTTTCACAAAGACTAGGGAAAATGTAAAATAAACTACTGAATAACCATACAGAAAAAAAAACAAACATTAAATTAAGAAAACAGGAAAAAAAACAAAAAGAACACTAGATGTAATAAACCATACTAGCCTAAATACACCTAAATCGCCACAAAAGAAAAGAGTAGATTTGTTTTCCAACAAGTTTTGTCTTAGTAATTCAGTAAGACCCAATTCACACCTTGGCATTTTGTTTCTGCCTGAGTTCCCAGAAATGCTTGAAAAATGTGCCAAATCGTGCTTGCAGTGCCAATATGTCTTAATGGCAAGCGTGATGCAAGCTTTGGCGCTTTTTTTCACATGTATCTGGGAATGTGGGCAAAGATGCCATTTTTGCACCATTAATTCTTAAGGGCACCCCAAATGTAAGTAGTCAAGTGTTTTGTCATGTGAAAAATGCACCAGAGAGCTCATTTCCAAAATGCACGAAAAAGAAGGTGCAGAAGCTACGTTGGCGTGTTTGTCACAAATAAGGGCATCCTGTTCAAGTGACTGGGCTACCCAATGCTTTTATGCAACAAATGGGCAAAAAAAAAAGGAAAAACCATGATGCAACGCACAGGTGTGAATGTGGCCTGTGTGAAACCAAAAGTTACTTCTTTGGTGAGATTTGGTAATTTTTGTGGTAGAATAAATTTCACCAAAATCACTCTACCCATCCCTACTTGTAATAAGTAGGCCTTATGAGCCCCCTTCAGGTAGGTAACATTAAACTTTGGCATCTAATTGTTTATGATCACCCTGGTGAGACAGGAGCAACAACCTCTGTAGTAAAGAGCACAACAAATGCTCAGCTAGAAGTTAGGTGTCTGGCACAGAAATAAGTACACCCTACTAAATTGTTCATAGATCATATGCTAAGAATAGTCCCAGTCACCGTATGTGCTGGTTTCTGGTCCTCCAAAGCTGGCCATACATTAGTCTTTTTTTTCTTTCAACCAACTTGCGGGTTGAATAAAAAAAACAACCCGATTTCCCCATCCACACATTTGAGGTGGATGTGAGAATCACTCCCGCTCTGCTATTGCATTCTGACAATGGAGAGACTTCCCTGCCATTAGAACACATTCATCAGTGTTGCTGGCTATAGCTGGCAACACTGATTGTTTGGGAAAAACTTGATAGGCTGGTTGCACAGAAGTCAATCGGTAGATCAACTTCTGTGCAATCCGCCTGCCCATACATGGATTTAAATTTGGCCAATTCTCGCTAAACTGGCCAAATTTCGATCGATCCAAATTTTGATCCATGTATGTCTTTCTATAGGTTGTAATTGTTGCTGCTTTGAAGTCATACTGAGGAGGTCACATTTTTCAATTCCTGTATCTCCAAGTATGTCATGACTAGAGTTCCTGTGTGACATTAATGGGCCAGGCTGGGTGTGATGTGTCTGCTGGCCTGCCTTTGGATCTTCTGTTCCCTCAGCAGGGACTTGCTGATAGACAATCCCAGGCTAATGTGTTTCCTGGGGGAAGTGTGAAAATTCTTAGCTCCCTGTGTGGGAGAAGAGACCCAGTGACTGATTCCCTATGGTAGCAGGGCTCTTTAATCTCATGCTAATGAGTCTGACAACGATGTTTGCATTTCCACAGATCTGCCCAATGTTACAGTTGTCCTTGTGCTGTTCTTCTAAATACAGTATGTGTTCACCTAAAGTAGAAATCCCAGTCAAAGACCTCTCCCATACATTTGTAGCACAAATTATTAAGTGCCTACAGACATTAGAAAACATTAGCCCAATCTGGTTATTTATGGGCGGAATAATGGGCATTACCTGATCATGCAGACATCCTTGTGCACAAGTCTTTTCTGGAGTCAATAGGCCAGGTTTGATTTTCCCCTGGCTAACTGCTTACCCCAAGGAGCTAGTCTCAGAGATGTCTGCTAAGGTGCCCCTCCTCATCTCTCCAAAGGCATTCACTTGATGTGAATGTAAGCTTTTTTTGCTATAACCTTTCATACAAAATGTATTTAGTGGCTGAATGTTGCATGATATGACAACTGAATTATTAAAGTCTGTAGATAGTGTAAAGCCGTGTACACACGATAGGTTTTACCGATGAAAACAGTCCGATGGACTTTTTTCATCGGACAAACCGATCGTGTATGGGCCCCATCGGTCTTTTTTCCATCGGTGTTTAAAAATAGAACATGTTTTAAATTTATCTGATGGTTAAAAAACCGATAGCAAATTACTATCGTCTGTGGGGAACTCCATCGGATAAAAAACCCGCGCATGCTCAGAATCAAGTCGACGCATGCTCAGAAGCATTGAACTTAATTTTTCTCGGCTCATCGGAGTGTTTAACGTCACCGCGTTTGGAACGGTCGGTTTTTTGACTGATGGTGTGTAGGCAAGACTGATGGAAGTCACCTTCATCGGTTTTGCGATGGAAAAACCTATCGGTTTATAGGAAATCTGATCGTGTGTACCAGGCTTAAAGCCTGGTACACACTATGAGGTTTTTTTCCGTTCAACCCGGCAGGTTCAATGAAAAAAACTGTCAGCTCCGGTCAGGGCCGCTGTACTAACTATGCAAGGTTAGTGTAGCGATCTCATCTGCCGAGCTGTTGTGTTCTGACTCCTGCCAAAACACTCTGATCAATGCTCTCCGCCAGTGGCTGACAGCGCTGATCGGTCAGCTGCTGGTTTTTCAGCATGCTCGTCCAACAAAAGTCGGCCAATGTTTTTTTTGAACCGGACGATGTCTCCCGAAAATTGCCCCAGTGTACAGTGCTTTAGGCTGGCCTTACCCGGCTAGATTTCTCTCCCTTTCGTCTGAACAAGAGAAATCACTTGATCTCCCCCATCAACGCTAAACAGCAAAGATGGAGGAATCTGCCGTGCAGACTATTTTTTTGGATGGCTAACGTAAGGGCAGTGACGGCTGGTGCTAAACTTTTTTTCTCCACGGTCGCGGTGCAGCGGCTTCCTCGGCTTCTTCTCTCGGCCAACCCGATGCACCTCCTGTCCTGAGGCTGGGAGGAGAAGCCGGAGGACAATAGCGAATACTGATTCGCTGGTGTCACAAGTGAGTGGGTTCGGAGTGCAGTGCTCTGCACCCCGAGCCCAACCTTTTTCAAGCCAATTAGAGCCTCATGTGGCTTGAAAAAAATAAACTCATATAATTATACCTATGAGTCCAGCGCCCCGCATGCATCCCCGTATGCAAACTAGAGGGGCGATACCCCTGTGCCCCTTATGGACCAGCTGTTCTGCTTAACCACTTAACGACCGCTCACTGTATATATACGTCGGCAGAATGGCACCGACAGGCACAATCACGTAGAGCATACGTGATCGCCTTTGTATAGTTGGGGGGTCCGATCGGACCCCCCTCCTATACAGTGAGTGGCCGTTAATCGTGGGGGAGCGTTCGGAGATGAGGGGGTGACCATTCGATTTCGGCCACCCCCTCGCGATCGCTCCCGGCCAATGAAAATGCTTCCTCTAACATGTGATGTAAACACAGGCAGGAGGAAGTGATGTCATCTCCCTCACGGCGGTCTTTTCGATTCCGGCGCCGAGGAGAGAAGAAGCAGGTTAGTGCACCAACAGTCCACTGACACTTAGGTACACATAGGCACACATTTCACCCCCCAGTCACCCCCAGATCACCCCCCAGCCCCCAATCACAGTGTCACTGATTGCAGTGATCATTTATTTTACTGATCACTGCATTTAGTGTCATCTGTGATAATAAAAAGTTGCAGGGCAGTTAGGATTAGGCCCCTTTAGGTCCAGGGTAGCCCCCTAACCCCCCCTAATAAAGGTTTAACCCCTTGATCGCCCCCCAGGTAACCCTTTCACCCCCTAACGCCAGCGTCACTAATCGATCGTATTTTCGATCGCTGTATTTAGTGCCGGTGGTGCCCTAGATAGCCAGTTAATTATTTTTAGGTTCGCCGCAGGTTTTTATTAGCGTCAGATACCCCCATATATTATTTTAACCCCCTGATTGCCCCTAGAGTTAACCCTTTCACCAGTGATCACCATATAAGCGTCACTGGTGACACTGGTTACCCAGTTAGTTATTTAGGTAACCCGTCAGGTTTTTATATAGCGTCGGTTACCCCCATATTCAACCTAATAAAGGTTTTAACCCCCTGATTGCCCCTAGTTAACCCTTTCACCAGTGATCACCATATAAAGGTTATGGGTGACACTGGTTGGTTAGTTTGCTTTTTATAGCATCAGGGCACCCGTCGTATATAACCCAATAAAGGTTTAACCCCCTGATCGCCCGGCGGGTGAGATCAATTAGGTTTTAGCGCCAGAGAGGGTCTGCGTCGCCCCAGGCAGCGTTAGGTTAGTGCAAGTAACGCTAACACCCACGCGCAAAGCATACACCTCCCTTAGTGGTATAGTATCTGATCAGATCTATACTAGCGTCCCCAGCGGTTTAGGGTTCCCAAAAATGCAGTGTTAGCGGGATCAGCCCAGATACCTGCTAGCACCTGCGTTTAGCCCCTCCGCCCAGCCCACCCAAGTGCAGTATCGATCGATCACTGTCACTTACCAAACACAAAACACATAACTGCAGCGTTCGCAGAGACAGTCCTGATCCCTGCGACTGCTAACAGTTTTTTTTGTAGCGTTTGATATATTTTCTGACGACAGTCGGGTGCTTTTTTTTCCTGTGAATCTTACTAGTGTACCCCTAAATTTAGAGCCCAAAATGGCAAGTCGAAGGTACACTAGTAAAGAGGCCTACGAGATTCTGAGCATGACAGATAGTGAAGAGGAGGTCACGTATCTGTCAGATTCAGGCTCAGAATATCTTCCCGTAGAAGACAGTGACGTCAGCGGCCCCACGTCAGATAGCTCTGACGACGAAGTTGAGGTCCCTGCTAAGGTCAGGCGTACCCGATCCCGATCTTCTGAGGTTGTTGAGGAGCAAGAACCGCAGGGCTCTCGTATCATGGAGCAGAGGAGTACTAGCGCCGCTATTCCTTCTGGTGAATTGGCAAGCACCAGCGGCCTAGTACAGCCTGGGCGTACATCCAGCACTGCAGTATCACGTGGTGACGTGGCGAGTCCCATAAGTGCAGTTCAAGCTGGCGAGGTGGCAAGCACAAGTAGTGTCCCGCTGCCACCAATAAGAAGACAAAGGCAGGCCCGTCGTGCCCATAGTAAGCTTCCTGCAGAATTCGCCTATCCTGATTGGGTCCCCACCACTTCTGCAGAACCCGTACTTCCCCCATTCACTGCCCAACCCGGTATTCAGGTGGAAACAGCTGATTTTATGCCAATCGATTATTATTCGCTGTTTTTCACGGAAGATCTCTATAGATCTATTGTGGACCAGAGTAATTTATATGCTGGTCAATTCATCGCCGCTAATCCCCAGTTGCCTTCCATTGCCAAAGATTGGAAACCAATTACGGTTTCCGAATTTAAGACCTTTCTGGGCCTTTCCCTCAACATGGGCACACATAAATTCCCGTCATTGCGTGCTTATTGGTCCACGCACCCAATTGACCACATGCCCGTGTTCTCTGCCTCCATGCCCAGGAAACGATACGAGCAGATTTTGCGGTTCATGCACTTCAACGACAATGAACTTTGTCGTCCACGTGGGGACCCTGAATACGACCGGCTCTATAAAATTCGGCCCCTCATAAACCACTTCAACGAACGTTTTGCAGCCTTGTTTATTCCCGATCAAGCTGTCTGCGTTGATGAGTCCCTGATTAAATTTTCTGGCCGCTTGGCTTTCAAGCAGTACCTTCCCAGCAAGCGTGCCAGATACGGGGTCAAGCTCTATAAGTGCTGTGACAGGGCAACATGCTATGTATGGAGCTTTATGGTTTATGAGGGAAAAGATAGTCAGGTTGAGCCGGTCAACTGCCCGGATTACATAGGGAGCGCTGGCAAGATAGTGTGGAACTTGGTGTCACCCTTATTCGGAAAGGGGTACCACTTGTATGTGGACAATTATTACACGAGCGTGCCACTGTTTAGTCACTTGTTTGATCATCAGATTGGAGCATGTGGCACCGTGCGACCTAATCGCCGGGGCTTTCCCCAGCGGCTTGTAGATGCCCGTCTTAGGCTGGGGGAGAGAGCCTGCGTAAAGTGTAATAACTTGCTCGCTATGAAGTGGAGGGACAATAAGAATGTTTTCCTTCTTACCTCCCTTCATGCAGACACGACAGTTCAAATTCGTACGGCGACTGGTGTTGTGGAGAAACCCCTCTGTGTCCACGAATATAACAAAAATATGGGAGGGGTGGACCTCAACGACCAGTTGATGGCGCCGTATCTAATTGACCGTAAGGCGAGACGCTGGTACAAAAAAGTGTCTCTATCCTTATTTCAATTGGCTTTGCTGAACGCTCATGTGCTATACAGAGCTTCAGGCGGGACTTTATCTCTTCTAAAATTCCAGAATGAGATAGTCACAGAACTCCTGTATCCAGGCGGTTCTGCACCTCACCATCCCCTACCAAATGCAGTAAGCCGGCTGCATGAGAGGCATTATACGCATCTCCTCCCGAGTACCCCTACCCAACGAACCCCCCAAAAAAGATGTTGTGTCTGTAGCAAGCGCGGATTTAGGCGTGACACCCGTTATTATTGTCCACTCTGTCCTGACAAACCTGGTCTTTGCCTTGGTGAATGTTTTGAACGCTACCACTCAAAAGTGAAGTTTTAGCGTAGGGTACAGCATTTCACAGACTAGGACACACTTACACAGGGTCTCCCAAGATGCCATTACATTTTGAGAGACCCGAACCATTACAGTTGTTAAAGTTTAAAAAAAAAGTGTAAAAAAGAAAAAAAAAAACGTAAAAAACAAAAACACAAAAAAATATAAAATAAAAAAACCAAAAATAGTTGTAGTTTTATTGTTCTCTCTCTCTCTCTCTCTCTCTCTCTCTCTATTTTCTCTCTATTGTTCTGCTCTTTTTTACTGTATTCCATTCTGCAATGTTTTATCATGCTTGCTTTTCAGGTATGTAATTTTTTTTTTTCAGGTGCGCCATTCAACTGCAGCGCGGAATTATTTATCTTGACAGCAACAGCGTTTGCTCCCACGATACATAAAGCCGTGACTCCAGTGATGTAGGAGGTGATTTCACCACCACAGTTAAAAAAAAAGAGCATATATGCCGAAGCATGGGGGCAGCAGGGGCGGAGGAGCGATTTTGCTCCTAATGCCGCGTACATACGGTCGAAATTCTGACGGAGGCTTGCCCGTGGAAAAGTTTGACCGTGTGTACGCGGCATAACTTTTTTGCGGGAGGATGCCCCCATGCTTCGGCATATATATATTTTAGGCACAGGTTGCGTTAAAAAAATGTTTTATTTTTTACTAGGTTTTGTTTTGGTATTTGCTTTTCAGGTATGGTAAGGTAAGGTCTTACTGTTGTACTGTAATGTTACTTTGTTTTAATGTTAACCATCATTTGCTTAGCAGGTACGCCATTCAGTTGCATCGCGGATTTATTTATCTTGACAGCAACAGCGTTTGCTCCCACGATACATAAAGCCGTGACTCCAACGCTGTAGGAGGTGATTTCACCACCACAGTTAAAAAAAGAGCATATATGCCGAAGCATGGGGGCAGCAGGGGCGGAGGAGCGATTTTGCTCCTAATGCCGCGTATATACGGTCGAAATTCCGACGGAGGCTTGCCCGTGGAAAAGTTTGACCGTGTGTACGCGGCATAACCTTTTATGCCGCGTACATACGGTCGAAATTCCGACGAAGGCTTGCCCGTGGAAAAGTCCGACCGTGTGTACGCGGCATAACTTTTTTGCGGGAGGATGCCCCCATGCTTCGGCATATATGTCCATCATTAGAAGTGGGTGGATGAAGGGAGGTATTCTAATGGTGGGCATACCCACCGATCAATCTCTTTTTTTCGTTCAGCCAACAGGCTGCATGAAAAAAAAGATTACAATACATGTCCAACAAGGACCAGCAACGTACTGGTATGTTGCTGGACTTTGAATGGTTATACCAGATTGATGCCTGCGGGTATCATTCTTTTCAGCCAGCGGCCGGCTTTCATGTAAAAGCAATCCTAGTGGCTAATTAGCCTCTGGACTGCTTTTACAAGCAGTGGGAGGGAATGCCCCCCCCGGATATAAACAGCGCCATTGGGAAATTGGGAAAGCATTTTATCACACCGATCTTGGTGTGGTCAGATGCTTTGAGGGCAGAGGAAAGATCTAGGGTCTAAGCCCCCATTTTTTTTCAAAAAAAGAGTACCTGTCACTACTTATTGCTATCATAGGGGATATTTACATTCCCTGAGGTAAAATAAAAATGATAAAAAAAATAAAAATATGGAAGGAACAATTTAAAAATAAAATAAAAAAGCAAAATAAATAATAAAAAAAAAAAAAAAAAAAGCACCGCTGTCCCCCCCTGCTCTTGCGCAAAGGCGAACGCAAGCGTCGGTCTAGCGTCATATGTAAATAGCAATTGCATCATGCATGTGAGGTATCACCGCAAAGGTCAGATCGAGGGCAGTAATTTTAGCAGTAGACCTCCTCTGTAAATCCAACGTGGTAACCTGTAAAGGCTTTTAAATGCTTTTAAAAATGAATGTAGTTTCTCACCGCTGCACGTTTGTGCGCAATTTTAAAGCATGTCGTGTTTGGTATCCATGTACTCGGCCTAAGATCATCTTTTTTATTTCATCAAACATTTGGGCAATATAGTGTTTTTTAGTGCATTAAAAAAAAAGTGTGTTTCCCCCCAAAAAATGCGTTTGAAAAATCGCTGCGCAAATACTGTGTGGAAAAAAAAAATGCAACACCCAATATTTTAATCTGTAGGGCCTTTGCTTTAAAAATATATATAATGTTTGGGGGTTCAACATAATTTTCTTGCAAAAAAAAAAATGTTTTCATGTAAACAAAAAGTGTCAGAAAGGGCTTTGTCTTCAAGTGGTTAGAAGAGTGGATGATGTGTGACATAAGCTTCCTAATGTTGTGCATATAATGCCAGGACAGTTCAAAACCCCCCCCAAATGACCCCATTTTGGAAAGTAGACACCTCAAGCTATTTGCTGAGAGGCATGTTGAGCCCATTGAATATTTTTTTTTGTCCCAAGTGATTGAATAATGACAAAAATAAAAAAAATAAAAAATTTACAAAAAGTTGTCACTAAATTATATATTGCTCAAACATGCCATGGTTATATGTGGAATTGCACCCCAAAATACATTCTGTTGCTTCTCCTGAGTACGGGGATACCACATGTGTGAGACATTTTGGAAGCCTCGCCGCGTACAGGACCCCGAAAACCAAGCACCGCCTTCAGGATTTCTATGGGTGTAAATTTTTGATTTTACTCCTCACTGCCTATCACAGTTTCGGAGGCCATGGAATGCCCAGATGGCACAAAACCCCCCCAAATGACCCCATTTTGGAAAGTAGACACCCCAAGCTATTTGCTGAGAGGTATGTTGAGTATTTTGCAGATCTCGCTTTTTGTCACAAAGTTTTAAAAATTGAAAAAAGAAAAAAAAAAAAAAATATGTCTTTCTTCATTTTCAAAAACAAATGAGAGCTGTAAAATACTCACCATGCCTCTCGGCAAATAGCTTGGGGTGTCTACTTTCCAAAATGGGGTCATTTGTGGGGGTTTTGGGCTATCTTGGCATTTTATGGCCTTCAAAACTGTGATAGGTAGTGAGGAGTGAAATCAAAAATTTGTGCCCTTAGAAATCCTGAAGGCGGTGCTTGGTTTTCGGGGGCCCGTACGCGGCTAGGCTCTCAAAAAGTCCCACACATGTGGTATCCCCGTACTCAGGAGAAGCAACCAAATGTATTTTGGGGTGCAATTCCGCATATAACCATGGCATGTTTGAGCAATATATCATTTAGTGACAACTTTTTGTACATTTTTTTTTCTTTTTGTCATTATTCAATCACTTGGGACAAAAAAAAAATATTCAATGGGCTCAACATGCCTCTCAGCAATTTCCTTGGGGTGTCTACTTTCCAAAATGGGGTCATTTTGGGGGGTTTTGTGCTATCTTGGCATTTTATGGCCTTCAAAACTGTGATAGGTAGTGAGGAGTGAAATCAAAAATTTATGCCCTTAGAAACCTTGAAGGCTGTGCTTGGTTTTTGGGGTCCCGTACGCGGCTAGGCTCCCAAAAAGTCCCACACATGTGGTATCCCCGTACTCAGGAGAAGCAGCAGAATGTATTTTGGGGTGCAATTCCACATATAACCATGGCATGTGTGAGCAATATATCATTTAGTGACAACTTTGTGCAAAAAAAACAAAGTTTGTCATATTCCCGCAACTTGTGGCAAAATATAAAATATTCCATGGACTGAACATGCCTCTCAGTAAATAGCTTGGGGTGTCTACTTTCCAAAATGGGGTCATTTGGGGGGATTTTGTGCTATTTTGGCATTTTATGGCCTTCGAAACTGTGATAGGTAGTGAGGAGTGAAATCAAAAATTTACGCCCTTAGAAAGCCTGAAGGCGGTGCTTGGTTTTTGGGGCCCCGTACCCGGCTAGGCTCCCAAAAAGTCCTACACATGTGGTATCCCTGTACTCAGGAGAAGCAGCAGAATGTATTTTGGGGTGCAATTCCACATATAACCATGGCATGTGTGAGCAATATATCATTTAGTGACAACTTTTTGTACATTTTTTCTTTTTTTTTTCTTTTTGTCATTATTCAATCATTTGGGACAAAAAAAAATATTCAATGGGCTCAACATGCCTCTAAGCAAATAGCTTGGGGTGTCTACTTTCCAAAATGGGGTCATTTGGGGGGGTTTTGTGCCATCTTGGCATTTTATGGCCTTCAAAACTGTGATAGGTAGTGATAGGTAGTGAGGAGTGAAATCAAAAATTTATGCCCTTAGAAACCTTGAAGGCGGTGCTTGGTTTTTGGGGTCCCGTACGCGACTAGGCTCCCAAAAAGTCCCACACATGTGGTATCCCCATACTCAGGAGAAGCGGCAGAATGTATTTTGGGGTGTAATTTCACATATGCCCATGGCATGTGTGAGCAATATATCATTTAGTGACAACTTTGTGCAAAAAAAATAAAGTTTGTCATATTCCCGCAACTTGTGGCAAAATATAAAATATTCCATGGACTAATCATGCCTCTCAGTAAATAGCTTGGGGTGTCTACTTTCCAAAATGGGGTCATTTAGGGGGGTTTTGTGCTATTTTGGCATTTTATGGCCTTCGAAACTGTGATAGGTAGTGAGGAGTGAAATCAAAAATTTGCGCCCTTAGAAATCCTGAAGGCGGTGCTTGGTTTCCGGGGTCCCGTACGTGGCTAGGCTCCTAAAAAGTCCCACACATGTGGTATCCCCGTACTCAGGAGAAGCAGCAGAATGTATTTTGGGGAGCAATTCCACATATAACCATGGCATGTGTGAGCAATATATCATTTAGTGACAACTTTTTGTAATTTTTTTTTATTTTTATTTTTTTTGTCATTATCCAATCACTTGGGACAAAAAAAAAAAAATATTCAATGGGCTCAACATGCCTCTCAGCAATTTCCTTGGGGTGTCTACTTTCCAAAATGGGGTCATTTTGGGGGGTTTTGTGCTATCTTGGCATTTTATGGCCTTCAAAACTGTGATAGGTAGTGAGGAGTGAAATCAAAAATTTATGCCCTTAGAAACCTTGAAGGCTGTGCTTGGTTTTTGGGGTCCCGTACGCGGCTAGGCTCCCAAAAAGTCCCACACATGTGGTATCCCCGTACTCAGGAGAAGCAGCAGAATGTATTTTGGGGTGCAATTCCACATATAACCATGGCATGTGTGAGCAATATATCATTTAGTGACAACTTTGTGCAAAAAAAACAAAGTTTGTCATATTCCCGCAACTTGTGGCAAAATATAAAATATTCCATGGACTGAACATGCCTCTCAGTAAATAGCTTGGGGTGTCTACTTTCCAAAATGGGGTCATTTGGGGGGATTTTGTGCTATTTTGGTATTTTATGGCCTTCGAAACTGTGATATGTAGTGAGGAGTGAAATCAAAAATTTACGCCCTTAGAAAGCCTGAAGGCGGTGCTTGGTTTTTGGGGCCCCGTACCCGGCTAGGCTCCCAAAAAGTCCTACACATGTGGTATCCCTGTACTCAGGAGAAGCAGCAGAATGTATTTTGGGGTGCAATTCCACATATAACCATGGCATGTGTGAGCAATATATCATTTAGTGACAACTTTTTGTACATTTTTTCTTTTCTTTTTGTCATTATTCAATCATTTGGGACAAAAAAAAATATTCAATGGGCTCAACATGCCTCTAAGCAAATAGCTTGGGGTGTCTACTTTCCAAAATGGGGTCATTTGGGGGGGTTTTGTGCCATCTTGGCATTTTATGGCCTTCAAAACTGTGATAGGTAGTGATAGGTAGTGAGGAGTGAAATCAAAAATTTATGCCCTTAGAAACCTTGAAGGCGGTGCTTGGTTTTTGGGGTCCCGTACGCGACTAGGCTCCCAAAAAGTCCCACACATGTGGTATCCCCATACTCAGGAGAAGCAGCAGAATGTATTTTGGGGTGTAATTTCACATATGCCCATGGCCTGTGTGAGCAATATATCATTTAGTGACAACTTTGTGCAAAAAAAATAAAGTTTGTCATATTCCCGCAACTTGTGGCAAAATATAAAATATTCCATGGACTAATCATGCCTCTCAGTAAATAGCTTGGGGTGTCTACTTTCCAAAATGGGGTCATTTAGGGGGGTTTTGTGCTATTTTGGCATTTTATGGCCTTCGAAACTGTGATAGGTAGTGAGGAGTGAAATCAAAAATTTGCGCCCTTAGAAATCCTGAAGGCGGTGCTTGGTTTCCGGGGTCCCGTACGTGGCTAGGCTCCTAAAAAGTCCCACACATGTGGTATCCCCGTACTCAGGAGAAGCAGCAGAATGTATTTTGGGGTGCAATTCCACATATAACCATGGCATGTGTGAGCAATATATCATTTAGTGACAACTTTTTGTAATTTTTTTTATTTTAATTTTTTTTTGTCATTATTCAATCACTTGGGACAAAAAAAAAAATATTCAATGGGCTCAACATGCCTCTCAGCAATTTCCTTGGGGTGTCTACTTTCCAAAATGGGGTCATTTTGGGGGGTTTTGTGCTATCTTGGCATTTTATGGCCTTCAAAACTGTGATAGGTAGTGAGGAGTGAAATCAAAAATTTATGCCCTTAGAAACCTTGAAGGTTGTGCTTGGTTTTTGGGGTCCCGTACGCGGCTAGGCTCCCAAAAAGTCCCACACATGTGGTATCCCCGTACTCAGGAGAAGCAGCAGAATGTATTTTGGGGTGCAATTCCACATATAACCATGGCATGTGTGAGCAATATATCATTTAGTGACAACTTTGTGCAAAAAAAACAAAGTTTGTCATATTCCCGCAACTTGTGGCAAAATATAAAATATTCCATGGACTGAACATGCCTCTCAGTAAATAGCTTGGGGTGTCTACTTTCCAAAATGGGGTAATTTGGGGGGATTTTGTGCTATTTTGGCATTTTATGGCCTTCGAAACTGTGATAGGTAGTGAGGAGTGAAATCAAAAATTTACGCCCTTAGAAAGCCTGAAGGCGGTGCTTGGTTTTTGGGGCCCCGTACCCGGCTAGGCTCCCAAAAAGTCCTACACATGTGGTATCCCTGTACTCAGGAGAAGCAGCAGAATGTATTTTGGGGTGCAATTACACATATAACCATGGCATGTGTGAGCAATATATCATTTAGTGACAACTTTTTGTACATTTTTTCTTTTTTTTTTCTTTTTGTCATTATTCAATCATTTGGGACAAAAAAAAAAAATATTCAATGGGCTCAACATGCCTCTAAGCAAATATCTTGGGGTGTCTACTTTCCAAAATGGGGTCATTTGGGGGGGTTTGTGCCATCTTGGCATTTTATGGCCTTCAAAACTGTGATAGGTAGTGAGGAGTGAAATCAAAAATTTATGCCCTTAGAAACCTTGAAGGCGGTGCTTGGTTTTTGGGGTCCCGTACGCGACTAGGCTCCCAAAAAGTCCCACACATGTGGTATCCCCATACTCAGGAGAAGCAGCAGAATGTATTTTGGGGTGTAATTTCACATATGCCCATGGCATGTGTGAGCAATATATCATTTAGTGACAACTTTGTGCAAAAAAAATAAAGTTTGTCATATTCCCGCAACTTGTGGCAAAATATAAAATATTCCATGGACTAATCATGCCTCTCAGTAAATAGCTTGGGGTGTCTACTTTCCAAAATGGGGTCATTTAGGGGGGTTTTGTGCTATTTTGGCATTTTATGGCCTTCGAAACTGTGATAGGTAGTGAGGAGTGAAATCAAAAATTTGCGCCCTTAGAAATCCTGAAGGCGGTGCTTGGTTTCCGGGGTCCCGTACGTGGCTAGGCTCCTAAAAAGTCCCACACATGTGGTATCCCCGTACTCAGGAGAAGCAGCAGAATGTATTTTGGGGTGCAATTCCACATATAACCATGGCATGTGTGAGCAATATATCATTTAGTGACAACTTTTTGTAATTTTTTTTTATTTTTATTTTTTTTGTCATTATTCAATCACTTGGGACAAAAAAAAAAAATATTCAATGGGCTCAACATGCCTCTCAGCAATTTCCCTGGAGTGTCTACTTTCCAAAATGGGGTCATTTGGGGGGGTTTTGTACTGCCCTGCCATTTTAGCACCTCAAGAAATGAGATAGGCAGTCATAAATGAAAAGCTGTGTAAATTCCAGAAAATGTACCCTAGTTTGTAGACGCTATAACTTTTGCGCAAACCAATAAATATATGCTTATTGACATTTTCTTTACTAAAGACATGTGGCTGAATACATTTTGGCCTAAATGTATGACTACAATTGAGTTTATTCGATTTTTCTTATAACAAAAAGTAGAAAATATAATTTTTTTTCAAAATTTTCGGTCTTCTTCCGTTTATCTCGCAAAAAATAAAAATCGCAGAGGCAATCAAATACCATTAAAAGAAAGCTCTATTTGTGGGAAGAAAAGGACGCAAATTTCGTTTCAGTACAACATTGCATGTCCACACAATTTACAGTTAAAGCAGCGCAGTGCAAAATTCTGAATTCACCTCTGGTCCTTTAGCTACCAAATGGTCCGGGGCTTAATTGGTTAAGGGTCTCCCTGGATGTTGCCTGGAAGCAGTTGTTAAGAACAAATCAGATATTCCATGCAAATAGCAATGCTATATAAAGTAGTGGGTACAGGTGGAGTTAACATACTTAAGCCTAGGTTCACACTGGGCTGCGGGAGTGAAGCCGTGCGAGTTCAGCTGAACTCGCACGATTTCAGCTGAACTCGCACGATTTCACTCCTGCCTGTCAGTCCCGATTTCAGCTCGATTACAGAGACATCTGACACAGATGTCAATGTAAATCGCGGCTGAAATCGCAAAAAGTAGTACAGAAACTACTTTTTGAAATCAGTGCAGCGCCGCAGATGCGGCGTCGCACCGATTAGGACGGTGCCATTGCCCGCAATTTGTGCCAAATTTCGCCGATTTGACATGTCAAATCGCATGTCAAATCGCACCAGTGTGAACCAGGGCAAAGCCGTAGAGGTTGCTTACTTACTAAAAATTTGATGATTTAATAATATAGGGTGAAGTTCTGTTCGTTTTAATTACCCATTACCTGCAATGAAACACAGGTATTGTATCATGCACAGGATTAGGTGATTAAAATGAACACAGCTTCACCTACTAAACTAAGTAAACTGTCACTTTGCAAAGTAAATTTTCACTTATCTTAAGCTGGCTCTAAACTAGTCGATTTTTTAAACAATGGTTGTGAAAAAAAATTGTACATTCGATAACTGGGCGAATATAGTTTAAAATCATTTAAAAAATTTGTTTGCTTTTAGCATTAGATTTTTGAATGAATGTAATTTTGTGAACAAAAATCACATAAACTGTCAGAAATGTTTTCTTCCCTGAAAATTTTTCCATCCTGCTCCTTGGATTTTTCTTGTCACTGTGGTTGAAAATAAACATCGATTTGGCCCCAGTAACGATTAGAAAATTGCTCTTAAAATGAAATTCTAGTATTCTATAGCAAGCTTTAAGCCGACCATAGATGGTGCGATTTTCTTTCCTGAAACAATGGGTTGCAGATGTTACAGTGATTATTACTAGCAGCTATTGCCGCTGGCAATAATCGCATGAACATTCCTACAGACTGGTTGTACCCTAGTTGATTGATCGATCCACTTAGGTACAGTCAGCCTGCCCATACAGCCTGCCCATACATGGTTTGAATCTCAGCCGGTCTCTGCTGATGCGGCCAAGATTCAGACCGTCTATGTCCAGATTTAGTGAATGAGGTGAGCCTGTGCTGATTTAAATCGACCAATCAAATGCAAGCCAAAATTCTGTTTTTGGTTGTTTCCTTTTATGTGGTTGGGTATTTGCAAACCCCATTATATGTCAACCCTGTTAAGTACTAATGTATGGATGTGTGTTGTTCTACACAGATGCTTAAGTGTTATACACACTTTAAAAGGGACTGGAAACAAGAAACCTACTTATTTATTTGGTATGCGTTATGCATGCATATCCTTGTTTTCAAACCTCTTTTATGTATTCACAAAATGTTTTACACTGAACATTTTTGGGGCTCTTTTGTATTATACATATCAGGGGATATGCAGAATTCAAATATTTCACCACCTGAAGTTATCTATGTAAATCACTAGGCCTGGCTTTTATTTATTGTTCTTTAACATTACAGGCCAAACTAGACCACTGCAGTATTTTTCCACAGCTCCCTGTGTAGTCACTATTGATCTCTATATACTTTTCATGGAACAGGAGTGAATGAACATTTGGAGGATAGCCAGGATTTGTTGTTCCTATACACATTGCCTTTTGGTTACAGTAAGCAGGCAAGTACATGCAGCCATACAGCCACTGCATGGCACTACAACAAATACTTATGCCTTGTACACACGATTGGATTTCTGATGGAATAAAATCCGATGGACTTGTTTCATCGGAAATTCCAATCGTGTATGGGCCCCATCTGACTTTTTTCGATCTGAGTAAAAAAATAGAACATGTTTTAAATTTTTCCAATGGGAAATTCCGATCGTCTGTGTGGAATTCCATTGGAGAAAAATCCACGCATGCTCGGAATCAAGTCGACGCATGCTCGGAAGCATTGAACTTAATTTTTCTCGGATCGTTGGAGTGTTTTACGTCTCCGCGTTTTGGACGGTCGAAATTTAGTCTGACAGTGTGTATGCAAGACTGATGGAAGTCAGCTTCATCGGAATTCCGACGGAAAATTCCATCGGATTTTATTCCATCAGAAATCCGATTGTGTGTCCAAGGCATAAGAGACATAATAAACAATGACAGAGCCTGCAGATGAGGTATAAATAAAAATAAGGCCTTATCTAGCTGTAACTGCATTCTCCCAACTATTTGGCCTATCTGCTGCCCTATATGTACGGATGCATTCATGTATTCCATAAGCTTGTGCAGCACCCCTATAAGTATATATGCATTCATGTATACATTTTATTAATCTGCGCAGCACCAAAAATTCTGAAGCACTTTATAGGGTACATATAACGTGGTCATGAACATCAGAGGCTGGTCAGATGTGCACATATGAAGTAGAGGTCAGGGGAAGGAAACGCAACACCCAGTGGGGGAACATTTGATACACATGGAAGCGTGCACGGTAGTTGCGCTAGGAACTCTTCAAGACAGTGAAGCTTTCACTCAGTGCCCGCCAAAAGAACAAATATAAGATTTCTTTTACAGGTTGCTTTAGTTGTCTTTTTTTCAGTGATTTTGGATAGAGTAAAGGAAGATTATAACCCCTGTCAGTTTATTTTTCTCCATCTGTATTCGATTGGGGAGATTTACCTTCACTTCCTGTCCCTTAGCCAAAACAAGAAGTGAGAAAATCCCTCAGGGCCCCCCAGGTCACCAGAACTAGTATCCCCATTGGAAGATTTCTTCCTCTATTACTTTTTCTGGGGGCAACCCAAAATTTGGTATTCTCTTTTATTTTCACTTTCAGTGATAACGGTAAACAGAACCAATAGGGAGGATGAATCTCTCTAATGGGCACACAGACTACAATAAAAACCGACAGGTTTTCTAATCCCTCTCCGCTCTATCCAGAACAAAAAAAAATAAAAATGTTTTTTCTTAAGTTATGCTTTAACAAGGTAGTTGAAAGTACTAGTAATTGCACAAAGAGTGACCATCCATTTTCAATGGCATTCTTTCTTAACCACTTAACGACCGCTCACTGTATATATACGTCGGCAGAATGGCACCGACAGGCACAATCACGTAGAGTGTACGTGATTGCCTTTGTACAGTTGGGGGGTCCAATCGGACCCCTCTTCTATACAGTGAGCGGTGGCTAAGTGTCCGGGAGCGTTCCGGGATGAGGGGGCAGCCATTCGTTTCTGGCCACCCCCTCGCGATCGCTCCCGGCGAATAGAAATGCCCCCTCTGTCTGTGTCAGACAGAGGGAGCAGGAGGAAGTGATGTCATCTCTGGTGCGGCGCTCACATATACCGAGCGCCGTACAAGAGAAGATATCAGGTCAGTGCACACAACACTACACTGACACCAGGACACATAGGGACATAAATCGCCCCCCAGGTCCCCCCAGACACCCCAGATCACCCCCCAGCCCCCAGTCACAGTGTCACTGATTGCAGTGACCATTTATTTAGTGATCACTGCAATCAGTGACATTTGTGACTGTAAAAGTGTCACCAAAGTTTAGTCTTAGGTCCAGTGTAGCCCCCTAACCCCCCCCTAATAAAGGTTTAACCCCCTGATCACCCCCCAGATAACCCTTTCACCCCCTATCACCACTGTCGCTTAGCGATAATTTTTCTGATCGCTGTCTTAGCGTCAGTGATGCCGATCGGCAGCCAGTAATTTTTTTTAGGTTCGCCGCAGGTTTTTATAGCGTCAGGTACCCCAATATATTATCTAATAAAGGTTTAACCCCCTTGATCGCCCCCCAGGTAACCCTTTCACCCCCTATCACCACTGTCGCTAAGCAATTGTTTTTCTAAACGCTGTCTTAGTGTCGGTGATGCAGATCGTAGCCAGTAATTTTTTTTAGGTTCGCCGCATGTTTTTATAGCGTCAGGTACCCCAATATATTATCTAATAAAGGTTTAACCCCCTTGATCGCCCCCCAGGTAACCCTTTCACCCCCTATCACCACTGTCGCTAAGCAATTGTTTTTCTAAACGCTGTCTTAGTGTCGGTGATGCAGATCGGTAGCTGGTAATTTTTTTTAGGTTCGCCGCAGGTTTTTATAGCGTCAGGTACCCCCATATATTATCTAATAAAGGTTTTAACCCCCTGATTGCCCCTAGTTAACCCTTTCACCAGTGATCACCATATAAGTGTTACGGGTGACGCTGGTTAGTTAGTTTGCTTTTTATAGTGTCAGGGCACCCGCCGTGTATATAACCCAATAAAGGTTTAACCCCCTGATCGCCCGGCGGGTGATATAAATTAGGTTTTAGCGTCAGAGAGGGTCTGAGTCACACCCCAGGCAGCGTCAGGTTAGTGCCAGTAACGCTAACACCCACGCGTGAAGCATACACCCCCCTTAGTGGTATAGTATCTGAACAGATCAATATCTGATCTGATCAGATCTATACTAGCGTCCCCAGCAGTTTAGGGTTCCCAAAAACGCAGTGTTAGCGGGATCAGCCCAGATACCTGCTGGCACCTGCGTTTTGCCCCTCCGCCCAGCCCAGGCCACCCAAGTGCAGTATCGATCGATCACTGTCACTTACAAAACAAAAACACACATAACTGCAGCGTTCGCAGAGACAGGCCTGATCCCTGCGACTCCAGTGCTGTAGGAGGTGATTTCACCACCACAGTTAAAAAAAAAAAGCAAATATGCCGAAGCATTGGGGCAGCAGGGGCGGAGGAGCGATTTTGCTCCTAATGCCGCGTACATACGGTCGAAATTCCGACGGAGGCTTGCCCGTGGAAAAGTCCGACCATGTGTGTGCGGCATAACTTTTTTGCGGGAGGATGCCCCCATGCTTCGGCATATATAAATGGTGCGTGTATGCCCATCATTGGAAGTGGGTGGATGAAGGGCGGTATTCTAATGGTGGGCATACCCACCGATCAATCTCTTTTTTCGTTCAGCCACCTGGCTGCATGAAATAAAAAGATTACAATACATGTCCAACAAGGACCAGCAACGTACTGGTATGTTGCTGGACTTTGAATGTTTATACCAGAATGATGCCTGCGGGTTTAGGTATCATCTTGGTATCATTCTTTTCAGCCTGCGGCCGGCTTTCATGTAAAAGCAATCCTAGCGGCTAATTAGCCTCTGGACTGCTTTTACAAGCAGTGGGAGGGAATGCCCCCCCCCCCGGATATAAAAAGCGCCATTGGGAAATTGGGAAAGCATTTTATCACACCGATCTTGGTGTGGTCAGATGCTTTGAGGGCAGAGGAAAAATCTAGGGTCTAGAAGACCCCAGTTTTTTCAAAAAAAGAGTACCTGTCACTACCTATTGCTATCATAGGGGATATTTACATTCCCTGAGATAACAATAAAAATGATTAAAAAAAATACTTGGAAGGAACAATTTAAAAATAAAATAAAAAAGCAAAATTAATAATAAAAAAAAAAAAAAAAAAAAAAAAAAAGCACCCCTGTCCTGCCCTGCTCTTGCCCAATGGCGAACGCAAGCGTCGGTCTGGCGTCATATGTAAACAGCAATTGCACCATGCATGTGAGGTATCACCGCGAAGGTCAGATCGAGGGCAATCATTTTAGCAGTAGACCTCCTCTGTAAATCTACTGGGGTAACCTGTAAAGGCTTTTAAAGGCTTTTAAAAATGTATGTAGTTTGTCGCCAATGCGCGTTTGTGCGAAATTTTAAAGCATGTCGTGTTTGGTATCTATGTACTCGGCCTAAGATCATCTCTTTATTTCATCAAACATTTGGGCAATATAGTGTGTTTTAGTGCATTAAAATTAAAAAAAGTGTATTTTTTAACCCAAAAAATGCGTTTGAAAAATCGCTGCGCAAATACTGTGTAGAAAAAAAAATGCAACACCCACCATTTTAATCTGTAGGGCCTTTGCTTTAAAAATATATATATAATGTTTGGGGGTTCAACATAATTTTCTTGCAAAAAAAAAAAATGTTTTCATGTAAACAAAAAGTGTCAAAAAGGGCTTTGTCTTCAAGTGGTTAGAAGAGTGGATGTAAGCTTCCTAATGTTGTGTATAAAATGCCAGAACAGTTCAAAACCCCCCCAAATGACCCCATTTTGGAAAGTAGACACCCCAAGCTATATACTGAGAGGCATGTCGAGTCCATGGAATATTTTATATGTTGACACAAGTTGCGGAAAAACGACAATTTTTTTTTTGCACAAAGTTGTCACTAAATGATATATTGCTCAAACATGCCATGGGCATATGTGGAATTACACCCCAAAATACATTCTGTTGCTTCTCCTGAGTACGGGGATACCACATGTGTGAGACTTTTTGGGAGCCTAGCCATGTACGGGACCCCAAAAACCAAGCACCGCCTTCAGGCTTTCCAAGGGTGTAAATTTTTGATTTCACTTCTCACTGCCTATCACAGTTTCGGAGGCCATGGAATGCCCAGATAGCACAAAACCCCCCCAAATGACCCCATTTTGGAAAGTAGACACCCCAAGCTATTTGCCGAGAGGTATTGTGAGTATTTTGCAGATCTCGCTTTTTGTCACAAAGTTTTGAAAATTGAAAAAAAAAAAATATATATATATATATATTTTCTTTCTTCATTTTCAAAAACAAATGAGAGCTGTAAAATACTCGCCATTCCTCTCAGCAAATAGCTTGGGGTGTCTATATTCCAAAATGGGGTCATTTGGGGGGTTTTTGTGCGATTTTGGCATTTTATGGCCTTCAAAACTGTGATAGGTAGTGAGGAGTGAAATCAAAAATTTGTGCCTAGAAATCCTGAAGGCGGTGCTTGGTTTTCGGGGTCCCGTACGCGGCTAGGCTCCTAAAAAGTCCCACACATGTGGTATCCCCGTACTCAGGAGAAGCAGAAAAATGTATTTTGGGGTGTAATTCCACATATAACCATGGCATGTGTGAGCAATATATCATTTAGTGACAACTTTTTGTAATTTTTTTTTTTTTTGTCATTATTCAATCACTTGGGACAAAAAAAAAATATATTCAATGGGCTCAACAGGCCTCTCAGCAATTTCCTTGGGGTGTCTACTTTCTAAAATGGGGTCATTTGTGGGGGTTTTGTGCTATTTTGGCATTTTATGGCCTTCGAAACTGTGATAGGTAGTGAGGAGTGAAATCAAAAATTTGCGCCCTTAGAAATCCTGAAGGCGGTGCTTGGTTTCCGGGGTCCCGTACGCGGCTAGGCTCCCAAAAAGTCCCACACATGTGGTATCCCCGTACTCAGGAGAAGCAGCAAAATGTATTTTGGGGTGAAATTCCACATATAACCATGGCATGTGTGAGCAATATATCATTTAGTGACAACTTTTTGTAATTTTTTTTTTTTTTTTTTTTTTTTTGTCATTATTCAATCACTTGGGACAAAAAAATAAAAAATTCAATGGGCTCAACATGCCTCTCAGCAATTTCCTTGGGGTGTCTACTTTCCAAAATGGGGTCATTTGGGGGGGTTTTGTACTGCCCTGTCATTTTAGCACCTCAAGAAATGAGATAGGCAGTCATAAATTTAAAGCTGTGTAAATTTCAGAAAATGTACCCTAGTTTGTAAACTCTATAACTTTTGCGCAAACCAATAAATATACGCTTATTGACATTTTTTTTACTAAAAACATGTGGCTGAATACATTTTGGCCTAAATGTATGACTACAATTGAGTTTATTCGATTTTTCTTATAACAAAAAGTAGAAAATATCATTTTTTTTCAAAATTTTCGGTCTTTTTCCGTTTATATCGCAAAAAATAAAAATTGCAGAGGCAATCAAATACCATTAAAAGAAAGCTCTATTTGTGGGAAGAAAAGGACGCAAATTTCGTTTGGGTACAACATTACATGTCCGCACAATTTACAGTTAAAGCAGCGCAGTGCAAAATTCTGAATTCACCTCTGGTCCTCTAGCTACCAAATGGTCCGGGGCTTAAGTGGTTAACCTTTTCAACACGGAGGAACTCTTAAAACAACTTTTTGATCTTAGAGGAACCCTTGCCAATTATTACTATATCTACAGCTCATGATACATTAGTGTGCTGGTCAGTGGGAAGAACCCCCCCCCCCTTCCCCTACAGATAGCTAAAAGATCATCTGTTTCAGAGGTGCAAACATGTCTCCTTCTTTAGGGAAACCCTAGAAACCTCTTGAGGAACCCTAGTTGGTTCTATGAAGAAGAATAAGGGACACTATTATCATACATGCCCCACTCTCTGTTACACATTTGATGAATATCACAGTGGCTTCAATCACTCTAGTGATGTCATGCACTACAGACAGTGACTGGATAGGTCAGTAAACCTTTTCCATCATTGGTGATAAGCTGACACCAGGACTGTCTTAACGCATGGGCACCCCTGGGCACTGCCCAGGGGCCCCAGGTGTATGGGGGTTCCATGATAATCTAGCATTACATTGTATTTGCCAATTGTCCCGGATTTGCCAGGACAGTCACACTTTGTACAAAGCTGTTCCAGGATGGTTGTGTCCCAGAACCTGTATTGTGCCTTCCTGATCCCCGTATTGTGCCCTCCTAGCCCCCACTCCCCTGTACTGTGTCTTTCTGCCTCCTCACCTGTACTGTACCCTTTGTGTTGATTAGCCTTTGATTTATGGCATGTTTTCTTATTGTTTAAAATTGATTTTATTTAAAGTACAAATAAATATACACTATATTGTAAAAGTATTGGGACGCCTGCCTTTACATACACATGAACTTTAATGGCATCCCAGTCTTAGTTTGTAGGGTTCAATACTGAGCTGGCCCACCATTTGCAGCTATTACAGCTTCAACTCTTCTGGGAAGGCTGCCCATAAGATTTAGGAGTGTGTCTATGGGAATGTTTGACCATTCTTCAAGAAGCGCATTTGTGAGGTCAGGCACTGATGTTAGACGAGAAGGCTTGGCTCGCAGTCTCCACTCTAATTTATCCCAAAAGTGTTCTATCGGGTTCAGATCAGGACTCTGTGCAGGCCAGTCAAGTTCCTCTACCCCAAACTCGCTCATCGGTGTCTTTATGGACCTTGCTTTGTGCACTTGTGACTGCGCACCAGTCATCCACTAGGCATCCCAATACTTTTGGTAATATAGTGTATGTTTAATTCTATAAATTTTTTATACTTTAATTCTTGAGATTAGGTGCGTAAATTGGGGCAGGCTGGTAGGGGCCCCAGTGCATTACTTTGCCCAGGGGCCCCAGTGCATTACTTTGCCCAGGGGCCTATGATGCTACTAAGATGGCCCTGGCTGACACTGGAAGAAGTGAAACTGGGCCTCCATATTGCCTCAACCGTAACGTTCACGCACAGAAACTGGCTGCAGACATTGCAAAACTTTTAAATGTTCTTGTGCAGAATTCTGACCATTCTCTGAAATCAGTGACCAGTTAGTTTGGATGCCTGAGTTTCAGCATGTTTCCAGTATAGCAAAGTCCAGCTGTTTCTTATGGGAACATGATGCTTCCTGCCAAAAAGGCACTTTTACTGCCTCCAGAATGGACACTCATTCTAGGCTCAGCTTTTGATGTGAAGTTGACAATTACCAAAGAACAGGTCTTCATTTACACATCAAAGGATACAGTTAAGGAACAGGAGTCACCTTTCCTGTGGGTCTCCTACATCATTCACTGCTCCAAGAAACTGCCCTTGAAATTAACACTAACATTGAAGGTAATTACAGGAAATGCTGCAGTCAGAGGGAAACATCTCACAACATGAAATATCTTTGTCATATAAAGTAGCATTTTTGTATTGCTCAGCCGTCTGTAGACACTGCAATGCTATGCAGATAGCTGGGGCAGCTTTCTCTTTCATGGTTTACTTTAAACTAGCTATTAATCAGCAAAGAACAATCTCCAAGCTGTAAAGGGTGGTTAATAGACTCCCAATGTCAAACTCATAAATATTACTGGGGAAACCTAGTTCATTATGATTCCGCCGGTTGTCCAACCTGTGATATCAACAAGCAATGTGCACATATCTGTACTTTATAGGGTTAAAGTGTACCTGTTGCTCATTTAAAGTGATGACACTCATTTTGAGATTTGATGGCTTCATGGCTTAGTGACATTCCAAGTGTTTTTCTGGACTATATGTTCATTCACCCTTCAAAGCCTCAGAATATTGCCAACATGTGGAATAGACTCCTTCTAGAACTAGTTTGGCCAGCTCAGTAGATTATTTTAAAAAGAGCTGGATGCTTTCCTTAATGAACAAAATATAACTGGTTACTAACATTCATAGGTAATAGCACCAGGGGTAGTTAATCCTGGGAATATCCAAATGCCTCCCAGGGAATCAGGAAATCATTTTTTTTCCTCCATTTGAAGGAATTGGATTGGAAATTGATTGTGTTTTTTTGCCTTCCTCTGGATCAACTGTGGGTGTAGGGTTGTGCATATGGAGGTTTTCTGTTTATTTTTTTCTATTGGTTGAACTACATTGACTTGTGTCTTTTTTCAACCAGGCTAACTATGTACTCTTTAATGTAGTAACATGTTCATAGATATGGCACTGTTAATCTAACAGCTATGATTATTTAGCATTACCTAGTTTCGTTTTGAAAAGAGATATTTGTTATATGAAGTCTGCTTCTAAACTGAATAACCGTGCACATCTTTTATTACTTTTATAGACTTTCTAATTAGTATTGGGGTCAAATTGACATTTGTTTGGGACTGCAGTGATGAGAAAATTAGAAGGAGTAGGATGGCAATTTTTCATTGAACAAATTAATTTCTAACAGTGTATGTGGTTTTCGCTTGGTAAAGTCCATTCATTGCAAAAGCAAACTAAATTTTGAAATATTTTCAAACAACATTTGTCAAGCCATCAAATGTACTGAGAATTTCCATATGAATGTTCGAGCAAACATTCATTCAAAAATCTACTAGTGTATGGTCAGCTTTGAGCTGCACCGGCTAAGCTCCAATAACCCCTAAAACTGTCCATACAGGGATCTTTTTTTTTTATTTTTTTATTTAGCCAGCGGACGGAATGAAAAAACAAACAGATTTCCCCATCCACACAAGCAAAGTGGATGAAGGAATCCCCACTGAGACAGTGTATTCCAGGGATCGACTTTGAGGGTCGTAGCTTGTGATCCATGGTCCCAGTGACCCCAAATTTGGGGGGTAGGTAGCTGAAGTCCTACCCCACCACTGGTCAATTTGGGGCTCCTATGACCTATGGTTCTGAAGATATAGAATGCATTAAGGTGAAAAAACACAAGGGTTTACAACCCCTTTAACGTCATTAGATGTGGTGGCTGCAGCTTAGTTTTCTTTGTTGGGCTTTTTAATCTCTGTTTTCAACTGGTGATCTGGCCAGTACACTCTGGATGAAGAATAGCGGCACCTCTGGACAACGGCATTAGTAACCTGGGGGGAATTGAAGCCAAACTCTAGCTCACACTTTATAAGCAATTACAGCAAACAATATTTTTTCTTTCTTTTTCAGATAAAGGTTTTACATAAATAAATAAAACGGATTATTGTAAGTAACCCTGCCAGTATTGAATGTTTTGTCTCATCATTGTAACTGATACAGTATCTCACAAAAGTGGGTACACCCCTCACATTTGTGTAAATATTTGATTATATCTTTTCATGTGACAACACTGAAGAAATTACACTTTGCTACAATTTTAAGTAGTGAATGTACAGCTTGTATAACAGTGTCAATTTTCTGTCCCCTCAAAATAACTCAACACACATCCATTAATGTCTAAACCACTGGTAACAAGAGTGCGTACACCCCTAAGTGAAAATGTCCAAATTGGGCCAAAAGCGTCAATATTTTGTGTGGCCACCATTATTTTTCAGCACTGCCTTAACCCTCTTGGTCATGGTGTTCAACAGAGCTTCACAGGTTGCCACTGGAGTCCTCTTCCACTCCTCCATGACGACATCACAGACCTGGTGGATGTTAGAGACCTTGCGCTCCTCCACCTTCAGTTTGAGGGCGCCCCACAGATGCTCAATAGGGTTTAGGTCTGGAGACATGCTTGGCCAGTCCATCACCGTTATTTTCAGCTTATTTAGCAAGGCAGTGGTCGTCTTGGAGGTGTGTTTGGGGTCATCATGTTGGAATACTGCCCTGCGGCCCAGTCTCCAGAGGGAGGGGATCATGCCCTGCTTCAGTATGTCACAGTACATGTTGGCATTCATGGTTCCTTCAATGAACTGTAGCTCCCCAGTGCCAGCACCACTCATGCAGCCCCAAACCATGACACTCCCACCACCATGCTTGACTGTAGGCAAGACACACTTGCCTTTGTACTCCTCACCTGGTTTCCTCCACACACGCTTGACACCATCTGAACCAAATAAGTTTATCTTGGTCTCATCAGACCACAGGACATGGTTCCAGTAATCCATGTCCTTAGTCTACTTGTCTTTAGCAAACCTTTTCTCTGGCTTTGTTGTGCATCATCTTTAGAAGAGGATTCCTTCTGGGAAGACAGCCATGCAGACCAATTTGATGCAGTGTGCGGCGTATGGTCTGAGCACTGGCAGGCTGACCCCCCCACCCCTTCAACCTCTGCAGCAGGGATGAGCCGAACACCCCCCTGTTCGGTTCGCACCAGAACCTGCGAACAGACAGAATGTTTGCGTGAACTTTAGAATCCTATTAAATACAATGGACTCGAACGTTCGAAATCTAAAGTGCTAATTATAAAGGCTTATATGCAAGTTATTGTCCTAAAAAGTGTTTGGGGACCCGGGTCCTGCCCCAGGGGACATGTATCAATGCAAAAAAAAGTTTTAAAAATTGATGTTTTTTCGGGAGCAGTGATTTTAATAATGCTTAAAATGAAAAAATGTAAGTGAAATTTTCCTTTAAATTTTGTACCTGGGGGGTGTGTATAATATGCATGTAAAGTCACGCTTGTTTCCCGTGCTTAGAACTGTCCCTGCACAAAATGTCATTTCTGAAGGAAAAAAAAGTAATTTAAAACTCACTCGCGGCTATTAATGAATTGTCGGCTCCCAGCAATACATACAAAAGTCATTGATAAAAAAAAAAGCGTGGGGGTTCCCCCAAATTCAATTACCAGGCCCTTCAGGTCTGGTATAGATATTAAGAGGAACCCCGCCGCAAATTTAAAAAAAAAAATGCGTGCGGTTCCCCCCAAATATCCATACCAGGCCCTTCAGGTCTGGCATGGATTTTAAGGGGAACTCCACCCCAAATTAAAAAAAAATGGCGTGGAGTCCCCCCAAAAATCCATACCAGACCCTTATCCGAGCACGCAACCTGGCAGGCCGCAGGAAAAGAGGGGGAGAACGAGAGAGCAGCCCCCCCCCCCCTCCTGAACCGTACCAGGCCACATGCCCTCAACATGGGGAGGATGTCCCCATGTTGATGGGGACAAGGGCCTCATCCCCACAACCCTTGCCCGGTGGTTGTGGGGGTCTGCGGGCAGGGGGCTTATCGGAATCTGGGGACCCCCAGATCCCGGCCCCCGCCTCTCCCCATGTGAATTGGTAAGGGGTACATTGTACCCCTACCATCTCACGAAGAAAGTGTCAAAAAATGTAAAAAAAAAAAACACTTTGGAAAAGTCCTTTATTAAAAAAAAAAACAAAAAACATTCCAGCGATGAAATCCAGAGTCCCATGGCGATTCGATGTCCAGCGCTGTCCGTCATTGGCTGAGCCTGAGCGGACCTGATGGGGAACTTCCTCCGCAGTCTATTAAATGTATAGACCCTCCCCTTCTAAAGTTCCCCGTCAGGTCCGCTCAGCCAATGACTAGGTGTAAGGCTAAGCGGACCAGATGCGGAACGTGAGAAGGGGCTAGGCTATTCATTTATTACACAGTGTTCCCCATCAGGTCCACCCCCTCGTATGTCAGACCCCGCCTACGTCATTGGCCTGAGCGGACCTGATGGGGAACTTCCTCCACTGTGTAATAAATGAATAGATCCGCCCCTTCTCACATTCCGCATCTGGTCCGCTTAGCCAAATCACCAGATGAAAATAGAAGAAAGAAAGCCTAAAAAAAAAAAAAACTAATACAGCCACCACATCTAAGAATTGGTAAGCTGCAATATAAAGCCCCGTACACACGGTCAGACTTTTGCCCAACAAACTTCGTTTTAAGCAAGTTGGACCAACAACCCGACCGTGTGTACGCTCCATCGGACAAACTTTTTTTTGTTTGGTTTTGTTTTCATCGGACAAAAGTTGGGTCTACAAACGGACAAACTTTTGCCCAACAAAAGTCCTATGGAGCAAAGTCCTACCGTGTGTACAGAAAACCATAGGACTTTTGTCCGATGGACAAAACAACTAATGGTAAAATCAACCAACAATAGCAGAAGTTGACCAAAGGGTGGCAGTAAAGAGCAGAAAAACCACGTGATGTTGCAAAAAGTTTTGGGAAAGTTTGCAGAAAAGTCCAGTGGTGTGTATGCTATGGGTGTGCCCGACCAACTCCGTTCGGACTAAAATCCACAGAAAAGTCTGATGGAAGTTTGACCGTGTGTATGGGGCTTTAGAAATGTTTGCTTTTGGGTTTAATACTGCGTTAAGCTTTACCTTGTTAGTGTTAACCCACAACTAGGGATGAGCCAAACCCCCCCCCCCCCGCACCAGAACATGCAAACACTGTTAAAGTGTATGGGACACTAATGTGAAAAAATCAAAAGTGTTAATTTTAAAGACTTATATGCAGTGTTAGTGCCCCAGATGACATGTATCAATGCAAAAAAACGTTTTTAAAACTGCATTTTTTTCAGGAGCAGTGATTTTAATAAATGCTTAAAGTGAAACAAAAGAATAAAATATTCCTTTAAATATCATGCCTGGGGGTCCCCTTAGTCTGTCTGTAAACTAGCGCCTCTTTTCCAACAGTACCGCAGCAAAATGACATTTCTAAAGGAAAATGTTTTATAAAACTGCTTGCGGCTGTAATGTATTGTCAGATCCCGGCTATATACATAAAAAATCAATGAAAAATTAACGGTGTGGTTCCCCCCCTCAGTCCATTATCAGGCCCTTCATCCCCCTATGTGAATGGGTAGGGGTACATTGTACCCCTACCCATTCACCTAAAAAGTGTCAAAAAAGTTAAAACGACAGCAGACAGTTTGACAACTCCTTTATTAAAAAAATAAATTAAAAAAAATAAACCATCAATCATTGCGCCGACAGTCCAGAGAAAAAAAAAAAAACAGAAATACTCTGCCTCCATAAGAGGCGTCCCGCCGACTGCAGCCTTTTCACTGTGACAGCTGGTATATAGCCAAGGGCGGGGCCACCCTGTGACGTAAACAAATGACATCACATGACGTCAGAAAGGGCAGGGTCACCCGGTTACAACACTGGGTGGCCCCGCCCTTGGCTAAATAACAGCTGTCACAGTGAAAAGGCTCTCTTGTGCCCCCCTTTTCCTGAGGCCTGGTATGGATTTTGGGTGGGACCCCCAACGCCATTTTCTTTTTACATTTTGGCGCAGGGTTCCCTTTAACCACTTCAATACACTGTGTTATATAAACTACACTGCCTGCATTGATTGAATATAGAATATACACTGAATATCAAGGTCTACGCTAAATGCAGAGTGTATATATATGTATATATATATATATATATATATATATATATATATACACACTAGACTGTATATATATATATATATATATATATTAAATACACTGCCACTAACTAACCTGCCTGCCTAATATATTTTAATCTATCTCCGTTCACAAACTATACACGGCCGCTATGTAAGCAGCCCTATATAGTGTGGGGCGTGGACTTAGACCCCCTGAGCCATGATTGGCCAAAGACCCTGCCTTTGGCCAATTATGGCTCTCTCATAATCTACATAATTACAGAGCAGTGACACTTTTCCTACAATGTGGAACTATTTAGATGAATTGTTCCTCCTGAAGGAACTTGCAACCTAATGTACTCACCCTTGCCATAAGCACGTGCACACACTGACCAATCTGAGTGGAAGCTATTAACAATATCTGTGACTGAGCCAGTCTGCTCAGGAAGTGCATCTAGTCCTAATATACAGGACAAAAAGCTGTTTCTGGCCATATGTAAAAGTGTGGTCAGAATTTGAGATGAGAGTACACCTAGTGGAGGGTGCACATGAGCACAAATTGGATAATGAGCGCAATTTCTATGGGGACTTATCAAGAAATAAAGCACGGCTTTAGTTATTACTAATTATTCATGTTGAATGGACACTATTTTTTGGCACATTTATGCATAGACTAGTCATTTTGCATGTATGGATTGAAGCATTGTATCAATGGATTAGATTTTTATGTTATATTGTGCACAGATTTTTTAATGGTGGAATATATTCAATATTTATCTATTTGTTTTTCAATAGGAGGTTACACACAACGAAGCGCAGCACTTATTCTAGTTGTTTTATGTTATTCCAGCACAGATATATGAGAGTGTGCAAGGTGTGGGCGGTTCACAAACACATTTATTGTTAGATAGAATTCAAACACTTAACAGAACATCAAATAATTTATTATAGCACATTAGCTGCTCGCAAGAGTTCACTTTTATATTTATAGCTATTAACAGTATATTTTAGACTGTGGACTGGAAAAATTAGGACAATTATGAAAACACAATAGAATATACAAAAGCCATGCAGACAGTGTAAATTGTAGTTTGTGAAAACCAGTCTCAGTACTCTAGTGTTATTCATTTTATCTTTTGCCCACTTTGTCTATATTTTACCCCACTGAGTCCGCCATCTGCCCAACCCTTTCCACCTTGTGCCACACATTCTCCCCTCTGATCACCTTCGGTCTACTTTGAGCCATTGCTTGCCAAACGTGTCTGTCTTTTGCCCACTCTGCTTATATTTGCTTCCTGATTCAGGACATTGATGCACCTAACTTACTGCTGGTAATGATTCTACCAGGGCAAGCTTGAAGTTATGTGGTTAGGGCCTGCATCCCCCCAGCAATCCTGGTGTACCTGAACAGCTTGACAATAGATGATCCAGAGTGTTAAAGTGACACTAAATTCTGGTCTAAGTAGTGAATGTGTAAGGGGTAGAAATGGAGTAATGGAATTGGCTGTAAATTTGGTGACAGCTGTGTGTTGTCTCATAGGGGAGGATACGTGAATAAAAAGTCAACGTCTGTCTAAAGACATGACTTTTAAACTACATTTGTACTTTAGAAAACACTTTAAGGCTGTATAGTATGCCACACTTCTGCAAACCTCTTCTATGGTCTGACAGAACCCTAGGGGATCCTTTACAATTGAGCCATTGAATAAAATATTTTGGATTTCATTTACATGTTGTACATTGCTGTATTAAACCCACTTAGATATAAAATCAGCCCTAAAGCATGTGGTTGAAAAATCTACCATTGAAAATAACGGTACAGAACTACCAATGCTCTTCAGGTAACTTTAAGTGCGCTAGAATATGCCTACAATGTAACGATGTGACTGACCCCCTACACTTCTATCGTCATAGGTTGTCTAGGACTCTTCATTCAAAAAATAAGCTTTACATCATTCTTTAAAGAGAAAAAAAAAAAAACCCTCTGGGTGATCTATGTACATTGCAAGGATTTTACCAAACTTTGTTGCAGATTCCTACCTTTTGTTATTCTGAAGAAATAGTGGTTTGTCTGTGTCCATGTTCAGAGTCAATCTGTATGGGAGTGATTTTAAAATGATCAATCAGCTGCTGCACCTGCAAGGTTCTAATGAGGAGAGCTGCAGGGTCTGCATCCCTACATCTGTGTACAGAATGCCTCCAGGTAGCCATATTGCATTGCATTAAAGAAAAATGACAGCACTGCAGTTTGAAAAGGAAAGGTCATTTTTAATAGCATTCAATTACAATATGACTTGTGTTGCAATTGTATATATTTTCTTCATTTGCCTCCCCCCACAAAAGTGGAATTACTTTTTAAGATCACATAGATCGTACTGTTTACTTGTGGCACAAACATTTGTAACAGCTGGTTAACAAGTAAGTAAGGAATATACTAATTTTATTGGGACTATTGCAATGCAGTGTTCTACTCTTGTACACAGTTGCCAAATCCTTCAAATGTAGTTATCGCAGATCAGATGTCCGATGTGCAATTTATTGTGTAAAAATTAAAAGAAATCCATGCTTTTTCATCAAAGATCATTAATTTATTTATAGGAAATTAATGCACAGTAGCACTACGTACACACACACAAGTACATTTTAGTATAAAAAGAGACAGTAAGATCCATGATAAAAAGTTTATAAAGAATAAGTGCTCGCCAGATGGGTGCACATAATGGAGACCATGTATTTCTCAAGATATGCTTGAAGTGCATCACACAGATTCAGGCACCTGCTCCCAAAATTAACACAGTCATCTATGTACATAAAACAAAAAAAAATGACACACAACGCATTACCGCTCTAATATACACATATTCCTGAAAGTTTCCTATAGCACCCTTCAAATCGGTATCCAAACAATCCTCTATAGTCTCCTTCACTGAAGGTAGCACCTCAATTTACCTAACTCTAGACATTCCCCCTAGGGATGAGAATTCAATGCACTACCACTATGCATGCGCAGCCAGAGAAAACACTACCTACATTTCCCCTATATAAAGCTTTTCTCAAACCAGGTGTGTTAACTACTTCCCTTATCATGATCATGCTGATTTTAACAGAATCCTTCATTAGATGAACAACTTTATTTTATGCTGTAACACAATATAATGCTGTAATATTGCCATGTGCACTACGTATTAAGCAAAAAAAATAAAAAAATCCCTAGGTTCCTCCGTCCCTTTTGCTCACATAAGTCTTTTTCTACTAAAGCTGATCTGTGTTTAGGAGGATTGCATTTTGCATAAGGTCTTGTGAAAACAATAAACAAAACTCAAGAGATTGTTCATATACGTGTATGGTGACATGGGCCTAGGGAGGGCAGGCTGTGACACTGTATGCTTGTACCAGGTGTGTACGGCTACATGACAAAAGCAGGCCCAGGGTACAGCACAAAGCAGTACAAAGAAAATGGCCTTCTAAGCCAAGAGAGTCAGCAGACAACTCTGCTTCATACACAGTGCGACAGGCACCATTTCTTAAAACAACGCCCAGTGATTAGAATGATAAATTCATGCTTACTATTATAATGAGTGGGTGTATGTAATTATCACAAGGTGTCTGTCTTGAACCCTCACCAAGACTCAGCACAAATTCCAAAGCTCAGTCATTCAGACTTCCACCTCTGTTCCAGAGAACACTGGAGTTGATTTACTAAAGCTGGAGAGTTCAAACTCAGGCTCACATTTGCATAGAAACCAATCAGCTTCTAACCTCAGCTTGTTCCATTAAGCTTTGGCAATACAACCTGGAAGCTGATTGGTTTCTATGCAGAAGTGAACCCGATTTTGTACTCTCCAGCTTTAGTAAATCAATTCAAAAGATTTACACGTTCAGGGATATGCGTGATGGCCCTATAGTTAAATCCACTAAAAAATGACCCAGCCTCTTGGATCCACCTCTTGCCATCTGACATCACGGCAATACTTTTCATTTTTCCTACACTGGACGCCAGTAAAGGCAGAAGACGTTCCTACATTTCCACTGAAAGTGTAACACCTTTTAGAGCCTTCCATGAAAAAAAGCCTCAGATTAAGGGATAGTGCCTATATAAAGAACCTGCTGCGCAGTATAATGAATAGTTACTATACAATGACTATAAACATGTGGCACAGTATAACAAATGTTGAACATACAGTACATTTGATTACAGAGCATCTTTACAGGGGTATATCCTGCAGTTTAATCCATACTGTGAATTTGCCATCTCAATTGAGGAAAGGCTTTGTCCGAGATGAAATGACCTTTACTTCAAAGACATTTAGATGGCTGAAAACAACCGTTATGCTGTGTGGTTCTTTGTACTGTAACAAGTTACAGTGTAGAAAATCCAAACATGTAGACATGACATGCACTGGCTGTCCTGGGACTAAGGTACACGGCATAGGTGTACAGGTCAGCAGAGGTCCCCAATTGTACATATATTCTTGTCTAGATCACCATGGTCTCCACATAGAAGGGGCAGGAGGTGGCTGAATCTCGGGGGTCCTGTCAATGTCCTCTACAGGCTCTGTCCCTCCCTTGACCATATCTGATTCCTCTGCATCAGAACAGCTGTCATCGGAAGAAGATCCCAACAATCCCAGGCCACAGGAAGAATCCGAGACAGGAGAATCCAGAAGCACATCAAGGACCAGATCCTGTATGTTCCCCTCGCTTAAAGGCATAGACTCCAATAGATGATTGAGCAGCTCTGCAGCTAGGCCAGAATCAATGCCAGGACAGCTAGACACAAAGGTGTGCACCTCATGCATGCACTGGATGTAGCCTGCAGCAAAACGCTCACTGGCCTCTCTCTGCAACCGGTCAGCCTCTGCAAGGATAAACAAGGCAAACATCAGTACCCTCATATCACACAGAGCTAGTTATCATGATGTATACAGCTGTCAGAATAAGCATCTCTCCTTCAGCACTATCATAGCACAGAATACTAAAAGGTCATACCATCCATAGGCCATCTTTACTGCTAAACTCAACAGAGGTCATTGAGATAAACCTTTTGTTGTTATTGAACTCATCTGCATCACATTGATTCAATTAGAGGGAATTTATAAAGAGAGGAGAATGTTGACAGATTAGTAAATAAGGGAGAAACATGTTCACTGTGAATATCCGATCATGTGCATGGGAGAAAACGTATTTGGTTGCAAGAAAAGTGGTGTGCTTTATTTACTAAGCAAGTGAAATATTTCTTCCCATTTGGTAAATCAAACCCAATGTGTTCTAAAACAGGTAGTTACCAACAAAACCTTCAGTTTGTGCTATGAAGCAGTACTGCTAATACAAATATGCAGTAGGAACATTTAACCTCTAGTATACATTTAACATACAAGGATAATTTAGCCCTTAAAACATATGCATTGCAAGGGTTAACTTCTCATTTAGTCTAGGGGCCAGTAAAAGCAATTTTATATAGATGCAGATGGACTTTCCTTTGTCCAAAGCAGGGCTATGGTCCCCAAATAACCCTTGAAATACAGGCGGCTTGTGAGCACAGCCCTACTGTAAGGAAGAGTTTTCAAGTTTCCTGGGGATCAGTTTAAAGTAGTTCTAAAGGCAAAAGTTTTTTTTTTACCCTAATACATTCTATGCATTAAGGTAAAAAAAACTTCTGCAAGCAGCTCCCTCCCCTCAAATACTTACTCAGCCCCCAATCTCAATCCAGCAATGTGCGCAAGAGCAGAAGCTCTCTCTCTTCTTATTGGCCCAGACACAGCAGTGGGAGCCATTGGTTCTTGCTGATGTCCAGCTGTCAATCACAGCCAGTGAAGATGGAGCAGAGCTGTGCTCTGTATGTCTTATGGACACACACTGCTGCCTCGGGAGCAAGCATGCATGACTGCCCCTATAGCAAGCTGCTTGCTCTGGGGGGGACTCAGCGGGTGGGAAGGGCCAGGACTGCCGATGGAGGACCCAATGATGTCATACAGCTTGATGGTCACTGTTTAGAACCTACAACTCTGATTGCTGCTGAACAGGGAAAATATAAAACCAATTTTCTACTAGCAGTATTTTAATTGATATCTTTAAAATACGTTATAATGATTTTAGTTAACATAAAAAGGAACAAAGTGTTTGTTTATTTATTTAATGGACTAGGATAACATTTTAAGAAATATTTGTAGCATATTTCCAAACTGAAAACCTCCTAGTGTAGCTAATGTATATATAGATTGTTACTAAATTATAACAGTGAACATGAGTTTAAAAAAAAGATAAACACTGTTGCAGTATATAGCAGCTGATCGGTTGTTATCTTTATTTTGTAGGATAACAGCAAGAAATTGAATTGGTCACTGTTTTTATAAATGGGACCAAATATTACCTACTTATCCAGATGCAACCAGATTATATGGAAAATTTGTGTCATATATTTACAATTCAAATACCCACCAGCTGATCTGCTCTGTAAAATCCTTTGTACCCGCTTCACGGTGAGCTCTAAAACTTCTGCATTCTCCATCTTTGACTGAAACTAGTAATAGAAAGAAGAAAAAAATGCACATTAAAATCATTACAATCTCTCTTATCATTTGCTACGGTCAATTTTAATGTACTGTATCTAAATGGTTTATAATTTATGAAGTAGATGTTATGTTTATAATTTTATTAGTTATTTATTTCTATTGGCTGGACAAGTTAAACTGTGCAAAGGGTAGTATAGGGGCTTAGTGGTTTTCATTTTTGCCTTGCAGCACTGTGGTCTTCAATTCAAATTCCAACCAGGATCCTATCTGCTTTGAGTTTGCATGCTCTACCTGTGCTTGCGTTGTTTCCTCCCACGTGCCAAAATACATGCTGGTAGGTTAATTGGCTCCGGTCTAAAATTGGTCTCAGTATATATGAATGTACTGTATGTTTGTAAGACAGGGACTTTAGACTGTAATCTCCTAGACTGGCACACACCTCATTGTCAGCCAGGATTCCCCTTAGCTCCTGTAGGCTCTCGTTAATCCTTGCCCTTCTCTTCTTCTCAACCAGTGGTTTTCTTGTCTGAAAAGAAAATGTAAAATTAGTTAAATGTAATAACACTCACCTTAACCAGGAGAGTAATGCAAAACCCATGACAAGTGAAACACATGCACAAGGCTGAAAGTGAGGACTTTTGTGCCAGTTGAAGGCTATTCATAAAAAATAAAAGAGTTCTAGAAAAGTTGTCACTCAGTGTAAGCAAGACAAGAGAATATTGATATAAACGGTTTTACCAAAAGGTGGTCTTTATATTAGAGCCAATGCACTAACTCTCAAAGAAAAAATAGCTTTTATGCCTTCCTTTTCCTATTCTACTCAACCTAGTGGAGGGAAATTATTGACTGGACCATCTTAAATGCCCAATTTACAAAGAAGTCATCTGGCATTAGCGTTAGACATTCTACAATCATTACACTTGCCCGATTTTCAATTTAGGTAATGCACACCCTCACACAAGGTATGCTTTAAACATCCAAGGGAGACTGAGCTTGTTATTTCTATAGAGTATATTGTTCTGTTCAAGTTTTATTTTATGTTTCCATCGTTTCAAGATTACCCTGAGAGAGAGATCGATCTCAGCCTTTAACCACTTGCTTACTGGGCACTTAAACACCCCTCCTGCCCAGACCAATTTTCAGCTTTCAGTGCTCTCACAATTTGAATGAAAATTAGTCATGCAACACTGTACCCAAATGATTTTTTGTCCTTTTTTTTCATACAAATAGAGCTTTCTTTTGGTGGTATTTGATCACCTCTGGGTTTGTTTGTTTTTTGCGCTATAAATGAAAAAAGACCGAAAATTTTGAAGGAAAAAAAAAAAAATTCTTAATTTCTGTGATAGAATTTTGCAAATTAGTACTTTTTTTTCATAAATTTTGGCCACAATTTATACTGCTACATATCTTTGGTAAAAATAACCCAAAATTTGTGGAAATGATTTGGTCTGTGTGAAAGTTTTAGAGTCTACAAGCTATAGTGCAAATCATAAAAAATTTATCACATCTGATGTACTGGCGGCCTATCTCATTTATTGAGACCCCAACAAGCCAGGAAAGTACAAATGCCCCCCAAATAACCCTTTTTTGGAAAGTAGACATTCCAAGGTATTTAGTAAGATGGGCACAGATGAGGCGGCACAGATGTGCACTGACTGATTTCAAAGATGTGCACAGATGGGCACTGATCACTGACGTCACAGGTGGGCACAGACTGGCACAGGTGGGCACTGTATGGTTACTGGTAAAGATCACTCACTGTGAAACAAAGTAACAGATCACTCTCCCTCCTCACACGTGCTCTCTGTGTGAGGAGGGAGAGCTGGCAATGAGAGATGATCTTATATGTTTACATTTGAGATCATCTCTCATTGGCCACACAGATCACATAGTAAATGGCCACTTTGATTAGCCATTCACAGCGATCTGTGATTGGTTGTGTCCAAAGGACACGGGCAGCACAGAATTTCCCCGCTGCGCACTCAAGAGCTCGCGCGGGGAAGGAGGAAAGGGGAGGCCGTCTGTTGACAGCCTCCCGGATTTTCAGGGCCGTGCTGAAGCCGTCATTTGGCTATAGCGCGGTCCTCAAGTAGTTAAAAAACACTTTTCAAAGACCTTTATATCTGTATATACACTGAACATCATGCCCACTATCCAACACAGATAAATGTAGCAGAGCACCTCTCCTAATCCAACACAAGGGTACAATACAGAGGGGGTTATTTACTAAGAATGGAGAGTACAAAATCTGGGGCAGCTGTGCATGGTAGCCAATCTGCTTCTAGTCTTAGCTTGTTCGATTAAGCTTTGACAAAAAAAAAAAAAAAACTGGAAGCTAATTGGTTTCTATGCAGAGCTACACCAGATTTTTCACTCTCCAGTTTTAGTAAATCAACCCAAAGCATTCAAATGTAACACCTACTAGGCTAGAGTCATGTCCATGTACTGAAGAATACCAGCTCAATTGCTATTGTCAATGTCAAAACTATCCAAATGTGAAACGCACACAGATGCAAGATTATATCAATGTGACCTTGTATAAAACTCTGACATTGTACATGGTCTTCTTGGTAAAAATACTCTTGTTTATTGAAAATACGTTGTACACCATGTCATGATGATGGCCTTTTATTTTATTTTTTTAAACTTTTTTTCATGAAAATTAATAAAAGTTTGGAAAAAAAAATGCAGAAAATAAAATTTAAACAAAAACGGGAGTTGTCACCTATAATTCCTTGTCTCATTCCACTGGGGGATAAATGATAACGCCTGATTCATTACTATGGAAAAAGTTGTGCTTTTGTTCCAGGGTTCTGCTCTTTATAAATATTAAACAAATATTCTTATTCTGCACAAGGGAAAAGCCACAGTTTTAAAGGGCATATTCATATGCAGTAAATCTAAAAATAATTTTACATGTAAATAGTGGACAGTGAAAAGTTTGACAATATCCAATCTAAAAATTTCTCTGCAGGAAAGAGCATTAAAAAGTGATTTTTAACAATTTAATGTAAAAATAAACCTAACACTTAAAAATACCCTTAAGCCTAGAAACATAAATTAACAGCAACAAACAAAATGGCATTTCATTCTCAATTACTTTTGTGACATAAAGCAGATTGTACATTTTCGAAGTACATACCACATACTGAGGACTGGTGTACATGACATTCTATTTGAAATGCAGTTTATTGCATGGACAACAATTTTAGTGCAATGACAGATTAAGTGCCGGTTCACACAGAGGCAACCCGACTTACAGCGCAACTTTGCAAGGCGATTTGGAGGCGACTTTGAGCAACTTACAATGCGACTTAAAGTCGCCTTCAGGACAGGCCGACCACAGAATAATCAGCTCTGTGGGAGGGAGGGGGTTGCCTGGGTAAATTATTTTATTTTTCCTGTAAAGTCGCTTCAATATAGATGGAGATCCAACTTGGAGGCAACTTCCATTAAAATCTATGGGTACAAGTCGCCTTGAAGTATTATAGGAACCTTTTCTAAAGTCGGAGTGACTTCAGTAGTGTACATTAAGATGGTTCTCATTCACTTCTATGGCACTTCTTATGTCCAACGACTTGGGGGGACTTGAGGACCTACAATTTGGATCCTAAGTCGCTGTAGTGTGAACCGACACTCACAAATTTCTGTCCTTCTCATTTATAACTATTCCCACACCAAGTATAAATAAGATTTGGGGAGAAATAATCTTTGCTACAAGTTATCTTTTACCATTTATTTACTGTCCCTTACTGCTCCCAGTAACAATGTTATTGTTTTATTTACAAATAGTACTATTTTATTTAAAAACAAATGCATCTATGTTATTGTGCATAAAAGAAAGGTCAAATGAAAAAGATTTCATTGACATTAATAATAGTCCCTTTTGAGAATTTCAAGTCTACAAGGTAACATGAACGTCACAAAGTATTGTTATTCGTATTCATGGATGGGCTGAATATTTTTAATGTTTAAAAAAAATGACTTACAGTAACTCTAATTTAAATACAAAAAAAGCAAGCTATATATTTGGATTATTCTCCCTAAAGCTTTAGTTTTGCATTCTTTGAGGGCTCATTTACTGTATTGGGTTTTAACACATGCATTGTATGCGTTGTGGTCCCTTATAATAAAGATAATGTCTGTTCCCATATGTAGTGCATTTTTAAAAATACATTTTCATTTTTTTCTGTGTTTTATTGCACTGGGAGGCCAATGGCAGCACATCAAACTGCATATAACACGTTGACAACAGGTATTATCAAGGCTTAGTCAATTGCTGTTAATCCTAATTCAGAATTCTACATTCAAATACCCAATAAAAACACACGTTAATGCTACAGATAACAAGACACCATTATCACACAACTCATCTACCTAACGCTACAAAAACATCTACCTCTACACACATTATTATGAGCAACAGTTTGCGCTAATGCTTAACAAAACCATTGCATAGATTTAAATGGGCTCTGACAGCTGCTTGTGTACTTTACTTAGCTGTAAACACAACAGATGAGCCTATAGGCACAATCACAAAAATCTATTTCTAGGGGCTGAGAGAAATAAAACTAGAATAATCATTATTATTATTAACAATGGATACTATACATGTATACAGGTAAATACCCCTGTATACAGGTACATATCCCTGTATACCACAGAGCTCTACTTGGACTTGATTCAAACACTGGGAAATAAATTCACACACAGAAATTCCACAACCAATTCCTGATCAATCCTTCCATGTAATACCAATTTCCAATCAATCCTTCCATGTAATACAAATTGCCAATCAATCCTTCCATGTAATACCAATTCCTCATCAATCCTTCCATGTAATACCAATTCCTCATCAATCCTTCCATGTAATACCAATTCCTCATCAATCCTTCCATGTAATACCAATTCCTCATCAATCCTTCCATGTAATACCAATTCCTCATCAATCCTTCCATGTAATACCAATTCCTCATCAATCCTTCCATGTAATACCAATTCCTCATCAATCCTTCCATGTAATACCAATTCCTCATCAATCCTTCCATGTAATACCAATTCCTCATCAATCCTCCCATGTAATACCAATTCCTCATCAATCCTCCCATGTAATACCAATTCCTCATCAATCCTTCCATGTAATACCAATTCCTCATCAATCCTTCCATGTAATACCAATTCCTCATCAATCCTTCCATGTAATACCAATTCCTCATCAATCCTCCCATGTAATACCAATTCCTCATCAATCCTTCCATGTAATACCAATTCCTCATCAATCCTCCCATGTAATACAAATTCCTCATCAATCCTTCCATGTAATACCAATTCCTCATCAATCCTTCCATGTAATACCAATTCCTCATCAATCCTTCCATGTAATACCAATTCCTCATCAATCCTCCCATGTAATACCAATTCCTCATCAATCCTCCCATGTAATACCAATTCCTCATCAATCCTCCCATGTAATACCAATTCCTCATCAATCCTTCTATATAATTAATAGTATACAGGATTTATATATCACCAACAGTTTGTGCAGCACTTTGCAATATAAAGGGAGGCAGTACAGTTACAGCACAGCAGGGTTAGGAGGGCCCTGCTCATGGAGCTTACAATCTAAAAGTGAGGGGAGGTAATACAAATATATCTTATCAATCCTTCCATGTAATACAAATTCATCAATCCATCCATGAAGTACCAAATCCTCACCTATTCCTTCATGTAATACAGGTTCTTCATCAATTCTTTCATTGAATATCAATTCCTCATCAGTTCTTCTATGTAATACCAATTCCTTATCCATCATTAATCCTTTCATGCAATACAAATTCCTGATCAACCTATACATATCCATCAATCCCTCCATTTAATGCCAATTCCTCCAACTAATACCAATTCTTGATCAGTACTTTTATGCAATACCAATTCCTTTCCTCACCAATCCTTCCATGTAATATATATTCATCAATCCCTCCACTTAATATCAATTCCTCATCCATTCCTCCAACTAATACCAATTCCTGATCAGTCCTTCTATGTAATGTCAATTCCTCACCATTCCTTCCATGTAATGTCAATTCCTCACCATTCCTTCCATGGAATGTCAATTCCTCACCATTCCTTCCATGTAATACAAATTGCTCACAAATATTTTTATGTAATACCAATTCCTTATCCATCTCATCATCTAATGCCAATTCCTCACCAATCCTTCTATGTAATAGAAAGTCCCGATCAACCCTTCCATGTAATATATATTCATCAATCCCTCATTTAATATTAATTTCTCATCCATTCCTCCAACTAATACCAATTCCTGATCAATCCCTCCATGTAATACAAATTTCTCATCTATTCCTCGATGTAATATCAGTTCTTAACAATCCTTCCATGTAATACAAATCTATCAATCCTTCCATGTAATATCAATCCTTCCATGTAATATCAATCCTTCCATTTAATATCAATTTTATCAATCCTTCCATTTAATACAAATCTATCAATCCTTCCATTTAATATCAATTCTTCAGCCATTACTTAATGTAATACCAATTCCTGATCAATGTTTCCATGTAATACAAACTCTGCATTAGCCATTCCATTACATATTAATTCCTGATCAATCCTATGTAATGCAAATTCCTCAATGCAATATCAGTTCTCCATCAATCCTTCCATGTAATACATTACAAATCTATCAATCCTTCCACTTTCCTCATCCATTCCTCCATGTAATACCAACTCCTGATCAATCCTTCTATGTAATACAAATTCCTCCTCCATCTCACCATGCAATACAAATTCCTCCTCCATCTCACCATGTAATACAAATTTCTCCTCCATCTCACCATGTAATACAAATTCCTCCTCCATCTCACCATGTAATACAAATTTCTCCTCCATCTCACCATGTAATACAAATGTCTCCTCCATCTCACCATGTAATACAAATGTCTCCTCCATCTCACCATGTAATACAAATGTCTCCTCCATCTCACCATGTAATACAAATGTCTCCTCCATCTCACCATGTAATACAAATGTCTCCTCCATCTCACCATGTAATACAAATGTCTCCTCCATCTCACCATGTAATACAAATGTCTCCTCCATCTCACCATGTAATACAAATGTCTCCTCCATCTCACCATGTAATACAAATGTCTCCTCCATCTCACCATGTAATACAAATGTCTCCTCCATCTCACCATGTAATACAAATGTCTCCTCCATCTCACCATGTAATACAAATGTCTCCTCCATCTCACCATGTAATACAAATGTCTCCTCCATCTCACCATGTAATACAAATGTCTCCTCCATCTCACCATGTAATACAAATTTCTCATCCATTCGTCCATCTCCATGTCACAGAGCAGAGATCAGTAAAGCCAGCCATGATCACAGTTGAATACAATGAGAGTGAAATGTTGCAATGCATAAAGCAATGGATACAATGCCTACATCGGGCACATAGAGAGGAGCGCAGCCCAGTGCCGGTACACGGAGATCTGGGTGTGCATTGCAGGGATGTGACCCGCATGAGATCTCAGGTTGAGCACAATGTACATAGAATGTATAGGGAATGTATGGGCGGTGTGGTGGTGAGTCCAGGCCTTGGCGGCCATGCTGTGTGTAGAGAAGCCAGCTCTCACCTGCCTCTCCCCCCGATCCATGGTGTGACTGTGGGCACAGTGTGGGCTCCCAGTGTGTGTTTATAGGGCGATCTCTCACACCTGCCTCTCCCCCCGCTCCATGTGACTAGACAACGTTCCCCGGGTCCCTTTGTGACGTCACCCTGCGGCTGCTCGCTGCTCCCAGCCGCTCGGTCTTCTTTGCATGTGAATGAGAGGCCGAGGCTGACGTCACGTGACATGAGGCCCAATGGCAGCGCTCCCTATTGTCCCGAGCGGCAGCTGCTGTGTAGGGCAGGAGAAGGTGGCAGAGAGCGGACCGAGATTGTTTGGTTGGCGGCGCCGCCCGCTTCTGCTTTGCAGAGTTGGTATTGCGAGGTGTGTGCATGTCTTCAGCCCATTTACTTTATCATTTACTTCCAGTTTTCTAGGCCGTATTCACACTGTGCTCCCGAGTAATTATACTTTATGCGTCCTACCTCAATTTCCCGGCGTTTACGGTCTGGCTCACACTGGTGACAAACAATATGCAATTGGCGTGCAGTATGTAGATGTAATGTGCTGGAAACAGCACACTGCACTGAGTGTAACCTTCATTTTTTTTACAACTTTATTGAAATGTCACAAAATGACATTTAAAGTATACAGTATGTGAACCTTACTGTATGTGAACCTTGTGAAAAAAACGATTCAGTTTAGAAATTAATATGAAAGACAATATATATATATATATATCTATACAGGATTTATATAGCGCCAACAGTTTACGCAGCGCTTTACAAAATAAAAGGGATATGATACAGTTAAAATACAAGAGGATTAAGAGGGCCCTGCTCAGAAGAGCTTACGTATCTAATATATATACATTTTATCTTTCATATCATTTCTAAACTGAATGGATTTTTTCACAAGGTGAGGGGTTCACATATACTTTAAATGTCATTTTGTGACATTTCAATAAAGTTGTACAAAAATGAAGGTTACAGTGCAATACAAAAAAGTGTATGTATATATATATATATATATATATATATATATATATATATATATACTTTTTTTTTTACATTTGTATAATAATAATAATTATTATTATTATTATTATTTAGGTACTTATATAGCGCCGTCAATTTACGCAGCGCTTTTACATATACATTGTACATTCACATTGGTCCCTACCCTCAAGGAGCTTACAATCTAAGGTCCTTAACTCACATTCATATACTGGGCCAATTTAGACAGAAGCCAATTAACCTATCAGCATGTCTTTTGAGTGTGGGAGGAAACCGGAGTACCCGGAGGAAGCCCATGCAGGCACAGGGAGAACATGCAAACTCCAGTCAGGTAATAATGATCTCTGTTCTCAGTTGCATAAGAGGGTTAGAGAAATTAGGTGGAGACTAAAGAGTGTTATGTCAGGGGGAGGCAGACTAACAGCAGGACACTGATCCACTGATCTTCCCAGTAAATGGCTGGGGGGGGAGGGAGCTTCAGCACAGGTCTGACTATAGAGGGACAGGCTGTTCTGTCAGCACAGCCAGAAAACTGACCACACTGGATTATGGATTGGATGTGCATACATGTCCCGGCATGGTCAGTTTAAAATAGGAAAGCAGAGGGACTGGCAGGGTCACCAGGGATTTCACACAAAGGAAGCGATAGAAAGAGAACAGGATACTTTTTAACCCAAGTACATGGTACAACAGACATATCAGGAATATGAAATTTTGGGGTAACAAACACTTTAATTCAGTTGTATTGACCACAGTGCAGTGGACCACGCTGTGCTGAAAAAAGTACTGCATTGTCCTGCACCCACTATTGCAGCACAGGGGTGGGAACTGACCTAGAAGTGAATAGGGAGCCTTATTTTGTCTATGCATTGGGCCCTAGTCAGGGGCATATCTGCCGCAAGGCAAACAAGGCGTTTGTCTTGGGCGGCATTTTTCAGGAGGGGCAGCACTCACTCCCAGGCGACCACGTTATAGCCAAATGATGGCTACAGCGTGGTCGTCCGGTTTTGTGAGGCCGTCTATTGACACCCTCCCAGAACCGAGCCTCCCATGCACCTGCTGCGGCATGTACCCAGCGCAATCTGTGATTGGGGTAAAGAGACAATCACAGCTGCTCTTTACCATGTGATCAGCTGTGTCCATTCACAGCTGTTCACAATGTAAATACACTTGCCGGTTATCAGCATTCCTTTTCTAGCGCTGTCACAGCTTGAGGAGAGATCCGATAACCAGCCAGTGTAAAAGGGGATATCTATACTGAAGGTGAATCAGTGTCCTGATAATCAGTGCAGCCCCAACAGTGCCCATCAGTGCTGCCAATGAGTGCCAATAGGTGCTGTTAATTAGTGCCCATCAGTGCCGCCCATTAGTGCCTATCAGTGCCGCTTATCAGTGCAGCCTATTAGTGCCCATCAGTGCTGACTATCAGTGCCGCCTATTAGTGCCCATCAGTGCTGACTATCAGTGCCCATCAGTGTCGCCTATCAATGCCCAACAGTGCTGCCTACCAGTGCAGCTTCATCAGTGCCTCCTCATCAGTGTCGCCTCATTAGTGCCCACCAGTGCCGCCTCATCCTCTGCCCCGCTGACCCCACCCTACTGGCCCTAGTAGCACATTGGGTCACATTTTCAAATGCATGTTTGATGTATTTCCATGCTTCATGTTTTTTTCTTTTAGTAGGAGGAGAAGAGACTGATTGTTAAACACAAAACCCTATCAAATACATTGTGTTTTCCACGCGCTCCTATTAAAGTCTGTGGGGCCAAAATCACACTTTCCTGCACCATAATAACTGCCTGCACCTTTTCCAAAAACACACTGCAGGAAAATGCATAGGTTTGAATGGAAGAAGAAGATAATATTAAATGGATTGTCGTGCATTGGTGCTTCAGCAAATGTGCAACAAATCAAACAGGTGTGAACAGAGCCTCAGTGTAACTGTGTTGCACAGAATTCTATTTTCTCTAAACACTGAACAGGGCTAAACATTCATTCTGATTACTACCGTCATCATCTTCATCATAGGGGGTTTAGGGGCCCCTATGCATTCAGGGACCCAGGATGCGGAATATCTGCGTTTTAGGCATACATCCCTGAATGCATAGGGCTCTAATTGCAAGTACTACTCAGTACAGTGTTTAGCTCCATGTCATTGACAGGCTGCAAGCTAGGCACTGAATTTTTGCTTCCCGGGCAGAAGAACTCTGGGATTGCACAAGCAGAAGAAGAGGGTAGGCACAGCACAAAAACTGAAATACCACATGGTTACTTAGAATGTGGTCTTATCTTCCAAAGGAAGGTGTATGGGAGGCTTTAGGTGTACTTTAATGTAGAACTATAGGCAAAACTTTTTTTTTTCATTTTGGACAGAGTAAGGGAGGGTTATAACCCCTGTAAGGTTTATTTTTGCCATCTTTGTCACATTGGGAAGATTTCCCTACACTTCCTGTCCCATAGCCAAAACAGGAAGTGAGAGGAAATTCCTACAAATTATTGGAATTTCTTGGCCCCTACCCCAGTCACCAGAACTAGTGTTCCCATTGAAAGATTCCCCCTCTATTACCTTGCTGGGAAAACCCAAAATGTGGGATTTCTCTTACTTTCAATGATAACAGTAATCTGGAGAAATAGAGAGGTTGAATCTCCCTAAAGGGGACAGATGTTATAATACCTCTCCATTCTATCCAAAACAAAAAATAAAGTTTTGCCATTCATTTCAATAGGCTTGCTCAATATGCATTCATTGAAGTGTTTCTTGGCCAATTGTTTTGACAAAACTTGCTAAGCTGCAGTGCAGCCACAGAGCAACAAATGGCATTCCCCCCTTGCAGTAAAGCACATGTATTTTATTGCAGGAAAGCAGAGAGGTATAAACGGCCCCTAAAAATTGCATCGTTAAACTTTTACAATGGAATAGAATCAAACACAGGAAGAAGTTTTGATGGGAGGTTTTTAGGAATGTAATTTTAGACTACATTCACACTCAATGTGCTGAAAACACAAGAAAGCATGCACAAGGGTAAATGGGCCCTAGGACAACTATTAACAATTTTCTCAATTCTGCATTTACAGTATATTTCAGCACATATCCTGTTGAAAAGTAACATGCTAACATACCTGTTACCTGCTTAAAGACAAGCTGTCACACTGTACATGCAGGGCAAAATAACAGTAACTCTGTAATGGGCACCCCCCAACCCACTTTATACTCACTTAGCTCCCCATACCCATACGGACAAGGAATCAGCAAGGGATCACAAGCAAGATAACTATAAGGGAGTTGGTTGGGGGCTGGCCTTGTAGAGGCATTGGGGGAGATTTACTAAAAGTTTACTAAAAGTGTAGCGTGCAAAATCTGGCGCAGTTCTGCTTAGAAACTGATCAGCTTCCAGGTTTTATTGTCTAAGCTTAAATGAATAATCTGAATTTAGACTCCGATTGGTTACCATGCACAGCTGCACCAGATTCTAAGTGCTCTAGTTATAGTAAATCTCCCCCATTGTCACTTTTCCCTGCATGGCCAAGGTGACAGTGGGGAAATTTACTAAAACTGGAGCACTCAGAATTTGGTGCAGCTGTGCATGGTAACCAATCAGCTTTTAACTTCAGCTTCCTCAGTTAAATGTTGACAATAAAACCTAGAATCTGGTTACTATTATTATTATTATTATTATTTTAGGTACTTATATAGCGCCGTCAATTTACACAGCGCTTTACATATACATTGTACATTCACATCGGTCCCTACCCTCAAGGAGCTTACAATCTAAAGGCCCTAACTCACATTCATATACTAGGTATAACAAAGAGGTAGAATATGGGACTTTGAAGGTGCTTGTAGACATTAAACAATAATTTACAAGACAAAAAACTTATAAAAATAGAAAAGGTTTTTATTACAATACACATAAAAACTGATACATATATGTGCCTGTGCCCATCACAGGTATATACCTAATACCAATATCGAGATGGTCACGCAGATATATACAGTTGGAATGAAGCGTCCATAGATTTTCTACAGTTTCGCCTACTAGGCTTCATCAGGAATGGACGCCCAAAATAGTTCTTTTAAGAGTCTGGAACACCGGAGGAGGCTCAGGTTGACAGCGGATCATATGGAAGTTTTGGCAGATTTTCTGTGTCTGGCATGTTATTAACATGGAAGGTTTACCTTAGATCCCTCTACATTGGTGTATGAGTGGGTTCATCTGCCCCTGCATTCAATTAAGAGGCTCTCAGATTCGAAATCTTGCCTTTGAAATCGCTTTTTATTTTGACGGGTCTCTATTTGAAACTTGTCTCTTTGAGAGCCAATTGCTTCCAACGCTGCCTTATATGAGCCTCCTCAATTTGGTTAATTGGTTAATGGACAGTGGGGAGATATTTATTCCATAAATACATCATACATTGAAATTCCCAAAAATTTGTCCTCCCTTACGGGTTTGTGATCGCCGGAGGTGGAGATAGGTGACCCTCTCTCTGGGGATCCATTGCAGTGGTCTTGACCATCTTTTGACCAAAGGAGTTTTAGTAGAACTATTTTGGGCGTCCATTCCTGATGAAGCCTAGTAGGCGAAACTGTAGAAAATCTATGGACGTTTCATTCCAACTATATATATCTGCGTGACCATCTCGATATTGGTATTAGGTATATACCTGTGATGGGCACGGGCACATATATGTATCAGTTTTTATGTGTATTGTAATAAAAACCTTTTCTATTTTTATAAGTTTTTTGTCTTGTAAATTATTGTTTAATGTCTACAAGCACCTTCAAAGTCCCATATTCTACCTCTTTGTTATTACAGGGATGGTGGTGCTTTTTGATTTTTGGTTGATATGCTGATATCTGCTCATTTTTCTATATACTATTCATATACTAGGGCCAATTTTTTTTGACAGAAGCCAATTGACCTATCAGCATGTCTTTGGAATACACAAATGCACAAGTGCACTAACTACATTGTGTGTGCTCCAGTTTTAGTAAATCTATTTACTTACCGTATATACTCGAGTATAAGCCGACCCGAGTATAAGCCGAGGTACCTAATGTTACCACAAAAACCTGGGAAAACTTACTGACTCGAGTATAAGCCGAGGGTCAACAATGCCCATTTGCACGCCTCACTGTGCCCATTGCAACTTCACTAAGCCCATTGCCACCTTACTGTTCCCATCCTCACTGTTCCCATCCTCACATGTGCCCATCCTCACTGTGCCCCTAGAATTAAAATTGAACATTGTAAATTGTACCTGAAGGCTGCGGCGTCCATCGTTTAAAACTCGCGGTCTCTTCCTGGTCTCTTCCGTGATAGGCGGAACTGTGTCTGCTGAGAATAGCCTATCATGAACGTTCTCTCATCCTCACCCATCCCAGCAGCCACGGTGTTCAGTTTCCGCCAATCACGGACGTCGGCTGGGAAACTGAGGATGAGAGAACGTTCGTGATAGGCGATTCTCAGCAGAAACAGTTCCGCCTATCACGGAAGGGACCAGGAAGAGACCGCAAGTTTTAAACGATGGACGCCGCAGCCTTCAGGTACAATTTACAATGTTCAATTTCGCTGACTCGAGTATAAGCCGAGGGGGGGACTTTCAGACCAAAAAAAAGGGCTGAAAGTCTCGGCTTATACTCGAGTATATACGGTACATTAAATCAAGTTTATTTGTTCTGTTTACTGCTATCACCAAGAGGAAAAGTGAAAGCAAATTCCACATTTTGAATTGTCATTGGGAGAGTGTTAAAGGGGAAATCTTCCAAAAGGGACACTCGTTCTGGTGACATCCAGGCATTCCCTTATTTTGGAGGGATTTAATCTCCCTTCCTGTTTTGACTTTAGGACAGGAAGTGAAGGAAAATCTCTCCAATGAGCCACAGAGGGCAAAAAAAAAACTGACAGTTTATTTACCCCTTCCTTGCTTTATCCAAAATGCAAGCAAAAATGATTCAAGCTCTATTTTAAGCTGACCATACAGATAGCAAATTTCATCCAGCTCCTAAAGAGGATGGGTGCATTTACTATTCATTTCAGTATGTGCAAAGTAACCATTCAGCTTGCTCAATTAAGAGTTGGCAATAAAACCTAAAAGCTGATTGGTTACTATGCACAAGTGCACTACATTCTGCGTGCTCCAGTTTTAGTAAATCTCCTCCACTGTCTCTTTGAACAGTGAGTGTGGGCACCTTTCCATCAAGGTAACACACATATGCAGCATCACAAAGGCGAGCTTTCTGCATGTGGTGTTGCATGTACAGTATATGACATGTTTTTGTGGTGAGTGCACACTATTACTAACATATCCTGGTCTCAGGATAACAAGTGAAAGCCATCCACAGTGATCACTATGTTTTTGAACCCTCCCTTGTATCTTTTTTTTCTAACTGCAGGTACATTGTATCTATTTCTATTAGCTGGAGGAGTCTGAAACGAAAAAGTCTGTTTAAAAATTAAGATACAATAGTTAGATCAGAGCTTCAGGCCCCTTTCACACGGACGGCTGTTTTGCCGCAGTTAAAAGCATGTAAAATGTTCTGTGAAATTCAAGGCTCCATGCACTGCGATTAGCTGCATTTGTACATTGCGATTATCTGCATTTACGTGCGGTTTTATGCGGCCGCGTTTAGCTGCGGTAGTCATTCCCACAGCAACCCTTTTTATACCTACTGATTATGATGTGCTTCCTGTTGTTATTTTTTTTTCTCACGCTGCTATCCGCAGTTGACACAAAAGACTGCGATTACCTGCGGTTATGTGCATATAGCTGTGCTACATCGTGCCTGGACGCATTCAATTCTATTTTTTCTATTCACACCGAACCGCATGTAACGAAATCGCAGCTAAACGCTGTGTGTGAATGGGGCCATAGGAAAGCATTGTGTGCTTTTAGCTGCGGTAGAAAACTAGAAAATCCGCAGCTAAAAGCACCATTCTATCCGTCCGTGTGAAAGGGGCCTCAGGGCTCGTTCACACATGAGGTTGGAGGGGTGGTAAAACCAGGCAGACTCTGCCGCATTTATGAGTGAGCCCTCAGAGCTTGATACAAACAGGTACAAATAAAAAATAATGCACTTAATGTGACATCCCCATGCATATAAGAAGTAGGAGAATTTCTTTTTGGTTTGTTACATGGTGGTGGTTCATGGTAATGGCAAGAAATATTGAGCTAAGTTTTGTCGTTTTTTTATCTTTTTCAGAGAGTTTTCCTTTGATAATAAAACAAATAAAATCCGAAAATCAGGCGCTATCCATTAACATTTACCACCAATTGAAGAGCCAGTTTATGCTGAACAAAGCAAGGTATAAAGGCGGCCATACACGGTTAGAAATTTCGAAACAATTTTTTTTCGAAAATCGTATCAAAGAATTTTCGTACGAATTTCGCACCGTTAGTGGGCTGCAGCAACAGCCGATTTTCGTGCGGCAATCAAATTTGAGGAATCCGACATGTTGGAAATTTATTTGAAAAACCTAACGATTTACTGATCAAAAAAAACGAACTTTCTGATTTTAAAAAGAAAATTTGTTCGAAATTCGACTGTGTATGGCCTGCTTTATTCACATGTACAAGTAGTAGATGCAACAATATGTTATATGTATTCAGTGTTACAACACAGACCAAAGTTGCAAAACTGTATTCATGTGTTAAAATTAGTTTTACCTTCATTATAAAGGGGTAAAAAAAATACATGTCTTTTAAATACTAGTACAATCTGTCTTTGCAGTAGTCTCTTGTATGTCCCTGCACTTCAGCACTTAGGCAGGAGGAGGAGGTCAATGCTCGCAACCTTTCTTCATAACTAATATCCTCCAGAACCTTTATTAGCTTTGTTGCCCTTCTCTGTACTCGCTCCATTTCCAGTACATCCTTCCTGAGGACTGGTGCCCAGAACTGGTCAGCATACTCCAGGTGCGGCTGGACCAGAGTCTTGTAGAGCGGTAGAATTATTGTTTTATCTCTGGAGTTAATCCCCTTTTTAATGCATGCCAATATTCTGTTGGCTTTGCTTGCAGAAGCTTGGCATTAATGCCATTGCTGAGCCTATCATCTACTAGGACCCCCAGGTCCTTTTCCATCCTAGATTCCCCCAGATGTTCTCCCCCTAGTGAGTAGATTGCGTTCATATTTTTGCCACCCAAATGCATTATTTTAAATTTTTCTACATTAAACCTCATTTGCCATGTAGTTGCCCACCCCATTAATTTGTTCGGATCTTTTTGCAAGGTTTCCACATCCTGCGGAGAAGTTATGGCCCTGCTCAGCTTAGTATCTTCCGCAAATACTGAGATTGAGCTGTTTACGCCATCCTCCAAGTCGTTTTTTTTTTTTGAAGGGCAGAAAAAGCTTACTATTTTTATTTGTCTGACTTATTGCAAGATATGATTTTGGGATGCCTGCCATTATGTTCATAACACAGGACTAGCTGACCTCAACCAGCCTTTTTCAATCAGGGTGCCCAGGTAGGTGTATACAAGCCGGCAGGTAGATTAACCACTTGCCGACTGCCTCACGTACATATACATCGGCAGAATGGCACGGGTACAGGTACGTTGCTTTGAATCTGCCGCCTAGCGGGCACATGTACGCCCACCGCGAGCTCCGTGACCGTGGGACCCACGGACCCGATGTCCGCCGGTGTCCCGCGATAGTGTCACGGAATGGCAGAACGGGGAGATGCCTATGTAAACAAGGCATTTCCCTGTTCTGCCTGGTGACAGGACAGTGATCTACTGCTCCCTGTCATCGGGAGCAGCAATCAATGTCGTGTCACTGGTAGCCCAGCCCCCTCACAGTTAGAATCACTCCCTAGGACACACTTAACCCCTTCATCGCCCCCTAGCGGTTAACCCCTTCCATGCCAGTGTCATTTACACAGTAATCAGTGCATTTTTATAGCACTGATCGCTGTATAAATGACAATGGTGCCAAAATAGTGTCAAAAGTGTCCGATGTGTCCGCCACAATATTGCAGTCACGATAAAAATCGCAGATCGCCGCCATTACTAGTAAAAAAAATGTTTATAATAAAAATGCCATAAAACTATCCCCTATTTTGTAGACGCTATAACTTTTGCGCAAACCAATCAATATACGCTTATTGCGATTTTTTTTACCAAAATATGTAGAAGAATACATATCGGCCTAAAATGAGGAAAAAATAACATTTACGGTATATATTTTTTGGGGATATTTATTATAGCAAAAAGTCAAAAATCTTGCTGTTTTTTCTAAATTGTCGCTCTTTTTTTGTTTATGGCGCAAAAAATTAAAACTGCAGAGGTGATCAATTACTACCAAAAGAAAGCTCTATTTGTGGGAAAAAAAGGACGTCTATTTTGTTTGGGTACAACATCGCACGACCGCGCAATTGTCAGTTAAAGCGACGCAGTGCCAAATCGCAAAAAATGGACCGGTCATTAGGAAACAAATTCTTCCGGGGCTGGAGTGGTTAAGCTTGTGTTTTAGTTACCCAAACCACAGGTTTTCATTATGCACCATTATGACTTTCTAGCCACCGTCATCCTAACAACCAATCACGTCATCAGTTGATAAGGAGGATGTTGGTCGCATGCGCTGTATCATTGTTTGACTGTCCTCTGCCCCTCTCCTTTTAGCACTGAGGGTACATTAGCTGACTGATGTAGAGAAATTGAGGGAGAAGAGAAACATTCAAATACTAGTCAGTATCAGTGTGCAAAACTGTATTTGCTTTGGAGGAATAAATCACCTCTAATGTTGGGTGGCCTACATGCGTGGATGTTGCTGCATTATGTAAAATGATTAGAATAATTTTTACATTTTAGAATGGGGTGCTTCGAGACTGTCCATAATTTTAACCACTTAAGGACCAGCCACTGTATATATACGTCGGCAGAATGGCTCGTACAGGCACAATCACGTACCTGTACGTCCCCTTTAACTGCCCGACGTCGGGGTCGCGCGTGCAACCGGCGGTGCGCTCGCGACCCCCCTGCCTTCCCCGTGAGTCGGACCGCGGGTCCCGCGGACTCAATCGCCGCGGGAATACCTGCGATCGTCTCACGGAGGCATGAAGCGGGGAGATGTTAGTGTAAACACAACATCTCCCCGCTCCCCTACTGACAATGTCACTGATCTCCACTCTGTGTAATCAGAGCGGAGATCGGTCACGTGTCACTCGTAGCCACGCCCCCACACAGTAGTAATCACTCCCCTAGGCACACTTAACCCCTTCAGTGCCCCTAGTGGTTAACCCCTTCACTGCCAGTGTCATTTTTACAGTAACCAGTGCATTTTTATTGCACTGGTCGCTGTCAAAATGACAATGGTCCCAAAAATGTGTCAAAAGTGTCCGATGTGTCTGCCATAATGTCGCAGTCATGAAAAAAAAAACGCTGATCGCCGCCATTACTAGTAAAAAAACAAATTTTTAAAAAGAGAAAAAAATACCCCCTATTTTGTAAACGCTATAACTTTTGCGCAAACCAATTAATAAACGCCGATTGCGATTTTTTTAACCAAAAATATGTAGAAGAATACGTATCGGCCTAAACTGAGGAAAAAAAACGTTTTTTTATCTATTTTTTAGGGATATTTATTATAGCAAAAGGTAAAAAATATTGAATTTTTTTCCAAATTGTCGCTCTATTTTTGTTTATAGCGCAAAAAATAAAAACCGCAGAGGTGATCAAATACCACCAAAAGAAAGCTCTATTTGTGGGAAAAAAAGGACGTTAATTTTGTTTGGGAGCCACGTCGCACGACCGCGCAATTGTCAGTTAAAGCGACGCAGTGCCGAATTGCAAAAAGGGGCCTGGTCCTTATGCTGCGTATTGGTCTGGGGCTTAAGTGGTTAAAGAGTGCCTTGACTGAAAAAAAGTAGAGAAACACTGATCTAAACTGTTATTAAAAAAAAGAGACATTGAGAAGAAAAGCGGGAAGGAGTAAAGAAAAAAGGGGGAAAAAAAATCAATAAATTCAGTTGTCCTAGTTTAGCTATTAGAAATGCTGTAAAGAGCAGTGAATTGTAGTGTTAAAGACATAAATGTACAGTAATTCCTTTCATATAACATATTGCACTAGCATCGCTTCCAATCAAACTCAAACAGTTGACACCTTTTTACATTTAGTGTCACTGTCTACTGATTTGCAGGGAAATAATTAGCTCTAATGTGTCGTTTGCTCTGCTGACATCCTCTTTGATATGAATGGAAGGGTGATATTTATTGGAAAGATGACAGAAGTATAGAGCAGCAGGGGGGCGTCACGGTTATTGTGTCCTGCCATCAGCTGGGCTTATGTGTGAATGGGGTGATGCAGATTCAAAAGAGACAAGAGTTTATAAAGTTGTTTCCTCTGTTTAGGAAACATGCAGCCAGCAGTGTGTTAATAGAAAAAAAGATGTTATGTCAACTTTCCTTTTGTTTATACAACACCTTGCACATACCATGGTGGCTGATAGCAAAATGGCTGACCTTTCCCCTTTCTTCAAAACTGTATACAAAACATTTAGAGCATAGAGGAGCTAGGTTTTATATGATCAGGGAGCTCTTCGTGTGGCATGACTATGGCCAGGGCACAGTTGTGAACTTTTTTGGAGGTTGGGCATGAAAATTCCTACTCTATTGCAGCCTTTCTCAAACTTTTTAAAATGGAGAAACCCTTTAAATAACTTTCCGGTCTCAGGAAGCCCCTGTTAATATACTGTATATTGTATTTACATAAGCATGAACAATAAGTCAGTTGAGACATGCCCCCTTAAATTGGTGATCATTGAAGTACCCCATAACATCAGTGGTCAATGAAATCCTCCTACACGTAGATGGTCAGTGGAGACAGGCTTCCTTCAGACTGGTAGTCCATGGGAGAAGGGCCCCATTACTGTGGTGGTTAGTGGAAACAATTCTCCTTACATTGGTGGTCAGGGGAAAGAATGCTGCTTACATTGGTGGTCAATGGGAAGAATACTCCTTACATTAGTGGTCAGGAGAAAGAATGCTCCTTACATTGGTGGTCAGTGGGAAGAATGCTCCTTACATTGGTGGCCACTGGGAAGAATACTCCCTACATTGGTGGTAAGGGGAAAGAATGCACCTGACATTGGTGGTAAGGGGAAAGAATTCTCCTTACATTGTTGGTCACTGGGAAGAATTCTTCTTACATTGGTGGTCAGGGGAAAGAATGCTTCTTACATTGGTTGTCAGAAAAATAATGCTTCTTACATTGGTGGTCAGAGGAAAAAATTCTCCTTACATTGGTGGTCAGGGGAAAGAATTCCTCTTAAGTTGGTGGTCAGGGAATAGATTGTTGCTTACATTGGTGGTCAGGGGAAAGAATTCTCCTTAAGTTGGTGGTCAGGGAATAGATTGTTGCTTACATTGGTGGTCAGGGGAAAGAATTCTCCTTAAGTTGGTGGTCAGGGAATAGATTGTTGCTTACATTGGTAATCAGGAGGAGATATAATGTTCATTAACATTGGTGGTCAGTGTAATGAATGTTGCTTACATAGGTGGTCAGAGAAAAGCATGCCACCAAACTGGCCCAGCCTACCTTCTGAGTGAGTAATGTAGGGTACACATGATTTTCCTCATTGTCTCCTCGTTGTCTTCACAACAATTCAGAATGGAGGAAGGAATTAATGTATGAAAATTCTCGTACGACAAAGCCTTTTTTTGTTTGTTTGTTGTTTCTGATCATGCACAGTCTTTCGTTTCTGATTTTTCTCATACGACAATTGTAGGAAAATGGTACACATGAAACGAAAATCGTTTGTTTGGTTCTCCTACGAATTTTTTTTTGGAGTTTGTCCCTTTCGGAAACTCTTATAGTGTGTACGAGCCTTTAGGCTGACCATACCTTATTCAATTTTCCTTTAGATTTACTAAAACTCTATAATACGAGGTCAAACCTAAACACTTTCAATTTGTATGCAGACAGGCAGGCCCTTGCACTACATAGTTGAAGGTTAATCTAAAGGAAATTGGATGAGAAAATTGTATAGTGTATGGCCAGCCTAAAAAAAATTGTGTGTGGATGGCTGGATGTGTCAGTGAAATATGAATTAGTAAAATAGTTAATTCTACATCGCCTGTAAAATTCTTAGTATGCTGTGTAATACATCAAAGAATTGTGGTCCCATAAATAGTGGCTTGTAATCAGTGACCGCTTTGTACATACCTAAATCTTGTCATAGACATTGGACAACTATCATCCAATAAGGCTAATTGCAGCTAGATTTTGAGCTCTCCAATTAGAGGGGAGAATGAGATTTGCGGATTGCAGTGATTAAAGTATAACTAACGGCAAGACTTTTTTTTTCTAATTTTGGATAGAGTATAAAGGGATTACGGTAACCTGTCAGTTTTTATTGCTGACTGTACCCCCTTTAAGAGATTCACCCTCTCTATTTGACCTGTTTCCCATTAACATCAAAAGTGAAAGTAAAAAAAAATCCCAAATTTTGGGTTGTTCCCAGAAAAGTAATAGAGGGGAAATCTTCCCATGGGGACACTAGTTCTGGTGACCCAGGGGTCCCTAGGGATTCCCTTAATTTTTGGGGATTTCTTTGGTATTTAAATTTTCTTTATTTAAAAAAAAAACAGCAAGACAAAACAAAAAAGGAAGGTAAGTCTCAAGACGTCTTCCGTACATTATCAACATAACATTGTAGCATAGTAACATAGTTAAAGCGGCGCTCCACCCTAAAGTGGAACTTCCGCTCATCGGAACCCTCCCCCCCTCCGGTGTCACAATTGACACCTTTCGGGGGGAGGGGGGTTGCAGATACCTGTCTAAGACAGATATTTGCACCCACTTCCGGGAGTCCTCTCTGCGGGAAATCTGTGGGAAGCACGTCACTTCCCGCAGAATACCCGTAGTGTTCTGGGAGACACTAGGCTCCCAAAACACAGGGGGACCAGTCAGAACGGCGCAGCGCGACTCACGCATGCGCCGTAGGGAGCCGGACAGTGAAGCCGCAAGGCTTCACTTCCTGGTTCCCTCACCGAGGATGGCGGTGGGGACAGCCGAGAGATGAGCAATTGCTCGTCCTCTGCTGCGGACGTCGCTGGACTCCAGGACAGGTAAGTGTCCATATATTAAAAGTCAGCAGCTGCAGTATTTGTAGCTGCTGGCTTTTAATATTTATTTCTTTTTCGGCGGAGCTCCGCTTTAACTTATTCCTCCATCAAGGTAGTGGTTACATTTCAAAATTTACATACATTTTATTCATGATCAGAAAAGAAAAAAATATATAAAAATGAGAAAAAATTTAGAAAAAACAAACAAGCACTTATTTATCTCTCCAAGTTTCCATGTCCATTTGGTCATGCATTTATTGACTCAGTCTAGTCCAGTATTCTTAGTATGGTCTCCATCTCTGTCCCACCCTCCCCCCACCACAGCGTCCCCCCTCTTCCTCCCCGAGCCTCCTTCGTCGAAAATATAATACTCCTCTATACTGCTCCCATAAGCGTCTCCCCCTCCTTTGACCCAATAAAAAGATTCCATGCGGACCATATTTTCCGATATGTCTCTCTTTTCTGTCGTGCTGTCCATATCAGTTCTTCCATTTGATTAATTTCCTCTACTTTCTTAAGCCTAAGGCCTCGTACACACGGCCGATTTTCTCGGCAAGAACCAGCAAGAAACTTGCTGGCAGAGAGGTCTTGCCGAGTAAATCAGTCGTGTGTACGCGGCTATCGGGTTTCTCGTCGAGAAAACCGACAAGAAACCTCGACGAGAAAATAGAGAACCTGCTCTCTATTTTCTCGTCGAGATTCTCCTCGGCATGTTTCTCGACGAGAAAAGTGAGTGTGTGTACACTTACCTGTCCTCCCGGAAGCCCGCGCATGTTCGAAATGAATTCGACACATGCGCGGTAGCTTCCTAGGCATACGTAGGGTATACCAAGATGGCGGCGACGGCATCGAATGTGACGAGCGCATGCTCGTCGTAGTCGATGACGTCACCGCGTACGCTCCATTCAAAGAACCGCGGGTTCTTTGAAACGAGCGTGTGTACACTCGGCCGGGACAAGTTTCTTGTCCAAGAATCTCGTCGAAAAAAACGACATGTTTTTTTCAACGAGAATCTCGGCCGTGTGTACGAGGGCTCAGTCCTATTGATGGGGGTTGCCTTTGCTTCCAGGTGCCAGGTATACATGCCGCATTCAGGAGATGGCATACTATTGTTTCTTTATATCTTTTAACTGGCATTTTTTGGGGGATTTTCACTCGGGACAGGAAGTGAAGGGAAATCTCCACAATGGGACACAGATGGTGAAAAAAATCTGACAGGTTATAACCCTCCCTTGCTCCGTCCAAAATAAAAAAAAGTTTTGCCTATAGTTCTACTTTAACCACTTAAGCCCCGGACCATTTGGTAGCTAAAGGACCAGAGGTGTTTTCAGAATTTTGCACTGCGCTGCTTTAACTGGAAATTGTGCGGACATGCAATGTTGTACCCAAACGAAATTTGTGTCCTTTTCTTCCCACAAATAGAGCTTTCTTTTAATGGTATTTGATTGCCTCTGCGATTTTAATTTTTTGCGATATAAACGGAAAAAGACCGAAAATTTAGAAAAAAAATGATATTTTCTACTTTTTGTTATAAGAAAAATCGAATAAACTCAATTTTAGTCATACATTTAGGCCAAAATGTATTCAGCCACATGTCTTTAGTAAAAAAAATGTCAATAAGCATATATTTATTGGTTTGCGCAAAAGTTATAGCGTTTACAAACTAGGGTACATTTTCTGGAATTTACACAGCTTTAAATTTATGACTGCCTATCTCATTTCTTGAGGTGCTAAAATGGCAGGGCAGTACAAACCCCCCCCCCCCCAAATGACCCCATTTTGGAAAGTAGACACCCCAAGGAAATTGCTGAGAGGCATGTTGAGCCCATTGAATTTTTTTTTTTTGTCCCAAGTGATTGAATAATGACAAAAATTTTTTTTTTACAAAAAGTTGTCACTAAATGATATATTGCTCACACATGCCATGGTTATATGTGGAATTGCACCCCAAAATAGGCCATAAAATGCCAAAATAGCACAAAACCCCCCCAAATGACCCCATTTTGGAAAGTAGACACCCCAAGCTATTTACTGAGAGGCATGTTCAGTCCATGGAATATTTTATATTTTGCCACAAGTTGCGGGAATATGACAAACTTTTTTTTTTTTGCACAAAGTTATCACTAAATGATATATTGCTCACACATGCCATGGGCATATGTGAAATTACACCCCAAAATACATTCTGCTGCTTCTCCTGAGTACGGGGATACCACATGTGTGGGACTTTTTGGGAGCCTAGCCGCGTACGGGACCCCAAAAACCAAGCACCGCCTTCAAGGTTTCTAAGGGCATAAATTTTTGATTTCACTCCTCACTACCTATCACAGTTTTGAAGGCCATAAAATGCCAAGATGGCACAACCCCCCCCCCCCAAATGACCCCATTTTGGAAAGTAGACACCCCAAGCTATTTGCTGAGAGGCATGTTGAGCCCATTGAATATATATATATTTTTTTTTTGTCCCAAATGATTGTATAATGACAGAAAGAAAAAAAAAATGTACAAAAAGTTGTCACTGAATGATATATTGCTCACACATGCCATGGTTATATGTGGAATTGCACCCCAAAATACATTCTGCTGCTTCTCCTGAGTACGGGGATACCACATGTGTGGGACTTTTTGGGAGCCTAGCCGCGTACGGGGCCCCAAAAACCAAGCACCGCCTTCAAGGTTTCTAAGGGCATACATTTTTGATTTCACTCCTCACTACCTATCACAGTTTTGAAGGCCATAAAATGCCAAGATAGCACAAAACTCCCCAAAATTACCCCATTTTGGAAAGTAGACACCCCAAGGAAATTGCTGAGAGGCATGTTGAGCCCATTGAATATTTTTTTTTTTGTCCCAAGTGATTGAATAATGACAAAAAGAAAAAAAAGAAATGTACAAAAAGTTGTCACTAAATTATATATTGCTCAAACATGCCATGGTTATATGTGGAATTGCACCCCAAAATACATTTTGCTGCTTCTCCTGAATACAGGGATACCACATGTGTGGGACTTTTTGAGAGCCTAGCCGCGTACGGGGCCCTGAAAACCAAGCACCGCCTTCAGGATTTCTAAGGGCACAAATTTTTGATTTCACTCCTCACTACCTATCACAGTTTTGAAGGCCATAAAATGCCAAGATAGCCCAATACCCCCACAAATGACCCAATTTTGGAAAGTAGACACCCCAAGCTATTTGCTGAGAGGCATGGTGAGTATTTTACAGCTCTCATTTGTTTTTGAAAATGAAAGATATATATTTTTTTTTTTTCAATTTTCAAAACTTTGTGACAAAAAGCGAGATCTGCAAAATACTCAACATACCTTTCAGCAAATAGCTTGGGGTGTCTACTTTCCAAAATGGTATCATTTGGGGGGGTTTTGTGCCACCTGGGCATTCCATGGCCTCCGAAACTGTGATAGGCAGTGAGGAGTGAAATCAAAAATTTACACCCATAGAAATCCTGAAGGCGGTGCTTGGTTTTCGGGGTCCTGTACGCGGCTAGGCTCCCAAAATGTCTCACACATGTGGTCTCCCCGTACTTAGGAGAAGAAACAGAATGTATCTGTGATAGGTAGTGAGGAGTGAAATCAAAAATTTGTGGCCTTAGAAATCCTGAAGGCGGTGCTTGGTTTTCGGGGCCCCGTACGCGGCTAGGCTCCTAAAAAGTCCCACACATGTGGTATCCCCATACTCAGGAGAAGCAGCAAAATGTATTTTGGGGTGCAATTCCACATATAACCATGGCATGTTTGAGCAATATATCATTTAGTGACAACTTTTTGTACATTTTTTTTTTCTTTTTGTCATTATTCAATCACTTGGGACAAAAAAAAAAAATTCAATGGGCTCAACATGCCTCTCAGCAAATAGATTGAGGTGTCTACTTTCCAAAATGGGGTCATTTGGGAGGGGGGGGGGGGTTTGAACTGTCCTGGCATTTTATGCACAACATTAGGAAGCTTATGTCACACATCATCCACTCTTCTAACCACTTGAAGACAAAGCCCTTTCTGACACTTTTTGTTTACATGAAAACATTTTTTTTTTGCAAGAAAATTATGTTGAATCCCCAAACATTATATATTTTTTTAAAGCAAAGGCCCTACAGATTAAAATAGTGGGTGTTGCATTTTTTTTTTCCACACAGTATTTGCGCAGCGATTTTTTAAACGCATTTTTTGGGGGAAAAACACACTTTTTTTATTTTTAATGCACTAAAAAACACTATATTGCCCAAATGTTTGATGAAATAAAAAAGATGATCTTAGGCCAAGTACATGGATACCAAACACGACATACTTTAAAATTGCGCACAAACGCGCAGCGGTGACAAACTACATTCATTTTTAAAAAGCATTTAAAAGCCTTTACAGGTTACCACGTTAGATTTACAGAGGAGGTCTACTGCTAAAATTACTGCCCTCAATCTGACCTTCGCGGTGATACCTCACATGCATGATGCAATTGCTGTTTACATATGACGCTAGACCGACGCTTGTGTTCGCCTTTGCGCAAGAGCAGGGGGGGACAGCAGTGCTTTTTTTTTTTTTTTTTTTATAATTTATTTTGCTTTTTTATTTTATTTTTAAACTGTTCCTTCCATATTTTTTTTTTTTACCATTTTTATTGTTATCTCAGGGAATGTAAAAATCCCCTATGATAGCAATAAGTAGTGACAGGTACTCTTTTTTTGAAAAAAATTGGGGGGGTTAGACCCTAGATCTTTCCTCTGCCCTCAAAGCATCTGACCACACCAAGATCGGTGTGATAAAATGCTTTCCCAATTTCCCAATGGCGCTGTTTATATCCAGGGGGGGGCATTCCCTCCCACTGCTTGTAAAAGCAGTCTAGAGGCTAATTATCTGCTAGAATTGCTTTTACATGAAAGCCGGCCACTGGCTGAAAAGAATGATACCAACATGATACCTAAACCTGCAGGCATCATGCTGGTATAAACATTCAAAGTCCAGCAACATACCAGTACGTTGCTGGTCCTTGTTGGACATGTATTGTAATCTTTTTTTTCATGCAGCCTGTTGGTGGGTATGCCCACCATTAGAATACCTCCCTTCATCCACCCACTTCTAATGATGGGCATACATGCACCATTAAATATGCCGAAGCATGGGGGCATCCTCCCGCAAAAAAGTTATGCCGCGTACACACGGTCTGACTTTTCCACGGGCAAGCCTTCGTCGGAATTTCGACCGTATGTACGCGGCATAAAAGGTTATGCCGCGTACACACGGTCGGACTTTTCCACGGGCAAGCCTCTGTCGGAATTTCGACCGTATATACGCGGCATTAGGAGCAAAATCGCTCCTCCGCCCCTGCTGCCCCCATGCTTCGGCATATATGCTCTTTTTTTTAACTGTGGTGGTGAAATCACCTCCTACAACGTTGGAGTCACGGCTTTATGTATCGTGGGAGCAAACGCTGTTGCTGTCAAGATAAATAGATCCGCGCTGCAACTGAATGGCGTACCTGCTAAGCAAATGATGGTTAACATTAAAACAAAGTAACATTACAGTACAACAGTAAGACCTTACCATACCATACCTGCAAAGCAAATACCAAAACAAAACCTAGTAAAAAATAAAACATTTTTTTAACGCAACCTGTGCCTAAAATATATATATGCCGAAGCATGGGGGCATCCTCCCGCAAAAAAGTTATGCCGCGTACACACGGTCGGACTTTTCCACGGGCAAGCCTCCGTCGGAATTTCGACCGTATGTACGCGGCATTAGGAGCAAAATCGCTCCTCCGCCCCTGCTGCCCCCATGCTTCGGCATATATGCTCTTTTTTTTTTAACTGTGGTGGTGAAATCACCTCCTACAGCACTGGAGTCACGGCTTTATGTATCGTGGGAGCAAACGCTGTTGCTGTCAAGATAAATAATTCCGCGCTGCAGCTAAATGGCGCACCTGAAAACAAAAAATTACATACCTGAAAAGCAAGCATGATAAAACATTGCAGAATAGAATACAGTAAAAAAGAGCAGAACAATAGAGAGAAAATAGAGAGAGAGAGAGAACAATAAAACGACAACTATTTTTGTTTTTTTTATTTTATATTTTTTTTGTGTTTTGTTTTTTACGTTTTTTTTTCTTTTTTACACTTTTTTTTGTAACTTTAACAACTGTAATGGTTCGGGTCTCTCAAAATGTAAATGGCATCTTGGGAGACCCTGTGTAAGTGTGTCCTAGTCTGTGAAATGCTGTACCCTACGCTAAAACTTCACTTTTGAGTGGTAGCGTTCAAAACATTCACTAAGGCAAAGACCAGGTTTGTCAGGACAGAGTGGACAAAAAACACGGGTGTCACGCCTAAATCCGCGCTTGCTACAGACATGACATCTTTTTTGGGGGGCTCGTTGGGTAGGGGTACTCTCGAGGGCATACGGATAATGCCTCTCATGCAGCCGGCTTACTGCATTTGGTTGGGGATGGTAAGGTGCAGAACCGCCTGGATACAGGAGTTCTGTGACTATCTCATTCTGGAATTTTAGAAGAGATAACGTCCCGCCTGAAGCTCTGTATAGCACATGAGCGTTCAGCAAAGCCAATTGGAATAAGGATAGAGACACTTTTTTGTACCAGCGTCTCGCCTTACGGTCAGTTAGATACGGCGCCAACAACTGGTAGTTGAGGTCCACCCCTCCCATATTTTGGTTATATTCGTGGACACAGAGGGGTTTCTCCACAACACCAGTCGCCGTACGAATTTGGATTGTCGTGTCTGCATGAAGGGAGGTAAGAAGGAAAACATTCTTATTGTCCCTCCACTTCATAGCGAGCAAGTTATTACACTTCAAGCTGGCTCTCTCCCCCACCCTAAGACGGGCATCTACAAGCCGCTGGGGAAAGCCCCGGCGATTAGGTCGCACGGTGCCACATGCTCCAATCTGATGATCAAACAAGTGACTAAACAGTGGCACGCTCGTGTAATAATTGTCCACATACAAGTGGTACCCCTTTCCGAATAAGGGTGACACCAAGTTCCACACTATCTTGCCAGCGCTCCCTATGTAATCCGGGCAGTTGACCGGCTCAACCTGACTGTCTTTTCCCTCATAAACCGTAAAGCTCCATACATAGCCTGTTGCCCTGTCACAGAACTTATAGAGCTTGACCCCGTATCTGGCACGCTTGCTGGGAAGGTACTGCTTGAAAGACAAGCGGCCAGAAAATTTTATCAGGGACTCATCAACGCAGACAACTTGATCGGGAATAAACAAGGCTGCAAAACGTTTGTTGAAGTGGTTTATGAGGGGCCGATTTTGTAGAGCCGGTCGTATTCAGGGTCTCCACGTGGACGGCAAAGTTCGCTGTCGCTAAAATGCATGAACCGCAAGATCTGCTCGTATCGTGTCCTGGGCATGGAGGCAGAGAACACGGGCATGTGGTCAATTGGGTGCGTGGACCAATAAGCACGCAATGACGGGAATTTATGTGTGCCCATGTTGAGGGAAAGGCCCAGAAAGGTCTTAAATTCGGAAACCGTAATTGGTTTCCAATCTTTGGCAATGGAAGGCAACTGGGGGTTAGCGGCGATGAATTGACCAGCATATAAATTACTCTGGTCCACAATAGATCTATAGAGATCTTCCGTGAAAAACAGCGAATAAAAATCAATTGGCATAAAATCAGCTGTTTCCACCTGAATACCGGGTTGGGCAGTGAATGGGGGAAGTACGGGTTCTGCAGAAGTGGTGGGGACCCAATCAGGATAGGCGAATTCTGCAGGAAGGGCACTATGGGCACGACGGGCCTGCCTTTGTCTTCATGGTGGCAGCGGGACACTACTTGTGCTTGCCACCTCGCCAGCTTGAACTGCACTTATGGGACTCGCCACGTCACCACGTGATACTGCAGTGCTGGATGTACGCCCAGGCTGTACTAGGCCGCTGGTGCTTGCAAATTCACCAGAAGGAATAGCGGCGCTAGTACTACTCTGCTCCATGATACGAGAGACCTGCGGTTCTTGCTCCTCAACAACCTCAGAAGATCGGGATCGGGTATGCCTGACCTTAGCAGGGACCTCACCTTCGTCGTCAGAGCTATCTGACGTGGAGCCGCTGACTTCACTGTCTTCTACGGGAAGATATTCTGAGCCTGAATCTGACAGATGCGTGACCTCCTCTTCACTATCTGTCATGCTCAGAATCTCGTAGGCCTCTTTACTAGTGTACCTTCGTCTTGCCATTTTGGGCTCTAAATTTAGGGGTACACCAGTGGCGGCCCGTCCATAGGGGGCACCTGGGTGCTGCCCCCCCCCCTCCTGTGGTCACCAAAAAAAAAAAAAAAAACCGGCCCTTTAAGAGTTTTTTGGGGGTTTTTTTATGTCTTTTTTTCACACATGGCGGCGCGACCATAGTGGGCGCAGAAGCGCCGCTACCGCTCGCTTCTGCGCCTGGCCGTCACTCACAACAATACATAGGTTTATGCATTGCATGAACCTATGTATTGCTGCCGCCCACTATTCAAATGTCCGGCCCCTTGAGCGCCGGCCATCTGAATAACAGCGTCTGATTGGCCTTTAGAATTGCCTATCAGAGCCAGCGGCTCTGATAGGCTTCCCGACTACAGCCTGAGGGCTGTAATCGGCTTCTAAATATCTAATGATAGGACGCACAGGGGTGCGTTCCCTGGCCAATCAGGTTCACCTGGTCTGGTTACCGGTAACCTGATTGGCTGAAGTGACATCGAGGGCGGGAGAAGACATCGAGGACGGAAGAAGGACGGCGCTGACTCGAGGAAGGTAAGTGCAGGGCTGGGGGGGACAAAGTGGCTGCATATGGGGGAGAAACTGGCTGCATATGGGGGAGAAACTGGCTGCATATGGGGGAGAAACTGGCTGTATAAGGGGGACAAACTGGCTGCATATGGGGGACAAACTGGCTGCATATGGGGGACAAACTGGCTGCATATGGGGGACAAACTGGCTGTATTATGGGGGAGAAACTGGCTGCATATGGGGGAGAAACTGGCTGTATATGGGGGAGAAACTGGCTGTATATGGGGGACAAACTGGCTGTATATGGGGGACAAACTGGCTGCATATGGGGGACAAACTGGCTGTATTATGGGGGAGAAACTGGCTGTATTATGGGGGAGAAACTGGCTGTATTATGGGGAAGAAACTGGCTGTATTATGGGGGAGAAACTGGCTGCATATGGGGGAGAAACTGGCTGTATTATGGGGGAGAAACTGGCTGCATATGGGGGAGAAACTGGCTGCATATGGGGGACAAACTGGCTGTATTATGGGAGACAAACTGGCTGTATTATAGGGGACAAACTGGCTGTATTATGGGGGAGAAACTGGCTGTATTATTGGGGGAGAAACTGGCTGTATTATTGGGGGACAAACTGGCTGTATTATTGGGGGACAAACTGGCTGTATTATTGGGGGACAAACTGGCTGTATTATTGGGGGACAAACTGGCTGTATTATGGGGGACAAACTGGCTGTATTATGGGGGGCAAACTGGCTGTATATTGGGGGAGAAACTGGCTGTATTATTGGGGGAGAAACTGGCTGTATTATGGGGGGGAAACTGGCTGTATATTGGGGGGAAACTGGCTGCATTTGGGGACAAACTAGTGGCGTTTGGGCACAGTGGCTGCGTTTAATGGGCACAGTGGCGGCAATTGATGATTTTTTTTTTTCAGTTTGTTTGCGCCCCCCCAAAAAATTTGAGCACCAGCCGCCACTGGGGTACACTAGTAAGATTCACAGGTAAAAAAAGCACCTGACTGTCAGCAAATGTATCAAACGCTACCAAAAAACTGTTAGCGATCGCAGGGATCAGGACTGTCTCTGCGAACGCTGCAGTTATGTGTTTTGTGTTTGGTAAGTGACAGTGATCGATCGATACTGCACTTGGGTGGGCTGGGCTGGGCGGAGGGGCTAAACGCAGGTGCTAGCAGGTATCTGGGCTGATCCCGCTAACACTGCGTTTTTGGGAACCCTAAACCGCTGGGGACGCTAGTATAGATCTGATCAGATCAGATATTGATCTGTTCAGATACTATACCACTAAGGGAGGTGTATGCTTTGCGCGTGGGTGTTAGCGTTACTGGCACTAACCTGACGCTGCCTGGGGTGACGCAGACCCTCTCTGGCGCTAAAACCTAATTGATATCAGCCGCCGGGCGATCAGGGGGTTAAACCTTTATTGTGTTATATACGGCGGGTGCCCTGATGCTATAAAAAGCAAACTAACCAACCAGCGTCACCCGTAAAACTTATATGGTGATCACTGGTGAAAGGGTTAACTAGGGGCAATCAGGGGGTTAAAACCTTTATTAGGTTATATATGGGGGTACCTGACGCTATATAAAAACCTGACGGGTAACCTAAATAACTAAATAACTAACTGGCTAACCAGTGTCACCAGTAAAACGTATACGGTGATCACTGGTGAAAGGGTTAACTCTAGGGGCAATCAGGGGGTTAAAATAATATATGGGGGTACCTGATGCTATAAAAACCTGCGGCGAAACTAAAAATAAATAACTTGCTATCTAGGGCACCACCGGCACTAAATACAGCGATCGGAAATACGATCGATTAGTGACGCTGGCGTTAGGGGGTGAAAGGGTTACCTGGGGGGCGATCAAGGGGTTAAACCTTTATTAGGGGGGGTTAGGGGGCTACCCTGGACCTAAAGGGGCCTAAACCTAACTGCCCTGCAACTTTTTACTGTCACAAATGACACTGATTGCAGTGATCAGTAAAAAAAAATGACCACTGCAAACGGTGCACTGTGACTGGGGGTACTGGGGGTGATCTGGGGGTGACTGGGGGGTGAAAAGTGTGCCTACGTGTACTGGTGTCAGTGGGCTGTTGGTGCACTTACTATGAGATGTCTTCTCTCCTCGCGCCGGATCGAAAAGACCGACACGAGGAGAGATGACATCACTTCCTCTGCCTGTGTTTACATTTACACAGCAGAGGAAGCTTTTCATTCGCCGGGAGCGATCGTGAGGGGGTGGCCGGAATCGAACGGCTGTCCCCTCATCTCGGATCGCTCCCCAACGGAAAATGACCACTCACTGTATAGGAGGGGGGTCCGATTGGACCCCCCAACTATACAAAGGCAATCACGTAGATATACGTGACTTTGCCTGTCGGTGCCATTCTGCCGACGTATTATTACAGTGGGCGGACATTAAGTGGTTAAGGGCCAGTTCACACCAGACGCAGTTCCGTTCAGTTCCGTGTGCTTTTGTTCTGCACAAAATGCATGCACAGTGTTTTCCATGTTTTCCAATGTCTCTAGTTGGCTCTAGTTCACACCATGCAGTCAGTTTCCGGTCAGTTTCTGCACTGGAAACTGACCGGAAACTGACTGCATGGTGTGAACTAGAGCCAACAAGAGCCATTGGAATACATGGAAAACACTGTGCATGCATTTTTAGTGCAGAACTGGCCCTAAGACCACTGCTTCCCCACAGAGAGTAAAGCCCTGTACACACGTTGGTTTTCCCCATGGGATTCCTGCCAAGCTTGACGGGATTCCTGCCAAGCTTGTCTTGCGTACAGACTCTCAGACAAAATCCAGGCGGTCCAAAGCGCGGTGACGTACAACACGTACGACTGCACTATAAAGTTCCATTCCAACAGCGCCACCCTTTGGGATGCTTTTTCTGACTTCGTCGCCCTGCTGTCGCCCTGGGCCGGAGCTGAACACTCACCGCAAGACTTTTTGTCCTTTCCTGGCGCTGGTACAGCGGGGCGGGGAACCTGCTGTGACGCAAAGGGAGAGGGGATAAAAGGGGGGACGCCCTGACCTTGGGTTCAAAGTTCAGAGTCAGAGGACGCGGCCGCACCCAGGCACCTTCAGCCTGCGTGCTGGCGTTCCGGGCCCAGGTACCCTTGACCTGGCCGGAGCGGGAGATGGAGTCCATCTCAGGCAGCTTTAGCCTGGGGTGAGGTACTATGGCGGAAGCCTGGAGCTCAGTAACTTAGACTGAGTTCCGCGAGGGTGGAGGAATCCGAGGGGGCCCTAACTCCTTGGGTGCCTGTGTCTGAGACGAGGAGGCCGTTGAGCGGAAATTCTCCAGAGAGTCCAGCGCAGCATTGCTGGTGACGGAGAGGCCTTCGGTAACTGTCTTGGACGGATGTCTTTCCCCTGATAGGGGCTACGTTAGCGAAGGTAATCCATGTTCTGTTCAATATAGTCAGTGGCAGTGACTATTCGCCATTGGTGACACCACAGTGGTTAGCTCTATCCAAAAGGATTGTGCCTCGACCCACTCCCTACAAATACTGAACTGTTCGTTGGGTCCCAACCTGTCTGTGCTGAATGACCATTTGTTGAGAAGAATAAATACGAGTTGGACCGTTTTCAGTATGTGGAACTTCAGTTACTGGAAGCAAAGGGGGGTCATTCAGTAAAGGATTTGACTCTGGGACATACACATAAAGCCCGATAGTTCTGGCCTTCATCTCTACGCATTGGAGGACATGGGCCGTGGTGTATCTCATCCCTCCCCCCAGTACTAACCCCTAGACGAGACAAACAAGCCGTGAATGAGAAGGGGTGAGAAGGGTGAGGTCGCTACACTTGATTCTGAGCATGCGCATTTTTTTTGCCCTCGGAAAAGCATACACACGACAGGTTTTCACAACGGGAAAAAGTCCGATGGGAATCCTGGCAGGAAAAAAAAGAACATTGATCTCTTTTTTCCCGCCGGTTTTCCTGTCGAGAAAACTGCTATGGAGCATACACACGCCCGGGATTCCCGGCCAAAAGCTCTCATGGCAGTTTTCCTGCAGGGAAAACAGGTCGTGTGTACGAGGCATAATGCCTTCATCTGCAGCTACTGGTAGGGGACAGGCTTTCTATTCAGTCTGTGGCTGCTGTAATGTAGAAAGGAAACAAACTGTATATTGAACACCTTTTGTTGGAATGTGTTTAGTTGATTTTTATAGTTTCTCTGCGTGTACAATGCTGTGCTAAATGTAATAAATATAAATCATTGTATATTAATACGACAAATGTAATGAGACGTTTAGTTGGTTGCTGTGGTTTGCTGCACTTTGTACTCAGCTTCATTCTTAGTACTGACTTACTATAGAAGTCTTAGGCCACTTTCACACTGAGGCATTATACAGGCCTTTTTTGCGCTAAATATAGCACCTGAAAAGCGAGTGTAAACTGCCTCTCCTGCAGTCCCAGTGTGAAAGCATGAGTGCTTTCACACTGGGGCGGTGCGCTTGCAGGACAAGAAAAAAAAAGTCCTGCAAGCAGCATCTTTGGGGCGGTACACACCGCTCCCGCTCCTACCATTGAAATCAGCGGAGCTTTGCAGGCGCTTTTAACCCTTTTTCGGCCACTAGCAGGCTAGCGGGAGCCAAAAAGCGCAGCTAAAACAATGGTAAAGCGCTGCTAAAACGAGCAGCGCTTTACCGTCAACGCGGCCAGCCCCTTAGTGTGAAAGTGGCCTAACAATTCTCATGCTTTACAACCTGAGCATCATGGAGATACTGTACAGTGAATGATTATTTAAAACATAGAAAATTGTTATTAGAAAAATAAATAAAGCATAACTTTATAAATATGTGAATGTTCTAAAAAGATTAATGTAATGTAATGTAAAACAGTCTAAAAACTATTACATGTCTTCTTTGATGCAAACAAACTTCCCTGTGCTGCAACAGGCTGCAGTAGAGAATTGGAAACCAAAAACCTTGATTTGTCTTTGTCAGAGTGCCCACTAGTGGCTGTTACAGGATTGCAACTGTGAAAATAAGTAGAAAGTAAATTTCTATTCTGCAAAGTTTAGTTACCTGGCTTTAGTGTTATTACTCCGACTTCAATACCATGAGTTACAGACCTAGATCAAGTATGGAGGTAAGGACTTCTGACTTTAACTTTTCTGATCTGTATTCTTGTTCAGTAACTCAGAAAGTATTGAAGATAAAGGGTCACCACAACAGGCAGCCAGCTTTTATAGAAGGTGAGAAATGACAACCCGTCCCTCACAATACCCTCTAGAGAGGATTACTAAAGGTGCCTACAGACACCAGAGATCACTGCAGATCAGTGACTATTTGAAGGTGTACATTCACATGACACACATAGCACCAAATTGTCCTTCATTTGGGAGGACTGTCCCTCATTTGGTGCCAAATCCCTTTGTTCCTCTTTACTCCTTAGTTGTCCTCCTTCGCCTAATGAGTAATATTCAACTACAAAAAGTGTTATGTAGCGCTACCCCCAGTTAAGAGAGCCGCTGATTTGATTTCGGGCCCTGCACGCAGCACCGCCAACCCCCGGCAATCTTACTCGACCCACTCTGGCACAGTCAGTCTAGGGTTAAACTCCTATCACTCTCAGGTGTATTATACTTAATAATTTCTAAACAGTCAGACAACACACTGAGGCAAGAATATAAAATATATATATATGCTTTACTAGTAGTGAAGGATTCAAGGTATAACATGCAACATATACATGGGCCTGCAGAGCCCTGCATCAATCAATGTACTAGGTGCAGCACAATAATATGGTGCCGCGCAGTATCCACCACGCGGAGCTATTATGGCGTGTGCTCGCCTATGGCGTAGTAACACAAACTTTCTAAACTCCCCATCTAAGTCAGGCCTGACATGGGATGGAACTGAGTCTCTTTTCCCTAAGGAAGGAAGGTTTCTTCACCGGCCAGCTTTCGTTGGTGCACTTAAAGAAATAACCATTTGTAATCCACATTGGGTGTTAACTTGAAATAACAGGGTAAAACGGGGGCGGTAAGTACTTCAACTCTGTCCCGCTACCGGACTCCCCAAGAAACACTGGTGAGCGAACAGCGGGCCTAGGCAGTCTACAGGCCTGAACACAACTCAGTCTATTTATATGGGCAGGTGCCCGCTCACCACTCCAGGTGCGATCTCAGCCTGGGACTTCCACCTCCTGTGTGTCGCACACAGCGTCTGCTCCGATCGAGTCCTCGATCCAACTCACGTCCTATCACGACGGGTCAGGATCCACCCAGGCTCCGCAGTATGGTGGAAGGCTCTTCGGACTTCAAGCAAGGCCTCAGGCTTCAGGCCTTGCTTCACAGCCGATCCGCACAGGATGACTTGCCACTTGACGCGCCGTGTCCCCCAAGAGAGCGAGCTCCGCCTCGCCTCTCACTTAAGTAACCCCTCCCATGAGTCTCTGCGGTGGAACCTCCGCCCTGGGGCCGAATGGGGTTCTGGGTAACGTAGTCCTGGGGCCTTAGAAGAGACCCACTACAGTTATATTGCACCAAACCTTTTCTCCCAACTCTCTTTTAATACATTTGATATTAAAAGCCAGTACAAACAAAAAGTAGTGGTAAAAAGCAATTTAAAGAGTAACTCCCCTCTGGGTGATCTATGTATATTTCTGGGATTTTAACAAACTTTGTTGCGTATTCCTACCTTTTGTTATTCTGAATAGGGATGAGCCGAACACCCCCCTGTTCGGTTCGCACCAGAACCTTTGAACGGGCCGAAAGTTTGCGCGAACGTTAGAACCTTATTAAATACAATGGACGCGAACGTTCGAAATCTAAAGTGCTAATTATAACGACTATTATGCAAGTTATTGTCCTAAAAAGGGTTTGGGGACCCGGGTTCTGCCCCAGGGAACATGTATCAATGCAAAACGAAGTTTTAAAAACGGCCGTTTTTCGGGAGCAGTCATTTTAATGATGCATAAAGTGAAAAAAAAAAAAGTCAAATCTTCCTTTAAATATCGTACCTGGGGGGTGTCTAAAGTATGCCTGTGAAGTGGCATGTGTTTCCCGTGTTTAGAACTGTCCCTGCACAAAATGTAATTTCTAAAGGAAAAAAAGCCATTTAAAACTGCTTGCGGCTTTAATGTAATGTCTGGTCCCGGTAATATGGATGAAAATATTTGAGAAAAATGGCATGGCTACCCCATCACCCCCCCCCCCCCCTACCTCAGCCCATTACCAGCCCCTTTGGGTCTTGTATGGATATTAAGGGGAACCCCGCACACAAAATAAAAAAGGCCCTATATACTCTGAACAGCAGTATACAGGCGGTGCAAACAAGTCAGGGACTATAGGTTTGTTCTTAAGTAGAATCTGTTTTTTAATTTTGAACAGGTACATTGTTTAAGTGTAGCTCCAGCCCAAAAATATATTTTTAAGCTTTTTGGAAAACATAGGGAAGGGTTATCACCCCTGTAACATTTGTTTTGCTGTCTGTGTCCCTGTTCAGAACATTTCACCTCACTTTCCGTCCCAATGACAACTGTTTTTGAAAAGTGTTTTTTTTTTATTGAAACAAGGATTGGTGATAAAGCATCAGTAGAGAGGAGACACCTTTTTCCCATATTAACTCTTACAGGAGAGAATTTCCCTTCCTAGGGGTAGATTTCCTCTCACTTCCTGTTGTCTCCTTCCGTTTGCAAGTAGGAGTCGTTTGTAAGTTGGATGTTTGAAAGTAGGGGCCTGCCGTATATACTCTGCAGAAATTTGGCCATTAGGTGTTGGTGTTGCCACAACACTGTTAAGCCCTCACAGTTACTCTTGGTGGGCGCTGGAACGCCCTGCTGTGAACTATTATATCAGGAATTGTATTTACATGCCATTGTTGAACAGTGGTAGGAAAAATTGGGCCTTTGGTGGTGGTGCTGGTGCCACAACACTGTAAGCCCTCACAGTTACTCTTGGTGGGCACATGAATGGGCCCTGCTGTGAATTATTAGATCAAGAATTGTAATTGCATGCCCCTGTTGAATAGGGGCTGAAAAATTGGGCCTTTGGTGGTGGTGGTGGTGGTGTTGCCACAACACTGTAAGCCCTCACAGTTACTCTTCGTGGGGGCAGGAATGGGCCCTGCTGTGAATTATTAGATCAAGAATTGTAATTGCATGCCCCTGTTGAACAGGGGCTGAAAAATTGGGCCTTTGGTGGTGGTGGTGGTGCCACAACACTGTAAGCCCTCACAGTTACTCTTGGTGGGCGCAGGAATGGGCCCTGCTGTGAATTATTAGATCATCAATTGTAATTACACACCCCTGTAGAACAGGGGCTGAAAAATTGGGCCTTAGCCACTGGTGCCACAACACTGCAAACCCCTCACAGATACTGTACTTGGAGCACAGCAATGAGCCCTGTTGCAAAGTATTGCATCAAAAATTGTAATTACACGCCCCTGTTAAACAGGGGCTGAAAAATTGGGCCTTAGGCACTGGTGCTGGTGCCACGACACTGCAACCTCTCCCAGATACTCTAGTTGGAGTGCAGGAATGAGCCCTGCTGCAAAGCATTGCATGAAAAATTGGGCCTTAGCCACTGGTGGCGGCACCCAGAAACAAAAATGTTCTTCCAAGCTATCATCATGAATCGGATCATTGAGGAGGAGGAGGATAGTCAATCAACATAACAGGACAGTCACTCAGCATCAGCATCAGTCTTGAAGGGATGTGACATTTGAAAATAAATGATTCTGTTATATCAGCTTCAGGTGCTTGGTAGCTGGTGCTGATCCAAGACTGGTTCATCTTTTTGAAGGTCAGTCGATCAACCAAGTCGGTGGACAGGCGCACCCTGTGATCCGTGACAAATCCTCCAGCAGCACTGAATGTGCGTTCCGAAAGAACGCTGGATGCAGGACAGACCAGTAGCTCAATTGCATACTGTGCAAGCTCTGGCCAGTGATCCATCCTCAAGACCCAGTAAGCCAGAGGATTTTCGGTGGGAAAGGTGTCCAAGTCTGACCTTGCCCCTAGGTATTCCTGCACCATGTATATCAGACGCTGGCGATGGTTGCTGGAACCGATCATACCTTGGGGCTGCGGACTAAAGAATTGTCTGAACGCATCAGTCAGACGGCCACCTTCCCCACCACTCCTTCTTTGACTGACCGAAGCCTTAGCAACTCGTTGTCCAGGATCAGGAGTTTGTAACCTCCCAATCTCTGGGAACAAATTGCACAGACCTTTCTGCAAGGCCTCCCGGAGTTGTCTCATCCTCTGCTCCCTCTGCGATGGTAAGATAAGGTCCGCAACCTTACCCTTGTACCGTGGATCAAGGAGAGTGGCCAGCCAGTAATGGTCCCTCTCCTTGATCCGAAGAATACGAGGATCCTTCTGCAGACTTTGCAGGATCAGGGAGGCCATGCAGCGTAGGTTAGCTGAGGCATTCGGTCCAGAGTCCTCTGGGTCACTAAGGACGACATGATCCGCAGCCACCTCCTCCCAGCCACGTACAAGTCCACGTGTTTCTTGGGACTGTAAATCATCCCTAAAAGACTGCTGCTGTTGATGCTGAGTGCCAGGCTCCACCTCCATGCTGACACAATCCTCCTCCTCCTCCTCCTCGTCCTCTTCCTGTGGGATGGGTGGGACAGAAGGAACACTGTCTGGGTAAAGGGGGCGTTGAGAGGCAAGGAAGTCCTCCTCTTCCTGCCTCTGTTCTGCCTCAAGTGCCCTGTCCATTATTCCACGCAGCGTATGCTCCAACAGGTGGACAAGAGGTACAGTGTCACTGATGCATGCACTGTCACTGCTCACCATCCTTGTGGCATCCTCAAATGGTGCCAGGACAGTGCATGCATCCCTGATCATGCCCCACTGGCGTGGTGAAAAAAAAACAAGCTCCCCTGACCCTGTCCTGGTGCCGTAGTCGCACAGGTACTCATTGATGGCCCTCTGCTGCGTGTGCAGCCGCTGCAGCATGGCCAACGTTGAGTTCCACCTGGTGGGCATGTCACGTATAAGGCGGTTCTTGGGCAGGTTCAACTCCTTTTGCAGCTCAGCCAGCCGAGCACTGGCATTATATGATCTGCGGAAATGCACACAGACTTTCCTGGCCTGCCTCAGGACATCCTGTAAGCCCGGGTACCTGCCCAAGAACCGCTGCACCACCAGGTTAAGGACGTGAGCCACAAAGGGCACATGGGTCAGTTGTCCCTGTCGGAGGGCGGAGAGGAGGTTGGTGCCATTGTCGCAAACCACCATTCCTGGCTTAAGCTGGCGTGGCGTCAACCACCTCTCGGCCTGCCCCCCTGCAGAGCTGACAGAACCTCTGCCCCAGTGTGGCTCCTGTCCCCCAAACACACCAGCGCAAGCACGGCATGGCATCTTTTTGCCTGCGTATTGCGTAGCCCCTTGAACGCCTACGGAGCACCGCTGGTTCCAAGGACAAAGCACAGGAAGAGGCCATGGAGGAAGAAGAAGAGGAGGGGGTGGAGGAGAGAGGGGTGTCACAACCAGTAGTAGCATTTTGGAGGCGTGGCGGCGGAACAACCTCCAACACTACTGCACCTTGTCCTGCATCCTTCCCAGCTGCCAAAAGAGTAACCCAATGGGCCGTGTAAGAAAGGTAACGTCCCTTTCCATGCCTGCTGGACCATGAGTCAGCGGTAATATGCAACTTACCGCTGACCGCCCTGTCCAGCGAGGCATGGACATTGCCTTCCACATGCCGGTAGAGAGCCGGAATCGCCTTCCATGATAAAAAGTGGCGTTTGGGAACCTGCCACTGAGGAACCGCACATTGCACAAACTACCAACTGAAAAGGCAGCAGTTGAAGTGCTAGCAATTTAGCCAAGCTAGCATTCAACCGCTGGGCATGTGGATGGCTGGGAGTGAACTTCTTTCGACGGTCCAGCAGCTGGGGCAGGGAAATTTGCCTGCTAGAATCGGACGTCGTTTTACTGCTAGCAGAGTGCCCGCAAGTACTTGGCTGTGACACACCTAATTCTACACCTTCATTCCTCTCAGTGCAGGTTTCAGAGAGGACTGAAGGTATAGTGGGGTTGGAGATCCCAGATGATGCGGAGCAAGGAGAGGTCCGCTTTGTTCTTTGGTGTGGGTCTTTAAGGTAGGCTTGCCAACGAGCTGCATGGCAGGTCAACATATGTCTGGTCAAGCATGTGGTGCCCAAGCGGCTGATGTTTTAGCCACACGAGATACGCTTGAGACATATGTTGCAAACAGCAGCGGTGCGATCTGATGCACTCGACTCAAAAAAGGCCCACACCAAAGAACTTTTGGAATAACGGGCAGAGGCAGCGCCCTGCACAGGCGGAGCTCTGCGGTGTGATTCAGTCGGTGTGATGCCCTTACGCTGGCCCCCGGAGGGCATCCTGCCTCGTTGGAGATGTGCCTCCTCCTCATCCTCCTCCTCCTCTCTCCTATCAGGCACCCACGTGGAGTCAGTGACCTCATCATCCCCTCCCTCCTCATCACTGGAGCCAATCTGGCAGTATGCTGCAGCTGCTGGAACATGACTGCCAGATTGGTATCCTTCTTGAGCATCCCCTCTCTCTGCTCTCACACTACTGCCTTCCTCTAGCTGGGTATCATCATCAGACCCTTCGAAACGCTGGGCATCCTCCTGGAGCATGTACCCAACACTGTGCTCAAACAGTTCGGGGGACTCCTCAGGAGGACACGGTGGGTCTAGGGAAGGAGTGACTGATGATGACATTGAGGACGCTTTGGCAGCTGTTTTGCCAGTACCCTGAGCCTGGGTGAGAGAGGATGAGGAGGATGAGGAGGGCTTGGTCATCCACTCTACCAAGTCTTCGGCATGATGCGGCTCAACACGTCCAGCTGCCGAAAATAAGGACAAGCGTGTCCCATGGCCACGTGCTGATAACGATGCACCGCGTCCACGACCAGCACTGTTGTCTCTAGACACAGAGCCTGCTTGCCCTCTTTTATTGGCTCCTGACTGTCTGCCTCTCCTTGTTTGTCTTCCAGACATTCTAAAGGCCTGCAGGGAGATGGGAAATGCCTGCCTGTGTTACACAACAGGAAAACACAGCAATAAGGGCTAGCTTCTGGTGTATATTTTGCAAGAAGCACACTACGCCCGCTGTAAGTGGTGCAGATGCCTGTTAGTGTAACACAAAAGAAAAAAACTACGAGCAATAAGGGGTAGCTTCAGGTGTATAATGTGCAGGAGGCACACTACGCCCGCTGTAAGTGCTGCAGATGCCTGCCTGTGTTACACAACAGGAAAACACAGCAATAAGGCCTAGCTTCAGGTGTATATTTTGCAGGAAGCACACTACGCCTGCTGTAAGTGCTGCAGATGCCTGCCTGTGTTACACAACAGGAAAACACAGCAATAAGGGCTAGCTTCTGGTGTATATTTTGCAAGAAGCACACTACGCCCGCTGTAAGTGCTGCAGATGCCTGCCTGTGTTACACAACAGGAAAACACAGCAATAAGGCCTAGCTTCAGGTGTATATTTTGCAGGAAGCACACTATGCCTGCTGTAAGTCCTCCAGATGCCTGCCTGTGTTACACAACAGGAAAACACAGCAATAAGGGCTAGCTTCTGGTGTATATTTTGCAAGAAGCACACTACGCCCGCTGTAAGTGCTGCAGATGCCTGCCTGTGTTACACAACAGGAAAACACAGCAATAAGGGCTAGCTTCAGGTGTATATTTTGCAGGAAGCACACTACGCCTGCTATAACTGCTGCAGATGCCTGCCTGTGTTACACAACAGGAAAACACAGCAATAAGGCCTAGCTTCAGGTGTATATTTTGCAGGAAGCACACTACGCCTGCTGTAAGTCCTGCAGATGCCTGCCTGTGTTTCACAACAGGAAAACACAGCAATAAGGGCTAGCTTCTGGTGTATATTTTGCAAGAAGCACACTACGCCAGCTGTAAGTGCTGCAGATGCCTGCCTGTGTTACACAACAGGAAAACACAGCAATAAGGGCTAGCTTCTGGTGTATATTTTGCAAGAAGCACACTACGCCCGCTGTAAGTGCTGCAGATGCCTGCCTGTGTTACACAACAGGAAAACACAGCAATAAGGGTTAGCTTCAGGTGTATATTTTGCAGGAAGAACACTACGCCTGCTATAACTGCTGCAGATGCCTGCCTGTGTTACACAACAGGAAAACACAGCAATAAGGCCTAGCTTCAGGTGTATATTTTGCAAGAAGCACACTACGCCCGCTGTAAGTGCTGCAGATGCCTGCCTGTGTTACACAACAGGAAAACACAGCAATAAGGGCTAGCTTCAGGTGTATATTTTGCAGGAAGCACACTACGCCTGCTATAACTGCTGCAGATGCCTGCCTGTGTTACACAACAGGAAAACACAGCAATAAGGCCCCTAGCTTCAGGTGTATATTTTGCAGGAAGCACACTATGCCTGCTGTAAGTCCTGCAGATGCCTGCCTGTAATACACAACAGGAAAACACAGCAATAAGGGCTAGCTTCTGGTGTATATTTTGCAAGAAGCACACTACGCCCGCTGTAAGTGCGGCAGATGCCTGCCTGTGTTACACAACAGGAAAACACAGCAATAAGGGCTAGCTTCTAGTGTATATTTTGCAAGAAGCACACTACGCCCGCTGTAAGTGCTGCAGATGCCTGCCTGTGTTACACAACAGTAAAACACAGCAATAAGGGTTAGCTTCAGGTGTATATTTTGCAGGAAGAACACTACGCCTGCTATAACTGCTGCAGATGCCTGCCTGTGTTACACAACAGGAAAACACAGCAATAAGGCCTAGCTTCAGGTGTATATTTTGTAGGAAGCACACTACGCCTGCTGTAAGTGCTGCAGATGCCTGCCTGTGTTACACAACAGGAAAACACAGCAATAAGGGCTATCTTCTGGTGTATATTTTGCAAGAAGCACACTATGCCCGCTGTAAGTGCTGCAGATGCCTGCCTGTGTTACACAACAGGAAAACACAGCAATAAGGGCTAGCTTCAGGTGTATATTTTGCAAGAAGCACACTACGCCCGCTGTAAGTGCTGCAGATGCCTGCCTGTGTTACACAACAGGAAAACACAGCAATAAGGCCTAGCTTCAGGTGTATATTTTGCAGGAAGCACACTACGCCTGCTGTAAGTCCTGCAGATGCCTGCCTGTGTTACACAACAGGAAAACACAGCAATAAGGGCTAGCTTCTGGTGTATATTTTGCAAGAAGCACACTACGCCCGCTGTAAGTGCTGCAGATGCCTGCCTGTGTTAAACAACAGGAAAACACAGCAATAAGGGCTAGCTTCAGGTGTATATTTTGCAGGAAGCACACTACGCCTGCTATAACTGCTGCAGATGCCTGCCTGTGTTACACAACAGGAAAACACAGCAATAAGGCCTAGCTTCAGGTGTAAATTTTGCAGGAAGCACACTACGCCTGCTGTAAGTCCTGCAGATGCCTGCCTGTGTTTCACAACAGGAAAACACAGCAATAAGGGCTAGCTTCTGGTGTATATTTTGCAAGAAGCACACTACGCCCGCTGTAAGTGCTGCAGATGCCTGCCTGTGTTACACAACAGGAAAACACAGCAATAAGGCCTAGCTTCAGGTGTATATTTTGCAAGAAGCACACTACGCCCGCTGTAAGTGCTGCAGATAACTGCATGTGTTACACAACAGGAAAACACAGCAATAAGGGCTAGCTTCAGGTGTATATTTTGCAGGAAGCACACTACGCCTGCTGTAAGTCCTGCAGATGCCTGCCTGTGTTACACAACAGGAAAACACAGCAATAAGGGCTAGCTTCTGGTGTATATTTTGCAAGAAGCACACTACGCCCGCTGTAAGTGCTGCAGATGCTTGCCTGTGTTACACAACAGGAAAACACAGCAATAAGGGCTAGCTTCTAGTGTATATTTTGCAAGAAGCACACTACGCCCGCTGTAAGTGCTGCAGATGCCTTCCTGTGTTACACAACAGGAAAACAGAGCAATAAGGGCTAGCTTTAGGTGTATATTTTGCAAGAAGCACACTACGCCCGCTGTAAGTGCTGCAGATGCCTGCCTGTGTTACACAACAGGAAAACACAGCAATAAGGCCTAGCTTCAGGTGTATATTTTGCAGGAAGGACACTACGCCTGCTGTAAGTGCTGCAGATGCCTGCCTGTGTTACACAACAGCAAAACACAGCAATAAGGGCTAGCTTCTGGTGTATATTTTGCAAGAAGCACACTACGCCCGCTGTAAGTGCTGCAGATGCCTGCCTGTGTTACACAACAGGAAAACACAGCAATAAGGGCTAGCTTCTGGTGTATATTTTTCAAGAAGCACACTACGCCCGCTGTAAGTGCTGCAGATGCCTGCCTGTGTTACACAACAGGAAAAACAGCAATAAGGGCTAGCTTCAGGTGTATATTTTGCAAGAAGCACACTACGCCTGCTCTAACTGCTGCAGATGCCTGCCTGTGTTACACAACAGGAAAACACAGCAATAAGGCCTAGCTTCAGGTGTATATTTTGAAGGAAGCACACTACGCCTGCTGTAAGTGCTGCAGATGCCTGCCTGTGTTACACAACAGGAAAACACAGCAATAAGGGCTAGCTTCTGGTGTATATTTTGCAAGAAGCACACTACGCCCGCTGTAAGTACTGCAGATGCCTGCCTGTGTTACACAACAGGAAAACACAGCAATATGGGCTAACTTCTGGTGTATATTTTGCAAGAAGCACACTACGCCCGCTGTAAGTGCTGCAGATGCCTGCTTGTGTTACACAACAGGAAAACACAGCAATAAGGGCTAGCTTCAGGTGTATATTTTGCAGGAAGGACACTACGCCTGCTGTAAGTGCTGCAGATGCCTGCCTGTGTTACACAAGAGGAAAACACAGCAATAAGGGCTAGCTTCTGGTGTATATTTTGCAAGAAGCACACTACGCCCGATGTAAGTGCTGCAGATGCCTGCCTGTGTTACACAACAGGAAAACACAGCAATAAGGGCTAGCTTCAGGTGTATATTTTGCAAGAAGCACACTACGCCTGCTGTAAGTGCTGCAGATGCCTGCCTGTGTTACACAACAGGAAAACACAGCAATAAGGGTTAGCTTCAGGTGTATATTTTGCAGGAAGAACACTACGCCTGCTATAACTGCTGCAGATGCCTGCCTGTGTTACACAACAGGAAAACACAGCAATAAGGCCTAGCTTCAGGTGTATATTTTGCAAGAAGCACACTACGCCCGCTGTAAGTGCTGCAGATGCCTGCCTGTGTTACACAACAGGAAAACACAGCAATAAGGGCTAGCTTCAGGTGTATATTTTGCAGGAAGCACACTACGCCTGCTATAACTGCTGCAGATGCCTGCCTGTGTTACACAACAGGAAAACACAGCAATAAGGCCTAGCTTCAGGTGTATATTTTGCAGGAAGCACACTACGCCTGCTGTAAGTCCTGCAGATGCCTGCCTGTGTTACACAACAGGAAAACACAGCATTAAGGGCTAGCTTCTGGTGTATATTTTGCAAGAAGCACACTACGCCCGCTGTAAGTGCTGCAGATGCCTGCCTGTGTTACACAACAGGAAAACACAGCAATAAGGGCTAGCTTCTGGTGTATATTTTGCAAGAAGCACACTACGCCCGCTGTAAGTGCTGCAGATGCCTACCTGTGTTACACAACAGGAAAACACAGCAATAAGGGTTAGCTTCAGGTGTATATTTTGCAGGAAGAACACTACGCCTGCTATAACTGCTGCAGATGCCTGCCTGTGTTACACAACCGGAAAACACAGCAATAAGGCCTAGCTTCAGGTGTATATTTTGCAGGAAGCACACTACGCCTGCTGTAAGTGCTGCAGATGCCTGCCTGTGTTACACAACAGGAAAACACAGCAATAAGGGCTAGCTTCTGGTGTATATTTTGCAAGAAGCACACTACGCCCGCTGTAAGTGCTGCAGATGCCTGCCTGTGTTACACAACAGGAAAACACAGCAATAAGGGCTAGCTTCTGGTGTATATTTTGCAAGAAGCACACTACGCCCGCTGTAAGTGCTGCAGATGCCTGCTTGTGTTACACAACAGGAAAACACAGCAATAAGGGCTAGCTTCAGGTGTATATTTTGCAGGAAGCACACTACGCCTGCTGTAAGTGCTGCAGATGCCTGCCCGTGTTACACAACAGGAAAAACAGCAATAAGGGCTAGCTTCAGGTGTATATTTTGCAGGAAGGACACTACGCCTGCTGTAAGTGCTGCAGATGCCTGCCTGTGTTACACAACAGGAAAACACAGCAATAAGGGCTAGCTTCTGGTGTATATTTTGCAAGAAGCACACTACGCCCGATGTAAGTGCTGCAGATGCCTGCCTGTGTTACACAACAGGAAAACACAGCAATAAGGGCTAGCTTCAGGTGTATATTTTGCAGGAAGCACACTACGCCTGCTTTAAGTGCTGCAGATGCCTGCCTGTGTTACACAACAGGAACAACAGCAATAAGGGCTAGCTTCAGGTGTATATTTTGCAGGAAGCACACTACACCTGCTATAACTGCTGCAAATGCCTGCCTGTGTTACACAACAGGAAAACACAGCAATAAGGCCTAGCTTCAGGTGTATATTTTGCAGGAAGCACACTACGCCTACTGTAAGTGCTACAGATGCCTGCCTGCCTGCCTGCCTGTGTTACACAACAGGAAAACACAGCAATAAGGGCTAGCTTCTGGTGTATATTTTGCAAGAAGCACACTACGCCTGCTGTAAGTGCTGCAGATGCCTGACTGTGTTACACAACAGGAAAACACAGCAATAAGGGCTAGCTTCTGGTGTATATTTTGCAGGAAGCACACTACGCCTGCTATAACTGCTGCAGATGCCTGCCTGTGTTACACAACAGGAAAACACAGCAATAAGGCCTAGCTTCAGGTGTATATTTTGCAGGAAGCACACTACGCCTACTGTAAGTGCTGCAGATGCCTGCCTGTGTTACACAACAGGAAAACACAGCAATAAGGGCTAGCTTCTGGTGTATATTTTGCAAGAAGCACACTACGCCTGCTGTAAGTGCTGCAGATGCCTGACTGTGTTAGACAACAGGAAAACACAGCAATAAGGGCTAGCTTCTGGTGTATATTTTGCAAGAAGCATACTACGCCCGCTGTAAGTGCTGCAGATGCCTGCCTGTGTTACACAACAGGAAAACACAGCAATAAGGGCTAGCTTCAGGTGTATATTTTGCAGGAAGCACACTACGCCTGCTGTAAGTGCTGCAGATGCCTGCCTGTGTTACACAACAGGAAAAACAGCATTAAGGGCTAGCTTCAGGTGTATATTTTGCAGGAAGCACACTACGCCTGCTGTAAGTGCTGCAGATGCCTGCTTGTGTTACACAACAGGAAAACACAGCAATAAGGGCTAGCTTCTGGTGTATATTTTGCAAGAAGCACACTACGCCCGCTGTAAGTGCTGCAGATGCCTGCCTGTGTTACACAACAGGAAAACACAGCAATAAGGGCTAGCTTCAGGTGTATACTGTGCAGGAGGCTTAGCAAAAATATCACTGACACTGTCCCCTGCCTATCCTTCTCTCTCCCTGCACACAAGGTTTAGCAGAATATCACTGACAATGTCCCTGCCTATCCTTCTCTCTCCCTGCACACAAGGTTTAGCAGAATATCACTGACACTGTCCCTGCCTATCCTTCTCTCTCCCTGAACCGGAACACACTACACAAGGCCACCGCTCTGGCGGCCTTTTATAGTGTGGGGTGTGTACTAAATCCCCCTGAGCTATAATTGTCTACAGGCATCCTGCCTGTGGCCAATTATGGCTCTCCTCACTGCCGGCGCTGTGATTGGCCAAGCATGCGGGGTCACAGTGCATGCTTGGCCAATCACAGCGCCGGGATTGCACTGCGATGGCGCAGTGTATTGTGGGCCGTTCGCGTCACTCGAATTTGGTGCGAACGGCCCAAAACGTTCGATCTTCGTCGAACAGCCGATGTTCGAGTCGAACATATGTTCGACTCGAACACCGAGCTCATCCCTAATTCTGAAGTAATAGCTAGTTTGCTTGTCTGTGTCCATGAGCCTAATGAATCAGTAAGGGAGTGGTTTTATAATTATTAATCAGCTGCTGCACCTACAGGGCTCTAATGGGGAAACTTACAGGATCTGCATCCCTTTAGATGTGTTTTCCCTATGAGCGTATCTCACCAACAATTAAATTTTTGTTTCAGGGGATACTAACACCTCCAGGTAGCCATATTGCATTTTACAGAAAATTACAGTGCTTCCAGACTGAAATGGAAAAGTAATTTTTAATAACATTCAATTACAATATGACTTGTGGTTCAATTGTATACTCTATATTAATTTATTTTTTTATTCGCTATTTTTCCCCCCCACAAAAGTGGAGTTACCCATTAAATAAGTTTTGAAAATTAACTCTAGGTATGATCTTTATTACATACTTACATTGGTCCAGCTTGGATCAGTGTAAGTTTGCATATCTCATATCTGAGAGTCCACTGGGGAAGCTGACAATCATTGTAGTAGTTGGCATTACTACAGTAATAGCTGTGATCTTCTGAGCCCTGTGCCAAGCGGCTCTCCTTCTGCATACTGACCACTGAAGGTGCTCGTGTGACACTGCCAAATACAGAATAACTTTTTCGGATTGGACAAGGTGGAGAGGAAGAGCAGTGATGTCATGATCCAGCCAATCAGAGAATGCCTTATATTCATAAAAAAATATATATAAGGCACTCTTTAAATGGCAGGTGCCACAAAATAGTGACCCCCTGTGGTCAGTGTGCAAAAGAGGAGCTGCTTGACACAGGACCTGGAAGACAGTGGCTATTGCTGTATGCAATGTCAAATACTACAGAGATTGTCAGCTTTCCCATTGGTCCCTCAGGTATGAGATATTAGTATTGGTGTAGGCTGCAACAATGTACCGTATATACTCGAGTATAAGCCGACTCGAATATAAGCCGAAGCACCTAATTTTACCACAAAAAAATGGGAAAACGTATTGACTCGAGTATAAGCCTAGGGTGTCCATCTGCATGCCTCACTGTGCCTCACTTTGCCTCACTGTGTCCATGTGCATGCCTCACTGTGTCCATGTGCATGCCTCACTGTGCCTCACCGTGCCTCAGTGTGCCCATGCCTCACTGTGCCCATGCCTCAGTGTGTCCATGCCTCAGTGTGTCCATGCCTCACTGTGCCCATGCCTCAGTGTGTCCATGCCTCACTGTGCCCATGCCTCAGTGTGTCCATGCCTCACTGTGCCCAATCTCCCTACCTGATCTCCGGCGCTGTGTGACTAGAGTGACTTTTAACATAGGAGTCTATGGGAGGGGTGCCTGGATTTAAAAAATCGGTGCTCCCCGGCCGTAGGTCTCCCGGACAAAAAACTTTGCACACTTGTAGAGGAAGAGTGGGGCTACATGTGTGCCAAGTTTGGCTGGCCGGGATCAGGTGAACAAAGTTAAAGATGGACTAGAGTATAAGCCAAATGTGCTGAAAAACTCGGCTTATACTCGAGTATATACGGTAAGTATGCAATAGAGATCATACCTGGAGTTCAGCTTTGAAATATAACTATGGCCAAAATAAAAATGACATATGTGATGCAGCCTATCACTAGCATTATATATACTATAGAATACTCCCACGCAGATGGATCTACTTCTAGTGTAATGGGTAATTATCACATACATCAACTATTGCTGCTGGCACAAACAATGTTCACATTTCTACCTATGCAGTATAAATAAATAAGAACTGTGCCTGCGCAACATAACTCTCTTTATCTGTGTGTTCTATAAAATTGTGCAAATTCCATATATGTGATTAAGTGCAGTGCGCATGTAAAAATGCAAAGTGTAATGCTACACAAAAAAATAATTGTAAACAATCCTAGTATGTGTAAATCTCCTATGTAGCGGGTATATATATATTTAAATCTGGTGAAGACACCAGTGATGCATAGTTCCCTGCGGCCCAGCAGGTGGCGCTGTCACTTTGGGCCGGGGTTGAACCATCGCTGCAGTGCCGTACCCTCTGTGACCTCTCGCAGCGGCTGTACGGCGGGGCGGGGAACCCGCCGTGCATCCTGGGAGAGGGTATAAAGGGGGCGGACATCTTCACCACGAGGTTGGAGTCCCGGGCACCTTCAGCCTGAAGGCTGTGGTTGCGGTCGGTGTCCAGGCGGCCTAGACCTGGACACTTGGAGTTCGCGTTCCACCCCAGACACCTTCAGTCTGGGGTGAGGTACTCAGCCGGAGGCCTGGGGCTCAGTACCTTCCACTGGGTCCCGCGAGGGAGGGATCATCCTAGGGGGCCCCGGGAGTGGGGCACCCGAATCCAGAGGCGTAAGGGACCGGAGGAGGGACTCACCCGAAGACCTGGTGCAGCAGATTGGCAGTGCCGGGTGTACCTCTGGAGACCGCCCGGAGGGATATCTTTCCCGAACAGGGGCCAAATTCTAAGAGGAAGTTCAGTCCACGTTCAATGACCGGTGGCAGTGGTCCAACTAGTTAAATCAGGTCAGTGGCAGAGACCTGCTATTAGGCCTGTGGCAGGGGCCTCAACAGTTCATCCGGTCTGTGGCAGAGACCAACCCCACGGTCGGTGGCAGAGACCGTGCGCCAGGCCTATTCGCTAAAAAGGAATAGGAGAGCTTAGTTGTGCCTGGGCCTACTCGTTCCTACACCCCCATGTTTGTTTGTTCTTGAAAGTTCAACTGAGTGTGTTTACCGTACTGTATGAGAAATAAAGGAGTGTTGGACTTTCGATTGGTGTGGGACTCTATTATTGGCAGACATGTTTCCATGGAACAACTGAGGCTTTGTATGCAGTGGAAAGACCCGGAGGTAATTCAAATAACTTTGCTCAACCCTCTTATACACACGAGGGAAGAGCTTGGCGTAGTGTCCCTGCACTCTCCTCTCTCAGGTACCCCTAGACGCAAGCCATTCACAAGAGGCAAGAGGGAGAGTGAGGGTCCGCTACACCTACATTCAATAAAGGTGCACTGTGCATTGATAAAGACAAATATGCATGCAACTATACAAGTACTTCTTTGTGATTGAACAATGAAAAGAAAATGTATATTTTTCCAAAAATTACCATGTATACTTTTATCCACAGTAGAAAGCAAAAAATATATAGAAAAAAAGAAAAAATATATATCTATAAAAACGAAATGTCCAGTGTCCATGTTTAAAAAACGTGCTCCTTAGATCAATCTTGGTGAAAAATTCTTATACGTATGTGGTCTTTTCCACCAGTGAGTGTTTTGAGATTGCTGGTATTTGTAGTGCTCCTATCCCACCACCAGTGTTTACCGCTCTCACCTCACAAGATGGACCCAGTATATATAAGGTCAACCACGCTTTTCCCCTTTGCCATAGGGTTACTGTGTTCCTCTATATGCTTCCTTCCTGGTCAATGTAGGTATTAGGATAATAATCCATTGCCATCTTGGGCCATTCTAGCTTGTTCTCACATATGCGACCCAAAAGAGAGTGTAGCACACAGACCCTTTTTTCCTGCCTACCTTCACTTGCAGGGGTAAAGACACACCATGCCACATGCCCGTATCCTCCTGGTATAAGAGGTTGAGCGGTGTTCTTACAATTTTGGGTCCTGAAGCGAGTTACCTCCCTCCATTGGTTCTAGAATGTAGGGAAATGTAGGGAAAAGTCTATTCTTTCCCGAAAGAAGGCCAATGTCCAGACAGTATTTAAACTCCAACAGATGAGTTTATTTTCTTTGCTTGAAACAAATTGGGAAAAAGGTTGAAGACAGCAATAGGATTAGGTAGGGAGATAGGTTCAGGCACGCGGCACCCAGTCACCCTATTCTCCACTCAAGCCTGAGTGGGTATTGCTCACCCGGATAGATCCCTCTCACAGTTCTAGCAGCCGGAGTGAAGCACGAACATGACACTTCAGATTTAGTCCCCTTCAAAGACAAGTTCAGGAGATCCTCTGCCACAGAATCCTTTAGTTCCTGAAATTAGAACTTCCTAACGCCTGTAGATTATTAGAGACCATAGGTGCCAATGGGGCACACTACATGAGCTATCTTGCAACTCACAAATCCTTTCCTCTGATAGGCAACCAGGCCTCCCCGAGACCGTGACTTCCTTCACCGATCCATCGGACAGGTCCTCCCCCGGTTTCCTCTGTTTCAGAGTGGGCCACCCTCCCTCGGGTTCCCTGGGACTCCAGTGGTTGGTTGTAGACCCAGTTGAAGGTACTGGGCCTATCTGGAACTCTGTAGCCTCTGGCTAAAGGTGCCTGAGACTCCTCGACCAGTTTACGCACACCCCCTGGCCAGCAGGGCCTAAGCGGCACGACTTCACCACCAGGGGTCCTCCTTGGAATCCCCCCAGCACACCACACCAGATCATGGCGTCTGCTCTTTATGTACCCTCTCCCGGCATGCACAGCAGGCAAAACCCGCCCACCGCAAGGTAGCCAAGAGAGAACACTCAATCACACCACAATGCCACCTGTGGTTCTCCTCAAGACCTGGGCAACAGCGCCACCCACAGGTCAAGGGGAACTATACTCCAGGCAACATTACAGCAGAGCAGAGTCCAAACTAACAGAATAGGAGAACCTGAGACAAACTATTGCTCAGGCTGCCCTTAAATTTAGAGCATACCGACTCCAATTTTGGGGGTCCGCTACAAGAGTAATACTCATAGTCCTCACTGCTATTTTGGCTTTATATTTGTTAAACGTTTAAAAATTCACTCACATAATAAATGGTAAACATTGCCTGTATGTCTCCTAATTGATGCAGCCTCTGTGTACCTCTGTGAATCTCCAACAAAATGGTTGCGGCGTGACCTTACCGACTCTTCCTCCCTATGCGTTACGTCACTATGTCACATGACTTCTATCACTATATATCTATGTTCCTGCTGAGATATACTTCATGGAAAGACCTATATTTCAGTATTTATCAACTAACAATCACCTGAAAATATCCTCCTAAAAGCAAGCAGATGAACTCACATTGAGCCCCTCACCTCTTGTCCCAGGGTTGTTATATCGGATACTTAGACACACTTTTTCCTTCCCTTTTCTTCTCCTTATCTTTCTCCCAATTTGTTTTTTCTCCTCCCCCTTCCCCCTCTTCTTGTCTCTCCTCCCCCTTTTTCCTTTCCCCCTCCTTTTCCCTGCCCCCCCCTTCCCTTTTGTTTCCCCCCCCCTCCCCCCTTTTTACCCTCCCAATCCCTTCCTTTCTTCTTATCCGTCCTCTCATTCACTCTATTGACTCCACTCTTCTCTTCCCTTTTTTTGTTCCTCCCCCTTAACTTTCTCTACTCTCTCTTCTCCTCCTTTTTCTCATCTCTTTTCTGACCCTTTTTCCTTTCTTTTTCTTTTCTACCATTTAAATAGATGATATACCATACCACTTATACATTTTGTAAATTTAGAACCCAGCTATTCCGAGGTGTCTCCGGTGTATGCCATGGGGGGAATTACCTTCGGTGCCTCTATCTGTGCTGCCTTACCGCTGTGACTTACCCTAGGTGAGCAATGAGTGTCTTTCCCCAGAATACACATCAACTTTATCTGATGTTGAATAAATATTTCTCTCTTTTCTAAATATGTATGCTTGTTATAATCAGATAAACAAGAAATTATGACTATGATCTATTTTAATAGATGTTTATGATTGGCTCCTCCTGAAGAAGCAGCTTCTGCTGCAAAACTAGTAGAGGACAGCTGCCAAGACGCATCATATTCCATACCCCATTTCAACACTGGGGGGTCAACTACCGCATTCTCGACAATATTCAAGCATTGTACACGGTTGTAATTATTGATTGTACTAATATTTCTGTACATATGGTTTCTACCATATTGTTTTTAATCTTTAATTTACAGCTAATTGTATTTTTCAAATATACCTTGTTAAAGTCTTTGAGGTACCGAGATAGTCCAAACCTACCTTCCACTTGCCAGGGGCACACCTGAGGTGGCCCCAGGCTCCTTTTTCTATCACTATCAATAACACAGCAGTTTTTTTTTTCTTAGTGCCCCTTGTAACTTAGCTTTATTATCTGTTGATCCAGCCAGTTAGGCCCCTTTCACACTTATACGACTTGTCCCACGATTTGTGATGGCAAAGTAGCATGACAAGTCGTTTCCCATGATTTCCAATGACAACCATTCATACTAGTACGACTTCAAGTCGTTCTGACTTCAAAGTAGTCCCTGCACTACTTTGGTCCGATTTTGATGCCACTTACATAGGCATTCCTTGAAATCGCGGTAAAATCGCGGCAAAATCGTGACCGCGAATTGAGGCAAAATCCCGGTAAAATTGCGAGACTTTGAAGTCACACAAGTGTGAAAGGGGCCTTAGCCTGTTATTTTCACTTCCAGTGATAGACCACACTGTCCAGCAAAGGTGACTGTTAGAAGGTTGAGACAAACCATTTAAAGTTTAATACTTGTTAGTCAGTTATATAAACAGTTTTTCCTGCCCATTCTAAGTACCACAGTCAGTATGAAGCTTAACTCCAGGTTTTGTGTTATAGCATCAAATATATACAGTATAGAGCACTGTCTCAGCAGCAGGATGGGGACTTGTCTTCCCACTTCCATTGAGTCAGACTGAGCGTTGATCAGCCATTCCCAGGAAGCTATGTATTTTATGAATGAATACAAGACTTCCTCTGATTGGCTGAGGTGGAGATTGTGACATCATCTGCCCATCTCTCCATCTTAGCAAATTAGAAGAAGCCTTGCATTCATTCATAAAAAAAAAAAAGAGCTCTTGTTAATGGCTGAGCTGCGCTTAGCCTGACTCGGTTTGGTTTGGTTCGGGGAATGGGACAGGAATTCCCTGTACAGCTGTCGGAACACATCACTGTATACTGTATGTAGGTGATGCAGCCATGTCCCTTAGTAAAGAAAATAGTTTGTTTGGCCCAAGTAACACAAAACCTGGTGTTAGACTTTAACACTGGCAGGCGCGCTTGCAATGATCAGATTTTATTAATTAATGTGAAACCTTTATCCTAAAAGAAAAAAACAGTTTGCTGTAAATGCTTAAAAAGTGTTGGAATTAGGCTTTATTTGTTAGTCACTTGTGTAAGGGCGATCTACAAGTATCTCACAAAAGTGAGTACACCCCTCACATTTTTGTAAATATTTTATTATATAACACTTTGCTACAATGTAAAGTAGTCAGTGTACAGCTTGTATAACAGTGTAAATTTACTGTCCCCTCAAATTAACTCAGCCATTAATGTCTAAACTGCTGGCAACAAAAGTGAGTACACCCCTACGTGAAAATGTCCAAATTGGGCCCAAAGTGTCAATATTTTGTGTGGCCACCATTATTTTCCAGCACTGCCTTAACCCTCTTAGGCATGGAGTTCACCAGAGCTCCACAGGTTGCCAAATTGGTATGAACACCTCCACCAAGCTTCAGTGTGCAGGAAGAAAAACACACCACACCAACGTGCTCTCAGTCTGCTTACCAGAAATATATGACAATCAGGCAATGTGATCATAGGATGCAGGTGGGCAGTGACAAAAAGGCAACACTCCTAACTTGAAAGATGAATGGTGGATATTATCAACATCAAAATGCAGCGACTCCAGGACTCAAACAGGCAGATGAATGGATTGCACAGTCATCAATGGGAGATTAGACCAAGTATAAGAAAAGAAGCAATCATAGTGAAGTTCATAAAAGTAAACCATGCAACATTTATTTGTAGTCTACTTACAGGACAAACAAGAGTAAAAGGCATATAAAAACTATGCGGCTCTCAGCGTGCTTGCATCGGCCAGCCTGACATGTTTCATCCTACTCGGATATCATCAGATAGGGTACCCGGCAGTGTAGCCTTTCGGCTTCACACCGGGAACTCTACTGCGCATGTGTGAGGTCCGCTCCTCTCTCTTACTGGCCCGGCGGACCCGCTGACGTCATGGGCCGCGGCCCGGACTCCCGGAAGTGGGAAAGGATACCTGTCCAAGACAGGTATCTTGTCCCCCCCCCAAAAGGTGCTAATTGTGGCACCGGAGGGGGGGAGGAATCCAATGAGCGGATCCACTTTTGGGTGGAACTCCGCTTTAAGTTATTTTGAGGGGACAGCAAATTTACACTGTTATACAAGCTGTACACTCACTACTTTACATTGTAGCAAAGTGTCATTTTTTCAGTGTTGTCACATGAAAAGATATAATAAAATATTACAAAAATGTGAGGGGAGTACTCACTTTTGTGAGATACTGTATATCTTCTAGTCTATCTAACACTACTCTCTCTACAGGTTGACAATGCTACCCAAGGGTGGCAATGTTTTTTCTTAATACATACAGTGCAGTGAGTGTAGCCACCCTAAGACAGGAAGTGTGTTACTGGTCAGATCACCAGGTGAAAAAGAAAGAGAACACAGCTACCACATTTAGGGACTGGTAAGCTGCACTACATCAAATTCCTATTTTTGAGTTTTCATGTTTTAAACCGGTGGTAAACTCACAATCCATAATTTCCCTCATTAGAAGCAGTTTGCTCTAACTTACTTGCCACTGACAGTTTTGCCATCCTCACTTGAGCCCATTACTAGCTGTAGTCCCATTTCTACTTTAGTGACGTCACCGGCGCATGCGCAATAGGTCCATCATCCACGGCACAATCTGTGTGCCATTAGTCAAGATGGACCTCTGCTGTGCCAGCAGTCCCATAACTTGCAGCATAGCTATTCAATATTGCGAGAGTACTGACCCCGAGGCCGAGTTCCTCCAACCCTAATGCCCCATACACACGATCGTTTTTCATGCCGTTAAAAATGCCATTTTAAAAAATGGCCATTAAAAACGATCGTGTGTACGGGGCATAAGACACGAGATTACAGGCTGTCACTTAGGCTGGATTCACACTATTTGCGGAGCAACTTGCAGCAGGGGGTCCGGTGCTACCCTGATCTCCATTTCAGAAACGAATCAGGTCCGAATTTTTGCCTGAATTTGCACCTGAAACTGAGCCAAAGACGCACAGGACCCACACTGCTCCACGGCCGCCCCAGAGATGTGTGAAATGGCTCCATTGAGAGCTGGTCACGCTCTCCGGTCATGCGAATTGAATGTGGAGAAATCTGCATCCAATTCGCACCAGTGTGAACCCAGCCTAAGAGAGTGGGCGAAAGCAATATCACGCTGGATGCAGAAAGGAATACCCAAGATGGCGTGGGCTTCGGCCGGGATATATAAAAGTGAAAGTAAGGAAAATAATTCTACTGATACAAGCTTTTCTGGGAAATATTATAGCGATGTGCAATGTCATGATATGAACTATTGTCCATATGTTTTTTTCTATACATGGTAACTGGGTTTACTACCACTTTAAGTTGTTACAAGAATAGTGACATCCATCTAATGCCGCGTACACACAAACGGAATTTCCGACAAGAAAAGTTAGATGAGAGCTTTCGGTCGGAATTTCCGACCGTGTAGGCTCCATCTGACTTTTTCTGTCGGAATTTCCGACAACAAAAATTTAAGAGCTGGTTCTCAATTTTTCCGACAAGAAAAGTTCTTGTCGGAAATTCCGATCGTCTGTATGCAATTCCGACGCACAAAAAAACATGCATGCTCTGAATCAATTTGACGTATGCTCGGAATCATTGAACCTAATTTTTCTCGGCTCGTTGTAATGGTGTACGTCACCGCGTTCTTGGCGATCGGAATTTCTGACAATATTTGTGTGACCGTGTGTATGCAACACAAGTTTGAGCCAACATTCCGTCGGAAAACATTCCGTCGTGTGTACGCGGCATAAGAAGGGATTTCTTTCAATTTGGAGTGGTTTCTTCTCACATCTTATGTCTGCAGGACAGATCAAGAAGGGACTTTTGAATGGAACATACTGTATATAGAAAAAAATTCTGACCGGTGTTTTAAAGTGACACTAAACTCTGGTTTAAAAAACATCTATTCAACCCAAACATCTATTCAACCCAAAAAAGTGCCTTCAATTGCTTTGAGACTTCTTTTTTGTTTTGCTGCTGTGATCTGACTTCCTGTTAGAGGGTGACTATATTTGATATTCATGGTCCCATTTTATGTAAGAACGTAGCTACCTTCTCTTGCTCACTCCCGATATGGACTAGTGACTATGGACTATGGGATGTGTAGCGTGCATAGATTGGTGCATGTGACTGCAACCGACGCACACTACTCATTCCAACCAAACATATGTGAAAAGAAAAGGTTTGGGAGGTCACAGAGGATGTTACAAGTAGAAATGGGCCGAATGACCCACTGTTCGGTTCGCGCCAGAACTCTTGAACATTGCAAAAGTTCGAACACGAACAGGAAAATCAAAAGTCCCCATTTTGAAGGCTTATATGCAAGTTATTGGCCATAAAAAGGGTATGGGGGTCTGGGTACTGTCCTGGAGGACATGTACCAATGTATGTCCCCCAGGACAAAACTTTTAAAAAAGATTGTTTTCAACCACTTCTGGCCCGCCGTCGTTTTACGTCAGTATTTTTAACAGGGATATCGTTGTTATGGCAGCAGCTAGCTACCATAAACCCCAGTATCCTCTTCTTCAGCAGACGGTCCACTTCAGGATAAAAGTGGTCTCTGCGGTGGATTAACGCAAGATCACTTTTATCGGCGGTGGGAGAGGGGCCCCCCTTCCGCCGCTCTCCGGTGCCCTCCGGCGCTTACCGGAGCCGCCGGCTGCGGTGGAGGCGATTGCGCCTGCTCCCTGGCTTGGCATGGAGACGAGTGAGGGGAAGATGGCCCCCACCCATCTCCATATCATTGCAGGGCGGAAGCGATGTCAAAACGTCACTTCTGCCCATAGCCCCGCCCACTACATCCCTGCAGGGAGACGCTGTGAACGTTCACAGCGTCTCCCCGCAGGGATGTAGTCCCAAGGAAGGGGGCGAGCACGCTGACTTACCCCCAGCCAGAACAGCTCGGATGATGGGGGCAAGCTTACTGAGGATGAACAGGAAGCAAGAAATTCTTTATGTGTTAATAAAGTGTATATGAGAGGGAGGATGATAGCAGAAAAGGTCAAGAGGAAGAAAATAAGACAGGCCCAGAGACAAACTCTATTAGAAGAAATCCAGGACCTAGAACAGAAGCATAAAGAAAGACAGGAAGTAAAATGTAGCGGGTGTTCAATTTAGGGGAGTGTCTGAGTGGTAGTTAGGCTCAGACACACTATTGTTAGGGTTAATGAACCATTTCTGTGCCATGGGAGATAGTATTGGTGCATAGTTCCCTGGGGCCTACAGATGGCGCTGTCGCCATAGGTCCGGGTTAAATCACAATACAAGGTTGTGCCTTTTCTTGTCCCCTCTCGGCAGCAGTACGGTGGGGCGGGGAACTTGCTGTGCCTGTTGGGAGAGGGTATAAAAAGGGGCGGCCATGTTCTATGTGTGTGTGGGTCGTCTCCGGGTGCCCTAGGCCCGGCGGAGGCCTGGTTCCTGTTCCATCCCAGACATCTTCAGTCTGGGGTGAGATACTATTTTGGAGGCCCGGAGCCCAGCACCTTCGGTTGGGTTCCCCCGGGGATCGAGGACTCCCAGGGTGCCGCCTTGCGAGGGGACCCGGATCTAGAACGAGGAGGCCAGGGGGGTTACTTGTACCAAAGACCCAGCGCAGAGTCGTGGTGACGGTGGGGACCTCTGGTAACTCTTCTGAGGGATGTCTTCTCCTTTACATGAGCCAAATACTATTTGAGAAGGAAGTTCACGTTCAAGGTCAGTGGTAGTGGCCTCATAGGGCCGTGCCCTATTCACCAAGTCAGTGGCAGTGACTTTATTCACCTAGTCAGTGGCAGTGACTTTATTCACCCGGTCTGTGGCAGAAACCAACCTCACGGTCTGTGGCAGAGATCGTGCGCCAAAACTGTTTGTGAAACCTTGTGAAACAGTCAAAGAGTCTTATTCAAGTTTGTGCCTGGACCTCCTCCCACCTAAGCTGTCCTGTGTCTTGCTCCAACCTGTCTGCTGTTAAAGAGGCATATTTATTATCCGTGTGAAGTAAATATAGAAGTTGGACTTTCAGCTGGTGTGGACAGTTACATTACTGGGGAAAACATAAGGACTTGCCTCTACCTAAGGTAGAGGTGGGAATCATCCTTGGGAGGATTCAACTCCAGCCGCAGGCAGGCCCGAAAATCAACACCGCTCAACCTCCTTATTCAGGAGGGTACGGGCATGTGGTGCGGTGTGCCTCTCCCCTCCCTGCGAGGAGCCGAAACTAAAAAAGGCAGGCAGGGGTAGAGGTGACAACAAGTTCTGATAGTATTAACTGGGAAAAGAGAAAACCTAAGGGATTTAATGGAACAAGAAACCAAATGGGTATTTAATAACATGAGTAAGAAATTCTATGCTATGGGGAATAAACCGGGTAGATTATTAGCAAGGATAATTAAACCTAGAAACACACTGAATTTTACAGTATATCCAAAATAAAAGACAAGAAAGGTGAGTTGAGGCACTCTACGAAGGAAATAAAAATTTTTCAAGTGTACTACCAAAATCTATATAACGTAAATAAAGAACAAGGCCCATCAGTATCACAAAGTAGAAGTAGGTAAATTAAACAATATCTAGAAAAGGTTAAGTTCCCGTGAATAGCAGAAAAAGAAATTAACAAATTAGCTAAGGAAATATCAAGGGAGGAAATAAATCAAACAATTAAAAATATTAAAATGGGAAAGAGTCCAGGCCCAGATGGGTATACTTCATTATACTATAAGACGTATGTGGAAACCCTGTTACCGCACTTCCAGGAGTATATGAACTCTATAGGTGGAGGGATGATAATGCGAGAGGAAGCTTTGGGAGCCCACATAACTCTTATAGGAAAAGAAGACAAAGACCGCTCATTGTGTGCCAGTTATAGACCCATATCTTTGATCAATGTTGATATAAAGATTTATTCGAAGATACTGGCCGAAAGATTAAAACCTTTCATGTCAGGGCTGATAGAAAATGACCAGACGGGGTTTGCACTTGGGAGAGAACCAAGGGACAGTGTCTTAAGAACATTATTCCTGATACAAAAAGTAAAAAAAAAACAAGACACCAGCATTGTTTCTGTCATTAGATGCCGAAAAGGCTTTTGAGAGACTCAACTGGGATTTTATGCTAGCAACCTTGAGACACATAGGACTAGGGCCTAAAATGCTAAGATGGATAGGAGCACTGTATTCCAAACCCTTTGCCCAGGTGCAGGTGAACAGAACCCTCTCTGAGAGGTTCCCACTTTTTAATGGGACCGCTCTCACCCCTTCTTTTCGTCCTCTCATTAGAACCATTATTATCAACCATACGAATCAATCAGGAGATAGAGGGGGTTAAGGTTGATGGGAGGGAACACAAGATCTCTGCGTGTGACAAATCCAAGGCAGACACTACCAAAGATCATAGAAGAATATGAAAATTATGGGGAGATCTCAGTTAAGATGATGATACTGCCTAAAGCTCTGTATATCTTCCAAACTCTCCCGATTAAAATCCCAGATACATGCTTTAAAATACTAGGGAAGACAATAAGGAGGTTTATCTGGAGAGAAAAGAAGCCTTGTATATCAGCTGAGATTTTGTCTAGATCTAGACAAGATGGAGGCTTATATCTACCAGACTTTAAAAGATATTATGATGCAGCTGTATTAAGAAGGGTATTAGACTGGCTACAGTGGGATAGACAAAAGGGGAAAAAATGGGTAGAGGTAGAAGAGAGCCTGAGTAAAAATTAACTGGGAAAGCTGATATGGATACCAAAGCAATATAGAGGCCTCACTCAAGAGATACCATCAATAATAAAAGAAACCTTTAGAATATGGGATAAAGTGTGTACAATAAAGAAGTGGCAATATAATAGCCCACTGTTGCCCCTCACGGGTACGGAGTACTTCCGCCTGGTTCCTTGGATGGGCAACTCTGGACACATTAAAATTGAAAGATGTATTGAAAGGGAATACTCTGTGTTCAATTCTAGAATTACGAGAGAAATATGGACCCATGATAGGAGATAGCTGGAGGTATAGACAAGTTCAACATTTTGTAAATACTATACCAAAACCCATGCGAGCTATGAGTGAACTGAACACATGGGAAAAACATATAGACTGTGGAGGAATGGGAAGACAGGGAATAAAATATATATATAAGGTATTGACACCTATAAGGGGACCTAACGCATTGAAATTAGGCGAAAGCTGGGAATTAAAATTAAATCAAACTATAACAGTAGAAAAGAAGAGACAAGTCTTAGACTACGTCCACTCTACATCAGTAGAAGCAAAAGTAAAAGAGATGAACTATAAACTCCTAACTAAATGGTACTTTGTCCCAACGAAATTACATAGAATAAACAAGGAGACTTCACCTTTATGTTGGAGGGAGTGTGGGATGGAGGGAACCCATGCCCACATATGGTGGTATTGTCCCCTGATACAGGAATATTGGAGGGAGATATTAAGTATGATAAAAAGGATTATTGGTCTGGAGGTGAAACAAGCCTGTTTCATAACACAGGGATGACAAGGAAAAAATACAGAATGACTCTGGTTCCACACCTGTTGAATGGTGCTAAAGCGCTAATACCAAGGAAATGGAGGGAAAAAGAAGCCCCATCAAGGGGAGAATGGATAAAAGAAATAGACAGAATTAAACTGATGGAGTTGATTTCAAACCACAATGAGTCTAGGAAAAAAAATTATAAGATCTGGAGAGAATGGATAGAGTTTAGGGAATTGGAGGTATATGGGGAGGGGACGGGGGATAGGGGAGAGGTGGAATAGGGGTTAGGGGTTCTTCCCTTTGTTTTTCTTTATTTTTTTCCATCTTTTTTATTTTTTGGTGATCTAAGTAACACGTAAAAGTTCAATCTGTAATCAGCCATCTTTGGTTAGCATATGCACTTAGGTTTTTTTTTTTTTCTTTGGGGATCTCACCATTAGGGTGGGAGCCCTAAGGCTTGCTTGATATATTAACACATAATAGTTTATAGTAGGAGCACTGTAGACACAATCACTAATAATCACGTGGAGGTAGGCTCCCCCCTTTTTTTTTTTTTTTTTGGTACTCAGCATTAGGCTGGGAACACTAGCCTTCTTGATTAATTAAAGCGGAGCTCCCCTTAAACAAAAAACATTAAAAGCCAGCAGCTACAAATACTGCAGCTGCTGACTTTTAATATTAGGACACTTACCCGTCCTGGAGTCCAGCGACGTCGGCAGCAGAAGACGAGCAATCGCTCTTCACTCTGCTGCCCCCACTGCCATCCTCGGTGGGGGAACCAGGCAGTGAAGCCTTGCAGCTTTACTGCCTGGTTCCCTACGGCGCATTCGCAAGTCACGCTGCACCGTTCTCACTGGTCCCTGCTGTGTTCTGGGAGCCGAGTGGCTCCCAGAACACAACGGGTATTCTGCGGGAAGTGACGTACTACCCGCAGAATACCCGCAGAGAGGACTCCCGGAAGTGGGTGCAAATACCTGTCTTAGACACATATCTGCACCCCCCTCCCCCCGAAAGGTGCCAAATATGACACCGGAGGGGGGAAGGTTCCGATCAGCGGAACATACTAGTATCACACTAGTCTAATTTGAATTACTGGTAATCATTTTTGGTTAGCACAAGCACTAGGGTTTTTTTTGTTGTTTTTTTTGTATTCACCACTAGGCTGGGAACACTAGCCTTCCTGATTTAATTAACACATAATAGTCCACTTTGAAATGAGTTATTCCTGGTTAGTACAAGCACTAGGGGTTTTATTTAAAAAAAAAAATTCTCTTTCTCTTCTCTCTCTCCCTCTCTCTCTCCCTCTCCCTCTGTTCCCCCTTCTCTCTCTTTCTCCCTCCTCCTCTCCTTCTTCCCTCCTTCTCCCATCTTTCAGTACCTCCAGCTTTTCTTCCTTCTTTTCTGATTTACTGATTCCCCAAACTAGTAGAGAAAGAACATAGGGGCTATATGGATGGACATATACTATATAGATGAGTAGGTTTCCCAGGATATTTATCAACAATGTCAGGAATGGATTTTTAGGCAGGGGTTAAATTGAGACCATATAAGTGTTTTATGTTTATGTATGTAATTTTAATGTATTTGTATTGAAATGTAAGTAATGTTATGTAGAAAAAGACCAAAGGAGGAAGCGAGAAATTCAGACAAAGAAAAAAAAAACATTTAGAAGGGAAATCGAAGGAAAAGGTAAGTGAACCAACAATGCACTAGCTTAAAGGAACCTATTTAGAAAATAAAAAACAAACCTTTTCAACGCCTTTAAAGGGACATTTTTAATTTTTATGCATTTTAGTGTAAATATGAGATCTGAGGTCTTTTTGACCCCAGATCTCATATTTAAAAGGTCCTGTCATGCTTTTTTTCTATTACAAGGGATGTTTACAAAAGAACAGTGTAAAATGTAAAATAAAAGGTAAAATAAAAAAGAATTATTTATTTTTTTGAACGTGCCCCGTCCCGCCGAGCTTGCGCGCAGAAGCGAACGCATATGCGAGGAGCACCCGCATATGAAAATGGTGTTCAAACCACACATGTGAGGCATTGCCACGATCATTAGAGTGAGAGCAATAATTCTAGCCCTATACCTCCTCTGTAACTCAAAACATGAAACCTGTAGAATTTTTTAACCACTTGCCGACCGCCTCCAGTAGATATACGCCGGCAGAATGGCACATACAGGCACAGCAACGTACCTATACGTCCCCTCTAACTTCCTGACGTGGGGGTCGCGCGTGCGCCGGCGGCGGCACGCTCGCTACCCTGCTGCCTTCCCCGTGAGTCAGAACGCGAGTCCCGCGGACTCGATTGCCGTGGGGATCCCCGCGATCGTCTCACGGAGGCATAGAGCAGGGAGATGCTTGTGTAAACAAGCATCTCCCTGCTCTGCCTAGTGACAATGACACGGATCTCGGCTCAGTGTACTCGGAGCGGAGATCAGTGTCATGTCACACAGAGCCCAACCCCCCCTCAGTTAGAAACACTCATCAGGGCACACTTAACCCCTTTAGCGCCACCTAGTGCCAGTGTCATTTTCACAGTAACCAGTGTATTTTTATAGCACTGATCGCTGTGAAAATGACAATGGTTCCAAAAATGTGTTAAAAGTGTCTGATGTGTCCGCTATAATGTCTCAGTCATGAAAAAAATCACTGATCGCCGCCTTTACTAGTAAAAAAAAAATAATTAATAAACATGACATAAAACAATCCCCTATTTTGTAAACGCTATAACTTTTGCGGAAACCAATCAATAAACGCTGATTGCGATTTTTTTTACCAAAAATATGTAGAAGAATACGTATCGGCCTAAACTGAGGAAAAAAAAAGGTTTTTTTTATATATTTTTGGGGGATATTTATTATAACAATAAGTAAACAATATTGAATTTTTTTTCAAAATTGTCGCTCTATTTTTGTTTAGAGCTCAAAAAAAAAAAAAAAACGCAAAGGTGATCAAATACCACCAAAAGAAATCTCTATCTGTGGGAAAAAAAGGACGTCAAAAAGGACGTCAATTTTGTTTGGGAGCCACGTCGCACGGCCGCGCAATTGTTAGTTAAAGCGACACAGTGCCGAATCGCAAAAAGGGTCCTGGTCTTTAACCAGCCAAAATGGTACGGGGCTTAAGTGGTTAAACATCGCCTATGGAGATTTTTAAGGGTAAAAGTTTGTCGCCATTCCACGAGTGTTGCAACTTTGAAGCGTGTCATGTTGGGTATCAATTTACTCGGGGTAACATCATCTTTCACAATATATAAAAAAATGGACTAACTTTACTGTTGTCTTTTTTTTTCATTCACAAAAGTGAATTTTTTTTCCCAAAAAAGTGCACTTGTAAGACCGTTGCGCAAATACGGTGTGACAAAAAGTATTGCAACGACCGCCATTTTATTCAGTGTAAGAAAAAAATATATATAATGTTTGGGGGTTCTAAGTAATTTTCTAGCAAAAAAATAAACTGTTTTTAAAGCGGAGTTCCGCCCAAAATTTAAAAAAAGTCAGCAGCTACAAATACTGCAGCTGCTGACTTTTAAAATATGGACACTTACCTGTCCAGGGCACCTGCGATGTCCTCACCCAAAGCCGATCTGTCCTTCAGCTCTCGGATGGAGGCGCCGCCATCTTCGGTAAGGGAATCAGGAAATTAAGCCTTGCAGCTTCACAGCCTGGTTCCCTACTGCGCATGCGCAAGTCGCGCTGCGTATCCTCACTAGTCTCTGCTGTCTTCTGGGATCTGTGTGTCTCCCAGAAGACAACGGGGGGGACTGACAAGGGGCCGGACATGGCGTAGATCACTGCGGAGCCTGCGGCGATCTATTATACAGGTATTAGCTTCCCCCTCCCCCCTGAGAGGTGCCAAATGTGACGACAGAGGAGGGGAGGAATCCGATGAGCGGAAGTTCCATTTCTAGGTGGAACTCCGCTTTAACCACTTCGCGCCTAAGGACGTCCATGGACGTCCTGGATTTTGAGCCGGTATATCTGAATGATGCCTGCAGCTACAGGCATCATTCAGATATCGTTTTTTAGAGCCGGCGATTCTGTGTACCGTAAGAATGATCATAGCGGCAGTTCCGCCGCTTGATCGTTCTTACAGGCGGCGAGAGGGGACATCCCCCCCCTCCCGCCGCCCTCCTGTGCAATCGGTTAGTCGGTGACAGGATCCGCTGGCCCCGGCTTCTTACCATAGAGATTTCCGGTGGACCAGATGGTCGCTGGAGTCTCTATGATCGTTCGGAGGCTGGGCGCGATGTTATGACGTCATGCCCGGCCTCTAAATTCAAATCTTTTTTTTATTATTTCAGGCTTCCCAGCCTAGAGGTGAGATATGGGGTCTTATTGACCCCATATCTCACTGTAAAGAGGACCTGTCATGCTTATTCCTATTACAAGGGATGTTTACATTCCTTGTAATAGGAATAAAAGTGATCTTTTTTTTTTTTTTTTTAAGTGTCAAAGTAAAAAGTTTAAAGTAAAATTAACAATAAATAATAATAATAGAAAAAAATGTAAAGTGCCCCTGTCCCCAGTAGCTCGTACGCAGAAGCGAACGCATACGTAATTCCCGCCCACATATGAAAACGGTGTTCAGAACACACATGTGAGGTATCGCAGCGAAAGTTAGAGCGAGAGTAATAATTCTAGCCCTAGACCTCCTCTGTAACTCAAAACATGTGACCAGTAAAAAAAATTAAAGCGTCGCCCATGAGGATGTTCAAGTACCGAAGTTTGGCGCCATTCCATGAGCGTGTGCAATTTTTAAGGGTGACATGTTAGGTATCTATTTACTAGGCGTAACTTCATCTTTCACATTATGCAAAAAAATTGGGCTAACTTTAATGTTTTAATATTTTTTAATTCATGAAACCGTTTTTTTTTCCAAAAAAATGCGTTTGAAAAATTATTGCGCAAATACCGTGTGAGATAAAAAGTTGCAATGACCGCCATTGTATTCTCTAGGGTCTTTGCTAAAAAAACATATATAGTGTTTGGGGGTTATATGTAATTTTCTAGCAAAAAAATGAGGATTTTTACATGTAGGAGCGAATTGTCAGAATTGGCCCGGGTGCAAAGTGGTTAACTTGTAAACACCAAATCTCAGAAAGAGGCTTAGTCCTTACATAGTTAAAGGAGCAGTGATTTTAATGATGCTTAAAGTGAAAAAATTTAAATTCCATTAAATATAGTTCCCTCAAGCCCCGTACACGCGATCGGATAACCTATGGATTTTCGTCCGATCGATTTGTCCATCGGAAATCCGATGAAACTGTTTTTCATCAGTCTTGACCACACACCATCAGTCAAAAAACCGACCGTTCCAAACGCGATGACGTAAAACACTCCGATGAGCCGAAAAAAATGAAGTTTAATGCTTCTGAGCATGCGTCGACTTGATTCTGAGCATGCGTGGGTTTTTGATCCGATGGACTTGCCCATAGACGATCTGAGTTTTCGATCGGTTTTTTATCCATCGGAAAAATTTAAAACATGTTCTATTTTTTCCAACCGATGGAAAAAAGACCGATGGGTACCATACACGATCGGTTGGTCTGATGAAAACCATCCATCGGACGGTTTTCAACAGTCAAACCGATCGTGTGTACGGGGCTTTAGTCTGCCTGTAAAGTGGCGCATTTGTACCGTGTATAGAACCTGCTGCAGCAAAACTGACATTTATAAAGAAAAAAAAGTGACATTTAAATAGATTTTCCCTGCAAGCTTTCTTTATTTAGTAAACAACAGCTTGGGGCCACAGTTTAATGCACTCGGAACAAGATTAGGATAAATTCTGGTGTCTCTTTGCCAGACTTTGGTTGGAAATAACAACGTTTTGCATCACCGTAAGCAAGCCTTAAGCCCCGTACACACGATCCGAATATCGTACGAAAAATGTCGTCCGAGGAAGAATCGTACGATAATCGGATCGTTAGTACAGAGCTTCGAGAGCCTATCAGGACAGTTCATCCGATATTATTTTATCAGACATGCACGAAAATTTTCCTCGTACGATAACAAATCGTACGATTTTCGTTTAGTCAGTACAGTTGTCGTCCGAAAATACAATACAAATACATTACAACACATGACATCACTTCCGATTTTTTTTTCTGTCGTACGAGAATTTTCGTGACTTTAATAACCTATTTAATTTTACTTGCGACTATTAAGCGAAAAAAGTCGTACGATCTGTTGTACGATATTCGGATTGTGTGTACGGGGCATTATGTGAAGAAGCCAAATTATAGTACACTCAATCCAAGATTAACTATTTTTTGTTAATCTTGGTGTCTCTTTCGCAGACTTTGAATAGAAGAAACAGGTGTGGAAAAATTGGTCTTTGGGTGTTGTTGATGCCTTCACCCGTAACCTTCTAGAGGTACAGTAAGTAGTCTTGATGAAAGCAAGAAATGGACTTGCTGTAAAAAATAAATAAATAAATAAATTGATGCCCCTGTCACTCACTAGTGCAAAATATGGTCTTTGGGTGTTGTTGGTGTCTTCACCCCGTAAACCTTCTAGAGGTACAGTAAGTAGTCTTGATGGAAGCAAGAAATGGACTTGCTGTAAAAAATAAATAAATAAATTGATGCCCCTGTCACTCACTAGTGCAAAATATGGTCTTTGGGTGTTGTTGGTGTCTTCACCCCATAAACCTTCTAGAGGTACAGTAAGTAGTCTTGATGAAAGCAAGAAATGGACTTGCTGTAAAAAATAAATAAATAAATTGATGCCCCTGTCACTCACTAGTGCAAAATATGGTCTTTGGGTGTTGTTGGTGTCTTCACCCCGTAAACCTTCTAGAGGTACAGTAAGTAGTCTTGATGAAAGCAAGAAATGGACTTGCTGTAAAAAATAAATAAATAAATTGATTCCCCTGTTACTCACTAGTGCAAACTATGGTCTTTGGGTGTTGTTGGTGTCTTCACGCCATAAACCTTCTAGAGCACTGGCGCCTAACTCCTGTCCTCAGGACCCACTAACAGGCCAGGTTTGCAAGATATCTGAAATACATCACAGGTGATATAATTTTCTGCTCAGTGATTGCAGTATTCTAGTCTTCATCTCCCCAAGGTAATACCTAAAATCTGGCCTGTTAGTGGTTCTTGAGGACAAGAGTTGAGAACCACTGTTCTAGAGGTAGTCTTGATGAAAGCAAGATTTGGCCTTGCTATAAATGTTATTTAATTTTTTTCTGTCAAAAAGTTGTGGAAAAATTGCTCTTTAGGTGTTATTAGTGCCCTTACCCTGTAACCTTCTAGAGGTAGTCTCCATGAAAGCAAAAATTGGCCTTGATGTAAAAAAAAATAATTTGATACACCTGTCAAACAGGTGCAGAAAAAAATGGTCCTTTGGTGTTAATTGTGCCCATAAAACCTACACCAAAAAATTACTTCAAGATAAAAATCAACACAAAACTAGGCAGTCTTGCAGAGATTTGTGATCCTAATATCACTTAAAGGGGTTGTAAAGGTTTGTGTTTTTTCACCTTAATGCATCCTATGCATTAAGGTGAAAAAACACCTGGCAATGACGGGCCCCCCCGTTTTACTTACCTGAGCCCGTTCACCTGCTCAGCTCATCCCTGACGTCCTCCTCTCCATGGAGTCTCTGCGTTGATTGGATAGACTGATAACAGTGCAGCCATTGGCTCCCGCTGCTGTCAATCAAATCTAATGATGTGGCCGCCGGGGGCGGGACCAAGACGGGCGGGACCAAGACGTCTATGGACGCAGAGTGTATGAGACGGGAGCGCGCCTGCAAGGTTAGCTATTGCGGGGAGGAGCCGCTGTGGGACCCCAGAAGAGGATGATGGAGGCCACTCTGTGCAAAATGAACTGCACAGTGGAGGTAAGTATGATATGTTTGTTATTTTAAAAAAAAAATGAACCTTTACAACCCTTTTAATCAGCGACATCGACACCAGGGGCTTGATAGCTGCTGCTAATCCAGGGATGATTCTTTATTACAAATGTAATCCAGTCAACAGAGTTTGTGGTCAGACACGCTCTTTTATCTGTCGTGAAAATCCAAATCAGCAGAGGGGCAGAGGAGCTGAGCAGAGCGGGAACTGTGTATGTTGTGTGTGTGGTTGCTTGGGTGTGAGTCCGGACAGAACCAACCCCTTCCCCCCCAGACAGGAGAAGCAGCGGCGGGTGACCTGGGGTACTGAGAGCGGTGGCGGGCGTGGGCCATCAGGTGCGGGAGGCACTGAGGACAGTACAAGCGCCAGGAGACCGCGAGGTGACAGGTCCGACCAGGAAGTGGCAGATTAGTGTGCTGCGAACTGGAGGGGGAGAGTGACAGACAGGGGAGCGGAGTGAGCAGAAACAGGCAGGCTGACCAGGGGAGATTAGGCACTGACAAGCCCTACAAGTGTCAGATTGCAGGGGCGTTTTAGCAGGTACGGAGCGATCAAGTCATAACTAACAGAAAAGACTGACTCTATGTAGTGGGGACACTGTGTATTGTTGAGTACTGTGAGTAATCAGAGCATTGTGAGTACCTGAGTATTGTGAATACCTTTGTATTGTGATTACCTGAGTAACCCTCTCTTAAGGTTTGATGTATGTCTTCCTTTACTTCAATGCCTCCAAACCTGCCATAATCCTCCTCCTCCTCTCTCTCCTCTTGTGTGTTCTGTGGCATCACAACAATGGTGTCTGCATAAAGCGAGCCTTGAGAGGAAAGGAAGTCCTCTTCTTCCTCCCGCTGCTTTGCCCCGAGTGCCCTGTCCATAATGCCACGCAGAGCCTGCTCCAGCAGGAACACCAGAGGAATTGTGTCACTGAAGCATGCATTGTCACGGCTCACCATCCTTGTCACCATCTCAAATGGTGACAGTACAGTGCATGCATCCTTTATCAGCAGCCATTGGCATATGGAAAAAAATAAGATTCCCTGAGCCTGCCCTTGTGCCATACTCACACAGGTACTTGTTGACAGCCCTCTGATGCATGACAGCCCTCTGATGCATGTGCAGCTGCTGCAGCATTGCTAAAGTTAAGTTCCACCTGGTGGGCATGTCACAAATTAGGCGGTTTACAGACAGGTGGAATTCCCACTAAATTTCAGCCAACCGTGTGAACACTGGCTGTGTTCGACCGCCTGAAATGGCCACAGACTCTTCTGGCCTGCCTTAGCAGATCTGGCAAATTTGGGTACCTGTTTAAGAAATGCTGCACCACCAAATTGAGGACATGTGCCAGGCATGGCACATGTGTCAACTTTTCCTGTCGAAGGGCAAACAGAAGGTTAGTGCCATTATCGCACACCACCATTCCTTCCTCAAGCTTCTGTGGCGTGAACCACCTCTGGGCCTACCTGTCAGGGCTGTGCTCAGCCCTTCCTTCTCTGTGCTGGCAGCTCAGCTGTCAGCTAATTGCCAGCTCCCATCTCTTCACAGTGATCCACCTGTTGATGATCCTGCTCATCAGCTCTGCCTACTTAAAGCCTTCCAGTTCATTTGCTCTCCGCCTTCGCCTGTGTTAACATCACAAGAGACTTTTTCCTGCGTTCCTGTAGAAGACCTGCTTGACTGACGTTCCCTCTGGCTACAGATCCTGCTTGCTGTACTACTACCTTTATCGCTGGCTCTTGGACATTGGCTTGGCCGACTACCCGATCCGGTTACTGAACTCTGGCTATGTTTTGACTATGCTTACTCTGTTTACCTTTTTTATTTTTATTATTAAACAAGTGTGATTTAACTGTACTTCTGTCTCGGTCTGATTCATGGTTTCTGACAGTAGGCGAAGGCCATGAATTCAGAAGATGCAGCCAATCCACTTGTTGGTAATATTTTTTCCAGATTGGATGACCTGGATCACCACATGGATCAGTTTGCCTGGGCGATACAGACGCTCCTGAGTTGCACGGCTCGTCTAGAATCTTCCACTGTGGCCTCTCCAGTAGTCTCTGTGCAGGCACCCGCCTTGAGTATTACCTCTATAAGAGGTATGTCTGGTTCCGCTCCGCTTCCCCAGCGATTTGGGGGTGATACAGTTCAGTGCAGGGGGTTTCTAAACCAGGTTGAGATATACTTTGAGATGCTGCCCCAGGCGTTTCCCACTGACAGAACCAAAGTGGGTTTTGTGATATCTTTGCTTTCTGACAGAGCCTGGGCAAACCCTCTATGGGAGACGCAAAAACTCGTGGTCCTGAGTTACCCAGAATTTGTGGCTTCCTTCAAAAGGGTATTTGACGTTCCCGCACGCTCCGCTTCTGCTGCCAAGTGCCTCATGTCCATCAAACAGAGTACGAGGATGGTTGCCGATTACGTCATTCAATTCCGTACTCTGGCAGCAGAGGTTGCTTGGAACAATGAGGCCCTCATAGCTGCTTTTTCTCATGGTCTCTCGGATAGCCACTGAGCTGGAGAAGTATATCACATTTGCCATGACTCCAGACTCAGAGAGAGATTCTCTCTTAAGGAGCGCTTGCGGAAGCCTCCTGTACAGTTGTCTCTGAGCTTTACAGTCCCACCCTTGCCTCCCTCACCTCCCATGCCTCCTGGTACCGAGTCGGTCTGTGAAGATGAACCCATGCACTTGAGTTTCACGCGTCTCTCTGCAGACGAGAGAGCCCATAGGAGGAGGGAGAGATTGTGCTTTTATTGTGGCCAGGCTGGTCACTTTTTGAAGTCTTGTCCTACCCGTCCAGGGAACGCCCGAACCTTGAGGTCCTGTCACGGACAGACCTTAGGTGGCATTGTTTCGTCTCCAGTTTCCCAGAAGAATAAGCCCCTGGTTTCGGTTACCCTGTCGTGGGCTGAGTAGTCTGTCGAGATACAGGCTCTAAATGACTCCGGGGCTGCATGCCTGTTTATTGATGCTGCCTTTGTATCAAAGCACTCGATTCCGCTGCATCTGCGTGACACTCCATTTGCCATTGAGGCTCTTGACGGGAGACCTCTACAGCCTGCCCATGTGACTCATGAGACTGTTCCGTTGTCCATGGCTGTAGGGGCTCTTCACAATGAGATAATCCAATTCCAAGTTATTTCCTCACCTAAGTTTCCACTGGTTATTGGTTATCCTTGGTTACAGAGGCACAACCCCTTTTTTGATTGACTCTGTGCTGAGGTTCTGTCCTGGTCACCACAATGCAGTAAGAGTTGCTTTCAAAAGGTAGCCAAGGTCCTGTGCACCTCTTCACTCTCCTCCCTGCCCAGGGGCATCGGAACAGGACAGGCAAACCAAGCAGCTGCTTGGGGCCCCGACTTGTCCTGGGGCCCTAGCAGAGGGCAGCACAGCACAGCAGAAAGAGGAGCCAGAGGACTCGAGGAGGCAGCACGGGTGGAGGAGGTAAGACATTCCCCCCCTACATATCCACTGTAATACTGTGCCATCTGCCCCCCCCTCCCACGATCGGTCCCCCCCTCCCACGATTGGCCCCCCTCCCACGAAAGTCTATCGTTCTTTTATAACATTCTTTGTCTGTTACATAACTTGTACTGTCATTTATCAATGTAAAAATCCTTAATGTCTTTCTTGTTTTAAATTTCTTGTTAGTCTACATGCTATGCTCCTGAAGAAGTGTGACTGCACGCGGAACTTGTCAAGCGAATGTAACATCATATTCAACAACTCCTAACGCCTTACTCCTACCTCATTTATCCCTTGGAATGTGTACTGTATGGAATAATTTTGTAATTCTTTTATCATCCCATTGAGGGCTATGGTTTCTTTATATAATGGCGGTATTGTTGTATCGATCTAATGATGTGGGCTTTTTTAACAAGGTTGTTTATATCATTATCTATGCTCAATAAATGTATACTTTTTTAACAAATTTTTGTAGTACTGTGCCTAAAAAGTCCAAGTCCCAAATATCTTCCATTATTCAATAATTTCAGGATGTGGCACATTATTATCTATGTTGTTATCCACAGATACCACTCTGTGCTGTGATACAACATCTTTATTTGTACGTATCTCTAATGTGTTTTATGTCTCCTTATTGAAACCTTTGGTCTGCAACCGTTTTACCACCTCGGTGCCACGTCTTCACCCTATACAGGTTGAGAACCATGAGGAGTATGAAGTACAGTCCATTGTTGACTCCCGTAGGTTCCGTAGGCGCATACAGTACCTGGTGCATTGAAAGGGGTACAGTCCGGAGGTACGCTCTTGGGTCCCATCCTCGGACGTACATGCCCCTGTCCTCCTCCGTGATTTCCATAGACGTTTTTCCCTCAAGCCCAGTGGTCCTCCGAGGGGGAGGGGTCGTTGAGGAGGGGAAACTGTCAGGGCTGGGCTTAGCCCTTCCTTCTCTGTGCTGGCAGCTCAGCTGTCAGCTAATTGCCAGCTCCCATCTCTCCACAGTGATCCACCTGTTGATGATCCTGCTCATTAGCTCTGCCTACTTAAAGCCTTCCAGTTCATTTGCTCTCCGCCTTTGCCTGTGTTAACATCACAAGAGACTTTCTCCTGCGTTCCTGTAGAAGACCTGCTTGACTGACGTTCCCTCTGGCTACAGATCCTGCTTGCTGTACTACTACCTTTATCGCTGGCTTGGCAGACTACCTGATCCGGTTACTGAACTCTGGCTATGTTTTGACTACGCTTACTCTGTTTACCTTTTTATTTTTAATATTAAACAAGTGTGATTTAACTGTACTTCTGTCTCGGTCTGATTCATGGTTTCTGACACTACCTTTGCAGAGCTGAAATCTCTGCTCCAGTGTGTCTCTTGTCCCCTAGACAAACCAGATGAAGCACTGCATGTCATCTTTTAGCCTGAGTTGTTCAATGGCTACTTGAATGCTTGGTTCATAGTTCAATCCAGCAGAGTAGGGCATGGAGGAGGAGGAGGAGGGGTGGAGCTGACCGATCTCGCATCATCACCACCAGCTGTATGGAGACATTGGCGGCAAAACAAGCTCCAGCACTGAGCCCTGTCCTGCATCCTTCCTAGTAGCAAGCAGAGTTACTCAGTGTGCTGGGTATCGTCCCTGACCATGCTTGCTGGACCACAAGTCAGCAGTAAGGTGGACCTTGCGGCTGACTGCCTTGCCCAACTATGCCAAAATATTGTCTTCCATGTTATGAAGGAATGGCCTTAAGTGAAAATAAATAGCAACTGGGAACCTTCCATTGTGGTACAGCATATTCTGCAAATTTATGGAAGGGGTCAGAATCCACCAGATGGAAAGCAGGAGTTGTAAAGCCAGCATTTTTGACAAACTGGAATTTAGATGCTGGGCATGTGGGTGGCAGGGAGTGTATTTTTATTTTTCTAAGCAGTAGCTGGAGCAGAGAAATTTGCCTGCTATACTCTGCAGCTGGTGGTATGCTGCTGGCAGACGTGTTGCAAGGACCTGTGACACCCCTTGCCATACCATCATCCCTTTCAGTGGAGGCTGCTGAGAGGTCATGAGATTTAGCTGGAATACACATGAGAGGTGAGGAGTAAGGAGGGGAAGAATTTGGTCCCTTATGTGTGTCTTTCAGGTGCTCTTGCCAAGGGGCTGAGTGGTGGGAGGTTAAATGCCTTGTCAAGAATGTTTTACCCAAATGGCTGGTGTTTTTGCCACCCTTGATCTGCTTGTGGCAGAGATTGAAAATTGCAACAGTGCTATCGGCTGCACATGTGCTGAAAAAGGTCCACACAGCTAAGCTGTGGGAAGTGGGCCTGGAGATAACAGCTCCACAATCTGATTGCATAGGATGGCTGCTCTCTACTCTTCCATGATGCCTGCCTCTGGAGGACATCCTGCTGCATTGAGGGGACACTGATCAGGCTGCATTGAGGGGACACTGATGAGGCTGCATTGAGGGGACACTGATCAGACTGCATTGAGGAGACACTAGTCAGGCTGCATTGAGGGGACACTAATCAGGCTGCATTGGGGGACACTGATAAGGCTGCATTGAGGGGACACTGACCAGACTGCATTGAGGGGACATTCATCATGCTACGTTGATGGGAACTGGTGAGGCTGCGCTTATAGGAACTGATCAGGCTGCATTAATGGGCACTGGTGAGGCTGCATTGATCGGCACTGGTGAGGCTGCATTGAGGGGCACTGGTGAGGCTGCATTAAGGGGCACTGGTGAGGCTGCATTGAGAGGCACTGGTGAGGCTGCATTGAGGGGCACTGGTGAGGCTGCATTAATGGGCACTGGTGAGAATGCATTGAGGGGCACTGGTGAGGCTGCATTAATGGGCACTGGTGAGGCAGCATTAATGGGCACTGGTGGGGCTGCATTACTAGGCACTGTTGAGGCTGTATTAATGGGCACTGATGAGGCTGCATTGATGGGCACTGACAAGGCTGCATTGATGGGCACTGAGGAGGGCTATTTCTAACATAGACTCTCAAATGGACACAGAGAGGACACACACGCCTGCAACATCATTATGAGTTGCGCCACGTGCCTCCACACACTGTGCCTGCTGCAAACCTAGTTCTACCGTTCCGGATACAGCAAAAGCTGCCACCTCCCTCCAAGTCCCTCCCTTGCCTCGACAAACAGTGCCCGGAACAGCAGAAGAGGATAGGACACAACAGCCAGCCACAGCAGGGCAAGGGAGCCAGCCAGCTAGCCACCCACAGCAGGGCCAGGGTGCCAGCCAACCACCCACGATGACCCACCCACAGCAGGGCCAAGGTGCCAATCAGCCACTCACGGTGACCCACCCACAGCAGGGCCAGGGTGCCAGCCAGCAACCCTTGGTGACCCACCCACACCAGGGAGCCAGCCAGCCACAGCAGGGTGCCAGCCAGCCACCCACAGAGGACGCGGGAACCAGCCACAGCTACAGTACCCATAGTTAAGGTAAGAGGAGCGCTACACAGTGCCTATTTTATTTCTACTTTGTGAGAGGTTGGGGCAGGGGTGAGAGTCATGGCACAAAGAGGGGATCCCGTGAGGGCCAGAGTGAATGAAGGTGTTCACTGTACACTCTGTTAGAAGGAGGCCCCCCTCCAGGACCCATTATACTCCTTTGTAGTCTCTAATGGGTCCGGAAGGGGGGTCTCTCGCTAACAGAGGCTCTCTAATGGACACTGTTAGAGAGAGACCCCCCTCCAGGTCCCATTAGACTCAGTTGTAGACTCTAATGGGGCCTGGAGGGGATGCTTTATAACAGACCGTGTACTGGACACTGTTAGAGAGAGACCCCCCCCTCCAGGTCCCATTAAAAAAAAAAGGCAGCAAAATGTAGGGGCGGGGTCTAGGGCGGGATCAGGGGCGGAGCCTGACAGGGGGCCCTTGCTTTATTTAGTCCGGGAGCCCTGAGTGTTGTCAGTCCGCCCCTGCCAGTAAGCACAAGTTAAAGTGTGCAGAATGGTGCTCGCTGGTGTGCATTGTACATGCGTGCCGTGTTGTAGAACACATCTCAATGCTTGCTTTTTTATTTATTTTTATCTCTTATCTCTTTTATCTTTATTAAACATGACAGTCCATTTACCTCCATGTGCTGGTGTGAGCTTAAATAACAGGACAGGAGGCAATCCGTTGGGCAACACTGCCCAAACAAGGCTGGTGTGAATGAGCTATTACTGCATTCTGCAGGGTAGGGGGATCCTGTAAATACCTCATAGATTATTATATATTTTCTATGATATAATATATGCCAGTGATTACTGCTTAGTATGCTTCTTATTGCCTGCTCTCGCCACTTATTAAATGTCCGAGAACCAGAAGAATGAAGAAAGCCTTTGTGCTTGTAACTTGATGCTGATGGCAGTTGGCAGCTGCAGGTCCCACAATAAAGGGCAGTCTGTGTCCCAGGGCTGTGACAGGTGTTCAGGCTACTGCCTCGCTCTGGGGGGATTATACGGACTTAATATATGAGACCCCCTAACTACACATCCCTTTCATAAGAAGATGCTCATTGAAATTGCCTGAATTATGTATTTAGTTCTAAAGATGACTCCTCGTTAAAAGAAAAGGCAAACTACAATAAGTTAGCGCAGAAAGTGTGATTAATGTCTTTTTTACAAGTCTGTACGTGTGCATAAATTTGTCGCCTTTCTGCCCAAGTACAAACCACCCATTTATTACAACCGTATAAAAAGGTGATGTAAAATGGTTCTTTCTTTAGTGTCTGATTCAATAGTTTATGAATGGTTGGATGGCTGCACACTCAAAACTTTGCAGTATAGTTTATATTTTAAAGAATATCTAAACCCAAGAGCAAAAACTTGATAAATTGCAGCAAACTAGTATTTCGATGTGATGGCTGCATTTGTTTCTTTTTCATTTTTTTCTGCCTTTATTTTAACGCCTGGTGATCCTGCCAGTAACACATGCTCACTCACCATACTGTATGTACCATGTCTATGGAGTTGTATAAAGCATTGCCAGCCTTAGACAAGACTACAGAAACCTTCTCCTCTCCTATTCTGCATAAAATAGAGGAGAGGAATTCTGTAGTCCTCAGGAAAGAATATAACTGATAACAGTGCAGCACAGGCAGCAAGTACAGAAAGTTATCAGCACACAAGATTTCTGGCAGGATCAACAGGTATTTTGCACTTACGGAACAGATATAACAAAATATTTTTTTAATTATATATTTAGCAAACCAAAAGTTAGCAAAGAAATACATTTTGGTAGGATGCATGGCTGTATTAAAGCAGACTTAAACTCAGGGAGACTAGGTTCATTAATGGACCCACAGCGGTCTCCTATTTTAGTACATATATTCAGTGGCGTATATAACATATCTGGCACCCAGGGGTGGTTCATTTTCTAAACTTCCCCCCTATGAAAAAAATATTTTGCTGCAATAAATCGGCACATTCAGTAAGCCAAGCCAAATTGTGGGTGTGGTTAAATTGCAATAACAGTGGGAAGGGCTGAAAGGGGCATGGTTAAAAAAAACCTGAGCCACTGTATACACAGCACACGTATGCCACAGAACTTTTACCTAAAAAAAAAAAAAATGCTTTAACTGCTTCCCGCCCATGGGACGTCATATGTCATATGACGTCCTGGACTTGAAGGGACTTGATTCCCTACAATGTAAAAGTTTAGCAGCTGATTAGCTACTGGATTTCTTTTACAGGCAGCAGGAGGGGACACACCCCCCCCCCCTGCTCACTGGAGCCTCTCCGGGCTCTCCGATCACACAGGATCCAGCGATGCCATCAGGTTACCACAGAGCTGGCCATAGACCAGATGGTCCCCGGCCACCTCTGTGATTCTGCGAGGCCAGAAGCGATGTCGTGGCGTTACTTCCGGCTCTGCCATTTTTTTCCCTGCAAAACAGAGATCAAAGTTTTTTTTTTCTTTATCTCATGCTTTAAAGGGTAGAGAAGGGATCTGGACCCCAGATTTCTCCATAAAGAGGACCTGTCATGCCTTATTCCTATCACAATGGATGTTTACATTTTTTGTGATAGGGGAAAAAAATGATAACAAAAATTAGAGGGACAGTGTAAAAATAAAAAAATGTAATAAAAACGTTTTTAAAGCGCCCCCCCCCCCCCCCGTACCCTCATGCTCACACAGAAGTGAATGCATACGTAGGTCACGCCTGCATATATAAACGGTGTTTGCACCACACATGTGCGGTATTGCCCCGAACGTTATAGCGAGAGCAATAATTCTGGTGCCAGACCTCTTCTGTAACTCTAAACTGGTAACCTGTAAACATGTTAAAGCGTTGTCTATGGAGATTTTTAAGCATCATAGTTTGATGCCATTCCACAAGTGTGCACAATTTTAAAGTGGTTGTAAACCCTTTGAAAAAAATGTAATTAAAAAAAACCCTGCAAGACAAAGGCATAATGAGCTGGTATGTAGCTGAGTAGCCGTGTATGGCAACCAATAAGCTGGAGTTCAACTTCGATTTGTTAGCATATCTAAATCCCAGTACACCGAACACTCCTTTCCCACCAGATTAACAATGCAGCTCTCCAATGGTGCCCCCGGTGCGCCTTCATCCAGAGTGGAGGCACCATAATATATCTGGTGTGTTACTGGCCAGATCACCAGGTGAAAACAGAGGAGAAAAAGCCTGAAAATGGAAAACATCTAATGATTAATAAGCAGCAATATATTATATTTCTGGTTTTGGGTTTAACTGCTTTAAGCTTTGAAAATGAAAGAAGCCAACGAGTTACAATGCACTTCTGCTCCAGATTCTGGCTGCTCCACTTTTGACTAGATTATCTCTATACTTCCACTTGTCCTTTGTGTTTCTGTCATTATTTTAATACTTATATGAGGTTTCCGATTTTTAAGTGTGTTTCCACTTTTGTAGTCAAATTTGAGAAAACCTCACTACATGTTTATGTGTTCCCATTCACAGAGCATACCTTAAAAAAAATATATATATATATTTCTTACCAGTTAGAGGTTCCTGAGGAGAAGGTGTCATGGCTGACTGCAAACATTTCTCAGCCAGCTCAGTGTGGTCTGTCCCAAAATCTGGGCTGGGGTCAGACTGAGTCCAGTTCTCTACAACATACAATGGAGAAGTCCAGCTTCTAAACTTCTAGAGTAAGTCTGCAGCCTGCAGTTCTTAGTTTCCCTCTTCCTCTTCTCACAAGAGACTCAGGTAGCAGTGGGAGCTATTGGCTCCTGCTGCTGTCAGTCAAATCCTGTGAGGATGAAGCGGGGTGTGTGGACACACATTGCCTGGCTTGGGAGTGTGCCCAGCTTGCTATGGGGCACACAAGGAGGAGAGGAGAGCACTGATGGGGAACTGAAAAAGAGCAGGTAAGGTCTGTGCAATAGTATTGCACAGAGCAGGCAAGTATACTCTCTTTTTTATTTTAATAAAAAAATAAAAATAATTAGCAATTTTCAACCTATTTAAGAAGGACAGTGTTCAACTCTATTACAAATGAAAAGATACTGTACCTGCCTCCAGACAGGGTTAATTTGGGTGCATTCATACTATGTGAGGATGAATATACTGCCTGCATCCAAGTCGATCACTTTGCTTGAGCAATTTGTTAGACCTTTTGGGAAGAAATAATAATATCATTTTAATTTTTATATATCATGAGCCCCTTGAGAATGGTGAAAAAAGGATCTGCGTTTGATGGCACAGTGGCTGCGTTTGATGGCACAGTGGCTGCGTTTGATGGTACAGTGGCTGCGTTTAATGGCACAGTGGCTGTGTTTGATGGCACAGTGGCTGTGTTTGATGGCACAGTGGCTGCGTTTAATGGCACAGTGGCTGTGTTTGATGGCACAGTGGCAGCCTTTGATGGCGGCGTTTGATGGGCACAGTGGCAGCGTTTGATGGGCACAGTGGCTGCATTGGATGGGCACAGTGGCAGTTTTTGATGGCACAGTGGCTGCGTTTGATGGACACAGTGGCTGCGTTTGATGGCACAGTAGCTGCGTTTGATGGCACAGTGGCTGCGTTTGATTGCACAGTGGCTGCGTTTGATGGTCAAGTGGCTGCGTTTGATGGCACAGTGGCTGCGTTTGATGGGCACAGTGGCTGCATTTGATGGCACAGTGGCTGCCTTTGATGGGCACAGTGGCAGTGTTTGATGGCACAGTGGCTGCGTTTGATGGGCACAGGGGCTGCGTTTGATGGGCACAGTGGCTGCGGTTGATGGTACAGTGGTGGCATTTGATGGCACACTGAGGCTGCAATTGGTGGGGGGGGTTTCAGAATTTTTCAGTTTGTTTGCGCCCCCCCCCCCAAAAAAAATTAAGCACCAGCCGCCACTGACCAGTAGTCTAGGCTTGCTTGGCCTATAGTAAAGGGGACTGCTATAGTAGACGCTACACTAAGCTACATTCTCTGACCACTCATATAGAGGCGGTCATTGCAGTACATTAGTTTTGACACAATTGGTTGATTTGTGTGATACACAAGATACAATGAGGTTGATTTACTAAAACTGGAGTGTGCAAAATCTGGTGTAGCGCTGCATAGAATCCAATCAGCTTCTAGTTTTTTTTTTGTCAAACCTTAAAGTGGTTGTAAACCCTCCCCTGGAAGTTACACCTACAGGTAAGCCTAGATTAAGGCTTACCTGTAGGTGTTTGCAATATCTCCAATATCTCCTAAACCTACACTGAGATATTTGCTGAAAGGTATACACCGTTGTCTATGGCGCATGCGCGCTGTAGACAACAGGGCTGGTGCAGTGAAAAGCCCATTCATAAAACCGGCAACGCCGGTTTTGACGGCTCCCGCGCGCGGGCGCGGAGTGACGTCTTTGCCGCTCCGGCCAATCACAGCGCTGAAGCGGCGATACCCGGAAGACACCTTCCGTCAAGATGACTGCGGCCGGAGGGGAAGACGTGGATGGTTTCTGGGGCTTCGATCTAAGGTAAGTACTGCATAATGAGCTAGTATGCTAGTCATACTAGCTCATTATGGCTTTGTCTTGCAGATGGTTAGTTTTTAAAAAAAAAATATTTATGGGTTTACAACCACTTTAATTGAACAAGCTGAAGCTAGAAACATAGAATCAAAGAAACATAGAAAAAGTGACAGCAGAAAAAAAAACAAGTGGTCCATCGAGTCTGCCCGTTTTTTTATACATGTTTTGTATTTTACTTTTTTGTACTTTGTTTTTCGTTATTTATTTTTTTAAGTTACCGTATATACTCGAGTATAAGCCGAGTTTTTAAGCACAATTTTTTGTGCTGAAAATGCCCCCCTCGGCTTATACTCGAGTCACCTTTTTGCGCCTGATCTGCCGGAGTTTGGGGAGCCGGTACCGGCCGGCCGTAGGTCCCCTGGACCCCAAACTTGGCACACATATAGCCCCACTCTTCCTCTATAAGTGTGCAAAGTTTCTTGTCCCGGAGACCTACGGCCGGGGAGCACCGATTTTTCAAAACCCGGCACCCCTTCCATAGACTCCCATGTTAAACGGTAATTTCTCTGGTGACTTTGGGGACCCAATACCGGCCAGTCGTAGGTTCTCTGGACCCCAATCTTGGCACACATGTAGCCCCACTCTTCCTCTACAGGTTTGCAAAGTTTCTTGTCCGGGGGTCCTATGGCCGGGGAGCACCAATTTTTCAAAGCCGGGCACCCCTTCCATAGACTCCCATGTTAAACGTCAGTCTAGTCATGGACACAGTGAGGCAAAGTGAGGCACACCCTAGGCTTATACTCGAGTCAATAAGTTTTCCCAGTTTTTGTGGTAAAATTAGGTGCCTCGGCTTATATTCGGGTCGGCTTATACTTGAGTATATACGGTAAAAGCTGATTAGCTACCCTGCATAGCTGCACTAGATTTTGCACTCTCCAGTTTTAGTAAATCAATCCCAATGTTTATTATGTAATCAGTCCAAGCAGTGTAAAAGTCTGATGCATGTGGTATCGCCATATCTGGAAGAGTAGTAGATTGTATTTTGGAGTGAAATTCTAAGTATGTCTGTGCTATGTGTGACAAATATCTTATTAAATTGACAACTTTGTGTAAAAATTTTGAATTTCATTTTCTTTCCTCATTTTCCAAAAACGTGGTAAAAAAAGTCTTCAATAGTTTCACTATGCCTTTTAAAATAGACTTTTTTTTTTCAGTTTTTCGGGTCATTCGTTATGATCAAAATTCGAAAATTCGAAAATTCGTAATTCATAAATTCAAAAATTCATAAATTCGAGAATTCTGAAATCCGAAAGAAATCCAACAATTCGAAAATTCAGAAACTCGAAAATCCGAAAATTAGAAAATGCTAAAATAAGAAAGAAAATTCGAAAGAACGAAAATCTGAAAATCTGAAATAATAACTAACTAATAATAACTAACTATTAAATTATAGGTATTGGAATTTCCTTTCAAATTTGGCTGTTAGTGAATGTAACGAATACGAATTTATCAGAATTTATGAATTATCCAAAATAACGAATGCCGCATCTAAACGAATGGAACATAACAAATTAATAATAATAAATAATAATAATAAAAAGTTTTTATTATTATTATTTATTATTATTATTTTGTTATGTTGCATTAGTTTGGATGCGGCATTCATTATTTTGGATAATTCGTAACTTTGGATAAATTCATATTCATTACGTTCACTAACAGACAAATTTGAAAGCAAATTCCAATACCTATAATTTAATAATTTAATAGTTAGTTATTATTAGTTAGTTAGTTATTTACGATTTTCAAATTTTTGGGTTTTCTCATTTTCATTCTTATTTTCAGATTTTCGTTCTTTTGAATTTCTGGATTTTCATTCTTATTTCTGGATTTTCGAATTTCTGAATTTTGCATTTTCAAATTTCCGAATCTTCGAATTTCCGAATTTTCAAAATTTAGATTTTCACATTTCTGAATTTCCAAATTTTCACATTTCAGAAACAATCGTTAAGTGGGTTTTCGTTAATTTTAATATTTCCAAAATAACGAATTTGTCTAATTTAGTTGAAAAACTAATTTGGAACAAAACTAATTGCACATGTCCATAAAAGATACTGTGAGGTGTACTCTCCAAAATGTGGTGTGGTATTAGAGAGATTATACTCATGTGGCAGGTGCTTTTTCAATGAGTTACGCCAGTCCAAACTGTATTTAAGAGCATGGCAGCCCACTTTTCCTAACCACTTCCCGCTCGGTCAATAGCATATTGACGTCCGGGAAGTGGTTCTGTTATCTTGACTGGGCGTCATATGACGTCCAACAGGATAACATGCCGGCGTGCAGCGCGACGATCGCGAGTGCGGCATGTCAGTCTGACACCCCGCATCCCTGATTGTGGTAAGATGCCTCTGTCAGAGGCTTCTTGCCACGTGATCAGCTGTAAACAGCATTTCCTTGGTTCGCGCTGACAGGGAGAGACGATCGGCAGCCCTCCCTGTCAGAGGGGGGGTCTGTGCTGATAATCAGCTCATTGATTATCAACACAGCCCCCTGAAATGTAGCAATCACCTGCCAATCAGTGCCCAGCAATGTACAAAAATAAAATTCTGCCAGTGCCCACCACAGTGCCAATCAGTACCTCATCATAAGTGCTGCCCATCAGTGCCACCTGTCAGTGCCACCTGTCAGTGCCAATCAGTACCGCCTATCAGTGCCCATCAGTGCCGCCTGTCGGTGCCTATCAGTGCCGCCTGTCAGTGCCTATCAGTGCCGCCTGTCAGTGCCCATCACAGCCGCCTGTCAGTGCCCATCAGTGCCGCCTGTCAGTGGCCATCAGTGCCACCTATCAGTGCCACATATCAGTGCCCATCAGTGCTGCATATAAGTGCCGCCTATTGGTGCCCATCAGTGCTGCATATCAGTGCCCATCAATTCCACATATCAGTGCCTCCTCATAAGTGCCCAGCAGTGCCACTTTATCAGTGCCAACTCATCAGTGCCCATCAGTGCCGCCTCATCAGTTCCCATCAGTGCCGCCTCATCAGTGCCAGTCAGTGAAGGGGAAAACAAAATTGTATGACAGAAACTAAAAAAAAACATTTTTTTTTCAAAAAAATTGGTCCTTTTTAGTTTATTTAACAAAAAAGAAAAACCGCAGAGGTGATCAAATACCACCAAAAGAAAGCTCTATTTGTGGGAAGAAAATTATAACAATTTAGTTTGGGTACAGTGTTGCATGACCGCGCAATTGTCATTCAAAGTGTGACAGCACTGAAAGCTGAAAATTGTCCTGGGCAGGAAGGGGCGTAAGTGCATGGTATTGAAGTGGTTAAATAAAATGGAAAGTTCACATAGACATCAGTTGCCCACACAGGGGATTTTCCACATCAATACGAACAAACAAAAATACAGAGCCACTTGGCTCCCTTGTTGGCAGCACTCCTGCTCTTCTTACCAGTCCCTCTGACTGTGTTGTTCAGCTCTGCCGGTTCCTTTGGCTCCCTTAGCCTGTAATCACAAATTCACAATGTCCTAGGGGTTCTCCTGACACCCTGATAGGAGCCTTCCTGACTCCTGGAATGAGACCTCCTATCTCCTGGCTGCTGGCTGGGGCACTTCTGACCCCTGGTTGGGTCCTCCTGTCTCTTGGCTCCTGTCTGGGGCTTCTCTGACTCCTGGTTAAGACCTTCTGTCTCCCACACTGGGAGCTGTCTCCAGACTGGGAGCTCTGAGCTATCCTCAAGCTTGCATATATAACGACCCTGTACACCAGTGTACTCAGACAGGTTGCAGGCACGTGGTAAAGCTCAAACACAGGATTAAAAGCTCAGATCCATAACTACAGAATTCAGAGAAAACCAAGAACACAGCTTTCTCCACTCAGAAATGCTAGTCCAGAACCCCGCATTAACCCATGATGTGAATCCTATGTCATTTTCACAGGGTCTCACTCTGTCACAGTGGTAATTTTGTTGCTGTTTCTACTGTCCTGCTGCTCCAGGGCCTCCAAAAATGTAATAGGTGTTCAGGAAATTAGATGCAAATGTATGTCCCTAGAATCCTGAAGATGCTCCTTGGGTTTTGGGCCTCACACATGATATCACCACACTCAGAAGGAGTAGCAGAATATGTTTTAGGATGTAATTCTAAGTAAGCCTTTGCTGTGTGTTAGAAATATCTTATTAATTGAACGACTTCGTGTAAAAAGATAAAATATTCTGCATTTTCCAAAAATTTGTGTAAAAAAATTAAGGCTTCAAAAGACCCGCCATGCTTTATGTACAAAAATGGGGATCACGGATAAACAGAGCAGATTGGTTATGCAGGGAGTAGGAAGGGGGAACCAGGACTGGGATCAGATACAAGGGGAGAAGAAATAAGGTAGCAGGGTACAAGATGCAGGGCAAGAGCAAGATCAGGAGCAGAATAGGGGACACACAGGGGTTGATTTACTAAAGAAAAATCCACTTTGCACTTGAAAGTGCACATGAAAGTGCAGTCGCTGTAGATCGCTGTAAATCTAAGGGGAAGATCTGAAATTAGGGGAAGCTCTGCTGATTTTATCATCCAATCATGTGCAAGCTAAAATGCTGTTTTTTATTTTCCTTGCATGTCCCCCTCAGAACTACAGCATCTGCACTTCCATGTGTGCACTTTCAGTGCACTTGTAAGTGCAAAAGTGGATTTTCCTTTAGTAAATCAACCCCACAGTATCTGTCAGCAAGCAAAATACTGGAGCAAGGTGTGTATACACTATTGAATGTGAAGTATGCTTCTATGGAACTTTGGTAGCCAAAGAAGTGCTAAACGAGAAAAGGTTTTCTTCATCTCTCTAATTCTCCATGGCAGTGAGATCTCTGCAGTTGAGTTCCCAGGTCTATGCACCTGCTGCAGCAATTATGAGGGGGTTTCAACTAACACTGTTGGAGTCCCCTGTAAATCCACCAAGACCTTTGAATATAAAGGCAAAGACATTTGTTAAAGCTCAATGAATAATTATGGAGGCCTCTACTCTTCATGTATTATGGCAGTAATGAAGCAAACTAGCCAGATATCTGCCACTTTGGGGATTCATTATGTCAAGGCATAAATACAACACTCCTCCCCCCATCCCCCCAAATGTTTAAGGACTGGTGGCCTTCTGCTGTTTGCATTCAGTAACATGAAGCTCATCCAGATAGCCCCTCTCTTCAAAGCCTACAGTATTACCTAATTTGAATGGGAACATTAGCCTTTAAAGAAAATGGTCTATATACATCAGTTTCTCTAAGCCGAACTCCTGTTATGTACTTGTTGAAAAAAAAGTATGAATGTATTTTTATATAAAAAGACCTATATAGTCAGCAACCATTGGTTGCACCCTCAGCCAATAAGGTTTAGGGTTAGCTTGCTTCTTGGATTTTAAGAATTCCATATTGGCATTGGAACCAATATATACAGTAGGCTCCATGTACACTGAAGCTGATAAACTGCAGTTTATTGGCGTTTTGGCGTTTTTTTAAAAAGCCCATTAACTGCACTCTATGTTAGCCTATGTGTTCATGTACACATGGACGTTTTTTAGCGTTAATGAGCAGTGGAGTTAATGGGCTTTTTTCTGAACGCAAGAAATTTGCGTTCAAAGTGCCGTTTTTCGGCGGGAAAAAACGCAAAACGCTGAAAAACGTGAATAAATGCTCTAAAACGCAGGTTGCCAGCGTTTTTTAGTGTTTTTTGATCCATTGAAAAAAAAAAAATCTAAAAGAGGCTAACACTGAAAAACGCTAATAAACGCTAGTAAAAAACGCTGATAAAAGCTATATTTTAAAGCAGCTTTTTCTGCCAGAAATCTGGCGTTCAAAACGACCGTTTTTGAGCTTCTGGGTACATGGAGCATATAAGTGAAACGCTGCTGATATTAATTTGATTAATCGTTGAAATATGGTTGTGACTACAGACTGTATCAGTGATATTAAGTGTTAAGTTATGTGATCAGTTTGCATGATGACTATCACACAGTGATGTGTTTCATCTTTGCTTAATCATTGCTTTTAATACAAAATGTAATATCAAACTATACCTGATTTGATATTAATATGTAATTATTATTAATTGTAAATTTTCTTTAGATTGTATTTGCTTTGTTTATCACCTGTTTATACATCCACTATTTCCAGTTAAAAAAAAATACAAGCCAAGTAGGGTGATTTAATGATGAATTAATGATATAAAAATACCTAATTGGAACTGCACATATGTTTGTGACATCATCTTGACCATTACTATTACAATTAGGTATGAATTTAATTTAACAAAGGTTTGGCAAATCCTGTTTGAAATTTGATGAACCTGGACTTTTTACAGTACACTGCATTTGGAGACGGCAAGTGTACATGTCATTTGGAGCCAACAAATGTTCAATCCGGCAACTTTTGTTTATATTCTGCTGTCAGTGGGGATACCCCGCTGACAGCAGAAATTAGTCACTGGTTGTTAAGGACTCCAGCTGGAGGACATAAAAAAACGGATGTAAAAACGGATGAAAAACTGATGTAAACTGATGAAAAACCAATGTAAACTGTTAAAAAAAATCTGATGAAAAACGAATGTAAACTGAATCTGTTTTTTCTTTAAAAAAAGGTGACTGAATTGATGAAGTAGGCGGACTGCCCGTGTGAAAGGGGCCTAGCAGTGAATGTGGTTTTCGATTTGGAAAAATCCTATATACTACTGTATGTACTGTAATGGAACCTGTTTAGTAAGGAAGTTCCTCAAATACCAGGTCTTAATGAATGACCAAAAGGAATGTTCTGACAAACATCTTTTCAGAGATTCTGTACGAACGTTCAAACGAAAATCTAACAATGTATGACTAGTTTAAACACCCTATCCTAAACCTGCACTAAGTGCACTTTGCTGGGGATCACTGAGATCACATTACGGTTAAAATAAAGAACATTTAAATAAAGACAAGCTGCAGTAAACTGTCTGCCAAGTTCTCTTGTGGGAGACTTGCCAATAGATAATTCCCATATGTGACCCTGGTAATGGCATCTCGCCAAGAAGAATATTATCAGCAAATTATAATAAATATTTCATCCTTTAGACATTTTTAATTTCACACTTGTTATACCACAAACTAACACTAAATGTATTTTAGGCTGTTTAAAAGCTATGTAATTGATTCAATTATAACTCTCCAGAAAAGTCTATGCTATAATTTTGTGTATCTATGTTATGTTCACTTAAAGCGGAGCTCCGCCGGAAAAAAAAATATTAAAAGCCAGCAGCTACAGCTACAGCAGCTGCTGGCTTTTAATATTTGGACACTTACCTGTCCTGGAGTCCAGCGACGTCCGCAGCAGAGGACGAGCGACCGCTCGTCGCTCTGCTGCTCCCTCCGCCATCCTCGCTGAGGGAACCAGGAAGTGAAGCCCTGCGGCTTCATGCCCGGTTCCCTACGGCGCATGCGCGAGTCGCGCTGCGCCGTTCTGATTGGTGCTCCTGTGTTCTGGGAGCCGAGTGTCTCCCAGAACACCAAGGGAAGTCTGCGGGAAGTGACGTAACTCCCGCAGATTCCCGGAGAGAGGACTCCCGGATGTGGGTGAAAATACCTGTCTTAGACAGGTATCTTCACCCCCCTCCCCCCTGAAAGGTGTCAATTGTGACACCGGAGGGGGGGAGGGTTCCAAATAGCAAAAGTTGCTATTTAGGGTGGAGCTCCACTTTAACCACTTCAATACCGGTCACTTTCACCCCCTTCCCGCCCAGGACAATTTTCAGCTTTCAGCACTGTAACATTTTGAATGACAATTGCGTTTTTTTTTCACACAAATAGAGCTTTCTTTTGGTGGTATTTGATCACCTCTGCGGTTTTTATTTTTTGCGCTATAAACAAAAAAAGAGCGACAAATTTGAAAAAAAACAATATTTTTTACTTTTTGCTATAATAAATATCCCAATTTTAAAAAAAATATATATAATTTTTCCTCAGTTTAGGCCGATATGTATTCTTCTACATATTTTTGGTAAAAAAAAAATCACAATAAGCATATATTGATTGGTTTGTGCAAAAGTTATAGCACCTACAAAATAGGTTACTGATTTATGGCATTTTTATTATTATTAATATTTTTCTAGTAATGGCGGTGATCTGCGATTTTTATCAGGACTGCGACATTGCAGCGGACAGATCGGACACTTTTGACACTATTTTGGGACCACTGACAATTATACAGCGATCAGTGCTATAAATAGCCATTGATTACTGTATAAATGTCACTGCCAGGGAAGGAGTTAACACTAGGGGGCGATCAAGAGGTTAAATGTGTTACCTAGGGAGTGATAATAACTGTGGGGGTATGGGACTGACTGGGGGAGGAGAGCAGTCGGTGTCCCTTGTGAGGGGGTTAGCTCGGCAGCGGGTGTGTGTGACCCCCGGGATGGGCTCCCCAACCAAAAACAGGCCCAGCAGACGGAGGTTGTGGTTTTCAAAATCAAAAAGGTGCGGTTTATTTTCTATTTACAGTGACAAAAACACAGCAAGGCAAAAAAAAACATAAACAAAATAAATCCTGGTCAACTTGACCTCTGACTAAACATACAGGTTTCCTAACTAACAACTGGGATCAGCCTAGTGCTGTCCTAGTCCCTAAGTCCCTGGTTTTAAATGTCCAAGCAAATATATAGCCACACAGGCTTTCTCTCACCGCACAGGGGTTCACTCTCCCTAGACAGTCCACACAGGTCTGGTTCCAGGCATGAGCTAACATCTAATGAAGCTGGGAGTTTTTTTATAGAGGCCTAAATGAGCTGACAAGCTTCAGCTGGCCTCATCAACTCCCTGTCTGCACGACGCCCAGCCCTCTCCCTAGAGGTATGAGTCATCAATGAGCCCACTAGTCTCAGCTGGGCTTATACAACTCTCCACCTAGCTGTATAAGTCGGCGTAAAGCCTGAATCTGGGCGAAATATATCTACCCCCCTGGATGCAACCAGGTGACTTTACCTTCCTGCTGTCACATACCCCCCCCTCTTGTTTTAACCTCGGGGTTGGAACACCAGCAATCAGGCATTCATGTACTCGAGACAAAGCATCCACATTCCCCATTTGAACGCCAGGGCGATGCTTTACTGTGAAGTTGAATTCCTGGAGGGCCAGGAACCACCTATTCACTCTTCTATTTGTTTCCTTGTTTTGAGCCATCCACTTTAACGGAGCGTGATCCGTAACCATGTCAAAGTGCCTACCTAGCAGGTAGTACCGAAGGGAATCTAGAGCCCACTTCACCGCTAAACACTCCTTTTCAACGGTGGCGTAATTTACCTCATGGGACTTCAACTTCCTGCTGAGGTAAATGACTGGGTGCTCTTCCCCGTTCCAGACCTGGGACAATACTGCCCCTAACCCCACATCTGACGCATCACTTTGTACGACAAAGTCTCTAGAGAAGTCGGGTGAGTACAACACTGGCTGGCTACATAAGGCTTGTTTCAAGAATTGGAATGCTGCCTCAGCCTCGGGGGTCCATTTAATCATGACCGACCCTTTCCCCTTCGTCAGGTTGGTTAGGGGCACAGCCTTAGAAGCAAAGTGGGGAATGAATCGCCGATAATACCCAGCGATTCCCAGAAAGGCTCGTACCTGCTTCTTGCTGTTGGGACGTGGCCAACTCTGGATGGCCTCGACTTTGTTGAGTTGGGGTTTTATTACTCCCCTCCCAATGGTGTACCCAAGATATTTGGCCTCCTCCTGCCCAATGGTACACTTCTTGGGGTTAGCCGTAAACCCTGCTTCCCGAACAGAGTCCAGGACTGCTTGCACTTTTGGCAGATGTGAGGCCCAATCTGTGCTATGGACAATTATGTCATCCAGGTAAGCCGCAGCATACTTCCGATGGGGCCTCAGCATCTGGTCCATTTTCCGCTGGAATGTGGCCGGCGCATTCTGTAACCCGAACGGCATTCTTTTATATTGGAACGCCCCGTCTGGGGTTACAAATGCGGTTTTCTCTTTGGCCGACTTGGCCAGGGGGATTTGCCAATACCCTTTTGTGAGGTCAAGAGTCGTCATGTATCGGGCTGTTCCCAGCCGGTCGATCAACTCATCTATACGTGGCATGGGGTAGGTGTCAAATTTTGTAACTTTGTTCAACTGACGAAAATCGTTACAAAATCGCCAGCTCCCATCCGGTTTAGGCACCAACACAATGGGACTAGACCAATCACTTTGGGACTCCTCTATCACCCCTAAGTTCAGCATTTTCTGTACTTCCTCCCGTATTGCCTCCCGTCGGGCCTCTGGGATCCGATAGGGTTTTAACTTCACCCTTTCACCGGGCGGGGTAATAATGTCATGCTCTACCCCAGATGTTTGTCCCGGCAGCTCAGAGAATACCTCCTTGTTGCGAAGCACAAACTCCTTAACCTCCTGTTGTTGGGGTTGTGACAAGGTGGCTGCGATTCCAACCTCAGGAATCACGCAACCAGTTTGAGCTGGTGACCAAGTGTCTGCGACTAGGGACTCTCTATCCCTCCAGGCTTTCAACAGATTAACGTGATAGATCTGTTCGGGCTTTCGCCTTCCTGGTTGTCTGACCTTGTAATTCACTTCGCTCACTTTTTCCATTATCTCGTAGGGGCCTTGCCATTTGGCAAGGAATTTACTTTCAACCGTAGGGACAAGTACCAATATCCTATCCCCCGGGGAAAAGGTACGGGTCTTGGCTCCACGGTTGTACACTCTCTGCTGTGCCAACTGCGCTTGGGCCAAATGTTCCTTCACGATGGGCATTACCTGTGCAATTCGATCTTGCATCAGGGCGACATGCTCAATCACACTCCTGTGGGGAGAACTCTCACTTTCCCAAGTTTCCTTGGCAATATCCAACAGCCCTCTTGGGTGTCTCCCATACAGTAACTCAAAGGGGGAGAATCCCGTAGAGGATTGGGGCACCTCCCTAATAGCAAACATCAAATAAGGAAGTAGACAGTCCCAATCCCTTCCATCTCTATCCACCACTTTCTTCAACATTTGTTTTAGGGTTTTGTTGAATCTTTCAACCAGCCCATCGGTTTGGGGGTGATACACAGATGTACGCAATTGCGTCACTTTGAACAATTTACACAGCTCTTTCATAACCCGGGACATAAAGGGTGTACCTTGGTCCGTAAGCAGTTCTTTACAAATACCCACCCGGCTAAAAACAAGAGATAGCTCTTTGGCTATGGTTTTGGCCGAGGTATTTCTGAGAGGGATCGCTTCTGGATAACGGGTGGCATAGTCCATTATAACCAATATGTACTGGTGCCCCCTAGCGGACTTGATTATAGGACCTACCAAATCCATTGCGATTCTCTCAAACGGGACCTCGATGATGGGTAGAGGGACCAGCGGGCTACGGAAATGTGGCATCGGGGCCGACCTCTGACACACAGGGCAGGAGGAACAATAATTTTCTATGTCCTTCATCACCCCAGGCCAATAGAATCTCTGTAATACCCTCTCTCGGGTTTTCTCTGTCCCCAGATGACCTCCAAGAATGTGCCCATGGGCCAACTCCAACACCAACTTCCTGTAAGGTTTGGGCACCACAAGCTGCTCAACGGTTTCTTCTGCCCTTTTTGCCACCCGATACAGTAGGTCCTTCTCTACGCTGAAGTATGGGTAAGTGCCGGTATTATCTGGGTTCACTAACTCGCCATCTATTTTCACTACGTTTTCCCGTGCCTTTATTAGGGCGGGGTCTTTCAACTGTTCTGTGGCAAAGTTTTCCCTGTGAACCTCAAGATCAGAAAACTCCACAGACGGTAGGTTTTCGTCTGAGGAGGTGGGCTCCTCTCCAGTTTCTTGAGTCTCCCCTGCCAATACTGACAAGGGAAATTCCGGAGAGTCCTCACCACTCTCAGGGGAGTTCTGGCTATCACATTCCTGGTACATAGGGGCACCCGTGGGGGGCTCAGGATCATCCCACAGTTCCCAGAACTTCGGAAAATCCCTTCCCACAATGGCGTCATGCGGTAACTGAGATACTAAGCCCACTGGATGAGAGAGGGTACCTTTGGGGGTCTCGAAACACACTGTAGTCACTGGATACTCTCGGGTGTCCCCATGCACACAAATAACGGCTACCTTGCTATTCCCAGAGACCTCTGTTTTAACTAACTCAGCCTTTATCAGGGTCACAAGGCTACCTGAATCCAGCAATACCACAACATTTCTACCATTAATACACATTTTGCATAAATGTTTCTCAGTTCCCCGAATGGCAGTGCATGCGACTGTCGCACACAGCGACTGACGTCTGCCCGTCAGAAAGTCACACTGCATGGGTTCCTCCACAACCGGGCAATTTGCTGCAATATGTCCCGCTTGGCGGCAGCGGTAGCAAACGATCCTTCTTGCCGCCTCTTGAGCTGCTGATTTCCCAGGCTGTTCTCGCCAAACTTGGGGTAGAGCTCCCACCCTCTCACTCTCTCCACCCTTACCCCTTGGAATCATCTTATCCGCCCCTGGGGATGGTCTGGTCTTAGGGTGGAAAGTCCGAGTGTCTCTGGAAGAGGCCGTCAGGTTCTCTGTAGCCAAGTATTTCTCCACACGATCCACAAGACCATCGGCCGTCTCTGGGTCTCCATGGCTTACCCACTTTTGGATGGCAGTAGGAAGAGCTCTCAAAAACCGATCCATTACAACACGTTCCACAATCTTTGGTGCGGACAAAGTCTCTGGCTGTAGCCACTTTCTGCTCAGGTGAATGAGATCATACATTTGAGACCTGGGGGGTTTTCCAAGCTGGAAAGTCCAGTTATGCACACGCTGAGCCCGGACAGCCAGGGTGACACCCAGCCTTTCCAATATTTCAGCTTTTAGCATCACATAGTCTTTTGCTTGGTTAGGCTCTAGGTCATAGTAAGCTTTCTGCGATTCACCAGTTAACAGAGGAGCCACTAGTCCAGCCCACTGCTCCTCAGGCCACTTTTCTCTTTCAGCGGTCCTTTCAAATGTGGTCAAAAATACCTCTGGATCATCCTCTCCAGTCATTTTTGTCAATAAACGACTCACCCCAAAGGACGCGGTATTAGTGGGACGGCTTTCCTCACTGGTCTGCGGACGTTGCTGCATTACTGCTTCCATCTGTTGTTGTAGTCTCTGCTCTTGCTTCTGCAACAGGTCTATGAAGCGGGCCTCAGATTGCTGTTGGGCTTGTTGCTGAGCCTCCAGACTCTGTTGTAAAGTTGCAAGGCTCTGTTGATGAGCTTGCTGCTGGGCTGCAAGGCTCCTTTGTAAACCTGCATTTGTCTGCTGTTGATTGGCATTTGCTAGAGCCAGCTGTTTCAGTATCTCCTCCATGCTGGCTTAAAAAAAAAACTGCCCGCATTCTCCACCAACTGTGAGGGGGTTAGCTCGGCAGCGGGTGTGTGTGACCCCCGGGATGGGCTCCCCACCCAAAAACAGGCCCAGCAGACGGAGGTTGTGGTTTTCAAAATCAAAAAGGTGCGGTTTATTTTCTATTTACAGTGACAAAAACACAGCAAGGCAAAAAAAAACATAAACAAAATAAATCCTGGTCAACTTGACCTCTGACTAAACATACAGGTTTCCTAACTAACAACTGGGATCAGCCTAGTGCTGTCCTAGTCCCTAAGTCCCTGGTTTTAAATGTCCAAGCAAATATATAGCCACACAGGCTTTCTCTCACCGCACAGGGGTTCACTCTCCCTAGACAGTCCACACAGGTCTGGTTCCAGGCATGAGCTAACATCTAATGAAGCTGGGAGTTTTTTTATAGAGGCCTAAATGAGCTGACAAGCTTCAGCTGGCCTCATCAACTCCCTGTCTGCACGACGCCCAGCCCTCTCCCTAGAGGTATGAGTCATCAATGAGCCCACTAGTCTCAGCTGGGCTTATACAACTCTCCACCTAGCTGTATAAGTCGGCGTAAAGCCTGAATCTGGGCGAAATATATCTACCCCCCTGGATGCAACCAGGTGACTTTACCTTCCTGCTGTCACACCCTATATACTAGGAGCACACAATCTGTGGATCTGTGTGTTTCCCCCGACAGTTCCACGTTCCTGCTCTGTCACGAGCGATTGCGGGTGCCCGGCGGACATCGCGGCCGCCGGACACGCGCATCGGCTTCTCTGTGATGCGTCGGACGCGCGTGCCCCCTATGCCAACGGGAAGCTGAGGACGTCATATGACGCCCGCCCAGCATGGGAGATCCTATTTGCGGACGTCATATGACTATGGGTAGGTATTGAAGTGGTTAAAGTGATACTAAACACACACGGTTTAATTTACATTGTCCCTTCTATTTCTGTATATGGATAATGGCACTGTAGTTTTTTAGAAGTACCTTTTTTCTAATCGATATACAGCTGTCATGTGACCCAGCTCTTTCCCATCCTGTCTGCAGGGAAACATAAGCAGGAGGAGATTCTAGTCCTCTGCTGCTGGTCACATGTTCAAAATAAATAAACAGCCTTTGGAATGCAGAGTAAAAATAAATAATTAATATCAATAAACCATTTTAAATTGTTATACAAATATATATTTGAAATCAAATCATTATTATTATTTGGCAAAAACATGGTGTGGGGGATTTCTGCCAGTCACAGGCTGTGTCACGCCCCTCCAGCCTGTGTCTTAGAATAAGAGTAAGGCGAAGCCTCCATCAATCTATATGTAATATTCAACCCCCTTTGTGTTTAGCTGGTTAGTGGGCCCACATGTGTGATTCTTTGGTCACAAGGGCTGTTTAGATGTGATAGGGAGGATATGCTCAGCATAGAAATTCACTGAAAACTGAGCATGTGCAGAGCTGCCAACACTGCTCTGCAAAATCCCTAGCTGAATTGAGGACTTAGACAGAAGGGGAGACAGAAAACAGCAGGATCAACCAGGTTTTTTGCAGAATACAGAAAATTAATCTCATAGTGACAGAGTGAGTATGAACAGCATGTAATACACCATTTATTGATAGTTTTTTATGATGTGGGTTTAGTGACACTTTAAAAGGTGCCTCCTAGAACTGAACTTCTGGTAACACAAAGGGCAGCTTCACACTGCCCAGCTGCGCTTCTGCTAAAGTGCAGCTAACCCGTAGTTTTTGTGCAGCTTAGCTGCGCTCTCCCATAGTTTTGAGGTCCTGCGGTTTTGGTGCAGTTTCAGAAAGCGCACCAAAACTCCTGCATGCTGCATCTTTGGTGTGTTTTCTGAAACTGCACCAAAACCACAGGACCTTGTAGAAGTCTATGGGTAAGTGTAGCTAACCCAGGGCACTGGGGCAGCATGAAGCCACCCAAACTGAAATTATTCCTTCTATTCCATCTTCTTTTTCCAGTATAATATAACCAACATCTAAGTGCAGATAGAAATAACTGTACAGTGATAATAAGCAAAGTAATTTTAAAAGACATGCTTTATCTTGCCAATGAGATGTTCCTGAATGTTTGTAAATGACAGTTACAATACCCTTCAAGATGATGAGGAATACTTTAGTCAAATCAACATGTCATATAGAACCACTGGATTAGGATTCATGGAAAAGATTCACCTTGTGGAATGTAAGGCAGATTGTACTGACAGGCAAATAGTACAGAAAGAAAAAAACAGAACCAGTAAACAATACATAATCTGAAAAAAATGAAAAATAATGCTGACTTTGCAACATTCAAACATCTACACAACAGCTGGAGAAATGTGTCTTTAGAGGTGGAAAACAAGGTGTCATCTGGTTTTAAAAGGAAAAAAGAACACCAAATGTAGTCATGGTTATGGGCCAGCGAATGAACACATCAATGGCCAGAAATCTTCAGCAAATCGTTATTGGAAAACGTTGGTGTTTTTGCTACAATAATTTCAAGTTACAAATGAAAGCAAAGAACAGTTGGAAAATGGACGAATGAGTAAGTGAACAAGCACTTTGCACTTTTTTATAAGCAGGAAGCACCCTTGTGTTCATTTTCTCCAGTCCCTGAATATTAAGGTTCATCTTTCTATTGAGGATGACTGTAAATAACATCTCTCTTAAGGCTTATCATTTCTCTTTGGGGTTTTTACTAAAGAAACAGCACCCGTTAAACTGATGTTAGTACCTGCTGCAAGTGGCATGGCAGCTCCTGATGATTTATGTGAATGGATGTTGCTGCAGATGGGGGAACAGCAACAAGTATTTTTTTTTTTCATTCAAATAGTTTTTATTGAATTTTTTTCATTATACAACAGAAAAAACACACATAAAACATTTTAAAAAGTCCCCCCCCCCAAAAAAAAAAAAGAAAGAGAAAAAAACAAAAAACAAAAACACCAAACTATATTTCAATCGTTAATTAGACCCCTCCAACACATTACTACTGTAGATTCTGCATATATTCATATTTAATTATTTCCTTCCGGAATTCTATCTCAAAGTTAACTTTCCATATTATCATTAATATACTCAGCTGACTTCTTAGGCAAGTTGGAGACTAACCACCATTGCCAAATTTAGAATTTTTTTTTTAGGACACCTCCTATGTTTTATATGTCAGTTCCCCTCGTCTTAAATTAAGATTAGTTGCTTTGATCCATTGATTTATCATTGGCGGGTAATTTGATATCCATTTTTGTAATATATGTTTGCGAGCCATATACATAGTTCTCATCCACATCACATGAATTTCAACTGGGAGGGTATCTTCCGGTATAATTCCTAGTAATGCAATTTTTGGATCAAGCTGTATTTGTGTAAAACACAGGGAATTTAAAGTATCAAATACACCCTCCCAGTAGTGATTAAATTTTGGACATCGCCACAGCATATGCATAAGTGTACCTGTGCCAGTGGTATATCTTGGACAATTTGGTGTATTTGCTTGACCCCAAGAGTGCAGTTTTAAAGGAGTATAATGGACTCTGTGAATGATAAATAACTGAATCAACACTGTGAGGAGGATAAGGATACCCTAAATAAATTTTTAAAGGCTTGCCCCCACTCCTCATCACTGTGTCTCTAAGTCTCTATTCCTCCATCCAAAACTACCCTCTTGTGAACTAGTTTTAGTTATCATTTGTATAGAAGGATATAAACTTCCCAGGAGTCCCTGTTTAGCAAGTCTTACCGATATTGCCAAAGCTAGAATTGATGAAGGATTATATTTTAATAAAAAGGTCTTTGCTTGACTCTGCAAAGCATGCGTAACTGTAAATATTGAAAAAATAGTTTATTGGACAAATGATACTTCTCTGCCAACTTTTCAAATAATTGAAAAACATCATTATCATAGAGTTAGCTGAGAATCAAAATGCCAGACTTTTTTCCATAAATCAAAATTTTCAAGCTTCGCCACTTCAGCCAATCTAAATTATTCCATGTAGGCATATATTGAGTTTATCCCTCATACTGAGTTTCTCGTTGAACAGTAGTCCAAATTCTTTGTATCAAATAAAATGTAGGATATATACGTTTATTATAGAAGTGATGGGATACTATTAACTGCACTAATGGATCTATCGGCAATTGAGAAAATATAATTTGTTGTATAGTTTCCTTGCATCTATAATATTCCATCTATATAGTTGTTGAAGTTGAGATGCCAGGTAATACAACCTGCCATTAGGAACAGCCAAGTCTCCGGGGATGTTTATATCAAACTGTAATTAAACATAATTTAGTTCTTGGTGTAGTGTCAGGGTCTGCAGTTCTGGAATGTGCTTAATTCCATAGTTCAGAGTCAGTCATGATCTGCAGTGGTATAATGTTATAGTTAACCCTGTTTATGAGTGTTAAATAATGCAAACTTTCTTTCTCTTTCGTCCATGGACGGACACAGCCTTCTTATATTCTTAACTGTAGGGTTATGTTCCTGTCTATTAGGAGAGGACTGGGCAGACATGTTAATAGTTAAAAACATTAATCTTTAGCACAGCTGAACAGCCCCGCCCAGGGGGCGGTCCCTCTGGTCATAACCCCTCACACAACAGTTAGCAGCTCAGTTTTTTTTGCCTAGTAGAGGAGAAGGACCTGGCTCCCTTTGGGCCCATGATCCTGAAGAAATTGTATTTTTATTTTTTTACTTTTCTATTTTTTGATCCTGAGATCGTCTATCAACTGCCGGCTGGGTGACAGGCTGGATAATATAGATCCTTGTAGTCCCCCCAGTCCGGCCATCGAGCGTGAGCAGGCCTTAGCAACACGCTGGGTTGGCCACGACATACCCCGCGGCTCCAGGGGTGGCCGGTTAGCTATATATGGGGTTCACATATGACTGGTCTACTGCTGTCTAAGTCACAGTGAACCGGGCCGACAGCTACTCCGTACTGCTCGGATGTAGGTCTGTCAGCAACGCGCCAGCGGTCCTCGCAGGATGGGTGAGTACTTTCCTCCTGTCTTGGCAGGTTGGAATAGCTGGGCTTTCCTAAGGGGGTTGTTAGGGGGTCTCTTGTCCTCCCTTTCCTCTTCCCCCTGTCCCTTCCCTCCTCCCCTTGCTCGGGCCTGCTGTGACTGACCGGGGGGTACCTGAGGGCTTTCCCATGTCCTGGCCAGGGGCTGCGGGGGTGTCCGGGTCCGCTCTCTGTCTGGGTGATCTGCCTGTAAAAGGGCCCCCCTCAGGGGCCACTATGTGGTGTGGCCTTTTCGTCTGCCACCTGGTGTTGGCGCAGTTTTTTTGTTTAAATCGGCGCCATTTTCCTGTGGCCGCGCCGCTGTTGTAGCAATATAGCGGACGGCCATTTTCTTGTAGTCGCACTGGCATTTAAGCGAGCGGCCATTTTCTTGAGGCCCGTGTGGGTTTTCACTGAGGTGAACGGCGGCCATCTTGGTGTAGGTTTTGGCCTCTAGTGTCCCTATGGCTTCTGAATGGCGCGAATAGCGCAGTTTGTACCTCAGAGGCACCCAGACACACACACTGTGTGGAGAAAGGCAGCAGGACGCGGCGCTTAAGCTGAGTGGTTCTGGTCAGGTTTGTGAGTCCCCTGGGAGTCCCCTGGGAGTCCCCTGGGAGTCCCCTGGTCGGTTGCAGCACGGAGGGTGGACCACCTTTTTTTAAATGTACCTTATACTTAACTGTAGACCTTGGGGATGTCAAGTGAGTGGGTCAGCATGGCGTCAGAAGCTGGCGTTTCTTCCCCAGATATTCCAGCAGCGGCAACCGGTGCCCCTGCACCTGTGGTTCCTGTGGACGCTTTGTCGGTGGTCCTGGAATCATTTGTTGCCAGGGTGGAAGTGGTGTGTGGGCACAAAGGGGGTAAAAAGCGCCCCCTCCCCCCACCTTCTTCTGGGGATAGCTCTGACTCAGACTCGGACCGGGCTGGGACCCTGGGCCCCTGTTCTGAGGTATCAGAGGATGCGGACCAGGACCATTCGGACAGTGAGAGTGACTCCATGTCCGGGTCAGCGCAGGATAAGGCACTTGTTGGAGCACTTATCACTGCAGTGCGGGAAACCCTCAAACTGGAGGATAAGGCTGGGACTTCTGCTGAGGTATCTGTCCTTTTGGGTCCCATAAGCCGGCCCGCACTGCAAAAGTTTTTCCTTATGTGACTTATTTTGACAAGTTCATAGACAAGGAATGGGAACGGCCGCAGAGGACCTTTTCTGTCCCAAAACGCTTGGAAGTCCGTTATCCTTTTGAGGAGAGCCTTCTGAAAAAATGGGCATCTCCCCTGATTGTGGACCCCCCGGTATCTAGGTTAAACAAAGTAACCACGATTCCGGTGGAAGGGTCCGCTGCATTTAAGGATCCTGCAGATAGAAGATCTGAGGCGGTGGGCTGGTCCTTATTCACCTTGCTGGGATCAGCATTGCGGCCTATTCTGGCCACGGCACTGGTGTCACAAACTCTGACTGAGTGGGCAAAGTTATTGCATCGGGAGTTGGGGGACCATCATGCTCCTCCAGGCTGCTTGGACCTGGCTGACCAGTTAGTGCATGGCCTCAAATATGTCTGTGATGGCTGCTCCTTTGATTTCCAGAGCCTCTGTGTCTGCAGTAGTTCTGCGGCGCCTAATTTATCTAAAATCCTGGTCCGCGGACCAGGCTTCTAAGAAGGCTCTGGCAGACTTGCACTTCAAGGGAGAGAGACTATTTGGAGCCTCGCTCTATGACATTATTAAGGATGTCACGGGATGTAAGAGCACGCTACTCCCTCAGTCCAGAAAAGGTAAGGAGCTGAGACGTAGACCGGGGCCCTCAAAAAAGCGCTTTTTTCGTCAGTCAGGGCCCGCAGGCAGACCTTTTCAGGCCAACAAGGGCTCATCTGGGGGATAGAAGCATCCCTGGGTTCGCAAGCAAGACAAGCCCGCAAACAAACCTGCTTCCGCATGAAGGTCTGCCCCGCCCGATCTCCGGGTGGGGGGACGTCTATATGAATTTGCGGCTCGGTGGACCTCCATGCTTTCCGACCGGTGGGTCTGCGAAGTGGTTTCCTCGGGGTACAAGATAGAGTTTCTTTCCTGTCCACCAAACAGATTCTTTCCCTCAAGCCTTCCTCTTCTTCCTTCTCGTCGGGCCGCCCTAAGGGGGGCAGTACAGGACTTGCTGAAGTGCGGGGTAATCGTACCTGTACCTCTGAAGGAAAGGTTTTAGGGTTTTTACTCAAATCTGTTTGTAATCCCGAAGAAGAACGGAGTCCGTCCGATCCTGGACCTCAAGGCCCTCAATGTCTTTGTGAGGGTTTCGGAAGTTCAGGATGGAATCAGTTCACTCTGTGGTCGCTGCACTCCATCCTGGGGACTTTCTGGCGTCCTTGGACATCAAGGATGCTTACTTGCATGTCCCCGTTTTCATCAGACACCAGAGGTTCCTGCGCTTTGCAGTAGGGGACGACCACTATCAATTCGTGGCTCTCCCTTTTGGTCTGGCGTCGGCGCCAAGGGTGTTCACCAAGGTGCTTGCCCCACTTCTGGCCTTGCTGAGACAGCAAGGGATCGCCATCGTGGGCTACTTGGACAATCTACTTCTGAGAGCTGCTTCAAGCTCAGAATTAGAGGAGGATGTGGCGATTGCCAGTCAGACCCTCCGAGAATTTGGCTGGGTGCTGAACTTCCAGAAGTCGGTGTTGGTGCTGACTCAGTGCCTAGAATATCTGGGGTTGATTCTAGACTCCTCAAAGGCGAGAGTGTTTCTCCCTTTGGAAAAGTTTCAGACTCTTCGGACTGCGGTGAAGCTGCTAGCATCCCACAAATGGTCGTCGCTCCACTTTTGCATTCGGGCCTTGGGCCTGATGGTAGCCTCTTTAGAGGCGGTACCGTATGCTAAATTCCACACTCAAGTTTTGCAGAGGGAGATTCTGTCCAAATGGGACAAGTCTCTGTTGTCCTTGGATTGTCAAATCCGGGTGAGCCAACTAGTCAGGGACTCCCTGGTCTGGTGGCTGACATCTCCGGCTCTTCAGTCCTGAAAGTCATTCCTTCCCATTCAGTGGACGGTAATCATGACGGACGCCAGCCTGACCGGTTGGGGAGGAGTTTGGGGTGTTCAGTCGACACAGGGGCGCTGGACACAGGAAGAATCTCGCCTGCCGATCAATGTTCTGGAACTCCGGGCGATCAGGCAGTGCCTCTCCACTTGGTCACAGAGGCTACAGGGGCGTCCGATCAGGATCCAGTCGGACAATGCCACGGCGTTGGCATATGTCAACCATCAAGGCGGAACAAGAAGCGAGGCTGCAGCCTCACAGGTAGCTCACATCTTGAGGTGGGCAGAGAGGAGCGTACCGGCTCTATCGGCCATTTACATTCCGGGCATAGAAAACCTCAGTTACCAGATGCTGGACCAAGGAGAGTGGTCACTACACCCGGAGGTATTTCACCTCCTTTGCCTGAGATGGGGTGAGCCAGAAGTAGATCTCCTGGCTTCTCGACTCAATCGAAAGGTGTCGAGGTTCGTGGCCAGGTCAAAAGATCCTTTGACAGACGCAACAGATGCGTTGGTGGCCCCATGGGGACAGTATCCGCTGATTTATGCCTTTCCCCCACTGAAACTGCTTCCTCGTCTGCTTCGTAGAGTGGAGGCCGAGGGGATCGTGATCTTAATTGCCCCGGATTGGCCTTGGCGTCCCTGGTACGCCGACCTGATAAAACTAGTGGCGGATGCTCCTTGGCGACTGCCGTTGCGAAAGGACCTTCTGTCACAAGGTCCCATCCTTCATCCTGCTTTACAGTCGCTGGCTTTAACGGCTTGGCTGTTGAAAGCCAGGTACTGAGGAACCGGGGTCTGACGGATTCGGTAATTTCCACCATGCTGAGGGCACGGAAGTCTTCTTCCCGGAAGACTTACCACTGCACATGGAAGGCCTACATCTCTATGTGTGAAGAGATGAGGTGGCACCCACGTACATATTTGGTTTCTAGGATCCTGCTGTTTCTACAGCGTGGCGTGGATCAGAAACTTTCTTTTAACGACCCTTGGCGACTCACTCCCTGGTGAGTACTTTTGTTCAAGGGGTTCGGCATGTGGCTCCGCCGGTTCGATCACCACTACCACCGTGGGATTTGAATCTGGTGCTTTCGACACTTCAAGAACCCCCCTTTGAGAACATCAGGGAGATTCCGCTCTTGACTATCTCCCAGAAGGTTGTTTTTCTGGTAGCCATTACTTCGGTTAGACGTGTTTCTGAGTTAGTGGCCTTGTCTTGCAAGGCCCCCTACTTAATCCTCCATAGGGATAAAGCGGTGCTGCGCCCGCAGCCTTCATTTTTACCAAAGGTTGTTTCGGCCTTTCATCTAAACGAGGACATTGTACTTCCATCCTTGTGTCCTCGGCCGTCGAATCCAAAAGAGGCTGCTTTTCATTCCTTAGACGTGGTAAGTGCTCTACGGGTGTATCTGTCTGCTACGGCCCCATTTCGGAGGTCAGACTCTCTGTTCGTGTCCGTATCTGGTCCCAAGAAGGGCCTGGCGGTCTCGTCGGCCACCATTTCTCGGTGGATCAGACAGATCGTGGTTCAGGCCTACGCCCTGAAGGGGCGGGTGCCTCCTTTTCCTGCACATTCTACCAGGGCAATTGGTGCTTTATGGGCTTTCCGACATCAAGCGTCTGTCTCACAGGTGTGCAAAGCGGCGACCTGGTCGTCAATTCACACTTTCACCAAGTTTTATAAGGTTGATGTGAGTGCATCTTCGGATGCTTCCTTCGGCCGCAAAGTTTTGCAGGCGGCCGTTTAAAGGTTGCAACTCCTCCGTTGAGGAGCTCTGGTTGCGTTGGGGTGACGTTAGTTTTTGATTGCTGTTCCCACCCCTCGTTTTTTTGATACTGCTGACATCAATGGATGGACACAGCACCCACCCCTCCTTTTAAGTTTGTACTGCTTTTTGACAAACTGAGCTGCTAACTGCTGTGTGAGGGGTTATGACCAGAGAGACCGCCCCTGGGCGGGGCTGTTCAGCTGTGCTAAAGATTAATGTTTTTAACTATTAACATGTCTGCCTACTCCTCTCCTAATAGACAGGAACATAACCCTACAGTTAAGAATATAAGAAGGCTGTGTCCGTCCATGGACGAAAGAGAAAAGGATTTTACGGTAAGTACAAAAATCCTATTTTTCCAACTTTCTTTCATAGATGTGATTACTTATTCTCTTTTTTTCTTTTTTGTCTTTTATCAGATTTTGTTCTCTCAATGCCTCTTTTATTTTGCCTATTACCTGAATAAACTTTGATTAAAAAATTATCTGAAACTCTGTCAGAGACAGGGTCTAGTCTCGGGGGGGGGGGGGGGGCACTGCCAAAAAAAAAGGTATTGTTTACAGAACTGTAGTTAACATATCATACAGTCCTGATTGGACAGAGAGGGTCCGGTGGAAGTGATGTTCGCCACCCGCGATCGCTCCCCACAGAGATAGAACAGTGGTCTATCTCTATGTAAACAAGGCAGACCGCCATTCTATTAGAGATGAACAGAGTGATCTTGTGTTCCTGCTAACCAGGAACATGGAGCACTCTGTTCATCTAGTGAATCCATCCCCCACACAGTTAGCAAGAACCCCCTAGGGATATAGGTAACCCTTTGATCACCCCTGATGTTAACCTCTTCCCTGCCAGTGTCATTAGTACAGTGATAGTGCATATTTTTTAGCACTGATCACTGTATTAGTGAACTGGTCCCCAAAAAGTGTCAAAAGTGTCAGTTAGGTGTCCAATTTGTGTGCCGCAATGTCGCAGTCCCGCTAAAAATCGCTGATCACCTCCATTACTAGTAAAAAATAAATAAAAATAAAAAAAAATTGTAGATACTATAACTTTTACGCAAACCAATCAATATACGTTTATTGCGATTTTTTTTACCAAAAATATGTAGAAGAATACATATTGGCCTAAACTGAGGAAGAAATTGATTTATAAAAATTGGGATATTTATTATACCAAAAAGTAAAAAATATTATTTTTTTCAAAATTGTCGGTTTTCTTTTGTTTATAGCGCAAAAAAATTAAACCGCAGAGGTGATCAAATGGCACCAAAAGAAAGATCTATTTGTGGGAAAAAAAGGATGTCATTTTTATTTGGGTACAACGTCGCACAACTGCGCAATTGTCAGTTAAAGCGACGCAGTGCTGTATCGCAAAAAATGGCCTGGTCATTAAGGGGGTAAATCCTTCCGGGGCTGAAGTGGTTAAGAATAAACAAGATGAAAATGTCAATACCAAAAGGGCAGTTTTTTTTTTTTCCATATAAATAATTGGCATACATGTATTCTGCGATTTTACACAATCATTACTTTTAGTATTCACTTTCCTATACTTTGGTGCTCTGGTGGGGGAGGGGCTTCCAAGGACCAGAGATGAGCAGGATCCGGGATTGCAGGCAGCATTGCCAATCGCCATCTCTTTACATGACACACAGCCACTGCAGCCTTCATGCCTTCTTCATCCAGAGTGTCAGTGTCACTGTCTTCACGTTCACGGTTCACGCTGCGCTGGAGACTACTTGGAGAAGCTCATGGAGGGAGGAGGTGGGTGGAGCCAACACTTTCACACTAGGCGCGGAGGAGGAAGAAGGCTCTGAATGCGGCGCATCGCTCTCCTCCCCCTCAGCAGCGGCTGGGACGTGACTGACCTGACGTCACAGGCGCTAGCAGCCAGTACAGCGGGCATTAGAGAGGCCAGCGGTGTGGCTCCAATCACCTCCGAGTCCTCCCTCCACCTTCTCCAGGCTCCAGCGCGGCTCCACCCACCTCCGAGTCCTACCTCCACCTTCTCCAGGCTCCAGCACGGCATTAAGAGAACAGGGTCTCTCTCTCTTGGCGCCGCTGCTGCTGATGTAAGAGAGACTCGGGACGGGAGCCATTAATATTTTCGTGGGCTGGGGCAATTGCCCTGTTGCCCCCCCCTGGATCCGCCCCTGGTCAGAGACACTAGCAGATTAGCAGTAAATTCTAGTGGCAGTTTATTTCAGAACTCCAGTTAACAGCTAAATAAATAAATTAAAAATATAACATTAAAATTGGCAGGGTTCCCTCTTCCCTTTATTTTCTTAGCTATCCTTCTTTGATAGACAAAACCATTAGGGAACTGGAGACATAGCATGACCTACGCCTCTCACTATTTGGGAGATACCACTTGTTCAAAATTTTGAGTTTTAAATTATTATATCCTCTACATTACAAACTAGGGTTTCAATTAAAAAAAACGTTGACTCCCAAAGGGTGCTGAAGGGGGGGGCTTAATTTTCCTAACATCCGACTATACAATCTTGCCTGCCTATTAAGACACGCTCTAGATTGACTCGCCAGTCAGTCTAGGTATTCCAGCTTTATTTATGAAAAGGCCTTAGCCAACCCATGGTCCCTAACAGATGTTCTACACACAAAACTATTAATTCTTCCCCATTCTATACACAACCATATCATCTTCAGAGATCTTGAATACAATTTTCCTCAAACATACTTCCTGTACTATCATCAAATACTAAAACTATGGAAAACTCATGTCAGCAAACCTAGCATTTTATTTACTTCAGCCTTCCTAATAAGTCTTATTCTGACACTAATATTTACCCTCACCTCTACAACAAGCCCTTGGAACAAACCAATGTCAAAGAATGGCATAAAAACTTTCCTACTCCTGACTGACCAGAAAAACCCCCGCAAGGATACAAGAAAGTTTGAAGGATTATTAAAATTGTCTAGAAACTGAATTTAAAGTATATCAAGAGGCAAAACTTTTTTTTGTTCTGGACATAGTGGGGAGTGATTAGAACCCCTGTCAGGTCTTTTTGCTGTCTGTGCCCCCGTTAGAGAGGTTCACCATCTCTATTTATCTTGTTTACCAAAGAAAATCACAAATTTTGAATCAAATCATCTTTTTATTTCTTTTACATACAAACAACAAAAACACCAAATACAACATACAACTCAAGCGCGCATTGAGGGGAGAAAAAAAACAAAACAAAGAAAAATAAATAAATAACAAAAAACACAGATCATATCCCCCTTACCCCTAGCCCCCATGGTCTCCCCCCCTCTCCCGTCTCTACTCACCCGTCCCTCCTCCCCTCATACCTCCAAGATATCCTACCACCTTCTCCATATTTTTTCAAATTTCCCTGGACAACCTCTGCGTAAGAAAGTATACTTTTCATTAATTACAGTTTCCCTTACTTGTATTTTCCACTCTGCTACAGTGGGTGGGTATAGTGATAACCAATTTTGTGCAATAAGCTTAAGAGCCTGAAATAGACTTCTATTTCTTGAAACAGTATAAAAAACCCTTGATGAAGTCACGTGGCAGTGACTGAACGCGTCGGGAGGAGCTTAGGTGATGCTGTTTTTACCTTTATGGCGTTTTTTTTGCCTTTTTATTTATCAACTACCGATTTTAATAAATTGACCTATGTGCCTTTTAACTTACTACACTATGGAGATCATTTTTTCTTGCTTACCCCTAGCCCCCTTACCCCTAGCCCCCATGGTCTCCCCCCCTCTCCCGTCTCTACTCACCCGTCCCTCCTCCCCTCATACCTCCAAGATATCCTACCACCTTCTCCATATTTTTTCAAATTTCCCTGGACAACCTCTGCGTAAGAAAGTATACTTTTCATTAATTACAGTTTCCCTTACTTGTATTTTCCACTCTGCTACAGTGGGTGGGTATAGTGATAACCAATTTTGTGCAATAAGCTTAAGAGCCTGAAATAGACTTCTATTTCTTGAAACAGTATAAAAAACCCTTGATGAAGTCACGTGGCAGTGACTGAACGCGTCGGGAGGAGCTTAGGTGATGCTGTTTTTACCTTTATGGCGTTTTTTTTGCCTTTTTATTTATCAACTACCGATTTTAATAAATTGACCTATGTGCCTTTTAACTTACTACACTATGGAGATCATTTTTTCTTGCTTTTAAATCCTTGGATCCGGAGATACATTTCCCAGGAAATCTGTGGCGAGGTTGGAGGCAGTACTGCAGTGGTGTCCTGTTCAAAACACACGTGAGGAGGAAGGAGTATTCACCGTTGGTTGGCCCATATCGTTCAATGCACCATTAGACCCAGTGGGGTCTATTTATAAGGTAAGCGGCCATCACCACAGGGGGAGGATACGAGGAATCTGTCGTTTTTATCTACATATTTTCCAGACTTGGACTCTCTTGCCCGTCCCTTTCCTCCGCTCTGTTATTTTGCTCATCCATGAAATTATCCTGTTGTGACAAGGACTGAGTTGCTCCCTGGATGATCAGAGCTTTTTTCTGTGGATGCACAAATTATAGCACTTTCTGACATGGACTTGGTTTTAGTTTAGTATATATTTTACCTGAATGGACTTTATATATTAACTATACACTGTTGTGATGCACGTTATCATTATTATTAATATGAGATTCATTTGCACTAACTTTATTCACATAGCACTTTTTTAAATAGTAATTAGCACTACTTCATTATATTTAAAACAATCATGTTATACTTACCTCCACTGTGCAGTTCGTTTTGCACAGAATGGCCCGAACCTGGTCTTTTGGGGTCCCTCGGCGGCTGTCTCGGCTCCTCTCCGCAATAACTCATCACCTATATGCGAGCTCGCTCGCATGGTGGTGAGTGATTGCGGGCGCGTTTCAGTGATACAGCCAGTGGCTATTTCCGCTCACTGTATCACTTGGCCCCGCTCCCCGGCACGCCGTATCATTGGCTGAGATTGACAGCAGCGCCAGCCAATGGCTGCGCTGCTTTCAATCCATCCACTGTAGCCAATCAACGGCCAGGCTGAACGGCGAGGAGGATGTCGGGGCTGAGCGCAGGACTTTTGAGGGCTCAGGTAAGTAAAACGGGGGCTCGGGGGGGCGGTATTGTTGGATGTTTTTTCACTTTAATGTATAGGATGCATTAAGGTGAAAAAACTTTTTCCATTACAACCCCTTTAAGTTACAAAAATAAATATTAACAAATTTATCAGTGCTGCCTATCAGTGCAGCCTCACCAGTGCCCATCAATGCAGCCTGACCTGTGCCCATTAATGAAGCCTGACCTGTGCCGATCAATGCAGCCTGACCAGTGTCCATCAATGCAGCTTGACCAGTGCCCATCAATGCAGCCTGACCAGTGCCCAATGCAGCGTAACCATTGCCCATCAATGCAGTGGGCCTGTGCCTGTTAATGCAGCGTGACCAGTGCCCATCAATGCAGCATAACCTGTGCCCATCAATGCAACGTAACCAATGCCTATCAATGCAGCGTGACCTGTGCCCATCAATGCAGCATGACCTGTGCCCATCAATGCAGCGTAACCTGTGCCCATTAATGCAGCGTGACCAATGACCATGAATGCAGCATGACCAGTGCCCATGAATGCAGCCTGACCAGTGCGCATCAATTCAGCGTAGCCAGTGCCCATCAATGAAGCGTAACCTGTGCTAATCACTGAAGCCTGACCAGTGCCCATCAATTCAGCGTAACCAGTGCCCATCAATGCAGCAGATCTGTGCACATCAATGCAGCATAACCAGTGCCTATTAATGCAGTGTGACCTCTGCCCAACAATGTAACGTGAATTTTGCCCGTCAATGAACCGTGACCAGTGCGCATCAATGAACTGTAACTTGTGCCCATCAATGAAGCGTAACCTGTGCCCATTAAGGCGTAGGTATGATTTAGACATCATATCTATGCCTCCAATAACCCCCCCCCATTCCAGCACATCTATGCTCTCATTCCCCCCCTCCTCACTTCCTCCCAGCACACATCTTGTTTAATCCTCCATTGTACTAATGCCTCCAGCACAGTCATATATTTACCATTCCCCTGCAGCCATGAGGGTGCACACTGAGGGCTGACCGAGAGGGTTTGAGCCTGCCCACTTAGGACTGCCTTGCAGAGACCTTTACCGCCCCACTCCTTAGATGTGTGGCAGGGGGAAGGCGGAGAGGGCGGTCCCGGACGTCTCTTTCACTTCTATGGAAGTGCATGCACTCTGTGTGCCTGTGTGGGGCGGGGGTGTGCTGCAGGTGGGAGGCGGAGAGGGGCGCTCCCGGGTGGCTCTCTCACTTCTATGAAAGTGCACTCTGTGTGCCTGTGTGGGGCGGGGATGTGCGGCAGGAAGGAGGCGGAGAGGGGCGGTCCTGGGCGACTCTCACTTCTATGGAAGTGCACTCTGTGTGCCTGTGTGGGGCGGGGATGTGCGGCAGGTGGGAGACGGAGAGGGGCAGTCCCGGGCGACTCTCTCACTTCTATGGAAGTGCACTCTGTGTGGGGCGGGAATGTCCGGCAGGTGGGAGGCGGAGAGGGGCGGTCCCGGGGGACTCTCACTTCTATGGAAGTACACTCTGTTTGCCTGTGTGGGGCAGGGATGTCCGGCAGGAGGGAGGTGGAGAGGGGCGGTCCTAGGCGGCTGACTGTTGTATTGAAATGGCCACGCTGCGAGGCTGGCAGCGCAGCGAGGGGCACTGGCTATACATTTCTGGGACAGCAAAGCACTGTTCATACTTGCCCTCCTCATTTTTTCACTCGCCAAATGCGAACAGAGATTTTGAGGGCTGCCCAAGAGGATAGTATGTGACCAGTCAAAATATATTAATGCATTAAAGTGTTTGTTTACCAATGCAAGAAGTCTGTCAAGCAAAATAGGTGAGTTGGAAGCTCTGGTGCATCAGGAGAGCTATTATGTAATCAGTATTGCTGAAACTTGGCTTCATTCCTCACATGACTAGGCTATCAATATTTCTGGCTATGCACTCTTTCGGAAAGACAGAGTAAAAAGGAAAGGTGGAGGGATCTGTCTCTATGTGAGAAGTGATCTCAAAGCAAGTGTGAAAGAGGACCTGGTGGATGGAGAGTGTGATCAGTCTGAAGCATTATGGGTGGAACTGCATACAGATGTGCGTAGTTCAAAGTTAATCATTGGAGTTTGTTATAGACCACCCAATGTTAATGAGGAGGTGGAGACTCAGCTCCTTGCACAGATGGAAAGGGCTGCAAGGGTTGGGATGGTGATAATAATGGGGGATTTAACTACCCAAAAATTGACTGGAGTAATGGCACTGCTGGGACAGTTAAAGGGCAAAAATGTATAAACCTATTACAGGACAATTTTATGGTCCAGTTTATTGAGGCCCCAACTAGGAATGATGCTCTGTTGGACCTGGTAATCTCAAACCATGCAGAGCGTATTACTAATCTTCAGATAAAGGAACACCTGGGTAGCAGTGACCATAACATGATTTCATTTGATGTTAGCTGTAAGCAAAAATCACATACGGGAAAGATAAAAAACACTTAATTTCAAGAGAGAAAATTTTCCAAGGATGAGGGCTACTCTCCATTACATAGACTGGGAGAGAATATTGGCATCAATGAGCATGGAACAGAAATGGGAATTCTTCAAAAAGACTGTTTGTGAACTCACTGCAAAGTATTTTCCCATGGGCAATAAGTTTAAAAGGCTAAAAATAAAACCTATGTGGCTCACGTCCAAAGTTAAGAAAGCTATAAACTATAAGAAAAGAGCTTTTAAAAAATATAAAAATGAAGGAACACAAGTGTCATTTAAATGTTACAAAGAATATAACAGAATATGTAAAAAGGAAATCAAGGATGCAAAAATTCAAAACGAACGACAGATTGCAAAAGATAGTAGGACAAACCCCAAAAATTCTTCAAATATATTAATAGTAAAAAGGTAAAGTCTGAGCATGTAGGCCCTTTACAAAATAATCGAGAGTGGGTGACTGGGGACAAAGAGAAGGCAAATTTATTAAATACTTTCTTCAGCTCTGTGTATACATAGGAGCATAGGGGAGCTCATGTCCATAATGAGGGTGGTAGTGACACAGCCCCAAATCCACAATGGCCCAAAAGTGATATGGTCCAGCAATATTTAGACAGAATAAAGGTGGATAAAGCACCTGGACCAGATGGCATACACCCACGGATCCTAAAAGAATTGAGCTCTGTAATATCAAAAAGCCATTGTATCTAATTTTTAGGGACTCATTAATGACAGGAATAGTACCACTGGATTGGCACAGGGCGAACGTGGTGCCTATATTAAAAAAGGGAACAAAGTCTTTACCAAGTAACTATAGACCTGTTAGTTTAACTTCTATAGTTGGGAAGATACTGGAGAGATTAATAAAAGACCACATAGATGAGTTCTGGAAAAAAAACATTTTAAGCAACAGACAGCATGGATTCATAAAAGTCAGAAGTTGTCAGACAAACCTGATTTATTTTTATGAAGAGGTAAGTAAAACCTTGGACAGAGGGGTGGCGGTGGACGTGGTATACTTGGATTTTGCAAAAGCGTTCGATACAGTTCCCCACGCACGGCTCATGTGCAAGGTAAAGTCTACAGGCTTGGAAATATCAGTTTGTAAATGGATAGAAAACTGGCTAAAAGACAGAATTCAGAGTGTAGTGGTTAATGATTCTTACTCTGAATGGTCTAAGGTTATCAGTGGTGTACCCCAAGGTTCAGTGCTGGGACCCTTACTTTTTAATATCTTTATAAATGATATTGGGTCTGGGATCAAAAGTAACATTTCTGTATTTGCAGATGACACCAAGCTATGCAGTGGAATAACGTCCTTACAGGATGTCTCCAATTTACAAGTCGACCTCAATGCACTGTCTAATTGGGCGACTATGTGGCAGATGAGGTTTAATGTTTATAAATGTAAAGTTATGCACTTAGGGGCTAAGGATAGGCATGCATCATACATACTATGGGGAGTACAACTGGGAAAATCCAAAGTGAGCAAAGTCCTTTTGTGTATTAAGAGAGGTATGGACTCCAGAGAGAGAGATATAATTTTGCCCCTGTTCAAATCATTAGTAAGACCTCATCTGGAATATGCAATTCAGTTTTGGGCACCAGTTCTCAAAAAGGATATGGGAGAACTGGAGAAAGTGCAGAGAAGGGCAACCAAACTGATAAGAGGCATGGAGGAGCTCAGCTATGAGGAAAGATTAGAGGAACTGAATTTTTTCACTCCTGAGAAGAGGAGCTTAAGGGGGGATATGATCAACATGTACAAATATACAAGTATAAGGGGTCCATATAGTGAACTTGGTGTTGAGTAATTCACTTTACAGTCAACACTGAGGACAAGGGGGCACTCTTTATGTCTAGAGGGAAACAGATTTCATCTCCAAATACAGAAAGGTTTCTTCACAGTAAAGCCTCGTACACACGGCCGAGATTCTCGTCGAAAAAAACATGTCGTTTTTTTCAACGAGATTCTTGGACAAGAAACTTGTCCCGGCCGAGTGTACAGACGCTCGATTCAAAGAACCCGCAGTTCTTTGAATGGAGCGTACGCGGTGACGTCATCGACTACGACAAGCATGCGCTCGTCACATTCGATGCCGTCGCCGCCATCTTGGTATACCCTATCTATGCCTAGGAAGCTACCGCGCATGCGTCGAATTCATTTCGAACATGTGCGGGCTTCCCGGAGGACAGGTAAGTGTACACACACTCACTTTTCTCGTCGAGAAACATGCCGACGAGAATCTCGACGAGAAAATAGAGAGCAGGTTCTCTATTTTCTCGTCGAGATTACTTGTCGGTTTTCTTGACGAGAAACCATACACACGAACGAATTTCTCGGCAAGACATCTCTGCCAGCAAGTTTCTTGCTGGTTCTTGCCGAGAAACTCGGTCATGTGTACGAGGCTTAAGAGCTGTGAAAATGTGGAATAGACTCCCTGCAGAGGTGGTTCTGGCCAGCTCAGTAGATTGCTTTAAGAAAGGCCTGGATTCTTTCCTAAATTTACATAATATAACTGGGTACTAACATTTATAGGTAAAGTTGACCCAGGGAAAATCTGATTGCCTCTCGGGGGATCAGGAAGGAATTTTTTCCCCTGCTGTAGCAAATTGGATCATGCTCTGCTGGGGTTTTTCGCCTTCCTCTGGATCAACTGTGGGTATAGATTGAGTATATGGGATTGTGTGATATAATTTTTTTTTTTTATGGTTGAACTGGATGGACTTGTGTCTTTTTTCAACCTGACTAACTATGTAACTATGTAACTATGTATCTTGTGATTACATTTTATGCACAATAAAAGTTGGGTAGTTTTATAAACACTACACCAGGAGTAGGCAACCTTTGGGTGGAGATCTACCTGAAAAAAAAACAAAGATCACTGGGGTTTGGCGCTATAGCAAGGCCCAACTAAATTGTAAGAAATTAACTAGCAAGGACTAACCAAATAGCGAGAAAAACTTAGAAAAATATAATAAAACAAATGTCTCTGTAATAATATAAATTTAGCCTACCTTAAAGTGGACAGTGTCAATCAGCAGAGCAGTGCACAGTGTCAGTAGGGTAGTGAACGGTGTGTGGGCAGTGTCAATAGGGCAGTGTCCTCCCTCCCCCTCCTCTACCACAAATGACAAATTATATTTTTTGGGTGGGAGTGGGTACCATTAATTCTTGGCATCACTCTTATACCTGCTCTCTGTTGACATCCAAGCCTCCGTAGACACCATTCTACTGAGAATACATCACCACTTTGTACAGGTGACATATTTGTCAGAGCCTGATTTAAGCAGCATCAGTGCCTGTTGCAGCTCTTGTGCTCAATGTTTCAGAACTCTGTCTTCTCTGACCCTTTTGCAAGTGCCTAAAAGGCTCACTATTTAATCTGCACCTCTCCAGGCATGATGGAACTTCATTACTCTCTTTGGAGCTTCAACAACAGTCCATTCTCTATCTTTGCTTAGATAACTTCCCTCATAATAACTGCCTTAGCATGCTGCATTGACAGTAGAGCTCAATAAAAGCAGAAATTTGATACATAAAAGCATTTCCTGTAATGACTGGGCTGTATAGGTGACTGGGCAGTGATAAAAATGGCTTCCAAGAGATTTATTATGTGTCGGAAAACCTCTGTTACTAATAGCTGTTAGTTTCCTTTTTTCCAATGTAATGCATTCATTGTGAATGCATTACACTGTACTATTAGACTATCATCAGCACAGTGTTAGGCATCTGTCCATAAAAGACCACCATTATTGCTGTAAAATAGTAAAATTCTCTGAAACGGGAATCCCTTTATGATGGAGAGGAGATAAAAAGTCAAGTGGCCTCATCGTGAATTTTCAATTGAGTAGAAATATTTCTTCTGTATTGAACTGTGTTGTAATTGTACTGCCCCCCTTTATATTGTAAAGCTCTGCACAACAGTTGGTGCTATATGAATCCTGTATTATAATAATAATATAAAGTGCCTCAATGTCGTGTAGCGGGGTGTTACATTTAGGGGGCAGGTGTCTGAGTGTAATCAGGCTCAGATGCACAATTGTTAGGGTCTATGGACTATATTTTCCAGTGGAGGAAATCAATGGTGCCTAGTTCCCTGCAGTCTATAGGTGGCGCTGTCGCCATAGACTGGGGTTGAACCATCGTTGTAAGGTTGTGCCTTTTTGTGTCCCCTCTCGGCGGTGGTGCGGCGGGGCGGGGAACCCGCTGTGCCTGCTGGGAGGGGGTATAACAGGGGTGGCCATCTTCCACATGGGGTCGGAGTCCCAGGCACCTTCAGCCTGGGGCTGCTGTTCCGGTTCGTCTGCACCCAGGTGCCCTTGGCCTGGGTGTAGGGGATTGAATGCCATCCCAGGCACCTTCGGCCTGGGGTGAGGTACTGCTTGAGAAGGCCTGGGGCCCAGTACCTTCGACTGGGTCCCGCGAGGGATCGAGGAATCCTAGGGATCCACCGAGGGAGGGAACCCGAATCTAGGACGAGGGGGACCAGAGAGGTTACCCTTACTGAAGACCCATTGCAGCAATTTGGTGATGGTGGGGTCTCTGGTGACCGTCCGGATGGATGTCTTCTCCCTAAAACGGGTCACAACTTTTTGAAGGCAGTCTACGTTTCATGGTCTGTGGCAGGGACCCAACGTGAATCAGGTCGGTGGCAGAGACCCAACAAACATGGTCACTGGCAGGGACCTTATTTCACCTGGTTCGTGGCAGGGACCAACCTCACGGTCGGTGGCAGCGACTGTGCACCATAACTGTTGTGAAATCCTAACAGTTTAGTTTCATTGATAGGATTGTGCCTGGACCTCCTCCCCACTTTGTTCTGAACTGTTCTGTGTCTGACCAGTCGCTCTCAAAGGACTATTTATTGCTCTGAAGAATAAATAAGTGTTGGACTTTCAGTGGTGTGGAACTTGACTTTCTGGGAGCTAAAAGGTCCTACCTCCACCTGCATGGAGGGGGGGGAGAATCATCCTCAAGGGAAGTTTTGGCTCTGGACAGGGACACAGGCCCGTAGGTAAAAGGTTATAGCTCACACCTCTGCACACAAGAGAATACGAGCTGGTGGTGCGCCACACTCTCCTCCCTGGTCCCCTAGACGAGAGCCATTGACCGAGAAGAGAAAGAGGGAGTGAGAGGTGAGGTCGCTACACGTGGGGGCTCTGGGTCTGGGATCTGTGTTTGTGTTGATAGAGCTGAGACTTTCAGAGCTTGAACTTTGCTGCCCAGAGGAGTTCCGAGGAGGTTGACCATATTGGCCAACGCGCCACGAGGCACACCCTGGCTGCGCAGTTCATGGGCGCGACACAACAGAAGCCCGCGAACAGGTGCGGAATATGGGAGGAGTCTGGCCATGTGAAGTGTTGCACGTGGGGACTTTGGCGCGAGATAGTCAGTGCACGATGGAGCAGCAATCGGTCAGCATGTTCACTACTGCCTCGTGGGTTCCTACTACCACAGCCACGAGGATGACTTTGTTTGCTACTTCGCTGACAGATACAGGGATTAGGCTCAAGCCCCGAGGACGGTTTGCCCTCTATGTATGCAAGGACGTAGAGGCCCTCGGTGTGATTTGTCCCGGCTGTTCGGGACTGGTGGTTCAGCTAAAGCCGTTCGGGAGATGTGAGGCCTGTAAAGAGTTAATTTTTGAGGTGGAGCAACCCACGGAAAGGCGTCGGGCCTTCCACCTCAACTGTATAACAGGCGCCACCACTCTGGAAGGAGAAGTCAGAGCTTGTACAGCCATCCCTACGCGCACTGACCGGGCTCTGGAGGAAGCCCCAGTGGAGATTGAGACTGAGACTGAGAAACCCGAAGATGCTGCTTCGGTCACCACGGAATCCCTGCTTCCACCGCCAAACAGGAAAGTCGGTTTGGTCAAGGCTTCCTGCGGCCGTGGGAGAGTCACACCCCAGCGCTTGCCTGGCCTGGATGGATTTGGAAGGAAGAGCCCCGGACATCCCAGCTCAAGTAAAGGCCGAGGTAAGCCGAGGGACGGGACCTGGTGTGTGGTTGGAGGTGTCGGGGATCCAGAGGCCCTGGAACCTGTCCAAATGGGTGACTCCACGTCTACACTGAGTTACTGTCCCGCGGAGGACTATGACACCTCCGACCTGGAGTCGATCTCCGATGTAGGAGACGACGTTATAATAGACAAACTTTTCGCTCAGAAGGGCTGGGACAAGATACCCCTATCCTCGTCCCGTGTGAAAAGGGACCCACCCATGTCCACTGGGGATTGTACACCCCGGGTGGAGGCCCCCGGCGCCTGAGGAGGGATCTGGTCCCCTGCATGCCTCTCCACCCCCGGAGTCGCCTGCACCCATTGCTGGGGCGAAGCGAGTGTCACTGCGGGCTCCTATGCCCAATCTACAGGTGGTGAAGGTGCCCCGGCACCCGGATGCTATAGTGCTGCCTGGTGAAGGAGACCGTGCTACAATGCCACCCCTTTCCCGATTGCAGAGACTTTTCGGTCAGAAAGTTGCCAATGAGTATGGGTGGGAGTACCCATATTTGTCCAAGGAACTTTTGTACGAAGTGGAGGCCTGCAGACAGCGATGGTATGATGACTTCATTTGGACACATCTCAAGGTGCCCCACGCTCGCAGGTACCTCTCATGTTCCCCTGCAGCCTCCAAAAGGTTCAAAGACTGCAAGGCAGAGTGGATGTTGGGTCGGCACATCCATGCTGACCGGGTGCTTATTTGTCGGAGGGAGGGGGATGATGTGGAGTATCATATGGAGACTTTCGACAGGTGTTTGAAACCCTTGGTACTGCCGAACCCAAGGTTTTATTTGTAGGAGAATAGACTCCTTTGCTGTTGTTACATTTTCCGGTGTGCCTTTACCGGGACCCAGTGACTTTTGCCCTGCAAAGGGTGGCCTATTTGAGAAGGACAGGGAGCAGTTTGTTTGTCGTTCTCCCTGTGTTTTCCTTTCTTCCCCGCAATGCTGCAGAGACTTTGGGGTGTAGTTGAGACAGGGCCACAGTACAGAGAAAAGGATTTCTGGATGGAAGAAAACAAGTGTTTTGACCGCGACACTACCACCAGGTGGCGGTGTTGCGCTACGATTGCTTCATAGCCACATTACTTTTGGAAGAAAGGGGTTTCTCTAATGGGAGGCCTGTTCATTCCAATATTATATGTTGTGTTAGAATGTGTTTTTTTTCCCCCTCTGCAGGAGAACATCAATCAAGATTGCTGAGAATGGGGCAGATCTTAGTCAGTGATGTGGGAGGGGGGATTTAAAAAAAAAAAAAGGTATTCTACATAGTGATGTATGTTTTGATGGAACACTAATGTTTATACCTGTGTGTGTTTCTCTCTCTTTCCTGTTTCCCTTCCCCTGTTAGGTTCCGGCACAATCAATTTTTTTTTCCAAATTGGGTTTTGTGTATAGTTTAGTCTCTGGATCGAGCCCGGGTTAGCTCTCTCTTTTGAGGCATGGGTTTGTTCCAGACACTGGGGACCAGTGTCTAACTGCCAGGGGGTGAGTGTAGCGGGGTGTTACATTTAGGGGGCAGGTGTCTGAGTGTAATCAGGCTCAGATGCACAATTGTTAAGGTCTATGGACTATTTTTTCCAGTGGAGGAAATCAATGGTGCCTAGTTCCCTGCAGTCTATAGGTGGCGCTGTCGCCAAAGACTGGGGTTGAACCATCGTTGTAAGGTTGTGCCTTTTTGTGTCCCCTCTCGGCGGTGGTGCGGCGGGGCAGGGAACTCGCTGTGCCTGCTGGGAGGGGGTATAAAAGGGGCAGCCATCTTCCACACGGGGTCCGAGTCCCAGGCACCTTCAGCCTGGGGCTGCTGTTCCGATTCGTCCACACCCAGGTGCCCTTGGCCTGGGTGTAGGGGATTGAATGCCATCCCAGGCCCTTCGGCCTGGGGTGAGGTACTGCTTGAGAAGGCCTGGGGCCCTGTACCTTCGACTGGGTCCAGCGAGGGATCGAGGAATCCTAGGGGTTCACTGAGTGAGGGAACCCAAATCTAGGACGAGGGGGACCAGAGAGGTTACCCTTACCGAAGACCCATTGCAGCAATTTGGTGACGGTGGGGCCTCTGGTGACCGTCCGGATGGATGTCTTCTCCCTGACAGGGGTCGCAAGTTTTTGAAGGCAGTCTACGTTTCATGGTCTGTGGCAGGGACCCAACATGAATCAGGTCGGTGGCAGAGACCCAACAAACATGGTCTGTGGCAGGGACCTTATTTCACCTGGTTCGTGGCAGGGACCAACCTCACGGTCGGTGGCAGCGACTGTGCGCCACAACTGTTGTGAAATCCTAACAGTTTAGTTTCATTGATAGGATTGTGCCTGGACCTCCTCCCCACTTTGTTCTGAACTGTTCTGTGTCTGACCAGTCGCTCTCAAAGGACTATTTATTGCTCTGAAGAATAAATAAGTGTTGGACTTTCAGTGGTGTGGAACTTGACTTTCTTGGACCTGCGTGGAGGGGGAATCATCCTCAAGGGAAGTTTTGGCTCTGGACAGGGACACAGGCCCGAAGGCAAAAGGTTATAGCTCACACCTCTGCACACAAGAGAATACGAGCTGGTGGTGCGCCACACTCTCCTCCCTGGTCCCCTAGACGAGAGCCATTGACCGAGAAGAGAAAGAGGGAGTGAAAGGTGAGTGGTAATATGCATCACATACTAGCACACTACGTGAAACTTACCTGAAAACAAGCCCTCCAGTGCCGTCCTGTTACCGCTAAGAGGGCTTCCATCTTCACCCAGTCTTCCTTCCGGGTTTGCGGACTCCGGCTGTGTGAGTGGCTGGGGCCGCGATGACATCACACTCGCGCATGTGCGCGGGAGCCGTCGCTTACGGCACAGGACTCTGAAGGAACAGCCTGGGGGGCCATTCCTTCAGAGCGCATGCGCCAGTGATGTCACTGGCTGCATGAGCAGTAAATATCCCCTAAACGGTGCATGTTTAGGATATATTTACACTATATATAGATATGCCTTATTATAGGGTTACCTATAGGTATAAGTCAGAGATGGGAGTTTACTCCCACTCTAAGAAGATGACTACTGTATGCTAGCAGCCTCACTCTAGTAGCAAGTTCACCACCCTGGGTATGTGACATCTAAACAGATATTAATTTGTCTGTGGTAGACAATTTTTTTGATACTCGAACCAGCATTTTGTATAATTTGCCAAACAATCAATCTTTGTATGGGAAGTGTTGTATCTCATTGCTTAACAAGCTCTGCTAGTATTGCGGAAAAATGTATTTAAGCGCCTCCAAACTATGGCCCATGGGTCAAATCTGTCCCACTACTAAATTTTATCCAGCCTGCGGCTATGGTCAGGGGCATATCCTCAGGAACCACTGTGTTCTCACACAGGTCAGCAGAGATAGTTGGTCATCTGGAAAGTTCTTCTCTCTCCATAGAGAAACGCTGGAGCTCTGTCAGAGTGACCATCGGGTTCTTAGTCACCCCCCTGACTAAGGCCCTTCTCCCCCGATCGCTCAGTTTGGCCAGTCAAGCTTGCTCTAGGAAGAGTCCTGGTGGTTATAAACTTCTTCCATTTACGGATGGAGACCACTGTGCTCATTGCTGCAGATATGTTTCTGTACCAATCCCCAGATCTGTGCCTCCATACAATCCTGTCTCGGTGGTCTACAGACAATTCCTTGGACTTTATGGCTTGGTTTGTGCTCTGACATGCACTGTTAACTGTGGGACCTTATATAGACAGGTTTGTGCCTTTTCAAATCATGTCCAATCAACTGAATTTACCACAGGTGGACTCCAATCAAGTTGTAGAAACATCTCAAGGATGATCAGTGGAAACAGGATCCGCCTGAGCTCAATTTTGAGTGTCATAAAGTCTGTGAATACTTATGTACTTTCGTTTTTTAATTTTAATAAATTTGCAAAGATTTCAAACAAACTTCTTTCATGTTGTCATTATGGGGTATTGTTTGTAGAATTTTAAGAAAATAATGAATTTAATCAATTTTGGAATAAGGCTGTAACATAACAAAATGTGGAAAAAGTGAAGCGCTGTGAATACTTTCCCGGATGAACTATCTGTTACATTTCCTGTCTGTGCCTATCAGGGGGGACAGAAAGCCAATCCAGATTACCGTGGAAGGAACAATAATTATTGTATAGGAAAATCAAACCAGGCTGATCAATTCTCCCCCTAAAAAAGGTCAGCTAAGGCAGTGGTCCCCAACCTTTTTGGCACCGGGGACTGGCATTGTGGATGAAAATTGTGCCAAGGCCCGATGCGTTTTTTCGTGGCCAATTTGTCAGGAAATGGCTGGTGTTAGCATTTCAATCATCACAACACCATGGTTAATATGGTGTCAGGATGATTGAAGCGCATTATTTTTATTATTATATTGTCATATAAAATTAAATAGTCAAACTCACCATAATGCCGAATCTGCCACCAGATGCAGCTTGTCACTTGCCACCAGATGCAGCTTGCCACATCGCCTGCCACTAGATGCAGATTGGCACATGCCACAGTCACATGCCACCAGATGCAGATTGCCACCAGATGCAGATTGCCACAGTCACTTTCCACATGCCACCAGATGCAGATTGCCCCATGCCACCAGATGCAGATTGCCACAGTCACATGCCACCAGATGCAGATTGCCACATGCCACCAGATGCAGATTGCCACCAGATGTAGATTGCCACAGTCACTTGCCACATGCCACCAGATGTAGATTGCCACAGTCACTTGCCACATGCCACCAGATGCAGATTGCCACATGTCACCAGATGCAGATTGCCGCATGCCACCAGATGCAGGATGCCACATGCCACCAGATGCAGATTGCCCATGCCACCAGATGCAGATTGCACATGCCACTAGATGCAGATTGCCCATGCCACCAGATGCAGATTGCACATGCCACTGTCTCCTGCCTCCTAGATGCAAATTGTACAGTGAGTTCCGCATGAGAGAGAACAGCGGTGACGCGGGCGGGCTGTGGGAGATGATGTCATCTCTCTGCTCGCCTGCTTCACCCCTAACAGTGTAGCGGCGGGGCTGTGTGGGCGTAAGTGCCGCGGGGCTGTGTGGGCGGAAGTGCGGCGGGGCTGTGATGGAGGCGATTTCTCTGCTCGCCCGCCGCCGCCGCACCTCAGATAGTGCAGACTTCGCGGCCCGCAGGTAAACAGGCTGCGCCCTGGTAGTGGGCCGCGGACTGGGGGTTGGAGACCCCTGAGCTAGGGAATATCTGGAAAGTCCAGAGGGCAATATTATTTAATATAGGTAATTCTAAAGAATGGACAATTTCTGCTAAATCTGATATTTGTATTATACATGCTACTAAAAAGGAGCCAGTTTTACCTACCAGCATGTCTTGGGGTGTGGGAGGAAAACAAAGAGCATGCAAATTGCCTGACCAGTATTTGAACCAGGGACCACAGTGCTGTAAGGTAGAAGTGCTAACACCTAAGTCACTGTGCTGCCTGATAGTTTCCCAAATTGATGGTAACTGGCTACCTAGAGATATGAGATGGTAGTAGCCATCTGGGCAACAATTTATGAGAGGTCCCAACCCTGCCAGCTGATGTACAAGGGAACATTGGATTGACTAGGTTAGGGGCCGTACACATGAAGTTATTCTGCAAGTCGGCCTGACTGCTTGGACCTGCTGGTTGTTTGTAACACATTCTGTGTAATTCCTTCAAAACTGTAAAGCCCCGTACACACGATCGGTTTTACCAATGAAAACAGTCCGATGGACTGTTTTCATCAGACAAACCGATTGTGTGTGGGCCCCATCGGACTTATTCCTATCGATAAAAAAAAAATAGAACATGTTTTAAATTTTTCCGATAGAAAAAAAAAACTATAGGAAATTCCGATCGTCTGTGTGGAACTCCATCGGAGAAAAAACCCACGCATGCTCAGACTGAATTAGGAGACGGGAGCGCTCGTTCTGGTAAAACTAGCGTTCGTAATGAAGATAGCACATTCGTCATGCTGTAACGGACTGAAAAGCACGGAGACTGAAAAGCGCGAATTGCCTTTCACCAAGCTTTTTCTAACACGCGGTAACATGAAATCAGCAAAAGCAGCCCAAAGGGTGGCGCCATTGGATTTGAACTTCCCATTTATAGTGCCGTTGTACGTCACGTTTGGGACGGTCGGAATTTTGTCTGATGGTGTGTAGGCAAGACTGATGGAAGTCAGCTTCATCGGAATTCCGATGGAAAAATCCATCGGATTTGATTCCATCAGAAATCCGATCGTGTGTACAGGGCTTCAGTGTGATTTTATCATTTTATTAAAATCTTGGTGAAATACTAACTACACTATGTGGATTTTCCTCTGTACTTCCTCCATGGAGTCTATCTTGGCTTATAAGATTGTGGAACCTTTGCATGCAAGATTGTTTTACACAGTATATGGCTGCTATGCAGCAAGGCGTCTGAGGTTCACCTTATGGGATCAGAGCAGCTGGTAAGGAGCTCATTTAGTTTGTGGTGATTCCTTTTGGGAGCCCTCTTTCTTCGGTGGTACACGTTATCATCATTCCTACACGGTAAAAGAAAAAGGAACTATTGATGTTTAGAAAATCTGAGCACCTTTTTGCACTAATATATGTAATATTTTTTTTTTCCACAGTTTTTGAACATTTTATGTGGACTTTATTTGCACGGATATGTCAATTTAGGATAAGTTCATATATTTAATGCACTTTTATTGTGTCTCTTATGTGATTTATTAACTTATACCTAGTACAAGGATAGCACACTTTTAATTATTGTTTGGTTGGAGGTTAGAAAACGTGTTTGATGCTACTATAGGGTGATTGAACTCCAAGTTCATACTTGATCAAATCATCTTTTATTCAATAAGTCAGGAGCATGAAACACTGTACAGCATCATACCTCCCAACTTTCTGAGATGGGAATGAGGGACACCTATTAGGAAAAGTATGTAGGCATAGGACACACCCCCTGTCACGCCCCCTTAAAGGACAGCTGTAAAAAAAAAAGATTGGTTATACACACAAGTGCTTTTCTGTTACTACTATTCCTTTATATTGGCTTTTGGAATTTACAAATGCAGCCATTTAGAAATTGGATGAAAGGTTTAGCACTGTAAAACACTTTTTGATAGATAAATAGACAATTTTATTTACAGCTACATAGATAAGACCAAAAGGAGGGACAGATGAGAACGAAAGAGGAACAGGGGAACTTTGTTCCAAATGAGGGACAGTCCCTCGAAATCAGGAGCCTATGCAGCATGTATGTGTAGCGCACAGACCCCTTTCTTTACCTGCATTAACTTTGGCTCCTCGCAGGAAGAGAGGCACACCGCACCACAAGCCCGTACCCTCCTGTGTGAAGAGGTTGAGCGGTGTTGTTGATGGGTCTTCCACAGTCAGACAGCCTGAGAATGTCTCTCACCTCTATATTAAATAAAGACAAGTCCTTGTATCCCCACAGTAACTTGAATGTCCACACCAGCTGCACTCCAACGTAGAGGTTTATTTCCTTATAAAACACAGTCTCTGACAGAAAAGGTTGGAGGGAGAACAGGACAGCTTAAGATGTGGATGAGGTCCAGGCACAAATGTAACACAATTCACTGCTCCGATTCTCAAGCAGACTCAGCCCATTCGGATAGTCTCCCTAGCTTAGGACTAGCAGCCAAAATGATGCTCGAACTTTACCCTTGGTCTCTGCCACAGACCCGATGAACTTGGTCCCGATGAACTTGGTCTCTGCCACAGACCCGATGAACTTGGTCCTGATGAACTTGGTCTCTGCCACAGACCCGATGAACTTGGTCCTGATGAACTTGGTCTCTGCCACAGACCCGATGAACTTGGTCCTGATGAACTTGGTCTCTGCCACAGACCCGATGAACTTGGTCCTGATGAACTTGGTCTCTGCCACAGACCCGATGAACTTGGTCCTGATGAACTTGGTCTCTGCCACAGACCCGATGAACTTGGTCCTGATGAACTTGGTCTCTGCCACAGACCCGATGAACTTGGTCTCTGTTCAAGGAGAAGACATCCCTCCAGAGAGTTACCGGGACCCTTCCTTCACTGTGATTTCCGCACCAGTCCTTCGGAACGGTTCCTCCGCCGGCCTCCTCATCTAGGATACGGGTCCCCTCACAAGGCGGCACCCTGAGATTCCTCGATCCTCGGTGGACTCCAGCCGATGGTGCTGGGCCCAGACCTTTGTTGCAGTCCCCGGGCTGAAAGTGTCTGGGAACCTTGACAACGAACCACAGACCCGCCCCTGGGCTAAAGGTGCCCAGGGCGGACAGGAAAGAGAACCCCAAACAGGCAGCGTCTGCCCCTTTTATATCCTCTCCCAGCATGCCCAGCAGGTAGACCACACCCACTGTATGATTGCCGAGAGGGGACACACAAGGCACAGCACTGTATCAGCGGTTCAACCCTGGCCCACCATGGCAGCGCCACCTGCAGGCCACAGGGAACTGTGCACCAATACTCCACCTGTGGACAAAAATGGTTTCAAGAACTCTATCAATTAGGGTGTTTGGGCATAACAACCACCCAAACACTTCCCCTAAATTTAGCACCCCGCTACATATGTATTGAAGTGCAGTCATGCTATACTTGTGCTTTGATGTAGTGGTTGTGTCCGGGGGCTATGGGTCTCTTCATCTGGAGTAGTGAGTTTTTACTTTATGCAATTGTTCCTCCCTAAGATATGACACAACGTTTGCATTAGGACTGGTTCGAAATAGTCAGTAGCTGCTTCAAAATGATGACAAAAAAATTATGAAAATCTTTGAAATCCCACGATATAATGTTCATCTGGGTTTTAGCAATTATTTAAAACTTATAAAAAATAATTTATCTCTGTTTCCTCCTGTATTGAATTGTATTGTATCTATACTGTCTGCCTTCATGTTGTAAAGCGCTGCGCAAACTGTTGGCACTCTATAAATCCTGTATAATAATAATAATAATCTATGATTATTGGAGATAACAGATCTGCCCCTGTATGGTCAGCGTGTCCCTGCTACATGTGATCAGATTACACAAACAAACAGCCCAGCAGCAGACACAAGCAGAGGAAATGATTTATTTAACATGGGGCCATGCAAAGTCCTTCTTCGTCTACCGAGTGTCTGTTGTACCCTGTGTTTAACCATCTGCTCCCTCTTCTCCCCATCTGCCGCTTTCAGCATTGTTCCTGGTGTGAGAAATGCCTCCACATTGTTCTACGCTGCTGTGTCTGCCATATTGATCACAACCAAGAGGGAAGGCAATATGCAGACATTTCCTTCCACAACCGTTTCTATACCCAGTGATACAAATGTTTTGATTTTTATTTTAAGGCATTATTATTAATAATAACAGAATAATAAAAATGTGACATTGTGTAAGTTTCATGCAATGCTGGTTTACTGGCGGTTGCGGTTGCATGGGTACACAAGCTCATTCAATTGAAAGGATTGCTTTACCTACAGAAAACGCAGGGGAAAGGTCCCTGCACCTTTTCCAAAAACGCAGCCGCAGGGAAACTGCATAGTGCTGTGCAGTTCCCAGCACAAGAAGCTACATTGTGGTTTCCAGAGTGTGGAGGTGCCATTAGGATTAATGACACTCCCACACATCTGCTAAACAGCAGCACATTTTTGGTGCAGGAAAGCGTGTGATTACATACATTCCTGTACCTGCTCACATGTGAACCTTAGCTAATATTAAAGACATAAAAAGTGATTGTAGTTTAAAAATACTGGGATTTTTTTTTACCAAAAATATATAGCAGAATACATATTGGCCTAAATTCATGAAGAAATTCGATTTTTTTACATTTTTTATTGGATAGGTTTTGTAGCAGAAAGTAAAAAATATATTATTTTTTTTCAAAATCGTCTATCTTTTTTTTGCTTGTGGTGCAAAAAAGAAAAAAACGCAGAGGTGATCAAATACCACCAAAAGAAAGCTCTATTTGTGGAAAAAAGGCCATACATTTTATTTTGGTACAGCGTTGCATGACCATGCAATTGTCAGTTAAAATAACGGGGGTTGCTGCTGCCGACCGACCGGAGGGGGGGCTGTTTGCCGCCCCCCCCCCCCCCCAAAAGGAAAAAACACCAGCAGCCACTGGCCACCAGTTTGTCATCCTTATTTTTCCTTTCCTACCTGAGTTATTGGTCTATAACACAGGCAAATGATACACATATGATTGTTCTAGATCAATGACTCACTAAATAGTGAAAGAAGAAGGAGGACAGCTCTGGTTAATGCACATACAGTATATGTGTATATATATATATATATATGTAGCACACGGACCTTTTTCTCACCTGGCTCACTTGTAAGATAAGGCACACCGTGCTATATGCTCGTACCCCCCTGTTTGAAGAGGTTAAACGGTGTTTGTTGTGTTACACTATGTGATTATTCTTGCTCTGTGTCTTTAAGATCTGTCCCCTTCTTTCTAGCTGAACTCTCTCTCTCTCACCGTAGTTCTTTATATATCTCCTCCACTTCCTGATTCTGGTCATTACTCCTGTATATCTTCCATGCTAAACATCTTACATGTGGCTTACAACTGCAACGTTTTTCTACCTATGAATATCCATCATTAAACGGAACATTCGAAAGGATTCATCGTCTGTCGTCCTAACTGTGAGTTTATTCATTGAGTTAAGCTGCCTGTATCGATGCAAGGGATAATAGCAAACCAGCTTGAGTAAGGCCTACTTAAACCTGGAGATGAACTTTATCGCTTTGTAGTTGAGACAGAACAGTAGAAAAATGGAGTTTCGCAGCCTAATTACAAGATTTCTGCATGTCAGTACTGATACAGACAAGATTTACTGCCCTCATAGCAAGACAGAAGGGACAGAGCAGCACATGGCAGCCTTATAGCCTGAGACAATCTGCACAGTGTCATATTTCAGCACACAGATCCTGCCTGCTTTCACAGTCAGTCTGCTATCATGAGTGACCAAGCTTCTGCATGTGAACTCACATCTCCTTCCTCACAAGTTCCTGAAGAAACTGAGTTACCCAAACGCTCAATTAAACCCACTTGGAAAGTAATGGAGAATTATGAAGCTTCAAGGACTGAATTGTCAAATAGCTTGGAATTAGTCTGGGAGAAAATCCTTGCTGAAGCCAATACAGTGTCTGTTGAATGTGAACTACTGACACTAGAGGGCGCCATTAAACAACTTTCTGCCTCATATGAGCTTTATCAGCTTACCAGCAGCAAATTCACTAATGTCTTACAAAACATGAATACAGAAAGTGCGATGATGCAATTAAAGCGCGTCAATGCTCTCAATATTGAAAGAGACAGTTTTATCCAGCAAACCAGATTAAAGGCAGAAGCAAAAATAAAGCTGTTACAGGACACTGCATCTCACAGATCTGTTTCCACCAGACGTTCTAAAAACTCGTCAAGATCCCATAGTTCAAGATACTCAACACTCAGTGAGTGACTTATTAATGCCCGCACTGAAGTGGAAGCCAGCAAAGTGCAGGTGGTATATGCAGAAAAAAGGGCAGAGTTGGAAGCGCAGTCAGCACGTCAAAGAGCAGAGTCGGAAGCGCAGTCAGCACGTCAAAGAGCAACAATGGAAACCTTAAATGAACAGTGTAAACATGACGCAGCTATGGCAAAGCTAAGGGTCCTACAGCAAGCTATCAGTGCAGACGAAGGTGCAAGTGAGAAAGACAGCATTAACCTAAACATAGCAGATATGGAAGACCCCCTCAAACGCGCTAAAGACTATGTCCTAAGCCACTGCAGTGCACACTCCATTGTCTCCAATGCTCCCGACTACATAGAGACTCCTTCACGGCTTCAAGTTAAAGAGGTTCCAGCAACTTCCTGCACTCAAAATCACTCCACTGCATTTCCTACCTGTCTACCTTGCCTGCCTTCATACGTCACAGAGCATCAGCGCAAGCTTCAGGCAAGTCATCAATCTCCAGTCATCGGTACAGCCTTGAATCAACGTACCATTGGAACAACTGACTTCAAGCAAGCAACTCACCTGGATGCATCTGCTGCACCATATTTCCCTGTATCCTTTAACAACAATGTCAAAGATAACGCAATCAGCACCATACAGCCAACAGCATCTCACATAAAGGCGGAGACAACTGAGACAGAAGAGTTTGTGAGGTACATGCTTCGCAGAGAGCTCACAAAGACTGGTCTTACAAGTTTTGATGACCAACCTGAGAACTACAGAAGTTGGAAATGTGCCTTCAGAACTACAATCAGCAATATTGGCATTACAGCTGATCAAGAATTGAATCTGCTGATCAAATGGCTTGGTCCTCTATCTGCTGCACGTGTTAAGCCATTAAGATCGGTTTTCATGGACAATCCTACTGCAGGCCTCACAGCTGCATGGGAGCGACTAGAGCAAAGTTATGGCAGTCCAGAAGCTATAGAAAATGCTTTGTTCATGCGTCTGGAAACTTTCCCAAAGATATCCGGTAAGGACAACAAGGAGTTCCAGAGACTGAGTGACCTTCTCCTTGAGCTTCAGCTAGCCAAGACAGACCCAAAACTACCTGGACTCAGTTACCTTGACACTCCAAGAGGGGTAAACCCAATTGTCTCCAAGCTCCCGTATGGTTTGCAAGAGAAATGGACTGCACTAGGGTCATCATACAAAAGAGAGAACAAGGTTTCCTTCCCTCCATTCTCTTTTTTTTGTGAATTCATCAGGAAAATTGCAGAGACCAAGAACGATCCAAGTTTTTCCTACGGTGAGTACAGCCTCTTCTCACCCTTTCCTAAGAGTACCAGTCTTCAGGGCAACTATAGAAACCATAGAGGCCCAGTGTCCGTGAAAAAGACTGACATCCTTCCCACTCCTACCACAGTTCTGGCCACGAACAAACAGAGTAGGAAGATTGAAAACCCTAACAGAGAGTGTCCCATACACAAGAAGCCACACCCCCTCAATAAATGTATCGGCTTTAGAAAAAAGCCTCTGGAAGAGCGCAAGGAGCTTTTAAAGACATTTAGGGTATGTTTCAGGTGCTGTGCTTCTACAGAACATTTTGCAAGGGACTGTAATGTGTCCATCAAGTGCATAGAGTGTGGCTCTGAAGAACATGTGCAAGCCCTCCATCCTCTTGAGCCCAGCTCTGCACAACCTGCCAACACTCCTCCCAGGTTAACGCATGGCGGGGAGAATACAGACCAAGTGCCTAATTCTACCATCATTTCTTCATCCTGCACTGAAGTTTGTGGAGAAGACCGCTGTGGTAAGTCCTGTGCTAAGATATGCTTGGTGAACATATACCACAAGGATCAACCAGAAAAGTCTCTAAAGGCATATGCTATCTTAGACGATCAGAGCAATCGATCACTTGCAAAATCGGAATTGTTCAATCTATTTGAAATAAAAGGCGAAGCTCATCCTTACACCTTGGGTACCTGTAGTGGAACTATAGAGGTTTCTGGAAGAAGGGCTCATGGACTCATGGTATCTTCTCTCAAAGGTAACTTGCAATTACCCTTACCTACACTTGTTGAGTGCAATCAGATACCTGCTAACAGGGAAGAAATCCCTACTCCAGCTGCTGCTTTCCATCACCCTCACCTCAAGGTAATAGCAAATGAGATACCACCGCTTGACAAAGATGCTCAGATCCTTCTTCTGTTAGGAAGAGACATTCTAAGAGTTCACAAGGTACACAGACAAGTCAGTGGACCCCCAGATGCCCCATTTGCCCAGCGCACGGATCTAGGGTGGGTCATCATAGGCAATGTCTGCATAGGCAAAATGAAAAGACCTACCAACATTTCGTCATTCAAGACAAATGTTCTGCCAAATGGCCGAAACACTTACTTTGAGCCATGCCCACATCACTACTGGGTGAAAGAGAAGATAGCCAGCCACGAATGGCAACATGGTATCTCAGGTGACACAAGCCCTTTCTCCTGCCATGATGGCGACTTCGGCTCTACAGTGTTTAATGCAACCAGTGAAGATGACATACTGGCTCCTTCAATGGAAGACAAAGAATTCATCGAGGTAATGGACAATGAGTTCTTTCAAGATGACTCCAATAACTGGGTAGCACCCCTACCCTTTCGTCTCCCAAGAGAGAGATTGCCCAACAACTTACAGCAGGCCATCAGTAGATTCTCCTCCTTAAAGCGAAACTTAAGCAGGAAACCAGAGATGCAAAAGCACTTTGTGGACTTTATGCAAAATGTATTTGACAGAGATCATGCAGAGCCTGCTCCCCCACTAAAGGAGGGAGAAGAATGCTGGTACCTTCCATCCTTTGGCGTGTATCACCCACGCAAACCAGACCAAATCAGAGTTGTCTGATTCCAGTGCTCAGCACGAAGGTGTTTCTCTTAACAACATGCTCCTTACTGGACCCAACTTGAACAACAGTCTAATAGGAGTCTTGATTCGTTTCAGACAAGAGCCTGTAGCAGTAATGGCCGACATTCAACAGATGTTTCACTGCTTCATCGTCAGAGAAGACAACAGAAACTACCTCAGGTTTCTATGGCACAAGGACAATGACCTCAACAAGGAAGTTATAGATTATCGCATGAAGGTACATGTCTTCGGTAACAGTCCTTCCCCAGCAGTGGCAACTTATGGATAAGGAAAACAGCTCAGACTGGAGAAGTTGAATATGGATCTGATGCCCGTCAATTTGTTGAAAGAAACTTCTACGTTGACGACGCACTTAAGTCCTTTCCAACTGCTAAAGAAGCAATTGATCTTCTCGCCAGAACAAAGGAGATGCTGTCTGTAGCAAACCTTAGACTGCACAAGATTATATCCAACAGTCAGGAACTTATGAATGCCTTTCACTCTGAGGACTATGCCACTAGTCTAAAAAACCTTGACTTAGGTACAGAAGTGCCTCCTGTACAGCGAAGTCTGTTTTTTTTGTGGAACATCAAGCAAGACAAATTCACCTTCCAAGTGTCAACTTGTGACAAACCCTTCACTAAGAGAGCAGTCCTGTCCGTGGTGAATAGCATCTATGACCCACTGGGTTTCCTTGCTCCAGTTACCATTCAAGATAAGATTTTACTAAGACAGATGTCTACTGAGAACATAGACTGGGATACTCCCTTGCCTAGTGAGAATCAACACAAGTGGGAAAGGTGGAGATATTCTTTGAAGTCACTAGAAAAACTTCAGATTCCCCGTTGCTATTAGGGATGAGCCGAACACCCCCGGGTTCGGTTCGCACCAGAACCTTCGAACGGACCGAAAGTTCGCGCGAATTTTCGAACCCTATTCGTTATAATGGACGCAAACGTTCGAAATCAAAATTGCTAATTACAACGGCCAATATGCATGTTAATGTTATAAAACAGGTTTGGGGACCCGGGTCCTGCCCCAGGGGACATATATCAATGCAAAAAGAAATTTTAAAAACTAAAGTTTTTTCGGGAGCAGTCATTTTAATGATGCATAAAGTGAAAAAAAAAAAAGTGAAATTTTCCTTTAAATACGGTAACTGGGGGGTGTCTAAAGTATGCCTGTGAAGTGGCATGTGTTTCCCGTGTTTAGAACTGTCCTTGCACAAAATGACATTTGTAAAGGAAAAAAAGAAGCCATTTAAAACCACTTGCGGCTTTAATGTCATGTCTTGTCCTGGCCGCCATATGGCTGAAAATCCTTGAGAAAAATGGCATGGCTACCCCATCACCCCCCCCCCACCCCAGCCCCTTTGGGTCTTGTATGGATACTAAGGGGGACCCCGCACCCAAAATAAAACCCTATACCTACAACCCTATATACTCTGAACAGCAGTATATAGGTGGTGCAAACAAGACATGGACTGTAGGTTTGTTCTTAAGTAGAATCTGAACAGGTACATTATGAAGTGTAGCTACATCCCAAAAAAATCAATTTTTAAGCTTTTTGGAGAACATAGGGAGGGGTTATCACCCCTGTAACATTTGCTGTCTTTGCACATCTGTTCAGAACATGTCACCTCACTTTCCGTCCCAATGACAAATGTTTTTGGAAAAGTGGGGTTTTAATTGAAACAAGGATTGGTGATAAAGCATCAGTAGAGAGGAGATACCTTTTTCCCAAATTAAATCTAACAGGATAGAATTTTCCTTCCTAGGGGTAGATTTCCTCTCACTTCCTGTTTTCTCTTGCCGTTTGCAAGTAGGAGTCGTTTGTAAGTTGGATGTTTGAAAGTAGGGGCCTGCCGTATATACTCTGCAGAAATTTGCCCTATTAGATGTTGGTGTAGCCACAAGACTGGTGGGCACAGGAATGGGCCCTGCTGTGAGTTAATAGATCAAGATTTGTACTTGCATGCACCTGTTGAACCGGGCAGAAAAAATAGGATTTTTATAACAGCTTACCTGTAAAATCCTTTTCTTGGGAGTACATCACGGGACACAGAGCGACATAGTCATTACTAATGGGTTATATAGATACCGTCAGGTGCTGGCACTGGCAACTTCCAAAACCGGAAGTACCCTCCCCTATATAAGCCCCTCCCATCCGGGAGCACCTCAGTTTTGTAGCAAAGCAATAAGTGTCCCCAAAGAGGGGCGGGAGCTCTGTGTCCCGTGATGTACTCCCAAGAAAAGGATTTTACAGGTAAGCTGTTATAAAAATCCTATTTTCTTTCTCGTACATCACGGGACACAGAGCGACATAGTCATTACTAATGGGATGTCCTAAAGCAATGCCCAATGAGGGGGGGGATACACCATATATAAGCTGAGCGCTATCAGACATGAGGATCTTTTGCGGCCTGCAACACACTGCGCCCAAAGGCGACATCCTCCTGACTTCTAACGTCCACCTGGTAGAACCTAGTAAACGTGTGAACTGAAGACCACGTTGCGGCCTTACAGATTTGAGCCAGGGAGGCCTGGTGATGCACTGCCCATGAAGTTCCAACTGCTCTCGTGGAGTGCGCTCTAACTTTGAACGGAGGCGGTCTCCTTCTCAAGCCATAAGCTTGCATAATGACCTGTCGAATCCACTTGGCTAAAGTAGATTTTGACGCTGCCTGACCCTTTCTGGGGCCTTCCGGCAGAATAAACAAAGTATCCGTTCTGCGAATCTGAGCAGTGGCTTTTAGATAAGCTTTAACTGCTCTTACTACATCCAAAGAATGCAATAACTTTTCCTCTACCGAAGTAGGTTTGGGGAAAAAAGAAGGAAGAACCACATCTTGGTTCAAATGAAACCTCGATACCACCTTAGGAAGAAAGGCTGGATGAGGACGTAACACTACTCTGTCCTTATGGATAACCAGATATGGCTCCTTACAGGACATAGCTGCTAATTCCGATACTCTTTTAGCCGAACAAATGGCTACTAGAAAAATCAATTTCCTGGTGAGAAGCACCAAGGAAATATGCTGTAATGGTTCAAATGGTTGTTTCTGTAGAACCGACAGAACCAAGTTTAGATCCCATGGACATATGGGAATATTAACCGGAGGACTAATACGCATCACTCCTTGTATAAAGGCTTTGACTAGTGAATGCGAAGCCAAGGGCCTTTGAAAAAATATTGACAAGGCCGAAATCTGACCCTTGATAGTACTCAAGGCAAGCTTCCTATCTACAGCCCACTGTAGGAAGTCCAGAATCCTACCTATTACGTACTTATGTGGATGCCATTTCTTGGCCTCACACCACGCGATGTACGCCTTCCAGATTCTATAGTAGATCTGCCTGGATACCGGCTTCCTGGCATTGATCATGGTAGATACCACAGCATTAGAGAGCCCTCTCTTTTTTAGAATGTGGGCTTCAATAGCCAGGCCGTCAAACCTAGGGCTGGTAAGGAAGGGTGGTATATCGGTCCTTGCGAAAGCCGGACGACGTGGGAGAGTCCAAGGACTCCCCACTGGAATTTTACAATCTCCGCGTACCACGCTCTTCGGGGCCACGCTGGAGCCACCGGAATCACCGGTTTCTTTTCTACCCTGATTCTGCGGAGTAATCGAGGTAACCCTTGTGGCGGTGTGAATGCATATATCAGCTTGAACTGATCCCAAGGGAACACTAGGGCATCCGAGCCGCAAGCTAGGGGATCCCTTGTCCGAGAGACAAACCTGTCCCCCTTTGCGTTGAATCTGGATGCTAGAAGATCTACATCCGATGTTCCCCACCGCTGACATATTGTCCAGAAAACCTCGGGGTGAAGGGACCCTTCCTCTGGGCATAATTGCTGGCGACTTAGAAAGTCCGCCTTCCAATTCTCCACTCCTGGAATGAATACCGCAGATATGGCTGGGACATATTTTTCTGCCCATTTCAGGATGTAATTTACTTCCCTCTGGGCTGCACGACTCCTGGTGCCCCCCTGATGATTGATATATGCCACTGCTGTGGCATTGTCTGATTGAATTCTGACAGGGGACCCTTGGAGTTTGGATGTCCATGCTACTAGGGCATACAGGGCTGCTCGTATCTCTAAGAGATTGATGGGCAGGGCCTTTTCTGCATCCGACCATCTGCCCTGGAGAGACTATTGCTCCAGTACTGCTCCCCAGCCTATAAGGCTGGCATCTGTAGTGACCACCTTCCAAGAAATCGGACTGAAGGATTTCCTTTTTTCCAGATTCTGGGGAACCAACCACCAACGGAGGCTCTTGCGAACGGAAGGGGACAAGGACATTGTAAGTCTAGGGCCTGAACTTTTTTGTTCCAGGCTGACAGTATGGCCCCTTGCAAATTCCTTGAATGGAATTGACCGTAGGGTACTGCTTCGAATGATGCCACCATTTTTCCCAGCAGCCTCATATACAGGCGTATGGACGGCTGTCTTTTTTGTACCCACTAAGTGGATCAAATCTTTCAAAGACAACACCTTTCCTCGAGGCAAGAATATTTTTCTCTGGCCTGAATCCAACCTTAGCCCCAAGTATTCCAGACTTTTGACTGGTTTTTAGGGCTGACTTGTCTCGGTTGATAATCCAACCGTGAGATTCCAGATACTTGATCGTCTTGTGAACGACCACGTCTAGTTTTTTCACTGAGTGGTCTATCAGCAACAAGTCATCCAGATATGCCATTATCATTACACCTTGTGTTCTTAGATTGGCCAATAAAGGGCCAGAATTTTTGTAAACACTCGTGGTGCTGTGGCCAAACCGAAGGGTAAGGCTCTGAACTGAAAATGGCGCCCTTCTACTGCAAAGCGTAGAAATTTTTGGTGGACTGGAAAGATGGGAATGTGCAAATAAGCATCTTTGATGTCGATCGTGGCTAACCAATCCTCCCCTTGTAGGGCAGTGGCCACCGATCGGATCGACTCCATCGGAAAGTCCTGATATACAGGAATTTGTATAGCCCTTTTAGAATTAATATGGGCCTCCCGTCCGCGTTTGCTTCGGGACTGTAAAGAGGTTTGAGTAAAACCCGAACCCTCATTCTTCCAGGGGAACCTCCATAATTACTCCTTGGAGAAATAGTTGTTCTAGTGCCAACAGGAGGGACTCTCTCTTCCGGGGATCCCTTGGCACGTTTGACCTCAAAAATGGGAAGGAGGAGAGTCTTTTAACTCCAAACTGTATCCCAAACCTACTGCGGAGAGCACCTATCTGTCTTGATCGTGTCCCGCCAGGTCTCTTGCGAACAACTGGAGTCCTCCCCCCACCCGACTGAGTGGGGGCTTCATGAATTTAACTTTGGGGGAGGTTTTGTACCTCCCCTGACCCAGGGTTTCTCATTACCCTGCTACTGTCCCTGTTTTTTACCCCCGGGATTTGACCGAGGAGGCCGTCGGAACTGTTACACAGCCGATGCCCCAGGGACTGGAGAAGCAGGCCTCTTAAAGAGGGACCTCTAACTCTGCTTTTAACCGGCAAGAGCGTATTTTTACCGCTGGAAATTTTCTGGATATTTGTCCAGGTTTTCCCTGAATAAGCGTTCACCATGAAATGGGACGCTAACCAGCCATTCTTTACCGGGAGCTTCAGCAGACCAGTTTTTGAGCCATAGGAGCCTACGCATATGTACTATAGACAGCGTAAGGCGGGAGGCCTGATGGACTGAATCCTCTATGGCGTCAACCGCAAAGCCTAAGGCTCTAGGTAGATCAGCTAGGGCAAAGCCTGCTGATCTGTCAAGTCCCTCAAGACCTGTTTCAACTGATCCTTCACTGCTTAGCAGACCCCAATAGCTGCTACTGCTGGTTGTATCACCAAGCAGATTTTCATAAGGACTCCAATCTTTTATCTATTGGGTTCTTGAACATTTGGACATTATCCACTGGACATGTCAGTGATTTATACATACAAGAGATGGCTGCGTCCATTGTAGGGACCTTCCATTTTTTTTTTTTTTTGATGAACTTATCCTCCATGGGATAGACCACCGGAAATCTCTTGGGGGAATAAATATTTTCTCAGGACGTTCCCAATCCTGGTAAATGAGCCCTTTCAGTAAAGGGTGAAGTGGAAAAGAACAAACAGTCTGGGGGCTTCTAGCGACCCCAACGAGGATACAGTAGTGGTTGATGGTTCCGCAAGGTGCATTTTTAAATGCTGATCGGACCATGTTAGTCAGAGACTGAACCCATAATCTTTCAGCTTGAGATGCTGAGAAAAGGTTCCCCCACTGTTGATTCCTCTATAACAGAATCAACCTTATCCTGATCCCCTTCAGGCAGGTCGATCCCTGTATGGGACTGTTGCTCTGCTAACAGGCATTCTGAAGGAGGAGACGGAGATCGGGCGTGCTTTCCCTGACAGGGAGGCAGCGATAAATGTTGACAATCTCTCTCTAATCCTCCCAGAGCTGAGGAAAAAACCTCCTCTGTTACATACACAGGAGCAGGTGACTGAGGACAGCCACAGTACCAAGTACCCCTGCGGGGTCTCTACGGTCACTTACCTCTGAACTTCAGGGGAGACTGGTGCAGCAGGAGTATGCCCAAGATCCTCCGAGCCCGATGAGACCCCCTTCGCTTCCTGGAAGATTCAGTTCCGGAGCTTCTGGACGGCATATTCCTAAGCCTAAAGCTGAGGTATTCCAGCCGTAATACACCACTTTTACTGAGAATAGTCTAGCACAATTGCTGCTATATCACAGTTGGTGTCTACTAATGTGCCTTTCTAGGGGATGCCTGTATCAACCGCTTGCTGTATGCCTTTAAATGTTGCCAGCTCTGTCTCTGTACTTCATAGCCAGCTCACTACAATATTGTGGTTTTTTTAAACTGCTGGGACGCCCGCACATGCGCAGAAGCGCTGCGGCGCGCACAGAGCGTCATCCCCCAGGCTCCGCCCCCTTTCCCGGCTCACCTCTATATATAGAGGCGCGTGCACGCGCACGCGCGCGGGCACGTGCGCCTTTGGCGCTAATTTCAAATATGGTAACAAGGGACAGGAGCCAGGGCCCCTCTTTGCCGCAGGCCGGGGGATGGACGAGCACTGCAACATGGCAGAGGAAGCAGTTTCCTATAAGAGAACTCACCATCTGCCTGGACTTTGCTCTGCTGAGAAGAAGCTAGTCCACATGACAAGAAAACATTCCACAGCGGCCTCTAGTGGACAAACACAGGTACCGCAGTCTAATATATTAAATATATATATATAAAAAAAAATTTTATTTTTTTTTTCTTGACCACCATTAAAAATTATTACATTTTTTTAGTAGTTACAGGCATGCACAGAATTTTGCGGGAATACCATTAGGTAACAGACAGAAAGACAAATTAGGCTTGGGGGTCCCCCAATAGAACCAAGTTCCTGGGGGCCCCCACTTACCTGTTCCCCGCCGCAGGACTTTGTTTGGTCCACAAAAGCCCAAACTTCACCTATCACGGCAGGCATTGTAATCAAACCTTCAGGGACCGGGTTCCCAAGGATTCCACTCCCCTGGACCTGTATAGCACCCTGCACAGAAAACATCTTGGTCGTGGGTATGACCAGAGCTCTGGATCCCAGGGTCCAGCTCTCCTAAGAGAAGCATTACAGGCAAAACCTTGCTCTTCTCTGCAAGGCCCGGGTACCGACCGTTTAGCTATGAAGCTTTTTTGGTCGGATCCGGAATAGCTTACTGAGGCCCAAAAGAACCTGTACGCAAGCTCAGTGAAAAACACATGTTTCTTCTTGGCCAACACCTTAGACACTGGCAAAAAACTGAGGTGCTCCCGGATGGGAGGGGCTTATATAGGGGAGGGTACTTCCGGTTTTGGAAGTTGCCAGTGCCAGCACCTGACGGTATCTATATAACCAATTAGTAATGACTATGTCGCTCTGTGTCCCGTGATGTACGAGAAAGAAATTGGGCCTTTGGTGGTGGTGGTGGTGGTGGTGGACGGTGTTGCCACAAGACTGTAAGCCCTCACAGTTACTCTTGGTGGGTGCAGGAATGGGCCCTGCTGTGAGTTATTAGATCAAGATTTGTAATTGCATGCACCTGTTGAACAGGGCAGAAAAATTGGGCCTTTGGTGGTGGTGGTGGTGGACGGTGTTGCCACAAGACTGTAGGCCCTCATAGTTACTCTTGGTGGGCGCAGGAATGGGCCCTGCTGTGAACTATTAGATCAAGATTTGTAATTACACGCCCCTGTTAAACAGGGGCTGAAAAATTGTGCCTTAGGCATTGGTGCTGGTGCCACAACACTGCAACCCCTCACAGATACTGTACTTGGAGCACAGCAGTCACACCTGTTGCGAAGCATCTTTTTAAAAAATTGTAATTACACGCCCCTGTTATACAGGGGCTGAAAAATTGTGCCTTAGGCACTGGTGCTGGTGCCACAACACTGCAACCCCTCACAGATACTGTACTCTGAGCACAGCAATGAGACCTGTTGCAAAGCATTGCCTAAAAATTGTAATTACACGCCCCAACAGGGGCTGAAAAATTGTGCCTTAGGCACTGGTGCTGGTGCCACAACACTGCAACCCCTCACAGATACTATACTCTGAGCACAGCAGTCACACCTGTTGCGAAGCATCTTTTTAAAAAATTGTAATTACACGCCCCTGTTATACAGGGGCTGAAAAATTGTGCCTTAGGCACTGGTGCTGGTGCCACAACACTGCAACCCCTCACAGATACTGTACTCTGAGCACAGCAATGAGACCTGTTGCAAAGCATTGCCTAAAAATTGTAATTACACGCCCCAACAGGGGCTGAAAAATTGTGCCTTAGGCACTGGTGCTGGTGCCACAACACTGCAACCCCTCACAGATACTGTACTCTGAGCACAGCAGTCACACCTGTTGCGAAGCATCTTTTTAAAAAATTGTAATTACACGCCCCTGTTATACAGGGGCTGAAAAATTGTGCCTTAGGCACTGGTGCTGGTGCCACAACACTGCAACCCCTCACAGATACTGTACTCTGAGCACAGCAATGAGACCTGTTGCAAAGCATTGCCTAAAAATTGTAATTACACGCCCCAACAGGGGCTGAAAAATTGTGCCTTAGGCACTGGTGCTGGTGCCACAACACTGCAACCCCTCACAGATACTGTACTCTGAGCACAGCAGTCACACCTGTTGCGAAGCATCTTTTTAAAAAATTGTAATTACACGCCCCTGTTATACAGGGGCTGAAAAATTGTGCCTTAGGCACTGGTGTGGTGGCATGGATCATTGAGGAGGAGGAAGAGGATAGTCAGTGAACATAACAGGACAGTCACTCAGCATCAGCATAGGCAGTCTTGAAGGGATGTGACATTATAAATTATTCCGTTATATCCGCTTCAGGTGTCTGGTAGCTGGTGGTGATCCAAGACTGATTCATTTTTATGAAGGTCAGTCGATCAACCGAGTCGGTGGACAGGCGCACCCTATGATCGGTGACAAATCCTCCAGCAGCACTGAATGTGCGTTCGGAAAGAACGCTGGATGCAGGACAGGCCAGTAGCTCAATTGCATACTGTGCAAGCTCTGGCCAGTGATCCATCCTCAGGACCCAGTAAGCCAGAGGATTTTCGGTGGGAAAGGTGTCCAAGTCTGACCTTGCCCCTAGGTATTCCTGCACCATGTATATCAGACGCTGGCGATGGTTGCTGGAACCGATCATACCTTGGGGCTGCGGACTAAAAAATTGTCTGAACGCATCGGTCAGATGTCCACCTTCCCCACCGCTCCTTCTGCTACTGACCGAAGCCTCAGCAACTCGTCGTCCAGGACCAGGAGTTTGTAACCTCCCAGTTTCTGGGAACGCGTTGCACAGACCTTTCTGCAAGGCCTCCCTGAGATGTCTCATCCTCTGCTCCCTCTGCGACGGCAAGATAAGGTCCGCAACCTTACCCTTGTACCGTGGATCAAGGAGAGTGGCCAGCCAGTAATGGTCACTCTCCTTGATCCGAAGAACACGAGGATCCTTCCGCAGGCTTTGCAGGATCAGGGAGGCCATGCAGCGTAGGTTAGCTGAGGCATTCGGTCCGGAGTCTTCTGGGTCACTGAGGATGACATGATCGCCAGCCACCTCCTCCCAGCCACGTACAAGTCCACTGGTTTGTTGGGACTGTACATCATCCCTAAAAGACTGCTGCTGCTGATGCTGAGTGCCAGGCTCCACCTCCATGCTCACACAATCCTCCTCCTCCTCCTCCTCCTCCTCCTCTTCCTGTGTGATGGGTGGGACAGAAGGAACATTGTCTGGATAAAGGGGGCCTTGAGAGACAAGGAAGTCCTCCTCTTCCTGCCTCTGTTCTGCCTCAAGTGCCCTGTCCATTATCCCACGCAGCGTATGCTCCAACAGGTGGACAAGAGGTACAGTGTCACTGATGCATGCACTGTCACTGCTCACCATCCTCGTGGCCTCCTCAAATGGTGAGAGGACAGTGCATGCATCCCTGATCATGCTCCACTGGCGTGGGGAAAAAAAGCCAAGCACCCCTGACCCTGTCCTGGTGCCGTAGTCGCAAAGGTACTCATTGATGGCCCTCTGCTGCGTGTGCAGTCGCTGCAGCATGGCCAACGTTGAGTTCCACCTGGTGGGCATGTCACATATTAGGCGGTTCTTGGGCAGGTTCAGCTCCTTTTGCAGCTCAGTCAGCCGAGCACTGGCATTATAAGATCGGCGGAAATGCACACAGACTTTCCTGGCCTGCCTCAGGACATCCTGTAAGCCTGGGAACCTGCCCAAGAACCGCTGCACCACCAGGTTGAGGACGTGAGCCATACAGGGCACATGGGTGAGCTGCCCCTGTCGCAGGGCGGAGAGGAGGTTGGTGCCATTATCAGAAACGACCATTCCTGGCTTAAGCTGGCGTGGCGTCAACCACCTCTCGGCCTGCCCCTGCAGAGCTGCCAGAACCTCTGGCCCAGTGTGGCTCCTGTCCCCCAAACACACCAGCGCAAGCACGGCATGGCATCTTTTTGCCTGCGTACTCGCGTAGCCCCTTGTACGCCTACGGAGCACCGCTGGTTCCGAGGACAGAGCACTCGAAGAGGACATGGAGGAAGAAGAAGAGGAGGGGGTGGAGGAGAGAGGTGTGTCACAACCAGTAGTAGCATTTTGGAGGCGTGGTGGCGGAACAACCTCCAACACTACTGCACCTTGTCCTGCATCCCTCCCAGCTACCAATAGAGTGACCCAATGGGCCGTGAAAGAAAGATAACGTCCCTGTCCATGCCTGCTGGACCATGAGTCAGCGGTAATATGCACCTTACCGCTGACCGCCCTGTCCAGCGAGGCATGGACATTGCCTTCCACATGCCAGTAGAGAGACGGAATCGCCTTCCGTGAGAAAAAGTGGCGTTTGGGAACCTGCCACTGAGGAACCGCACATTGAACAAACTCACGGAAGGGGGCCGAGTCTATCAACTGAAAAGGCAGCAGTTGAAGTGCTAGCAATTTAGCCAAGCTAGCATTCAACCGCTGGGCATGTGGATGGCTGGGAGTATACTTCTTTCGACGGTCCAGCAGCTGGGGCAGGGAAATTTGCCTGCTACAATCGGACGTCGGTGTACTGCAAGTACTTGGTTGTGACACACCTAATTCTACACCTTCAGTCCTCTCAGAGCAGCTTTCAGAGAGGACTGAAGATATAGTGGGGATGGAGATCCCAGCTGATGAGGAGCAAGGAGAGGTCCGCTTTGTTCTTTGGTGTGGGTCTTTTATGTGTGCTTGCCAACGAGCTGCATGGCAGGTCGACATATGTCTGCTCATGCTTGTGGTGCCCAAGCGGCTGATGTTTTGGCCACGCGAGATACGCTTGAGACAAATATTGCAAATAGCAGTGGTGCGATCTGATGCACTCGTCTCAAAAAAGGCCCACACCAAAGAACTTTTGTGATAACGTGCAGAGGCAGCGCCCTGCACAGGCGGAGCTCTGCGGTGTGGTACAGTTGCTGTGCTGGCCTCTAGCTGGCCTCCAGGGGGCATCCTGCCTCGTTGGACATGTGACGCTGCATCCTCCTCCTCCTCCTCCTCTCTCCCTTCAGGCACCCACGTGGAGTCAGTGACCTCATCATCCCCTCCCTCTTCACCACTAGAGCAAACCTGGCAGTAAGCTGCAGCTGGTGGAACACTACTGCCAGATTGCTGTCCTTCAGCATCCCCTCTCTCTGCGCGCACACTACTGACTTCCTCAAGCTGGGTATCATCATCCGAGCCTTCGAATCGTTGGGCATCCTCCTGGAGCATGTACCCAACACTGTGCTCAAACAGTTCGGGGGACTCCTCAGGAGGACATGGTGGGTCTAGGGAAGGGGTGGCTGATGATGCCATTGAGTACGCGTTGGCAGCTGCTCTGCCAGTACCCTGAGCCTGGGTGAGAGAGGATGAGGAGGATGAGGAGGGCTTGGTCATCCATTCTACCAAGCCTTCGGCATGATGCGGCTCCACATGTCCAGCTGCCGAAAACAAAGACAAGCGTGTCCCATGGCCACGTGCTGATGACGATGCACGACCACGTCCACGGCCAGCACTGTTGTCTCTAGAAACAGAGCCTGCCTGCCCTGTGTTCTTGCCTCGGCACGCTCTGCCTCTCCTTGGCGGTCTTCCAGCCATTGTAGTCGGTAGTGTATATAGTATAAAAAATAGAACTCCTATGTGTGCTCACAACACACTGTAGGTCCTATGGGTGCTGACACTAACACACTATAGGTACTATGTGTGCTGCTGACAAGAAAATATAGGAGCTCTGTTTGCTGCCACTAACACACTAGAAGTCCTATGGGTGCTGCTGAGAAGAAAATATAGGAGCTCTGTTTGCTGCCACTAACACACTAGAAGTCCTATGGGTGCTGCTGAGAAGAAAATATAGGAGCTCTGTTTGCTGCCACTAACACACTAGAAGTCCTATGGGTGCTGCTGAGAAGAAAATATAGGAGCTCTGTGTGATGCCACTAACACACTAGAAGTCCTATGGGTGCTGCTGAGAAGAAAATATAGGAGCTCTGTGTGATGCCACTAACACACTAGAAGTCCTATGGGTGCTGCTGAGAAGAAAATATAGGAGCTCTGTTTGCTGCCACTAACACACTAGAAGTCCTATGGGTGCTGCTGAGAAGAAAATATAGGAGCTCTGTGTGATGCCACTAACACACTAGAAGTCCTATGGGTGCTGCTGAGAAGAAAATATAGGAGCTCTGTTTGCTGCCACTAACACACTAGAAGTCCTATGGGTGCTGCTGAGAAGAAAATATAGGAGCTCTGTTTGCTGCCACTAACACACTAGAAGTCCTATGGGTGCTGCTGAGAAGAAAATATAGGAGCTCTGTTTGCTGCCACTAACACACTAGAAGTCCTATGGGTGCTGCTGAGAAGAAAATATAGGAGCTCTGTGTGATGCCACTAACACACTAGAAGTCCTATGGGTGCTGCTGAGAAGAAAATACAGGAGCTCTGTTTGCTGCCACTAACACACTAGAAGTCCTATGGGTGCTGCTGAGAAGAAAATATAGGAGCTCTGTTTGCTGCCACTAACACACTAGAAGTCCTATGGGTGCTGCTGAGAAGAAAATATAGGAGCTCTGTTTGCTGCCACTAACACACTAGAAGTCCTATGGGTGCTGCTGAGAAGAAAATATAGGAGCTCTGTGTGATGCCACTAACACACTAGAAGTCCTATGGGTGCTGCTGAGAAGAAAATATAGGAGCTCTGTTTGCTGCCACTAACACACTAGAAGTCCTATGGGTGCTGCTGAGAAGAAAATATAGGAGCTCTGTTTGCTGCCACTAACACACTAGAAGTCCTATGGGTGCTGCTGAGAAGAAAATATAGGAGCTCTGTTTGCTGCCACTAACACACTAGAAGTCCTATGGGTGCTGCTGAGAAGAAAATATAGGAGCTCTGTGTGATGCCACTAACACACTAGAAGTCCTATGGGTGCTGCTGAGAAGAAAATATAGGAGCTCTGTTTGCTGCCACTAACACACTAGAAGTCCTATGGGTGCTGCTGAGAAGAAAATATAGGAGCTCTGTTTGCTGCCACTAACACACTAGAAGTCCTATGGGTGCTGCTGAGAAGAAAATATAGGAGCTCTGTGTGATGCCACTAACACACTAGAAGTCCTATGGGTGCTGCTGAGAAGAAAATATAGGAGCTCTGTTTGCTGCCACTAACACACTAGAAGTCCTATGGGTGCTGCTGAGAAGAAAATATAGGAGCTCTGTTTGCTGCCACTAACACACTAGAAGTCCTATGGGTGCTGCTGAGAAGAAAATATAGGAGCTCTGTGTGATGCCACTAACACACTAGAAGTCCTATGGGTGCTGCTGAGAAGAAAATATAGGAGCTCTGTGTGATGCCACTAACACACTAGAAGTCCTATGGGTGCTGCTGAGAAGAAAATATAGGAGCTCTGTTTGCTGCCACTAACACACTAGAAGTCCTATGGGTGCTGCTGAGAAGAAAATATAGGAGCTCTGTTTGCTGCCACTAACACACTAGAAGTCCTATGGGTGCTGCTGAGAAGAAAATATAGGAGCTCTGTTTGCTGCCACTAACACACTAGAAGTCCTATGGGTGCTGCTGAGAAGAAAATATAGGAGCTCTGTGTGATGCCACTAACACACTAGAAGTCCTATGGGTGGTGCTGAGAAGAAAATATAGGAGCTCTGTGTGATGCCACTAACACACTAGAAGTCCTATGGGTGCTGCTGAGAAGAAAATATAGGAGCTCTGTTTGCTGCCACTAACACACTAGAAGTCCTATGGGTGCTGTTGGGGTGCAATGCTGTGCTAACAGCACTGCGGTTGGTACTACTGCAATACTGTACTAACAGTAAGCACGCACCAGACTAATCCCCAGCAGCAGCTAATAACACACTAACTGTGCAATCAGCAGCAATGAACGATCAATGACTTAGGTAGCAATGGTTTAGCAAAGAAATAGCCAATGGTTTAGCAAAGAAGAGCAAATCTTTCAGTATCAAGCAAAGACAGAATCAGCAGACTAATCTCTCCTAAAGCCGGAACTCATGTGACCGGGGCCGATGGCGTGGCGGCCTTTTAAATGGTGGGGCGTGTACTAAAGCCCCTGAGCTGTAATTGGCTACAGGCGTCCTGCCTGTAGCCAATTATTGCTCTCCGAGTTTCGGGTGCTGTGATTGGCCAAGCATGCGGGGTCACAGTGCATGCTTGGCCAATCATCAGCCAGCAATGCACTGCGCCGGCCGCGCCGGCCGCAATGCATTGCGGGGCCGCTCGCATCACACGAATGTGATGCGAACGGCCCAAATAGTTCTGGGCTCGACGAGCGAGCGAACGCCCGATGCTCGATTCGAACATGGGTTCGAATCGAGCACCGGGCCCATCCCTAGTTGCTATGTTCCGGGTTCCATTTCAACTGCTAACCGGAGAGAGATTCATATTTTCTCTGATGCATCAGTTGAAGCTATTGCTGCAGTAGCCTATTTGAAGATCTCTGAACTAAATGGAGAATCACACTGTAGTTTTGTCCTAGGCAAGGCAAAACTCACTCCCAAGCCTGTACATACCATACCAAGACTTGAACTTTGTGCAGCCGTGCTAGCAGTAGAAATTGCAGAGGTCATACGAAGTGAAATGGACACTATAATTGATTCTTTCACCTTCTATACAGACAGTAAGGTAGTACTTGGTTACATAAACAACCAAACCAAACAATTTTATGTGTATGTCAGCAACAGGGTTGAACGTATCAAGAGATTCTCTCTACCAAGTCAATGGCATCACGTTCCCACTGAACTCAACCCAGCTGACTGTGGGACCAGAGCCGTGTCACCTGCTGCTCTTCAGGACAGCCTATGGCTGTCACCTCCAAGGTTTCTGTGTGAGGACTCTTACTTACTCCCTATTGACACCACCTATGGGCTAGTAAACCCTGAAGATGATAAGGAAATAAGAACTGTGAACACCTCACTCCACACTTCTGTATATACAAAACAGAAGCTGCGGTCACACCATTACGAGCATCAATGGAAGCAGGTGCAGCATCTAGCCAATGTGTTCTGGCATCGCTGGAAGAAAAAGTATCTTCACCACCTTCAAGGTCGTAACAAATGGCAAGCATCTAAGCCGAATCTTAAGGTTGGAGACCTCATCCTTCTAAAAGACAAGGAAGTTTGTCGGAATGAGTGGCCTATGGGTCTTATTACTAAAAGTTATGCCCAGCGACGATAACAAAGTCCGGAAGGTAGAAGTCAAGGTAACCAAGGGAGGATCGACACGAACCTTTAGTCGACCAATTACAGAGTTAGTACTCCTTTTGCCAGGTGAGTGACTTGTGCAAGGACTAGCCATGCTGTTGGCATGGTGGGGAGTACATTGCTGCCATCTACAGGTTCTACTCAGAACTTTGGAATTATTTGAAGACATCATACTGTGACTTTATGTTCTTCATCCTGTTGAACTTACGTTTATTATTTGCTTGTTGCATGTTTTTCATTACAGGTTCCAGGACATTCGTCAGTATTGGACTTTTTGAAAATATATATTTTAGTTTAAGGTTATGAAATCTAAAGATTTCAGACGGGAGTGTTGTGTTACACTATGTGATTATTCTTGCTCTGTGTCTTTAAGATCTGTCCCCTTTTTTCTAGCTGAACTCTCTCTCTCACCGTAGTTCTTTATATATCTCCTCCACTTCCTGATTCTGGTCATTACTCCTGTATATCTTCCATGCTAAACATCTTACATGTGGCTTACAACTGCAATGTTTTTCTACCTATGAATATCCATCATTAAACGGAACATTCAAAAGGATTCATCGTCTGTCGTCCTAACTGTGAGTTTATTCATTGAGTTAAGCTGCCTGTATCGATGCAAGGGATAATAGCAAACCAGCTTGAGTAAGGCCTACTTAAACCTGGAGATGAACTTTATCGCTTTGTAGTTGAGACAGAACAGTGTTCACAATTTGTTGGGTTCCGCAGCGAGGTACCTCTCCTGGGCTGGTTCCTTTCTTTAGAGTGTAGAGAAAAGTCTGTTGTTTGTGTATCAATAATAATGTCCAGACAAGGTTAAACCTCAATGACTAAAGGTTTATTTTCTTTATGCTTGAAACCGGACAGGAAAGTTGAAAGTGAAGAATAGAATAACAGGAGGCAGGTTCAGGCACTTAATATCACCACTCAATCCTAAGTGGACTCTGCTCACCCGGATAGTCCCCTCTCACGGTCCTAGCAGCCGGAGTGATGCACAAACTTTACTTGTCTTTCCTAGGGAAATGATCGGAACCCATTTGCCTAGTTCCAAACTTCCCGGCACTTGTAGCATAAGGACCCAGGTGCAAGTTGAAGCACGCTACAATGCCTGTGGCGGACTTGTGGAATCCCTCTGTAGGTGACTAGGCCTCATCCGAGGCGGTGACTCCCTTCACCGGTAACCCTGGCTCCCTCTCCAGAACGGGTCACCCTTGAATGCCCTGGAATTCCTCTTTAGATGGTAGGCCAGCTAAAGGTGCTGGGCCTACATGAAGAGTTGAAGCCCCAAGCTAAAGGTGCCTGAGACTGATCCACCCATGCGCACTCCCATGGCCTGGAGGGCCACGAGACACAGACGGACTGCTCCTCGGTACAGCTCCTCAGTACCCCTCCTTCTCCCCTCCTAAGATGGCGTCTGCCCCTTATGTATCCTCTCCCAGCATGCGCACCGGCCTGACCACGCCCCCCGTACAGCTGCCTGGAGAGGACACCCAAAGGTACAGTAATGTCACTAGCGGTTCAACCCTGACCTGTTATGGCAGCGCCACCCACAGGCCACAGGGAACTGTACACCAGCAACACCACTTAGCAAAAGCAGAACAAAACCTAACAATTGAAGCGATCTGGAACTGGCTACTAACCCAGATCAACCCCTAAATTTAGGTACCTAGCTCCCCTAAAAGTAAAGGGACGCTATATATTAATATATATATATATATATATATATATATATATACACATATACAGTATCTCACATAAGTGAGTACACCCCTCATATTTTTGTAAATATTTTTTCTTATATCTTTTCATGTGACAACACTGAAGAAATGACACGTTGCTACAATGTAAAGTAGAGAGTGTACAGCTTGTATAAGGGCTTATTCACACGGGCAGCTGTTCTGCCGCTGGTAAAAGCATGTTTTGTTATTTTGAGATTCCAAGACTCCAGACACAGCGATCACTTTCAGTTGTACATTGCAATTAGCAGTGATTATGTGTGTTTACATGCGGCTGCTTTTAGCTGCAGTGGAACATTCTTGCCATTTCTGATGTGCTTCCTGTTGTTTTTCTTTCCTTGTTGCCGCTGCTATCCGCAGGTGAAATAGTACACTGCGATTACCTGCGGTTATGTACAGATAGCTGCGATAAATCAGTCCTGGACGCAGTCAAATAGATTTTCTCTTACCATCCATGGACTGACACGGTGTCTCTTTACACTTTACACGTGGGTTATGTCCCTGCTTGCAGGAGAAGACCTAGGCAGAATGTGAAATGTTATACATACATTCTAAAAGCCAGAGCTGAACAGCCCCACCCAGGGGGCGGTCCCTCCGGACATAACCCTCCCACTACAGTCAGCAGACTTCAGTTTTTTTCTGCCTAGCAGAAGGAGAAGACGTGGCTCTCTCAGGAGCCAGTCTTCTGACCTATATTTATTCCTTTTCTGGAATTCTTTTTTATTTTATTTTTGAGAATTTTCTATCAACTGTCGGCTGGGCAACAGGTTGGGTACAAGATATCCTCGTAGTCTTCCTTGTCCGACCATCGAGCGTGCTGATCCTCGCCTTCTGTGCGTGAGACTCAGGTCACGACAGGCCCCATGACTCCAGGGGTGGCCGGGTTTGCTTTCATGCTCCCACGGTCCTCTCAAGACTGAACAGTTCCTTACTGACTGTATCTTTCACGGTGGACCGGGCCGACAGCTACTCAGTACTGCACTGTGATAGTCCTGTCAGAAACACACCAGTGGGTCCCTCAGGGGACGGGTAAGTAGTCTCTCCTGCCTGCAGGTGAGTACAAAAGGCTGTGTGTTTCTCTGTGGGGGATTTTCCCTGTCTCCCCCTGTATTTCATTGTCACTCTCTGTCACCATTGCTGGCGCTGTGCTGTGTGGGGTGCCTGGGGGTCACACTGTTCTTGGAGGGGCTAATGCTGGTCTGCAGATATGCTTGGGGCCTTTTTTTGTGTGTTTTGGGGCCTGAGCGCCGAGTGGCGCTGTGTGTGTGCTGTTTTTTTCACTTTTGCTGAGTCATGGCGGCCATCTTGCCGTGGATCGCCTCAGTGAAGTGTGGCGGCCATTTTCTTGTAGCCCGCGCGCTCTTCAGCACTAGTTTTGGCCTCTAGCGCTGCTGTAACAGCGCGAATCTCCTCACAATCTCCTCACAGCTCACCAGCGCTGACACAGCGCGGTACAGACAGCGGAACTGAGCGGTCCCTGGTCCGGTTTGGTGAGTCCCCTGGGCGCCCCCTCCTCAGTCAGCACAGCCTGTGGGTGGACTTTTTATCTGAGGAGTCTCAGAGGGGGGCAATATGGAGTCTGTCACCAGCTTCCCCTAAATGTCAGTGGACAACAGGCAGTGCTTCAGCACCTGCGGTCCCTAGGGACCAGTTGTGGGCAGTCCTGGAATCATTTCTGACCAGGATGGGAGCTGTGTGCAAGCGCAAGGGAGCAAAAAAGCGCCCTCTCCCCACTTTACTTCATGAGGGCAGTGCGCTGATTCAGATATGGGCCTAGCCACTACCGCTCAGGACCCTAGTTCTGAATGTATTGGATGGTTTTGAACAGGACATTCCTTATGAGGAAAACTCCAGTTCTGAGTCAGTAAATGACAGGGCGCTTGTTAGTGTACTCATGACTGCGGTGAGGGACACTCTCAAGCTAAAATGCTGCGGATGCAGAACCTCAGGCGGATACAGTCTCCTTTGGTTCTTTTAAGGCCAGGCCTTCTAAAGAGGTTTTTCCATATGTACTTTCTTTGACCAGCTCATTGATAAGGTCTGGGAAAAGCCGCAGAAGAATTTTTTTATGGTCCCGCGGCGTTTGTCTATCAGATACCCCTTGAAGATGCCCTACTTAAAAAGTGGGCTTCTCCCCCAGGGTCGACCCTCCAGTCGCCCGGTTGAACAAGGCCATCACTCTCCCGATGGAGGGGACTCCTGCATTTGAGGACCCCACTGACAGGAGGTCAGAAGTGGTGAGCAGAGCCATGTTTGCCTTGTTGGGATCCGCCCTATGGCCTGTGGTAGCGGCGACCCTTGTGTCTTAAACACTTACAGGTTGGGCAAAAATGTTGCACCTAGCTGTACAGGAGCATGATCTTCCTCCAGACACAGTTGCTTTGGCCCACCAACTGGTTCAGGGCCTGGTTTATGTGTGCAACGCCACGTTGGACGCGGCCCCTTTAATATCCAGGGCCTCTGTCTCGGCGGTGGTATTGCGTCGTCTTATCTGGTTGAAGTGCTGGTCTGCTGACCTAGCCTTAGGAAGCTGCTGACAGATCTACCATTTAAAGGTGGTAGACCTTTCGGTGCTGCTCTGGATGACATCGTCATGGATGTCATGGGAGGTAAAAGCACTCTTCTTCCTTAGACTAGCAAGGGTGAGGAGGCCCGCCGCAAACAGGGGCCTTCCTTTCCAGCAAAACGGGTTTTTTTCGTCAGTTAGAGTCCACGGGTAGGCTCTCTCAGACTGACGGCAGTGCGGCTGGTGGGCACAAGTGCCCCTGGGTGCGTAAGCCGAACAAGCGGCTCCCAAGCCCGACTCCGCGTGAAGTCTTGCCTCCGCCCGACTCTGGGGTGGGGGGACGACTTCGCAGGTCACGAATCGGTGGTCCTCCCGAATCTCCGACTGGTGGGTGTGTGAGGTGGTCACCTCAGGATACAGGATAGTATTCCGATCCTGGCCCCCAGACAGATTCTTTCCCTCAAATCTTCCTCTCCTTCCTACCTGTCGGGCAGCCCTCTTGGGGGCTGTACAGGATTTGATCAGGTCCGGAGTGATTGTGCCGATTCCGTCACAGGAGAGTTTTCAGGGATTCTACTCGAATCTGTTTGTCGTCCCAAAAATAGGACGTGGTTCGACCTATCCTGGACCTCAAGGCCCTGAATGCCTTCGAGAAGGTACAGAAATTCCGCATGGAATCCATTCGCACGGTGATCGCTACACTCCACCAAAGGGATTTTCTTCTGGCATCCTTGGACTTCAAGGACGCCTACTTGCATGTTCCGATCTGCGCAAGTCACCAGAAGTTTCTGCGCTTTGCGATCAGCGAAGTCCACTATCGATTGTGGCTCTTCCTTTCGGCCTAGCCTCGGCACCAAGGGTGTTCACCAAGGTGCTTGCTCCGGTTCTAGCCTTCTGTTACAGCGAGGTATTGCTGTCGTGGGCTATCTGGACGATCTTCTGCTAAGAGCAGAAAGTGGATCAGACTTAGAGGAAAGGTGACTATCGTCAATTAGACCCTCAGGGACTCGGGTGGTTCCTGAACATTCAGGAGTCAGTCCTGATCCCGACTCAGTGTCTGGAGTATCTAGTTCTGATTCTGGACTCCTTGGAGGCAAAGGTATCCTACCTCTGGAGAAGTTGCTGACACTTCAGTCTGCGGTGCGGGTGCTGACATCCCAAAAATGGTTGTCAATCCGTTTTTTGCATGAGAGTCCCGAGACTCGTGGTGGCCTCCTTCGCGGCCGTTCCGTATGCCCAATCACACACCAGGGCATTGCAGAAGGAGATATTGTCCACCTGGGAAAAATCCCCGTTGTCCTTGGATCTTCAGATCCAGGTGATTCACCTGGTCAGGGCTCCCCTGACATGGTGGTTGGGATCCTCGGCTCTTCGGTCCGGAAAGTCGTTCCCCTCCCATCCAATGGACGGTACTCACGACGGACACCAGCCTGATGGGCTGGGGTGGAGTCTGGGGAGTCCTGTCGGCTCAGGCCTTGGACTCCGGACGAGCCCGTTTACCAATCATTGTTCTGGAAATACGGGCCATCGGACTGTGTCTCTCCTCAGGTCGGAGAGAGTACGGGGTCGCTCCATCAGGAGCCAGTCGGACACCGCCACGGCGCTGGCGTATGTAAACCATCAAGGGGGAACTCGCTCAGCTGCGGCTTCCGAGGTAGTCGGTATCCTGAAGTGGGCCGGAAGAAACGTGCCAGCTCTGTAGGCCATTTTACATTCTGGGCATAGACAATGGGCAGGCGGACTAACTGAGTCGCCAATCGCCAGACACCGGACCAAGAAGAGTGGTCCTTGCATATTTCAACTCCTTTACCGACGGTGGGGCACGCCGGATGTGGACCTGATGGCCTCTCGACTCAATCGCAAGGGTCGAGGTTGTGGCCAGATCCAGGGATCCTTGGGCGATGCCTCGGATGCATTGGTGGCCCCATAGGGTCCTTATCGCCTGATATAAACTCCGGCGATCCTAATTGTTCCGGATTGGCCTCAGCATCACTTGTACGCTGATCTGGTACGTCTCGTCGCGGACGTTCCCTGGCGGTTGCTGATGAGGGAGGACCTTCAGTCTCAAGGTCCTATGTTTCATCCGGCTTACAGTCTCTGGCTTTAACGGCAGGGCTGTTAAAAGCCAGGTGTTGAGGGACCGAGGTCTCTCGGACTCGGTCATTTTGACCATGTTAAGGACACGGAAGCCTTCCTCCAGGCAGATCTATCACCGTGCCTGGAAAGCTTATATCGCCATGTGCGAAGCGCTGGACTGGCGTCCTCGGACGTATTCCGTCCCCAGAATCCTGCGTCCTCTGCAGTGTGGAGTGACCCAAAAAGCTTGCTTTGAGTACCATCAAGGATCAGATTTCGGCCTTGGCCGTCTTCTTTCAGCGACCTCTAGCGGGTCATTTTCTTGGTTAGCACCTTGTGTTGGGGGTTCGCCATGTGCTCCCTCCTGTCAAGCCTCCTCTCCCACCGTGGGATCTGAATTTGGTGCTCTCGGTCCTCCAGGAACCTCCTTTTGGGAATATCCGGGATATTCCCCTCTTGTCTTGTCTCAGAAGGTGGCCTTTTTAGTGGCAATCACTTCTGTTTGACGAGTGTCTGAGTTGGCGGCTTTGTCCTGCAAGTCGCCATATTTAGTCATCCATAAGGATAAGGCGGTGTTGCATCCGCGACCTTCCTTTTTTGCCAAAGGTGGTGTCGACCTTTCACCTACATGAGGACATTGCCCTCCCGTCCTTGTGTCCTCACCCATCGCATCCCAGAGAGTTTGCGCTGCACATATTGGAGGTGGTACGAGCCTTACGGGTGTACCTGTCTGCTACTGCTTCTATTCGGAAGTCCGACTCACTGTTTGTGACTGTCTCTGGTCCATAACAGGGCCAAGCGGTTTTGTCTGCCATAATTTTTAGGGGAATTAGACAAACCGTCATTCAAGCCTATGCTCTCAAAGGGCGGGCGCCTCCCTTTCCGGTTACGGCGCATTCCACCAGGGCAATTGGTGCTTCCTGGGTTTCCCGACATCAAGCGTCGGTTGCACAAGTGTGCAAGGCGGCGACCTGGTCGTCTGTTCATGCCTTTTAAGTTTTATAAGGTTAATGTGGCTGCATCTTCGGATGCTTCTTTCGACCGCAGGGTGCTGCAGGCCGCTGTTTAAAGTTGCGACTCCTCCGTTGAGGAGCTCTGCCTTTTATTGGAGTGAAGTTTTGGTTTTTCCATTTATACTGCTCCCATCCCTCTTGACACTGCTTTGGGACATCCCACGTGTAAAGTGTAAAGAGACACCGTGTCAGTCCATGGATGGTAAGAGAAAATAGGATTTTTTGTACTCACCGTAAAATCCTTTTCTCTGTCATCCATGGACTGACACGGCACCCACCCTTCCTTTTAAGTTTGTACTGCTTTGTTACGAACTGAAGTCTGCTGACTGTAGTGGGAGGGTTATGTCCGGAGGGACCGCCCCCTGGGTGGGGCTGTTCAGCTCTGGCTTTTAGAATGTATGTATAACATTTCACATTCTGCCTAGGTCTTCTCCTGCAAGCAGGGACATAACCCACGTGTAAAGTGTAAAGAGACACCGTGTCAGTCCATGGATGACAGAGAAAAGGATTTTACGGTGAGTACAAAAATCCTATTTTTTCTAACCGCACAAAACCCCGTGTAACAAATTAGTTGCTAAACGCAGTGTGTGAATGGGGCCAAAGGAAAGCATTATCTGAGTTTAGGTGCATTAGATAACTTCATCTATCCACAGCTAAAAGCTGAATTCTATTCACCCGTGTGAAAGGGGCCTAACAGTGTAAATTTGCTGTCCCCTCAAAATAACTCAACATACAACATACAGCCATTAATATCTAAACCGCTGGCAACAAAATTGAGTACACCCCTAAGAGAAAATGTCCAAATTGGGCCCAAAGTGTCAATATTTTGTGTGGCCACCATTATTTTCCAGCACTGCCTTAACCCTCTTGGGCATGGAGTTCACCAGAGCGTCATAGGTTGCCACTGGAGTCCTCTTCCACTCCTCCATGATGACATCATGGATGTTGGTGGATGTTAGAGACCTTTCACTCCTCCACTTTCCATTTGAGGATGCCCCACAGATGCTCAATAGGGTTTAGGTCTGGAGACATGCTTGGCCAGTCCATCACCTTTACCCTCAGCTTCTTTAGCAATGCAGTGGTTGTCTTGGAGGTGTGTTTGGGGTCGTTATCGTGTTGGAATACTGCCCTGCAGCCAGTCTCCAAAGGATCATGCTCTGCTTCAGTATGTCACAGTATGCACAGTTGCCATTTATGGTTCCCCCAATGAACAGTAGCTCCCCAGTGCCGGCAGCACTCATGCAGCCCCAGACCATGACACTCCTACCACCAGTGTTAATTTTGGCAGCAAATTTCGATTTAGTTTTAGTCTTAGGACTAAAATGGCATTTTAGTGTTAGTCCCATTTTAATCTTCTGCAATTGTTTTAGTTGTAGTCGTATTTAGTCGACTAAATCTCCAGTACATTTTATTTGACTAAAACTAATTTTAGTTGTCTACAATAGATTGGGTGTAAATAAATTGTAATGCATTTGTTATACATTTCTCTACAATTTCCAAACTCATTATGTTGTGGAAATTTTTATAAATGTATGTTGTCAGATGTCCCCCAGTGTTAGTTTTGCTGTAATGCGCTCATATGAGCGTATTCGCACATACAGACGTTGGTGGAAGACCGGTGGCGCGAAAATCTTCTTGTGGACACAGCGATGTTTGCTCTTTTAGGGATGTTTAGGGACTGGCCACTTCTTGGCGATTGCATTAAATGACTCAGAGCGGACAGATCTGCGTTCATGAGAACTATACGACAATTATGGCCCATTGAGCCATAATGTTCATATGGTTCCCGTCATTGGAAGCAGTTCACGTCACTTCTAGTCTATTTGAATGTTTACATTTCTGTGATTGGTTCTTTTGTTGTATTCATGTATTGTATTGTATTAGCTGTATTTAACACATCCTGTTAGAAGGATATCCTTATATGGTCATTTGCTGTGTGGAGCTCACACCCTGTGAGCTCACTTTCCATGGAGGAGGTCACATGCTGTGACATCACTTCCTGTGGGGATGATAATAAAAACCCAAACTGGGTAGTCTGAAGCAGTGATGCTGAGGAACTGAGAACATAAGCACTCTGGTGATGTCTGGTTTTTGGATGAATGGGAAATCGAATGAAAGGTAAGATGCATTATTGCATTAAGACGGAATGTGTTATTATTTAGCACAAGGAGATTTGGCTGTGTGCTCTGCATACAGCCTTATCTCCATATCAATTATATACTGCTGGAGTGAAAAATTTAATATGTAATTATTTATGGTATTTAGGTATGAACATGCACTACAGACCAGTGTCCATTTTGAAGTCAAATTTCTATTTAGTTTTAGTCTTAGTCTTTTGACTAAAATGGCATTTTAGTTTTAGTCCCATTTTAGTCTTTTGACTAAAATGCCATTTTAGTTTTAGTCATATTTTAGTCATCTCAATTGTTTTAGTTTTATTCGTATTTTAGTAGACGAAATTAACACTGCCCACCACCATGCTTGACTGTAGGCAAGACACACTTGTCTTTGTACTCCTCACCTGGTTGCCGCAACACACGCTTGACACCATCTGAACCAAATAAGTTTATCTTGGTCTCATCAGACCACAGGACATGGTTCCAGTAATCCATGTCCTTAGTCAGCTTGTCTTCAGCAAACTGTTTGCGGGCTTTCTTGTGCATTATCTTTAGAAGAAGCTTCCTTCTAGGACGACAGCCATGCAGACCAATTTGATGCAGTGTGCGTCGTGTGGTCTGAGCACTGACATTCTGACCCCCCACCCCTTCAACCTCTACAGCAAGGCTGGCAGCACTCATATGTCTATTTCCCAAAGACAACCTCTGGATATGATGCTGAGCACGTGCTCTCAACTTCTTTGGTAGACCTTGGCGAGGCCTGTTCTGAGTGGAACCTGTCCTGTTAAACTGCTGTATGGTCTTTGCCACCATGTTACAGCTCAGTTTCAGGGTAACACAAGGTAAGGACATCGCTGGATCCCTGGACAGGTAAGTGTCCTTATATTAAAACTCAGCAGCTACAGTATTTGTTTAAAAAAAAAATTGGGGGGGTGGACTGTAGCTCCTCTTTAAGTAACCCTTTAAAACTCTCCCTATTTACATGCACGCACTTCAGCAACAGCTGTACATCATTGCTCAGTCTGGATCAGTTCCCAATAGTCACAACATCGGACCATGCCTGTATTGTGTGTTGACTTGTAGTCTCTGCCAGGGACACGTGTAACAGGGGGGGACAGTTGAGGGATGGTTGTCATCCAATTACAGGAATTTGCTAAAAAAAAAGAACCTTCATAGCATAATTACCAATAATTTTAGCGTTTGTTTTAGATTTACTTTAATGTTAAGGTAGAGGTATAATGGTTGTAGGTCAATATTTTTTATAGTTTTTTCCACATTTCATGATTTTTAAACTTATGTCAAGACAGGAAGTGATGGCAAATCTTTCCTACTGATACACAGATAAAAAAATGTTTTTTTGAAAGGCAGGTAAGGGTTCAAACATTGGCAGTGTTTCTATTGCTGTCTATGTCGTCTTGTCCTGGTGACAACCACTCTGTCAGTTTGTTATCCTGGTGACACAGGTATAAAAAGTGAAGGGAAATCTCCCCAAAGGGGGTCAACAAACAAAAAGAAAAACTTGTCAGAAAGTTTAACTCCTCCCCACTCTATCCAAAACTAAAAACAGAATAAAATTGACTGTTAAGTTTTAAGCCAGATTATTTAAACCCATTCATTAATGATGACAACTCACCCAGCGTGCTTAGTGCACCATTCCTTTATTACCCTAGAACTGCCCTTACTGGGGGCCAGATCTTACTCCGGTGCACATGCAACCTTTGGTGAAAAATTATTGCTCTCCTGAGACGTTAGTAGTGACATGGGGCATCTGTTGTTCTTACAGATATGTGTGATCAAAGCGGCATATTTATAAAGTGATCATTACTAATGGACTCGATCTGTTAACATTTTCTGTTTTAAGATGGTGAAACATTAATTTTATCCGGGAATTGGCTTTGTTCCCTTTGGACGATCTGCCATGCTCTTTTCTGCTTGCCCTCTTTCTTCATCATTGCACACATACATCACACATTCATTGCCCTGCAAATGACTATTTTAGACTGAAGTCCTCATTTATATTCTCCCCATGTACCAGACGTCGGGAAAGTTTACAACTTGCACAAATGTGCAAGGCAAATTCAATGGAAATCAAATGAATGCAAATCTAGACTGGGGAATGAGCCTATATATGTCTGCTTTTACTAAATATGCCCCAAACCAAGTACAAATAACACAACTGTCTCCCAAGAGTCCTTTCCTTAACCTATTCCCAACAATAAAGTACATGCTAACAATTTAATTGTAACTTAATGCCAAAAAATCATATTTCTCTTAAAGTGTACCTGTACTCACACTATGGACAATAAAATCTTTAAATGTTTCATTGCAAACAGTAAAAGCTTTAGCAAGCCATCCATGACCTCTGTAAGTGAAGGCACTCTGGAGTAATTCATATTCAAATACAAGAAAACTCTGAAGTCTGGTTTTAGTTGGTTTCAAGTTACAGCACAATGGGGTTTATTTACTAAAACTGGAGAGTGCAACATCTGGTGCAGCTGTGCATGGTAGCCAATCAGCTTCTAACTTCAGCTTGTTCAATTAAGCTTTGACAAAAAAACCTGGAAGCTGATTGGTTTCTGTGCAGAGCTGCACCAGATGTTGCACTCTCCAGTTTTAGTAAATCAGCCCCATAGTGATTGGTTACATTAGAAGGCAGGTAGGTTGTTAGGTCCCCGCTGTCATAGAAAATAAGGGAAAAAGAGCTGTGATTTTAGTGCCCCTGGTGTTGTGTACTTTTTAAGTTCCATTCCTACCAGCAGCCATTTACTGGTGTGCACAGCCAGGGCACAGTGCCAATCTCTAATTCTGTTGAGTGCACACAACTGCAACGCAGTGGTATAAACGGACACCATAGGAAACAAACGTACCCTGTCTTTGAATTGGGACTGCATTGGGCAATGCTGCTCAGTGCACCATGACTCTAATGATGTGAATGGGCTCTAAGCCCAGGTTCACGCTGGGGATGCGGGAGTGAAGCCATGCGAGTTCAGCTGAACTCGCACGATTTCACTCCTGCCTGTCAGTCCCGATTTCAGCTCGATCACAGATGTCAATGTAAATCGTGGCTGAAATCGCAAAAAGTAGTACAGAAACTACTTTTTGAAATCAGTGCAGCGCCTCAGATGCGGCGTCGCACCGATTAGGACGGTGCCATTGCCCGCAATTTGCGGCAAATTTCGCTGATTAGACATACGATTTGACATGTCAAATCGCTGATACAGAGATCAGCAGGGGGCTTTTTTTTTAAGTTATCTTGCTGCTTGACAAGACTAAGAAAACACTTTAATATGTATAGTCTGGGCACATGTGAACTTTAAGGCCAGTCTTTTTTAGTTGTCACAACGTTATTTGATCCTTTCTCACTTCCCTAAGTTTTTACCTGGTGATTGTGCAGCGCTGCTTACATTCCCTCATTATCTGTAGGAGGCTGACAATGCTGTAAACGAGTGAATCTACCTAGCGGGACAAAAAAAAAAAAAAAAACAGCCCTTCCTATCGTATAACATAAAAGAGGAGTTTTGGCTATATATATATATATATATATATATATATTTGAAAAAAATCAATTTTGCACATTTTTATGTAAAAAATATTTCTGCCCGAGTGTCCTTACTTTTGTGTGACAATCTTCACTTTAGCTTCTAGGGTGGAAAGTGGTGCTAAGAGAAAGTAGACATTATTACACTATGATAAGAGTGGATATGATAGGGTTTTGGTCATTTTTATTTAGAGCTTGAGTTTGATCCTAATGTCCTGGATATATTTTCTGGTTATGTGATTTTGGTAAAGTCCTAGTATACAAATAATTCATGATCATTCTTTAAAGTGGTTGTAAACCCACTTTGTAAACAAACACCTACAGGTAAGCCTAGATCATAGGCGTGCGCACAGGGTGTGCCAGGTGTGCCCAGGCACACCCTTATCACTCCCTGCAGTGCAGATTCCCCCTGCTGCCCGGTGTCCCCTCCCACAGCATGACTGGCTTCCCTCCTCCCCCATTGGCTACTGAAATGGGCACACATAGATGATATTTCAGGATGAGTGGGGGAAGGGGTAATGTTATTTACCGGCCCCTTCCCTTTCTGAATGAACACAGTGAGAGATCGGTACAGTGTTTTTGAGCTTTCAGGTGCACACCCTAATGCAACAGGCTGCGCACACCTATGGCCTAGATTAAGGCTTACCTGTAGGTGCATGAAATATCTCCTTAACCTACACGGTTAAGGAGATATTTGCATTTAAAAGCGGCAACGCTGACGTCACGAGCATGCGCATGGGGTTAACCCCATTCACAAATTTGGCTAGGTCGCAGCATTCGACGACGTAGCCGAATTCGACGGCTCATGCGCGCATGCGCGGAGTCACGTCTTCGCCGCTCCGGCCAATCACAGCGCCGGAGCGGCGCTGTGATTGGCTGGATCGGCGATGGATGCGGCTGAAGAGGGAGACGAGGACGGCTTCGGGGGCCCCGATCTAAGGTAAGTGATGCATAATGAGCTATTATGCTAGTCATATTAGCTCATTATGCCTTTCTCTTACAGCTAGTTTAAAATAAAAACAATTTTTATGAGGGTTTACAACCACTTTAAGAGCAAGGCCCTCTGATTCCTCTTGTACCAAATCGTATTGTAACTGTAATGTCTGCCTTCATTTTGTAAAGCGCTGCGCAAACTGGTGGCACTATATAAATCCTGTATAATAATAATAATTATTAAGTGTACTGAGGCAGCCAACATTTTTAATCTGGACCTCCAAGTTCCATTTCATATGCTGTTGTTTAGCCGTTTCCAATATAGGGGGGAATTCAATAGCTGCTGCATCACTTTTTTGGCGTTAATCCCTCTTTTTAACCACTTGAGACCCGCGCTATAGACGAAAGACGTCTGCAGCGTGGCTCTCAAGTGCCGAGTAGTGATGAGCCGAACACCCCCGGGTTCGGTTCGCACCAGAACCCGCGAACGGACCGAAAGTTCGAACGAACATTAGAACCCTATTAAATACAATGGATGCGAACGTTCGAATTCTAAAGTGCTAATTATAACAACTATTATGCATGTTATTGTCATAAATAGGGTTTGGGAACCCGGGTTGTGCACCAGGGGACATGTATCAATGCAAAAAGAAGTTTTAAAAACGGTCGTTTTTCGGGAGCAGTCATTTTAATGATGCATAAAGTGAAAAAAAAAAAGTCAAATATTCCTTTAAATATCGTACCTGGGGGGTGTCTAAAGTATGCCTGTGAAGTGCCACGTGTTTCCCGTGTTTAGAACTGTCCCTGCACAAAATGACACTTCTAAAGGAAAAAAAAGCCATTTAAAACTGCTTGCGGCTTTAATGTAATGTCTGGTCCCGGTAATATGGATGAAATTCTTTAAGAAAAATGGCATAGCTACCCCATGACCCCCCCCCTACCCCAGCCCATTACCAGCCCCTTTGGGTCTTGTATGGATATTAAGGGGAACCCCGCACATAAAATAAAAAAGGCCCTATATACTCTGAACAGCCGTATACAGGCGGTGCATACAAGACAGGGACTGTAGGTTTGTTCTTATGTAGAATCTGTTTGTAATTTTGAACAGGTACATTGTTGAAGTGTAGCTCCAGCCCAAAAATCTATTTTTAAACTTTTTGGGAAACATAGGTAAGGGTTATCACCCCTGTAACATTTGTTTTGCTGTCTGTGCCCCTGTTCAGAACATTTCACCTCACTTTCCGTCCCAATGACAACTGTTTTTGAAATGTGGTGTTTTTCTTGAAACAAGGATTGCTGATAAAGCATCAGTACAGATGAGACCCCTTTCTCCCATATTTATTCTTACAGGAGAGAATTTTCCTTTCTAGGGGTAGATTTCCTCTCACTTCCTGTTGTCTTCTTTCGTTTGCAAGTAGGAGTCGTTTGTAAGTTGGATGTTTGAAAGTAGGGACCTGCCGTATATACTCTGCAGAAATAGGCCCCTTAGTTGTTGGTGTTGGCACAACACTGTAAGCACTCAGTTACTCTTGGTTGGTGCTGGAACGCCCTGCTGTCAACTATTATATCAGGAATTTTAATTACATATAATTGTTGAACAGTGGTAGTAAAAATTGGGGCTTTGATGGTGGTGCTGGTGCCACAACACTGTAAGCCCTGACAGTTACTCTTGGTGGGTGCAGCAATGGGCCCTGCTGTGAATTATTAGATCAAGAATTGTAATTACATGCCCCTTTTGAACAGGGGCTGAAAAATTGGGCCTTTCGTGGTGGTGGTGGTGGTGGCGTTGCCACAAGACTGTAAGCCCTCAGAGTTACTCTTGGTGGGTGCAGCAATGGACCCTGCTGTGAATTATTAGATCAAGAATTGTAATTGCATGCCCCTGTTGAACAGGGGCTGAAAAATTGGGCCTTAGGCACTGGTGGCACAACACTACAACCCCTCACAGATACTGTACTTGGAGCACAGCAATGAGCCCTGTTGCAAAGTATTGCTTCAAAAATTGTAATGGCACGCCCCTGTTAAACAGGGGCTGAAAAATTGGGCCTTAGGCACTGGTGCCACAACACTCCAACCCCTCACAGATACTGTACTTGGAGCACAGCAATGAGCCCTATGGCAAATTATTGCTAAAAAAATTGTAATTACACGCCCCTGTAAAACAGGGGCTGAAAAATTGGGCCTTAGCCACTGGTGGCGGCACCCATAAACAAAAATGATCTTCCAAGCTATCATCATCAATCGTATCATTGAGGACTCGGAGGAGGAGGATAGCCAGTCAACATAACAGCACAGGCACTCAGCATCAGCATCAGTCTTGAAGGGATGTGACATGTTAAAATCAATTAGTCTGTTATATCAGCATCAGGTGTGTGGTAGCTGGTGGTGATCCAAGACTGGTTCATCTTGATGAAAGTCAGTCGATCAACCGAGTCGGTGGACAGGCGCACCCTGTGATCCGTGACAAATCCTCCAGCAGCACTGAATGTGCGTTCCGAAAGAACGCTGGATGCAGGACAGGCCAGTAGCTCAATTGCATACTGTGCAAGCTCTGGCCAGTGATCCATCCTCAAGACCCAGTAAGCCAGAGGATTTTCGGTGGGGAAGGTGTCCAAGTCTGACCTTGCCCCTAGATATTCCTGCACCATGTTTATCAGACGCTGGCGATGGTTGCTGGAACCGATCATACTTTGGGGCTGCGGACTAAAGAATTGTCTGAACGCATCGGTCAGACGGCCACCTTCCCCACCGCTCCTTCTTTGACTGGCCGAAGCCTCAGCAACTCGTTGTCCAGGACCAGGAGTTTGTAACCTCCCAGTCTCTGGGAACGCGTTGCACAGACCTTTCTGCAAGGCCTCCCGGAGTTGTCTCATCCTCTGCTCCCTCTGCGACGGTAACATAAGGTCCGCAACCTTACCCTTGTACCGTGGATCAAGGAGAGTGGCCAGCCAGTAATGGTCCCTCTCCTTGATCCGAAGAATACGAGGATCCTTCCGCAGACTTTGCAGGATCAGGGAGGCCATGCAGCGTAGGTTTGCTGAGGCATTCGCTCCGGAGTCCTCTGGGTCACTAAGGACGACATGATCCGCAGCCACCTCCTCCCAGCCACGTACAAGTCCACTGGTTTCTTGGGACTGTAAATCATCCCTAAAAGACTGCTGCTGATGATGCTGAGTGCCAGCCTCCACCTCCATGCTGACACAATCCTCCTCCTCCTCCTCCTCCTCCTCCTCCTCCTCTTCCTGTGCGATGGGTGGGACAGAAGGAACACTGTCTGGGTAAAGGGGGCCTTGAGAGGCAAGGAAGTCCTCCTCTTCCTGCCTCTGTTCTGCCTCAAGTGCCCTGTCCATTATTCCACGCAGCGTGTGCTCCAACAGGTGGACAAGAGGTACAGTGTCACTGATGCATGCACTGTCACTGCTCACCATCCTCGTGGCCTCCTCAAATGGTGCCAGGACAGTGCATGCATCCCTGATCATGCCCCACTGGCGTGGAGAAAAAAAACCAAGCTCCCCTGACCCTGTCCTGGTGCCGTAGTCGCACAGGTACTCATTGATGGCCCTCTGCTGCGTGTGCAGCCGCTGCAGCATGGCCAACGTTGAGTTCCACCTGGTGGGCATGTCACATATAAGGCGGTTCTTGGGCAGGTTCAACTCCTTTTGCAGCTCAGCCAGGCGAGCACTGGCATTATAAGATCTGCGGAAATGCACACAGACTTTCCTGGCCTGCCTCAGGACATCCTGTAAGCCCGGGTACCTGCCCAAGAACCGCTGCACCACCAGGTTAAGGACGTGAGCCACACAGGGCACATGGGTCAGTTGTCCCTGTCGGAGGGCGGAGAGGAGGTTGGTGCCATTGTCGCAAACCACCATTCCTGGCTTAAGCTGGCGTGGCGTCAACCACCTCTCGGCCTGGCCCTGCAGAGCAGACAGGACCTCTGCCCCAGTGTGGCTTCTGTCCCCCAAACACACCAGCGCAAGCACGGCATGGCATCTTTTTGCCTGCGTACTTGCGTAGCCCCGTGAACGGCTACGGAGCACCGCTGGTTCATAGGACAAACCACAGGAAGAGGCCATGGAGGAAGAAGAAGAGGAGGGGGTGGAGGAGAGAGGTGTGTCACAACCAGTAGTAGCATTTTGGAGGCGTGGCGGTGGGACAACCTCCAACACTACTGCACCTTGTCCTGCATCCTTCCCAGCTGCCAAAAGAGTGACCCAATGGGCCGTGAAAGAAAGGTAACGTCCCTGTCCATGCCTGCTGGACCAGGAGTCAGCGGTAATATGCACCTTACCGCTGACCGCCCTGTCCAGCGAGGCCAAGACATTGCCTTCCACATGCCGGTAGAGAGCCGGAATAGCCTTCCGTGAGAAAAAGTGGCGTTTGGGAACCTGCCACTGAGGAACCGCACATTGCACAAACTCACGGAAGGGGGCCGAGTCTACCAACTGAAAAGGCAGCAGTTGAAGCGCTAGCAATTTAGCCAAGCTAGCATTCAACCGCTGGGCATGTGGATGGCTGGGAGTGAACTTCTTTCGACGGTCCAGCAGCTGGGGCAGGGAAATTTGCCTGCTAGAATCGGACGTCGGTGTACTGCTAGCAGAGTGGCCGCAAGTACTTGGCTGTGACACACCTAATTCTACACCTTCATTCCTCTCAGTGCATGTTTCAGAGAGGACTGAAGTTATAGTGGGGTTGGAGATCCCAGCTGATGCGGTGCAAGGAGAGGTCCGCTTTGTTCTTTGGTGTGGGTCTTTGAGGTAGGCTTGCCAACGAGCTGCATGGCAGGTCAACATATGTCTGGTCAGGCATGTGGTACCCAAGCGGCTGATGTTTTGGCCACGCGATATACGCTTGAGACATATGTTGCAAACAGCAGCTGTGCGATCTGATGCACTAGCCTCAAAAAAGGCCCACACCAAAGAACTTTTTGAATGACGGGCAGAGGCAGCGCCCTGCACAGGCGGAGCTCTGCGGTGTGATTCCGTCGGTGTACTGCCCTTACGCTGGCCACCAAAGGGCATCCTGCCTCGTTGGAGATGTGCCTCCTCCTCATCCTCCTCCTCCTCCTCTCTCCTATTAGGCACCCACGTGGAGTCAGTGACCTCATCATCACCTCCCTCCTCATCACTGGAGCCAATCTGGCAGTATGCTGCAGCTGCTGGAACATGACTGCCAGATTGGTGTCCTTCTTGAGCATCCCCTCTGTCTGCTCTCACGCTACTGCCTTCCTCTAGCTGGGTTTCATCATCAGACCCTTCGAAACGCTGGGCATCCTCCTGGAGCATGTACCCAACACTGTGCTGAAACAGTTCGGGGGACTCCTCAGGAGGAGGACATGGTGGGTCTAGGGAAGGAGTGACTGATGATGAGTCTGACATTGATACCAGGGAAGAGGACGCTTTGGCAGCTGCTTTTCCAGTACCCTGAGCCTGGGTGAGAGAGGATGAGGAGGAGGAGGAGGGCTTGGTCATCCACTCTACCAAGTCTTCGGCATGATGTGGCTCAACATGTCCAGCTGCCGAAAAGAAGGACAAGCGTGTCCCATGGCCATGTGCTGATGACAATGCACCGCGTCCACGACCAGCACTGTTGCCCCCAGACACAGAGCCTGCTTGCCCTCTTTTATTGCCTCCTGACTGTCTGCCTCTCCTTGTTTGCCTTCCAGACATTCTAATAGATGGCCTGCAGGGAGATGGGAAAAAAGCAATAAGGGCTACCTTCAGGTGTCCTTCTCTGTCCCTTGAAACAAGGACTTTGACAGTGAAAGAAACTGACACACTCTCCCTACCTACAGTTTTCTGTCCCTAGAAAAAATGTTTTTTTTAAGCACAATTTAGCACAAGGAGAATTACCTCACTGTCCTTCCAGGTCCCTGGAAACAAGGACTTTGACAGTGAAAGAAACTGACACACTCTCCCTACCTACAGTTTTCTGTCCCTAGAAAAAAAATTTTTTTTAAGCACAATTTAGCACAAGGAGAATTCACTCACTGTCCTTCCAGGTCCCTGGAAACAAGGACTTTGACAGTGAAAGAAACTGACACACTCTCCCTACCTACAGTTTTCTGTCCCTAGAAAAAATGTTTTTTTTAAGCACAATTTAGCACAAGGAGAATTACCTCACTGTCCTTCCAGGTCCCTGGAAACAAGGACTTTGACAGTGAAAGAAACTGACACACTCTCCCTACCTACAGTTTTCTGTCCCTAGAAAAAATGTTTTTTTTAAGCACAATTTAGCACAAGGAGAATTCACTCACTGTCCTTCCAGGTCTCTGGAAACAAGGACTTTGACAGTGAAAGAAACTGACACACTCTCCCTACCTACAGTTTTCTGTCCCTAGAAAAAATGTTTTTTTTAAGCACAATTTAGCACAAGGAGAATTACCTCACTGTCCTTCCAGGTCCCTGGAAACAAGGACTTTGACAGTGAAAGAAACTGACACACTCTCCCTACCTACAGTTTTCTGTCCCTAGAAAAAATGTTTTTTTTAAGCACAATTTAGCACAAGAAGAATTCACTCACTGTCCTTCCAGGTCCCTGGAAACAAGGACTTTGACAGTGAAAGAAACTGACACACTCTCCCTACCTACAGTTTTCTGTCCCTAGAAAAAATGTTTTTTTTAAGCACAATTTAGCACAAGGAGAATTACCTCACTGTCCTTCCAGGTCCCTGGAAACAAGGACTTTGACAGTGAAAGAAACTGACACACTCTCCCTACCTACAGTTTTCTGTCCCTAGAAAAAATGTTTTTTTTAAGCAAAATTTAGCACAAGGAGAATTCACTCACTGTCCTTCCAGGTCCCTGGAAACAAGGACTTTGACAGTGAAAGAAACTGACACACTCTCCCTACCTACAGTTTTCTGTCCCTAGAAAAAATGTTTTTTTTAAGCACAATTTAGCACAAGGAGAATTCACTCACTGTCCTTCCAGGTCCCTGGAAACAAGGACTTTGACAGTGAAAGAAACTGACACACTCTCCCTACCTACAGTTTTCTGTCCCTAGAAAAAATGTTTTTTTTAAGCACAATTTAGCACAAGGAGAATTCACTCACTGTCCTTCCAGGTCCCTGGAAACAAGGACTTTGACAGTGAAAGAAACTGACACACTCTCCCTACCTACAGTTTTCTGTCCCTAGAAAAAATGTTTTTTTTAAGCACAATTTAGCACAAGGAGAATTCACTCACTGTCCTTCCAGGTCCCTGGAAACAAGGACTTTGACAGTGAAAGAAACTGACACACTCTCCCTACCTACAGTTTTCTGTCCCTAGAAAAAATGTTTTTTTTAAGCACAATTTAGCACAAGGAGAATTCACTCACTGTCCTTCCAGGTCTCTGGAAACAAGGACTTTGACAGTGAAAGAAACTGACACACTCTCCCTACCTACAGTTTTCTGTCCCTAGAAAAAATGTTTTTTTTAAGCACAATTTAGCACAAGGAGAATTACCTCACTGTCCTTCCAGGTCCCTGGAAACAAGGACTTTGACAGTGAAAGAAACTGACACACTCTCCCTACCTACAGTTTTCTGTCCCTAGAAAAAATGTTTTTTTTAAGCACAATTTAGCACAAGAAGAATTCACTCACTGTCCTTCCAGGTCCCTGGAAACAAGGACTTTGACAGTGAAAGAAACTGACACACTCTCCCTACCTACAGTTTTCTGTCCCTAGAAAAAATGTTTTTTTTAAGCACAATTTAGCACAAGGAGAATTACCTCACTGTCCTTCCAGGTCCCTGGAAACAAGGACTTTGACAGTGAAAGAAACTGACACACTCTCCCTACCTACAGTTTTCTGTCCCTAGAAAAAATGTTTTTTTTAAGCAAAATTTAGCACAAGGAGAATTCACTCACTGTCCTTCCAGGTCCCTGGAAACAAGGACTTTGACAGTGAAAGAAACTGACACACTCTCCCTACCTACAGTTTTCTGTCCCTAGAAAAAATGTTTTTTTTAAGCACAATTTAGCACAAGGAGAATTCACTCACTGTCCTTCCAGGTCCCTGGAAACAAGGACTTTGACAGTGAAAGAAACTGACACACTCTCCCTACCTACAGTTTTCTGTCCCTAGAAAAAATGTTTTTTTTAAGCACAATTTAGCACAAGGAGAATTCACTCACTGTCCTTCCAGGTCCCTGGAAACAAGGACTTTGACAGTGAAAGAAACTGACACACTCTCCCTACCTACAGTTTTCTGTCCCTAGAAAAAATGTTTTTTTTAAGCACAATTTAGCACAAGGAGAATTCACTCACTGTCCTTCCAGGTCCCTGGAAACAAGGACTTTGACAGTGAAAGAAACTGACACACTCTCCCTACCTACAGTTTTCTGTCCCTAGAAAAAATGTTTTTTTTAAGCACAATTTAGCACAAGGAGAATTACCTCACTGTCCTTCCAGGTCCCTGGAAACAAGGACTTTGACAGTGAAAGAAACTGACACACTCTCCCTACCTACAGTTTTCTGTCCCTAGAAAAAATGTTTTTTTTAAGCACAATTTAGCACAAGGAGAATTACCTCACTGTCCTTCCAGGTCCCTGGAAACAAGGACTTTGACAGTGAAAGAAACTGACACACTCTCCCTACCTACAGTTTTCTGTCCCTAGAAAAAATGTTTTTTTTAAGCACAATTTAGCACAAGGAGAATTCACTCACTGTCCTTCCAGGTCCCTGGAAACAAGGACTTTGACAGTGAAAGAAACTGACACACTCTCCCTACCTACAGTTTTCTGTCCCTAGAAAAAATGTTTTTTTTAAGCACAATATAGCACAAGCACAAAACACACTGACACTCTCCCTACCTATCCTTCTCTTTCCCTAAACTAAAGGAATCCAGGTTAAGCAAGAAAGAAATAAAAGTCACTGTCCCTGCCTATGCTGCTCTATCCCTGCTCCGGAACACACTACACTAGGCCGCCGTGCTGGCGGCCTTTTATAGTGTGGGGCGTGTACTAAACACCCTCAGCAATAATTGGCCACAGGCATCCTGCCTGTGGCCAATCATTGCTCTCCTCGCTGCCGGCGCTGTGATTGGCCAAGCATGCGGGGTCACAGTGCATGCTTGGCCAATCACAGCGCCTGGATGACACTGCGATGGCGTAGTGCATTGTGGGCCGTTCGCGTCACTCGAATTTGGCGCGAACGGCCCAAATCGTTCGATCTTCGTCGAACGATCGAACAGCCGATGTTCGAGTCGAACGTATGTTCGACTCGAACACGAAGCTCATCCCTAGTGCCGAGTGGACGTCCCTGGATGTCCTGCTGTGTTTACATCCGGCCGTGCGCCGCAGAGGGCGCGCGGCGGGGAACAGCTGTGCCCGCCGCATCACGTGATGCCGATGCGCGTGCCTGGCGGCCTCAATGTCCTCCAGGTACATGCGATCGGCTGTTACAGAGACAAGGACATGGATCTGTGTGTGTAAACACAGAGATCCACATCCTGTCAGGGAGAGAGGAGACCGATGCTGTGTCCCTTGTACATAGGGACACAGATGGGTCACCTCCCCCAGTCAGTCCCCTCCCCCCACAGTAAGAATCACTAATAGGGAACATATTTAACCCCTTGATCGCCCCCTAGTGTTAACCCCTTCCTTGCCAGTCACATTTATACAGTAATCAATGCATATTTATAGCACTGTTCGCTGTATAAATGTGAATGGTCCCAAAATAGTGTCAAAAGTGTCCGATATGTCCGCCGCAATATCGCAGGCCTGACAAAAATCGCCGCCATTATTAGTAGAAAAAAAAATATATAATAAAAATGTCATAATTCTATCCCCTATTTTGTAGGCACTATAACTTTTGCGCAAACCAATCACTATACGCTTATTGCAATTTTTTTTAACAAAAATATATAGAAGAATACGTATCGGCCTAAACTGAGAAAAAAAATTGTTTTTTTTAAAAAAAAATGGGATATTATAACAAAAAGTAAAAAAATTGTGTTTTTTTTTTTTAAAAAATTCTATATTTTTTGGTTTATAGCGCAAAAAATAAAAACCGCAGAGGTGATCAAATACCCCACAAAGAAAGTTCTATTTGTGGGGAAAAAATGATAAAAATATCATTTGGGTACAGCATTGTATGACCGTGCAATTGTCATTCAAAGTGCGTCAGCACTGAAAGCTGAAAATTGGTCTGGGTACGAAGGGGGTTTAAGTGCCCAGTAAGCAAGTGGTTAATGTATGGTACCAAATTAATGAAGCATTTGCAACTCTTTTGGTTCTGACAGCGATTCTTGCACTGAATTCAGGTAGTTCTAAAATATATCACTTTTACATTGTGACACAATGAATGAGCCAAATTCAAACTAAAATACAGACACTTCATATCTTACAAAAATGGAGCTAATAAAACCAACTTTCATTTGGAGTCCCGAGACAGATTTTGTGAATGGGTTTCCCATGCATTCTAAAGCCGCATACATTATACAATTTTCTTGTTCAATTTCCTTTAGATTTACCTTCAACTATGTAGTGGAAGGGCTCGCCTGATTGCATACAAATTGAAAGTGTTTAGGTGTGATCTCATATTATGTGGTTTTGGTAAATCTAAAGGAAAGTTGTAAAAGAAAATTGTATAATGTATGGCCAGCCTTGAAGTGGTGCAGCATGCACCATATTCAAATACAAGTTCTAGACAGGTACATGGATCTGGCTCATTCTGCACTACTTTTAAAATGCATGAAAGACACTTTTGCTAAATCTGCCTGCATCAATCTCCTTATCAATTCCAGAGAGGATGTAATTTATTTACTGCATGTGAACGGTTTTCATTTCTGATTTATGCAAATAGTCTTATCGAATTGCATTTTATATTAAAACCTTGTTTCTTCTGTATGTATGTATACAGGGCAGCTGTATTTGCTTCTTACATCTGCAGGCTTGACAACTCCTCAACTTGTTTCACATTTTTGTAACATTGTCACTTTGTTGTAAAAAAGTAAATGCAGTATTTAGGTCAAAGTAGTCAATTCACAAAAAATATGTCTTAAAGTAGAACTACAGTGGAACCTCGGATTGCGAGTAACGCGGTTAACGAGCGTTTCGCAATACGAGCACTGTATTTTTCAAAATCGTAACTCGGTTTGCGAGTGTTGCCTCGCAAAACGAGCACGATTCATGTCAAAGCGGTTGCAGTACCGCGTTTGGCCAGAGGTGGGGGGGAGCCGAGCAGAGCCGAACGTCGCCGATCGGAAATGCACGGAAAGGCCCGAGGACAGCACGGGTGACCTTGGCAAACCTCGGGAATGAAGCCTTTCTGAGGTTTGCCGAGGTCAGCTGAGGCGTCCTTGGGCCTTTTCGGCCGTTTCCGAGGCTTTCTGGCGCCCCCCGCCTCTGGCCGCATGCGGTATTACATGCCATTGAAGTCAATGCGGAAGGAATTATTTTAGTTTCCATTTAATTTAATGGGGAAACTCGCTTTGATATGCGAGTACTTTGGATTGCGAGCATTCTCCTGGAACGGATTATGCTCGTAATCCAAGGTTCCACTGTATAGGTAAAACTTTTCTTTTCATTTTGGACAGAGCAAGGGAGGGTTATATTCCCTGTCAGATTTTTTTTTTTTTTTTTGCCATCTGTGTTCCATTACAGAGATTTCCCTTCACTTCCTGTCTCATAGCCAAACAGGAAGTGAGAGGAAATCCCTGCAAATTAGGTGAATTCCTTGGGGACCCCCAGGTCACCATAACTAGTGTCCCCATTGGAAGAGTTCCTCTCTATTACTTTTCTGGGGACAACTCAAAATGTGGGATTTTCTTTTTCCTTTTGTTTCCCCTGGGGTTTAATCAGGGAGCTCCTCACCAAATTCCTTGTCAGGAGTAGCTATTGCAGTTAAATGATAGAGATCTATTGATTTCTCCCTAAATTTGGCCTTGTTGCACTTTTCTCTTCTACCACTAGGTGGCTGGGAACTTGGGGGTACTAGATATGAGAAGGGCAACCCAAGGTCAGGTTATGGGTACATGGGGTATCTCAGCCAATGGACAAGGGTTTCCTTGAATCAAGGCCTGCTGGGAGAACCTATATATTTGGGTGAAGTCAGGTGATCTATGTTCTGTGCCACCTGGACGGCTGTCTGGGTGGACATGTGTCGTATGCCCCGGGATGCTAGGCCGGAGATTGGGGCTATCCCGGGGACCTCTGGCCACCAGGCTGTGTGAGGGCCTATCCAGAAGTAAGAGAGCAGCACAGGGTTGGGAATGCGGTTTGCAGTCCAACCAAAAGTGACAGTTCTGCCAGCCGGAGAACCTGTCGTGGTCGGTGGTAGAAGGGAAGCTGTCACCAGTAAGGGACCAACCACCTTTACCAGAGGCCACAGTGAGTAACTGAAGAAAGTACCAAAACCATATTCTCACCGAACTGGCACGGTGGAGAATCAGGAAACTTCAGGCGGTAATTAAGTCAGGGACCCAACCAGCGGAGGTGACGCTTGCAGAGCAGCCTTGTGTGTCAAGCCAGGGACCAAGCTGGTTAGCAGGGGTGAAGCTCCAGTGAGAGACTAGGAGCTCAAGGGGCTGAAGAACTACAAGTAGACGTTGTAGTACAGCTGAGAGAATTGTTGAATTTTGTGTTAGAAACTGTTAAGTACTGTTGCCATAGGAGACAGCAATCCTGCATGTACAGAAGTGGCACCTTGCTGGGGCCTTTCCCTGTACGGCTGTCCTCCTATTGAAGTCTTGGAGTGTGCCAATTGAAATTGCAACTACCTAGGGGTGTCCTGGCCCTAACCCTCTTTCCCTTCAAAATTTAAAAAGGACTGTTAAAAGAAATAAAACCTCTATTGCGTCCAAGAAGTGTCTGGTGCCCAATGACTTTTACCATCTTTGCACCCACTATGCTTCACAACCCACTACATATTGAAGGATGTCAGCTGTCTTTGGCCTTGAAGGTCCTCGTTAGACTGGAAGAGGTTAAAGACTTTGCTACACTTTCACTTTCAATAATATTGGTAAACAGGACAAATAGGATGAATAGAAAGGGGCAAAGACAGCAATACAAACTGACAGGTGTTCTAATCCATCTTCACTCTATCCAAAAAAAAAAGTTTTGCCTTTAGTTATACTTTAAATTAAATGTGTGTTTTGTGATGTTTACCACTTAAAGCAAAAACCCAAAAGCAAATATTTATTATTTTGCAGATTACCAGTTCTTGTTGCATTAGTTTTCTTTTTTTAGTGCCGGTTCACACTGCTGCGCTGTGAATTTGTTCCGTTTTTCAGTCCATTCTGAGGTGCGAATTTACCGCGATTTTAATGCGAATTTCAGGAGTGGGACATAGCTGCGATTAATGTTTTTGTGGAGAATAGTGTGGTGGAATTCGCACATATGTGAACCATCAAATGCGATTCCAGAACGATTTACATTGATGTCTAAGGAGACTAAATTCGCAACGCAACACTCTAAACTCGCACAAGACCCTTTTTTTCATCGCATCGCCTTCGGAAAGGAATCGCAACGCATAGATGTGAACCACCATCATTGAAAACAATTACTTTTTGGATGACATGCGAATCTAGTTTGTGTTTAACGCATCGCATTCGGTATCAACTCGCACAAGTGTGAACCGGCACTTAGGCTTTCTTTCCTTTACTTTCACCTGGTGATCCAGCCAGTAATGCCGCGTACACACGACCGGTTTTCATGACGAGAAAAATGCAATTTTTTAAATTTGCTCATTAAAAACGATCGTGTGTAGGCTCCAGAGCATTTTTCACAACGTGAAAAATGGCCATTAAAAATTTGGAACATGCTCTAATTTTTCTTGTCGTTTTTCTCGTCATGAAAAGCGGCCGTATGTAGGCTTTAACGACGTGAAAAAAAACGCGCATGCTCAGAAGCAAGTGATGAGACGGGAGCGCTCCTTCTGGTAAAACTAGCGTTCGTAATGGAGATAGCACATTCGTCACGCTGTAACGGACTAAAAAGCACGAAGCTGAAAAGCGCGAATCGTCTCTCACCAAACTTTACTAACACGAGGATCAGCAAAAGCAGCCCAAAGGGTGGCGCCATCCAAATGGAACTTCCCCTTTATAGTGCCGTTGTACATTTCATACGTCACCGCGCTTTGCTCGAGCATTTTTTTTCATGATCGTGTGTAGGCAAGGCAGGCTTGAGAAGAATCACGTCGAGAAAAACGTCGTTTTTTTCAATGACATTAAAAACGGTCGTGTGTACGCGGCATAAGAATTATTTTTCACCTTCCTTCAACAGACCAAGCTGTCTACACAAAGTAGCAGTTAGAGGGCTGAAACAAAGCATTTGCCACTGACAGATGATCAGATTATAGGCTTCGTTCAAATGTAGGCATCCCGGATCGCGGGCAGGCAGAACTTTTTTTGAGCAACAGGCGTACCGCAATTCTGTTTGCGTGAGTTTACCGCGTTTTCTCAGGCGACAATCATGGCAAAATTGCACTGCGATTGGGGTGCCATTGGAAGTGATAGGGATCTCAAGTGTGTCCCGTGATTTGCCGTGATTCGGGATCGTGGGCAGAATCGTGGCAATTCCACTTTCTATCCAGGATGCCTAGATGTGAACCGAAACTTACAGTATTTATGTAAAATGTTTATCCCAAAAGAAAAAAAATGTTGGTGTAACTGCGTAAAAGGTGTTAGCAGGAGTTTGGCTTCAATTTGTCTAAATCTGGCTATCCGGCTAGTCCATCTTCCACTATTCTCTCCCCCCAGATTATCAATTCTGCTGCCCAAAGGTGTCTCTTTTGCTTCCTCATCTAGAGTGTAAGCTAGGCTCTAGGCTAAGTGCACACTAATACGGGCGCAGGAATGTGTGTAAATGGCCTGCAGGCAAAGCACACTGCTCTTTAGCAGACGCGCAGGGGTGCTATTCCTTCGTAAAGGCACCCCCATGCATGGGGAAAAAGCAGCACTGAGTGCATGAAACTGCATGGTGCGAAAGTTACCACTTGGTTTCATTTTTTTTTTTGCATTTTTTGCAGAAATTTGAACCTAGTTCAATAAAGGAAGTGTGTTACTGACCAGATCACTAGGTGAAAACAGAGGAGGAAAATCCTAAAAAAGAAAACCAATGCAGCCACCACTTCTAATGATTGGTAAGCTACAATATGTTAAATGTTGGGTATTGGGTTGAATTTTGCTACTAAGTACTACTTACATTGTTTTGTCACAACTGTTTTCTTTTCACATACTAACCCCGCACCAGAGAGAGGTTATTCTGTGAATGAAGGCACACAGAAATATTGTGAAACTATGAAAATATTCTTAGTGTACCTTCATTAACCACTTCCATACTGGGCACTTATACAGCTTCCTGCCCAAGCCAATTTTGAGCTTTCAGCGCTGTCGCAATTTGAATGACAATTGCGCGGTCATGCTACACTGTACCCAAACAAATTTTTTATCATTTTGTTCCCACAAATAGAGCTTTCTTTCAGTGGTATTTGATCGCCTCTGCGATTTTTATTTTTTGCACAACAAATAAAAAAAGAGCGGAAATTTTGAAAAAAACAACGTTTTTCTTTGTTTCTGTAATTTTTTTTTGTAAATAAGTACCTTTTCTACTTTAATGACGGGCACTGATAAGGCGGCACTGAAGGGCACTGATAAGGCGGCACTGACGGGCACTGATAAGGCGACACTGATGGGCACTGATGAGGTGGCACCAATGAGGTGGCACCAATGAGGTGGCACCAATGAGGTGGCACCGATGAGGTGGCACTGATGAGGTGGCACTGGTATGTGGCACTGATAGGTGGCACTGATTGGCACTCATAGGCGGCACTGATTGGCACTCATAGGCGGCACTGATGGGCACTTATAGGCGGCACTGATAGGTGGCACGGACGGGCACTGATAGGTGGGCACAGATGGGCACTGATAGGTGGCGCTGATGGACACTAGTAGGTGGCACTGATGGACACTGATGTCCAGCAATGCCAGCCACCACACATTGTGGTGGTGCCATCATAGTGCCAGTCAGTGCCCATTTGTGGGCACTGATTGGCATATATTTTTTTTTTTTTTATTACATGTGGATGGCCATGGGGGCCATCCACATGCTTGGGGCTTCCTGGGGCATCCTGGGGGGCTTCCCTGGTGGTCTAGTGTGGGTATCCGAGGGGGGGCTGCGCTGATAAACGATCAGCGCGAACCCTCCGTCAGGAGAGCCGCCGATCGGCTCTCCTCTACTCGCGTCTGTCAGACGCGAGTGAGGAAGAGCCGTTCAACGGCTCTTCCTCTTTACATCGTGATCAGCCGTGATTGGACACGGCTGATCACGTGGTAAAAAGCCTCCGCCGGAGGCTTTTTACCGAGATCAGTGTATCGGTGGGTCAGACTGACCCACCGCTCCACCGATCGCCGCGATGCACGCCCCCCCGGGCGCGCGGCGGCTGTTATCCCGCAGGACGTCACAGTGTGGATAACAGAACCACTTCCCGGACGTCAATCTGCTATTGACGGGGCGGGAAGTGGTTGTAAATGCTCATTTTTTTTTCTTAAATTAAAAAACATGTTAAACTTACCTGCTCTGTGCAATGGTATTACACAGAGTGGCCCCAAACCTCCCCCTCTGGGATGCCCCACTGGAGCTCTTGGCTCCTCCTTTTCTGTGTCTGCCCCCATAACAAAGTTCTTGCTATGGGGGAAGACATGCAGGCTTGCTCCTGAGCTGGGCATTGTGTGTCCTTAGACACACGCAGCTCAGCTCGGCCCTGCCCCCTGCTCCATCCTCACAAAATTTGATTGGAAGCAGCAAGAGCCATAAGGCTCCCACTGCTGCCTCTGTCTGTGGGGAGAGAGAAAGAGAGCACTGCTGCTCTCAGGCACAGCACTGGATCAAAGAAGTAGCCAGGTAACTACTTGGGGGGGCTAGGAGAGCTGATGCAGAAAGATTTTTTACCTTATTGCAGGAAATGCATTAAGGTAAAAAAATCGTATGCCTTTAAAACCTAGAACCACTTTAACATAACGATCTGCCTCTAGTACAATGTTACAAATTAGTTACTTACTTATTATTGCATGCAATATAAAAAATATATATATATATATATATATATATATATATATATATATATATATATATATATATATATATAATATATTTTAATGACCTTACCATTATTGTACTCAGTATCCAGATTTGTTTTTACCTGTTTTTGCAATCATCTGAGTGTCTTATTATAGTGCTATTAAACCCCAAAACCAAAAATGTAATGTATTGCAGCTTATATTGGCTGCATTCGTTTTTCTTTTTTCCCTCTACTGTCTTTTCATCTAGTGATCTGGCCAGCAACAACTTCCTGTGTTAGAGTGCTTCTACTTTGGATGAAGGAGCACAGGCACACCTTTGGACAGCAGCATTGTGAATCGGGGGGGGGGGTTAAATGTATCAGCAGATTTAGATACACTAACAAATTGAAGCCAAAATCCAGCTCACAGTGCAGTTACACAAGTGGTTACAGCAACAATTTGAATAAATAAAATCATAAGCACCCCTGTCAGTGGTAAATGGTTTGTCTCAACACTCTAAACTGATACAGGAGAGCTTGTACTGTTTAAAAACAACATAATTACTGTCTGGATCACCAGTTGAAAATAAAGGAAAGAAAGCCTAAAAAATAAAACGAATGCAGCTACCACATCTAAGCTGCAAAATAATAAATGTTTGCTTTTGGGTTTAATACTGCTTTAATATTGTAATGATTTTTATTTTCTTCTGCTACTTGTATCTACATAATGTATTGTCATGTATAAAACTAAAATAAAGAATTTGAAAACAGTTACATAGTAGGTGAGGTTGAAAAAAGACACAAGTCCATCAAGTCCAACCTATGTGTGTGATTATATGTCAGTCGTACCTTGTATATCCCTGTATGTTGTGGCCGTTCAGGTGCTTATCTAATAGTTTCTTGAAACCATCAATACTCACCGCTGAGACCACCGCCTGTGGAAGGGAATTCCACATCCTTGCCGATCTTACAGTTGTGTTGCACTTTAGTTATAGATATACACACACACTTACAAACACATTTCCTTTACATAAATAACATGAAGATGTAGCAACATCAGCTGTTGGGTAATAATAAGCTTTACCAGAAATAAAAATATGGAAAGGTTTACTGTATATATTATATTTATTTGTAATAAGAGAGTGTAAATTATTTTAAATGAATAGAAATGTTACATGAAGAGATCTTTAATAAATAGGGGGAGAAGGAGCCTTCTACAATGCAGGCTACAAAAATGGGGCTCCAGCCAGGAGCACTGGGTCTTTAGTACACCTAAAGGGGTGTGCACCCCAACGTGTTAAACAAAGCATATCTATAAGATACATATCGGTACAAAAGAAACGCTAGGACTGACAGCAGCGTCACTCTCTGCTCCTACACGCAGTGTAACTGCAGAAGATGGGGGACATACATAGTGACAGCAAATATATGTTAAGGAGACAGAGGTGAGCAGAGCGAGTCTGCCTATGGGTTACCCAAGTGTGCACTATGACAACCGAGTCGCTAAGGTGGTATGATTACCAGGGCCTCCACATCTGTAGGGAGCCCACAAGGGGACAGTGTTTTTTCAGGACATCAGTATGTGGCTCTGGGTCAGGATCAGGCTTCAGAGCTGGTGACAGGGTCCCCCCAGCATTCTCCTCACAGCTTATGGGCAGCTCAGGGCTGGCATTCTTGACCCTAGGAAGGGATTTCAGCAGATGGTTGAGAAGACGTGCACCAAGAGCTTGGTCCATCCAATCACAGTTAAGAAGCAGGTTGTGGAGCTCATGCATACATTGGATGTATCCTGTACTGAATCTCTGCTGGGATTCCAGACACTGAGAGCCTTCACCTAAGGGAAAACAGTACAGAGAATAAAAAGAAAGATCAATCCTCATCAATATATAAAACAGTAATGCAGAAGTCCAGACATTTATTTTTTCAATTTTGCATGGAGTGGACCAGAGTTTGAACTCCTGCTTGGTTCATTGTTGGTTCCGTGCCCCCTGGTATGGTCATGACACCTGAGTGGTGAGAGTTCAGCGCTACTGAGAGTCCCCTAGAGTAGTGTTTCCCTAAGTATTGCACATGCACCACTGGTGGGAGTTGCCCTCAATGTAGGGATCAGCATCGCTTTACAGAAATGCACTACAGGTCAACATATGCAACCTATATTTAGTTAACCACTTAACGACCGCCCACGGCATATACGTCGGCAGAATGGCTCGTACAGGCACAATCACGTACCTGTACGTTGCCCTTTAACTGCCTGCCGTGTGGTCACGCGCGTGCCGCCGCCGGCGTGCTCGTGACCCTGCCACCATCCCCGTGAGTCAGACCGCGGGTCCCGATTGCCTGTTTGTAGCCATGTAGGATTGCCTGTTTGTAGCCCATGTATTGTAAGGATTGCCTGTTTGTAGCCCATCTATTGTAAGAATTGCCTGTTTGTAGCCCATGTATTGTAAGGATTGCCTGTTTGTAGCCCATGTATTGTAAGGATTGCCTGTTTGTAGCCCATCTATTGTAAGAATTGCCTGTTTGTTGGCCATCTATTGTAAAGCCTCGTACACACAGTCGGACTTCAAACAAACTTTTCCGTGGATTTTTGTCCGAAGGGAGTTGGCTGGGCACACCCATAGCATACACACGCTCTGACTTTTCTGCAAACTTTCCCAAAACTTTCCCAACATCAAGGTTTTTCTGCTCTTTTCTGCTCTTTACCGCCACCCTTTGGTCAACTTCTGCTATTGTTGGTTGATTTTAACATTGGTTCTGGGCATGTGTATTTGTACCTCGGACAAAAGTCCGATGGATTTCTGTACACACGATAGGACTTTGCACCATCAAAATTTTGTTGCCGAAAAGTTTGTCCGTTTGCAGAGCGAACTTTTGTCCGATGAAAACTGAAAAAGTTTGTCCGATGGAGCGTACACACGGTTGGATTTTTTGAAAAACTTGCTCATTTTGAAGTTTGTTGGCCAAAAGTCTGACCGTGTGTACGGGCCTTTAGAGTTGCCTGTTTGTTGGCCATCTATTGTAAGAGTTGCCTGTTTGTTAGCCATGTATTGTAAGGATTGCCTGTTTGTAGCCCAAGTATTGTAGGGATTGCCTGTTTGTAGCCCAAGTATTGTAGGGATTGCCTGTTTGTAGCCCAAGTATTGTAGGGATTGCCTGTTTGTAGCCCAAGTATTGTAAGGATTGCCTGTTTGTAGCCCATGTATTGTAAGGATTGCCTGTTTGTTGGCCATCTTTTGTAAGAATTGCCTGTTTATTGGCCATCTTTTCTAAGAATTGCCTGTTTATTGGCCATCTTTTCTAAGAATTGCCTGTTTGTTGGCCATCTTTTCTAAGAATTGCCTGTTTGTTGGCCATCTTTTCTAATTGCCTGTTTGTTGGCCATGTATTGTAAGGATTGCCTGTTTGTAACCCATTTATTGTAATGATTGCCGGTTTGTTGCCACTGTATTGTACGGATTGCTTGTTTGTTGCCCATGAATTAAGGATTGCCTGCAGGTTTTCCATGTAAAGTCTAACAATTACCCATTTGTTCCCATGTTTTGTCGTAATTGCCTGTTAGATTTCTATATATTGCCATGACTAGAATTTTTTTGATGAGGTATTGCAATAATTACCTGCTTGTAGCTCATATATTGTCAGGATTGCCAGCTTTTTACCTACATATTATTGAGTCAGTGCTGATTCTCTAAGGGACCATTTTACTATAATTTAATACTCTGTGGACCTGTCAATATTAAACTAAACACATAAAACTGCAAGATTTTGGCCCCACAAACAAACTCAACCCTTTAAATTTGCTGCTTGTATCGTTCCCTTATAAATAATGCTCCCTACAATTGGAATAGCATGGCATGCACTGCGTTTGAAACTCCTACCTCCCTCAAGCAGTTCTTTAAAGGCGTACTTCACCAAAAACTGCCTATGCAGACAAGGAAGGTCTGTAGATAAAAACAAATTGTGCAGCTTTGACCAAAGTTGAATAATGCTCTTGCTATAGGTGTAGGCCATTTACATACCTCATGAAACCTGACTGGAAAGCTACTGTTCACCTTTTACCATCACAGGAATGAGCTCTCAAACACTGAGATGTGAGGGGGGTTGAATTAGAGAAAGAACTCGCTCCTGTGATGGTGGCAGTTCTGTGTCTTGCCCTAGGCCGACAAGGCCTAGGCCTAGGGTGGCACTTTGCGGGGGGCGGCAAAAAAGCCGCCCCCACACGAAACCCCCCCCAGCCATCCTCCCGCTCATTTCCATCTTCCCATGGTCGCCTCCCGCTTACATAGCTTCGCACGGCCGTTTCCCGCTGAAATACAGCCTCCCGAGACAGTGCTATCATGGAGTAGTAAATAGTACTAGTATATGGATGCTTCCCGCGGCCGCCCCCCACTCATACATAGCTGATAGCTTCCCGCGGCTGCCTTCGTTTAGATACAGCCTCCCGAGACCGAGTGCTATCATGGATGGGTAAGTATGTATTATGGATGCTTCCCGCGGTCGCCCCCCGCTCATACTGTATGAGCGGGGGGCGGCCGCGGGAAGCATCCATAATACATACTTACCCATCCATGATAGCACTCGGTCTCGGGAGGCTGTATCTGATCTGAGTGAAGGCGGCCGCAGGAAGCTATCAGCTATGTATGAGTCATACATAGCTGATAGCTTCCCGCGGCCGCCTTCGCTCAGATCAGATACAGACTCCCGAGACCGAGTGCTATCCCGTGCTATCATGGGCAGTATGGGCGCTTGGCTGGAGGAGGGGGGGGGGAGGAGCGACTGCCGTCCCCATAAATGACTGTCACTACTAGATACCCGGCCGGCTCCGCCTACCCACCTCCGCGCGACATCATGGCACCTGCTTCCCAGCTCGGGGCGGGGACGGGTTTCTCCGTAACCAGAGGAGGAGAAGCGAGAGAGAGAGAGGAGGACGACGGCGGGAACCCTCACCTCAAGACAGCAGGTACAAAATTGATGAGGCATATATAAAGCTGCCTGGGTAAACAAGTTTTTAAATTGGTCCTGTTATAATTCATCTATAATAGATGGATTATAACAGGACCAATTTAAAAACTTGTTTACCCAGGCAGCTTTAGCAACAAGTATTACTAGCAGTCACCACTGTGCCATCAATTGTCGACACTGTGCCATCAATTGTCGCCACTGTGCCCATCAAACGCAGCCACTGTGCCCATCAATTGTCACCACTGTGCCATCAAACGCAGCCACTGTGCCCATCAATTGTCACCACTGTGCCAAACGCAGCCACTGTGCCCATCAATTGTCGCCACTGTGCCCATCAATTGTCGCCACTGTGCCCATCAATTGTCGCCACTGTGCCCATCAATTGTCGCCACTGTGCCATCAATTGTCGCCACTGTGCCATCAATTGTCGCCACTGTGCCCATCAATTGTCACCACTGTGCCATCAAACGCAGCCACTGTGCCCATCAATTGTTGCCACTGTGCCATCAATTGTCACCACTGTGCCATCAATTGTCACTACTGTGCCAAACGTAGCCACTATGCCCATCAATTGTCACCACTGTGCCCATCAATTGTCACCACTGTGCCATCAATTGTCACCACTGTGCCATCAAATGCAGCCACTGTGCCATCAATTGTCACCACTGTGCCCATCAATTGTCGCCACTGTGCCCATCAATTGTCGCCACTGTGCCATCAATTGTCGCCACTGTGCCATCAATTGTCGCCACTGTGCCATCAATTGTCGCCACCGTGCCATCAAATGCAGCCACCGTGCCATCAAACGCAGCCACCGTGCCATCAAACGCAGCCACCGTGCCATCAAACGCAGCCACCGTGCCATCAAACGCAGCCACCGTGCCATCAATTGTCACCACTGTGCCATCAATTGTCACCACTGTGCCATCAATTGTCACCACTGTGCCATCAAATGCAGCCACTGTGCCCATCAATTGTCACCACTGTGCCATCAATTGTCACCACTGTGCCATCAATTGTCGCCACTGTGCCCATCAATTGTCGCCACTGTGCCCATCAATTGTCGCCACTGTGCCTATCAATTGTCGCCACTGTGCCATCAAACGCAGCCACTGTGCCCATCAATTGTCACCACTGTGCCCATCAATTGTCACTTGGCACCCCAGATGTTTTGGAACTACATTTCCCATGATTCTCCACTACACTGCAAAGTGCATGGGCATCATGGGAAATGGTGGCACTGGTGGCCCCTGATAAGCTGCACTAATGTGCATTAATGAGGCTGCGCTGCACTGATAAGGCAGCACTGATATGGGCACAGATGGGGCTGCGCTAATATGACTGTACTGATGATCACTAATAGGCGACACTGATGGCCACTGATGAGGCTGCACTGATGGGTACCGATATGCTTTATGTCGATATTGTTAAAGTTGTTTTAAATATTTATTTTTGGAACTTAATTCTGTGTAAAACATTTAACAGTGTAATTTCATGAGATAATTTACGAGGGCATGTTTAGCGGCGGGGCAGGGTAGGGGTTGGGTGGTGGTGAGTAACTCTTAAGGCCTTTTTAGTGGCTTTTAAGTCCTGCATTGTATGGGAAGGCAGACATCCGTGTTCCTGTTTTCCCATAGCTCCCAACTGTACCTGATTTGGAGCAAAGTCCCTCTGTCCTCCTCATTTGTCCCTCATTTTGGTCTGATCTATATAATTGTATATAAAATTTACTTTTTATCATTCAGAAAGTGTTTCCCAGTGCTAATAGGTGTCCCTCATTCCTTTTGCAAAAAGTTGAGGTATGCCTTCCCTACTGACAGAACAGCGATCTGCCTTGAATACATAGGCAGACCATCGTTCTGCTTCTCTCCCGAGTGATCGGTGGGCCCGGCGGACATTGAGTTCGCCAGACCCGCTGATTGTCTCCCGCTGTGTTCAATCACAGTGGGAGCGGGTTGCCAGGGGCACACGTGTCTGCGCCCCAGACCCGGAAGTGCAGAATCACGTACAGGAACGTGATTCTGCCTTGCCGCCATTTATGGACAGTATACGTCGGCAATCGGTTAACTAAAACAAATTCCCAGATAATATCTTACGTATTAGCTAATATCGGTAGTATATTTCTTCTCTACAACATACTGTACAATGTGCAATGCATATTATAATGTCAGAACTTGGTATGATCTCAAAACTGAAATCATATTTACAGATGACAGGGCGGGTCTTTAAAAGGAAGGGGTGTGTCCTTGACAGGAAGGGTGGGCCGTATTTAAATTAGGGGTGCATGAGTTTAGTCAGGCCTAGGGCAGCACAAAATCTAAATACACCACTGGATGGTGGAGGTGATTATTGATGACTAGGTCTCACTTAGCAATGTCCTGGGAGTATTCCAGTCAGGCTTTATGAGGTATGTAAATTAAGGTGACCAGATTTTTCAAATGAAATCCGGGGACATATTTTCTTTTTTTACTAGTAATGGTGGCAATCAGCGACTCTCTGCCCGTTGCCGCCCGACTCACAGCCTGTCAAGTCTCACTCTCCGGGCCCCAGCTACTACTGGGTGGGGAGTGGAGGAAGATCACTCCACCAGGGAAGGCAAGGAGATAAACAGGCAGGCGGCTGGCCGGGACTTGAGCCAAGGCAGAAGAACATGCGAGCGGAGCTGAATGGGCATGCACCCGAAACTGAAGAAATATTCCCTCCGCTCCGACCAGCACATGATCATCAGAAAGGGGCAAAGATAATTTGAAAAAAATACACCCCCCTAAGCTAGTAGGAGCGGCAGAGTGGGGCGTGTAATTCTGATATTTTTTTATTCTGCACTGACTGACTTTGAAATTGCCCCAGCCCCTGTTCAAATCCAATCCGGGGACAAACTTGGTCCGGGGACAGTGTCCTCAATTCGGGGACTGTCCCCTGAAACCGGGGATGTCTGGTCACCCTAATGTAAATGGCCTACACCTATAGCAAGGGTATTATTTCTCTTTGGTCAAAGCTGTACAGTTTGTTTTTATCTATAGACGCCCCTTATCTGCATAGGCAGTGTTTTGGTAAAGGTGAACTATGCTTTAAGTTCCCAGGTCTGGTTTATGATGGTTGTACACAGAGGAAAAAAGTTTATGGAATACCTGCTCTAGAGGGGCAGTGACATTGAAATGGTGACACCTAGTGGGGTAAGACTCCATTGCAACCAGGAAATGCGAAATTCAGTTTATGTGCTCATTAGCATAGAAGTTATGTAGTAGCTAGCGTAGAATGCTGCAACTCCATTTCACACAAATGGGGAAAAATATGAACTGTTCCTGCCTGCAGAAGGATGTAATTGTGTATAGGATTAGGATGGAGAAAAGAGCATGATGTTGAGCTGAACAACTTTGATACAGCCAGCGGTATTTAATATTACATCTGTCTTTAGTTGTTGCAGAGCTCCCTCTAGTGACAGAAAAGAAAAGTGCTGCAGAACCCATGAACAGCCACTCACCTAAACTTCTGCTTCTCTGAATGTTTTCCAGATGTCTCACGGTCATCTCCAGGATGTCTGCCTTCTCCAACTTGGACTGCTGAAGAAACAACAGACAGTATAGCCAATGTCACTCTGTTCTTCAAATATAATAAGGTGTAAAAAAAAAAAAAAAATTATATTACTGGTTCAAAGCACCATGGGACTAGGCTACAGATAACCTATTATGAAGGGTAATGCACCCCATACAGTATTTAAAGACCATGTTAAAAGAGTCTAAAGTACACCTTAATTACTATGCCTGTCTGCATTTATATTGCTACACTGAGTCACTAACTCTATAGTGTTTAGGGAATTCCCATAACTGTTGTCTGTCATTGCTGTGTAATTTTAGTGTATACTAGTGTCCAAAAATGTAAGCAAGTAAAACACATTCTCAGAACATAAGTCACTATTCAATAGGTGACTGTTTATTTAACACAAAGAATGCACATACTGTACTAGTACATTGTTATATCTAAACACAACATGATGGCACCCTGGGGGAGATTTACTAAAACTGGATAGTACAGAATCTGGTACAGCTCTGCATGGTAGCCAATCAGCTTCTAACTTCAGCTTGTTCAATTAAGCTTTGACAAAAAAAACTGGAAGCTGATTGGTTTCTATGCAGAGCTGCACCAGATTTTGCACTCTACAGTTTTAGAAAATCAACCCCACAGTTTGGTTGATTTACAGAAGGAGCAGATTTTGTTCTCTGTTTAAGGCCCCTTTCACACATGCAGACCATATGTCCGCTTTTTCATCCATCCGTTTACGGATGAAAAAGGGACATACATTGGTCCCTATGAGATCGCGGGTGTCAGTGGATGAACATCCGCTGACACCCGATCTCACTCGGGTCCGCAATCCTCCGATTCTGCAGACTGAGGAAAATCCTATTTTTCTATCCATCTGCAGAGCAGATCGGATGAACACGGACAGACGGTCCGTGTTCATCCGATCCCCCCTTAGGGGAGAGCGGAGATCTGACAGGGCGGTCCCTGCACAGTGTGCAAGGACCGCCCTGTCATCCGCCGTCTCAACGGGGATCAACGGAGCGATCCCCGCAGAGCAAGCGGAGGTTCACGGGGCGGATATTCACGGATCCGTCCCGTGTGAAAGGGACCTTAAGGTTAGAAAGAAAAGGAATCTGCTACTCCAGGTGTATGCAATACCTTGATTGGAACCAAATAGGAGTTCTAGCCCCGGCCAGCCTCCGGAAAAACTTAATAAAAAGAAGAAGTGGCTGCACATCCAAAAAATGCCTTTTATTGCAGATGGTCAAAATACACCAGGTGTTAGTCATGTAGACGCGTTTCACACATCTGATCTGTGCTTAATCATTATCTGTTTAAAGGTTGAATGTTTGTTCATTTCAATCATCTAGATGTGAGAATCATTTTTTTCCCCCTTGCACATGTAGCGGGGTATCGTTTTACCCGCAGGACTACATTTCCCGGCATGCTTTGCGGCACCCAGGGTGCCATTCCCCGCGCAAGGACTGCTGGGGTGGACTTTAAAAGGGAGAGGGGGCTTGGCTCGCTCGCTCTGATCGCCGCCCTCCTTGCAGAAGGATCTCCTGCACTCAGCTGCTGCGCGCGCTAGGCCTGAAGCCTGGGTCTCGCGCTCCTGATCCAGAGAGTTTCTGTCCTGCTGGGGAGTCTGCAGAGCATCCGATCCACCTGAGGTGCCATCATCTTCTGAAGGACCAAGGACTCGGTGCATCGTGGACCGCTGTGACGCCACTCACAGTAGCGGAGGAACTAGACAGGAGTCGGTCCTAGTTGGGGGGGGGGGGGGAGCGCCAGCTCGGAAACTTAAATCACTAACTTCACCTAGGCCTTCTATTGAATAGTTATACTTTGGGGAGACTGTTGTCCTGAACTGAGTTTGCCAGTCTCTCCAGTTGCCAAGTTAGCGGTTATCTACAACCCCATTTTGGATTACAATTTGTTTCTCTATGTGCACCACCGACAGTTGCTAGCAAAGATTCCTCACCAAACTATACCCACAGTTATAGTCAGGCCTGACTGGGTAGTATGGGACATTGCTGGGCGCCATTTCTTTGCTCACGAGGGAGGATAGCTGCAGCGGGGTAAATACCATTTTTATTGCCTAACTGAGTGCCATTTGCATGTAATGTGTACACCGTTATTGCAGGGATCTGCATAAGATATTGTACTCAAATTGCTCTTTTATATTGTTGCATATGCCGCGTACACACGATCATTATTCAGGGCGGTTAAAAAAACGCCGTGAATAATGTCATTTAAAACGGGGGAACAGCTTGTTCCCCACACACGGTCATTTTTCACGTAATTTTTTCTCTTGACGAGAAAAACGACCGTCTGTGGGCTCCGCGGCAGTGTTTCCCTATGGGAAACACTGCCGCGGAAAACATGTCGAAAAAAACGACGAGAAAAATTAGAACATGTTCTAATTTTTCTCGTCGTTTTTAATGCCGTTTTTCTCGTCGAAAAAAAACGACAGAAAGCCCACAGACTATAGTTTTTCTTGTCGAATGGGAAAAATGTCGTTTTTTCGAGAAAAATGGCCGTGTGTACGCGGCATTAGAGTAAACCTTTATAGTTAAGTAACTTGGTTGTGAGTGTCAATTATTGCGCTGGTATGAAAAGGGGGTTGTACTGTGTAATATATATATATATATATATATATATATATATATATATAGAGATAGTACATTTATACCACTACTTTCTCCCTTTTCTAACTGTGTCACGAGAGAAGTCAGAGCCGATTGCCAGGGGTTGGTAGCAGTGCATTACAGGGGCCCAAACAAACAAACAGCCCTTTTAAGCTGAGGGTATCGCTACACACATAATTGGGTTTTCAAGTTCAACACAGCTTCACCTTTTTTTCCTTGCTTAAGCTTAATGCCTATTTATTTTATTTATTTATTTCAGGAACGTATATAGCGCCATCAATGTATGCAGCGCATTACTTATATATTGTAGATTCAAATCAGTCCCTGCCCTCAAGGAGCTTACAATCTAAGGTCCCTAACTCACATTCATACATACACATACTAGAGCCAATTTAGACAGGATCCAATTAACCCACCAGTGTGCCTTTGGGGTGTGGGAGGAAACCGGAGTACCCGGAGGAAACCAATGCAGGCACAGGGAGAATATGCAAACTTTGGGAAGGGATTCGAATCACACTTTCAATTGAATCTTTTGTCATCTGGAACACAAACTCACTTTAGGGCTGCGGTAAACATTAAGGCTTCCTTCAAATAGGTGGGTGCATATGGCCACAGGTATCAGTGATTCTTGCTGGCAGAGAGGCTAGCTGCATGCGCACAGTACCTTGTACAGATCAATAGCCGGCAATGCCGCTGTTCAGATGTAACAGCTTTTCTGAGCAGTTACATGTGGTTAGGTACTCTGACCGACCCTGGCAGTTTGCATTCAGGGACAGCATTCTGGCTGCATATAAACCGGTTGCAGGTAATCGCCCAGTTTGTATGCCACCATAACGAAGAGTGCTGCTGGGTCTAGAGCAAGTTTAATTTTGACAGCAAATTTTCGATTTAGCTTTAGTCTTATGCCGCATACACACAACCGTTTTTCACGACAATAAAAATTCATTTTTTTAAATTGGGCATTAAAAACTATTGTGTGTAGGCTCCAGAGCATTTTTAACCACGTGAAAAATGGCCTAAAAAAAATGAGAACCTGCTCTATTTTTTCACGTCGTTTTTCACATCGTTTTTTTTAACGACGTGAAAAACGGTAGTGTGTATGCTTTTACGAGGGGAAAAAAAACGCGCATGCTCAGAATCAAGTATGAGACGGGAGCACTCGTTCTGGTAAAACTAGCATTCGTAATGGAGATAGCACATTCGTCACGCTGTAACGGACTGAAAAGCATGAGGCTGAAAAGCACGAATCGTCGCTCAACAAGCTTTACTAACATGAAGGGTGGCGCCATTCAAACGGAACCTCCCCTTTATAGTGCCGTTGTACGTGTTGTACGTCACTGCGCTTTGCGTTTTTTTTAATGAACGTGTGTATGCAAGACAGGCTTGAGAGTAGGGATGAGCTTCGAGTTCGAGTCGAACTCATGTTCGACTCGAACATTGCCTGTTCGCCCGTTCGCCGAACAGCGAACAAATTGGGGTGTTCGCGGCAAATTCGAAAAATCTATGGGAGAAATCTAAAGTGCTAATTATAAAGGCTTATATGCAAGTTATTGTCCTAAAAAGTGTTTGGGGACCCGGGTCCTGCACCAGGGGATATGTATCAATGCAAAAAGAAGTTTTAAAAACGGCCGTTTTTTCGATAGCAGTGATTTTAATAATGCTTAAAATGAAAAAATAAAAGTGAAATATTCCTTTAAATTTCGTACCTGGGGGGTGTGTATGATATGCATGTGAAGTGGCGCATGGAACCCCACATCAATTTTTTTTTAAATTTGCGGCAGGGTTCCCCTTAATATCCATTCCAGACCTGAAGGGCCTGGTAATTGAATTCTGGGGAACCCCCACGCTTTTTTTTTTTTTTATCAATGACTTTTGAATGTATTGCCGGGAGCCGACAATTCATTAATAGCCGCAAGTCAGTTTTAAATGACTTTTTTTCTTTCAAAAATGACCTTTTTTGCAGGGACAGTTCTAAGCACGGGAAACATGCGCCACTTTACATGCATATCATACACACCCCCCAGGTACGAAATTTAAAGGAATATTTCACTTTTATTTTTTCATTTTAAGCATTATTAAAATCACTGCTCCCGAAAAAACGGCCGTTTTTAAAACTTTTTTTTGCATTGATACATGTCCCCTGGGGCAGGACCCGGGTCCCCAAACACTTTTTAGGACAATAACTTGCATATCAGCCTTTATAATTAACACTTTAGATTTCGAACGTTTGAGTCCATTGTAGTTAATAGGGTTCTAAAGTTTACACGAACATTTTGTCTGTTCGCAGGTTCTGGTGCGAACCGAACAGGGGGGTGTTCGGCTCATCCCTGCTTGAGAGGAAACAAGAAAAATCACGTCGAGAAAAGCGTCGTTTTTGAAAATGACATTAATAACGATCGTGTGTACGCGGCATTAGTCTTTTGTCAAAAATTGCATTTTAGTTTTAGTCGTATTTTAGTCATCTGAATTGTTTTTCGTTTTAGTCATATTTTAGTTGACTAAAATCTCCATTACATTTCATTCGACTAAAATCGAATAGGTTTAGTAAAATTGTAATGCATTATTTAAAGGAGAAGTCCAGCCTGAGCTTTTTAGGCTGGGCTTCTCCTCTGGGTCACAATTCGTTTTGCACTCCTGTGACACGTTTTTAGCAGTCTTAAGTCTGCTCTCCGCTGACATCACTGAAATCAGTCCAGACTCTGGAAGTCTGGATCCGCCAGCTGCCTTGACTGATGGCAGTCTCAGTCTCTCAGCTCCCCGCTGAGAGGCTGAGATGGCCTCTCCCCACCCCTCCACAGCTCAGCACTCCAATGAGCGTGGAGGAACCGAGCAGGAGAGATGCTGGCTGACAGTCAGCAGCTCTCTGCCCTGGGAGGAGTGAGAACCAAACCAACCGCGGTGTTCGATCGCTCGGTTCTTAGTACAGAGGCGGCAGGGGCACAGATGCAGCATCAGTCTGATGCGGCATCCACCTAGGTATGTATGAATCTAGAAAAAAAAACATACTTCTCTTTTAAGCATTTCTTTAGAATTGCCAAACTCAGTATTTACTCCTGGAGTAAAAATCTAATAACATATTATTTATAGTATTAAGGTTTGAACATGCACAACAGGCACAGATTTAGCCATTGTAATATATAACGTCTTTATAAATAAAACCAAGGTTCACAAACAAACAAAAATATTGCTTTTTGACAAACAGAAGTACAAGTTGAAAATATAAAAAAAAAAAAAAAACCTCTATTGGCTGGGATGCCATTGCACATATTACCTGAATATATTACCAACATTAAATATCAAGAAAATAAATAAATAAGAAAAGCCTTATTTTTTTTTTATTATTATTTTTAGAACCTTAGTAGATGCCCCCTACATATTCTTATGTGGTAGTGCAGTGTTATGTAGCGGCCTCCTCACTCCCCTCTTTGTATCAGCTCGTCTTTCTCTTGTCTAGGGGTTCCTTAGAGGGGAGAGAGCGGGGTCACCATGCCAAGCCTTCACCACATGTGTCCGTGTGGTGTGAGCAAAGTTCCTTTTCTACCTTCGGGTCAGTGTTGTGTAGTGATGAGCCGAACACCCCCGGGTTCGGTTCGCACCAGAACCCGCGAACGGACCGAAAGTTCGCACGAACATTAGAACCCTATTAAATACAATGGATGCGAACGTTCGGATTCTAAAGTGCTAATTATAACGACTATTATCCATGTTATTGTCCTAAACAGAAGTTGGGAACCCGGGTTCGGCACCAGGGGACATGTATCAATGCAAAAAGAAGTTTTAAAAACGGACGTTTTCCGGGAGCAGTCATTTTAATGATGCATAAAGTGAAAAAAAAAAAGTCAAATATTACTTTAAATATTGTACCTGGGGGGTGTCTAAAGTATGCCTGTGAAGTGCCACGTATTTCCCGTGTTTAGAACTGTCCCTGCACAAAATAACATTTCTAAAGGAAAAAAAAGCCATTTAAAACTGCTTGCGGCTTTAATGTAATGTCTGGTCCCGGTAATATGGATGAAAATCTTTAAGAAAAATGGCATAGCTACCCCATCAACCCCCCCCCCCCCTACCCCAGCCCATTACCAGCCCCTTTGGGTCTTGTATGGATATAAAGGGGAACCCCACACACAAAATAAAAAAGGCCCTATATACTCTGAACAGCCGTATACAGGCGGTGCATACAAGACAGGGACTGTAGGTTTGTTCTTATGTAGAATCTGTTTGTAATTTTGAACAGCTACATTGTTTAAGTGTAGCTCCAGCCCAAATACCTATTTTTAAGCTTTTTGGAAAACATAGGGAAGGGTTATCAACCCTGTAACATTTGTTTTGCTGTCTGTGTCCCTGTTCAGAACATTTCACCTCACTTTGCGTCCCAATGACAACTGTTTTTGAAATGTGGTGTTTTTATTGAAACAAGGATTGCTGATAAAGCATCAGTACAGAGGAGACACCTTTCTCCCATATTAATTCTTACAGGAGAGAATTTTCCTTCCAAGGGGTAGATTTCCTCTCACTTCCTGTTGTCTTCTTCCGTTTGCAAGTAGTAGTCGTTTGTAAGTTGGATGTTTGAAAGTAGGGACCTGCCGTATATACTCTGCAGAAATTGGCCCCTTAGGTGTTGGTGTTGGCACAACACTGTAAGCACTCACAGTTACTCTTGGTGGGTGCTGGAACGCCCTGCTGTCAACTATTATATCAGGAATTGTAATAACATATAATTGTTGATCAGTGGTAGTAAAAATTGGGCCTTTGATGGTGGTGCTGGTGCCACAACACTGTAAGGCCTGAAAGTTACTCTTGGTGGGCGCAGCAATGGGCCCTGCTGTGAATTATTAGATCAATAATTATAATTGCATGCCCCTGTTGAACAGGGGCTGAAAAATTGGGCCTTTGGTGGTGGTGGTGATGGTGGTGCTGGTGCCACAACACTGTAAGGCCTGACAGTTACTCTTGGTGGGCGCAGCAATGGGCCCTGCTGTGAATTATTAGATCAATAATTATAATTGCATGCCCCTGTTGAACAGGGGCCTAAAAATTGGGCCTTAGGCACTGGTGGCACAACACTGCAACCCCTCACAGATACTGTACTTGGAGCACAGCAATGAGGCCTGTTGCAAAGTATTGCATCAAAAATTGTAATTACACGCCCCTGTTAAACAGGGGCTGAAAAATTGGGCCTTAGCCACTGGTGGCGTCACCCATAAACCAAAATGATCTTCCAAGCTATCATCATTAATCGTATCATTGAGGAGGAGGAGGATAGCCAGTCAACATAACAGCACAGGCACTCAGCATCAGCATCAGTCTTGAAGGGATGTGACATTTTAAAATCAATTAGTCTGTTATATCAGCATCAGGTGTGTGGTAGCTGGTGGTGATCCAAGACTGGTTCATCTTGATGAAAGTCAGTCGATCAACCGAGTCGGTGGACAGGCTCACCCTGTGATCCGTGACAAATCCTCCAGCAGCACTGAATGTGCGTTCTGAAAGAACGCTGGATGCAGGACAGGCCAGTAGCTCAATTGCATACTGTGCAAGCTCTGGCCAGTGATCCATCCTCAAGACCCAGTAAGCCAGAGGATTTTCGGTGGGGAAGGTGTCCAAGTCTGACCTTGCCCCTAGGTATTCCTGCACCATGTATATCAGACGCTGGCGATGGTTGCTGGAACCGATCATACTTTGGGGCTGCGGACTAAAGAATTGTCTGAACGCATCGGTCAGACGGCCACCTTCCCCACCGCTCCTTCTTTGACTGCCCGAAGCCTCAGCAACTCGTTGTCCAGGACCAGGAGTTTGTAACCTCCCAGTCTCTGGGAACGCGTTGCACAGACCTTTCTGCAAGGCCTCCCGGAGTTGTCTCATCCTCTGCTCCCTCTGCGACGGTAACATAAGGTCCGCAGCCTTACCCTTGTACCGTGGATCAAGGAGAGTGGCCAGCCAGTAATGGTCCCTCTCCTTGATCCGAAGAATACGAGGATCCTTCCGCAGACTTTGCAGGATCAGGGAGGCCATGCAGCGTAGGTTAGCTGAGGCATTCAGTCCGGAGTCCTCTGGGTCACTAAGGACGACATGATCCGCAGCCACCTCCTCCCAGCCACGTACAAGTCCACTGGTTTCTTGGGACTGTAAATCATCCCTAAAAGACTGCTGCTGATGATGCGGAGTGCCAGCCTCCACCTCCATGCTGACACAATCCTCCTCCTCCTCCTCCTCCTCTTCCTGTGCGATGGGTGGGACAGAAGGAACACTGTCTGGGTAAAGGGGGCCTTGAGAGGCAAGGAAGTCCTCCTCTTCCTGCCTCTGTTCTGCCTCAAGTGCCCTGTCCATTATTCCACGCAGCGTGTGCTCCAACAGGTGGACAAGAGGTACAGTGTCACTGATGCATGCACTGTCACTGCTCACCATCCTCGTGGCCTCCTCAAATGGTGCCAGGACAGTGCATGCATCCCTGATCATGCCCCACTGGCGTGGTGAAAAAAACCCGAGCTCCCCTGACCCTGTCCTGGTGCCGTAGTCGCACAGGTACTCATTGATGGCCCTCTGCTGCGTGTGCAGCCGCTGCAGCATGGCCAACGTTGAGTTCCACCTGGTGGGCATGTCACATATAAGGCGATTCTTGGGCAGGTTCAACTCCTTTTGCAGCTCAGCCAGGTGAGCACTGGCATTATAAGATCTGCGGAAATGCACACAGACTTTCCTGGCCTGCCTCAGGACATCCTGTAAGCCCGGGTACCTGCCCAAGAACCGCTGCACCACCAGGTTAAGGACGTGAGCCACACAGGGCACATGGGTCAGTTGTCCCTGTCGGAGGGCGGAGAGGAGGTTGGTGCCATTGTCGCAAACCACCATTCCTGGCTTAAGCTGGCGTGGCATCAACCACCTCTCGGCCTGCCCCTGCAGAGCAGACAGGACCTCTGCCCCAGTGTGGCTCCTGTCCCCCAAACACACCAGCGCAAGCACGGCATGGCATCTTTTTGCCTGCGTACTTGCGTAGCCCCTTGAACGCCTACGGAGCACCGCTGGTTCCGAGGACAAACCACAGGAAGAGGCCATGGAGGAAGAAGAAGAGGAGGGGGTGGAGGAGAGAGGTGTGTCACAACCAGTAGTAGCATTTTGGAGGCGTGGCGGCGGAACAACCTCCAACACTACTGCACCTTGTCCTGCATCCTTCCCAGCTGCCAAAAGAGTGACCCAATGGGCCGTGAAAGAAAGGTAACGTCCCTGTCCATGCCTGCTGGACCATGAGTCAGCGGTAATATGCACCTTACCGCTGACCGCCCTGTCCAGCGAGGCCAAGACATTGCCTTCCACATGCCTGTAGAGAGCCGGAATCGCCTTTCGTGAGAAAAAGTGGCGTTTGGGAACCTGCCACTGAGGAACCGCACATTGCACAAACTCACGGAAGGGGGCCGAGTCTACCAACTGAAAAGGCAGCAGTTGAAGCGCTAGCAATTTAGCCAAGCTAGCATTCAACCGCTGGGCATGTGGATGGCTGGGAGTGAACTTCTTTCGACGGTCCAGCAGCTGGGGCAGGGAAATTTGCCTGCTAGAATCGGACGTCGGTGTACTGCTAGCAGAGTGGCCGCAAGTACTTGGCTGTGACACACCTAATTCTACACCTTCATTCCTCTCAGTGCAGGTTTCAGAGAGGACTGAAGGTATAGTGGGGTTGGAGATCCCAGCTGATGCGGTGCAAGGAGAGGTCCGCTTTGTTCTTTGGTGTGGGTCTTTAAGGTAGGCTTGCCAACGAGCTGCATGGCAGGTCAACATATGTCTGATCAAGCATGTGGTGCCCAAGCGGCTGATGTTTTGGCCGCGCGATATACGCTTGAGACATATGTTGCAAACAGCAGCTGTGCGATCTGATGCACTCGCCTCAAAAAAGGCCCACACCAAAAGAACTTTTTGAATGACGGGCAGAGACAGCGCCCTGCACAGGCGGAGCTCTGCGTTGTGATTCCGTCGGTGTGCTGCCCATACGCTGGCCACCCAAGGGCATTCTGCCTCGTTGGAGATGTGCCTCCTCCTCATCCTCCTCCTCCTCCTCCTCTCTCCTATTAGGCACCCACGTGGAGTCAGTGACCTCATCATCCCCTCCCTCCTCATCACTGGAGCCAATCTGGCAGTATGCTGCAGCTGCTGGAGCATGACTGCCAGATTGGTGTCCTTCTTGAGCATCCCCTCTCTCTGCTCTCACGCTACTGCCTTCCTCTATCTGGGTATCATCATCAGATCCTTCGAAACGCTGGGCATCCTCCTGGAGCATGTACCCAACACTGTGCTCAAACAGTTCGGGGGACTCCTCAGGAGGAGGACATGGTGGGTCTAGGGAAGGATTGACTAATGAAGATAATGATACCAGAGAAGAGGACGCTTTGGCAGCTGCTTTGCCAGTACCCTGAGCCTGGGTGAGAGAGGATGAGGAGGATGAGGTGGGCTTGGTCATCCACTCTACCAAGTCTTCGGCATGATGTGGCTCAACATGTCCAGCTGCCGAAAAGAAGGACAAGCGTGTCCCATGGCCATGTGCTGATGACAATGCACCGCGTCCACGACCAGCACTGTTGCCCCCAGACACAGAGCCTGCTTGCCCTCTTTTTTTGCCTCTCCTTGTTTGCCTTCCAGACATTTTAATGGATGGCCTGCAGGGAGATGGAAAAAAGAGCAATAAGGGCTACCTTCAGGTGTATACTGTGCAGGAGGCTTAGCAACAATGACACTGACACTGTCCCCTGCCTATCCTTCTCTGTCCCTAAACACAAGGATTTGCAATATGCTTCAGCAAGATTGGTTTAGAACAGAATAGCTCACTGACACTTTCCCTCACTGTACCTCTCTGTCCCTAAACTCAAGGATTTCAAATATGGTTCGGCAAGATTGGTTTAGAACAGAATAGCACACTGTCAGTTTCACTCACTGTACCTCTCTGTCCCTAAACTCAAGGATTTCAAATATGGTTCAGCAAGATTGGTTTAGAACAGAATAGCACACTGTCAGTTTCACTCACTGTCCTTCTCTGTCCCTACAAACAAGATTTAGCACAGAATAGCACACTGATAGTTTCCACGAGTGTCCTTCTCTGTCCCTAAACTCAAGGATTTCAAATATGGTTCAGCAAGATTGGTTTAGAACAGAATAGCACACTGACACTTTCCCTCACTGTACCTCTCTGTCCCTAAACTCAAGGATTTCAAATATGGTTCAGCAAGATTGGTTTAGAACAGAATAGCTCACTGACACTTTCCCTCACTGTACCTCTCTGTCCCTAAACTCAAGGATTTCAAATATGGTTCAGCAAGATTGGTTTAGAACAGAATAGCACACTGTCAGTTTCACTCACTGTCCTTCTCTGTCCCCACAAACAAGATTTAGCACAGAATAGCACACTGATAGTTTCCACGAGTGTCCTTCTCTGTCCCTAAACTCAAGGATTTCAAATATGGTTCAGCAAGATTGGTTTAGAACAGAATAGCACACTGACACTTTCCCTCACTGTACCTCTCTGTCCCTACAAACAAGGTTTAGCACAGAATAACACACTGACACTCTCCCTACCTATCCTTATTTGTCCCTAAACACAAGGAATCCAGGATTAGTAAAGGAAAAAAAATGACACTGTCCCTGCCTATGCTTCTCTTTCCCTGCTCCGGAACACACTACACAAGGCCGCCGCGCTGGCGGCCTTTTATAGTGTGGGGCGTGTACTAAACCCCCTCAGCAATAATTGGCCACAGGCATCCTGCCTGTGGCCAATCATTGCTCTCCTCGCTGCCGACGCTGTGATTGGCCAAGCATGCGGGGTCACAGTGCATGCTTGGCCAATCACAGCGCCTGGATGACACTGCGATGGCGTAGTGCATTGTGGGCCGTTCGCGTCACTCGAATTTGGCGCGAACGGCCCAAATCGTTCGATCTTCGTCGAACGATCGAACAGCCGATGTTCGAGTCGAACGTATGTTCGACTCGAACACGAAGCTCATCCCTAGTGTTGTGCACCTGGAGTTACCTTGAACAATGTCCACCAGAAAAGAGCCCCACACCATTAAAGTCCAACACTCCTTTATTCTTCTCAAGTGAACAGCATAATCAGTTAGACTCCCTTAAAGAACAGAACAAACAAGGAGGTGTGGATGCGAATAGGCCCAGACACAATGAACTCTCCACTTTCCTCCCTGAAAGTGGGCTGCGGTCTCCGAGCGGAGGGGGGGGATTTCCTTCCAGGTGGTCTCCGATGGGAGGCTCACCTGTCACTGGCAATCTGCTGCACCCGGTCTTTAAGTGAGTAGCTCCCCCGGTCCATTACGCCTTCCGGATTCGGGTACCCAATCCCTTGGTTCCCTAGGACCTCCTTCCCTCGCGGAACTCAGTGTTGGGCACTGAGCTCCAGACCTCCATCCGAGTACCTTACCCCAGGCTAAAGGTGCCTGGGATGGAACACGACCTCCGGACGTCCTCTAGGCCTAGGCCGCCTAGAGGACCGACACGAACCACCGCCCTCAGGCTGAAGGTGCCTGGGACTCGACCCCGTGACAAAGATGGCCGGCCCCTTTATACCCTCTCCCAGCAAGCACGGCGGGTTCTCCGCCCCACCATACCGCTGCCGAGGGAGGACAAAAAGGAGGCACAGCACACAGCAATGGTTCAACCCCAGCCCAGGGCGACAGCGCCACCTGCTGGACCGCAAGGAACTGCACATGGCTGGTGTCTCTGCCAGTTTGAATTACACCCGGGAAAGTACATACCCGCTACACTCTCCCCCTGGTAATTTGACACTGGTCCCCAGTGTCTGGAACAAATCACACCCTGAAGTGCTGGTATAATCCAATCCAAAGACAGACTAATAATTGTACAAAAATATAAAACTTTTTTGAAAAAACTTGATCAACTGGAGCAATTGTGTCTGAGCCTTATATAAAAAGGGAAGGGAAACAACAACATTTAACCATAACTTTTTGAATCACATATTCACATTATACTTTTCCCACCCATCCTGACTAAGACCCACCACATACTCAGTGGTCTTGATGGGATGCTCTCCTGCAGAGGGAAAAGAAAGAAAATTAACACACATAAACCCTGACACATATATTTGTGTAAGAGGAAAGAAACTTCTTCGTAAAGAAATCCCTTTTCTCCAAGGAGTGAGTGTGTGAAAAGTGTTAACGTTGCGCAACACTGCCACCTGGTGACAGAGTCACGGTAACTGCACTTGTGGAACTCTTCTTCTTCCTTTGAGCCCTATCTACCCCAGAGTCCATGATCTCTTGCTGGAAAGTGAAGAAAAAACAGGAACAGTCCTTCATTCCTCTGGGTACAAGGACAACGGGCCCCAGAAAGTTCAGCAGCATACAACAAGAACGGAGTCTTTCTCTCCTACAGGTAGAAGCAGGGATGCGGCAGAACAAGTGGCTTCAAGTGCTGATTCACAGTCTCCAGATAATATTCTACATCTTCTCCTTCCTTGCGCCGGATCAGCACTTTCTCTGCATGGATGTGCCGTCCCAACATCCACTCTGCCTTGCAGTCCTTAAACCGCTGAGAGGCCTTGGGAGAGCATGCCAGATACCTGCGGGCGTGTGGAATCTGAAGGTGAGTCCACACAAAGTCATTGTACCAGTGCTCCCGGCACACTTCCACCTCATAGAGCAGCTCCTTGGACAAGTATGGATACTCCCATCCGTACTCTGCAGCAACCTTCTGGCCAAATAGGCGTTGTAGTCTGGCCAACGGAGGCATAGTAGCTCTGTCCCCTTCGCCAGGCAAAACTATTGAGTCCGGGTGGCGAGGGACCTTGATCACATTTGATCTGGGCATAGGTGCCCGCAACAGCAGTCTCTTTTCTCCGGTCTTCAGTGTAGGTGATACCGGGGATGTAGAGGCAGGCTGGGGACGGGACCCCTCTTCAGGCGCTGGTGCCTCCACCCAGGGTGTACTATCCCCTGTAGACATAGGTGGATCCCTGGTTCTGCGAGATGAAGCGAGAGGTACTTTGTCCCAGCCCTTCTCTGCAAACAGTTCGTCTATAGCAACGTCGTCTCCCATATCCGAGAGCGACTCCAGGTCAGAGGTGTCACACTTCTCTGCGGGTAGGTACCCTGTAGTGGAGACTGAGTTTTCACCTCTTCCCACACACCAAATCTCTCCGCCTGGCTTACCTCGCCCTTTACTTGAAGCGGGACGTCCGGAACTCTTGCCGACAGATCCATCCGGGCCGGACGTAAGCGGGCGAGATGGTCCACCACAACCGCTGGTCGGGGCTACCATACCAGTCTTTCTCTTCGGTGGTGGACACTGCGAGATCGTGGTGACCGAGTCAGCATCCTCGGATTTCTCCCGTTGAGTTTTCACGACCTCCTCCGCGGTCGCTGCAGTGTGCGCAGGGATGGCTGTCAAAGCAGCGATTCCTCCTCATTGAGTGGTGTTGCCTGCAGCACGGCCAGGGTAAATGGTTCTCGGCTTCTCAACCGCTGGATCCACTTCAAAAAGAAACTCCCCACAGGCCTCACATCGCCCGAATGGCTTCAGTTGGCACACCAGTCCCGAACAGCCGGGACAAATCACACCCAGGGCCTCAATGTCCATGCATGAATACAGGGCGAATCGTCCCCTTGGCTTTAGCCGGATCCCCGTATCTGTTACCGGAGCAGCAGCAGTCAGAGTCGTGGTAGAAGTGTGAACCGGAATCCACAATGTATGTCCGAACATGGTGACCTGTTGCTGATCCATCGCACACTGCAAAGTTTTTGCACCAACGTCCCACGTGTAGTCCTTTACACGTATTGGACTCCTCCCCTTTGCGGGCTTTTCTTCTTTTTTTCCTTCTGAGTCACGCCCACGAACTAAGCGGTGGGGGTGTGCCTGGTGGCGCAGTGCAAATAGAAGCCCCCACGTGTAGTCCTTCACACGGCTGAGCTCCCCCATTTCCTCGCACTCTTCTGCGCGGGCCTTTCCCTTCATTGGGTCATGTCCACGACTTCAAGCAGGGATGCACTTCGGCCAATGAAGGCCTGCCTACTCGCAACTCCTCCCGGCAAACACGTTCAATTCCGTAGTACACGAACACTATACCGAACCCGAGCCCCCACGTGTAGCGGCCTCCTCACTCCCCTCTTTGCATCAGCTCGTCTTTCTCTTGTCTAGGGGTACCTTAGAGAGGAGAGAGCGGGGTCACCACGCCAAGCCTTCACCACATGTGTCCGTGCGGTGTGAGCAAAGTTCCTTCTCTACCTTCGGGTCAGTGTTGTGCACCTGGAGTTACCTTGAACAATGTCCACCAGAAAAGAGCCCCACACCATTAAAGTCCAACACTCCTTTATTCTTCTCGAATGAACAGCATAATCAGTTAGACTCCCTTAAAGAACAGAACAAACAAGGAGGTGTGAATGCGAATAGGCCCAGACACAATGAACTCTCCACTTTCCTCCCTGAAAGTGGGCTGCGGTCTCCGAGCGGAGGGGGGGGATTTCCTTCCAGGCGGTCTCCAATGGGAGGCTCACCTGTCACTGGCAATCTGCTGCACCCGGTCTTCAAGTGAGTAGCTCCCCCCGGTCCATTACGCCTTCCGGATTCGGGTACCCAATCCCTGGGTTCCCTAGGACCTCCTTCCCTCGCGGAACTCAGTGTTGGGCACTGAGCTCCAGACCTCCATCCGAGTACCTCACCCCAGGCTAAAGGTGCCTGGGATGGAACACGACCTCCGGACGTCCTCTAGGCCTAGGCCGCCTAGAGGACCGACACGAACCACCGCCCTCAGGCTGAAGGTGCCTGGGACTCGACCCCGTGACAAAGATGGCCGGCCCCTTTATACCCTCTCCCAGCAAGCACGGCGGGTTCCCCGCCCCACCATACCGCTGCCGAGGGAGGACAAAAAGGAGGCACAGCACACAGCAATGGTTCAACCCCAGCCCAGGGCAACAGCGCCACCTGCTGTACCGCAAGGAACTACACATCGCTGGTGTCTCTGCCAGTTTGAATTACACCCAGGAAAGTACATACCCGCTACAGTTAATTTTGATTTCAAGTGTAGCGGGTATTTGAATTATGTGAGAACTCTGGTGGTGTGAGGTTCCTTGGGGTCCCTGGGTGGCGCTGTTGCCTTGGACCGGAGCTGAACTCACACCGCAAACTGTGCCTTTTTGTCCTCCCCTGGAGATGGTACAGCGGGGCGGGGAACCTGCTGTGATGCAAAGGGAGAGGTCATAAAAGGGGCGGAGGCCCTGACCTTGAGGAGAGAGTCGGAGGACATGGCCGTGCCCAGGCACCTTCAGCTTGGGTGCTGGCGTTCCGGTGTTCCAGGCCTAGGCGCCCTTGGCCTAGCTGGAGCAGAGATGGAGTCCATCTCAGGCACCTTTAGCCTGGGGTGAGGTACTATGGCGGATGCCTGGGGCTCAGTACTGAGTTCCGCGAGGGTGGAGGAATTCGAGGGGGCCCAATTGCCTTGGGTGCCCGTGTCTGAGTACGTGAGGACTGGTACGCAGTAACTTCTCCGAAGAGTCCGGCGCAGCATCGCTTGTGACGGAGAGGCCTCCATTTCTCCCTTGGACAGATTTTTTCCCCTGACAGGGGCAAAGTGAGCGAAGGTAATTCACGTTCTATATTACCTAGTCAGTGGCAGTGACTATTCACTACTGGTGACAGCACAGTGGGCAGCAGCAAGGAGGGAAAGTATTGTGCCTCGATCTGTCCCCCCTCATTTTCCAAAGGAGAAAGACTGTTTTATTGCTTGGCAAGAAGAATAAAACTGAGTTGTACCTATTCACTGTGTGGAACTTGGGTTACTAAAGCAAAGGAGTCAGGGACGAAGGACTGGACTTGACTCTAGGACACCTACACAAGAGCCCAATCTTCTGGCCTTCACCTCTTAGCTACAGGAGGACATGGGCCGTGGTGTGTATCATCTCTCTCCCAGGTACCCCTAGACAACAGCCATATAACCGATAAAGCAAGGGAGAGGGGGTGAGGCCGCTACACGTGGGGGCATCGTATCCGGGATATGTGTATGGTGTCTGAATTTGAACTTTGCTGCCCGGAGGAGTTCCGAGTAGGTCGGCCATATTGGCCAATGCGCCACGAGGCAACCCACAACTGCGTAGTTCATGGGCGGGGAAAGAGAAAAGCCCACGAACATGTGCAGAAGGTGGGAGGAGTCCGGCCACGTGGACGTACGCACGTGGAGATTCCGGCGCGGGTGGGTCAGTGCGCAATGGAGCAGCAAAGAGAGAGGATGGCTTCAAGTGCTCCGTGGATTTCCGTTCCTTCCTTCGCGGATATGTCTTCTCTGGCTGCTCCGATTATGGATACGGGGAAGACTAAGGCCCCGGGGGCGATTGGCTCTCTTTACCTGTAGAGACATGGAAGCCCTCGGTGTGATCTGTCCCGGCTGTTCGGGACTGGTGGTCCAGCTGAAGCCGTTTGGGCGCTGTGAGGTCTGCAAAGAATTCCTCTTCGAGGTGGAACCATCCACAGAAAAGCCTCGGGCTTTCCACCTCAACTACCTCACAGGGACTGCCACTACGGAGGGAGAGATCGATGCTGGTGCGTTCCCCGTGCGCACTGATCCGGTCGAAGTGACTGCCCAAACAGGTGAAAAGAGAAAAATCAGAGGATGCTGCCTCGGTCATCAGCAGCTCCCTGCTCCGACCGCCGAAGAGAAAAGTCGGCCTAGTGATGGCCTCGTGTGGTCGTGGAAGAGCTTCGCCCCACTGCTTGCCTGACCTGGATGGATTCGGTAGACAACGTCCTGGACATCCCTGCTTGTTTAAAGGTCCAGGTGAGCCAGGGGTTGGGACTGTCTGCGTGGTTACAAGTGGCGGAAGCCCACAGTCAGTAGAGGCCATCAAGGGGGATAGTTCCATGACTGGAAATTATCTGCCCGCTGAGTGCTACGACACCTCTGACCTGGATTCATTGTCTGACAATGGCGATGATGGGGAGATAGATGAAATCTTCCACCAGAAGGGATGGGACAGAATGAAGCTACCCTCGGCCCGTGTCACAAGGGACTTGCCCATGTCTACTGGAGATAGTATACCTCGGGTAGAGGCCCCGGCGCCTAGGGAGGAATCTGGTCCTCTGTCTGAAGTTCCCCTTCTGGATTCAACATCCATTTCACCTGCTCCTGTTGCGGGAGCGCAACGTCAATCACTGCGGGCTCCTAGGCCCAGATCTACCGAGGTGGTGAGTGCACCTCGCCACCCAGAAGCGATTGTTCCACCTGGAGAAGGAGACCGAGCCACTATGCCACCTTTGTCAAGGCTACAGCGTCTCTTTGGCCAGAAGGTTGCTCAGGAGTATGGGTGGAAATACCCGTATCTGCCTCGGGAACTGCTCTATGAGGTGTAGGTCTTTCAGCAAAGATGGTATGATACCTTTGTGTGGGACAAACAAAGTACAGCAAGCACGGCGGTACCTTTCCTGTTCACCAACGGTCACCAAGAAGTTTCAGGACTGTAAAGCTAAATGGATGCTGGGAAGACACATTCATGCGGACAAAGTGGTGATCTGCCGCAAGGAAGGAAAGAGTGTTGAGTACCATGTGGAGGCTTTTGATGATCGTCTGAAGCCTATATCATTGCCTCATCCAAGGTTTTACCTGTAAGGGAGAAAGAAAAAAAGACTCCCGTGTGCTTTTCTTTTCTATTCCTGGCTGAACTTTCCGGAGTGCCTTTTCTTGAACACAGGGACTGTGCCCTAGTTTTTTTTTTTTGTATTTGGGCAGTTCTACTCATTGGGGATATGGGAGCCGTTTTTTTGTTTGTTCTCCCTCCTTCTCCTGGCGCTCAAAAGAAATCAGTGACTTTGGGTTTTAGATAGTGTAGGGTCACAGAGAAAGTGATCAAGAGGAAAGTTCATCTGGAAGTGATGAGTGTCTTGACCGTGGCACTGTCACCAGGTGGCAGTGTTGCGCAACGATTGTTTGTTTTTTTTGACATTATGCAGCACCTATTGGAGTGAATGGGTTTCTTCTAGGATAGACCTATTCATTCCAAGCAAACACACATGTTGATAGGATGTATGTTTCTTTTCTTTCCCTCTGCAGGAGACTCGTCTGTCAAGACTACTGAGAATGGGTGGTCCTTAGATAGTCAGAGGGAGGGAGGAATGTAAATGTGTGGGGTCTTTAAAGTATTTTATTGGAAGTTTTATAGTTATATTGTTTTAAGTTTTCCCTTTCCCATTCAGGTCTTGGCACAATTCGGGGCTAAATTGTGAAGTTTGGTTTCTGGGCTGAACTTATGACACCACCCTTCGTGGGGTATGAGTTTGTACCAGACACTGGGGACCAGTGTCAAATCACCAGGGGGAGAGTGTAGCGGGTATTTGAATTATGTGAGGACTCTGGTGGTGTGAGGTTCCTTGGGGTCCCTGGGTGGCGCTGTTGCCTTGGACCGGAGCTGAACTCACACCGCGAACTGTGCCTTTTTGTCCTCCCCTGGAGCTGGTACAGCAGGGCGGGGAACCCGCTGTGATGCAAAGGGAGAGGTCATAAAAGGGCCGGAGGCCCTGACCTTGGGGAGAGAGTCGGAGGACGTGGCCGCGCCCAGGCACCTTCAGCTTGGGTGCTGGCGTTCCGGTGTTCCAGGCCTAGGCGCCCTTGGCCTAGCTGGAGCGGAGTTGGAGTCCATCTCAGGCACCTTTAGCCTGGGGTGAGGTACTATGGCGGATGCCTGGGGCTCAGTACCTTCGACTGAGTTCCGCGAGGGTGGAGGAATCCGAGGGGGCCCTAATGCCTTGGGTGCCCATGTCTGAGTTTGTGAGGACTGGTGCGCAGTAACTTCTCCTAAGAGTCCGGCGCAGCATCGCTGGTGACGGAGAGGCCTCCATTTCTCCCTTGAACGGATTTCTTCCCCTGACAGGGGCAAAGTGAGCGAAGGTAATTCACGTTCTATATTACCTAGTCAGTGGCAGTGACTGTTCACCACTGGTGACAGCACAGTGGGCAGCAGCAAGGAGGGAAAGGATTGTGCCTCGATCTGTCCCCCCTCATTTTCCAAAAGAGAGACTGTTTTATTGCTTGGCAAGAAGAATAAAACTGAGTTGTACCTATTCACTGTGTGGAACTTGGGTTACTAAAGCAAAGGAGTCAGGGACGAAGGACTGGACTTGACTCTAGGACACCTACACAAAAGCCCAATCTTCTGGCCTTCACCTCTTAGCTACAGGAGGACATGGGCCGTGGTGTGTATCATCTCTCTCCCAGGTACCCCTAGACAACAGCCATATAACCGATAAAGCAAGGGAGAGGGGGTAAGTCCGCTACACAAGTTTCAATTTAGTTTTAGTCATAGTCTTTTTAACTAAAATGCCATTTTAGTTTTAGTCGTATTTTAGTCATCTCAATTGTTTTAGTTTTAGTCGTATTTAAAGCAAAGGTCCGCCAATTTTTTTTTTTTAAAAGTCAGCAGCTACAAATAGTGCAGCTGCTGACTTTTAAAATAAGGACATATACCTGTCCAGGGTGCTTGCGATGTCGGCACCCGAAGCCGATCGATCCCTTGGCTGACGGATGTTGCCACTGCCATCGTCGGTAAGGGAATCAGGAAGTGAAGCCTTGTGGCTTCACTTCCTGGTTCCCTACTGCGCATGCGTGACTCACGCTGCCACTGGTCCCTGCTGTCTTCTGGGACCTGGGTGTTTCCCATAAGACAGCGGGGGGGGGGACAGGAAGGGACGTAGACACCCGCGGGTGGCTCGGGTATCTATAACCGGAAGTGGGGGCAAAATATCTGTATTACACAGGTATCTGCCCCCCCCCTCCCCCTGAAAGGTGTCAAATGTGACACCGGAGGGGGGAGGGTTCCGAAAGGTGGAAGTTCTATTTTTGGGTGGAACTCTGCTTTAAGTCGACTGAAATAGTAATAATTTAGTCAACAAAAATATTTTAGTCGACTAAATTAACACTGGTCTAGAGGCGGTGATTAGCAATATACAAATGAAGCAGCCTATTCACCCATCTGAATGAGGAGGCCTAAAAGTAAGATCAAACAGATGTTTATTTGATTGGATTAAATATACAGTCATGTAAAAAAAGTACACCCCATTGAAATTGTGTTGTAACCTCCATTTAAGCAGAGCCTACAGAAAAAGCTGATATACTTAAATTAAACATTTCCTTTTCAATCATTTAGTCAATAAAAATTATCAATAGATGTAACATTGTGCTGTGGAAAAAATAAGTACACTCTTGGTCTCAGAAACCGATATTCCCCCTTTATCAAAGAGGACTTCTTGTAGGTAGACTCATTTATACTAAGAACACAGGACTCCGCACCTATGGTACATTAATAACGACTACCACAGATTGCCAGTTTACTGCTTGTTACCTATCACCAGAGGCATAGCTTGAAGCTTGTGGGCCCCCGATGCAAAAGTTGACCTGGCCCCCCCCACTACCATCCCCTATCCTGGACTGTTCTCACCTCGTGCTCCCCTCCATTCAGGAAATGGCTCACAGCTTTTCCCCAGCCAATGAGAACAAAGAGGTGTGGACTGTGGAAGGCAAAGTGGAAGCCCAGTACCGGAGCATGACTGTGGGGCCCTAGGGCATATCAGAGCTGGACTTTGTGGAGGATATGATAATATGACAGGGAGGCTGCAGGGGCCCCCTGGAGCTAGGGGCAGGGTTGCAATTTTGACCCCTGCAACCCTTTATGCTACCCCCATGCCTATAACCTTATTACCATGCCAGGACCATGAGCCTATCTAATAGCCGCAGGTAACACCAAGAACTGTACTGATCATGTGTGCCAACTAGAAATGTGACTTTTCGATGACAGCGATGTATATGGCTGTATGCTGCAAATTATGTTCAGTTTTTTCCTCAAACTGAAACTCCAGCAAAAACCAATTGTCAGTTTAGGATAGAGTGGGTAAGAGTTAAAACCTTTGTCAGGGTCTTATTGTTGTCTATGTCCCTTCTGAAGAAATCATCCTTTAACTTTTGTCTGGACAACCATATAGAGACACATTGTAATCTTGCCAACAGGAACACGAGCAGGGATAAACACTTGACAGAGGGTCTAACCCCTCCCCACTATACAAAAAAAAAAAAGCTTTGATTGCACAGTCTGTCCACATTGGTGAGGTTGCCCTCATCTCCTTACCAGTGACTATATAGGAGGAGAAGCGAATTCTACCTAGTTGGTAGTAATAAATAAAACCTGGCAGAGATTCAAAACACTTCCTTATTTTACCTAACACTAACCAACATTTAATCTGCAAGAAGAGTGTTTGAATGTTCTGCCTGAATACATGCAGATTTGCTTTTTTTTTCCAGACTTTTCTTAAATCTGGCCCAAGAGTATAAAAACTTGTGGAAAGTGACAGTGTTGTCCTTTTTATTGGTTGGAAAATGATTACTTTATTTGGGTATTACTTTCTAAAATGAGACGATGACAGTGTTCAGGGCAGCCCAATTCAATTTTCAAATGTGCAGCAAGGTGGTACAGTTAGCACTCTTGCTTTATGTTGCAATCTTTTTTTTTTTTTTTTTCCAACTACAGGTATGTTTTGGGTTTATCGTTTTTTCCATGCATTTGTGTGCTTTTCAATGGTCGCCCCGGCTTTTATGTGATTTATTATCTATGTTTCATTGTAAAGCCCTGTACGCACGATCGGATTTCCTATGGATTTAAAACCGATGGATTTAAAACCGATGGATTTTTCCATCAGAAATCCGATGAAGCTGACTTCCATCAGTCTTACCTACACACCATCAGTCAAAAAACCGACCGTTCCAAACGCCGTGATGTAAAACACTCCGACAAGCCAAGAAAAATTAAGTTCTATGCTTCTGAGCATGCATCGACTTGATTCTGAGCATGCATGGTTTTTTTTTCCGATGGAGTTCCCCACAGACGATAGTAATTTGCTATCGTTTTTTTTTCCAGCGTATAAATTTAAAACATGTTCTATTTTTTAACACCGATGAAAAAAAGACCAATGGGGCCCATACACGATCCGTTTGTCCGATGAAAAAAGTCCATCGGACTGTTTTCATCTGTAAAACCGATCGTGTGTACAGGGCTTAAGTGTCTCTTGTGGGCACTCCCTATGTGTAATATGTTGGCAATGTGAAAACAGGAATATATTAAATACATAAAAATCATACAGTATGCATCAGATGCAGCAGTAGTACAGCATAGAATGCTGCGACAAATGCATACCAAAATACTTACATCAAGATGGAAAGCCTGGATTACAGTTTCCTTCAGTTGTTCCAGGCAGGAATTGATTCTCTCTCTTCTCTTACGCTCTATGAGTGGCTTTCTGAGCTGTGAAGAGGATGATAAAAAATAGCCATGTGAACATTTTAAGGGTTCAAGGAAAATGGGTAAACTGTACACTATACGGCATACTGCTCTACTCTGTACACTGTGCTGTACATTCTAAACTCTAAGGGCTCTTTCACACGGAGGGTCTGTTCAGGTCCGCCTGTCAGTTTTTTAGGCGGACCTGAACGGATGCTCCATGTCCTCCTATGGAGCCACGGATGTCAGCGGTGACATGTCCGCTGACATCCGACCCGCTCCGATCCACAAAAGTGTGACGGAGGAAAACCCTATTTTTCCTTCCGTCTGCGGATCGGATCGGATGACAACGGACTCTACGGTCCGTCGTCATCCGATTCCCCATAGGGGAGAGCGGCGCTCTGACAGGGCGGTCCCCGCACAGTGTGCGGGGACCGCCCAGTCATCCGCCGGCTCAGCGGGGATCAACGAAGCGATCACCGCTGAGCAAGCGGGGCTTCACGGGGCGGAACTTCGCGGATCTGTCCTGTGTGAAAGGGCCCTAAAGCAGTGTTTCACATCTCCAGTCCTCAAGGCACCCAACAGGTCATGTTTTCAGGCTTTCCATTATTTTGCACAGGTGATTTGATCAGTTTCACTGCCTTAGTAATTACCACAGCAGTTTCATCTGAGGGAAATCCTGAAAACATGACCTGTTGTGGTGCCTTGAGGACTGGAGTTGAGAAACACTGCTCTAAAGAGTTCACTCTTTACACTGTTATACATTCTATACTCTACGTGGCTCCACTCTATGCACTTTACTGTACATTTATTTCTCCACATTATTCTACTCTATACACTATAATATAAACTGTGCTATACATTCAATATTGTACATTGCTCCACTCTATATACACTGATGTACATTGTATACGCCACAACATTCCACTTTATACAATATACCGGTAAAATACATTTTTTACTCCACAACATTTAAACCTATACACTGTTCTGTACATTGTATACTCCATTCTGTACACTGTGCTTCAGTCTATACACTGTTCTGTCCATTCTGTACTCTGTATACTGTACTGCACATTCTGTGCTTTAAGGATTTTATTCTGTACCCTAAACAGCTCAATTCTATATACACCACATTGTTTCATTTTATACAATGTGATTATATATATATATATATATATATATATATATTCTGTACTCTATACCACTAAAATCTATACACTGGGGGTTATTTACAAAAGGCAAATCCACTTTGCACTACAAATGCAAACTACAAGTACAAAGTGCACTTGAAATTGCACTGAGGCCCCTTTCACACTGTGGCATTTTTCATGCGGTTTAGCGCTAATAATAGCGCTGTTATACCGCATGAAAAAATCCTGCCCTGTGTCTTCAATGTGAAAGCCCAAAGGCTTTCACACTGAAGCGGTGCGCTAGCAGGACCGCTCCAAAAGTCCTGCTAGCCGCTTCTTTACAGCGGTAAAGGAGCGGTGTGTTCACCGCTCCTTTACCGCGGTCTCCCATTGAAATCAATGGGACAGCGCGGTAATACCGCCCGCAAACCGCGGCAATAGCCGCGGTTTGCGGGCGGTATTAACCCTTTTTCGGCCACTAGCGGGGGTTAAATTAACCCCCCTAGCGACCGCATACCGCGGTAAGAACGACAGTATAGCAGCGCTGAAAATCGCGCTGCTATACCGCCACCGCACCTGCCCGCCCCAGTGTGAAAGGGGTCTGAAAGTGCACTTGGAAGTGCAGTCACTGTAGATCCAAGGGGGACATGCAAGGAAAATAAAAAAAACAGCATTTTAGCTTGCACATGATTGGATGATAAAATCAGCAGAGCTTCCCCTCATTTTAGATCTACCCCTCAGATTTACAGCGATTGCACTTCCAAGTGCACTTTCAAGTGCACTTTGCACTTGTAGTTTGCACTTACTGTGTAGATGCTGTACATTCTATACACTGTGCTGTACATTGTACACTACACTATACTGTACTCTTGCATATGTTAAATACGCCAAAATGTTCTATTGTATACATTCAACTTTATAGTTTATTGCCTGCCACTGTCTGTTTCCCGAACTCAAACTCATCAGACAGTAGATTGCACCCATATGTTACAGACCATTCACAACACAAGTGGTTACACCTTTGGTTTATATACCAAGTCTCTGGACTCCATAATTAAATTGTCAAAGGGTACATTAGCTCCATAAGTTGCATAATGAAGGCAATCCATTACCTATAAGTGGTCTTCTGGGCCCTTTTACACCACAAGACACCATAGCACTAGCTTTAAAGCGCTTTTAAACCCCAAAAACAAAAATATAACATATTGCAGCTTACTAATTAATAGATGTGGTGTCTGCATTAGTTTCCTTTATTTTCACCTGGTGACATGGCCAATAATACACTTCCTGTCTTAAAGAGGAGTTCCAGTCTGGAAAAAAAAAATTAAAAGTCATCAGCTATAAATACTATAGAAGGCAGCGGGGGGAAGGAGGAGCAGCAGGAAATGTCGTAGATCACTGATCTTACCCGGAAGTGGGAGCGGGTACCTGTCAAAACCAGGTACCCGCTCACCCCCACAAAGTGCTAAATGTGGCAGTGGTGAGGGGAGGGTGCAAACAAGCGGAGCTTCCCCTTTTGGGCGGAGCTCCGCTTTAAGGATAGAGGAGCAACAGAGACACCTTTGGACAGCAGCATTGTCAGCCTGGGGAGAATGAAGTGTGTGATGGACTAGCAGATTTTGATGAACTGAACTCCAGCTAACATTTTTGAATCTGTTACAGCAACATATTTTTTGGGGGGATAGAAGTTTGATCATTGTAAGCACCCCTGTCAGTATTAAATGGTTTGTTTCAATCCTGTAACTGCTCCTTTTCTGGACAGCTTGGTCTGTTGGAGGAAGTTGAGAAATAACAGACTTACTGGTTGGATCAACAGGTGAAAATAAGGAAAAACAAATAAATATGCATAATGTTCCATACAATTTTTACACCTACATCCATACAGCAGTGTAAAGAGTAGCAAGAAGAGCATATATGAGACAATTACCACCCTGCACCAAAGTTCAGCACAGGGTGGGAGGTCATAGGTTATATCTGGTTACCTTTCCGTCTGTATTTCGCCCATACACAATGCAATGCCAATCCATACAGAGACAACATGTATAAAGTAAACCCCCAGCCAAGTACAGTTTACAAAACTGTTTTTTTTTTTTTTATAAATGTGCATAAAAAGGCTCCAATACACAATGCATGTATCCTTAAGCCCCGTACACACGATCGGAATATCGTACGAAAAATGTTGTCCGAGGAAGAATCGTACGATAATCGGATCGTTAGTACAGAGCTTCGAGAGCCGATTATGACAGTTCATCCGATATTATTTTATCGGACATGCACGAAAATTTTCCTCGCACGATAACAAATCGTACGATTTTCGTTTAGTCAGTACAATTGTAGTCCGAAAATACAATACAAATACATTACAACACATGACATCACTTCCGATTTTTTTTTCTGTCGTACGAGAATTTTCGTGACTTTAATAACCTATTTAATTTTACTTGCGACTATTAAGCGAAAAAAGTCGTACGATCTGTCGTACGATATTCGGATCGTGTGTACGGGCCATTACACTGACCTCATATATCAAAATGTCAGTAAAAACATCTGTTGTTGTTTCCCAACAACCACAAATTTTAATGAAATGAAAGTTTTAGACTGTAATTGCCATTTTGGGGAAACCTGATTGGTAAAAATTTGTGTAGTTAACAATTTCTTGGGTCATGCAGCTCTCTTCAAAAAGCTGATTGGTTGCTGACATCGTTGCCCTTTGTAATATTTAGAAGATTTGGCCAAAGCTGGTAGAATGCTCAGTCTGGGCATATCTCTACGTATTATTATTATTATTATATACATAATAAATTAAAGGAAGTAAATTATAATTTACTTATTCCAAACTGCACTAGAAAAAATGACAGTTGGAATCTGATTGGTTGCTTTCCTCAGTTACTCTAGACCAGCCTTCCTGTCACATACTGCTGTCACTTCATTCATTAGCACTGGGATGTCTGTCACCAACCACGTGTGCGCTCACTGTTGTTATTCCACATGGGAATCTGCAGTCACTTCATGTGATTTGCTACAGGGCTGATGATTGGAAGGGCAGGGTTTCTGCTGCATCCAGGGACCTTTATGCATATAACTTATAATAACTGCAGCCAGACATGTCAAAAGTGGTATCTGTGGAGGGGAATAAACTCAGTACAATGAGATTCCTGGACAACAGACACCAACCCACATGAGTTTTAGCATGCAGGCTAGTGTGAACAAGCCCTAACCATGGTTGTGAAAATATCATAAGGTGGAATGATAACATGCAAACAGCAAAATGTGAAAGGAGGGAGTAGTAATGATGCAAACTGCAATCAAGGATGCCAGAAACCATAAGTCTATGTAGGGATATACTGGCGTGGGGTAAGGAAGGGATAGTTCATCAACTGGGTAGGATGGATGATGATTTCCAGCAGAATGGGTGGACAGTCCACAGCTCAGGCCAGGCCTCTTGAAGGAAGCGGAAGCACACTTCAAACTTGTAGAAAAAAGCAAAGGAAGGCGCCTTCTAAGTGCAGACATTGTAGAATTCAATGGTACAAAGAATAAAAACACTCACATTGAGGTAAGTATGTGTCAGCATGTGGAAGAAGTCTTGCAGCGGTTTGTCTCTTAGCACTCTGGTCTGGCAGGCTGTGCCATTCGTATCCCTGTAGGAGTCATCCACCGACTCTGTGCATGATGGTAGATCCAGGGAAGAGGGCTGGAACGCTCGTGGACCCCAGCGGTGTGTGACGTCACTGGAAACAGCAAAGTGTGCACTCCCTCATGAGGAAATGAGGTGCTTCTGGATACTCTTCACTTTTCCAATTATTATCATGTTCTGAGAGTTGGAGATATACCATGCTTGGTCTGACCTTTTTTACTCTAAATGCATGGGGTTCCGTTCACAAAGCTTTAGCACATGAATCTTTTTTTAGTCATGTAATTGTACTTCTCAAACTGTAACTGTCACTTTTTTTAAACTAAGTATCCTTATCCCACAGTGTTAACTATGTGTTTGAATTGAGTGTTAAGTATAGAAACCCATAGGGACCAATCAGAAATCAGCTTTTAGTAGCTTAGACTGAAGACAGCACATGTAAACTCTACTTTGAATCCCAATGAAGAAAAACACTATAGAATTACAAATAAATGACTGTGCATCTGAATTGTGATGATATCTGGGAATGATACATTTCTGATCATATAGAGCAGTGGAAAGCCTCTCTTACCTTCCTTTCCTGTTTGGCCATGGATGGTTTCAGGGGGTCCTTGGAGTCTGCAGACATTGCAATGTGTTGGTGTTCAGCAGTAACTGCACTGTGTATCTCTATCCTCACACTGCCTGAGCTCTTATTGCTGTGCCTCTTCAACACTTTCCCGCTCTAGCATTTTATACAAGCCTCTATTAGCATGTGAATTGCTCCCCCTTCTAAATCTCTATTGAAAGGCTTCAGGCACAGATGTCCAGATCAGGGTCTTTTGTTAAGACCACATCACCCCCCCCCCTTTAAAATACCCGTGTCACAATGTAACCCCATCACATCCAGGAATGCACTAATTATGTATTAGTGTCATGGCAGAAGAAACGTGAAATAAAACGTGTGTGGCGCTTATACAGTTCAGCCAAGAGAGATGAAGACCAATGTATATACTGTACATTCAGAAAAGAAAGTGCAATTTTATCTTCTGTGTCAGTCCACAGGTGCCAATCTGATTTGCACTACTGTAATCCAAGTATGCGATCCAAGGAGAGCCTCTAGGAGCAGGCATGGCATTAATCTCTCCTTGATTTAACAAAAATACTAATGTACTTCAAATATTTTTAGACTTTGCCTTTGCTCTTGTTACAATAAAGATAAATAAAGACATATTAAGGAGGAACTCCACTCTTGTTGAAAAACAATTAAAATTCAGCAGTTGCTGACTTTTAAAAAGAAATACTTACCAGCCTATGAAACCCATGGAGTTGACTCTTTGCAGAGCTTCTGTTTTCAGATGTAAGAGCCGGCTGTGACTTCCTGATGTCCGTACGAGGCACGGCCATACTGTGGGACTGGTCGTGCAGCAACCTGGGATGTGTGACTCCTATATAGATGTCCTACCTACTGAAGAAGCCCATTGGGTGGGCGTAACACGTATGAGAGGAGCCGAAGCCCATAACATCATACATTAGCCATCAGTGTTATGTCAGCGTAGTGAGCTGAATCTATGCATGTTTCTCATATATTTCCCTCAGTGTTTTTAATCCCTTAATGTTTTTAATAAATGATTGGTAGCAGAGAGCACTATGGTCTTTCTGTTTATTTTATAATATGTCCTATTGACGCTTGAGGAGTAAGGAGAAAGGGGAAGGAGCCTTTCCTTTGTGATATGAACAAGAGGAATGTTGCTGTACCATCCAGAGTGGGAGTTCACTAAGGCAATTAGGACTCTGTAGTGGGGTCAGCTACTTGAGGTGAGCAGGCACTTTATCTGGAGGTGGTGGGCACTTGGCACACCGGAAGACGTTGATGTGGTGGAGTCCTGATGAGGATATACAGTAGATCCTGATTCACTATTTTTATGCTGTTTTAGAACTACACTATTTTTGGGACTTTTTATTGAGTTTGATTCACATATTTTGGTATTGTAATGTTGTAAAATAAATATGTGATTGCGCTGCACTTATACTAGGCACTATATGTTTATGAATTTTGTGGACACATTCAATCAAGTGATAGCTGGGATCTCAGCCTGGATTGTCAGGCATACGTTTTAGTTTTTTTACACGGTTTTACGCGTATTTATTTGAAGGTGATTGCGCTGATTATATTTATACTCAGTCCTATATAGATGTCACTCACCTAGACAAGAATTGAGAAAGTGGGAGTGGGGGCGGGTACCTGTCACAAAAGGTACTCACCCCCCCAAAAATATACATTTTGAATGCGTTAGTGGCAGAGGTGAGGAGGAAGATGAACAGTACGTAAGGTCCGCTTTAATGCCGTAAGTACGACTAGAGTCTGTCCTTGAATTGATTACCATGACACAAGAAATAGCTGGAGCGTCTGATCAAATTCAAGTTTCGGTTTGGAAATTGTGCTAAAACAGAGGAACTCAGCCTGAGAAACAAGATGTTTGAAAATAAAAACGAATGAGTAAATACCACCAATTAACACAGTTGTACAAACTGGAGTGACAGACAACCTCAAAGATTGTGTGCATGTGCCAGGACACTGCTACTATATACTGCACAGCTTACAGCATAACAGTTAAATAGTTACATAGTAGGTAAGGCTGAATAAAGACAAAAGTCCATCCAGTTCAACCTGTGTAGGTGTATGTGTGTCAGTGTCTATAATTATTTCCCATATCTCTGTATGTTGTGTTCTTTAGGATGCACATCCAAGAGTCTCTTGAAAATATCCATACTCCCCACTGCCACCACCAACTGTGGAAGGGAGTTCCACATCCTTATTGTCCTGATGGTGAAAAACCCCCTGTGCAGTTTAAGGTTAACCTGCTTCTCCTCCATTCTCATTGTGTGGCCCCTTGTCCTTTTATACTCCTTAAAACTGAATATTTTTTTTCCTATGCTGGGATCACCATTGAGGTATTTGTAAATCGCTATCATATCTCCTCTCAAGCGTCGTTTCTCCAGCGAGAATACATTTAGTGCTTGCAGTCATTCCTCGTAATTGAGTCCTTCCAGTCCCCTTATTAGTTTAGTTGCCCTTCTTTGGACTCTCCCCAGTTCTAGCACATCCTTTCTGAGGACTGGTCACCAGAACTGGACACAGCACTCCAAATGTGGTCTAACCAGAGGTTTAAAAAGTGGTAGGATTATAGTTTTATCCCTGGAGTATATCCCTTTTTTTATGCATGTTAATATTCTGCCGGCTTTGGTGGCAGAAGCTTGACATTGCATGATATTTCACAATCTGTCATCTACTAGGACCCCCAGATCTTTCTCCATCCTTGATTCCCCCATCGGTTCTCCCCCTAGTGAGTAGCTTGCATTTATGTTTTTTGCCCACAAGTGCATTACTTTACATTTCTCCACATTAAACCTCATTTGCCATGTATTTGCCCACTCCATTATTTTGTTCAGGTCTTTCTGTAAAATTGTATATATCCTGATGTGAAGTTATTGCCCTGCTTATCTTTGTGCCGTCTGCAAAAACTCAGATTGCGCTATTTATCCCTTCCTCTAAATCTTTTATGAATAAATTGAATAGAATTGGTCCCAAGACAGAACCCTGGGGCACCCCACTTACCACTCCAGACCAGTCTGAGTACACATTATTTACCACTACCCTTTGGATATGCCCCTGTAAACCAATTTTTTTACCCAAGAACAAGCTTTATGGTCCACCCCTGCAGACCTCAGCTTGTAAATTAAGTGTTTATGGGGGACTGTATCGAATGGTTTTGCAAAATCCAGGTACACTAAAGCCACAGGCCTTCCCCTGTCTAGATGGCAGCTCACTTCCTCGTAGAATGTCAACAGATTAGTCTGGCAAGAACGACCTTTCGTAAATCCATGATGATAACTACTAATGATATGTTTTTTGAAAAATGAAAAAAAAAAGCCCGCTTTTTTGCAGGCACCCTACCCACCCAATACAAATGTCTTTTAAAAGGCCATTTGTAAAGAAACTTTCCACCAGAAAAAAAGTATTTCTGCCCCAGACTCTGATGCTTCCAGGAGGCACAGGTGATGTTATTGTGTGTTCCAGCAGAGCATGGAGCTTAAAATCCCACAAGAATGTATACCTGAAATGGGCTGGAGTTCCATTTTTTTTTGGTGGGGGAATGGACTTTCCATTGAGCATGGAAGGTCTGCTTTAGAGGCTCATTCACACCAGTGCGGTGGGGCAGCAACTACTTCCAGCATAGCCCCAACAAATAGATTAGACAAAATGCCTTGATTTCTATGATATCAGTATATACCACAGCATTGCTGTGGTATGTTCTGGAAACGGGTACTACATGCACAGGAGCTATACTGCCAAAGTGCATTAATAGCGACTATACTAGGCCTAGATGGACTGGATGTGCATTGTCCATAGAAATTAAGAAAATGGGAGAAGGGAACAAAGAGGACTTGCAGGATGGTTTTACAGGAGGGGCAGTCCTTTAAGTTGTTCTATCGTTGGGGCTATTTAGGAAGTATTCATGCACTTGACAGTTTTAGTAAACCATCATGCAGTATAGGTGCAGTAAAGATGCAGTTTAGTTGTGATACAGTTGCAATATAGATGCAGCACACGTAAGGTCCTGCCTCCAGTAACTCAGTCCCTGCTGGCAGTGTTAATGAGCAGTGACATCTCACCAGTTCCTGTGGGGCAGTTGTGAACTCTCACTGTAGAAAGGGGGGTCCCTCAGTCTTTCCACAGAATGCCTCCATTCAGCGGTAGTAGGAGGCTCTTGTTTCCTGCAGCAATGGTGCAGATGCAATCACTGCAGTTTGTGCTGCACTGCCTCGGGTGTCTACGCTAGTCTGGCCTCTCAGCAGTCTGGTACGCAGCAGATGTGCTCTCATCGCTTCCCTGAGCGCCAAGAGGGAGAACCTAGCTGAACATTCTCAGAAAAGCAGCTTCACACCGCCTTGTCCCAGTGTATCTTGGGATTTACAGTGTATCTTGGGATTTACAGTGTAAAGGGTCCATAAGCTCCATTATATGACTGCCATCTCGAACTACAACTCACATAATTATCATCACTCTGCATAGAAGTTTATTGGCCGGCTTGGCTATGGCTTTCCCCTGCTGGCTGGAGGGAATAGTGCAGAATAACATCAGCAAGTTAGTATTTGTTCATATCTACATAGTTAATTATCTACTGTATTCAAAAATAATTTGTACAGTATTTGTAACAAATATGAAATACAGAAAGGGACGAATTTATTAAATTAGGTTTTTGGGTATACAAACACTTTTACCCCCTTCCTGACCAGGCCAATTTTAAGCTTTTAGCGCTGTCGCACTTTGAATGACAATTAAGCGGTCATGCAACACTGTACCCAAACAAAATTTTTATAATTTTTTTTTCGTGGTATTTAATCACCACTGGGTTTTTATTTTTTGCTAAACAAACGAAAAGAAACCCAAAATTTTGAAAAAAATAATAATTTTCATAGTTTGTTATAATATTTAGCAAACAGGTAATTTTTCTCCTTCAATGATATGCACTGGTGGGCACTGATGAAGAGGAACTGATGAGGCTGCACTGATCGGCAGCACTGATAGACATAAATGAAGGGCACTGATAGGTGGCACTGATGGGCATTGATAGGCAGCACTGATTAGCACTTATAGACGGCACTGATGGGCAGTAGGGGTGCTGAAATTAATCGCAGCATCGATGCATCGCGATTCGGGTGTCCCCGATGCGGCATCGATGCATGCGACCGGGATAATCGATTGCCCGCCCCGCCCCTCCCGGGAGAGCGCTCAGTGCGTTACCTCATTTCGGTTTGTGTATGCCACTCATGTGACTGCCCGGCGCGCCTCTCCTCTCGTCTTTCCTGACGTCAGCCCAGCCCACCTGTCTCCTCACGTCAGCCCCGCCCACCTCTCACGTCTCCTCTCGTCAGCTCCGCCCACCTCTCACGTCTCCTCTCTTCTCATGTCAGCCCGGCCCACCTCTTTCCTCACGTCAGCCCCGCCCGCCTCTCTCCTCTCACGTATCATCTCTCCTGTCAGCCCCGCCCACCTCTCTTCTGAATCTCTGATGGCTACAGTCGGTGGGCGGGCCTGAGAATTCCCTGGTGACGTCAGGAGAGACGTGAGAGTACCGATGTTCTGTCAGATTCTCCAACAGCGGCGGCTGGAATGGAGATCGGGGGGATGGTGAGCACTGAGTGAGCATACAGCCACAATTATCACTCAGTGTTTACAGCGTTACGAGGGAGACCGGCAGCTGGGGCCTGCAGAATGGCCACCAGCACCGGCAGAACATCATGTGAGTACAGAGGGGGAGGGGGAGCTGTGATCCGGGGACACAGGGGGGGGGGAGTCTGGGCATGTAGTGGAATGATCTGATGAGTAATGTCATTGCCACTGCAGGGGACTGGGCTGTATGGAGAAGAAATATAGACAGGAGGAATGGTGTATTATCTTCCTGAATGTGATGACAGCTCGGGGGGGGGGGGGACACAGGACACCATTAGATTGTCAGAAATAAAAACACAAATGTCTGCTCTTATTATTCCCAGTATGATGCTGGGGGTGACGCACACTATGTGTATTGCTTTCTCTTTCCAGTCTGACCATCTGTCAGGTTGTGTCATAATCTACATAACCCAACACAAGTCCATATGATAGAATTGTCTTATATGTGCCTTCATCACACCACAACTCTGCATTATTGTCCGCAGTCTCTGCCCATCTCCTGTAGTATGTCCACAGTCTCTGCCCATCTCCTGTACTATGTCCGCAGTCTGTGCCCATCTCCTGTACTATGTCCGCAGTCTCTGCCTATCTCCTGTACTATGTCTGGCAGACTCTGACCATCTCCTGTAGTAGGTCTGCAGTCTCTGACCATCTCCTGTAGTATTTTGGGGGAGAGCCTGGAGCTCCTTTAAGTTGTTGTCTGCTATGTTTAGACTTTGCTACATGCAGGAAGTGTTGTCTTTTTTTTTTGTAAGAACAGATAGAATTAAAAAAATGGAGTTCTCCTGACTACTTGAATTTTTTTTGATGAAAACCATGCGCACATGCGCTGTAATCGTGATGCATCGTGGAATCGAATCGTTGACATGATAATCGTAATCGAATTGAATCGTGAGGCCATTGAAGATGCGCACCTCCAATGGGCAGCACTGATATGTGACACTGATGAGGAGGCACTGGTGGGCACTGTTGGGAGTGCACTGATAATCAGGACACTGATAATCAGTGCCCTGATTATCAGTGCCGGTGTCCCTTTAATGCAAGTCAGATATCGGCTCTCTTTTTCCCCCTGCTGGAACAAATTGAATCATGATTTATTGTTTTTTTGCCTTCCACTGGATCAACTGTGGGTATATGGAAGTTTTCTATTAGTTTGTTGTTGTTTTTTTTTATTGGTTGTACTAGATGAATTTGTGTCATTTTCAACCTGCCTAACTATGTAACTAAATGCAAACTTCTTTTAAATTTTGGATAGAGTATGAGATACATTTTTTTCCCATTTGGGTCCCACAGGGGAGTTTTCCATCACTTCCAGCCCCATAGTCAGACAAGAATTGAGAGGAAATTCCTCCAAAGTAAGGAAATCCCTGGTTGTCAGTGGGGTCACCAGAACTAGTGTCTCCATGGGAAGATTTCCCCTCTATTCCTGTTCTGGTGTCAATGCAAAATTTGGGATTTTGTTTTCCCTTTTCACTTTCAATAAAGGGATTTTTATAACAGCTTACCTGTAAAATCCTTTTCTTGGAGTACATCACGGGACACAGAGCGACTTAGTCATTACTAATGGGTTATATAGATTACCTTCAGGTGTTGGCACTGGCCAATTCCAAACCGGAAGTACCCTCCCCTATATAAGCCCCTCCCATCCGGGAGCACCTCAGTTTTGTAGCCAAGCAATAAGTGTCCCAAAAAGAGGGGTGGGAGCTCTGTGTCCCGTGATGTACTCCAAGAAAAGGATTTTACAGGTAAGCTGTTATAAAAATCCCTTTTTCTTTTTCGTACATCACGGGACACAGAGCGACTTAGTCATTACTAATGGGACGTCCCAAAGCAATGCCAAATGAGGGGAGGGATACATAAGCTGGGCGCCATCAGGCATGAGGATCTTTTGCGGCTTGCAACACACTGCGCCCAAAGGCGACATCCTCCTGACTTCTAACGTCTACCTGGTAGAATCTAGTAAACATGTGTACCGAAGACCATGTTGCGGCCTTACATACTTGAGCCAGGGAGGCCTGGTGATGCACTGCCCATGAAGTTCCAACTGCTCTTGTGGAGTGCGCCCTAACTTTGAACGGAGGCGGTCTCTTTCTCAAGCCATAGGCTTGTATTATGACCTGTCGAATCCACTTGGCTAAAGTGGATTTTGATGCTGCCTGACCCTTTTTAGGGCCTTCCGGCAGAACAAACAAAGTATCCGTTCTACGAATCTGAGCAGTGGCTTTTAGATAAGCTTTAACTGCTCTTACTACATCCAAGGAATGTAATAACTTTTCCTCTACCGAGCTAGGTTTGGGGAAAAAAGAAGGAAGAACCACATCTTGGTTCAAATGAAACCTCGATACCACCTTCGGAAGAAAGGCTGGATGAGGACGTAATACTACTCTGTCCTTATGGACAACCAGATATGGCTCCTTACAGGACAAGGCGGCTAATTCTGATACTCTTTTAGCCGAACAAACGGCTACTAAGAAAATCAATTTCCTGGTAAGAAGAACCAAGGAAATGTGTTGCAATGGTTCAAACGGTTGTTTCTGTAGAACTGACAGAACCAGGTTTAAGTCCCAAGGACATATGGGAATACTAACCGGAGGGCTAATACGCATCACTCCTTGTATGAAAGCTTTGACTAGTGAATGCGAAGCCAAGGGCCTTTGAAAAAATATTGACAAGGCCGAAATCTGACCCTTGATAGTACTCAAGGCCAGCTTCCTATCTACAGCCCACTGTAGGAAGTCCAAAATCCTCCCTATCTCGTACTTACGTGGATGCCATTTTTTGGCCTCACACCACTTAATGTACGCTTTCCAGATCCTATAATAGATCTGCCTGGATACCGGCTTCCTGGCATTGATCATGGTAGATACCACAGAATTAGAGAGCCCTCTCTTTTTCAGAATGTGGGCTTCAATAGCCAGGCCGTCAAACCTAGGGCTGGTAAGGAAGGGTGGTATATCGGTCCCTGCGACAGCAGGTCCGGACGAGGTGGGAGGGTCCAAGGACTCCTCACTGACATTTTTACAATCTCCGCGTACCATGCCCTTCGGGGCCACGCTGGAGCCACCAGAATCACTGGTTTCTTTTCTACCCTGATTCTGCGGAGTAATCGCGGTAACAATTGTGGCGGTGGGAATGCATATATCAGCTTGAACTGATCCCAAGGGAACACTAGGGCATCCGAGCCGCAAGCTAGAGGATCCCTTGTGCGAGACACAAATCTGTCCACCTTTGCGTTGAATCTGGATGCTAGCAGATCTACATCCGGTGTTCCCCACCGCTGGCATATTGCCTGGAAAACCTCGGGGTGAAGAGACCATTCCCCCGGGCATAATTGTTGGCGACTTAAAAAGTCCGTTCTCCAATTTTCCACTCCTGGGATGAAAACCGCGGATATGGCTGGGACATATTTTTCTGCCCACTCCAGGATGCAATTTGCTTCCCTCTGGGCTGCACGACTCCTGGTGCCACCCTGGTGATTGATATATGCCACTGCTGTGGCATTGCCTGATTGAATTCTGACAGGGGACCCTTGGAGTTTGGATGTCCATGCTACTAGGGCATACCGGGCTGCTCGTATCTCTAAGAGATTGATGGGCAGGGCCTTTTCTGCTTCTGACCACTTGCCCTGGAGAGACCATTGCTCCAGTACTGCCCCCCAGCCTATGAGGCTGGCATCTGTAGTGACTACCTTCCAAGAAACCGGACTGAAGGGTTTCCCTTTTTCCAGATTCTGGGGCACCAACCACCAATGGAGGCTCTTGCGAACGGAAGGGGACAGGGACATTGGTAAGTCTAAAGCCTGAACTTTTTTGTTCCAGGCTGACAGTATGGCCCTTTGCAAATTCCTTGAATGGAATTGACCGTAGGGTACCGCTTCGAATGAAGCCACCATTTTTCCCAGCAGCCTCATGCAGAGGCGTATGGATGGTTTTCTTTTTGTACCCACTAAGTGGGTCAAATCTTTTAAAGACGACACCTTCTCTGGAGGTAAGAACATCTTTCTCTGATTTGAATCCAGCCTTAGCCCTAAGTATTCCAGACTTTTGACTGGTCTTAGAGCTGACTTGTCCCGGTTGATAATCCAACCGTGATATTCCAGATACTTGATTGTCTTGTGAATAGCTACTTCCAGCTTTTCCACTGAGTGGTCTATTAGTAGCAGGTCGTCTAGATATGCCATTATCGTTACACCCTGTGTTCTTAGATTGGCCATATAATGGGGCCAGAATTTTTGTGAACACTCGTGGTGCTGTGGCCAGACCGAAAGGTAAGGCTCTGAACTGAAAATGGCGCCCTTCTACTGCAAAGCGTAGAAATTTCTGGTGGGCCAGAAAGATGGGAATATGCAGATAAGCATCCTTTATGTCGATCGAGGCTAACCATTCCTGCCCTTGTAGGGCGGTGGCCACCGATCGGATCGACTCCATCCGAAAAGTCCTGATATTTAGGAACTTGTTTAGCCCTTTTAGATTTAATATGGGCCTCACGTCCCCATTTGGTTTGGGGACTGTGAAAAGGTTCGAGTAAAACCCGAATCCGCTTTCTTCCAGGGGAACCTTCATGATTACACCTTGGAGCAATAGTTGTTCTAGTGCCAGAAGGAGGGATCCTCTCTTCTGGGGATCTCTTGGCACGTTTGACCTCATAAATTGGGCAGGAGGAGTGCCTTTTAACTCCAGCTTGTATCCCAGACTTACTGCGGAGAGCACCCATCTGTCTCTGATGGTGTCCCGCCAGGTCTCTGTGAACAACTGAAGTCTTCCCCCCACCCGATTGAGTGGGAGCAACGCTTCATGCCTTGGGGGGAGGTTTTGTACCTCTCTTGATCCAGGGCTTCTTGTTACCCTGTGATTGTCCCTGATTTCTGCCCCCTGAATTTGACCGCGGAGGCCGTCGGAACTGCTTCACAGCCGATGTGCCCGGGACTGGAGAAGTAGGCCTCTTAAAAGAAGGACTTCTACCCTTGTTCTTAACCGGTAAGAGTGAACTTTTACCGGCAGAAATTTTCTGGATATATTTGTCCAGATCTTCTCCAAATAAGCGTTCTCCATGAAATGGGAAGCTAACCAGCAGTTTTTTACAGGGAGCTTCAGCAGACCAGTTTTTGAGCCACAGAAGCCTACGCATATGTACTATAGACAGCGTAAAGCGGGAGGCCTGTTGGATTGTATCCTTTATGGCGTCCACCGCAAAACACAAGGCTCTAGGCAGGTCAGCTAGGGCAAGAGCCTGCTGATCTGGTAAGTCCCTTAAGACTTGTTTCAACTGATCTTTCACTGCTTGGCAGACTCCAATCGCTGCTACCGCAGGTTGTGTCACCATGCTTGCTGTAGAGAAAGCAGATTTTAGTAAAGACTCCAATTTTTTGTCTATTGGGTCTTTGAACATTGGAACATTATCTACTGGACATGTCAGTGATTTGTTAACAGAAGAGATGGCTGCGTCCACTGTAGGGACCTTCCATTTTTTTATGAACTTATCCTCCATGGGATAGATCACCGGAAATCTCTTGGGGGGAGCAAATATTTTATCAGGATGCTCCCAATCCTGGTAAATAAGCCCTTCTAATAAAGGGTGGATTGGGAAGGAACAGACAGCCTGAGGAGCTTTCAGCGACCCCAGCGAGGAAACCGTAGTGGATGGTGGTTCCGCCAGAGGCATTTTAAATGCCGATCGGACCATGTTAGTCAGAGACTGAACCCATAATCTTTCAGCCTGAGATGCTGAGAAAGGTTCTTCCACTGTTGATTCCTCCATAACTGAATCAACCTCATCCTGATCCCCTTCAGGTAGGTCGATCTCTGTGTGGGGCTGTTCCTCCACTAACAGGCACTCTGAAGGAGGAGACGGAGATCGGACGCGCTTTTCCTGTGACAGGGAAGCAGCGATCAATGCTGTTAATCTCTCTTCCAATCCTCCCAGAGTTGAGGATAAAACCTCCTCTGTTATATATACAGGAGCAGGTGGACTGGGGACAGCCGCAGCACCAGGCATTCCTGCGGGGTTTCTACGGCTACTGACCTCTGAATTCTCAGGGGAGATTGGTGCAGTACAAGCATGCCCAATATCCTCAGAGCCCGATGGAGACCCCTTTGGCTTCCTGGAAGATCTATTTCCGGAGCGTCTGGACGACATATCCTTTAAGCACAAAGCTGAGGTATTCCCGTCGTCATACACCAATTTTTGCTGGTAATAGTCTAACACAGTTGCTGCTATATACCAGCTGGTGTCCACTAAAGTGCCTTTCTATGGGGATGCCTGCATCAACCGCCTCTGTGTGCCACTGTTTGTTGCTAGCTCTGTTTGCATCCAGCTGACACTTGTACTGTGTCTTTTAATCATGCTGGGACGCCTGCACATGCGCAGAAGCGCCGCGGCGCGCATCGAGCGTCATCCACCCGCCCCGCCCCTTTTTTTTCATAGGAGGCGCGTGCACGCGCCCGCGCGCGCACCCGTGCGCCATTGGCGCCCTTTTCGAAACCAAACAGGGACTAGGAGCCAGGGCCCTTTTTGCCGGAGGGCCTGTGCGGTGGATGAGCGCAGCAACAGGGCAGAGGAAGTGGATTCCCACAGAGAAACTTACCAACTGCCTGGATCTTTTGACTTGAAAAAACCAAAGATCCCCATGACAAGAAAAAAGGACTACAGCGGCCTCTAGTGGTTTAACACAGGTACCGCGGTCCCCTTTTTTTTTTTTTTTTCTTGACTACTATTTAAATTTTACATTTTCAGTAGTTACAGGCAAACACAGATATTTAGCGGGAATACCGTTAGGTAACAGACAGAAAGACAAATTAGGCTTGGGGGTCCCCCAATAGAACCAAGTTCCTGGGGGCCCCCACTTACCTGATCCCCGCCGCAGGACTTTGTTTGGTCCACAGAAGTCCAAACTTCACCTATCACGGCAGGCATTGTAATTAAACCTTCAGGGACCGGGTTCCCAAGGATTCCACTCCCCTGGACCTGTATAGCACCCTGCACAGACAACATCTTGGTCGTGGGTATGACCAGAGCTCTGGATCCCAGGGTCCAGCCCTCCTAAGAGAAGCATTACAGGCAAAACCTTGCTCTTCTGCTGCAAGGCCCGGGTACCGACCGTTTAGCTATGAAGCTTTTTTGGTGGGATCCGGAACAGCTTACTAAGGCCCAAAAGAACCTGTACGCAAGCCCAGTGAAAACACATGTTACTCTTTGGCCAACACCTTAGACACTGGCAAAAAACTGAGGTGCTCCCGGATGGGAGGGGCTTATATAGGGGAGGGTACTTCCGGTTTGGAATTGGCCAGTGCCAACACCTGAAGGTAATCTATATAACCCATTAGTAATGACTAAGTCGCTCTGTGTCCCGTGATGTACGAAAAAGAAAATAACAGTAAACAAGCCAAATAGAGAGGGTGACTCTCCCTAATGTGGGCACAGACCACTATACGAACCCAGCAGGGGTTCTGTTCTAATCTCTTTCTACTCTATCCAAAGTAAAAAAAAAAAAACAGTTTTAACTTTAGTTATACTTTAAGTCACTGACCTGATTTAAGTATGTAGCAGGGTGGACCATATCACGTAAACAGTTGTAATATTTACAAGGGGTCTTCAAAAAGTTTCCGCACTTTTTTATATTTAATAGAGTTAAAAAAAAGTGCAGAACATTGTAAAATAAAGGATCAATATTACACATTTGACTAATTGAACTATTTCTGAACTAATATGTGCTACAAAAATACATTTCACATTTACCTGGCACAGAATTCTACAAGAGGACTCTGCATAGACTTGTCTTTTTTTTATATTAGTTGGCACAATGGATTGTATTACAACTACACTTGCAATGTGCTCAGTCTATTTGCCTTTAGTAAAACTACCCGAATATTACAAAAAAGGGAAAAATGGCCCTATAGCTATAAACAAGTTCAACAAAAATATACTTCTAATATCTGTCAGATAAATTGCTTGATTTATCCAAGATTTACACAACGTTCGCCACACAGGATCCACACATTTCCTAGTTGGATACAATTGGAAAAAAATGTGTGAATCCCCAGTAAATCGTTTGCACTATGATATATAGTAGGGGTGCAACGGATCAAAAAACTCACAAATCGGATCATTTTCGGATCAGAGCCACGGATCGGATCATTTTCGGATCGGCAAAAAAAAAATAAAAAAAGAATGTTACACCCACTGGAATTTTCGATTTCACAGTTATTTTCAACACAAAACGGAGCTTATAAGCTTAAATACAGTATTTGTAAATCCGACGGACTATCTACATGTTAAATTTTAAAAGCAGCAGCAAACCTGCTGACCTTACATGGTTGCTAATGTGACAGAACACCTCTGATTTTCACATTTAACTAAATGTTAAATGTGAAAATCAGAGGTGTTCCGTCACATTAGCAATTATGTAAGGTTTGCTGCTGCTTTTAAAATTTAAATGTAAACAGTCCGATGGATTTCACATTTTGGCTGACTTTGTAATAATTTTAATAGAAGCCCCTCTGGGAAGTAACAAACTTTCACATTTTTCCTGAGATGCCTATGTTTTATACCTTTTATTTTATTTAATTATTATTTCTCCTTATTTTTTTATCAATTTTTTTTCACATAACTTTATTGCTATCACACAGGAGAAAACAATTCCCTGTGTGATAGCAATTTGAGGTGACAGGTTCTCTTTATTGACCCTTTCACCTCCAAAACAGGAGTCACAGCTGAGAGGGGAAGAGCACAGCTCACCCCTCTCACTGTGTACATAGGCGCAGGGATGGACTGGCCATAGGGACTACCGGGAGTTTCCCGGTGGGCCGATGGCTCAGTGGGCCGTTTAAAAAAAAATATATATATATATATTTATTTATTTTTGTTATTTTTTTTTGTGGGCCGTTTTTTTATGCAGTTCGGTGGCAGCGGGAGCGTGGCAGCAAACAGCGGCCCTCACAAAAAAAAAAAAATATATATATATATATTTTTTTTGTGGCCTGTTTTTTTATGCAGTTCGGCGGCAGCGGGAGCATGGCAGCAAACAGCGGCGGGGATTCGGGGAAGGTGGCCATCGAGGAGGGCAGTTGGATGTAAAATTCAGAGGGAGAAAAGCTCCACCCCCTCCCCTGACCACCGAAGAGGCGGACAGTAGCGAGTGCGGCCACCCCGGCGCTCCCAGAACCTTGATTCCTCCACCTCCTCTCTGCTCCAGGAACCATACGGCCTGGACCGGAGGGCAGGCTGACTGGGAGCCCGGAGGAAGAGAACATGCGCCACTGTAAGAAGCAGAGCAGCGTGAGCACCCCCCGGATCAAGAGGGAGACTCGGCGCTGCCGCTGATGGCCATCAGGTACCTGGCATCCTACACAAACATGCCAGAACACTGAGACAGCGGGGAGGTGAGCAGAGGGACTGCAGAAAGGGACAGTGCTATGTGGTCTGTCTCAGCCCTCCCCTCTGTCTCTCAGTCCCCCCTCTTTCAGCCCCCTCCTCTGTCTCTCAGCCCCCCACTATCTCTCACACCCCCCCTCTGTCTCTCAGCTCCCCCTCCTCTGTCTCTCAGCTCCCCCTCCTCTGTCTCTCAGCTCCCCCTCCTCTGTCTCTCAGCTCCCCCTCCTCTGTCTCTCAGCTCCCCCTCCTCTGTCTCTCAGCTCCCCCTCCTCTGTCTCTCAGCTCCCCCTCCTCTGTCTCTCAGCTCCCCCTCCTCTGTCTCTCAGCTCCCCCTCCTCTGTCTCTCAGCTCCCCCTCCTCTGTCTCTCAGCTCCCCCTCCTCTGTCTCTCAGCTCCCCCTCCTCTGTCTCTCAGCTCCCCCTCCTCTGTCTCTCAGCCCCCTCCTCTGTCTCTCAGCCCCCTCCTCTGTCTCTCAGCCATTCATTTCAATGGTCAGGAGTGGTGTGTACACCGCTCCTCCACCGCCCCAAAGATGCTGCTTGGAGGACTTTCACACTGGGACTGCAGCGGAGGCGTTTTCAGGGGCTTTACAGGTGCTATTTTTAGCCCAAAAGTGCCTGAAAAACGCCTCAGTGTGAAAGGGGTCCTACACTAACCCCCTCTCTTTTACACTCACTCCCTCTCTCTTACACTCACCCCCCTCTCTCACCCACCCCCTCTCATCCCCTTTCCCTCAACCCTCCCTCTCTCTCTCTCATTCCCCTCTCGCTCACCCTCTCATGATATACAATAATGGATGTAGGGGCCTTTTAGCGGGCGTGATTTTTTGGGGGGGTGGGGGGCAGCATTTTATTGAATTAAAGTGGGCCGGTCTGGATGAAGTCCAGGGCCAAATTTTGGTCCCAGTCTAGCCCTGATCTATGCTATATGTGAGATTTAAATTGTTAAAATTACAATTTTGTGAAAAAAACAAAGTTTATTTAATTTCTTCATTTTTCCATGTAGGAAAAAATGTCTTTAAAAAAGTCACCTTGCCTCTTACTAAAGAAAGTCTACTTTCCAAAAAGGGCTCATTTGGGGGGTATTTGTACTGACCTGGCATTTTAGGGCCTCAAGAAATTAAATAGGCAGTCAATTTTTAAATACAGTATGTGCCATACTTCGTAGACTCCTGCTTTCAGCTAGCCACAGATGGAGCAAAATTCGGCCAGTTCAGCAGGGACTCTTAGGTAAGGATTCTTCCATCCACCTCAATTTTGTGAATAGATGAATATGTTCATGTTTTTTAATCAGCTGGTTGGCTAATCAAAAAAAAAAAAAAAAAAGAAGAAGATCCATCTATGGCCAGCCTTATTTAGTAACATTGTACAATGTGATGCTTCATTGAGGTGCTGCTTGAAGAACGGACTTTCAGAAAGAATGCATCTTCCACATTTTGGCAGATCCAGTGTGTTAATAAGCAACATAGTTGTTGGTGATAAAAGATACAGATATCCATTCTAATCCAACCCTAAGGATTTTTGGGTAGACAATCTAAAACAAGCCCCCTTGTCAACCAACTTCTTCTGTATTTCTGTAAAGGGAACCTCCAGCTTGGTGGTAATCTCTAAATTTATTACAAATAGGTATCCATCTCTTAACAGCTAAAATACTGTATTCTAAACATCCGGGTTTACTGATTCCAGAGAGGATAGTATGTGTCCCCTATACTATAGCAATCACTAATCACCTGCCATTTGACAGGCACATACAATGAGAACACTTTCTTTGGTAGCTTGACCCACAGTCTTTTACTAGGGAGAGGGGTGCTAAGGTAACATGCCCTTTGCCATATCCAAAAAATGATCCACCAATGCAATGGTCTAATGCACTGCCATTTAACACAATATAACTCAACATTTTAAAAGCACAGCAATACACATTTTAAAAAAAATACTAAAAAGGTGCCCACCTGCCACTGCTTTTTCATTCAGTCAAAAATGTATCAGGTTCTACAGTAAATTGACCATCATTATATCAGGCCAAATAAACTTAAAAGTGGAAAGGCCATCTGTCTAATGTGCCAAACTGGACAGCAAAACACCCAACAAACAAGATGTCTCATAAACACGAGAGCAGAATGGCACAAATACCTCAGCTGGCTACATTGTGTTATTGGAATAAATAAAGAATAGAAATGGGAAGTGACAACAAGGGCTGCAGCTCTTGTCCCAACATTGTCACACTTGTTAGCAGGCACATTACATCATCAATAGATGCAGAAAGCAGTACGATCCTTCGCTGAGACACAGACATGCCCTCTGCTTCTAACACCTGCCCTCTCTGCCATACAATGAGCCTCTCCTCCTGAAACCCTTCACAACATTTCATGTGGCTCTCTATGGTCAGGACAAAAAAGATGGGATTTGAGTCTACCCTCCTCTCCCATAAGAGAGCAGCAGCTGCCAGGCCTGACACCAGATGCTGAGGATGGTAATGTGCAAAGCTCTTAAAGAAAGTTTTGTTTCTTTGATCAACAGCAGATTAATTATACAGCAGATTGTACAGAAGATCAGCCATGCGCAAGGCTCTAGAGAGATGAACAAGTTCAGAAATGTCTATTTTTTTTCCTCTAGGGAAATAATATTCTCCTACATCCATGATGTTAAAGTATGAGAATTTAGGCAATGCCTATACTTCACTAGGCTATCTGACCAGGCTCCATAGGTGTGCGCAGCCTATTGCATTAGGGTGTGCACCCCAAAGCACAAACACAGAGCAACAGAGGCAGCGGCTAGGAGTATACACGTCACGGCCACGATGCTATGCTTCCCAGCCATGGCAGAAATTACAGAGTGCAGAACACATGTGAACAAGTCCTTTAATTTGGAAAAAAATATATATATATTTTATTTTATTTTTTTACTTTTGTTTTATTACATTTTTATTTTTTTTATAATTTTTAACTGCCCTTTTGGGGGGCTTTGGTGAAATATCAGGGTTCTACACAGAGCCCTAATGATCAAAAATTAAGACTGAGAAAGAGACTGAGGACAGAATGGAGACGCAGATACTAGAACTGATCTCCCTGCAGCGCAGCCGGAGGGAGGGAGAGGAGGAGAAGCCGGAAACACGCTGCAGGGGAATAAACAAGAGGATCGGTATCCGCAATAAGGCAATATAGCCAGCCGGTCCTCCTGCTCATCAGGAGTCTGGGCCCCCCTTTTGAATTACTAGGACATGGACATACCTCCCAACTTTCTGAGAAGGGAACGAGGGACACCTTTTAGGAAAAGTATGTAGGCATAGGACACACCCCCTGCCACGCCCCTTAAAGGAGAAATATACAAAAGATTAGTTAAACTCATAAGGGCTTTTTTTACCACTACTATTCCTTTATACTGGTGTAGCGGCCTCCTCACTCCCCTCTCTTTTTTCAGCTCGTCTGTCTCTTGTCTAGGGGTATCTTTTAGAGGGGAAGGGAGCGGGGACACTACGCCAGGCCTTTACCACAGGTGTCAGTGTGATACAAGCAAAGTTCTTTTACCTTCGGGTCAGTGCTGTGCACCTGGAGCCTCCACCGAGACTTACCTTGAACAATGTCTGTCAGGAAATGAGCCCCACACCATTAAAGTTCAACACTCCTTTATTCTTCTCGAATGAACACAATCAGTTGAACTCCCTTAGTAGAAACAACAGAAAAGGAGGTGTGGATGCGAATAGGCCCAGACACAATGTGTTCTCCACTTTCCTTCCTGAAAGTGGGTTGCGGTCTCCGAACGAGGGGGAATTTCCTTCCAAGCGGTCTCCGGTGAGAAACTCACCCGTCACTGGCAATCTGCTGCACCAGGTCTTCGAATGTGGAGCTCCCCCCGGTCCATTACGCTTCCCTGATTCGGGTACCCACTCCCGGGGTTCCCTAGGATCTCCTTCTCTCGCGGAACTCAGTGTTGGGCACTGAGCTCCGGACCTCCATCTGAGTACCTCACCCGAGTCTAAAGGTGCCTGGGGTGGAACCCGACCTCCGACTGTCCTCTAGGCCCGCCTAGAGAACCAACACGAACCACCGTCCACAGGCTGAAGGTGCCCTGGACTCCGACCCCGTGACAAAGATGGCCGGCCCCTTTATACCCTCTCCCAGCAAGCACGGCGGTTCCCCGCCCCACCATACCGCTGCCGAGGGAGGACAAAAAGGAGGCACAACACACAGCAACAATTCAACCCCAGCCCAGGGTGACAGCGCCACCCGCTGGGCTGCAGGGAATTACACATCACCAATGTCTCTGTCAAGTTCAAATTTACACCCGGGAAAGTACATACCCGCTACACTGGTTTTGAAATTGACAAATGCAGCAATTTAGAAATTGGATGAGAGACTTAGCACTGTGAAACAATTTTTGAAAGATAAAAAGTGCATTGTATATACAATTGTAGTGGGGTCTCTAAATTTAGGTGAGGTACACCTGGGTGGAAGTCCAGGTGTGTAAGTATGGGAGTAATGGACCATTTGTATTCGTGGAGGATTGGGTGGTGTAATCTCCTTGGCCTGTGGCTGGCAGGTGCCCGCAGGCTCAGGGTAGATTCACTGCCATAGTGCTGTCCCTTTTTGTCCCTTCTCAGAGATTGTACGGCGAGGACGGGGAAACTGCCGTAGCGTCATTGGAGGGGATAAAAGGGGGAGACACCCTGGTCACGAGGTCTTGCTCTTCTGGAGGTTCTTCTTCACGCACTCAGGCACCTTAGGCCTGGGTGCGGGCGGTTCCGAATTCCGGCTCAGGTGCCCTAGGCCTGACCGGAATGGAGTGGGAGTCCATCCCAGGCACCTTCAGCCTGGGGTGAGGTACTAAACCAGGAGGCCTGGGGCCCAGTGACTTCGACTGGGTCCCGCGAGGGTGGAGAAGTCCGAGGGTCCCTGAGGTGGATGGGGCCCATGTCTGAGGTGAGGAGGCCGGGGAGGTTACCCATTCGGAGAGTCTGGAGCAGCATCAACCCAGTGACGGATGGGTCTCTGGTAACTCCCTTGGAGGGACATCTTCCCCTGATAGGGGCCACAACGCAGCAAAGGTACTCCTATCTACGTTCTCTTGAGTCGCTGGTAGAGACTCTCAAGTTCTAAGTCCTTTCTAGCTAAGGCTATAGTAACCGCTGGCGAGATCACAGTGGTTTAGCTGAGAATTAGGATAGTGCCTCGGCCTGCTCCTCCCCTGTATCCAAATGTTAACAAGTCGCAACCAGTTGGCTACTGAAGCACTGTTTATTGTGAGAAATGCAATAAAACAAGAGTTGGACTGTGATCGGTGTGTGGAACTCTGGTTAATGGGATAATGGGAGCAAAGGGAAGTGTTGGCACAACAGGACTTAATCCTTTACAGAAGCACACAGGCCCGAGGAAATATCTGGTACTGGCCTTCACCTCATCCATAGCTATGGGGAGGACATGGGCCGTAGCACATCTCACCCTATCATGTGTGATACCCCTAGAAGAAAGAGATGGGGTGAGGTCGCTACACGTGGGGGCTCGTGAGTCCGGGATGATGTGTGTTTTGACTTTGGAAGTAAGAATGGCTGTGTCTGGACTTTGCTGCCCGGAGGAGTTCCGAGCGGGTCGGACATGTGATCGGCCAAAGTGCATCCCTGCTCAAAGTCGTGGAAATGACCCTAAGATGGGAAAGGCCCATGCGGAGGAGCGAGAAGAGGGAGAAGTCCAGCCGTGTGACGTACTACATGTGGGGGCTTTTACTGCACTGCGCCATGAGGCACCCCGTGACTACACAGTTCGTGGGCGGAGCTTGATGGAAGCCCACGAAAACGTGCAAGTCGTGGGAGGAGTCTGGCCATGTGGAGGAACTCACGTGGAGACTTCGGCGCGTGGTCAGTGCATGATGGAGCAGCAGACAGTCGGGATGGCTTCAAGCTCCCCGTGGATTCCGGTTCCCTACCCCACGAAGATGACTACCTTTGCTGCTCCCCTTACAGACACGGGGATAAGACTCAGGCCCCGAGGACAGTTGGCTCTGTACACCTGCAGAGACACGGAGGCCCTCGGCGTGATCTGTCCCGGATGCTCGGGACTGGTGGTTCACCTGAAGCCATTTGGGTGTTGCGAGGCATGCAAAGAGTTCTTGTTCGAGGTGGAGCCATCCACAGTAAGGCCCCGGGCCCTTCGCCTCAACAGCCTCACAGGTACCGCTACTCCGGAAGGGGAGATCCAGGCCTTTGCAGAGGTTCCCGTACGCACTGACCAGGGCGATGTGACTGCCCAATCAGAGACTGAGAAGGAAAGATCCGAGGATGCTGCTTCAGTCACCACAGATTCTCTGCTCCCACCTCCGAAGAGGAAAGTCGGCCTGGTGCAGGCCTCCTATGGTCGTGGAAGAGCTTCACCCCGTCGCTTGCCTGGCCTGGATGGATCCGGTTGGAAGAGTCCTGGACATCCCAGTTCTACAAAAGGTCAAGGTGAGCCAGGGGCTGGGACTGTGGTGGTGGTTGGAGGTGTCGGGGGTCCACAGTCGGTGGAGGCCGCTAGGGAGGGTAGTACCACGTCTACCAGAGACTACCTTCCCGCAGAGATGTATGACACCTCCGACCTAGAGTCACTGTCGGATTGTGGAGATGACGGTGAGATCGATGAACTGTTTCACCAGAAGGGCTGGGACAAACGCCCATTACCTATGCTACGTGCACCCCAAGATTCGCCTATGTCCATAGGAGATAGCACGCCCCGGGCGGAGGCCCCAGAATCTATGAGGAAGCCGGGTCCTCCAATTGCTCTTCCACAATCCACAGCATCACCCGTTTTGTTGGCGGGGAAACAGCGAGCATCACTACGGGCACCGAGAGAAAAGCCATCCGAGGTAGTGAAAGTACCTCGGCACCCGGAGGCCATTGTTCAACCAGGAGAAGGTGAGCGGGCCACAATGCCTCCTTTAGCCAGATTGCAACGACTCTTTTCTCAGAGGGACGCTCACGAGTACGGATGGGAATATCCTTACTTGCCCAGAGATTTTCTGTTTGAGGTTGAAGTTCTGCGACAGCGATGGTACGATGAGTTCGTTTGGGAGAAACTTAAAGTGCCTCATGCCCGGCGATACTTGTCCTGTTCGCCACCCATGTCGAAAAAGTTTAGAGACTGCAGAGCAGACTGGATGTGGGGCTGCCATATCCACGCAGACAAGGTGCGCATCTGCAGGAAAGATGGAGAGGACGCTGACTATTCAATTGAGGTTTTCGATAAACATCTGAAGCCCTTGTTTTTGCCTGACCCGAGGTTTTATTTGTGAGAAGAGACTCATTTGTTTTTCCCGTGACAACTTTCCAGAGGTGTTCTTGCCGGAGCATCGAACTGTACCCTAGTTTTTTATTTGGGTTTTTGTTTTTTCTACTCTTTGGAGGAATGAGAGCTGTTTGTTTGTTCTCTCTTCTTCACAGTTCAAAGACAGAGACTTTGGGGGTAGAATCAAAGTAGGGACGCAGGAAGACTGAAGATTTTACCAAGTGTCATCACCGTGGCATCATCACTAGGTGGTGGTGTTGCGCAACGGCTGTTGCTTGTACATTTACATCACTTACTTATTGGAGCGAGTGGGTCTCTCGGCTGATAGACCCATTCATTCCAAATTAACACAGAATGTCAGGATGTGGTTTTCCTTGGGTGTTGTTTTTTTTTTCTCTTTTCCTCTGCAGGAGATTAGTCTGTCAAGACTACTGAGTATGGGGTGGTTCTTAGACAGAAAAGGGAGGGATTGTGTATGTGTACATGCTTAGAGGGTTTTATGAAAAAGTTTATTGTTTTATGTTCCCCTCCCCTTTGAGCAGGTCTTGGTATGGTTAAGGTTCAAATTTTTCGGGAAGGCCTCTGGGGTCAGGCTTATGTCACCACCCTTGGGAGACATGGGTTTGCACCAGACGCTGGGGACCAGCGTCAAATCACAGGGGGGAGTATGTAGCGGGGTCTCTAAATTTAGGTGAGGTACACCTGGGTGGAAGTCCAGGTGTGCAAGTATGGGAGTAATGAACCATTTGTATTCGTGGAGGATTGGGCGGTGTAATAATCTCCTTGGCCTGTGGCTGGCAGGTGCCCGCAGGCTCAGGGTAGATTCACTGCCATAGTGATGTCCCTTTTTGTTACTTCTCGGAGATGGTACGGCGAGGGCGGGGAACCTGCCGTGGCGTCATTGGAGGGGATAAAAGGGGGAGACGCCCTGGTCACAAGGTCTTGCTCTTCTGGAGGTTCTTCTTCACGCACTCAGGCACCTTAGGCCTGGGTGCGGGCGGTTCCGGATTCCGGCTCAGGTGCCCTAGGCCTGACCGGAACGGAGTGGGAGTCCATCCCAGGCACCTTCAGCCTGGGGTGAGGTACTAAACCAGGAGGCCTGGGGCCCAGTGACTTCGACTGGGTCCCGCGAGGGTGGGGAAGTCCGAGGGTCCCTGAGGTGGATGGGGCCCATGTCGGAGGTGAGGAGGCCGGGGAGGTTACCCATTCGGAGAGTCTGGAGCAGCATCAACCCAGTGACGGATGGGCCTCTGGTAACTCCCTTGGAGGGACATCTTCCCCTGATAGGGGCCACAACGCAGCGAAGGTACTCCTATCTACGTTCTCTTGAGTCGCTGGTAGAGACTCTCAAGTTCCAAGTCCTTTCTAGCTAAGGCTATAGTAACCGCTGGCGAGATCGCAGTGGTTTAGCTGACAACCAGAACAGTGCCTCGACCTGCTCATCCCCTGTATCAAAATGTTATCAAGTCGCAACCAATTGGCTACTGAAGCACTGTTTATTGTGAGATATGCAATAAAACAAGAGTTGGACTGTGATCGGTGTGTGGAACTCTGGTTAATGGGAGCAAAGGGAAGTGTTGGTACAGCAGGACTTAATCCTTTACAGAAGCACACAGGCCCGAGGAAATATCTGGTACTGGCCTTCACCTCATCCATAGCTATGGGGAGGACATGGGCGTAGCGCATCTCACCCTATCGTGTGTGATACCCCTAGAAGAAAGAGATGGGGTGAGGTCGCTACACAATTATATAGATCAGACCAACATGAGGGACAAATGAGGAGGAAAGAGGGACAGAGGGACATTGTTCCAAATCAGGGACAGTTGGAAGGTATGCATGGGCCCGGTACAGGAGGGCAGGCTGTACTGCCTTATCATTGGCACTGGCGCACAGAGTGATTAGGGTGTGCCCAGGCACACCCGGCACACCCCTTGCGCACGCCTATGCCAGGCTCTGTTACCACGATTATTGTTGCCTGTATATTTTTGGGGTCAGGGTCATGTGCACGTTCTCCTGCCAGACACTGGAAAGCTGAACATTGCAGATTCCCCACTCAACTGGTGCTCAATGCTTCCACATGGAAGTCAAGGGGAAACTAAAATGTATTGGTCTACTGGTTTCACAGAGATGAAAACATTTTGTGTGACCTTCACTGAACGCTGCTCACAGACATTAGGGGGCACTTGTGTATGTAGACATGACCCCAGCACTTTAGTGTGTTTACTCATAATACACTATACTGTCATTTTATCCATATTCTGCCACCCAGATGTGTACCTACCTACTGTAAGGCAAGTGATGACATTAAACTACCCTGTATATATCCAGACCCATATATGGAGTCTGAACTTTTCGCAGACAATGACTGGTGTTAGTGCTTTAATCATTCCGGCACCAAGGTTGTTATGGTGTCAGGATGATTGAAATGCATTATTTCAATCATTACATTGTAATATAAAATGAAATAGTTCAACTCACCATAAAGCAGAATGAGTGGGAGCCCTGAGCGTGTCACTTGCCACCGTCGCTTGTCACCAGATGGGAATGTCACTTGCCACGCTGCCTGCCACCAGATGGGAATGTCACTTGCCACACTGCCTCCCCCCCCCCCCCCCCCCAGCATTGCAGAGTACTTGCAGCCAGGTACAACGCTGTCAGCCTCTCCTCTCCCGCGTGGGAAAACTAGCTGCAGGTGAACCGTGAAACAGAGGCACATGAGATGAGAGTGAGAGATGAGAGTGAGGGCGGGCGGTGAGAGATGACGTCATTCTCTCTCTTCTGTGTGATGTCACGCAGCCTTCGCGGCCCTGTAAGTAAGGGCGGAAGTTGGAACAGCAGTGCGGGCAATGAGAGATGATGTAATCTCTCTCCGCCGCCCAGTGGCGTAGCGTGGGTTGTCAGCACCCGGGGCAAGGCAAGTAATTTGCGCCCCCCTAACCTGCGGACTTTTAGCACTCCCCGAGTCCCCTCAAATACAATAGTAATGACCTACCTGATTCCAACACTGACCTATCTGATACCTATACTGACCACTATACTATATCGTCCACTACACTACACTGACCACTATACTATACTGTCCACTACACTACACTACACTGACCACTATACTATTTTTCCACTACACTAACCACTATACTATTTTTCCACTACACTAACCACTATACTATTTTTCCACGACACTGACCACTACACTACACTGTCCACTATACTGTCCTGCCTACTGTAACTCTCTCTGCCACTCTCTGCCTCTGCCCCTCTCCCTCTCTCTGCCCCTCCCCCTGCCCCATCTCTCACTCTCTGCCCCGTCTCTCACTCTCTATCTGCCTCTCTTTGCCTCTCTCGCTCTCTTTGCCTCTCTCTGTCTCTCTCTCTGTGCCTCCGTCTCTCTCTCTGTGCCTCCGTCTCTCTCTCTCTGTGCCTCCGTCTCTCTCTCTCTCTGTGCCTCCGTCTCTCTCTCTCTCTGTGCCTCCGTCTCTCTCTCTCTCTGTGCCTCTGTCTCTCTCTCTCTGTACCTCTGTCTCTCTCTCTCTGTACCTCTGTCTCTCTCTCTCTCTCTGTGCCTCTGTCTCTCTCTCTCTCTGTGCCTCTGTCTCTCTCTCTGTGCCTCTGTCTCTCTCTCTGTGCCTCTGTCTCTCTCTCTGTGCCTCTGTCTCTCTCTCTGTGCCTCTGTCTCTCTCTCTCTCTCTCTGTGCCTCTGTCTCTCTCTCTCTCTCTCTCTGTGCCTCTGTCTGTCTATCTCTCTGTGCCTCTGTCTATCTCTCTGTGCCTCTGTCTATCTCTCTGTGCCTCTGTCTATCTCTCTGTGCCTCTGTCTATCTCTCTGTGCCTCTGTCCATCTCTCTGTGCCTCTGTCCATCTCTCTGTGCCTCTGTCCATCTCTCTGTGCCTCCGTTTCTCTCTTTGCCTCTCTCCCCAGTCTGTGTTCCTCCTCACCTGCTTGTCCTGCATCATGGACATAGGTCTGGAGGATAGGAGGAGGCGGTCGCCATGTTTATTTCAGTGTCCGGCGCACTGTGATTGGGCGTATGGAGGTTATGTGCAGAGGCGGGAGTTCAGGATCACGGACAGGTCATCCCCACGCCGCACATGACCCCCATGGCCCAATCACAGGGCGCCGGACATTGAAAAATGGCAGCCGGAGCTTCGGGCGGCTGGGGACACAGAAAATGAGTTTTAGGAGGACTTGTCTCCTCCGCGGCGCCGCCCCTGCACACAGTGCCGCCCTGAGGCCTGGCCTTGTTGGCCTTGTGGAAAATCCGGCCCTGGCTGGGACCCATACTTGGCTAGCGTGGATGTGGACTCTGCTGTCTATTTATACCCAACTGCCCTCTGATCCACCAGGACAGAAGAGCACAGATCCTCTTCTGTTTTTTTTTATGGACTGGATTGGATTGGTGGTAGGTGTGTTGCTGTTTCTATATTACTTTTTTATCAACAATTAAATTATCATGGACTGTTATCTGATTTTGGTCTGTATTTCTATGGTTTAAGAAATAAAATCCAGACCGGGATTCTAATGCTTTCTGGCTCCATAACAATCTTCTGTTCTATGATACCCATTGGTCAACACTTCTCTGGTCCTTACAGTTCAGCCACTGACTACCGTATATACTTGAGTATAAGCCGACCCGAATATAAGCCGAGGCACCTAATTTTACCACAAAAAAACTGGGAAAACATATTGACTCGAGTATAAGCCTAGGGTGTCCATCTGCATGCCTCACTGTACCTCACTGTGCCCATGCCTCACGGTGTCCATGACTAGACTGACGTTTAACATGGGAGTCTAAGGAAGGGGTGCCCGGCTTTGAAAAATCGGTGCTCCCCGGCCGTAGGTCCCCCAGACAAAAAAACTTTGCACACTTATAGAGGAGAAATGGAGCTATGTGTGTGCCAAGTTTTGGATCCAGGTGACCTACGACCAGCCAGTACCGGGTCCCCAAAGTCACCGGAGAAATTACCATTTAACATTGGAGTCTATGGAAGGGGTGCCCGGCTTTGAAAAATCGGTGCTCCCCAGCCGTAGGTCCCCTGGACAACAAACTTTGCAGACTTGTAGAGGAAGAGAGGGGCTACATGTGTGCTGTCCGGCTGGTACCGGGTCCCCAAAGTCCGGAAGATCAGGCGCAAAAAGGTGAGACTCGAGTATAAGCCGAGGGGGGGGGGGGGGGGGGGGGCATTTTCAGCACAAAAATTGTGCTGAAAAACTCGGCTTATACTCGAGTATATACGGTATATCATAAAAGAAAATATAGGAACCAATAGGGTCCAACCCTGCGCAAATCAATGACCCAAAAACAAATAAACTACAATAAAGAGCTGCGTGTTGTAAAGTGTAAAAAACACCTAAAACGTAAAAAGAAACAAAAGAACCACGCTCATATTTTGTAAGTTACATATCAAAAATCACCATAGTGAATACAAATGAATCTTCATTTGAATTATAAAAAACACATAAAAATTGTGAAGTCCATATATACAGAATCTCAAAAAAGTTAGTACACCCCCCACATTTTTGTAAATATTGTATTCTATCTTTTCATGTGACAACAATGAAGAAATTACACTTTGCTACAATGTAAAGTAGTGAGTGTACAGCTTGTATACCAGTGTAAATTTGCTGTCCCCTCAAAATAACTCAACATGCAGCCATTAATGTCTAAACCACTGGCAACAAAAGTGAGTACACCCCTAAGTGAAAATGTCCAAATTGGCCCCAAAGTGTCAATATTTTATGTGGCCACCATTATTTTTCAGCACTGCATTAACCCTCTTGGGTATGGAGTTCACCAGAGCTTCACAGGTTACCACTGGAGTCCTTTTCCACTCCTCCATGATGACATCACGGAGCTGGTGGATGTTAGAGACCTTTTGCTCCTCCACCTACCGTTTGAGGATGCCCCACAGATGGTCAATAGGGTTTAGGTCTGGAGACATACTTGGCCAGTCCATCAGCTTCTTTAGCAAGGCAGTGGTCATCTTGGAGTTGTGTTTGGGTTCATTATCATGCGGCCCAGTCTCCAAAGGGAGGGGATCATGCTCTGCTTCAGTATGTCACAGTACATGTTGGTATTCATGGTTCCCTCAATGAACTGTAGCTCCCCAGTATCAGCAGCACTCATGCAGCCCAGACCATGACACTCCCACCACCATGCTTGACTGTAGGCAAGACACACTTGTCTTTGTACTCCTCACCTGGTTGCCGCAACACACGCTTGACACCATCTGAACCAAATAAGTTTATCTTGGTCTCATCAGACCACAGGACATGGTTCCCGTAATAGATGTCGTTAGTCTGCTTGTCTTCAGCAAACAGTTTGCAGGCTTTCTTGTGCATCATCTTTAGAAGAGGCTTCCTTCTAGGACGACAGCCATGCAGACCAATTTGATGCAGTGTGTGGCGTATGGTCTGAGCACTGACAGGCTGACCCCCCACCCCTTTAACCTCTGCAGCAATGCTGACAGTACTCATACGTCTATTTCCCAAAGACAACCAATGGATATGATGCTAAGCACGTGCACTCAACTTCTTTGGTCGACCATGGCGAGGCCTGTTCTGAGTGGAACCTGTCCTGTGGTCTTGGCCACCGTGCTGCAGCTCAGTTTCAGGGTCTTGGCAATCTAATTATAGCCTAGGCCATCTGTATGTAGAGCAAACAATTATTTTTTTCAGATCCTCAGAGATTTCTTTGCCATGAGGTGCCATGTTGAACTTCCAGTGACCAGTATGAGAGATTGAGAGCGAGAACACCCAATTTAACACACCTGCTCCCCATTCACACCTGGGACCTTGTAACACTAATGAGTCACATGACACTGGGGAGGGAAAATGGCTAATTGGGCCCAATTTGGACATTTTCATTTAGGGGTGTACTCAGTTTTGTTGCCAGCGGTTTAGACCTAATGGCTGTGTGTTGAGTTTTTTGGAGGGGACAGCAAATTTACACTGTTATACAAGCTGTACACTCACTACTTTGTATTGTAGCAAAGTGTCATTTCTTCAGTGTTATCACATGAAAAGATATAATAAAATATTTACAAAAATGTGAGGGGTGTACTCAATTTTGTGATATACTTTAGATCCCACATGTGAATAACGTCCACAACCGCCTGCAGACACACAACACACTCACCAGACTTAATTGACCCCTATTACAGAAAGTCAAATTACGCATATGGGAAAATCCATGATGCCATACATGAGGTCACAGGAATGAATCCAAACCGCTGCTGTCATCCATTATATATCTATCTAGCGTATTCAAAACTCCAGTTTTGCCATATAGAGAGGGAGAGGAAAAAACACCCTCATGGTGCAGTAATTCAAATCATTTATTTAAAAATAAGGTTGTATTGCACTTACATCAAAGAAGACAAGGATCAGCATATATTGCATAGGAATCTACGTTCTACGTTCTAGCTGACCGGAAATATTGTATCTCGCACACCACCCAACGCCGTTTTGTCAGCCTACATCTGACGTCTTCGGGGATTATGTGCTTGCATAAGTCTGACCGCTTTTATATAGTTCATAACCAGCCTGGGCCAATCCGATTGAATCCACAGCCATCCTTTATATATTATGTAGCCATAATCATGCATATTAGTTCTGAGATACTCTACTATCATAAAATATTTATAATTTTTATATTGCCAGGGCTTTTTTTCCTCAGAGAATAGGTTCAGGAACACCCCTTTTAGGGGCCCCTTGTCTCTGCCCCTACCCACCTCCCAGTATTGCCCCTTTTAGAGAAGACAAAACCAAGTAACATTTGTGGTGCCAAGTAATTTGTATGGAATTTGTCAATGATAACAGGAAAAGCAGTAAAATAAATCCCCTGCAGCTAGGAACAATAGACTCCCCCAAGCAACAATGGACCACTTCCAACAATATACCCCCCAGCAACAATAGACCCCCGGCAGCAACAACAGATCTCCCCGCATCAAAAGATCCTCCAGCAGAGAGCAAGAATAAACCCCTCCCTCAACAGTAGATCCCTCCTAGCAATATAAGACCCACTCCCAGCAACAACGGATCCCCCACCAGCAACAATAGACCTCCCCAGCAACAATAGACCCCCCTACAAAAATAGATCACCTCCAGCGACAATAGATCCCCCAGCAGCCAGTATCAATAAACCTTGCAGCGCACATTGCCATTACATACATTTAGTGCTTGAGGTTCCGGAACTGCGTTCCCCCGCATTTCCGCTGAAAAAAAGCTCTGTCTATTGCCATCTAACACTTAAAAAATATGAAATCAAGTTTAACCACTTAAGGACCGAGCCTCTTTTTCAGATGTGTTGTTTACAAGTTAAAAACAAGCTTTTTTGCGAGAAAATTACGTAGAACCCCCAAACATTATACTTTTTTTTCCTAACGCCCTAGAGAATAAAATGGCGGTCATTGCAATACTTTTTGTCACACCGCATTTGCGCAGCGGTCTTACAAGCGCACTTTTTTGGGAAAAAATACACTTTTTTAAATTAAAAAATAAGACAACAGTAAAGTTAGCCCAATTTTTTTTTATATTGTGAAAGATAATGTTACACCAAGTAAATTGGTACCCAACATGTCACGCTTTAAAATTGCGCCCGCTCGTGGAATGGCGACAAACTTTTACCCTTAAAAATCTCCATAGGCGACGTTTAAAAAATTATACAGGTTGCATGTTTTGAGTTACAGAGGAAGTCTAGGGCTAGAATTATTGCTCTCACTCTAACAATCATGGCGATACCTCACATGTGTGGTTTGAACACCGTTTTCATATGCGGGCGCTGCTCACGTATGCGTTCGCTTCTGCACGCGAGCTCGTCGGGACAGGCCGCTTTGAAAAAAATATATGTTTTTCTTATTTATTTTACTTTATTTTATTTATTTTTACACTGTTTTTAAAAAAATAAAAAAATATTCCTATTACAAGGAATGTAAACATCCCTTTTAATTAAAAAAAGCATGACAGGTCCTCTTAAATATGAGATCTGGGGTCAAAAAGACATCAGATCTCATATTTACACTTAAATGCAATAAAAAAAAAAAAAAAAAAATTGTCATTTGAGAAAAAAAAAAAATGTCCCTTTTAAGAGCTATGGGCGGAAGTGACGTTTTGACGTTGCTTCCGCCCTGGTATGGTATGGAGATGGGTGGGGGCCATCTTCCCCTCACTCGTATCTATACCAAGCAGGAGACAGGACCCGATCGCCTCCGCCACTACTGACGGCTCTGGTAAGCAGTGGAGGACGTGGGAGAGCGGCGGGGCGCCGCAGAGACCACCGCAGAGACCACCATTATCGGAAACCGGACCGCCGCCTGAAGACAAGGATATCTGGGTTATGGCAGCTAGCTGCTGCCATAACAGAGATATCCCGCTTCAAAGTGCCGACGTATATAGTCGTGCGGCGGTCCGGAAGTGGTTAAAAAACAAATATCTTTAATCATAACGTTAATAAGTACTGGCCTCTAGTGGCCGTTTTATATATTACCACTAAAGGATTAAAATAGGGGAGACCTCAAGTGGTCATTGAAGATACTACATTCTACTATAATAATTCACAGTCAATAGAATAAACCCAGACTTTACAAGTAAAGATCATAACGTTAATAGGTACTGGCCTCTGGTGGCTGTTTAGTATATTACCACTAAAGAATAAGGGTAGGGGAGACCTCAAAGCGGAGGTTCCGCGGCAGATCGTTTTTTTTTTTTGGGATGATTTCATGTGGTTTAACTATTGAAATGTACACTCACTTTTTAGGTCTCCTCCTTTATCCTGTGTCAGTTTTCGTAAGAAAAACGGAGTTATAAAATCCTTTACTGCTTATTTCCATTTTGCTTGTGGGCATTGTGAAGCCCACAAGCAAGTATTTCCTGGAAGCGGTGAATGCCATCCCAGCATTCACCGCTATAGCGCCGTAAACAAACTGGTTGCCATCACAACGGGTGGCGTCAATGATAGTTCACGCCCCGTTGTGATGGTTTGCAAAAAAAAAACTGACACGGCTCAGTATGGGGATAGAGCTGCAGCTGCATAGGTAGTGTTTTTACGCTAGTATCGTAGGTAGATAATAGCAAGATTTACCTGCATGCCCTTTTTTAAAATGGAGAATGTGGCGACACGCTCGTCACGTGACCGGCGTCACGCGTCAGTATGTGAAATCTCTCGAGATTTCGCTGCTCGGCGATACACAAGAACTCCCAACTATCATTGCGGCTCAGGGAAAAGGCTTAGACACGCCTACTCCCGCGGGAGATGAATCCCGGAAGTCTCCATTCAAATCTAAATACTACGGTATGTATATATTTATAAAAACAGTGACCTGCCTTTTAATGATGTACATAGTGCATTAATTGATTAGAAAGATAGTTTATATTTTCGGTGAACCTCCGCTTCAAGTGATCATTGAAGATATTACATAATAATTCAGAGTCAATAGAACAAACCCAGACTTTACAAAGTGAAGATCATAATGGTAATAGATACTGGCCTCTAGTGGTCATTTGATAAATTACCACTAAAGGATTAGGTTAAGGGAGACCTCAAGTGGTCAATAAAGATAATACTTTCTTCTACACAAATTCAGAGTCAATAGAACAAACCCAGACTTTACAAAGTAAAACTATTAAAAATCTGAAATAAAACAATTTAAATCTATATCTATATTTGAACCAGCAGGACTTAAGGTGTTAAGATCAAATATCCTTTGTTAATAAACCTTTCAATAAGGGCATCTGATTGTTACAATTGTGCCTAATGGGTATTAATTGCCCTTTGGGGATAACCCCTTAACCACTTCTGGTGGTGACAGCTGGCTGTTGGGATGTAACTGTTTTTATCGGTTTCCTTAAGGAGTGTACATGGCCATTCTGTTCGAAAAGAGCCAAATCCAAAAAATTGATAGACAGCTTATCCCAATTACCAGTGAACTAACCCATACTCATTGTTACTTATGTATTCCAAATTGTTTTCAATGTGTCCTCACTTCCTCTTCATAGGATCACAATATCATCTATGAACCCCTTGAAAAGAACTAGCTCTGGTATATTTTTTCTGAAAATTGCTTTATCTTCCCATTGGCTTAACAAGAGGTTGGCAGCACTGGGTGCATACTTGGCACCCATAGCAACCCCTTTGATCTGATTATAGTAATCACCATCAAGCCAAAAATAGTTGTTCATCATAGCTAATTCCAAACTATTGAGTATAATTTTTTTTTTGATCTGTTCCTTTCTGAGGTCTGATTTATTTACTAATGCTTTATGGGTTGTTTTCAATACATTATGTTGTCTTAAGCTGGTATAGAGTGACTCTACGTAAATAGTAACTCACAGTGTGTCGCTCAGGTTCATTAAATGTTTGCCATCTCTTAGAGCGCTTTCACACTGAGCCGCCCATAGCGTCGGCGCTAAAACACCGCTATTTTTACCGCCGACGCTATGGGCAGATTTGCGGCGCAATTCGGCCATTATCGGGGCGGTTTTACCCCCCGCTAGTGGCCGAGAAAGGGTTAAAACCGCCCGCAATGCGCTGCTGAAGCAGCGCATTGCGGGCGGTATAGCCGCGCTGTCCCTTTGATTTCAATGGGCAGCAGTGGTGGAGGAGCACTAAACACACCGCTCCTTCTCCGCTGCAAAGATGCGTCTAGCAGGACTTTTTTTACCGTCCTGCTAGCGCAACACTCCAGTGTGAAAGCCCTCGGGCTTTCACACTGGAGTGAATGGTGCAACTTTTTAAGGGCGGATTGCAGGCGCTATTTTTAACACTATAGCGCCTACAATACGCTCTAGTGTGAAAGAGGCCGTAGGTATGATGGATATTCCTCATGTAAAAAAACAGTTGACATAGTCTCCGATTCGCGAGAACACTGAGTTTATGCCTCTAATAATAGGTCTACCAGGAGGTCTTTCCTTATTTTCGTGTATTTTGGGTAGTTGATATATCACTGGTACACGGGGTGCGTATGGTGTGAGATATATAGCCTCCTTTTTTGTTAGAATTTATTTTTTCTGGGCTATTTTGCCCAAAACGCTTCGATTTTGCCATCAGTTTATTTGTAGGATTCCTTTTTATTTTTTGTATGTATTAGTGTCCCCCACTATTTTATTTAACTCAGATTTATAATCCTCCTTCTTTAACACAACATTACCTCCCCCTTTATCAGCTGCCCTAATCACTACATTTTTACTTTTTTTTAGAGCTTCAATGCCCGATTGGATATTACCTTTTTTGTGTCTGTGTTTGGTTTTAAGTGATCGAATATCTTTTTCTACCATAGACTTAAAAACCTCTAGAAAATGATTAGATTATTTCTTAGGGTTAAAAATGTATTTATTCCTTAACCACTTCAGCCCCGAACCATTTGGCTGCCAAATGACCCGGCCACTTTTTGCGATTCGGCACTGCGTCGCTTTAACTGACAATTGCGCGGTCGTGCGACATGGCTCCCAGACAAAATTGCCATCCTTTTTTTTCCCACAAATAGAGCTTTCTTGGTGGTATTTGGTCTTTCTTTCTTGGTGGTATTTGATCACCTCTGCGGTTTCAATTTTTTGCGCTATAAACAAAAATAGAGCGACAATGTTGAAAAAAAAGCAATATTTTTTACTTTTTGCTATAATAAATATCCCCCAAAAATATATTAAAAAATCTAATTTTTTCCTCAGTTTAGGCCGATAAGTATTCTTCTACATATTTTTGGTAAAAAATAAATAAATCGCAATAAGCGTATATTGATTGGTTTTTGCAAAAGTTATAGCGTCTACAAAATAGGGGATAGTTTTATGGCATTTTTATTAATCATTTTTTTTTATTTTACTAGTAATAGTGGCGATCAGCGATTTTTATCGTGACTGCGACATTATGGTGGACACATCGGACACTTTTGGCGCTATTTTGGGACCATTCACATTTATACAGCGATCAGTGCTATAAAAATGCACTGATTACTGTGTAAATGTGACTGGCAGTGAAGGGGGTTAACCACTAGGGGGCTAGGAAGGGGTTAAGTGTGTCCTAGGGATGTGTTCTAACTGTGTGGGGGCGGGGCTTACTGTGAGACGACATTGGTCGCTGCTCCCGATGAGAGGTAGCAGACGATCAGTGTCCTGTCACTAGGCAGAACAGGAAGATGCCCCCGTTCTTCCGTTCCGTGACCCGATCGCGGGACACTGGTGGACATCGAGTCTGCGGGTCCCGCAGGCACGGTCACAGAGACCGCAGCGCACCCGCTAGGCGGCAGACTGCAGACTGCCATTCTGTCGACGTATAAGTGCCTGAGGCAGTCGGCAAGTGGTTAAACCACTATTTTTAAAAACTGAAGTAAAATCTTTTCTACTGGTCGGTATTTCTGCAATAAACATTATACGTTCAATTTCCTAACAAACTTCTCTGTATCTACAGTTGTGCTCATAAGTTTACATACCCTGGCAGAATTTATGATTTCATGGCCATTTTTCAGAGAATATGAATGATAACACAAAAACGTTTGTTTCACTCATGATTAATGTTTGGCTGAAGCCATTTATTATCAATCAGCTGTGTTTACTCTTTTTAACCACTACGCGCCTGCGCTATAGACAAAAGACGTCTACAGCGCGGCGCTCAATTGCCGGGAGGGCATCCCTGGACGTCCTCCTGTTTACTTCCTCCCTGCGCGCCACAGCAGGCGCGCATCGGGGAAAATTTGTGCCCGCCGCGTCACGCGGGTGCCGATGCGCGTGCCTGGTGGCCGCTATGTCCGCCAGGTATCCGCAATTGGCATTTACAGAGCCAGAGATGTGGATCTCTGTGTGTAAACACAGAGATTCATGTCCTGTCAGGGAGAGGAGACCTATGGTGTGTCCCTTGTACATAGGGACCCAGATCGGTCTCCTCCCCCAGTCAGTCCCCTCCCCCCACAGTAAGAATCACTCCTAGGGAACACATTTAACCCCTTTATCACCCCCTAGTGTTAACCCCTTCCCTGCCAGTCACATTTATACAGTAATCAGTGCATATTTATAGCACTGTTCGCTGTATAAATTTGAATGGTCCCAAAATAGTGTCAAAAGTGTCCGATCTGTCCGTCGCAAGATCGCAGTCCTGACAAAAATCGCAGATAACCACCATTACTAGTAAAAAAAAAAGCCATAAATCTAGCCCCTATTTTGTAGACACTATAACTTTTGCGCAAACCAATCACTATACGCTTATTGCGTTTTTTTTTACCAAAAATGTGTAGAAGAATAGATATCGGCCTAAACTGAGAATTTTTTTTTTTTTTTAAAACAAATTAGGATATTTATTATAGCAAAAAGTAAAAAATAGTGTTTTTTTCAAAATTGTCGCTCTTTTTTTGTTTATAGTGCAAAAAATAAAAACCGCAGAGATGATCAAATACCACCAAAAGAAAGCTCTATTTGTGGGAGCCACGTTGCTCGACCGCGCTGAAAGCTGAAAATTGGCCTGGGCAGGAAGGGGGTGAAAATGCCCGATATTGAAGTGGTTAAATCATAAATCACAACAGGAACTACCCAAATGACCCTGATCAAAAGTTTACGTACCCCAGTTCTTAAAGTGGTTGTAAACCCTTAAAAAAAAAAAAAAACCCTGCAAGACAAAGGCGGAGATCTCTGCCGGAGCTTACTTCTGGGTATCGCGGCTCTGGCGCTGTGATTGGCCGGAGCCGCGATGACATCACTACCGCGCATGCGCGTGGGAGCCGCCGGTAACGGCACATCTAACTGAAGCAGCGGCATGACGTGCCATTGCTTCAGTGCGCATGTGCCGATCACTTCGGCACATGCAGACACAGAGGGATATCTCCTAAACCGTGCAGGTTTAAGAGATATCCAGGGTAGCTACAGGTAAGCCTTAATATAGGCTTACCTGTAGCATAAAGTTATAAAAATGGGTTTAAAACCACTTTAATACCATGTATTGCCCCCTTTAACATCAATGCCAGCTTGAAGTCTTTTGTGGTATTTGTGGATGAGGCTCTTTATCTTCTCAGATGGTAAAGCTGCCCATTCCTCTTGGCAAAAAGCCTCCAGTTCCTGTAAATTCTCGGGCTGTCTTGCATGAACTGCATGTTTGAGATCTCCCCAGTGGCTCAATGATATTGAGGTCAGGAGACTAAGATGGCCACTCCAGAACCATCACTTTATTCTGCTGTAGCCAATGACAGGTCGACTTGGCCTTGTGTTTTGGATCATTGTCATGTTGGAATGTCCAAGTACATCCCATGCGTAGCTTCCTGGCTGATGAATGCAAATGTTTCTCCAGTATTTTTTGATAACATACTGCATTCATCTTGCCATCAATTTCCTGGGCATTTGTAGGTCACACCTTCCCTAAAACCTCAGCGATCCACCTCCGTGTTTCACAGTAGGAATGGTGTACCTTTCATCATAGGCCTTGTTGACTCCTCTCCAAATGTAGCATTTATGGTTGTGGCCAAAAAGCTCAATTTTGGGCTCATCACTCCAAATGACTTTGTGCCAGAAGATTTGAGGCGTGTCTCTGTGCTGTTTGGTGTATTGTAAGCAGGACACTTTGTGGCATTTGCGTAGTAATGGCTTTCTTCTGGCGACTCGACCATGCAGCCCATCTTTCTTCAAGTGCCTCCTTATTGTGCATCTTGAAACAGCCACACCACATGTTTTCAGAGAGTCCTGTATTTTACCTGAAGTTATTTGTGGGTTTTTCTTTGCATCCCAATTTTCCGGGAAGTTGTGGCTGAAATTTTAGTGGGTTTTCCTGACCGTGGTTTGGTTTCAACAGAACCCCTCATTTTCCACTTCTTGATTAGAGTTTGAACACTGCTGATTGGCAATCTCAATTCCTTGGATATCTTTTTGTATCCCTTTCCTGTTTTATACAGATCAACTACCTTTTCCTGCAGATCCTTTGACAATTCTTTTGCTTTCCCCATGACTCAGAATCCAGAAACGTCAGTGCAGCACTAGATGAAAGATGGGTCTGTCAGGAGTCCAGAAACTCATTGACCTTTTATACACACACACACTAATTACAAGCAAACAGATCACAGGTGAGGATGGATACCTTTAATAGCCATTCAAACCCATTTGTGTCAACTTGTGTGCATGTTATCAGGCCAAAATCCCCAGGGTATGTAAACTTTTGATCAGGATCATTTGGGTAGTTTCTGTTGTGATTATGATTTAAAAATAGTAAACACAGTTGATTGATAATAAATGGCTTCAGCCAAACACTAACCATGAGTGAAAGAAAAGTTTTTGTGTTCTCATTCATATTCTCTGAAAAATGGCCAAGAAATCATAAATTCTGCCAGGGTATTTAAACTTATGAGCACAACTGTATATATGCATTAAATTTGTTTAATTCTTTGTCTGGTGCAAACTTTAGGCCTAATTCCAAAACCCTTAGCTCATTTTAGTAAATTCTGCATCACTTAAAAAATACCCTGCTCTTTTCCTTTTTACTCTTTATCCCCCCTCTGCATCCTCTGAGTTCCTTGGGGGTCCTCTGGGCTAACTTTACTGGTTATTTTTTTTATTTTAATTTTTTTAATACATTAACCCCTTAAGCCCCGGACCATTTTGTCTGGTTAAAGACCAGGCCCCTTTTTTGCGATTTGGCACTGCGCCGCTTTAACTGACGATTGTGCGGTCGTGCGACGTGACTCCCAAACAAAATTTACGTCCTTTTTTCCCACAAATAGAGCTTTCTTTTGGTGGTATTTGATTACCTCTGCGACAATTTTGAAAATAAATCCTTATTTTTTACTTTTTTCTATAATAAATATCCCCCAAAAATATATAAAAAAACAATTTTTTCCTCAGTTTAGGCCGATGCGTATTCTTCTACATATTTTTGGTAAAAAAAAAACAAAATCGCAATCAGCGTTTATTGATTGGTTTGCGCAAAAGTTATAGCGTTTACAAAATAAGGGATAGTTATTATGGCATTTTTATAAAAAATATTTTGATTACTGTAAAAATGACACTGGCAGTGAATGGGTTAACCACTAGGTGGCGCTGTAGGGGTTAAGTGTTGCCTGCATTGTGTTTCTAACTGTAGGGGGGATGGGCTCTGTGTCATATGACACCGATCTCCGCTCCGAGTACACGGAGCCGAGATCCGTGTCATTGTCACTAGGCAGAGCAGGGAGATGCTTGTTTACACAAGCATCTCCCTGCTCTATACCTCCGTGAGACGATCGCGGGTATCCCTGCGGTGATCGAGTCCGCAGGACCTGCGGTCCGACTCACGGGGAAGGCAGCAGGGTCGCGAGCGCACCTGTGACCCCCACGTCAGGCAGTTAAAGGGGACGTACAGGTACGTGGATGTGCCTGTACGTGCCATTCTGTCGACGTATAAGTACAGGAGCCGGTCAGCAAGTGATTAAAGTAATTTTTTCCCAAAAAATTGCATTTGAAAGACCGCTGCGCAAATACAGTGTGACATAAAATATTGGAACAACCACCATTTTATTCTCTAGGGTCTCTACAAAATTATATGTAGCGGGGGTTCCAAATTTAGGGACTTCTATACCAAATTTAGGGGTGATTTGAGTGGTAGTTGACTCAAATCTTTTTTCTTGCTGGACTCTGTCTTGTTGCTATTTCACCTGGTGTGCAGTTCCCCTAAGAAGTATGGGTGGCGGTGTCATTTATACTCGGGGTTGAACTACAGGTGATGGGGCAGCGATTTGGTGTCTCCTCTCGGCAGCCGTACAGTGGGTGTGGTGGACCTGCTGTGCATGCCAGGAGGGGGTACAAAAGGGGCAGACGCCATAGAGCGTGGGGTCGTCATTCATGTGGAGTCCAGTGTCGAGTGCGTGGCCCTCCAGGCCATGGGGCCATGTGCGCCTCAGTCCCAGGCACCTTTAGTCCTGGGACTGCAACTTCAGCCCTGGGCCCAGCACCTTTAGCTGGAGCCCACTACGGGAGGAAGAATCCCAGGGTGCCGCCTTGCGAGGGGACCCGTTTCTGGAAGAGGAGGCTGGGGGAGAACCGTTCTGAAGGACTGGTGAGGAAATCACAGTGAAGGAAGGGGCCCAGTAACTCTCCAGAGGGAGGTCATCCATCCGGAAACCAGGGGCCTAACATCTGAACCATCAGGAGGTTTGGGGTACCATAGATCCTGTGGCAGAGGATCTCCTAAATGCATCCATTAGGGAACTAAAATGACTGTTCGAGCTACACACCGGCTGCTAGTGCCATTGGGTGACTATCCGGGTGAGCTGTACCCACTTGGGATCAAGTGGCGACGAAGCCAGGAGTGCCTGAATTCCATCTGTCTTTCCAACACCTTTCTCCTTTCATGCATAAGAAAATAAAGCTCTTCGTTGGAGTGATATGCTGGTGTGGACCTTGGAGTTACTTGGGGCATAGAGACTTTTGTCCTTACACACTAGGGACAGAAACCAACACTGAGGAGCTCGCTGCAAAGACCCGTAAGAAAACGAAGTGTGCCTAACCTCTGCAACCCAGGGGGTACGGGCATGGAAGAGACCACACGCTCCTTCCTCACCACAGTGAACGAACCCAGAGAGTGAGAAGTAGGGAAGCGGGTGGCCGCTTATATATATATATATATACACACATACATACATACATACACACACTGTATATATATATATATATATATATATATATATATATATATATATACTGTATATATATGTAGCGATACCTTCAACTAAGAAGGCCGCAGATTTAGTTTGGGCCCTGAAAACAGCTCCGCCAACCCCCCGGCAATGTACTCGACCCCCTACTGGCACAGTTAGGTATGGCAGCAATAAAATTCTTATACTGTATGAGTAAACTCAGACACCAAGGCAATAATGAAAGGGGTATCAAATTTACTTTAAGCTTATGGTGAAGAAATATTAACAACGGGAACAGTTTACAGGTAATAGGTTGCAGAGCCCTGCAGCAATAAACATACTATACATTAAATGAACAGTAAAGGTACGCTGCGTGGGAGACCGTTAACGAGGCGCCCTGTGGCGCAGTACCTAAATGAACTAACTAGCTGGCCAGGCCTGGCTCAGATATCTAAAACTCAGTCTATAGGGGATGATGGTTTCTTCACCGGCAATTCTTTAAAGGTGGTGCACATCAACAGAATACCATTTGTAATCCAGTAGGAAGATTGTGATGAAATAAACACTTTACTGAATGAACTCTGAGTTCAGCTCTGATATGGATCTCCAGTGAGAGTATCAGATACAAACTTGTGGGCCACGGCAGTCTATAGGCACATTAGCAACAACAGTATATGGTTTGAGCATACGCTTGCTCACCCCTCCGGACGCGATCCCAGTCCGGGAACTTCCACCGACTGTGTCCTCACACACACTGTGTCTCCAGCGATCGGGTCCCCGATCCAACCAAGGCTGTAGATAGGCGAAGTCAGATGCCACCCAGGCTCGCAGTGGGGTGGAAGGCTCTTTGGTGCTGCACAAGGCCTCAGGCCTTGCACTCCGGCACATCCGCACAGGAGGATCAGTCACTGAAGTCTCGTGTCCCAAAGAGGCCGAGCCCAGCCTCACCTCCTCCTTTTATAACCCCTCCCATGAGTCTCTGGGGTGGAAACATGCCGAAAGGGATTCTGGGCAAGGTAGTCCCGAGAGTCTTAAAGGGGACCCCGCTACACACTCCCCCCACTTAAATTCTTTGGTCCCCAAAGAAACCTTAGCATACGCTGCGTACAACCCCAGACAACATTGCATAAGAGGTTGGCATAGGGAATTCCCACCAAAACCGAGGGGTTGGATTCCCCTTACCACAGGTCATACTATCCTGAGTGACCTGCCTAACTGTGCCAGAGAGTGAGTGGGGGTTGCCCTCTACCAAATGTACAGTGGAGGGGTCCGGATTCTCTACACTCCTCCTAGCAGTGATCACAGAATCTTCTGAGCTCTTCCCCATTTGTGGGTAGGTCAACTTTCTGGGAGGCCTTATGACTCTACGGGCCCGTTGTTCCCTTGGGGTTTCTGGCTCTGGCGCCACATGCTCTTCTTCTGTAACAGGCTCAGGCAACACGGCAGGCTCTGTAACATCTGCTTCAGAAGCCGAGGGATACATAGAGTCTCTAGGGTCCTGTTAAGGGTAAACATCACGGGCATCTTCCCAGTAATCAAATGAAGGACTATATGGGATGAATTCAACGGCTTCTGCATTCAGTTGTGTATCTGTAGTGTCCCCAGTAGTTGGAAGATCTATAGCAGAAGTCCCTTGAGTTGAGGAAGGCCACAGCCAGTCAAGCTCTCCTTCATCTCCACTGAGTTAAGAATCTTCTATATCTTCAGTCCGAGAAGTCTGGGACCGAGTGTTTGGCCTGGGGGTATCCAGAATAGAAACTGGTTCAGGGGAGTCTCTCACTGGAGGTATCCTGACTGCTTCAGCAAGTGGGAGCAGGTGGTTTCGATGCCACGTCTTCAGTGGGCCTACCTTTCCTTCTGGCTTCAACTTGTAGACAGGTAGGCCCGGCAACTTCCTACAGATGACATAGGGTTCAGATCTCCATCTGTCTGCAAGTTTGTGTTTTCCAGGGACCCCCAGATTGCGTAGCAGTACTCGGTCCCCGGGCTGTAGGTCTTGTACCCGGACCTTCAAGTTGAAGTTTCTTTTGTTTCGAGGTCCCCTTTGATCTGAGGCCGCTTGAGCTTGTTCATAGGCTACTTTCAGGCTGTGTCTGAGCCTGTCCACATATCCTTTGTGGGATGTGGCTGAGGAATGGTCTAAAGAGGTGCCAAAGTCCAAGTCTACAGGTAGTCTCGCTTCTCTCCCAAATATAAGTCGATATGGGGAGTAGCCTGTAGCATCACTGGTGGTGCAGTTGTAAGCATGTACTATAGCTGCTATGTGTTTGCGCCAATGTTGTTTCTTCTCACTTTCCAGAGTCCCCAACATGTTGAGCAATGTTCGGTTAAACCTCTCTGGCTGAGCATCTCCCTGTGGGTGATAAGGTGTAGTTCGAGTCTTTTTGATTTCCAACGAATCCAGGAGTTTCCGGATCAGTCGACTCTCAAAGTCCCTTCCTTGATCTGAATGAAGTCGCTGGGGCAGCTCATAATGGACAAAATACTTCTCCATAAGTACCTTGGCTACTGTGGAAGCCTTCTGGTCTTTGGTTGGGAAAGCTTGGGCATACCGGGTGAAATGATCAGTTATCACCAGAACATTTCCTAGTCCACTCAGATCGGGTTCAAGGCAGAGGAAATCAATGCATACCAGATCCATTGGGCCTTGACTCTGCAGATGGCCCATTGGGGCAGCTTGATGGGGTAAAGTCTTCCTCTGGATGCAGCGTGCACACGAATGGCAGTACTCTTCTACACTGTACTTCTGCCCTCATGCAGGGCCAATAGAACCGACTTCTGACAAGCTGGAAGGTCCTTTCCGCCCCTAAGTGGCCATGATTGTCATGTAGGGCAATCAGAACAGTCTCTCTGTGTTTTTCTGGAAGAAACAATTGCCATTTATCTTATCTTCCAGGTCATCAGAGGGGCCCCTTCGGTAGACCACTCCCTGATGCACCTGTAACCTGTCCCACTCTTTCCTCAACAGGCGAGCTTCCTTTGAGGAGTGACTCAGAAGTCTGTTTGGATCCTGATTCTCCAGGGCTTCCAGAACTAATTTCCCCATGGGGTCTTCTAATTGGTCACATCTTAGTTCCTTCTTGGACAGTTTTGGCAGATGGTCTTCCTCCAGTTGAGTTACCCCACAGTATTGTTTGGGGACTCCTACCATGGTAACTCCTATTTCTTCCGCCCTTGAGCCCCCTCTGGCTTGCAATTCAGCCCCTTGACAAAGGGCCCGCACCCCGTCAGGTGCCACTTGAGTCCAGTCTTCCATGTCATGGGTGGGACCATGAGATCTTCTGGACAAAGCGTCTGCATCTCGATTTCCTATCCCTGGCCTGTACTTCAGGCTGAAATTGAATCCAGACAATGCGGCCAGCCACCTGTGTCCAGTGGCGTCCAGCTTTGCTGTAGTGAATAGGTAGGTCAGGGGGTTATTGTCGGTCTTCACAGTGAACTCCGCCCCATACAGGTAGTCTTTGAGCTTGTCTACTACCGCCCACTTGAGGGCCAGGAACTCCAGTTTGTGAGTGGGGTCGTTTTTCTCAGAGGGGGTCAGGCTCCTGCTTACGTAGGCAACAGGCCGTTGTTGCCCTTCGTGTTCATGATAAAGTACTCCTCCCAAACCGTCATGACTAGCATCTACGTGTAGCTCATAGGGTTTGGTTGGGTCTGCGTAGGCCAAGACTGGAGCAGTGGTCAGGCTCTTCTTCAATGCCTGGAAGGCCTCCTCACACTTCTGATTCCACTGATCTCTGATGGACTCTCCCGGCTTCCTGGGCCCCGAGTCATCCTCCTCTCCCTCAGTCTTGAGCAGTTCATTCAATGGTCTAGCAATTCGGGCGAATCCCTCCACAAACCTCCTGTAATAGGAGCAGAACCCTAAGAAGGATCTGAGTTCAGTTACTGTGGTGGGTCGTGGCCAGGAGGTAACTGCCTCCAATTTCTCAGGGTCTGTGGCCACCCCTTCTTCAGACACTATGTGTCCCAGGTAGTTCACAGAAGACTGGTAGAACCGACACTTCTCAGGCGAAAGTTTGAGTCCCTCCTCACTGAGTCTCCTCAATACTTTTTCCAGCCTCTCCTCGTGTTCCTCCAGGGTTCTTCCAAAGAAAATGACATCGTCCAGGTATACAAGGACTTCAATAAGGTTCATGTCTCCTACAGCCTTCTCCATGAGACGTTGGAAAGTAGCTGGGGCTCCAGACAGACCTTGGGGCATCCGGTCGAATTCAAAGAACCCCACTGGGGTTATGAAAGCTGTCTTCTCCTTGTCTTCTGGGTGCATAGGGATCTGATAGTACCCACTCTTGAGATCCATAACACTGAACCACTTGGCTCCAGACAAGCTCTGTAGGGCATCCTCTATCCTCGGAGTGGTGTACTGGTCAGGTATGGTTCTCCTGTTAAGAGTCCTATAGTCGATACAGAGCCTCAACGATCCATTCTTCTTCCTGACCTCCACTATCGGGGAGGCATAGGGGCTTCTAGACTCCCGTATCACACCAGTCCTTTTGAGTTCTGCAAGTTGTTCCCTTAGATCCTCCAGATCCGCTAGTGGGACCCGCCTGACTCTCTCTCTGAAGGGCTTATCTTCTTGGAGGCGGATCCGATGGGTGGCACTCCTTGCACACCCCACATCGAACTCATCTTTGGAGAAGATCTTCTCCCATCTGGTCAACTGGGCCTTGGCTCTCTCCTTCCAAGCCCTGGGCAGATTCGGGTTTTCCATGGATAGCTTCTCCCAAGCATCTCCTCCTTCACCCGTCCCCTTTACTTCTGACAAGTTGACAGGGGCAGCAGGGCTCACCTGGCCCAGCAACATCCTGGCTGGGATTTCCATGGGGCCATCTGTATTGTTCCTAACACTCACTGGAACTCTACAATGGGCCTTCTTCAGGGCCTTCAGCGGAATCACTTCTGGTATCACTTCCAGACCGGGGGACTCTTCCCTTGGGTCGGATTCCAACATGACAAAGGGTCCAGGCTGCTCCCAAGTAAGCTTCACAGTGGCTCTGAGACAGGTTACTTTGCCGGGCTGCAACACTACCCCTTCTCTTCCAAGTCTCCACACCTTCCCTATCCCCTCTCCAGGGGTCTTCTGCTCTAGGACCAGCCGTTGGTAGGCCGTCTTCAGCATGGGGTGGATCTTGGTGGCCGCTGGCCCCTTCTCTTTCACTAGAGGGGTCAGAAGTCTTCGGACCAGATCCGTGTTTGTCCCTATTATAAGGGAACTCTTGTTGGCTCCTGGCGGCCGAGGGCACACAACCGCCAGGGTGTCAAACACTCCGGCTTTTCCAGCCACAGATGGGTCAAAGATCATCTTGACGGGCAGATAGCCATCATAGGGGAAATTCTGGGTTCCAATCCCACATATTTCTAGTCCCTCTATCTTCTGGATGGGCAGGTGACTCAAGTGCTTATCGTAGAAATCTCGGTATAACAGAGTCACTTGTGCCCCAGTATCCAAGATGGCTCTGTTGTAGACTCCCTCCACTTGAATGGGCACTATAGGAGATGGGCCTACCAGCTTCTCCGGATATGGCCTGGCAGGGGTCGCCTTCTTCAGACCTTTTCCTTTTGGACTCTCTCTCGTCCAATTCCCTTTGGACTTTAATCTTTCTTGAGCCTGGTATGCATTGACTTCCCTCCTTTCAATGGGTGTACGGACCCGCTGAGGGATGCCATTATTCTTCTTAGGTGTGCACCCCCTCTGGGGAGTGCTGTGCCCCTTCTGAGGGGTCCTGCCCCCTTTTTCTGGGGTGTACCTCTACTGAGGAATGTTGTGTTTCCTCTGAGGTGTTTTATTTCCTCTTTTCTTCTGCTTCGCATTCAGCTTGGAGCTCACTGAAAGTGATGGGCACCCGGTTGACTCCTTCACCGGGGCCCTCTGGAGTTTCCCGCCGGCTTGCGGTTGTCTGGTTTCTTCTTCTTAGGACTGGAACATGTAGCTGCAATATGGCCAATTCCTCCACAGTTAAAGCAGACTATATCTCCCCATTCTTGTAAAGATGCGGGTGCTGAGGCAATTGGGAATAATTCCTTCCTTGGTACTTCTCTCTTGGGAGCCTCTGTCTCTTTCACCATCAGAGAGGTCAACATCTCTAACACCTTGGACATTTGAGCTTTTAGAGTGTCTACCTCTGAGTCTCTTTCAGGGGTCATCACTGGATTGACTAGCACCTGTGCGGGTACAACATTTGCCTTAATCATTTGCTGGTCCTGTTGTAGCGCCTCCTCATCTCTGATGATTTTTATCAAATCAGCATAAGTCAGTAACGTTCCTCCTCCCGAAGTCTTCAGGTGCAGCCAGACTGGATCCGAGCGTAATGCTCCCTTTAAAACTTGTTTCATTCTTGCCGCATCTGTATCTTGGGGCTTCATTCCCTTCTTTAACACAATCTTGCACAGCAACCTGTTCAGTCTTCTAACATACTCTGAAAGTTTCTCCTTCGGTTGTTGGAAAGTATGTTCAAATTGGTAGACCATCTCTGTCACCTTTTCCAATTGACCAAACTCTTCCTGCAGCATGGCTAGACAGTCTTGAGCCGTGCAATCTGCATTCCCAAACCGAAAACTTTTCACTGCTTCTGTGCCTTTAAGGCTTTCTATCACTTGTTGCCTCTTCTGCGCTTCAGGCACCTCCCATGCCTCTACTGCTTGTAATGCCTGCTCCACCCAGGTGTCAAAATCTTCTTCCCCTGCAGGGACAGGGAGCTTCCCCGAGAATGTCTTTAGTCTCCGGTAGCTAGTCTCTACATGCACCGTGCTTGTCTTCTGACACTTGGTTAGCAGATCCCCTATTGCATTTATCAGTTCTGGTGATATAGCAGTGACAGGTGCAGGCGCCACCGGAGGCATCGCCCTGTCTCCTCTTTCAGGTGGGGTACGGGCCGCAGCCTGCGGTGATCCCGTCGGTGATGGCTCCTTCTTAATTGCGTGCGCCAACCTATAGGATCTATTATCTGGCGTCTGTATACAGTTGCGCTTACAAGCCTCTGGCATCCCGTCCAAGTACTCCACTAGTGCATACTGGTATGAGATGTCTGGGTCTGACTTTATTCCCATCACCCACGGTGTGTGATCTGGGGTCACTGACTTCATTAACTCCTCTATCGTTTCAATTGACCATTCCTCCCCTGGTAGGTTGATGACCACTGACTGGCTTGGGTCTGTCTTAGCCACTTCGCACCACGCTCTTATTCCTTGCGGGTCCATGACGGCACCTCTGGCGTTTAATTGCTGTATCAGGATCCCGGACGAGAACCCCCATGTGTAGCGATACCTTCAACTAAGAAGGCCGCAGATTTAGTTTGGGCCCTGAAAACAGCTCCGCCAACCCCCCGGCAATGTACTCGACCCCCTACTGGCACAGTTAGGTATGGCAGCAATAAAATTCTTATACTGTATGAGTAAACTCAGACACCAAGGCAATAATGAAAGGGGTATCAAATTTACTTTAAGCTCATGGTGAAGAAATATTAACAACGGGAACAGTTTACAGGTAATAGGTTGCAGAGCCCTGCAGCAATAAACATACTATACATTAAATGAACAGTAAAGGTGTGCCGCGTGGGAGACCGTTAACGAGGCGCCCTGTGGTGCAGTACCTAAATGAACTAACTAGCTGGCCAGGCCTGGCTCAGATATCTAAAACTCAGTCTATAGGGGATGATGGTTTCTTCACCGGCAATTCTTTAAAGGTGGTGCACATCAACAGAATACCATTTGTAATCCAGTAGGAAGATTGTGATGAAATAAACACTTTACTGAATGAACTCTGAGTTCAGCTCTGATATGGATCTCCAGTGAGAGTATCAGATACAAACTTGTGGGCCACGGCAGTCTATAGGCACATTAGCAACAACAGTATATGGTTTGAGCATACGCTCGCTCACCCCTCCGGACGCGATCCCAGTCCGGGAACTTCCACCGACTGTGTCCTCACACACACAGTGTCTCCAGCGATCGGGTCCCCGATCCAACCAAGGCTGTAGATAGGCAAAGTCAGATGCCACCCAGGCTCGCAGTGGGGTGGAAGGCTCTTTGGTGCTGCGCAAGGCCTCAGGCTTCAGGCCTTGCACTCCGGCACATCCGCACAGGAGGATCAGTCACTGAAGTCTCGTGTCCCAAAGAGGCCGAGCCCAGCCTCGCCTCCTCCTTTTATAACCCCTCCCATGAGTCTCTGGGGTGGAAACATGCCGATAGGGATTCTGGGCAAGGTAGTCCCGAGAGTCTTACAGGGGACCCCGCTACATATATATATATATATATATATATATATATATATATATATATATATATATATATATATATGCTGTTTGGGGGTTCTAAGTAATTTTCTAGCAAAAAAAAATGATTTTAACTTGTGTAGCGACCTCACCCCTCTCACCCCTTCTCATTCTCGGCTTGTCTTTCTTTGTCTAGGGGTGTTAATGCTGGGGGGAGGGATGAGATACACCACGGCCCATGTCCTACATAGTGAAGAGGTGAAGGCCAGAAAGATCGGGCTTTGTGTAGGTGTCCTAGAGTCAAGTCCTGTCCTTCGTCCCTGAGTCCTTTGCTCCTAGTAACCAGAGTTCCACACAGTGAATAGGTCTAACACAGTTTTATTCTTCTCAGCGAATAAACATACAGCACGATTAAGTTGGATTCTTTTGCAACAACTTAGTAGTAATGAGAATAGGTCGAGGCACAATCCTTTCCCTTCTCTTGCCAACCACTGTGGTGTCACCAGTGGCGAATAGTCACTGCCACTGACTATGTGAAGTAGAACGTGAATTACCTTCGCTAGCACGGCCCCTGTCAGGGGAAGGATATCCGTCCAAGGGAGGTACCGGAGGCCTCTCTGTCACCAGCGATGCTGCGCCGGACTCTCCAGAGAAGTTCTGCTCACCAGATCTCACAAACTCAGACACGGGCACCCAAGGAGTTAGGGCCCCCTCGGATTCCTCCACCCTCGCGGAACTCAGTCGAAGGTACTGAGCCCCAGGCATCCGCCATAGTACCTCACCCCAGGCTAAAGGTGCCGGAGATGGACTCCATCTCTGCTCCGGCCAGGTCAAAGGCACCTGGGCCCGGAACACCAGCACCCAAGCCGAAGGTGTCTGGGTGCGGCCGCGTCCTCCGACTCTGCACTCTGAACCCCGTGGTAAGGGCGTCCGCCCCTTTTATCTCCTCTCCCTTTGCGTCACAGCGGGTTCCCCGCCCCGCTGCACCAGCTCCAGGGGAGGACAAAAAGGCACAGTCTTGCGGTGTGAGTTCACCTCCGGCCCCCGGCAACAACGCCACCTATAGGCCCAGGGGACCTCACACCACCAGAGTCCTCCAAGAACCATAAAAGGGCCTCAGATTCCCTAGCAATCAGTGCATCTGGGTTACACTACCACCCAGATGCTTCCCCTAAATTCAAATACCCGCTACACTTGAAAACAACAACTGCCAGAAAAAGGTTTAGTGTTTAAGTGGTTAAACGTCGTTCCTAATTTTCATACAGAAGTCTATTCCTTTGATGTAAAAGACAAATTGATACAATGTTTAGACTTAACATTCCACTGATAGAATGTTTTATAACTTGGCAGACTGCCCAGGCTTTGACTTTTGAGGGCTGAGAGCAAAGAAAAAATTCTCTGCATACCAAAGATCGGGAAACCCTTTGTCAAGATCTCAACGGGGAAAAAATTGGGATAACGATTGACGATTAATCGTGCAGCTCTAAGCTGATCCTGGTCTTCTTTGATGCAAGTGCAATTCAACCTTATTTTTAAATAAACGATTTGAATTACTGCACCATGAGAGCGTTTTTTTCTCTCCTTCTCTATACGTCAAAACTGTAGTTTTGAATACGCTAGATAGATAGATCTATCTTTCTATCGAATGGATGACAGCAGCGGTTTGGATTCATTCCGGTGACCTCATGTATGACATCATGGATTTTTCCATATGCATAATTTGACTCCCTGTAATAGGGGTTAATTCTGGTGAGTGCATTGTGTATGCGGGTGGAGAGGAACCTTTCCTATACTCACTGAGGACTTTATTCACGTGTGGGATTTATATATGGACTTCAAAATTTTCTATGTATTTTTTATAATTCAAATGAAGATTTATTTTTGTTTATTCACTATGGTGATTTTTGATATGTAATTTATGATAGGATATAAAAGCACGGTTCCTTTGTTTCTTTTCATTGACTGTATCATGACTTCTTATTTAGATTCACAATAGCAGTGCTAGGTTGTGGCATTTCAGGAGATTCCCACAGTCCAAGTGCCATGATCTGACTGGTTAATGACTGACCAGAGCCATTGCTGTTACATTATTAGTGCAATAGTTCCTGCTGAATAAAGTCATTAACAACTTCTTCATCATACTTTACAATATTTCCCTTCTTTCTCCTCACAGTGATAATTAAACATTTCCTGGGAATAAATGAGAAGTGCATTGACAGTTTGTGGGTTAAATCTTCCTGGAGATGAGGAGGCAGAGGATGTGTTGTGCTCTTGACTGTATTTCATGCTCGCCCTGTCCCAAACAAGAGCCCACATCTGCTGGAGAGCACAGCAGATGTCCTGCAAGCCACACGCGACACAGACACCTGACATGAGGCTGCATTGTTCATCCAGAAACTTATCACTGTAGAGTGTGGCTGGAATGCTAATGCCTTTCAAATATTTGCTAGAGTGCCTGCTGCACGGACAACCCCCACTAGTGTGGGTCAAATGGCCTGTAGAAAAAAAAGCATTTTTACTGAATTACATAGATACAGTTATAGCGGTACCCCCAGTTAAGAGGCCTGCTGGTATTGATTTCTTGGGCCCTGTAGTGCACCGCTGTCAACCCCTGGCAATCTACTCTAGTATCTCGTGGCACAGTTAGTCTAGGGGATGATGAAATCACAGTCTCTCTGTAATTCTCTTTGACAAACTACCACAATAAGGCACACAGTGATAAAGCAGCACAGTAATTGGCACAGAGAACCAATATACTTAACTATAAGGCTTTTATTGTAAATAAAGGTATAATAATGGCACAGCATACAATAACACATGCAGAGCCCTGCAATGATATAACACTTGGCGATACTGTAAGGTGTTCAAGACTGTTAAACAAGAATATATATATATATATATATATATATATATATATATATATATAGCGATACCCTCAGCTTAAGAGGGCTGCTTGTTTGTTTGGGCCCCTGTAATGCGGTGCTACCAACCCCTGACAATCGGCTCTGACCTCTCTCGTGACACAGTTAGAAAGAGGGAAAGTAGTGGTATAACTGTACTATCTCTATACATATATATATATATATATTACACAGTACAACCCCCTTTGTATACCAGCACAATAATGGACACTCACAACCAAGTTACTTAACTATAACAGTTTACTGTAAGCAACAATAAAAAAAGAGTAATTTGAGTACAATATCTTATGCAGATCCCTGCAATAAAGATGTACACACTATATGCATATGACATTGTTAGGCAATAAAAATGGTATTAACCCCGCTGCAGCTATCCTCCCTCGTGAGCAAAGAAATGGTGCCCAGCAATGTCCTAACTACCCAGTCAGGCCTGACTATAACTGTGGGTATAGTTTGGTGAGGAATCTTCGCTAGCAACTGTCGGTGGTGCACATAGAGAAACAAATTGTAATCCAATAAGGGGGGTTTGTGAATAACCGCTGACTTGGCAAACTGGAGAGACTGGCAAACTCCGTTCAGGACAACAGTCTCTCCAAAGTATAACTATGTTCAATAGAAGGCCTAGGTAAAGTTATTGATTTAAGGTTCCGAGCAGGCGCTCTCTCACCCTAACGGGACCGACTCCTGTCCGGTTCCTCAGCTACTGTGAGTGGCGTCACAGTGGTCTGCGATACACCGAGTCTTTGGTCCTTCAGAAGATGATGGCACCTCAGGTGGATCGGATGCTCTGCAGACTCCTCAGCAGAACGGAAGCTCTCTGGAACAGGAACGCGAGACCCAGGCTTCAGGCCTAGCCCGCGCAGCAGGTGAGTGCAGGAGATCCTCTTGCAAGGAAGACGGTGTTCCAAGAGAAAGACACGAGCCCCGCCCTTCTCTTTTAAAGTCCACCCCAGCAGTCCTTGCACGGGGAATGGCACCCTGAGTGCCGCAAAGCATCCCGGGAAATGTAGTCCTGCGGGTAAAACGACACCCCGCTACACACTCCCCCCACTTGAAATATTTGGTCCCTCAAAGACAGCATCAACAGTAGGAAAACACAAACTCATTAAGGGCAGCTAGAGAAGTTGGCAGAGGAAACTCCCACCAGAATGGGGAAGGGAGTTTTTGTCCTGCCCACTGGTTACATCAAAGGGGTTGACCTGTCTAACTGTGTCAGAGAGAGAGCTGGGGTTGCCTTCCACCAAATGCACAGCAGAAGGATCAGGTGTTGGCAAAGTCCTTCTAGCAGTGGTTACTGTATCCTCAGAACTTTCCCCCTTCTGGGTGTAGGTTAACTTCCGAGGAGGACGTATAACTCTTTTGGCCCTTTGTTCTCTTGGGGTGACTGTTACATCCCTCACTGCGTCTTCCTCTAAAGTGGGTACACTGGGCTCCAATACTTCTGGTACATCCAAGTCAGGTGTAGGCAGATGTGAGGAGTAATCTTGATGATAAGCAGAAGGTGACCATGTGGCATCTTCCCACTCTTCAACCAGAGGACTAGACGGAACAAACTCAGTGGCTTCCACGTTCAATGTACTGTCCACAGTGCCTCCAGATGGCGGAAGATCTATAGACATAGGTTCTGGGGTCTGAGAAGGCCACAACCATCCAAGCTCTTCTTCCAAACTCTGATTCGAGGCATCCGCTTCTCTAGACTGAGAGATCTGAGACCGAGTGTTTGGCCTAGGTGTCTCCAAACTCGAGGATGGTTCAGGGGAATCCGCTACAGAAGGTATCCGGACCGCTTCCGAAAGTGGGAGTAAATGGTTTCTGTGCCATGTCTTCAGTGGCCCTACCTTCCCTTCTGGTTTTAGCTGATACACCGGCAGATCTGGTAGCTTCTTACAGATCACATAAGGTTCAGGTCTCCATCTGTCTGCTAACTTATGCTTCCCTGGAACTCCTAGGTTGCGCAGCAGCACTCGGTCCCCTGGCTGGAGGTCCTGGATTCGAACCTTGAGGTCAAAGTTCCTCTTTTTCCGGGCTCCTCTTTGTTCTGAGGCCACTTGAGCCTGTTCAAAAGCCAACTTCAAACTCCTCAGTCTGTCAACGTAGCCCTTGTGTGAGGTGGCTGAAGTGCGATCCGTGGATATGCCGAATGCCAGATCCACAGGCAGTCTTCCTTTCCTGCCAAACATAAGGCGATATGGAGAGTACCCTGTGGCATCGCTAGTGGTACTATTGTAGGCGTGCACGATGGCCGCTATATGTTTGCTCCAGTGCTGCTTCTGCTCACTACTCAGAGTCCCCAACATATTTAATAGAGTCCTGTTGAACCGCTGAGCATCACCCTGAGGGTGATAAGGGGTGGTGCTGGTTTTCTTGATACCCAAAGAGTCTAACAGTTTCATGATCAATCGACACTCAAAGTCTCTCCCTTGGTCAGAGTGCAAGCGTTGTGGCAGTCCGTAGTGCACAAAGTATTTCTCTACTAAGATTTTAGCTACAGTTGAGGCCTTCTGGTCTTTGGCTGGAAAAGCTTTGGCATAACGGGTGAAATGGTCGGTTATCACCAGAACATTTCCTTGTCCACATAAGTCAGGTTCAAGACAGAGAAAGTCAATGCACACAAAGTCCAAGGGTCCTTGACTCTGCAGATGGCCCATTGGGGCAGCTTGACATGGCAATGTCTTCCTCTGGATACAGCGTGCACAGGAGTGGCAGTATTCTTCCACTTCAGCCCGCATACAAGGCCAATAGAACCTATCCCTTACAAGTTGGAATGTTCGTTCAGCCCCCAAGTGGCCATGATCATCATGTAAGGCAGCTAAGACGGTTCTTCTGTACTTTTCCGGCAGAAATAGCTGCCACTTATCTTCCAGATCATCAGAGGGGCCCCTTCGGTAGACCACCCCTTGACGAACCTGCAACTTGTCCCATTCCTTGTGGACCAACCGGGCCACCTTTGAAGGGTTCTTCAGAAGTCTTTCTGGATCCTGGTCTTCCAAGGTCTCCAGTGCTAATCTTCCCCAAGGGTCTTCCAGCTGGTCTTTCCTCAAGTCCTTCTTGGACAATTTGGGTAGGTCATCCTCTCCCACTTGAGTCAGATTGCAGTAACACTTAGGCACCCCCACAGCAGAAACACCAATCTCTTCAGACCTTGACCCACCACTAGCTTGAAGTTGTACTCCTTGACACAGGGCCCGTACCCCATCTGGGGTTACCTGGGTCCAATCTTCTGGACGGTGGGTGGGTGTATGGCCTCTTCTGGACAGTGCGTCCGCATCACGGTTTCCTGCTCCCGGCCTATACTTCAGGCTGAAGTTGAACCCGGCTAGTGCGGCCAACCAACAGTGACCAGTGGCATCCAGCTTGGCCGTAGTGAGGAGATAGGTGAGTGGATTATTGTCAGTCCTTACTGTGAAGTCAGCTCCATACAGGTAATCTCTGAGTTTATCCACGACTGCCCACTTTAGGGCCAGGAACTCCAACTTGTGGGTGGGTTAGTTCTTTTCAGTGGATGCCAAACTTCTGCTAACATAGGCAACTGGGCGTGACTGCCCTCATATTCTTGATATAGCACCCCTCCTAGGCCACCATGGCTGGCATCCACATGCAGTTCATAAGGCTTCTTTGGATCAGCATAGGCCAGGACTGGTGCAGTGGTAAGACTCTTCTTTAACATCTGGAAGGCTTCTTCGCACTCCCCTGTCCACTGGTCTTCCACAGACTCTCCAGACTTCCTGGGACCAGTATCATCCTCTTCTCCTTCCGTCCTCAGTAGCTCATTTAGAGGTCTGGCAATTTTTGCAAATCCTTCCACAAATCTACGGTAGTAGGAACAGAAATCTAAGAAGGACCTGAGCTCAGTCACTGTAGTTGGTCGGGGCCAGGAGGTGACTGCCTCCAGTTTATCAGGGTCTGTAGACACTCCTTCAGCAGATACTATGTGCCCCAGATAGTGGACCGAGGATTGATAGAACTGGCATTTTTCTCTGGAAAGTTTCAGTCCCTCCTCACTGAGTCGTCTCAGGACCTTCTCCAATCTTTCTTCATGCTCTTCCAGAGTCTTCCGAAAGACAATGATGTCGTCTAGATATACCAGGACTTCAATCAGATTCATGTCCCCAACGGTCTTCTCCATTAACCTCTGGAAGGTAGCAGGGGCTCCTGACAGACCTTGGGGCATCCTATTAAACTCATAGAACCCCACCGGGGTGATGAAGGCCGTCTTCTCCTTATCTTCAGGGTGCATGGGGATTTGATAATATCCACTCTTCAGGTCCATGACACTGAACCACTTGGCCCCAGACAGACACTGCAAAGCATCTTCTATCCTGAGGGTAATATACTGGTCAGGAATAGTCCTCCGGTTAAGAGTCCTATAGTCTATGCAGAGTCTCAGCATCCAATTTTTCTTCCTTACCACCACAATGGGGGAGGCATAGGGACTCCTGGACTCTTTAATGACCCCTGTCCTCTTTAGCTCTGCCAACTGCTCCCGCAAATCTTCCAGATCAGCCAGTGGAACTTTTCGAACCCTCTCCCGGAAGAGCTTGTCTTCTTGAAGACGGATTTTATGGGTGGCACTCCTCGCACACCCCACATCAAACTCATCTTCAGAGAATATTCTCCTCCACTGAGTCAGCTGAGCCTTGGCTCTCTCCTTCCATTTCTGTGGCAAGGCTGTATCTTCAAGGCAAAGCTCTTCCAAGGTGGCTTCTCCATCTTTTGACTTTAATTCAGACAGGGTCACTGGGGTGGCAGGGTTTACCTTGCCCAATAGCACCCGGGCTGGGATCTTCACAGGAGAATTTGTGACATTTCTGACACTTACTGGAATCTGTCCCTTTGCTTTCTTCAGTGCCCTCAACCGGACCACTTCAGGGAGTACTTCCAATCCTTGGTGAGTATTGGAGGGGTCTGGTTCCACGACCACAAAGGGACCTGGCTGCTCCCAGGAGAGTTTTATTGTAGCCTGAAGACAGGTCACCTCACCAGGCTGTAGTATCTTCTCTCTCTAGACAGTCTCCAGACTCTTCCCACCCCCTCTTCCGGGGCCTTTTGCTCCAGGATCATCTTCTGGTAGACCTGTTGCAGCATGGGGTGAATCTTCTGTCTGGGAGAACCCCGTTCTTGCACCAACGAGGTCAGCAGTCTCCGGACCAAGTCAGTGTTGGTACCTATCAACATGGACATCGTGTTGGCTCCTGGTGGGCGAGGGCAAACCACCGCCAAAGTGTCAAAAGTTTCGGCCTTCCCGGTCACCGAGGGGTCAAAGGCCAGCCTGATCAAAACATAGCCATCGTAGGGGAAGCTGCGAGTGCCAATCCCCCCTATCTTCAGGTCTTCCAGCTTCTGCAAAGGTACGTGACTTAAATGCTTCTGATAAAAGTCTCGGTATAAGAGAGTCACTTGGGCTTCTGTGTCTAAGAGTGCCTTTGCGTAGACTCCCTCCACTTGAATGGAGACTAGAGGGGAGGTTCCAACTAATTTATCCGGGAACTTCTTTGGAGGTATTTTCTCCTTTGGATTTTTTGACTTTCCCAACGTTTTTTTTCTTCTTTTTCCATTTCTCCCTGGATCTCAACCCTTTTTGAACCTGGTATCTATTGATCTTTTTCTGGTTGTCAAATTGCAACTCCCGACAGACAGTTTGGGAGTTTTTAGGAGGGGCATTGTTGCCCTTCTTTTTTTTCTCTGCTCGTCTCTGAACCTTCTTGGAGCTTTCTGTAGGTAGCGGGCGCCCGGCTGACTCCTTCACCGGGGCCCTCTGAAGTTTTCCGCCGGCTGGTATTGAGTACCTCGGTTCTTCCTTGGACTGGGGCACCTTCTATCAGGGTGACCAACTCCTCCACAATTGAAGCAAATGATCTCCTTTCTGATCTTTGGGGATGCGGGAATAGGGATATTCCGGTCCGGTTCCTTCCGGATCTCTTCTTTCTCCTTGACTCCAGAGTTCTTGGCCAATAAAGAGGTCAATAAGTCCAGTACTTGAGCCATTTGAGACTTCAAAGTTTCTACTTCTGGGTCACGTTCTGTGACTACTGTCGTTCTGACTCCTACCGAAACAGGTGGGGTGATTTTCTCAAACCCCTCTTGATCCTTCATCAAAGCCTCTTCATCCCTTATGATCCGCACAAGGTCTGTGTAGTTCAGGGCCATGACTCCGTCAGAGGTCTTCAGGTGGAGCCAAACTGGATCCGACTGTAAGGCTCCCCTAAGGATCTGTTTCATCCTGGTAGCATCTATGACCTGTGGCTGCATTCCTTTTCTCAGTACAATCTGGCACAGCATTCTATTCAGTCTCCGGACATACTCGGACAACTTTTCTATTGGCTGTTGGAAGGTATGTTCAAATTTATACATCAAGTCTGACACCTTCTCCAGCTGGCCAAACTCTTCCTGCAACATAGACAAAAAATCCATTGCTGTACACACAGTATTGCTGCACCTAAGATTTTTCACCGCCTCAGCAGCAGGGCCTTTCAAGCTCTCACTGATGCGCTGCTTCTTCTGTGCTTCTGGGACTTCCCAACCTTCTTCTGCCTGCATTGCCTGCTCGATCCAAGTATCGAAATCTTCCTCCCCGGGTGGCACAGGTTGTGTTCCTGAAAACACCCAGAGTTTCTGGTACCCAGCTTCCACATGCACTGTGTTGTTTTTTTGGCATTTAACCACAAAGTCCCCCAAAGCAGTCAACAGTTCAGGACCTATAGCGGTCAGGGGTGACTTTGGTGCTTTCATTTCGCTACTGCCTCCCATTTTGGAGAAGAGTGACGGAGATAACTGTGAGGAGGTCCCTGGGGACTCTTTCTTCACAGCCCCAGTATGCACTAAGCAATACGTTCTGTCATTTGTGTCTTTTATACTTTGCCCTTTGAACTCCTCCGGGACTCCTCTTGTCCACTCTATTAGCGCATATGTCCCCGAGGCATTTGACTTTACATCTAACAGCCATGCTTTCCATTTTGGAGATATTAACATAATCCATTGTTTTATCTCTTCTTTCTCCCGGATCTCTCCAAGGAGCTCAATAGCTACAGCCCGGAGTGGATCCACGCCCTCCTCTGCGCACCATTCTATTACTGCCTGCGAGTCCATGCTGGTATTTCGCCTTGATCGCAGTGTGCAATATACACGGGTCCCGGACCGAGCCTCCACGTGTAGCGATACCCTCAGCTTAAGAGGGCTGCTTGTTTGCTTGTGCCCCTGTAATGCACTGCTACCAACCCCTGACAATCGGCTCTGACTTCTTTCGTGACACAGTTCGAAAGAGGGAAAGTAGTGGTATAATTGTAATATATATATATATATTACACAGTACAACCCCCTTTGTATACCAGCACAATAATGGACACTCACAACCAAGTTACTTAACTATAACGGTTTACTGCAAGCAACAATATAAGAGAGTAATTTGAGTACAATATCTTATGCAGATCCCTGCAATAAAGATGTACACACTATATGCATATGACATTCAGTTAGGCAATAAAAATGGTATTAACCCCGCTGCAGCTATCCTCCCTCGTGAGCAAAGAAATGGCGCCCAGCAATGTCCTGTTAGCGAAATTTGGCTGTACGCAGAGCATACAGCCAGATATCGTGTCTCTAATAGTAACACATTTAGTCTCAGTGATATAATGCATGTTAATCTAAGTTTCACTCACCATTCATCCGTCCCATCATTCATTCCAAGAAAGGCAGAACCACAAAGCTATGTTCTCATCTCAGCATCCCAGGCATGACTGCCAAGCCGAAGCCCCATCAAAGCCTTTTATTAAACTCCAAAAGATCTCACAAACAGGAAGTGATGGCTGCAGCAGCCAATCACCTCCTCCATGGGAGGGGACATCACAGGATGTCCCCTCCACACAGGAAGTGAGGACACAGCAAATGCCCATACAAGGACATCCCTTCCAACAGGGTTATTTAAATACATGGATACAATAATAATACAATACATGCATAAAACAAACGAACCAATCACAGACATGTATACATTCAAATAGACTATCAGTGGCATGCACTGCTTCCAATGACGGGAACTATACGACAATTATGCCTCAATGGACCACAATTGTCGTATAGCTATGCTACTGTTCCTGTGGACACAGATCTGTCCGCTCTGAGTCATTTAATACCAACGTCAGGATGTGGCCAGTCCCCTGACGAGGCATAAAACAACATCTCTAAATGGAGCAAACATCGCTGTTTCCATAGGAAGATTTTCCCGCCACCGATCTTCCACCAACGTCTGTATGTGCAAATACGCTTAGATGAGCGCATTACAGCAAAACTGACATTGGGGGACATCTGACAACATACATTAATACATTTTTCCACAACAGTCCTAACTACCCAGTCAGGCCTGACTATAACTGTGGGTATAGTTTGGTGAGGAATCTTCGCTAGCAACTGTCGGTGGTGCACATATTGGATTACAATTTGTTTCTCTAAGGGGGGGGGGGTTTGTGAATAACCGCTGACTTGGCAAACTGGAGAGACTGGCAAACTCAGTTCAGGACAACAGTCTCTCCAAAGTATAACTATGTTCAATAGAAGGCCTAGGTAAAGTTATTGATTTAAGGTTCCGAGCAGGCGCTCTCTCACCCTAACCAGACCGACTCCTGTCCGGTTCCTCCGCTACTGTGAGTGGCGTCACAGTGGTCCGCGATGCACCGAGTCTTTGGTCCCTCAGAAGATGATGGCACCTCAGCTGGATCGGATGCTCTGCAGACTCCTCAGCAGAACGGAAGCTCTCTGGAACAGGAACGCGAGACCCAGGCTTCAGGTCTAGCCCGCGCAGCAGGTGAGTGCAGGAGATCCTCTTGCAAGGAAGATGGCGTTCCAAGAGAAAGACACGAGCCCCGCCCTTCTCTTTTAAAGTCCACCCCAGCAGTCCTTGCGCGGGTATTGGCACCCTGAGTGCCGCAAAGTATCCCGGGAAATGTAGTCCTGTGGGTAAAACGACACCCCGCTACATAGCTATATATATATATATATATATATATATATATATATATATATATATATATATATATATAGCTATTTGCAGCTCCCTGCAATAAACAGTATTCAAACAAGCTGAATAGACATGTATTGCTATGCAACTTTAACGATGCCCTTTTTCAGCTACTTCCTCTCATGGGCAGACTGACACCCAGCAATATCTACCTATGCAGTCAGGCCTGACTGAACTAAATGGAAGTTCTTCAAAGGAATCTTCGCTAGCAAAACTCAGGGGTGCACTTGATGAACAAAACTTTGTAATCCAGCAGGGTAGTAGGGATACAGTATTTTGTCTGTGAGCAGGTGCTCTCTCACCAACCGGACCAGTCCAAGTCCGTGTCCTCCGCCGATGCGTCTAGGCACTTGGATCCATCGACATCCGGGTCTTCGGTCCTCCTGGTACAGCACAGCAAGGATGAAAAGATGTCCCTCAGGTTCCGCTAGGCTGGCGAAGGGCTCTTTGGAGATGTGCAAGGCCCAGGCTTCAGGCCTTGCACCAGCAGCAGGTTCACACAGGGATCCTCTTGCAAGCAGGACGGTGTTCCAAAGAGAAAGAGTGGGCTCCGCCTCTCCCTTATAAACCCCACCCCAGGAGTCTCTGTGCGGAGCAAAGCACCCTGGGTGTCCCATTGTCTACTGGGTAACGTAGTCTCTGAGGGAATAAAGGGGAATACCCGGCTACACAGTATATATAGACTGTTGCTGACACAATTTTCTTAGCTAGTATCGGGAAAATCTAGCACCTGTTACAAAAAAACTTTATGCTTACATATAGGAAATGAACAACAAACTAATGTTGGTGGACAACAAAACCATGTCTGGCCCAAAAAATAGGGCACAGCACAAAGTTTATAGGACCCATAGCAAAATTTCACCAATGATTCACTGAAGGGGGTGCTTGATATCTATCTATCTATCTATCTATCTCAACAGCAGGTGTCGTCTCCAGCTCACATGGTTACATATTGTTACATATTGTCATTTTACAGCCTCATCTACTTAGAACAAACGCTGCATGATTTGTTTATATTTGTGTGATGTCATACATGGGTTTCATCAAAAATAAATAGATGTATCCATGGCACAGTCAGTATTCAGGTCTGCATGGAAAAGATCACACTTACCAAATGTAAGCAGGTACAGCTAAAAAATTATATAGCTAGTCATAGGAAAGGATACATGCTGTGTGGTGACTGCATTATGGGTTCATAGTATGTATTGTGTATCCATACAGTAGTACTGTATAGTAGTTTATAATTGAAGTTATATATACATAATATATATATAAAAAAAACTGATATATAATAAAAATATATATGTAGCGATACCCCCAAACTAAGAGAGCCGCTGGTTTTGTTTTGGGCCCTGTACACAGCACAGCCAACCCCCGGCAATCTACTCGACCCTTCTCTGGCACAGCTAGTCTAGGGGTGGTATATATATGTATGGCTCTATACCAGTTCATGAACAATCCCACAATAATCCAAACAGTTGTGAAATATAGTAATGGACGCCAATAACAGATTGATTAACTGTAATAGATTTACTTGTATATAAAGGTTAACGATCAATACCATATAACACATACATGCAGAGCCCTGCAGTAATAATAACACTAGTCAACTATAGTGCACATATAATTCTATCACACACTGACATATAGCTATTTTCCCTGTGAGCAATATGGCGCTCAGCAATGCTATAAACTCCCAGTCAGGCCTGACTCATTTAAAGCTCAGTCTTTAAGTGAGGAATCTTCGCATGCAAGATGATCGGTGGTGCACATACAGGAACAACAATCTGTAATCCAACAGTGGTCTATGGCAATAGAAGCAACTCCCCGGAGACTATATAACTCAGTTCTGCAACTAGTCTCCTGTCAGGAAAGCAAGTATAACCCGATGGGCCAAGGCAGTCTATAGGCCTAACAAAGTACTCGGTTATAGCTGTGAGCAGGTGCTCTCTCACCCCTCCGGACTCAATCCCAGTCCGGGACTCCCACCGCTGTATCTCCGCACACAGGATCTGCCACAGCCGGATCTCTGGTCCAACTGACGTCCGCGAAGCAAGTAGATGTCAGATGCCGCACAGGCTTAGAAGCGAGGTAGAAGGCTCTCTGGAAGTGCGCAAGGCCCAGGCCTCGGGTCTTGCACCCGCAGCAGGTCCGCACAGAAGTCCTCTTGCCAGCCGCGCGATGTCCAAAGAGCCCGGGCTTAGCCTCGCCCTCCCCTTTTATACCCCACCCATGAGTCTCTGCGGCAGCCCAATGCATCCTGGGTGCCAAACAGGGTTCTGGGTAACGTAGTCCATGGGGCCTCAACGGAGACCCCGCTACACACTCCCCCCACTTAAACTCTTTGGTCCCCAAAGATAATTGTCAACATACACTACGCACAACATTAGACAAAGTTGCGTATGATGTCAGCAGAGGAAGTTCCCACCAAAAATGAGAGGGTGAACTTCCTCGCCCACAGGTCACACTGTCATAAGTGGCCTGTCTAACTGTGCCAGGGGGTGAGTTGGGGTTGCCCTCCACCAAATGAACAGTGGAGGGATCATGGCTTTCTGCACTCCTCCTGGCAGTTACCACAGTGTCCTCCGAGCTCTTCCCCATTTGTGGGTAAGTCAACTTTCGTGGAGGCCTTATGGCCCTTTTCACCCTCCGCTCTCTTGGGATTTCTGGTTTTGACACTGTAGGTTCCTCTTCCGGAACAGACATGGCAGCTTTCACTGTTTCTGAAACATTTAACTCCGGAGCAGGAAGATTCACAGAACATCTGGGATCCTCCTCTGGGAGTGAGTCGAGGGCATCTTCCCATGAGTCTGATAGAGGGCTGGATGGGATGAATTCAGTAGCTTATGCATTCAGTGTACTGTCTATGGTGTCTTCCAAAGGTGGGAGATCTATAGCAGAAGTCACTGGGGCCTGGGAAGGCCATAGCCATTCTAGCTCTTCCCTTTCATCCTCACTAGGTTCAGAGACATCTGTTTCTTCAGACTGAGATGCCTGGGATCGGGTATTTGGCCTAGGAGTATCCAGGATGGAAGTTGGCTCGGGGAAGTCCTTTGCATGGGGTATCCGAACTGCTTCGGCAAGTGGGAATATGTGGTTCCGGTGCCAAGTCTTCAATGGCCCCACCTTTCCCTCCGGCTTCAGTTGGTAGACTGGCAGGCCGGGCAGCTTCCTGCAAATAACATACGGCTCAGGTCTCCATCTGTCTGCAAGTTTGTGCTTTCCAGGGACTCCTAAGTTCTGTAACAGCACTCTGTCCCCAGGCTGCAGATCCTGAATCCGGACTTTCCAGTCAAAGTTTCTCTTGTTGCGGGCTCCTCTCTGATCCGAAGCTGCTTGGGTCTGCTCATAGGCCAACTTTAAACTGTGCCTCAGCCTGTCCACATATCCTTTGTGGGAAGTGGCTGAGGAATGGTCTATGGAGGTGCCAAAGGCCAGGTCTACGGGTAGTCTTGCTTCTCTCCCAAACATGAGTCGGTAGGGAGAGTACCCTGTAGCATCACTTGTTGTACTGTTGTAAGCATGCACAATTGCTGCTATGTGCCTGCCCCAGTGCTGCTTCTTTTCACTATCTAAAGTTCCCAGCATGTTGAGTAGGGTTCGGTTGAACCTCCCTGGCTGTGCATCCGCTTGTGGGTGGTAGGGAGTGGTTCGGGTCTTCTTGATCCCTAAGGAGTCCAAGAGTTTCCGGATCAGCCGACTTTCAAAGTCCCTCCCTTGATCCGAGTGGAGACGCTGTGGTAGCCCATAGTGCATGAAATATTTTTCCATGAGTACCTTGGCCACTGTGGAAGTTTTCTGGTCTTTGGTTGGGAAGGCCTGGGCATACCGGGTGAAATGGTCGGTTATCACCAGAACATTTCCTAGTCCACTCAAGTCGGGTTTGAGGCAGAGGAAATCAATGCATACCAAATCCAATGGGCCTCGACTTTGCAGGTGGCCCACTGGGGCAGCTTGATGGGGTAGAGTTTTCCGCTGGATGCCGCGTGCGCATGAATGGCAGTATTTCTCTACTTCAGCCCTCATGCAGGGCCAATAGAACCGACTTCTGACGAGTTGAAAGGTCCTTTCAGCCCCTAAATGACCATGGTGGTCGTGTAAGGTGACCAAGACAGTCTCTCAGTGTTTTTCGGGTAGAAACAGTTGCCATTTGTCTTCCAGGTCACCAGAGGGGCCCCTTCGGTAGACCACCCCTTGATGCACCTGCAACCTGTCCCACTCCTTCCGCAACAGGCGAGCTTCCTTCGAAGGGTGATGCAAGAGTCTATCTGGATCCTGATTTTCCAGGGCCTCTAGGACCAATTTCCCTAAAGGGTCTTCCAATTGGTCACATCTCAATTCCTTCTTGGACAGCTTTGGTAAGTCATCTTCCTCTATTTGAGTTACTCCACAGTATTTCTTGGGGACCCCCACTACTGTGACCCCTATCTCTTTCGCTCTGGACCCCCCACTGGCCTGGAGTTCAGCCCCTTGACAAAGGGCCCGCACCCCGTCCGGTGCCACTTGGGTCCAGTCTTCCGTGCTGCTAGTGGGACCATGAGACCTTCTGGACAGGGCATCCGCATCTCAAATGGTCAGCCCCAGGTCTGTATTTCAGGCTGAAGTTGAATCCAGACAGTGCAGCCAGCCATCGATGGCCTGTGGCATCCAGCTTTGCTGTGGTGAAAAGATAAGTAAGGGGTTTGTTGTCAGTTTTCACAGTGAATTCTGCCCCATACTGATAGTCTAAGTTTATCAACTACAGCCCACTTGAGGGCCAGGAACTCCAACTTATGAGTGGGGTAGTTTTTTTGAGAAGGAGTCAAACTTCTGCTCACTTATGCGACGGGTCGCAGTTGCCCTTCATGCTCCTGGTAGAGCACTCCTCCCAGACCGTCATGACTGGCATCTACATGGAGTTCATAGGGTTTCTTTGGGTCTGCATAGGCCAAGACAGGGGCAGTAGTTAAGCTCTTCTTCAGCATTGAGTTCTGTCACAGTGGTGGACCGTGGCCAGGAGGTAACTGCCTCCAGCTTCCCGGGGTCTGTGGCTACCCCTTCTTTGGACACTATGTGCCCCAGATAGTTGGCTGATGACTGGTAGAACTGGCATTCCTCTGGCGAAAGCTTGAGTCCCTCTTGGGACAAAGTACTCGGTTATAGCTGTGAGCAGGTGCGCTCTCACCTCTCCGGACTCGATCCCAGTCCGGGACTCCCACCGCTGTGTCTCCGCACACAGGATCTGCCACAGCCGGATCTCTGGTCCAACTGACGTCCGCGAAGCCCCCGCTACACATATATATCACCCCTCCTAATATTTGGGGACACTAGGTGGAAATTTAGGGGTAGTCTGAGCCAGTAGTTGGGCTCAGACGAATTGTTAAGTTCTTTTACGCTTCTGCTCTGGGTGTGATGCTGCCTGACAGTAGTGTTCTCTGTTGCCTGTAGGTGGCACTGTCACCACCGGCATAGGTAAACCAAGAGGGGTATCACAGCACCATGGGTGTCCTCTCTCGGCAGCCGTGCAGTAGGCCTGGTCGGCCTGCTGTGCATGCTGGGAGGGGGTACATAAGGGGCAGACACCATTGGGGGTGAGGAGAGTTCCAGGGGACCCATTGGTCCTGGGTGTGCGCCTCGTGGCCCGTATGGCACGAGGTGCGTGAGTGTGTTCGGGCCTCGGGCAACCTTCAGCCCGAGGGTGCTTCGTTTCATGGCTGGGGCCTACACTTCAGAGAGGGATCCTAGGCTGCCCACCTCTAGAGGGCCAAACTTTAGGAAAGGAGACCAGGGGAGGATCAGTTCCGGAGGAGACTAGTGACGGTACTGCGGTCTCGGGAAGAGGCCTGGAAACTCGCCTAAAGAGGGATTCATCTTCAAATTTACAAAGCTTGCAATACGCCAGTCTGGCACAGAGGTTCTTATTCAGTATTGTGTGGCTGGGAGGTTTGGGACTTAGATCCTGTGGCAGAGGATTCCCTGATCGCATCCCAAGATACTCAGGAAAGGAAAAGATTGATTCGTGCTTCATCCCGGCTGCTAGGACCGCTCTCAAAGGGACTATCCGGGTGAGCAATACTCACTCAGGCTTGAGTGACAATAAAAGTTTAACACTGCGCTCTAAGTGTTGCGTGCCTGAACCTTTATCCCCTACTTCTCATCTTCTTGCTTTCTACTCAAGTTATTGGAAAAAGATAAAAGAATAAAACCTTACTGCTTAGGTTTTACTCCTGTGTGGACATTGGCGTTATTTTGAGGAACTTTTACCTAGACAACGGAGAGAGAAAAAGGGATCCACTCGAGAGAGGTAATTCGCCACAAGGCTCAAACAATAACACAGCTCGCTCCTCTTTAATCAAAGGGGGGATACCGGGCAAGTAGCAGGTGTGCCCGACTGCAAGCAAGTGGTAGATGGCAGTAGTAAATCCGGTCGGTGTGCTACACGTGGGGGCTCGAGTCCGGGATTCGTGGCTACCTCTTGCAAGAGTGGATTGTTTCCTATGTGATTGAAAAGACGGCCATTGAGGGAGTTGGACTGTGTTACTGTGTTTTGAATGAGAAGAAGGGGTTGAGGGGCACAGAACTGTTTTTTCCAACTGCGTAGTTCGTGGGCATGTCCGGAAAAAGAAAAGGCCGCAAGCTACGTGCAGGAAGAGAAAAAGGGGAGGAGTTCCCGCCACTTGCGTGTTACACGTGGATGCAGTTGGTGCCAAGGGACAGAGAGAGAGAGTCTCGATTGAGCAAGAAAAGCAAAATGTCCAGACTTCCATGGACCTCAGCTTTACCGGGACCCCGGATGTTCCCGATACCCACTTCATTGGACATTGCTCCGCTTGCAAGCCCGATCACTGACATGGGCATCCGGCTCAAGCCCCGGGGCCGTTTCGCACTGTTCACATGTCGGGATGCGGAGGCCCTGGGCATGCTCTGCCCCAAGTGTGATGGACTGGCTGTGCAGTTACGCCCGTTCGGAAGATGTCTAACTTGCAGGGAATTTCTTTTCGAGGTGGACCAGCCCACCGAATCGCCCAAAAAAATGGCCCTCAATAAATGAGCTAACCTCTCCTAATGAACGTTTCAGTTTTGACTTTTGGAGTGGAGCCCAGCTGCGACACTTTCTTAACACCCTCCCACCCCCGGACAGATTCCAACGATCATTGACTCCCCTAGAACAAATATGTGTGAGGAGACGGGCCCCTGCTCCCACACACTTTCGCTAATGTATGCACTATTGGTTGCCCCTCCCGACGAGTATGTCCCTCCTTATATTAATGTAGCGCCCTGCTCCCAATGAGTGGGCGCTATGTGTTGAAATTATAGTTGTCTAAACAATAGTTTGGCTCGGAAGGATTACATTCAAATTATACTCTGTTTCAGTTCAGCTGGTTGCAGGATTTTCCTCCTGACAGTGGGTGTCGCAGTCGCCACGGGTTAGGGTTGGAATAGCAACAGGCTGAATGTATTGGGTATCTCTTTCTCAGAAGCAGCCCAGGGGGCGTAGTCAACCCGCTTTCCATTCTGGGAGGGGGTACTTAAAAGGGATAGACACCATTTTGTGGGGTTATTTTTTCGTGGGTGGCCTCAGGGATGTACTGGCAGTTCCCGCCTCAGGGCCACGTTGGCCCGAGGCTCCGTTACGGAGATGTAGGCCCAGGAGTTGCTGGGGCCTACTGATCCAGGGATGATCCTGTGTCGCCTTGCCTGCGGGAGGGGACCAAGCAATTTAGGACTCAATTGGAGGATGTATCCGGATCATAATCTGCCTCGCAGTGCTGCTGGACCGGCTGGAAGATCCTGGCACTGAGAGATGTGTTCTTTTCAACTTCTGACGGTAACCCAGGGAGTGGTTACACAAGTCTGTGGCAGAGACTGTTCTATTTTCACTAATTCTGTGGCAGAGACTGTTCTATTTTCACCAATTCTGTGGCAGAGACTACATGTGATCGAGCAACGCACCGGTTGCTAGGCCCGTGAGAGTGGGCCTATACGGTGGTTGCTGAGTCCAGCGTGGAGACAGTTGTTCCTCTGGACCTAGGAGAATTCCTGTGATCCGTAATTAAGTTACCTGAGTCCTCCCCATCCCTTCAACCCCCCCTCTGTTGGAATCTTTATTCAATAAAACCCTTGAAAGAGACTTTGTGTTGGTGCGAACTTTCTTCTGGACAACTCTTCAAGGTGAACCCCTGAGACAAGCTTATGGAACAGTGAGGTAACGTGCAAGGCCCAAATCTAAACCAGCAGCTCCTACGGGGGTAGTGCTACATGAAGAAATGGGAAAGGACATTAGAGAGGACGTTTACTCAGGCACAACACAAGCACATTATAAATTTAGCGTTAAAATCCTCAATATCTACACAGGCTCAAGAAACAAATTTCAAAATCATGACAAGATGGTATCGTACGCCTTCATTGCTTAAAAAATACTCTCCAGAGATTTCAGATAAATGTTGGAGGTGTCAGGAGGAAAGAGGGACGTTACTCCATATTTTTTGGTCCTGTCCGAAACTGGAATTTATTTGGAAGAAGGTACAAGGGATGGCACAGAAATTTACTGAGTATAACCTCCCAGAAGATCCAGCGCTATTCTTGTTACATGTCTCGAATACACAGAGAAAAAAATATGGTAAATCAATCTTAAGAAATGTTGTCACGGTCACAATAAAAAAATCGCAGATCGCCGTCATTACTAGTAAAAGAATAAAAATAAATTAAAAATGCCATAAATCTATCCCCTATTTTGTAGATGCTATAACTTTTGCGCAAACCAATCAAACGCTTATTACCAAAAATATGTAGAAGAATATATATCGGTCTAAACTGAGGAAAAAATTGGATTTTTTACTCACCGAAAACTCCTTTTCTCTGAGTTCATGGACTGACACAGCTCTGACACAGCTTCCTATTGACAAGTGGGTATTATCCGTTATTTAGGAGAGACTAGGCAGAAAAACAACTTGTAAAAAGTGTTGCCTCACACCTTCTACAGTACCGCCCAGGGGGCGGACCCTCTAAGTATATCCCCTCTCTCTGCATCTCGCAGATCAGTTAGTCAAAAAGCAGTACAAACTTAACAAAAAAGGAGGGGTGGGTGCTGTGTCAGTCCATGAACTCAGAGAAAAAGGATTTTACGGTGAGTAAAAAATCCTATTTACTCTTTCGTTCATGGACCGACACAGCTCCCTATTGACAAGTGGGACGTCCCAAAGCAGTATTAAAAAAAAAACGAGGGGTGGTAACAGCATAAAAGTAAACTTGACCCCAAAATAAAACAGCGCTCCTCCACAGAAGAGTTGCAACTCTAAACAGCCGCCTGCAAAATTTTGCGGCCGAAAGAGGTATCCGAAGATTCACTAAATTCTACAAGGTTGTTGTAGGTGCAAGTGTGAGCGGACAACCAAGTCGCCGCTTTACATAATTGGGAAACAGACGCTTGATGATGTCGGAAAGCCCAAGAGGTACCTATTGCCCTGGTCGAATGCGCCGTGACAGAAAAGGGGGGCACTTGACCCTTTAAGGCGTAAGCCTGGATTACTATCTGTCGGATCCACCTCGAGATGGTGGCTGATGAGACGGCTAGGCCCTTCTTGGGACCAGCCACCGAAACAAACAGTGAGTCTGACTTCCGGAACGAAGCAGTAGCAGATAGGTATACTCTCAAGACTCGGACAATGTCCAAGGAATGCAACGCCGACTCCTTAGGATTCGACGGATGAGGACACAAGGATGGAAGTACAATCTCTTCATTGAGATGAAAAGCCGAAACGACTTTCGGAAGAAAGGAAGGCTGCGGCCGCAGCACCACCTTACCCTTGTGGAAGATTAAATAGGGAGCCTTGGATGACAAGGCTGCCAGCTCAGAAACTTGTCTAACTGACATAACAGCCACCAAAAAGACCACTTTCTGAGAAAGTGTCAACAAGGGAATCTCCCTAATATTCTCAAACGGTGACTTCTGAAGCACCAAGAGGACCAGGTTCAAGTCCCACGGAGGTAGCAGGGGACGGACCGGGGGAGCCACATGCTGGACCCCCTGCACAAATGTATTCACGAGAGAGTGAGCCGCCAGGGGTCGCTGAAAAAAAGACAGCCAGGGGAGATATCTGTCCCTAAATTGTACTTACGACAAGCCTTTGGTCCACCCCACACTGTAGAAACAGCAGGATATGGGAGACCAAATAAGTACACGGATGCCATTTCATTTCCTCACACATGGAAATGTAGGCCTTCCAAGTGCGATGATAAACCCTCCTAGAGGATGGCTTCCGAGCACTTCTCAATGTAGAGATTACTGAATCTGACAGGCCCCGGTCTCTCAGTACCTGGTTCTCAACAGCCATGCCATTAAAGCCAGTGACTGTCAAGCAGGATGGAGTATGGGACCTTGCGATAGCAGGTCCTTCCATAGTGGTAGGCGCCAGGGGACGTCTGCTACCAGACGTACTAGATCGGCGTACCAAGAACGCTGAGGCCAATCTGGAGCGATCAGGATCATTGGAATTCCCTCTGCCTCCACTCTGCGAAGCAGATGAGGAAGGAGCCTCATGGGAGGGAAGGCATAGATTAGCCGATACTGACCCCATGATGCAACCAACGCGTCCGTTGCGTCTGCCCATGGGTCCTTTGACCGGGCCACAAACCTCAATACCTTCCGATTGAGTCGGGATGCCAGAAGATCTACGTCTGGCGTGCCCCATCTTTGGCAGATGAGCTGGAACACCTCCAGGTGTAAGGATCATTCTCCCTGGTCCAGCATTTGGTGACTTAGGTAGTCCCGCCTGCCAGTTCTCCACACCCGTAATGTACATGGCCGACAGTGCCGGTACGCTCCTTTCTGCCCACCTCAGGATGCAAGTGACCTCTGATGCTGCAGCTGAACTTCTTTTTCCTCGATGATTGACATATGCCACTGCTGTGGCGTTGTCTGACTGGATTCTGACTGGACGCCCTTGCAGCCTCTGAGACCATTTGAAGAGGCACAGCCGGATCGCCCGGAGTTCCAGGATATTGATCGGCAGGTGGGATTCCTCCAGGGTCCAGCTACCTTGCGTCAACTGAAAACCCCAGACTCCCCCCAACCTGTAAGGCTGGCGTCCGTCGTGATCACAATCCAATGAACAGAAAGGAATGACTTCCCGGCCAGCAGAGCCGGTGATGTCAGCCACCATACCAGGGATGTCCTGACTAGGTGGCTTACCCGGATCTGATAATCCAGAGCTGATGAGTATCTGTTCCATCTGGACAGAATCTCTTTCTGTAACACCCGAGTGTGATATTGAGCATATGGGACCGCCTCGAAGGAGGCTACCGCGAGGCCCAAAACTTGCATGCAAAAACAGAGTGACGACCAACTCTTGGATGTCAGCTGCCGCACTGCAGCCCGAAGGGTCTGCATTTTTTCCACTGGGAGGAATACTCCTGCCTCTGAGGAATCCAGAATCAACCCCAGATACACTAGGCACCAATACTGACTTTTGCGTGTTTAGTACCCAACCACAGTCTCGGAGAGTCTGACAGGTTATGGACATGCTTACCTCTAATTCTGAGCTTGAAGCGGCCCTCAGAAGAAGGTCGTCCAAGTAGCCCACGATAGCGATGCCCCGCTGTCTTAGAAGGGCCAGAATCGGGGCGAGCACCTTGGTGAACGTCCTGGGTGCCGAAGCAAGGCCAAACGGGAGGGCCACAAACTGATAGTGGTCCTCCCTGATTGCGAATCGCAGAAACCTCTGGTGTCTGGAGTATATGGGAACATGTAGGTATGCGTCCTTGATGTCCAATGACGCCAGAAAGTCCCCTGGATGGAGAGCGGTGACTACAGAACGAACCGACTCCATCCGGAATCTTTGTACCTTCACAAAGCAATTGAGGGCCCTGAGATCCAAGATTGGACGAACCCCATCCTTCTTTGGCACTATGAACAGATTCGAGTAAAAGCCTTGAAATCGTTCCTGCTCTGGAACTGGAATGACCACCCCACGTTCCAGCAGACCCTGGACCGCCCCATACAGGGCCTCCCGAATGGGTCGGCTGTCGCTGAAGGTTGGAGGGAAAGAATCTGTATGGTGGACAAGAGAGAAACCATCTTGTAGCCTGAGGAGATCACTTCGCAAACCCACCGGTTGGAGATCAGAGATGTCCACTGAGTCGCGGATTTGAGAGCTGGGTGGGGGCGGACCTTCATGTTGACACAGATTTGTCCGCAGGCTTGCTGGGTTTGCGGGACCAAGGGCGTTTTTGTCCTTGAGCAGGCGCTTTGTCGGCCTGGGGTCTTTTCCCTGTCGCCCTGGGCGGACGAAAAAAACGCTTGCGTGCAGTAAAGGAGGGCCCTTGCACCTGGCGTGGCCCCTTACCCTTCTTGGTTTGAGGAAGCAACGTGCTCTTACCTCCTGTGGCATCCTTGATGATGTCATCCAGAGAGGCCCCAAAAAGTCTGTCGCCCTTAAAGGGCAGATCCAACAGGGCCTTCTTGGAAGCCTGGTCCGCAGACCAGCCCTTTAGCCAGATCAGGCGGCGTAATGCTACCGCATAAACCGAAGCCTTAGACAGCAAGGGAATAGTATCCATGTCTGACTCACAGAGAAACTTAAGGCCCTGTACCAACTTGTCAGCCAAAGTTATTTAATTAGGAGGAGCATCTCGCTCCTTTAACCCCTGGAGTAGCAATTTTGCCCATTCAGTAAATGTCTGAGACACTAAGGCCCCAGCCAATGCCGGGCGCACCGCTGAGCCTACCACTGTGTATAGGTAGCGAGTGCGTGCTTCAGCCTTCTTATGCACAGGGTCCTTGAAAACAGGAGCCCCTTCCACTGGAATTGTGGTAGCTTTATTAAGTCTGGACACCGGAGGGTCCACTATCGGGGGAGAGGTCCATTTTTTCAGGAAACTCTCTTCAAAGGGGTACCGTACCGCAAAATTCTTTGGGGATGTAAAAACCCTTAGTGGGTTTTCCCACTCCTTGTATAAGAGCTTATCAAAATAAGACACACAAGGAAACACCTTAGCAGTGCAGGCAGGTCTACGGAACCCAAAGGGGACCAGTGTCTCTGCGGCTTCTGCAGCATTCTCCAATTTTAGCGTATCCCGCACTGTAGTAATAAGGTCAGATACCAAAGCCTTTTTGCGTACTAACCTGGACTTGAAGTCATTGTCACTGTCTGATCGGTCACGGTCTGCAGTCTCTAACGCATCAGAATCCAGGCCATGAGCCATAGCTGGGCCTGGTTCTGCATCAGAATTATCCCCAGAAGATTGCAGGGGACGGGGGCGTTTACTACCCCCCTGTGTTCCCGTGTGCCGCTTCCACCCTGGCAACAAAAGCCTCTAAGATTGCCGACATAGCGTCCACAGATACGTCAGGGGCACCATCTGCCAACTCAGGTGTTTCAGGGGAAAAAACGTCTGCTTCAGACGCCATGCTGACCCACGCGCTGACACCCACAGAGACTCCAGGCAAGGTATCAATAGGCCACCCTCTTAGCTGATACAGAGATGCAGGGTCTCCCAGAGGACTCACCACCCTTGGACCGGTACCGCTATTGCTGCCGTGTGCTCCACCTGTGATGCTATCCCACCGCTGCCTGTGTCAGTCTGATTCTTATCAGCGTTCCCTGTGTGAATTTGTGCCAGTGAAATGAACCCTAAAGGCCGGAGACTACCGCAAAATGGCCGCCAAGCGGCTGTATTGAAACAATGTGGGCTATAAGAAAATGGCCGCCGAGCCATCAGTAGAGGCAAAAGCGGCCGCGGGCCACAAAAAGATGGCCGCCGAGCGGCGGTCTATACGTACAGGCGTGAATCATATGAAACATGGCCGCCGAGCAGTCGATAGAGGCCAAAGCGGCTGCGAACCAAAAGAAAATGGCCACCGAGCAGCGATATATACATATTGGTGTGAACCACAAGAAAATGGATGCTGGACAGTCACTAGAGGCCAAACAGGCATGGACCACCCCAAAATGGCCACCGACAGCATGGAGGGAGAAAGGCATACACAGGTAAGCAAAATGACATGTTTTAAAACATAGCTACAGCGCAGCCCCGCTCCAGATGGAGCCCCCCAGGTGACCCCCAGCACCCAGCAACCTTAGCTCAGAGCCCAGGGAGGAGGGAAGGCAGGGAGAGAGGAAAGAAAGGGGCCACAACCACTTACTTGATCTCTCCAGGAATGTCCAAGCCAAGTCACCCTGCCGAAGCAGGGGAGCTACTTACCTTTCCTGCAGGGATCATGCTGGAAGACATTCCGGACAGATCATCATCCACGCACGGAGGTGACTGTCGGCCAGGTCTGCTGTGATTGAACCCTAGGGAACGATCGTATGCATGCCCTGGAGCGCCATCTCACCTGACAGGCTACTGCGACTCGGCCGTAAGGTCAGCCGAAGCTGAGCAGTCCGATGCAAGCCCTGGAGCGTAAGCTTACCAGCCAGGCTACTGCGACTCGGCCGTAAGGTCAGCCGAAGCTGAGCGGTCCGATACAAGCCGATACGGGCATGTCGTGGAAAACCCAGCGCGTAGCTAGGGTCGGCAGACGATCGATGGCCGAAACAGGGGGGACTACAAGGATCGAGGATCCAGCCTGTCACCCAGTCGGCAGTTGATCGAAGATCGCAGGAAACAAACCAAAATGTAGAAAAAATTCCCCCCGGACCAATGGGCTCGAAGGGAGCCATATCCTTCTCCTTGCTAGACAGAAAAAAACTGATCTGCGAGATGCAGAGAGGGGATATACCCAGAAGGTCCGCCCCCTGGGCGGTAATGTAGAAGGTGTGATGCAACACTTTTTACAAGTTTTTTTCTGCCTAGTCACTCCTAAATGACGGATAATACCCACTTGTCAATAGGAAGCTGTGTCAGTCCATGAACGAAAGAGTAATTTTTTTTTTTTTTTTTATTGTGATATTTATTAAATCAAAAAAGTAAAAAAGTGTTTTTTTTTAAATTGTCGCTCTTCTTTTGTTTATAGCGCAAAAAATAAAAAACACAGAGGTGATCAAATACCACCAAACAAAAGCTCTATTTGTGGGAAAAAACCCCCATAAAGATTCCATTTGGGTAAAGTGTTGCATGACCGCGCAATTGTCATTCAAAGTGCGACAGCGCTGAAAACTAAAAATTGGTCTTGGCAGGAAGGGGGTGAAAATGCCCTGTATTGAAGCGGTTAAACTCATCTATATTAATAAACAGGTGCTGAAAATGTTGAAATCCACACCGGCAACCAGTGAAAAATGTACTGTTGTATGTCTGTGTGCCACATGGAGAAGAGAGAGCGCAACAAAAAATTGTCTGAAGATTTGAGAGCAAAAATTGTGGAAAAGCATGGACAATCTCAAGGTTTGTCAAGACAAAGGCATAATCAGCTAGTATGCATAGCATACTAGCTGATTATGTATTACTTACCTCAGATCGAAGCCCCTGCAGCAGTCCAAGTCTCCCCCTCCGGCCGCCGACATGTTGCCCCGCAGTGACTTCCGCCAATCACAGCGCCGGAGCCGCGATGATGTCACTCCCGTCCAAGCGCGTGGGAACGGCACAGTACAACTGAAGCAATGGCACATAGTGCCATTGCTTCAGTTGGCTTAAGTGCGCATGTGCCGCATGACGTTGGCACATGCAAATACAGGGATGTCTCCTAAACCGTACAGGTTTAGGAGATATCCTTGTTAGCTACAAGTAAGCCTCAATATAGGCTTACCTGTAACAGAGTTGTAAACTAGGGTTTACAACCACTTTGACCACTAAAGCCCCTTACCATTTTGCGGGCCAAAGACCAGGCCGCTTTTTGCAATTCGACACTGGGTCGCTTTAACTGACAATTGCGCGGTCGTGCGACATGGCTCGCAAACAAAATTGACGTCCTTTTTCCCCCCACAAATAGAGCTTTCTTTTGGTGGTATTTGATCACCTCTGCGGTTTTTATTTTTTGCGCTATAAACAAAAATAGAGCGACAATTTTGAAAGAAATTCAATATTTTTTACTTTTTGCTATAATAAATATCCCCAAAAAATATATTAAAAAAAAAACATTTTTTTCCTCAGTTTAGGCCGATACGTATTCTTGTACATATTTTTTGTGAAAAAAAAAAAATTGCAATAAGCGTTTATTGATTGGTTTGCGCAAAAGTTACAGTGTCTACAAAATAGGGGATAGTTTTATGGCATTTTTATTAATAATTATTATTTATTTTACTAGTAATGGCGGCGATCAGTGATTTTTATCGTGACTGCGACATTATGGCAGACACATCGGACACTTTTGACACCATTTTGGGACCATTGTCATTTTTACAGCGGTCAGTGCTATAAAAATGCACCGATTACCGCAAAAATTACACTGGCAGTGAAGGGGTTAACCTGTAGGGGGCGCTGAAGGGGTTAAGTGTGACCTAGGGAGTGCTTCTAACTGTTAGGGGGCGTGGCTTGCCGTGACACGTCACTGATCGTTGTTCCCAATGACAGGGAACAGACGATCAGTGACATGTCACTAGGAAGGATGGGGAGATGTCTTTACACTAACATCTCCCCATTCTTCAGCTCTGTGACCCGATCGCGGGACTCCTGCGGGCAGGACCACGCGGCTCGCAAATTAAAGGGGACGTGTGTCCATTTGTGCAGCCGTGCCATTCTGTCTACGTAAATCTGCGTGCGGCGGTCGGCAAGCGGTTAACGTTCCTGTGTCAACTGTGCACAACATTGTCAAGAATTTTAGCTAATCTCCCCAAACTTTGACAAAAGAGAAAAAATGATTAAAGAGTTTGCCAAAACTTACTCAAGGAAGTCAAAATCCATTTGGAAGAATGTGCTGTGGACAGATGAAACAAAATTACAGCTTTTTGGTAAAGCTCATAATTCTACTGTTTTCAGAAAAATAAATGAGGCCTTTAAAAAAAAGAATACAGTCCCTACAGTGAAACATGGTGGAGGTTCACTGATGTTTTGGGGTTGCTTTGCTGCTTCAGGCACTGGATGTCTTGACTGTGTGTATGGCATTATGAAATCTTAAGACTACCAAAGAATTCTGGGATGTAATGTAGGCCCCAGTGTCAGAAAGTTGGGTCTCCGTCAGAGGGCATGGGTCTTAGAGCAGGACAATGACCCAAAGCACACATCAAAAAGCACCCAGAAATGGTTTAAGGCAAAGCTCTGGAGAGTACTGAACTGGCCAGCAATGAGTCCATATCTAAATCCCATAGAGCAATGTTTCTCAACTCCAGTCCTCAAATACCCCCAACAGGTCATATTTTCAGCCTTTCCATTATTTTGCACAGGTGATTTGATCAGTTTCACTGCCTTAGTAATTACCACAGCCTTTTCATCTAAGGGAAATCCTGAAAACATGACCTGTTGGGGGTATTTGAGGACTGGAATTGAGAAAATAAGATTTTTGTACTCACCGTAAAATCCTTTTCTCTGAAGTCCATGGACGGACACAGCTTCCTTATATTCTTGACATTAGGTTTATGTTCCATCTATTAGGAGAGGACTAGGCAGACATGTTAGATATTTAAATACATGTAACTATAGCAAAGCTGAACAGCCCCGCCCAGGGGGCGGTCCCTCTGGTCATAACCCCTCACCCTGCACTCAGCAGCTCAGTTCGTCAAAAAGCAGTACAAACATAAAAAGGAGGGGTGGGTGCTATGTCCGTCCATGGACTTCAGAGAAAAGGATTTTACGGTGAGTACAAAAATCCTATTTTCTCTTTCGTCCATGGACGGACACAGCTTCCTTATATTCTTGACATTAGGGATGTCCCCAAGCAGTGTCAAAAAACCGAGGGGTGGGAACAGCAATCAAACAAACTTCACCCCAAAATAAACAGAGCTCCTCAACGGAGGAGTTGCAACCTTAAACAGCCGCCTGCAAAACCTTGCGGCCGAAGCAAGCATCTGCAGATGCATGCACGTCAACCTTGTAAAACTTAGTGAAAGTGTGAACGGACGACCAGGTCGCCGCCTTACACACCTGTGAGACAGACGCTTGATGTCGGAAAGCCCAGGAGGCACCAATTGCCCTGGTCGAATGCGCCGTGACAGGAAAGGGAGGCGCGCGCCCTTTTTGGGCATAAGCCTGAATAACGATCTGTCTGATCCACCGAGAAATGGTGGCCGACGAGACCGCCAGACCTTTCTTTGGACCAGTCACCGACACAAACAGTGAGTCTGACCTCTGAAACGGAGCCGTAGCAGACAGATACACCCGCAGAGCATGTACCACGTCCAAGGAATGCAACGCAACCTCTTTGGGATGCGACGGCCGAGGACACAAGGGTGGAAGTACAATGTCCTCATTTAGATGAAAAGCCAAAACCACCTTCGGAAGAAACAAAGGCTGCGGGGCGCAGCACCACTTTATCCTTATGGAGGATCAACTCAGAAACCCTCCTGACAGATGTAATAGCCACCAGAAAGGCAACTTTCTGAGAGTGTGTCAAAAGAGGAATCTCTCTGATGTTCTCAAAGGGAGGTTTCTGAAGTACCGAGAGCACCAGATTCAAACCACACGGAGGTAGTGGTGGTCGAACCGGAGGAGCCACACGTCGGACCCCTTGCACAAACATACTCACCAGTGAATGAGCTGCCAAGGGTCGCTGAAAGAAAACAGCCAAGGCTGATATCTGACCCTTAATGGTGCTTAGGGCAAGTTTTTGATCCACTCCATGCTGTAAGAACAGCAGGATCCTGTAAACCGAATATGCCCGTCTCCTCACACATAGAGATGTAGGCCTTCCACGTGCGATGATAGATCTTCTGAGAAGAAGACTTCCGTGCCCTCAGCATGGAATAAATTACTGAATCTGACAGGCCTCAGTCCCTCAGAACCTGACTTTCAAACAGCCATGCCGTTAAAGCCAGCGACTGTAAAGCAGGATGAAGTATAGGACCTTGTGACAGAAGGTCCTCTCGCATCGGCAGTCGCCAAGGAACATCCGCCACCAGGCGCACTAGGTCGGCGTTCCAGGGACTCCGAGGCCAATCTGGGGCAATTAGAAATCACCAGAATCCCCTCGGTCTCCACTCTGCGGAGCAGACGAGGAAGAAGTTTCAGTGGGGGAAAGGCATAAATTAGCCGATACTGTCCCCACGGAGCCACCAACTCGTCTGTCGCGTTCGCCCAGGGATCTTTTGACTTGGCCACAAACCTCAATACCTTCCGATTGAGTCGAGAAGCCAGGAGATCCATGTCTGGCGTGCCCCATCTCAGGCAAAGAAGTCGAAACACATCTGGGTGTAGCGACCATTCTCCTTGGTCCAGCATCTGACGATTTAGGTAGTCCGCTTGCTAGTTTTCTATACCCGGAATGTATACGGCCAATAGAGCCGGCACGCTGAGCGACCTCCGATTCTGCAGCCGAGCTTCTTGTTCCTCCTTGATGGTTGACATAAGCCACCGCCGTGGCGTTGTCCGACTGGATCCTGACAGGATGCCCCTGTGACCATGTGGAGAGGCACTGCCTGATCGCCCAAAGTTCCAGCACATTGATCGGCAGGCGGGATTCTTCCTGCGTCCAGCGAGCTTGTGTCAACTGAACACCCCAAACTCCCCCCCAACCAGTCAGGCTGGCGTCCGTCGTGATCACCGTCCAGTGAAAAGGGAAGAAACGACTTTCGGTACTGAAGGGCCGGAGATCTCCAAACCAGGGAAGACCTGACTAGTTGGCTCACCCGGATTTGACAATCCAGGGACAACGGAGACTTGTCCCACTTGGACAGGATCTCCTTCTGCAAGACTCTAGTGTGGAATTGAGCATACGGTACTGCCTCGAAGAAGGCTACCATGAGACCCAGGACTCGCATGCAAAAGCGCAGCGACGACCACCTGCGGGATGCCAACAGCTTCACCGCCGCCTGAAGAGTTTGCAATATTTCCAAAGGGAGAAAAACTCTCGCCTCTGAGGAGTCCAGAATCAAGCCCATGTATTCCAGGCGCTGAGTCGGCACCAACAACGACTTCTGGAGGTTCAGTACTCAACCAAATTCTTGAAGTGTCTGACTGGCAATCGTCCCATCCTCCTCTAATTCTGAGTCTGAAGCAGCTCTCAGAAAGAGGTCGTCCAGGTAGCCCACGATAGCGATTCCTCGCTGCCTCAGCAAGACCAGAATCGGAGCGAGCACCTTGGTGCCGATGCCAAGCCAAAAAGGGAGAGTCACAAATTGGTAGTGATCGTCCCCGACTGCAAAGCGCAGAAATCTCTGAAGCCCGACATATATGGGGACATGCAAGTATGCGTCTTTGATGTCCAAGGACGCCAGAAAATCCCCCGGATGGAGTGCAGCGACCACAGAGCGAACTGATTCCATCCTGAACCTTTGTACTTTTACAAAGGAGTTGACGGCCTTAAGGTCCAGGATTGGACGGACCCCGTCCTTCTTTGGGACTACAAACAGATTGGAGTACAATCCCTGAAATCTTTCCGGCAGCGGCACAGGTACTATTACCCCGTGCCTCAGCAGGTCCTGCACTGCCCCAAAAAGGGCGTTCCGACGAGCCAGAAGAAGATGAAGGTTGGAGGGAAAAAAATCTGTTTGGTGGCCAAGAAAGAAATTCTATCTTGTACCCTGATGAAACCACTTTGCAAACCCACTGGTCGGAAAGCAGGGAGGTCCATCAAGCTCCAAACTCGCGAAGGCAAGAGTCGGGCGGGGACAAACCTTTATGCAGTAGCAGAATTGTTTGCAGGCTTGTTTGGCTTGCGAACCCAGGGACGCTTTTGTCCCTCAGCTGGCCCATTGTCGGCCTGGGAGAGCTTACCTGCGGGCCCAGACTGACGAAAAAAATGCTTCTGAGCGGAAAAGGAGGGCCCTGGCCTACGGCGTGGCTCCTCAACTTTTCTGGATTGTGGGAGCCCCCAGTGACATTCTTTTTTTTTTTTTTTACAAGAAGCCCCAGTGACATTCTTAATGTCTTCCAGCGAGGCTCCAAATAGCCCGTCTCCCTGGAAGGGCAAATCCGCCAGAGCCTTCTTGGAAGTCTGGTCCGTGGACCAGCATTTTAGCCAAATCAGGCTACGCAGTACCACAGCAGATACTGGGGCTCTGGAAATCAGGGGAGCTGTAGCCAAGGCTGCATCGCAGACATATTTAAGGCCAAGCACCAACTGGTCGGCCAGTTCTACGCAGACCGGGGAAACCTGTTGCTTCTCCAACTCCCGATGCAACAATTTTGCTCATTCACAGTAAGTGTCTGACACCAGGGCCGCAGCCAATACTGGCCGTAATGCTGACCCCAGCATGGTGAACATGGACCGGGCCACTGCTTCGGATCTCCTATCTGCAGGATCGTTAAATGCAGGGGTCCCCTCTACCAGAATCGTGGTTACCTTGTTTAACCTGGATAGCGGGGGGTCCACAACCGGGGGGGGGGTGCCCATTTTTTGAGACGGCTCTCCTCAAAAGGGCAACGGACCGCCATGCGGTTTGGGACCGAAAAGGTCCTCTGCGGTTGTTCCCATTCTTTGTCTATAAACTTATCAAAATAAGTTACATGAGGAAACACCTTAGTAGTGCGGGTCGGCTTGTGGGACCCAAAAGGGACCGACACCTCAGTAGATACCCCAGCTGCATCCTCCAGCTTGAGGGTTTCCGGCACTGCGGTGATAAGTGCTCCAACAAGCGCCTTCTCCTGCACTGACCTGGACACAGAGTCTTCCTCACTGTCCGAATGGTCCTGGTCCGCATACTCCGACACTTCAGAACAGGGGTCCTGTGTCACAGACACCCTGGCAAGAAAGCCACAAAGATGGCCGCCGGCTGCCTCAGGGAAAAAAAGAGCGCGAGCTACAAGAAAATGGCCGCCCGCTGTATGAGCAATAGAAACAGCGCGGCTACAAGAAAATGGTCGCCAGCTGTATTAGCATTAGGAACAGCACGGCTACAGGAAAATGGTGCCGATCGTTCTGAGGTAAAAATAAAAGGCAGCGAAAACACTGGGCCTCCGAGCGGAGGCCCCCCACAAGGCAGACCACCCACATTAGAGTGGACCTGGACACACCGCGCAGCCCCCCCCTCAGGGACCCCCCAGTGAGGTACACAGCAGGCCCAGCAATGCATGGAGAGGAGGGATGGACAGGGAGAGAGGAAAGGGAGGGCGAGAGACCCCCTAATCGACCACCCCAGGAATGCCCAGCTGTTCCATCCTGCCAATACAGGAGGAACCTTACTTACCCGTCCCTGCAAGGACTGCTGGACGTGTTCATGACAGACCCATCACCGAGCAGTATGGAGTTGCTGTCGGCCACAGCCCACTGTGACTCGGACAGCAGTAGCCCGGTCATATGTGAGCCCCGGAGCATATAGCTCACCGGCCATCCCTGGAGCAAAAGGGGTATGTCGTGGCCGACCCAGCGCGTAGCTAAAGGCCTGCTCACGTGATGGCCGGACTGGGGAGACAAGGATCTATATTATCCAGCCTGTCACCCAGCCGGTAGTTGATAGTAGATCTCAGGATCAAAATGTAAAAATAAAAATAAAAAATAAAAAAGTTCTCCAGGACCAATGGGCCCCTAGGGAGCCAGGTCCTTCTACACTAGGCAGAAAGGTGCAGGGTGAGGGGTTATGACCAGAGGGACTGTCCCCTGGGCGGGGCTGTTCAGCTTTGCTATAGTTACATGTTTTTAAATATCTAACATGTCGGCCTAGTCCTCTCCTAATAGACTGAACATAACCCTAATGTCAAGAATATAAGGAAGCTGTGTCCGTCCATGGACGAAAGAGAAATATAGCCATAGAGCACCTGTGGAGCCTCAAAACAGCAGTTGAGAAAAGGAAGCCTTCCAATCTGAAAGACCTGTAGCAGTTGGCGAAAGAAGAGTGGTCCAAAATTCCAATAGAGAAGTGTAAGAAACTCATTGATGGTTACAGGAAGTGATTGATTTCAGTTATTTTTTTCCAAGGGATGTGCAACCAAATATTAAGGGTGGGAGGGTGCCAATAATTTTGTCCATTCTATTTTTGGAGTTTTGAGTGGAATGTGTCAGATTTGGCTTTTTGTTTCTCCACGTTTTTATGCCACACCAATACAAACAAAAGAACTAAACATGAAAATGTCCAAACATTTGTAATCGCAACAATTTCTTGGGCGAAGGTGTGCATTATCTGACAAAAATGCAGGGGGCGTCAATTTTAGCCATGACTGTAAATGTGTACATATATATATGTGTAGCGGAACCTCACTCTCCCTCTTGGTTACTGTGAATGGCTTGTGTCTACGGGTACCGGGAAGAGGAGAGTGCAGGAACACTAGGCCAAGCTCTCCCCTCATGTGTATAAGAGGGTTGAGCAGAGTTAGTTGATTTACCTCCCGGGTCTGTCCACTGCATACGAAGCCTTGTTTTTCTCTGGAAGCGTGTCTGCCAATAATAGAGCCCCACACCAATCGAAAGTCCAACACTCCTTTATTTCTCGTAACACAATCAGTTGAACTTCCATTAACAATGAACATGGGGGTGTGGGAACGAGTAGGCCCAGGCACAACTGTACTCTCCTATTCCTTTTTAGCGAATAGGCCTGGCGCACGGTCTCTGCCACCGACCGTGAGTTTTCGTCGCTGCCACCGTCCGGATGAACCGCTGAGGCCCCTGCCACAGGCCTAATTGCAGGCCTCTGCCACTGACCTGAGTGAATTAGCCGGACCGCTGCCACCGGTTATTGAACGTGGACTGAACTTCCTCTTTGAACTTGCCCCCTGTTCGGGAAAGATATCCCTCCGGGCGGTCTCCAGAGGTTCACCCGGCACTGGCAATCTGCTGCACCAGGTCTTCGAGTGGGTCCCTTACGCCTCTGGATTCGGGTGCCCCACTCCCGGGGCCCCCTAGGACAATCCCTCCCTCGCGGGACCCAGCGGAAGGTACTGGGCCCCAGGCCTCCGGCTGAGTACCTCACCCCAGACTGAAGGTGTCTGGGATGGAACACGAATTCCAGGTGTCCAGGCCTAGGCCGCCTGGACGCGACCACAACCACAGCCCTCAGGCTAAAGGTGCCCGGGACTTGAACCTCGTGGCGAAGATGTCCGCCCCCTTTATACTAGGGTTGTCCCGATACCGATACCAATCACTTGCGCGAGTACTTGTACTCGCGCAAATGCTCCCGATGCCCAGTCCGATACTTTTTTTTTTTCCCCAGAGCAGACGCAGAGAGGGGGTGGAGAGCGGGGGGCGGAGAGCGCGGCGGGGGGCGGAGAGCAGGACGGAGAGTGCGGCGGGGGGCGGAGACCGGGACGGAGAGCGGGACGGAGAGTGCGGCGGGGGGCGGAGACCAGGGCGGAGAGCGAGTCCCTCACCTGCAGTTGAAACTGGTAAGCTGGCAGGGGTGCAAGGCGCAGCCGCATCAGGATCGGTGACCGGTGCTGTTGCATTCGGTCGCCGTCAGCGGCTGAACGTCCCCACGCCCATCTTGGTACACCCTTGCACTCGGCTGCAGTAAGCAGCAGCAGACATCTTGTTACACCCATACATAATTAAGTGATAGAAAGGGGAAGGGGGAGGGGAATTTGGGAAAGGGAAAGGAAAGGGAAGGGAATCAGTCTGTTTAGAGCAGACCGAAAAGCGGTTACTATAAGCAACAGATTATAGATCCAGAAACGGAAATGATTATAAAATTTAATCATTTATTCCTATTATCATTTTAAATATATGTAAAAGGGAACATATAAAGGTGCAGTGTTATTATCAGAAGTGAATGGTCATACAGTACATAAATTAATTGGAAACACCTAATAGACAGACAGGACAAACAAATAACTAAACATGTAACAACACACTTGTCCGGACGTATGATTCAGTCTTATATTGATATGTAACCCAGTAAAGAATAGTATTTATTGTGTTAATTACCGTCCACCAGAGGATGTAAGGTAATCTAAACCACGTAAGTGGATTTATTATTAAAGTCAAATGGGTTTTACATTTGGTATAAGGCTGAGCCTGATGGGGTGGGGGAAGGGGGAAACCAGGGAAGGGGGGTGATAGCGCTGGGGGCAACCATTAGGACATGTATGGATTAGTACAAATGTCCTAGATGCAAGATTTGCATTAGGTACATAATGGGAGTCCACAAATAGAAAGTTTCCTTGAGGGTTGGAGGGGTTAGTTGATGTTGGTAAGAAGGCTGTTGTATTGGTAAATGGATAAATGTCCTCCAAGAGTTGTTGGCAAAAGAAGTTCATCAATATAGTTATTGGTACAGAAATCTGTAATGCTTTTATAGCGTAGCTCTTACAACATAACTCTGGTATGCACATTTAAACAGTGTGTAATTGAACCCATTATCATTGTCTGCAGCTCAACTTCAACCCATAAATCAAAGTACATTACCATTGGGCGTCTCCGTGTTGGGACTGGATTTAGCCAATTCTTGTATTTAGATGGATCCCAAGTTACCTGACATCAACAGCTGATTTGAAGATGTTATTTATGCCAAACCTGTATGGTGTGATGGCCGGTAACCGAAGCAAGTATTGGAGTGAAGTCCAGGTCCCCCGAGCGTTACCTTCACCGGTATCAGGAAGGAATCCAATGTGGCTACTTTTGAAGTGCCTGATGTCAGTAGCCGCGGTCGTTGCCGCTATCGTAGGTACTGACTGGGGCTTACGTTCCCCGAGCCATGTCGATCCACCCACTCCGTTCAGGACAACGTCACGTGACTGTGCGAGATGTGACGTCAACGCGTTTCGCCGTGCTCTGTGGCGTAGCTTCGTCTGGTTGATGTCAGGTAACTTGGGATCCATCTAAATACAAGAATTGGCTAAATCCAGTCCCAACACGGAGACGCCCAATGGTAATGTACTTTGATTTATGGGTTGAAGTTGAGCTGCAGACAATGATAATGGGTTCAATTACACACTGTTTAAATGTGCATACCAGAGTTATGTTGTAAGAGCTACGCTATAAAAGCATTACAGATTTCTGTACCAATAACTATATTGATGAACTTCTTTTGCCAACAACTCTTGGAGGACATTTATCCATTTACCAATACAACAGCCTTCTTACCAACATCAACTAACCCCTCCAACCCTCAAGGAAACTTTCTATTTGTGGACTCCCATTATGTACCTAATGCAAATCTTGCATCTAGGACATTTGTACTAATCCATACATGTCCTAATGGTTGCCCCCAGCGCTATCACCCCCCTTCCCTGGTTTCCCCCTTCCCCCACCCCATCAGGCTCAGCCTTATACCAAATGTAAAACCCATTTGACTTTAATAATAAATCCACTTACGTGGTTTAGATTACCTTACATCCTCTGGTGGACGGTAATTAACACAATAAATACTATTCTTTACTGGGTTACATATCAATATAAGACTGAATCATACGTCCGGACAAGTGTGTTGTTACATGTTTAGTTATTTGTTTGTCCTGTCTGTCTATTAGGTGTTTCCAATTAATTTATGTACTGTATGACCATTCACTTCTGATAATAACACTGCACCTTTATATGTTCCCTTTTACATATATTTAAAATGATAATAGGAATAAATGATTACATTTTATAATCATTTCCGTTTCTGGATCTATAATCTGTTGCTTATAGTAACCGCTTTTCGGTCTGCTCTAAACAGACTGATTCCCTTCCCTTTCCTTTCCCTTTCCCAAATTCCCCTCCCCCTTCCCCTTTCTATCACTTAATTATGTATGCCTATATGGTTACAGCAACAACCACATCAGGTAGATGATCCACAGTGGGTGACATTTTTCTTTACCCACACATAAACGGAACTTGCGCAAATCCCCATCCCCAAACCCCAATTTGTTTATCTTGTTACACCCAGCCCGAGCTATATGGGCTGGGTGTAACAAGATGTCTGCTTCTGCTTACTTCAGCCGAGTGCAGGGTGTACCAAGATGGGCGTTGCAGCAGTTTTTTTTATTTTAAATCCTGTGTCATTTTTTTTCCCCGCAGCATTTCAGTGCCAGACACCTATCAGTACCCACAAGTGCTACCTATCAGTGCAATCAGTGCCATCTACCAGTGCCACCTATCAGTGCCCACAAGTGCCACATATCAGTGCCCACAAGTGCCACCTTTCAGTGCAATCAGTGCCATTTATCAGTGCCCACAAGTGCCATCTATCAGTGCCCACAAGTGCCACCTATCAGTGCCCATAAGTGCCATCTATCAGTGCCCATAAGTGCCATCAGTGCCACCTATCAGTGCAATCAGTGCCACCTATCAGTGCAATCAGTGCCAGCCACCTATTAGTGCCCATCAGAGCCAGTCACCAGTCAGTGCCCATAAGTGCCACCTCTCAGTGCCACCTATCAGTCCCCATCTTTCAAACTGTCACATGACATTGAAAAAAAAGTATCGGTAATCGGTATCGGCGAGTACTTGGAAAAAAGTATCAGTACTTGTACTCGGTCCTAAAAAAGGGGTATCGGGACAACCCTACTTTATACCCTCTCCCAGGATGCACGGCGGGTTCCCCACCCCGCCGTACAACCGCTGCGAGAGGTCACAAAGGGTACGGCACTGCAGCGATGGTTCAACCCCGGCCCAAAGTGTTCTCACCAGTTTAAAAAGTACATACCCGCTACATTATATATATATGCATATACATACACATACACACACACATAAAGGGGTGTAAATAAAAGGCCTGCAGAAAACCCACTCAGCGCCAGATCAGTTTTCCAATATAAAACCACTGAGCAGCTGTTTAAAAATTAAAAGAAAAATAAAACCACGGTATAAGAATAAAACAGTTCAGTCTCTGTGATATTAAAATACACAAAACAGCGCTTAAAAATCAATAATGATAGACTCGTGGAAAAACCACTGAATAAAGAAAGTCTTAGATGTAGTCAAGGTGATGTAAACAATCCAAAGTGCTGAATGGTGTCTTAGTAGTAATCCTAACTTGCACCTTCCACCAGGGAGAAACAATCTCAATCCACCGCGTGATGCACTCTCCCCGAGGGGGTTAAACTCACCAGAAGATTAAAAAATCAGAGCCTTAAGCAGATACACCAGCCACTTTTCCAAAGACCATCACCAGCAGGCGGGGACAGCTGGCACAGGAGCTCCACACAAGGTCATAAAAGCAAGAAACAGCAATATAGTGTAATCCTGTTTAATAGTCCCAAGTAGCCCATACACTGAAAGCCCCCTTAAACCTATCTACGTACATCTAATCACAAAAAATGAGCATAAAAGTGACCCCCAGAGGGTGCTATCACCAGATCCAGCCGTCCATGGAGAGCAGGCGAATCCTTGCAGACACCGCAGCAGCTTCCTAGTAGGAGAGCGGAGTGTGTGAAGCGCACACGTCACTTCCGGGTTAGTGGGGATGTCGTGGGTCACGCTCTCTGAGCTCTAAGAGCGTGACCCACGACATCCAGCCGACACAAATCCGCCTTGCAAATAACTTCTGGAGCCATGTGACGTGAAGCCGCCCATGATGTAGACACACTTCTAGCTGAGTGAGCAGTCACCGCTTCTGGAGGCACCAAGCCCTTAGCTTTGTAAGCCCACTGAATAGTCTGAACAATCCATGCTGCGATAGATCTGGAAGAGGCACGCATACCATTATTCTTCCCATGAAAAAGAACAAACAGGTGGTCGGTCTGACGGAACGAAGTTGTAGCTTCTAGAAATTGAACTCGGAGCTTTCCCTACATCTAGGGGATGAATACTGGAATCCTCAGAAGATTTAAACGTTGGAAGAGCAATCTCCTGATTGTCGTGAAACACAGATGACACTTTGGGGTTTGAACCTAACATAGGAATTAAGGACTACCCGATCAGGAAAAAAGGTTAGGAATGGCTCCTTGCATCCCAGAGAACTGATTTCAGAGACCCTCTTGGCCGATGTTATAGCCACCAAGAAAGCAACTTTTAGAGAGAGTTCTTTAATAGAGGACTGATCTTCATGTTCCAACTCTCTACCTGACAAGAAATCCAGGAAAAGGGGAAGATCCCAGTTAGAGAATCTTGTCTTTTTCTGAAGTCTGAGCCTTATTGCTCCTCTGAAAAACTGTTGAGTAAGAGGGTGTCTAGCCCAGGAAATGCATGTTAAGGCAGAAATTGCAGATACTTGGACCCGCAATGAGCTGACTGACAAGGAGAGATCCAAGCCTGATTGTAGGAAGCCCAGGATATCATTTATCGTTGGATTATCGCAAGAACCCGCATTGGAAGAGGTGAAGTCTACAAATTTTTTCCAGATCCTCTGGTAGACCCTGTTGGTGCCTGCTCTTCTGGAATTTAATAACGTGGAGATAGCCCTACTTGGACAGCCTAGGGCCTCGAGCCTTCCCCTCTCAAGAAACAGACCATCAGATGTAGATAGGCCGGGCATGGCTGTAGAGTTGCCCCTTGTGATAGAAGATCTGGTCTGGAGGGTAGAGGAACTGGGTCCCAGAAGCAGAGTTGCATCAGCAGGGGAAACCATGGCCTGCTTGTCCAGTACGGGACTATTGCCACCATCTCTGGTTCTTCCATCTTGAGCTTCAACAGAAACCGGAGCATAACAGGAACCGGGGGAAAGGCATAGGCCCTGTGGAACCGCCAATGGTCTGTCAGAGCATCTACCCCGAAAGCCTGGGGACAACGAGAACTCATGTAATATATCTGTAGCCTGAAGTTGCACAGGGAGGCAAACAGGTCTACTTCTGGAATGACTCCCAGGGACAGGACCCACCTGAAGACTTCGGGATGGAGAGACCACTCGTTGTCCAGAGAAACTCGACAGAAAATCTGCCTGAACATTCTGGACCCCAGGGAGATAGACAGACAGCTGTTAGGTTGGCCAAGTTCTTCTGTGCCCAGGTCATGATGGGCTCTACTTCCTTCAACAGGGAGTGACTGCGAGTACCTCCCCTGTCTCTTGATGTATGCGACTGCCATTGTGTTGTCCAGTCTTAGGGGGACTAAGGCTCCTGCTGTCATTTGGTGAAAGGCCTGCAGTGAGCAGAACACTGCCTGGAGTTCCAGAACATTAGAGACTATCCTGTGAGAGGGGAAATTCCATATGCCTTGGGCTACTTCTGTCAGGCAGAGAGCGCCCAAGCCCCTGTTGCTGGCATCTGATGTGATGGTGACCCAAGACACAGGTGCGACGATGGAGTGACAATTGAGGAGGTTCCTCTGTTGTAGCCACCAAGGATGGCTCTCCCGCATGGATGAGGTTATTCGGATAGAGTGATCCCGAAGCTCTGGGTTCCACTGCTGGAGGAAGCCCTTCTGGAAGGGCTGCATTTTCCATTGAGCCCACTTTACCATGGGTGTTGTTGCCACCATGGTGCCAATGATCTTTAGGCATTGAGAGGCTCGGAGATGAGAGGATGACATTGCAAGCCGAACTCTGTCCCGGATCACTGGGATTTTTTCCAGGGAGAACGAGATGGTGCTCTTGATAGTGTTGAATTGTGCCCCGAGGAACACCAGGGATTGCGTAGGATCCAGATGGCTCTTTTCCAGATTTAAAAGCCAACCGAACTTGAGTAGAGTGGAGGTGACCTGGGATCTGTGGATTACCAACTGCTCCCTGTCCCGAGATAACAACAGCAGGTCATCTAGATAGTGATACAGATGGATATCTCTGGTCCTGATCAGAGCCACTACAGCCAACAAGATTTTTGAAAACACGAGGCAATGTCGTAAGCCCGAAGGGGAGACAGGTGAACTTCAGCTGGATTTGATCTACAGCAAAGCGAAGGTATTTCTGGAATTCGGAACATGGAAGCAGGCGTCCTTCAGGTCTTTAGACACGAGCCAATCGCCTGGTTGGATTGCTTGACTGATCATGAGCAATGTCTCCATCTTGAACTTCTCCTTCTTGATGAAGGAATTCAAGTGGGTTAGCTCTATAACTGGCTTCCATGAGCCGCTTTTCTACAACACCATGAAGAGGGGTGAGTAGACCCCTTGAAACCTCTCGTTGGCTGGAACTGGTATTGCAGCACCCTGAGTCACCAGAGACTCTGCGTAGGACATGAGAATTTGCTTTTTCTCTTCCGAGACAGGCAAGGAAGTGGGTATGAACCGAAGAATGGGTGGGTTGCTGAACGTCCAGGCATGATGATACTGTTTTGACGACCCAACGATCTTTGATCGAGGCTGCCTAGACGGGTTGGAAATGAAGTAAGCAAGCTCCATTTGTCTGGGCAGGCGCAACATCAAAAAGACTTAGGGGCTTCTCGTCCACCAGAAAATGCACCTTTTGAAAACTTGTGGCCTGAAGGCTGGTTTTTCTTCCAGGTCTTCCTAAACTCACGGCCAGGCCTATAACGGCAAGCATCCCTTGCTCGATCTGAACCTTGCCTGGGCTGTGTTCTCTTCTGATTTAGCAGACGGCGATCCTGGGGAAGGAACCCTGACTTGCCCCCTGTGGCACGTGTGATTGCACTGTCCAATTTGTTCCCAAAGAGGGACAAACACTCAAAGGGAATCCTGCACCATGCCTGTTTGGAGGCAGGATCAGCTAGCCGTGGGCGCAGCCACAAGGCACGCTTCGCCATGACTGATGATAACATGCTCCAAGCCACCTGGCGAACTATGTCCAGGGAAGCCTTACCCAAAAAAGCCACTGCCAACCTTAGCTCATGAAACGGTGAGCTCCTGGCCACTTCTTCCGAAATGCATCCACGTCGTCCGTCCAGACTTCCATCACTTTGGAAAAAGATGCGAGGGCTAAAGCTGGCTTGCAGGACATCCCAGCTGTAATATAGATCCGCTTGAGGTCGGTATCAATTTTCCTCTCCAGGCCATCCCTAAAGGACACTATCCTCCAGTCGGAGCGTGGCGTGCCTCGCCAGTCTCATTAGGGCTGCATCAATGAGAGGAGCCGACTCCAGATGTTTCACATCTTCGCTTAAAATACTGTCTACAAAAGCGTGAGTAACAATCAGTCTTATCCGGATGTGTGGTTAATACACAACATACAAGGCATGAGTGGTGCAAGTACTAGCAGTGTTCAGGAACCATTAGCGGTTTGATACAAGCAGTTTGCTATTACGCTAATAGAGACTTCCTGGTTATAAACACCTGAGTTAGAACTTTTCTGATATGGTGAGAGGAGTAAATATATCAGCTTCATTGTCCTCTGGTTGAATACTTGTGTGGAACTATCCCTCAGGATACCCTGCATAAATTATCCACTATCTTCAATTAGCTTCCCCTGGATCTTTACCTTACTCTACATGATTAAATATTATAGGACTATCTAACATGAATGATACTCTGAAGATATTTCATCTAATAAATTTTTTTCTATAATACGGCTTGTATAGAGTTTTTTTGTGTTTTCAGGGTTTTTTTTCTAAACAGATGGACTGACTTCTATCTTTTTCCATCACGGCAGATGCTACATATGCATCCAGAGGAATCTGGTTAATTAATAGAATCTATATCACGAGGTCTAATTGGTGGCCACATTCCCACATCTTTTTAGCTACACAACGTTGTACATTTTATATGTGTATTTATATTTTGGTTCTGATACTTGGAGGGACCAGTTCCCCTCTAGGAGATTTTTTAACACCCCAAGGGAACTGTCTCATCCTTGAGATCTTTTACTCTTTGTGTTCATCAATAAAGTAATTTTTTTGCACCAGTTAATGTGTAGTTGAATCACCATATAGACCATCTGGTGGGCCTTCTATGTCCCACCCCTCTCTGATTTTCTTTGCATCCCTAAAGGACACAGTATCCTCCAGTCGGAGCGTGGCGTGCCTCGCCAGTCTCATTAGGGCTGCATCAATGAGAGGCCGACTCCAGATGTTTCACATCTTCGCTTTAAATGGGTACATCTTTGAAACTTTCGTTAGCAGAGAATTCTTCCTTTCACTACTACCCCATTCATCGGTAATTATTTCACCGAGTTCACCCAAAAAGGGGAAATTAGGGCGCTCTTTTTTGAGGTGCTTAAAGTACTTCCTCTGTTTTGAGGGTGCCTTCACTGGCTTTTCCCCATCTTAAAGCTTCCTTGACAGTTTTGACCAGCTGGGGTACTAGGGCAAATTCAAAGCCTGCACCAGAATCATCTACCTCCACCTCACTGTCCGAGGCTTCAATTGAAGAATGGCTCGGCTGTGAAGGGCCTGGAGCCTCAAGATCATCTCCAATATCCCATCCCTAATGGTGTCGCCAGCAGGGTTGGGGTTACGATCAGAGTCCACCTTACTCAGCGACTCGCGGACCACCTTTCTGACTAGTGCTTCCACTCGTTGGTCTCCAACCTCTCTTTCCTTTGCGGCTTTAGAAAAGCATCGGTCGCAGACTGACTTGCCTTCCGGGACCTGGGCCCTACATCCCCAGCAGGCAGGCTTTCCTCTCAGAGCGGCTGGAGTGGCGGTGAGAGTGTCACGCAAGAGGTGGTTTTAGACTCCTATCTATGGTGCCTTGATCTGGAAGAAGATCTATGACATCTGGAACTCGAAGAGGAGCGACGGTGTTGAGACCTATGACGGTCTTTATCTTCGTGTGGCGCATTTTGGTGTTCAGACCTAGCAGGGCTGAGTGGGAAAGAAAGAGTTAAAAACTTTAAAAATAAGCTAATACAGGCAGAGGAGACAGCAATCATACCTGCAGCATAATGGTTGACCACAAGGGAGCGGTGATCCATAGCAGAGCAGGAAAGGACAAGGCTGCAAGACAACAGGGATGGATGAGACCCTTGGAATATCCCCCAGCCATGCACCACTAATCCTGCAGAGCATCAGCCTGCAAGGACGCACCAGCAGTATTCCAAAGGATTCCTGGGGAAAACCGCCGTAGACTTGCAGTATAACCCCAAGAATGAAGGGAACTGACAGCTATTTAAAGTAGCCGCAGTTGCCGACGTCACCGCGTCCCTCAATGCGCCTGCGCCGGGAACGTCGGCACCTGGCAGCGAACAAATGCTGGTGCGACCGCTGCCGAAAAGTCAGAACTGCACTTGCGTGAACCAAGCCTCGGTTTCACTCGAGGCTTGGCCATGCAGAGGCAGACCCAGCGACTTCCTGAAGTGGTGAGCTGGAACGCAGAAGCGCTTCAGCCGACATAGCCAAAGCAGAAAACGGAGCCTGTAAGGGAAAAAAGGCACAAACACAGAGACACGGCTGCCATATATGATAGGGAGGTTTATACATCACCACCACGGCATAATCCGAACCAGAGCCTGGGGCGTTTACAAAGCCTCCCCCGCTAATAGCTGGGACGTTTGGCCATATTGCCGCTTGCCTGCCAATGGCCAGGTTAGTAATCTCTTCATGGCATTGCATCATATCGCCCATGTCCACCTGCTAATAGCTAGGATTGCTGGACTTCAGAGAGGATCACCGCTAACCACCAACGTATCGCCGTGCACAATGCCAGGCCTGGATTACAGAAAAAAACTTCATGAAAAAGGTAAGACTTCATCTTGGTCCTAGGAGGACAAAAAAGGAACAAGCCCTCTTGCTTGGAGCAAAGATTTATGGGAGAGGGGTCCTATGAGGTATGAGGGGGCGGGATTAACCCACATGTAGGCTGACATGGAGTCTGTCAGGAAATAGTCTCTTAAAGCAGAGGCTCGGCTGAATTTTTTTTTTTTAAAAGCCAGCAGCTACAAACACTGCAGCTGCTGACTTTTAAAATATGGACACTTACCTGTCCAGTGCGCCCGCGATGTCGGCAGCCGAGGCCGAGCAATCGCTCGTCCCTCGGCTGCACCCGCCGCCATCCTCGTGTGGGAATCAGGAAGTGAAGCGTTGCGGCTTCACTGCCCGGTTCCCTACTACTGCGCAAGCACGATTAGCGCGGTGCGCCGTCACTGGTTCCCCGCTCTCTCCTGGGAACAGTGTGTTTCCCAGAAGACAGCGGGGGTGCGGGTAGGGGCGCGACTCCCGCACGAGTCTGTTCCCAGAAGTGGGTGAAAATACCTGTCTTCGACAGGTATTTGCACCCCCCTCCCCCCTGAAAGGTGCCAAATGTGACACCGGAGGGGGGAAGGGTTCCAAAAAGCGGAAGTTCAATTTTTGGGTGGAACTCCACTTTAAACTGGTTGTAATCCAGTGAAGAGACTGGCCTCAGGCGATAACCTACAGTTAGAACACACTGAGGGAACAGTTAACCCCTTGATTGCCCCCTAGTGTTAACCCCTTCCCCACCAGTGTCATTTTTACATTGATCAGTGCATTTTTATAGCACTGATGAATGTAATAATGTCACTGGTCCCCAAAAAGTGTAATTTGGGGTCAGATTTGTCCGTGGCAATGTTGCAGTCCCACTAAAAATTGCTGCCATTACTAGTAAAAACAATAAAAATAAAAAAAAGTACCTAAATCTATCGCATAGTTTGTAGACACAATAAGTTTTGTGCAAACCAATCAATATACACCTATTGTGATTATATTTAATTTTTTTACCAAAATTATGTAGAAGAATATATATCGGCCTAAACTGATGAATACATTTGTATTTTTATATATGTTTTTTATAGCACAAAGTAAAAAAATAAATAAAAATGTTATTCAAAATTATCACACTGTTTATAGCTCAAAAAAAAAAAAAGCAGAGGTGATCAAATACCACCAAAAGAAAGCTATATTTGAGGAAAAAAAAAAAAAAAGACGTCAACTTTGTTTGGGTACAAGTCTAGTCATTAACCACTTAAGCCCCGGACCATTATGCAGCTTAAAGACCAGAGGTGTTTTCAGAATTTGGCACTGTGCTGCTTTAACTGGAAATTGTGCGGACATGCAATGTTGTACCCAAACGAAATTTGTGTCCTTTTCTTCCCACAAATAGAGCTTTCTTTTAATGGTATTTGATTGCTTCTGCAATTTTTTTTTTTTGCGATATAAACGGAAAATTACTGAAAATTTAGAAAAAAAATGATATTTTCTACTTCGAATAAACTCAATTCTAGTCATACATTTAGGCCAAAATGTATTCAGCCAAGTCTTTAGTAAAAAAATGTCAATAAGCGTATATTTATTGGTTTGCGCAAAAGTTATAGCGTCTACAAACTAGGGTACATTTTCTGGAATTTACACAGCTTTTAATTTATGACTGCCTATCTCATTTCTTGAGGTACTAAAATGGCAGGGCAGTACAAAACCCCCCCAAATGACCCCATTTTGGAAAGTAGACACCCCAAGGAAATTGCTGAGAGGCATGTTGAGCCCATTGAATATTTTTTTTTTGTCCCAAGTGATTGAATAATGACAAAAAAATATAAAAAATGTACAAAAAGTTGTCACTAAATGATATATTGCTCACACATGCCATGGTTATATGTGGAATTGCACCCTAAAATACATTCTGCTGCTTCTCCTGAGTACGGGGATACCACATGTGTGGGACTTTTTGGGAGCCTAGCCGCGTACGGGGCCCCAAAAACCAAGCACCGCCTTCAGGATTTCTAAGGGCGTAAATTTTTGATTTCACTCCTCACTACCTATCACAGTTTTGAAGGCCATAAAATGCCAAGATAGCACAAAACCCCCACAAATGACCCTATTTTGGAAAGTAGACAACCCCAGCTATTTGCTGAGAGGCATGGTGAGTATTTTTCAGCTCTAATTTGTTTTTGAAAATGAAGAAAGGAAATCTTTTTTTTTTTTTCTTTTTTCAATTTTCAAAACTTTGTGACAAAAAGCGAGATCTGCAAAATACTTAACATACCTCTCAGCAAATAGCTTGGGGTGTCTACTTTCCAAAATGGGGGCATTTGGGGGGTTTTGTGCCATCTGGGCATTCCATGGCCTCCGAAACTGTGATAGGCAGTGAGGAGTGAAATCAAAAATTTACACCCTTATGCCCCATACACACAATCGTTTTTCATGCCGTTAAAAATGCCATTTTTAAAAATGGGCATTAAAACCGATCGTGTGTATGCTCCAGAGCATTTTTAACGACGTGAAAAACAGCCATTAAAAATTTCGAACATGCTCTATTTTTTCACGTCGTTTTTCATGTCGTTTTTTTTTTAACGACGTGAAAAACGATAGTGTGTATGCTTTTACGAGGTGAAAAAAAAACGCGCATGCTCAGAATCAAGTATGAGACGGGAGCGCTCGTTCTGGTAAAACTAGCGTTCGTAATGGAGATAGCACATTCGCCACGCTGTAACGGACTGAAAAGCATAAGGCTGAAAAGCGCGAATCGTCGCTCAACAAACTTTACTAACATGAAGGGTGGCGCCATCCGAACGGAACTTCCCCTTTATAGTGCCGTCGTACGTGTTGTACGTCACTGCGCTTTGCTTGAACGTTTTTTAAAATGTTCGTGTGTACGCAAGACAGGCTTGAGAGGAAACATGAAAAAAAACGACGAGAAAAACGTCGGTTTAAAAAATGGCATGAAAAACGATCGTGTGTACGCCGCATTAGAAATCCTGAAGGCGGTGCTTGGTTTTCGGGGGCCCGTACGCGGCTAGGCTCCTAAAAAGTCACACACATGTGGTATCCCCGTACTCAGGAGAAGCAGCAAAATGTATTTTGAGGTGCAATTCCACATATAACCATGGCATGTGTGAGCAATATATCATTTAGTGACAACTTTTTGTAATTTTTTTTTTTTTAGTCATTATTCAATCACTTGGGACAAAAAAATTAAATAAAATATTCAATGGGCTCAACATGCCTCTCAGCAAATAGCTTGGGGTGTCTACTTTCCAAAATGGGGTCATTTGGGGGGGGGGGTTTGAACTGTTCTGACATTTTATGCACAACAATAGGAAGCTTATGTCACACATCATCCACTCTTCTAACCACTTGAAGACAAAGCCCTTTCTGACACTTTTTGTTTACATGAAAACATATTTTTTTTTTGCAAGAAAATTACGTTGAACCCCCAAACATTATACATTTTTTTTAAAGCAAATGCCCTACAGATTAAAATAGTGGGTGTTGATGCATACACTAGTAACCCTATCAAAATTCTAAATGAATTCCGCAAGCGTCTAGAAGACCTCTATAAAGCTAAATCTACCTTTTCCCACTCTGCCGCTGACTCACTCCTTCACGACACCCCTTTGCCCGCTCTCTCGGACTCAGACCGTGAACCCTTAGAAGCACCCATTTCTACAGAAGAAGTCCTTGCAGCGATAAAAACCCTCAAACCCCATAAGAGGCCAGGCCCAGATGGACTATCTGCCACATACTTCAAAAAATTTGCTACAACTCTAGCCCCCCTCTTAAGTAAAACGTTCAACGCCCTACTTCAGAATCAGGTCTTTGGCCGAGACACACTGACAGCTATTATAGCAATGATACCCAAACCTAACACTGATAATTCCCTTTGGTCTAATTTTAGACCCATCTCCCTACTTAACCTGGACATCAAACTCCTGGCTAAAATATTGGCACTTCGCCTCAACCCTCTTATCGGCAAACTAATAAACAAAGACCAGGTAGGCTTTATACCCCGTAGACAAGCTAGCGATAACATCAGACGAGTGATACTCCTCCAACATATTGCAAAAACCCGTCATATCCCAATGCACTTATTATCTCTTGATATAAGGAAGGCGTTTGACACGGTGTCCTGGCCATAACTAGACTACATTCTTAAACGCTGGGGCTTTGGCCCACACTTTCTACAGTGGATAAACTCCCTCTATAACCAGCCGCAAGCCTATATTAGGTACTCGGGATTTCGCTCGGACAGTTTTCCTATAGCAAGAGGTACTAGACAGGGATGCCCCCTTTCCCCTTTACTTTTTGCATTAGCTATCGAACCATTGGCAGCTCTGATTAGAACAAACATTAATATTAAAGGACTAGAAATCGCTTCCACCTCGCATAAAATCTGCCTCTTTGCAGATGATGCACTTTTATTTGTGACATCACCCCGCACCACTCTCCCTAACCTTATTCAAACCCTGGATAAATTCACCTCCATTTCAGGTTTAGAGGTTAATCAAACAAAGTCTAAAGCTCTTAATGTATCTCTCCCACCCCACGAAGTCACCCATTTACAACTAAACTTCCCCTTTACCTGGTCTACTACCTCTCTCCCGTACCTTGGCATAAAACTGACCGGAAACCCAACCTCTTTATACCAAGCTAACTATCTCCCCATGCTGGCACAATTGTCATCTATCTTGGACACCTGGAAACCTTTGTGTGTTTCCTGGCTGGGGCGGGTGGCAGCTGTTAAGATGTCCTTGCTTCCCAAACTCTTATATCTATATAGAGTCCTCCCGATCAATGTTCCCTCTTACTTCCACCGGATTATTCAATCTAGAGTCTTTAAATATATATGGGGCCTCACCAAACCCAGAATCCCGAAAATTATCCTTCTTCGCCATAAACTACACGGGGGCCTGGGCATCCCGAACTTTGCCAAATATTACCAGGCAGCCCAACTAGTCCAACTAGCTCTATTACATGCACTTACTGAAACCCCGAAATGGGTTTCCCTCGAAGCTATAGACCTTTACCCACTAACAGTTAATAATATTCTATGGCTACCCCCTTCCGTCCGTGGTCATATTACCAACCCCATCACCCACCACTCCTTAAAGCTATGGGACAGGCTACGCGACCCCTTTAAACTGATCTCTCCACATAACCCTTTATTATCCTTCTTACACCACCCTTCATTCTACCCTGCCTACACTCAACCCAGCACCTTTTCTCGCTGGTCGCAAGTGGGCATAACTAAAATATGCGACCTTACTGCCAACTCCACCTTTAAATCTTTCTCAGATCTCCAATCCAGCGCCTCACTCCCAACCTCGGAATCTTTCCGTTACCTTCAAGTACTCCACTTTGCCAAATCAATAGTCGGCCCGTGCACTAGTCTGACCACCCAATCTATATACGAGAAAATCTGCGCAGCAGACCCTCATGCCCCAGGCATTATATCTAGCCTATATAGCCACTTCTCCACTCTATCAGCTGACCTCTCTCTATACGCTGCACAGTGGTCCAAGGACCTAAATATTTCTCTCTCTCCTGAAGAATGGTCCGATATATGGGCCACCACCAAATCTTCCTCCCAAAATGTGGTAGCGCTTGAAACAAACTATAAAGTTTTAATGCGCTGGTACCTGGTTCCAGCAAGAATATCTAAATTTGTACCGAATTATCCCTCGACCTGTTTCCGAGGTTGCAGTGACCAGGGTACCCATCTCCATATCTGGTGGTCTTGTAAGATAGCACAACAATTCTGGAAGGTTATCTTTCAAATGGTTTCCACAATACTGCATGAAACAGTGATCCCTGACCCGGCCCTGGCACTCCTAAACCACATACAGGGAGAATATACCAGAAATCAAATCAGTCTTCTCCTCCAGCTGACCACTGCTGCCAAGCAAACTATTGCCAAAGCCTGGAAAACCCTGAAACTCTACATAGCAGAAACAAAGAATAGAGTAACCCAAACCATGATCCACAGCAAAATTGAGGCCACATTGTTAGACCGTGTCCCTCGACACACTAGCATATGGACCCCATGGGTGGATAACTTTCTACCCCCGGACTTTGATCCCAACCTCCTTATCCCATGATCTTCCACCTACCTCTACCACTACGCGTGGTGGCCACACCGCGGCCCCGCCGACAACGTCCCTCCTCCCCCTTCTCTCTCTTTCTCTTTTTCCCCTATGTGCCCCTCCTCTCCTCACGCGCCTATCCCTCTTCTGCGAACCCCGCTTGTACCCATGTTCCCTTACTCCCTCAACAAGAACAGGCCTCTGAGGCTGTGATTTCACATTTTCTGATACCCCATGAACCTGATGTAAACGCATAACATTACCCGTTGTCGAAGTTCTGGGGACCACCCCCCACTGATACACACTGATGCCACCGTGTCAACACCCTCCCTAATATTGATCAGCGACAAATGATAGCACTTAATTCACTAATTTTCTGATGTTTTGTAATAGTTATACTTTGTATGTAACGTGAACGATATACATTCACCATTTCTGACTACTTCTTGTTGTACTCAATATTATGCTCTAATAAAAAACTTTTGAAACCAAAAATAGTGGGTGTTGCATTTTTTTTCCACACTGTATTTGCGCAGCAATTTTTCAAACGCATTTTTTGGGGAAAAAACACACTTTTTTTATTTTTAATGCACTAAAACACACTATATTGCCCAAATGTTTGATGAAATAAAAAAAAGGTTCTTAGGCCGAGTACATGGATACCAAACACGACATGCTTTAAAATTGCGCACAAACGCGCAGCGGCGACAAACTACATACATTTTTAAAAGCCTTTACAGGTTACCACATTAGATTTACAGAGGAGGTCTACTGCTAAAATTACTGCCCTCGATCTGACCTTCGCAGTGATACCTCACATGCATGGTGCAATTGCTGTTTACATATGATGCTAGACCGACGTTTGCGTTCGCCTTTGCGCAAGAGCAGGGGGGGACAGGGTTTTTTTTTTTTATTATTTTTTTTTTTTATTATTATTTATTTTGCTTTTTTATTTTATTTTTAAACTGTTCCTTCCATATTTTTTTTTTTTTACCACTTTTATTGTTATTGGAATGTAAATATCCCCTATGATAGCAATAGGTAGTGACAGGTACTCTTTTTTTTGAAAAAAATTGGGGGGGTTAGACCCTAGATCTTTCCTCTGCCCTCAAAGCATTTGACCACACCAAGATCGGTGTGATAAAATGCTTTCCCAATTTCCCAATTGCGCTGTTTATATCCGGGGGGGGGGGGACATTCCCTCCCAATGCTTGTAAAAGAAGTCTAGAGGCTAATTATCTGCTAGGATTGCTTTTACATGAAAGCCGGCCGCTGGCTGAAAAGAATGATTCCAAGATGATACCTAAACCCGCAGGCATCATTCTGGTATAACCATTTAAAGTCCAGCAACATACCAGTACGTTGCTGGTCCTTGTTGGACATGTATTGTAATCTTTTTTTTCATGCAGCCTGTTGGCTGAACGAAAAAAAGAGATTGATCAGTGGGTATGCCCACCATTAGAATACCTCCCTTCATCCACCCACTTCTAATGATGGGCATACATGCACCATTTATATATGCCGAAGCATGGGGGCATCCTCCCGCAAAAAAGTTATACCGCGTACACATGGTCGGACATTTCCACGGGCAAGGCTCTGTCGGAATTTTGACCGTATGTACGCGGCATAAAAGGTTATGCTGCGTACACACGGTCAGACTTTTCCACAGGCAAGCCTCCGTCGGAATTTCGACCGTATGTACGCGGCATTAGGAGCGGCATTAGGAGCAGAATCGCTCCTCCGCCCCTGCTGCCCCCATGCTTCGGCATATATGCTCTTTTTTTTTAACTGTGGTGGTGAAATCACCTCCTACAGCGTTGGAGTCACGGCTTCATGTATCGCGGGAGCAAACGCTGTTGCTGTCAAGATAAATAGATCCGCGCTGCAACTGAATGGCGTACCTGATAAGCAAATGATGGTTAACATTAAAACAAAGTAACATTACAGTATAACAGTAAGACCTTACCATACCATACCTGCAAAGCAAATACCAAAAAAAAAACTAGTAAAAAAATAAAACATTTTTTTAACGCAACCTGTGCCTAAAATATATATATGCCGAAGCATGGGGGCATCCTCCCGCAAAAAAGTTATGCCGCTTACACACGGTCGGACTTTTCCACGGGCAAGCCTCTGTCGGAATTTCGACCGTATGTACGCGGCATTAGGAGCAAAATCGCTCCTCCGCCCCTATGCTTCGGCATATATGCTCTTTTTTTTAACTGTGGTGGTGAAATCACCTCCTACAGCACTGGAGTCACGGCTTTATGTATCGTGGGAGCAAACGCTGTTGCTGTCAAGATAAATAATTCCGCGCTGCAGCTGAATGGCGCACCTGAAAACAAAAAATGACATACCTGAAAAGCAAGCATGATAAAACATTGCAGAATCGAATACAGTAAAAAAGAGCAGAACAATAGAGAGAAAATATAGAGAGAGAGAGAACAATAAAAGACAACTATTATAATTTAATTTTATTTTATTTTTTTGTGTTTTTTGTTTTTACGTATTTTTTATTTTTTTTTTTTACATTTTTTTTTTTTGTAGCTAACAACTGTAATGGTTCGGGTCTCACAAAATGCGATGGCATCTTGGGAGACCCTGTGTAAGTGTGTCCTGTTCTGTGCAATGCTGTACCCTACGCTAAAACTTCACTTTTGAGTGGAAGCGTTCAAAACATTTACCAATGCAAAGACCAGGATTGTCAGGACAGCGTGGACAAAAATAACGGGTGTCACGCCTAAATCCGCGCTTGCTACAGACACGACATCTTTTCTGGGGGGCTCGTTGGGTAGGGGTACTCTCGAGGACATACGGATAATGGCTCTCATGCAGCCGGCTTACTGCATTTGGTTGGGGATGGTGAGGTGCAGAACCGCCTGGATACAGGAGTTCTGTGACTATCTCATCCTGGAATTTTAGGAGAGATAACGTCCCGCCTGAAGCTCTGTATAGCACATGAGCGTTCAGCAAAGCCAATTGAAATAAGGATAGAGACACTTTTTTGTACCAGCATCTCGCCTTACGGTCAATTAGATACGGCGCCAACAACTGGTCGTGGAGGTCCACCCCTCCCATATTTTGGTTATAATCGTGGACACAGAGGGGTTTCTCCACAACACCAGTCGCCGTACGAATTTGGACTGTCGTGTCTGCATGAAGGGAGGTAAGAAGGAAAACATTCTTATTATCCCTCCACTTCATAGCGAGCAAGTTATTACACTTCAAGCAGGCTCTCTCCCCCAGCCTAAGGCAGGAATCTACAAGCCTCTGGGGAAAGCCCCGGCGATTAGGTCGCATGGTGCCACATGCTCCAATCTGATGATCAAACAAGTGACTAAACAGTGGCACTCTCGTGTAATAATTGTCCACATACAAGTGGTACCCCTTTCCGAATAAGGGTGACACCAAGTTCCACACTATCTTGCCAGCGCTCCCTATGTAATCTGGGCAGTTGACCGGCTCAACCTGACCATCTTTTCCCTCATAAACCATAAAGCTCCATACATAGCCTGTTGCCCTGTCACAGAACTTATAGCGCTTGACCCCGTATCTGGCACGCTTGCTGGGAAGGTACTGCTTGAAAGACAAGCGGACAGAAAATTTAATCAGGGACTCATCAACGCAGACAACTTGATCGGGAATAAACAAGGCTGAAAAACGTTCGTTGAAGTGGTTTATGAGGGGCCGAATTTTGTAGAGCCGGTCGTATTCAGGGTCTCCACGTGGACGACAAAGTTCATTGTCGTTGAAATGCATGAACCGCAAGATCTGCTTGTATCGTTTCCTGGGCATGGAGGCAGAGAACACGGGCATGTGGTCAATTGTGTGCGTGGACCAATAAGCATGCAATGACGGGAATTTATGTGTGCCCATGTTGAGGGAAAGGCCCAGAAAGGTCTTAAATTCGGAAACCGTAATTGGTTTCCAATCTTTGGCAATGGAAGGCAACTGGGGACTAGTGGTGATGAATTGACCAGCATATAAATTACTCTGGTCCACAATAGATCTATAGAGATCTTCCGTGAAAAACAGCGAATAAAAATCAATTGGCATAAAATCAGCTGTTTCCACCTGAATACCGGGGTTGGGCAGTGAATGGGGGAAGTACGGGTTCTGCAGAAGTGGTGGGGACCCAATCAGGATAGGCGAATTCTGCAGGAAGGGCACTATGGGCACGACGGGCCTGCCTTTGTCTTCTTCTTGGTGGCAGCGGGACACTACTTGTGCTTGCCACCTCGCCAGCTTGAACTGCACTTATGGGACTCGCCACGTCACCACGTGATACTGCAGTGCTGGATGTACGCCCAGGCTGTACTAGGCCGCTGGTGCTTGCCAATTCACCAGAAGGAATAGCAGCGCTAGTACTACTCTGCTCCATAATACGAGAGCCCTGCGGTTCTTGCTCCTCAACAACATCAGAAGATCGGGTACGCCTGACCTTAGCAGGGACCTCAACTTCGTCGTCAGAGCTATCTTACATGGAGCCGCTGACTTCACGGTCTTCTACAGGAAGATATTCTGAGCCTGAATCTGACAGATGCGTGACCTCCTCTTCACTATCTGTCATGCTCAGAATCTCGTAGGCCTCTTTACTAGTGTACCTTCGATTTGCCATTTTGGGCTCTAAATTTAGGGGTACACTAGTAAGATTCACAGGTAAAAAAAGCACCTGACTGTCAGCAAATGTATCAAACGCTTAAAAAAAAACTGTTAGCGATCAAGACTGTCTCTGCGAACGCTGCAGTTATGTGTGTTGTGTTTGGTAAGTTACAGTGATCGATCGACACTGCACTTGGGTGGGCTGGGCTGGGCGGAGGGGGCTAAACGCAGGTGCTAGCAGGTATCTGGGCTGATCCCGCTAACACTGCGTTTTTGGGAACCCTAAACCGCTGGGGACGCTAGTATAGATCTGATCAGATATTGATCTGTTCAGATACTATACCACTAAGGGAGGTGTATGCTTTGCGCGTGGGTGTTCGCGTTACTGGCACTAACCTGACGCTGCCTGGGGCGACGCAGACCCTCTCTGGCGCTAAAACCTAATTGATATCAGCCGCCGGGCGATCCGGGGGTTAAACCTTTATTGGGTTATATACGGCGGATGCCCTGATGCTATAAAAAGCAAACTAACCAACCAGCGTCACCCGTAAAACTTATATGGTGATCACTGGTGAAAGGGTTAACTTGGGGCAATCAGGGGGTTAAAACCTTTATTAGGTTATATATGGGGGTACCTGACGCTATATAAAAACCTGACGGGTAACCTAAATAACCAACTGGCTAACCAGTGTCACCAGTGACACTTATACGGTGATCACTGGTGAAAGGGTTAACTCTAGGGGCAATCAGGGGGTTAAAATAATATATGGGGGTACCGGACGCTATAAAAACCTGCGGCGAACCTAAAAATAAATAACTGGCTATCTAGGGCACCACCGGCACTAAATACATCGATCGGAAATACGATCGCTTAGTGACGCTGGCGTTAGGGGGTGAAAGGGTTACCTGGGGGGCGATCAAGGGGTTAAACCTTTATTGGGGGGGGGGGGGGGTTAGGGTGCTACCCTGGACCTAAAGGGGCCTAAACCTAACCGCCCTGCAACTTTTTACTGTCACAAATGACACGAATTGCAGTGATCAGTAAAAAAAAATGACCACTGCATACGGTGCATTGTGACTGGGGGTACTGGGGGGTGATCTGGGGGTGTAAGTGTGCCTACGTGTACTGGTGTCAGTGTAGTGTTGGTGCACTTACTGTGAGATATCTTCTCACCTCGCGCCGGATCGAAAAGACCGCCGCATGGAGAGATGACATCACTTCCTCTGCCTGTGTTTACATTATACAGGCAGAGGAAGGTTCTCATTCGCCGGGAGCGATCGCGAGGGGGTGGCCGGAAACGAATGGCCGTCCCCTCATCACGGATCGCTCCCGCACCGAGAACCACCGCTCACTGTATAGAAGGGGGGTCCGATGGGACCCCCCCAACTATACGAAGGCAGGCACGTACAGGTACGTGATTGTGCCTGTCCGTGCCATTCTGCCGACGTATATATACAGTGAGCGGTCGTTAAGTGGTTAACCACTTCAGGAGTGAGCCTTTTTCTGAGATTTGGTGTTTAAAAGTTAACTGTTTTTATATATATATATTTTTTTCTAACACCCTAGAGAATAAAATGCCAGTCATTGCAATACTTTCTCACACCGTATTTGTGCAGAGGTCTTACAAGGGCATTTTTTTTTTTTTTATTAAAAAACAGCAAAGTTAGCCCAATTTTTTTATGTTGTGAAAGATAATGTTACGCCGAGTAAATTGATACTCACATGTCACGCTTCAAAATTGTGCCTGCTCGGGAATGGCGACAAACTTTTAGCCTTAAAAATCTAGGTCTAGGGCTAGATTTATTGTTCTCGATTGCGGCGATACCTCACATGTGTGGTTTGAACATCATTTTCATATGTAGGCGCTGCTTATGTATGCGTACGCTTCTGCACACGAGCTCGACAGGACGCGTTTTTTTTTTTTTTTCTGATTTATTTTACCTTTTATTTTTTTACACTGTTCTTTAAAAAAAAAAGTCTCACTTTTATTCCTATTACAAGCAATGTAAACATCCCTTGTACTAGAAAAAAAAGCATGACAGTACCTTTTAAATATTAGATCTGGGGTGAAAAAACCTCAGATCTCATATTTACACTAAAATGCCAAAAAAAAAAAATGAAAATGTCATTAAGAAAAAAGAAATATGCCTCTTTAAGAGCTATGGGCGGAAGTGACGTTTTGATGTCGCTTCCGCCCTGCAATGGTATGGAGAGCATCTTCCCCTCACTCGTCTCCATACCACTGACGTGACAGGACCTGATCACCTCCGCCGCTACCGACGGCTCCGGTAAGCGGCGGAGGGCACCGGAGAGAGAGCGGCGGGAGGCTCTCTCCCGTCGCCGATAAAAGTGATCTTGCGGCGAATTCGCTGCAGAGACCACTTTTATCGGAAAGAGGACCGCCCGCTCTTGAAGAGGATACCGGGGTTATGGTAGCTAGCTGCTGCCATAACAGTATTCCTCTTCAAAGTAGCGACGTAAACCGACGGCGGGCGGTCCAGAAGTGGTTAAGGGGGTAAATCCTTCTGGGGCTGAAGTGGTTAAAGTCAAAATTTATACAGCTTGTCTGAGCTGTCAAAAAGCAGGGGATGGGGAGGTGAAGTTAAACTCAGGGAGTAGAGCCAAAAACCATTGGAGGGAAAGGACACCCCCACTTTCACACAGGAATATAGCCAACACTGCCAATCACAGGCTCTGTGCTGGAGCTCCCTCTCCGGTCACCATTTTACATCTTGGTATAAGGAAAACTTGTCAGAAATTACTCATGCACATAGCAGAGGAACTAGGCAGCAGGCATAAATGATACTTTGTGCTCTGGTTTGAGACAATTACACACTATAGATGGATAATGCTTTGTTTATATTTAAAAGGCAAGGGTTTACAACCACTTTAAGTTTGTCACTTCACAGAAGCATGGTGCGTTGCGCTGCAGTGTGGCGACATGCGTTAGCACCGAGTGTGCTGCAGGAAAATGCAGACATGCTGCATTTTACTGCAGCTCAACGCACATAACACCACCATTGCAGTGTGAATGGGGCACATAAAAAAATTGCTTTCTACAGTATCTCACAAAAGTGAGTACACCCCTCACAGTTTTGTAACTATATTATTATATCTTTTCATGTGACAACACTAAAGAAATTATGCTTTGCTACAATGTAAAGTAGTGAGTGTACAGCTTAAATAAAACAGTGTAAATTTGCTGTCCCCCTCAAAATAACTCAACACAGCCATTAATGTCTAAACCACTGGCAACAAAAGTGAGTACACAAGTGAAAATGTCCAAATTGGGCCCAAAGTGTCAATATTTTGTGTGGCCACCATTCTTTTCCAGCACTGCCTTAACCTCTTGGGCATGGAGTTCACCAGAGCTTCAGAGATTGCCACTGGAGTCCTCTCCAATCCTACATGACGGCATCACGGAGCTGGTGGATGTTAGAGACCTTGCGCGCCTCCACCTTTCGTTTGAGGATGCCCCAGACGCTCAATAGGGTTAAGGTCTGGAGACATGCTTGGCCAGTCCATCAGCTTTACCCTCAGCTTCTTTAGCAAGGCAGTGGTCATCTTAGAGGTGGGTTTAGGGTCGTTATGTTGGAATACCAGCTTATTCCAACATAACAACCCTAAACACACTGCTTTCTGTATTCATTGGCAGACATTGCACAGCTTGCCCCCACTCTTTCCTCACAGGCTGCGATTGGCAGCAGTGGGACCCAATGGTTACATGAATACAGCAGCGGCACTGCCCATTGATTTGTAAAGGGTACAAAACTGGCCACGTCTGTTTGCACACAAAGCGTGCCAGTAGCTACTCAAACCTACTCAACCCAGGGGACAGGAGGCAGCTGAGGTTAGTGTAATGAGTCTCTATGTATCTCAAACAATGCATAGAAGCCTATACAGTTAGGCCCCTTTCAAAACGGGGCGGACTGCATAATCCGCATTCGCCTGCTCAGTGCGGGATCTCTCCGACATGTCCGTGTCTACTCTGCTATGCTTTGATTGCTTGTTTTAGCCAATAAAAAGCACTAGGGGGAGCAGACCAGTTCAGGAAGAGCAAAAAATAAAATAATTACTCACCTAGATGGCTGCAGCGCCAATCACAGCTGTCCCGAGAACTGAGTTATCAACCACCCCTGATGGCTCAGTTCTCCCCTCTGCTCTGAGGAGAGAGCAGTGGCTGTCAGTCATCAGCTCTCTGCTCTACCCCTCCAGCACTCACTGGAGCACTGGGCTGTGGAGGGGTTGGGAGAGGCTGGCTCAGGCTCTCAGCGGCATGCTGAGAGGTTGAGCCAACCGCCAGTCCAGGCATCTGGGTGGATCCCAACTGTAAAGTCAGGATCCTTCCCGAGCCTGGACTGGCTGAGTAACGTCAGCTGACAGCAGACTTTAGCCCACTGTCGGCTGAAAACAGGTCACAGGAGTACAGTACAAACTGCACTCCTGTGATCCATAGAAGAAGTGTAGCCAAAATAGCTTTGGCTATACTTGTCATTTAACCACTTGGCAACCACCTGCTGACAAATAACGTTGACAAGGTGGTTGCTTAACTCTGGGAGGACGTTATATAACGTCCTCCCAGAATCGCGCTCCCGTGCGCCCCCTGGGGCGCGCACACGGGAAACTCCGTGACCGCCGGGTCCTCTGGACCCGGCGGATCACGAATCGCGGTAAATCGCCGCTGATAGCGGCCGTTTACCACGTGATCGCTCCGTCCAATGACGGAGCGATCACTTGTAAACAGACCGGCGTCATGTGATGACGCCGGTTCCTCTCTCCCCTCTCTGTACCGATCGGTACAGTGTGAGAGGGGAGGGGGAGAGAGCGGATGGCAGCAGCAGCACTGTGGGCTGGATCTGTGACAATTGCAGTCACAGATCCAGCCAGCCATCCATCCCTGCTCAGCCATCCCTGGTGCAATACCCTGCGCAATACTCTGCGTAATACTCTGCAATACCTTGCGCAATACCCTGCGCAATACTCTGCAATACCCTGCGCAATACTCTGCAATACCCTGCGCAATACTCTGCAATACCCTGCGCAATACTCTGCAATACCCTGCGCAATACTCTGCAATACCCTGCGCAATACTCTGCAATACCCTGCGCAATACTCTGCAATACCCTGCGCAATACTCTGCAATACCCTGCGCAATACTCTGCAATACCCTGCGCAATACTCTGCAATACCCTGCGCAATACTCTGCAATACCCTGCGCAATACTCTGCAATACCCTGCGCAATACTCTGCAATACTCTGCGCAATACCCTGCGCAATACTCTGCAATACCCTGCGCAATACTCTGCAATACTCTGTGCAATACTCTGCGCAATACCCTGCAATACCCTGCGCAATACTCTGCAATACCCTGCAATACCCTGCGCAATACTCTGCAATACCCTGCGCAATACTCTGCAATACCCTGCGCAATACTCTGCAATACCCTGCGCAATACTCTGCAATACCCTGCGCAATACTCTGCGCAATACCCTGCGCAATACCCTGCGCAATACCCTGCGCAATACCCTGCGCAATACCCTGCGCAATACCCTGCGCAATACCCTGCAATACCCTGCAATACCCTGCAATACCCTGCAATACCCTGCGCAATACTCTGCAATACCCTGCGCAATACCCTGCGCAATACCCTGCACAATACCCTGCGCAATACCCTGCAATACCCTGCGCAATACTCTGCAATACCCTGCGCAATACTCTGCAATACCCTGCGCAATACCCTGCGCAATACCCTGCAATACCCTGCAATACCCTGCGCAATACCCTGCAATACCCTGCGCAATACTCTGCAATACCCTGCGCAATACTCTGCAATACCCTGCGCAATACTCTGCAATACCCTGCGCAATACTCTGCAATACCCTGCGCAATACTCTGCAATACCCTGCGCAATACTCTGCAATACCCTGCACAATACTCTGCAATACCCTGCACAATACTCTGCAATACCCTGCACAATACTCTGCAATACCCTGCACAATACTCTGCAATACCCTGCACAATACTCTGCAATACCCTGCACAATACCCTGCGCAATACTCTGCAATACCCTGCGCAATACTCTGCAATACCCTGCGCAATACTCTGCAATACCCTGCGCAATACTCTGCAATACCCTGCACAATACTCTTCAATACCTTGCGCAATACTCTGCAATACCCTGCGCAATACTCTGCAATACCCTGCGCAATACTCTGCAATACCTTGCGCAATACTCTGCAAAATACTCTGCAATACCCTGCGCAATACTCTGCAATACCCTGCGCAATACTCTGCAATACCCTGCGCAATTGCGCAATACTCTGCAATACCCTGCGCAATACTCTGCAATACCCTGCGCAATACTCTGCAATACCCTGCGCAATACTCTGCAATACCCTGCGCAATACTCTGCACAATACCCTGCGCAATACCCTGCGCAATACTCTGCAATACCCTGCGCAATACTCTGCAATACCCTGCGCAATACCCTGCAATACCCTGCAATACCCTGCGCAATACCCTGCAATACCCTGCGCAATACTCTGCAATACCCTGCGCAATACTCTGCAATACCCTGCGCAATACTCTGCAATACCCTGCGCAATACTCTGCAATACCCTGCGCAATACTCTGCAATACCCTGCGCAATACTCTGCAATACCCTGCGCAATACTCTGCAATACCCTGCACAATACTCTGCAATACCCTGCACAATACTCTGCAATACCCTGCACAATACTCTGCAATACCCTGCACAATACTCTGCAATACCCTGCACAATACTCTGCAATACCCTGCACAATACTCTGCAATACCCTGCACAATACTCTGCAATACCCTGCACAATACCCTGCGCAATACTCTGCAATACCCTGCGCAATACTCTGCAATACCCTGCGCAATACTCTGCAATACCCTGCACAATACTCTTCAATACCTTGCGCAATACTCTGCAATACCCTGCGCAATACTCTGCAATACCCTGCGCAATACTCTGCAATACCTTGCGCAATACTCTGCAAAATACTCTGCAATACCCTGCACAATACTCTGCAATACCCTGCGCAATACTCTGCAATACCCTGCGCAATTGCGCAATACTCTGCAATACCCTGCGCAATACTCTGCAATACCCTGCGCAATACTCTGCAATACCCTGCGCAATACTCTGCAATACCCTGCGCAATACTCTGCAATACCCTGCGCAATACTCTGCAAAATACTCTGCAATACCCTGCGCAATACTCTGCAATACCCTGCGCAATACTCTGCAATACCCTGCGCAATACTCTGCAATACCCTGCGCAATACTCTGCAATACCCTGCACAATACTCTGCAATACCCTGCACAATACTCTGCAATACCCTGCACAATACTCTGCAATACCCTGCACAATACTCTGCAATACCCCGTGCAATACCCTGCCATACTCTGCAATGCCCTGCAATACTCTGCAATGCCCTGCAATACTCCCCAATACTCCGCAATGCCCGGCAATACTCCGCAATGCCCGGCAATACTCTGCAATAACCACTTCCCGCCCGCCGGCCGTCATATGACGTCCTTGACTTTGTGTGGGATATCTGAATGATGGGTGCAGCTACAGGCATCATTCAGATATCAGCTTTTTCAGCCGGCGATTCCCTACACCATAAGAACAATCATAGCGGCTGTTCCGCCGCTTGATCATTCTTACGGGAGGCGAGAGGGGATGCCCCCCCCCCCCGCCGCCCTCCGGTGCTTCTACCGACTCACCGCTACGATCAAAGCCAGGATTGTTGTTTTTTTTTTTAGGCTTCCCAGCCTAGAGGTGAGATGTGGGGTCTTATTGACCCCATATCTCACTGTAAAGAGGACCTGTCATGCCATATTCCTATTACAAGGGATGTTTACGTTCCTTGTAATAGGTATAAAAGTGATCAAAAAAATTTTTGGAGCGAAAAAAAAAATATGTCAAACTAAAATAAAGTAAAATGAACAATAAAAAAAATATATATTTTTTTAAAGTGCCCCTGTTCCCGTGAGCTCGCATACAGAAGCGAACGCATACGTAAGTCCCGCCCACATATGAAAACGGTTTTCAAACCACACATGTGAGGTATCTCTGCGAACGTTAGAGCGAGAGCAATAATTTTGTCCCTAGACCTCCTCTGTAACTCAAAACATATAACCAGTAAAAATATTTAAAGCGTCGCCTATGGGGATTTTTTAAGTAGCGAAGTTTGGCGCCATTCCACGAGTGTGTGCAATTTTTAAGGGTGACATGTTAGGTATCTATTTACTCAGCGTAACTTCATCTTTCACATTATGTAAAAACATTGGGCTAACTTTACTGTTTTTTTTTTTTTTAAAGCACAAAACATTTTTTTTCCGTAAAAAACGCGTTAAAAAAATTGCTGCGCAAATATCCTGCGAGATAAAAAGTTGCAACGACCACCATTATATTCTCTAAGGTCTTTGCTAAAAAAAATATATAATGTTTTGGGGTTCTATGTAATTTTCTAGCAAACAAATTATGATTTTTACATGTAGGAGAGAAATATCAGAATTGGCCTGGGTGCTCCAGAACGCCTGAAGGGGCTCCCTGCATGTTGGGCCTCTCTATGTGGCCACGCTGTGTAAAAGTCTCACACATGTGGTATCGCCATACTCGGGAGTAATAGCAGAATGTGTTTTGGGGTGTAATTTGTGGAATGCATATGCTGTGTGTGAGAAATAACCTGCTAATATGACAATTTTGTGGAAAAAAAAAAAAAAAAAAAAGAGAAAAAAAAAATCTTGATTTTCAAAGAATTGTGGGAAAAAATGACAACTTCAAAAAACTCACAATGCCTCTTTCTAAATACATTGGAATGTCTTCTTTCCAAAAAGGGGTCATTTGGGGGGTATTTGTACTTTTCTGGCATGTTAGGGTCTCAAGAAATGAGATCGGCCGTCAGTACTTCAGGTGTGATCAATTTTCAGATATTGGCACCATAGCTTGTGGACTCTATAACTTTCACAAAGACCAAATAATATCCACCAATTTGTACTTATTTTTACCAAAGATATGTAGCAGTATAAATTTTGGCCAAAATTTATGAAGAAAAAATAGTAATTTGCAAAATTTTATAACAAACGAAAAAAAAAATCATTTTTTTACAAAATTTTCAGTCTTTTTTCTCTTATAGCGCAAAAAATAAAAAACCCAACAGTGATTAAATACCACCAAAAGAAAGCTCTATTTGTGTGAAAAAAAGGACAAAAAAATTCATATGGGTACAGTGTTGTATGACTGAGTAATTGTCATTCAAAATGTGAGAGCACCGAAAGCTGAAAATTCGTCTGGTTATTAAGGGGGTTTAAGTGCCCAGTGGTCAAGTGGTTAAAGGCTAAAAACACACACACACAAAATAGCTCAATACACTAATTTTCAAACATTCCTATTCAATTTGATGGGGCTAAAAATACCCAGTTCCGTTTCAAAAGTAGCTCATGTAGCTTTTGGAGCATCAGGTGTGAAGCCGATTGGTTTCTATGCAGAGCAGCATCATTAGTTTTAGTAAATCAACCCCATCGAGTGAGAGTGTAAGTGTGTGTGTGCGTGCGTGCGTGTTTACACATAATTACTGATAGGTTTGAAAAGGTGACCCCTGAAGTGCCAAAGAGATCATTAGAGAATGAACAGTGGGGACTGTCAGGGCTGGGCTCAGCACTTCCTTCTCAGAGCACTGTGCTTAGCTGTCGGTTAATTGCCAGTACTCTTCATTCCACAGTGACTCACCTGGTGATTTCCTGCTCGTCAGCTAGCCCTGCTGGCTATTTAAACTGCCTGGATCAGATCTCCTGTGCCCTCACATGGTAAACATATCTGGATACTTTCTGCTGTGTTTTGCTGTTAAAGACATTTGCCTGGCTGACTTCCCTTCTGGTTCCCGATCCTGTTTACTGCCTCTACTTTGCTGATCTCTGCATTTGTGTTTCACTGGCTTGTTCCGACTACCCGCTCTGGTTACCAAACTCTGGCTAGGTTTTAAATACGTTTGCTCCATTTGTATCATTTTAGTAAAAAGTGTGATTTTTACTGCACTTCTGTCTGTCCGATTCATGATTCCTGACCGTGAGCAACATCCTGAACAAGAGCCTTCCCAGAGCAAGAGGCCAGCAGCCTTTGAAAAAGAACAGCCACAGCCAAATCCTAAAGGATAGGTTCAACTTTCGTAATATGTTACATCTATATACAGGGTGCAACATGTTACAAATGGCCTGGCGCCTTCCCTTCTTAAAATGTTAAGATATCCTTCCCCAGGGACAGTGACTGTCTTGTTGGGACAGAAAATTACCAGATTTGCTATATGGATGGACCACTTCTTAAAAAAATAAAATAAAAAGGTACCTCTACTCAAATCAGAAAGATAACTGAAATTAGTTAGAGAAGTAAAAACAGTGTTCAGATTAGGCCAATCACCATAGAACACAAGGTGCACCAGGATGGTTTTTAGCTTTTAACCACTTCAAAATGACCGGGCCACTTTTTGCGATTCGGCACTGCGTCGCTTTAACTGACAATTGCGTGGTCGTGCGATGTGGCTCCCAAACAAAATTGCCATCCCTTTTTTCCCCACAAATAGAGCTTTCTTTTGGTGGTATTTGATCACCTCTGCGGTTTTTATATTTTGCGCTAAACAATAGAGCACCAATTTTGAAAAAAAAAAAAGCAATATTTTGTACTTTTTGCTATAATAAATATCCCCATTTAAAAATTTTGGTAAAAAAAATAATTCCAATAAGCGTATATTGGTTTGCTCAAAAGTTATAGCGTCCACAAAATAGGGGACAGAGATTTGTAATTTTTATTATTTATTTTTTTATTACTAGTAATGGCAGCGATCTGTGATTTTTATCAGGACTGTGACATTGTGGCGGACAGATCAGACACTTTTGACACTATTTTGGGACCATTGACATTTATACAGCGATCAGAGCTAAAAATAGCCACAGATTACTGTATAAATGTCATGGCAGAGAAGGGGTTAACACTAGGGGGTGATCAAGGGGTTAACCGTGTTTTCTAACTTTAGGAGGGGTGGGACTGACTAGTATGAACACACGATCGGTCTCCTCTCTCCTGAGAGAACCAAGATTTGTGTGTTTATACACACACACACACACACACACACACATCCCAGTTCTCCCTCTGTCACGAGCGATCGCGGGTGTCCGGCGGTCATCGCACCGGGGACACGTGGCGGGCACGTGCGCCTGCTGTGACGTCCTAAAGGAGCGACGTACAGCTACGCGATTTGCGCAGCCGTGCCAACCTGCCGCAGTATATCTGCTGATCGGCTAACGCAGTGTTTCTCAACTCCAGTCCTCAAGGCACCCCACAACAGGTCATGTTTTCAGGCTTTCCATTATTTTGCACAGGTGATGTGATCAGTTTCACTGCCTTAGTAATTACCATAGCTGTTTTATTAGGGGGAAATCCTGAAAACATGACCTGTTGGGGCGCCTTGAGGACTGGAGTTGAGAAACACTGGGCTAGCGGTTAATGCAGAAAACAGATGCTACAAGGAAGAAAAACAAATAGGTGACCTATTATGGTTATACAAAGTGACTTCTGTTGACTTAATTTGTGACCATTTTGGATATACAAAGGTTACACCATATAACAACTATACAGGGTGCATACTTTGCTGAGATAAAAGCAAGCTCATCAGTATTGTCACCTTCTCATGGTCCTACAAGCACATTACAATTATGTTTTTAATCAACTTTCCCACATTTATGCTTCACTGTCACCATATTTAGTATTGCACAATCATAACCCAAAACTAGCATTTTTTCCTTGTAAATCTGGCTACCCCCAAAACCCCAAGAAGAAGTCAGCCAAAGCTGTCCATACAGGATTTTTACTAAATCTTTGCTACAAGACATACAAGGACTGCCACCGCTGACTTGTAGTTTACCTGTTATGCTGACCCTTTAGCTTCAACACTTTAGGGTGCCTAACTGCATAACCTAAACCCTTATTTGCATAGGTTGTCCTGAGTCAGTGACAGAGGGTGAGCATGACAGCAAGGGAACTAGCAGTTGCACAATGAGAAGTTAGCAAGACGGCTTCCATATTTCTCTCAGAAAAGGTTTCCTTTAAACCATGGTTAAGGCAAACCAAGTCAACTGTCTGATTTGAAGAGTTTCATAACTTCCCAGGCAGTGTGAGAGGTTTACAAATGAATAACATGATCACATCATTGGGCCGATTCACAAAACACAGCAGAAAAGGAAAAATAAACTGTGCTGTGCAACACAGCCTGATCACTACCCTCTCCTGCAATCCAGAATTTACAGCCGAAATGACTGCTCAATATAGAATCAACAACCATAGCCCATATAGTTAAAGCAGTTCTAGTTATGAACCAACTGCTTTCAAAAAGCGATTGGTCAGGAAAGACAGGAGCTGACACTGCAGACTTGTTTTTAAAAGTGACTTGTTTTTGTTTCTAAAAGTGCAAGTGTGGAATACACACTAAGAAAATCCGGCGAACGGCCGTCCAATTTTCCTCATCGTTTCACAGCAAATCAGAACCGATTAACGAAAATTCTCGTACAAAGATTTTTTTTGTTTTGTTGATGGTTTCTGATCATGCGCAGTCTTTTTCAGATTTTTCTTGTACGAAAACGGTACACAGCTACAGTAACCTCCACCTTGTTGGAGAACTGATTCTTTTTAACACATGGTGCTTTGGGAAAATAAATATCAGTTTGTAGAGGCATCCTTAAGAGGATTTTGGAAAACATTTTAAGTGTCATTGTGAAAATATCATTGTATTCAATTCCCCTGTACAAAGATTACACAAGCCAAGTTAAAAAATAGACTGTTATTTTACTGGCATTTCTCTACCAAGTAACAGACAAGCCATAACAAGGTCTGGGACAAACAGAATATAACCAATGACATTGTAAGATTTGGTCACATGTTGTAACAGTCGATGGTAATAGAATAAAAAATACACACAAGAAAAAAAAAAACTAGCAGGTGCACTGATCAACAGTTTAGTATAGCCCTCCAGTTGGCTATTGGTGATAATTAGACATGTCAAAGGGTGCATGTGCATTAGGATCTACGCATCGAGCATGGTGGTGGATAGCTTCGGATGTGCTGCCAGGACCCAGGCAGCTAGGTTGAACGTCCACGGTTCCCCCTTCTTCTGTCGGGATCTTGAAGTGGTTTTAGGAGTGTGGCCACAGTGGAATCCTTATGCTGTATCTATCTTCACACAATGCGAGTTTGACCATTGTAGGTTTTTTTAACTTTACCATATTAAAGCCGAGTTACACTAGGGTGGCTTTGTACTCGTGTTTTGTCTAGATTAGGGGTGCCGAAATTAAATCGCTGCATGGCGATTCAGGTGTCCCCGATGCGATTCCGATGCATTCGACCGGGAAAATCGATTACCGGGATGATGCCCCCCGCCCCTCCCGCCGTCGCTCTGACCCGATCCACGAGCCGCTACTTCCGGCGGCTAGAGACAGACTGGAACGTAGCGTCGGCTTCGTTCCAGTCTGTACGTAAACACGGAAGCGATGTCACGACGTTACTTCCACTTTACTCGGCTGCCAATGGCGCCAGTTTTAAAAGAAAATGACAGTATTCAGAATCGCCGTTTTTGGCGATCTGAATACTTTGAAGTGCAAAGGAGGGATTGGGGGTCTTTTAGACCCCCAATCCCTCCATAAAGAGTACCTGTCACCACCTATTACTGTCACAAGGGATGTTTACTTGTGACAGCAATAAGAGTGATCAAACATTTTTTATTTTTTTTAACACAATGTAAAAAAAAAAAAAAAAATAGAAAAAAAATTTTTTTTTTTTTAAAGCACCCCTGTCCCCGCAAGCTCGCGCAGCAAAGAAAACACATACTCATACCGGGCCCACATATGTAAACGGTGTTCAAATCACACATGTGAGGTATCGCCGCGATCGTCAGAGCGAGAGAAATAATTCTAGCACTAGACCTCCTCTGTAACTCTAACCTGGTAACCGGTAATTTTTTTTAAAGCATCGCCTATGGAGATTTTTTAGGTACCGTAGTTTGTCGCCATTCCACAAGTGTGCGCAGAAAGACACTCACCTGTCCCACAATCCAGCAACATGGCCACCCAAACCCTCCATTCTCTCCCCCGCCTGTCAACGGCGCTGGTAATACTACTGTAGGCATCCAGCTGTGACAGCTTGCAGCTTCACAGCCGGGTGTGCATGTCTCACTGCACTGTCCTGCATAGCCGGGCAATCTTCTGGGACCTGTGATGTGTCCCATTAAGATCGCAGGGAGGAAGCGACGCCTAGGCAGCCCAAGCAGGAGTGGGAGCTCATCGGTAATCGTGATGCATTGCGTAATCGAATCGCTTACCAGATAATCGTAATCAAATCGAATCGTGAGATCAGTGAAGATGTGCACCCCTAGTCTAGATGGTAATAGAAAATACAGGGGCAGATTCCAAGCTACACCTGTTTACATCTTGGACAGGAGACTCCGCTCATATCTCCTGTACACATCACTGAACATGGTGGAAGACATCTGGTGTATCCAATGATACAATAACACTTGTCACATCTTCTTATCCATGTTTCCACACTGCAGTGCTGTATATTCATTCTGCTACAATGACACATGGCACTATCTCTGAACATAATACACAAAATCAATGTACATGATTTATACAGACAGGCACAGTGGTTTGCACTTTCACACACAACTTACACAAAGTCTTTGGGACTATGGAGAGGCAGCTATGAAGAGGTCGGCGAACTCAGTAGGTGCTGTACAGTAACTAAGGTGCATGGAGTCCTGCCTCAACTGATAGCCCAGCCCCTTCATATTATGAAAATAGGATTTTTTACTCACCGTAAAATCCTTTTCTCTGAGTCCATGGACCGACACAGCTTCTCTATTGACAAAGTGGGTATTATCCGTTAATTAGGAGTGACTAGGCAGAAAAACTTGTAAAAAGTGTTGCATCACACCTTCTACAGTACCGCCCAGGGGGCGGACCCTCTGGGTATACCCTCTCAGTCTGCACATCGCAGATCAGTTCGTCAAAAAGCAGTACAAACTTAAAAGGAGGGGTGGGTGCTGTGTCGGTCCATGGACTCAGAGAAAAGGATTTTACGGTGAGTAAAAAATCCTATTTACTCTTTCGTCCATGGACCGACACAGCTTCTCTATTGACAAAGTGGGACGTCCCAAAGCAGTGTCAGAGAAAAAAACGAGGGGTGGTAACAGCATAAAAACAAACTTCACCCCAAAACACAAAACAGCACTCCTCCAACGGAGGAGTTGCAACTCTAAACAGCCGCCTGCAAAACCTTGCGGCCGAAAGAGGCATCCGAAGATGCACCTACATCAACTTTGTAGAATTTTGTGAAAGTGTGAGCGGACGACCAAGTCGCCGCTTTACATAGTTGGGAAACAGACGCTTGATGTCGGAAAGCCCAAGAGGCACCTATTGCCCTGGTCGAATGCGCCGTGACAGGAAAGGGGGGCGCCTGACCCTTTAAGGCGTAAGCCTGGATTACTATCTGTCGGATCCACCTAGAGATGGTGGCCGATGAGACTGCTTGGCCCTTCTTGGGACCAGCCACCGAAACAAACAGTGAGTCTGACTTCCGGAACAGGGAAGTAGCAGATATGTATACTCTCAAAGCTCGGACAACGTCCAAGGAATGCAACGCCGACTCCTTAGGATTCGACGGCTGAGGACACAAGGATGGAAGTACAATGTCTTCGTTGAGATGAAAAGCCGAAACGACCTTCGGAAGAAAGGAAGGCTGCGGCCGCAGCACCACCTTATCCTTGTGGAAAATCAAATAGGGAGCCTTGCAGGACAAGGCTGCCAGCTCAGAGACTCGTCTAACTGACGTAACAGCCACCAAAAAGACCACCTTCTGAGAAAGTGTCAACAGGGGAATATCTCTAATATTCTCAAACGGTGCCTTCTGAAGCACCGAGAGGACCAGGTTCAAGTCCCACGGAGGTAACGGGGGGCGGACCGGAGGGGCCACATGTCGAACCCCCTGCACAAATGTACTCACGAGAGAGTGAGTCGCCAGGGGTCGCTGAAAAAAGACAGCCAGGGCAGATATCTGTCCCTTAATCGTACTTAGGGCAAGCCTTTGGTCTACCCCATGCTGTAAAAACAGCAGGATTCTGGAAACCAAATAGGTACGCGGATGCCATTTCATTTCCTCACACATGGAGATGTAGGCCCTCCAAGTGCGGTGATAGACCTTCCTAGAGGACGGTTTCCGAGCACTTCTCATAGTAGAAATTACTGAGTCTGACAGGCCCCGGTCTCTCAGTACCTGGTTCTCAACAGCCATGCCGTTAAAGCCAATGACTGTAAAGCAGGATGGAATATGGGACCTTGCGACAGCAGGTCCTTCCGTAGTGGTAGGCGCCAGGGGACGTCTGCTACCAGACGTACTAGATCGGCGTACCAAGGACGCTGAGGCCAATCTGGAGCGATTAGGATCATTGGAATTCCCTCTGCCTCCACTCTGCGGAGCAGAAGAGGAAGAAGCCTTAAGGGAGGGAAGGCATAGATTAGCCGATACTGGCCCCACGATGCTACCAACGCGTCCGTTGCGTCTGCCCATGGGTCTCTTGACCGGGCCACAAACCTCAATACCTTCCGATTGAGTCGGGAAGCCAGAAGATCTACGTCTGGTGTGCCCCATCTTTGGCAGAGGAGTTGGAACACCTCCGGGTGTAAGGACCATTCTCCCTGGTCCAGCATCTGGCGGCTCAGGTAGTCCGCCTGCCAGTTTTCCACACCCGGAATGTACACGGCCGACAGTGCCGGTACGCTCCTCTCTGCCCACTTCAGGATGCGAGCGATCTCCGATGCTGCAGCTGAGCTTCTTGTTCCTCCTTGATGATTGACATATGCCACTGCTGTGGCGTTGTCTGACTGGATCCTGACTGGACGCCCTTGCAGTCTCTGAGACCATTTGAAGAGGCACAGCTTGATCGCCCGGATCTCCAGGACATTGATCGGCAGGAGGGCTTCCTCTGGGGTCCAGCGACCTTGCGCCGACTGGACACCCCAGACTCCCCCCCAACCTGTAAGGCTGGCGTCCGTCGTGATCACTATCCAGTAAACCGGAAGAAATGACTTCCCGGCCATTAGAGCCGGTGCTGTCAGCCACCATACCAGGGATCTCCTGACTAGGTGGCTCACTCGGATTTGATAATCCAGAGATGAAGGGCATCTGTTCCATCTGGACAGAACTTCCCTCTGTAACACTCGAGTGTGGTATTGAGCATATGGGACCGCCTCGAAGGAGGCTACCATGAGGCCCAACACTCGCATGCAAAAACGGAGTGACGACCAATTCCTGGAAGTCAGCTGCCGTACTGCAGCCCGGAGGGTCTGCAACTTCTCCACAGGGAGGAATACCTTTGCCTCTGAGGAATCCAGAATCAACCCCAGGTACACTAGGCGTTGAGTGGGCACCAATACTGACTTTTGCGTGTTTAGTATCCAACCACAGTCTCGAAGAGTCTGACAGGTAATGGACACGCTTACCTCTAATTCTGAGCTTGAAGGGCCCTTCAGCAGAAGGTCGTCCAAGTAACCTGTGATAGCGATACCCCGCTGTCTTAGAAGTGCCAGAATCGGAGCGAGCACCTTGGTGAACGTCCTGGGTGCTGAGGCAAGGCCAAACGGGAGGGCCACAAACTGGTAGTGGTTCTTCCCGATAGCAAATCGCAGAAACCTCTGGTGTCTGGAGTATATGGGGACATGCAGGTATGCGTCCTTGATGTCCAAGGAGGCCAGAAAGTCCCCCGGATGGAGAGCCGTGACTACAGATCGAACCGACTCCATCCGAAAACTTTGTACCTTCACAAAGCAATTGAGGGCTCTGAGATCCAAGCTTGGACGAACCCCCTCCTTCTTCGGCACAATGAACAGATTTGAGTAAAAACCCCGTTCCAGTTCTGGAACTGGAATAACTACCCCGCGTTCCAGTAGACCCTGGACCGCCCCATACAGGGCCTCCCGACGGGTCGGTAGTAGCTGGAGATTGGAGGTGTTGAATCTGTCCGGTGGACAAGAGAGAAACTATCTTGTAGCCTGAGGAGATTACTTCGCAAACACACCTGTCGGAGATTAGTGCTGTCCACTGAGTCGCGAATTTGCGAAGACGTCTCCCCACCCGAGAGCTGGGTGGGGGTGGACCTTCATGCGGACGCAAATTTGTCCGCAGGCTTATTGGGTATGCGGGACCAGGGACGCTTTTGTCCTTGGGCAGGCGCTTTATCGGCCTGGGGTCTTTTCCCTGTCGCCCTAGGGGGACGAAAAAACCACTTGTGTGCAGTAAAGGAGGGCCCTTGCCCTTGGCGTGGCCCCTTACCCTTGCTAATTTGGGGAAGCAAAGTGCTTTTACTTCCTGTGGCATCCTTGATGATGTCATCCAGAGAAGCCCCAAAAAGTCTGTCGCCCTTAAAAGGCAGATCCAACAGGGCTTTCTTGGAAGTCTGGTCCGCAGACCAGCCTTTTAGCCAGATCAGGTGGCGTATTGCTACTGCATAAACCGAAGTTTTAGACAGCAGGGGAATAGTATTCATGTCTGACTCGCAGACAAACCTAAGGCCCTGGACCAACAGGTCGGCCAATGTTATCTCATCAGGAGGAGCATCTCGCTCCTTAACCCCTGGAGTAGCAATCTTGCCCATTCAGTAAGTGTGTGAGACACTAGGGCCCCCGCCAATGCCGGGCGTACTGCCGAGCCTACCACTGAGTATAGGTAGCAAGCGAGTGCTTCAGCCTTCTTATCCACAGGGTCCTAGAAAACAGGAGCCCCTTCTACAGGAATTGTGGTGGCTCTATTAAGTCTGGACACCGGAGGGTCCACTATAGGGGGGAGAGGTCCATTTCTTCAGAAAACTCTCCTCAAAAAGGGGTACCGTACCGCAAACCTCTTTGGGGCTGTAAAGACCCTCAGTGGGTTCTCCCATTCCTTGTATAAGAGTTTATCAAAAGACACACAAGGGAACACCTTAGCAGTGCGGGCAGGTCTATGAAACCCAAGTGGACCGGAGTCTCTGCTGCTTCTGCAGTATTTTCCAATTTTAGCATATCCCGCACTGCAGTAATAAGGTCAGATACCAAAGCCGTCTCGCGTACTGACCTGGACTTTGAGTCATTCTCACTGTCCGGTCACGGTCTGCAGTCTCTGGTGCGTCAGAATCTGGGCCCCGAGCCATAGCTGGACCTGGTTCTGCACCAGAATTATCCCCAGAAGCTTGCAGGGGATGGGGCGTTTACTACCCCCTGTATTCCCGTGTGCTGCTTCCACCCTGGCAGCAAACGCCTCTAGGATTGCCGACATAGCGTCCATAGACACCTCAGGGACACCAGCTGCTAAATCTGGTGTTTCAGGGGAGAAGACATCTGGCTCAGATGCCATGCTGACCACACGCTGACACTCACAGGGCTCCAGGCAAGATATCAATAGGCCACCCTCCTGCGCTGCAGAGATGCTGGGTCACCCAGAGGACTCACCACCCTGGATAGGTACTGCTATGCTGCGCCTATGATGCTGTCCCCTTGCTGCTGTGTCAGTCTGCTTCTTTTATCAGCACTTCCTGTGTGAATTTTCGCGCCAGTGTAATGCACCCTAGAGGCCGGAGGCTCTCGCAAAATGGTTGCCAAAACCGTCTGTATGGAAGATAATGTGGGCTCTAAGAAAATGGCCGCCGACAGAAGATAGAGGTCAGGCAGCCATAGCCCACAAAAAAGATGGCCGCCGAACGGCAATATCTGCATACAGGGTGGACAAACATGGCCGCCGATCACCTGATAGGGGCCAGTGGGTGTGGCCGAACTACAGGAAGATGGCCACCAGGCAGTTACAAGAGGCCAAACTTGGCATGGACCACCTCAAAATGGCCGCCGACAGCATGGAGACACAGAAACACAGGTAAGCAAAAATGACATTTCTTTTAAATGTTAGTTACAGCCAGCCCCGCTCCAGTGGGACCCCCTAGGTGACCCCCAGCACCCAGCAACCTTTAGCTAGAAGCCCAGGGAGGAGGGAAAGGCAGGGAGAGAGGGAAGAAAGGGGCCACAACCACTTACTTGATCTCTCCAGGAATGTCCAGCTAAATCACCCAGCCGAGGCAGGGGAGTTTTACTTACCTATCCTGCATGTATTCTGCTGGAAGACATTCCAAACAGATCATCGTCCGCGCACGGAAGGTGACTGTTGGCCAGGCATGCTGTGATCGGACCCAGAAGGGACGATCATATGTATGCCCTGGAGCATGACGCTCACCGGACAGGCTGCTGCGACTCGGCCGTAAGGTCAGCCGAAGCTGAGCGGTCCGATGCAAGCCTTGGAGCGTAAGCTCACCGGCCAGGCTGCTGCGACTCGGCCGTAAGGTCAGCCGAAGCTGAGCGGTCCGATGCAGGCCCTGGAGCGTAGGCTCACCGGCCACCCGTGGAGCGACGGGCATGTCGTGGAAAACCCAGCGCGTAGCTAGGGTCGGCACACGCTCGATGGCCGAAACTGGGGAGACTACAAGGATCGAGGATCCAGCCTGTCACCCAGTCGGCAGTTGATCGAAGATCGCAGGAAACAACAAATGTAGCAAAAAAATAAAAATATATATATCTTTTTTCCCCGGACCAATGAGCCCGAAGGGAGCCATGTCCTACTCCTTGCTAGACAGAAAAAAACTGATCTGCGATGTGCAGACTGAGAGGGTATACCCAGAGGGTCCGCCCCCTGGGCGGTACTGTAGAAGGTGTGATGCAACACTTTTTACAAGTTTTTCTGCCTAGTCACTCCTAATTAACGGATAATACCCACTTTGTCAATAGAGAAGCTGTGTCGGTCCATGGACGAAAGAGTAATAGTCTTTTTGCTAACCTAAGAACACACAGCTAAGACACAGCATTGCATCAATGGCATTCACAGGTGTAGAAATCTGTGCAGAGTACCCATCATAACTCAACAACTGGACTGCATATTCTGACATTGAATTTATAAGCATGTCTCATAAACCCTTAATTAGAAGAAAGCCTGCTGATGGCGCTCCATTCGGTAACTGTTAATCACTTAGAAGGTACTCCATTCAGTAACAATTATGCAGAGGGTGCTTCATTTAATAACTGAAAAGCATGTAGCTAGTGTTCTGTTCAGTCATTGGAAAGCCTGTAGATGGTGCTCCATCCGATAATTGGAAAGGACGTAGAGGAGGCTCTGTTTATTAGCAGATAATTATGCAGTGGGTGCATCATTCTGTAACTGGAAAGCACGTACATAGTGTTCCATTCAGTAATGGAAAAGACCGAAAGTTGGTGCTCCATTCAATTACTAGAAAGCTGACAGACTGCTTCATTCAGTGACTTTACAGCCTGTAGGTGGTGCTTTGTTCAGTATTGGATGGAATTGGTGCAGGCTGAAATTTAGAATTCCAGAAGCTGTAAAGATTTTAGTGATGAATACATCCAATGCTGGGATGAGCATAGGCAAGTAAGGTGACAGTGCTTTATGTTCCAAATCACATTTCACTGGTTAAAGGAATACATGTATTTGAAGGAATTAAAAAAAAAAACATTTAAAAACCTCTTCCAAAGACTGCATTGCTCAAAAGACAGCATTTTGTTTCCAAAAGCATACAAAGACTGTATTTATAAAACATTTAAAAAAAAGGTGTTTTAGAAAGTAGCTTATACATGATCATAAAACAGGCCTATTTCTACTGGGTAAAGACATTTACACACAGTAGTCCAGTGTTTCATTACAGCCTGGGGAGACCAGATGAGAAGATAGAAAAATCCTTCATATTTTTATAAATAAAACTGTACAGCATATATCAGCATTTACTGCATTCTGCAAACCTGATAAAAAACTGGAACCAAACTTAGTTTCAGGGTTTAAAAAAGACCCCCGTAGGTACTACGTTTTCTGGCAATAAAAGGATTACATGGAGCTGCAGAGATGCAATGGCAGATGTCAGCTTGGGAGCTGGTAGGAGATCGGATGACCACGCAACGGCAGCTTCGACAAACAGGCCAGGTAATTGAATTAATATGCCAGTTAGTTGTATGTGAGGCGATTACATAATATGCAGCATTAATCACACGATTCCATGATTCCACTGAGCTCCAGCTCCTGTATGGTCTCTGTGTACTCTGACCAATCTGTACCCTTCTCCTTGCAGAAAACGCAACCCTGTAAAAAAACAAAACATAAGTTATTTCTTATGGTAAGAACTATACTATATAACAGGCTCTGTACAAGCACTGCTGGGAACAGGGGAAACATGATATCGAAAATACTTAACAAAAAAAAAACCTCTGGATAAACTCTTGACACATGTCAGCTTAATGCAGAATGGGGCACATCAGTTTTATCATACAGTCTTCCTACCAATATCCCATGAAATTTCAGTGAGGGATCTTAGGATGGTTTCTACTCATGTCAAATCACTGTTCTTTGAGCCACGTGTGCCCCTCTCACTCATTGTTGCGACTCTCGACCAGTTTAAAACATATCTCCAGTTTTGCCAAGTAAAATAAAATTCCATCTAGAGGAATACATTACATGAAGTTCTACAGATCCATACTTTCTTTAACCACTTCCCGCCCAACAATGTCATATGACGTTGTGGGGATATCTGAATGATGCCTGCAGCTACAGGCATCATTCAGATCTCTTTTTTTAGAGCCGGCGATTCCCTGCACCGAAAATACAATCATGGCGGTTCAGCTATCGTTCTTACAGGCAGCAGGAGGGGACGTCCCCCTCCCTCCCGTGCTTCTCCCAGCTCGCCCGTAGAATCGGCGAAAGAGAGAAGGAATCGGTCCATGCCGTAAGTTGACCATAGAGAATCCAGCGGGCCAGATAGCCCTCGGACGTCTCTATGATTTTTCGAAGGCCGAGCATAATGTTATGACGTCACATCCGGCCTCTGCATTTCAAAAAATGCTGCTGCCTTGGCTGGGAGGCCAGGATCGTTTTTTTCCAGGCTTCCCAGCCTAGAGGAGAGATCTGGGGACTTATTGACCCAAGATCTTGCTGTAAAGAGGACCTGTCACGCACTATTCCTATTACAAGGGATGTTTACATTCCTTAGTAAAAATAAAGTGTCAAAAAATAAAAGTAAAACAAACAAAAAAAATAAAACTTTAAAAGCGTCCGTGATCCTGCATGTTTGCATGCAGAAACCAACGCATACATAGGTCGCGCCCACATACGTACACAATGTTCAAACCACACGTGAGGGATCACCGTGAACATTAGAGCAAGAGCAAAAATTCTAGCACTAGACCGCCTCTAACTCAAAATATGTAACCAGTAAAGAATTTTAAAGTGTCGCCTATGGGGATTTTTAAGTACCGAAGTTTAGCGCCATTCCACGAGTGTGCGCAATTTCAAAGCGTGACATGTTAGGCATCCATTTACTCGGTGTAACATCTTTCATATTATGCAAAAAAATTGGGCTAACTTTACTGTTTTTTTTTGATGCATTAAATAATTTTTTCTCCCCAAAAAAACATGTTTGAAAAATTACTGCCCAAAAACCGTACGAGAGAAAAAGTTTCAATGACTACCCTTTTACTCCCTAGGGTCTCTGCTAAAAACAAAAAAAAACAAATATATATATATATATATATATATATATATATATATATACATACATAATGCTTGGGGGTTCTGTGTAATTTTCTAGCAAATAAATGATGATTTTTACATGTAGGTGCGAAGTGTCAGAATTTGCCTGGGTAGCAAGTAAAAGAAAATGAAGTTGCGTGCCACAATGCCCTTTTTAAAACGGATTTCAAAATAGGAAGGCTGTGCTACATTATAATTGTCTAAGCAACATCCAAGTGATTATGCAAGAATCTGCAGTGTCTACATCCCTTTAAAAGGACAGACCATAGAGAATATCTCACTAAAAATATGGCTCTGTATCCTTCTGAGCAAAGAGCCAATCATACAAGCAGGAAACAGGATTTGGGGGGGGCATGCTGTATACCAACATTACGTTTTAGGCCCATCTGTACTACGGTGTTGCAGTATGGTGCAATACCACAGCATGGGATTGTGTATCGTGTACAAATTCATCCTAGACGGCACCCCAATACACCTTGCAGACAGGCGTGTTCTGTGCTGTCAAATGGTACATGCACCATCGTTGGTGTGTTTTGCTGTGTTAGGTAGCTCATTCAAATGAAAGGACTGCCTTAACAAAGCAGTTTAACAGGCATACACTGACAAACAGCAAGAATATGCATGAGCTATTTGAAATACTACAGACTTATTTTTAATAATGGTAAATTACCAAAACGGCTGTGTAGCATGTATGTATGTTGTACTATTTTATCCCCAAAGGGGGATTGTTCTTTTAAAATTAAATGATACCAATGACTGGTTCATAAATGATTAAGGTTAAGTTTCCTTAAATTTACAAGTGCATAATTATTATATATAATTATGTATACTGTACCCATCTGAAAACCATGACATTGTTGAGTTAGTACTGCTCTTCTAAAAAGCAAAGCAAGGGAATTTAACAAAATGTAATAGATCTATTTATCAACTTCAAAGTGAAACTTTATGAAAAAACAAAACATGGGAGAACAAGCAGGATTTTGAATGCATAAGTGACATGCTAGGTCTCATTTACATTAAAGTTCCTTACCTGCCTGTCCATCCCTGTACAATGAGCTGCACATGTCCAGCTCTCTGTAAAACTACAGCAATGCAGAGTTGACTCTGTATAGTCAGGTTGATTTACTAAAGGAATTAAGAACTTTCACTCAGATTGAAGATTCACTTGAATTATCAAAAAATGAACAGCAATTTCTTGTTCATTTATTCTGTACACGATTAGATGTTTAAAAATGAACACAGCAAAAGAGTGAAGATTCTCAACTCCTTTATTCACTTAAGCCCCGGACCAATACACAACATAAAGACCAGGCCCTTTTTGTGATTCGGCACTGCGTCGCTTTAACTGACAATTGCGCGGTCGTGCGACGTGGCTCCCAAACAAAATTGACGTCCTTTTTTCCCCACAAATAGAGCTTTCTTTTGGTGGTATTTGATCACCTCTGCAGTTTTTATTTTTTGCGCTTTAAACAAAAATAGAGTGACAATTTGGAAAAAAAATCTATATTTTTTACTTTTTGCTATAATAAATATCCCCCAAAAATATATAAAAAATTTTTTTTTTCCTCAGTTTAGGCCGATACGTATTCTTCTACACATTTTTGGTAAAGAAAAAAAAAAAAAATCACAATCGGCGTATATTGATTGGTTTGTGCAAAAGTTATACAAAATAGGGGGTAGTTTTAAGACATTTTTATTTATTTTTATTACTAGTAATGGCGGCGATCAGCGATTTTTTCGTGACTGCGACATTATGGCGGACACATCAGACAGACACTTTTGACATTTTTGGGACCATTGTCATTTTTACAGCGATCAGTGCAATAAAAATGCACTGGTTACTGTAAAAATTACACTGGCAGTGAAGGGGTTAACCACTAGGGGCGTTGAAGGGGTTAAGTGTGCCTAGGGGAGTGATTACTACTGTGTGGGGGCGTGGCTACGAGTGACACATGACCGATCTCCGCTCTGATTACACAGAGCGGAGATCCGTGACATTGTCAGTAGGGGAGCGGGGAGATGCGTTTACACTAACATCTCCCCGCTCCATGCCTCCGTGAGCCAATCGCAGGGATCCCCACGGCGATAGAGTCCACGGGACCCGCGGTCTGACTCACGTGGAAGGCAGGGGGGGGGTCTCAAGCGCGGCGGCGCACACTCCGACGTCGGGCAGTTAAAGGGGACGTACAAGTACGTGATTGTGCCTGTAGGAGCCATTCTGCAGACGTATATATACAGGGGACTGGCAGTGCGATCTGTACACTTGAGTACCACAGGTATGCACATGCAATAACCAGGAACACTTTTGCTGTGAGCAGCGGTGAGACTTTAAGAGGGGGCTCTTTAACCACTTGACCTCTGGAAGGTTTAACCTCCCCATGACCAGGCCATTTTTCGCAATACAGCACTGCATTACTTTAACTGACAATTGCACAGTCATGCAACGTTGTAGTTGTACACAAATAAAAATTAATGTCCTTTTTTTCCCCACAAATACAGTCTCTCTCTCTCTCTCGGCAGAGCAACGATGTAATGCCTTACGGCACCTGTCCTTTGTGGGGGATCATCTTTTATACTCTTCGCTGGATAAAATCCTTGCAGTAATGAGGGGGCTTTCTCCAAGTCAGGTTCCAGTTCCTGGACTAACAATTCTTCCGAAATTTCTAGACTGTTCTTGCTATCAATGAACATGCAGGATGTGTAGTTACACATTCCCATCTTTCCAAGTCTTTAGCAAATTCTTCACTTTGCAACAGTCACTGTCCATTTGTGGCTTTTCTCGAAGGTCTTGCCTTGGCTCTGAAATTATTCACAAAGGTCCTTGCACCAGTTCTGGATCTTCTTCATCTCAGAGGCATTCCAGTCATCTGATACCTGGACAAATTCCTGCTGTGGGAGCAGATCTTTCTCTCAAATGTGTCAATCACGATTCAGACCTTGGAGGACTTTGGATTTCTCTCTCTCTCTCTCTCTCTCATTTAGGCCAATACATATTCTGCTACATGTTTTTGGTAAAAAGCTGTTGCAGAATTGACACCCAGAGGCAAAGGAATGATGGAATGTGTAGTTTTGTAACAGCTGGAGATCCACTAATTATAAATCCCTGGTTTACGTGAACGATATAGCGTCTACAAAACTATGGGATACATTTATGGATTTTTTTTTTAAACTAGTAATGGCGCTCATCCGCGACTTATAGCAGGACTGCGATATAGTGGTGGACAAGCAGACAATGACACTTTGGGGGAAACCAGAGACACCAATACCGTGATCAGTGCTAAAAATTTGCAGTCACTGTACTAATGACACTGGCTGGGAAGGGGTTATACATCTAGGGCGATCAAAGGGTTAACTGTTTGCCTAGCCAGTGTTAATGTGTACTATGCTAGGTGCTTTTACTAAGGGAAGAGATTGATCTTCTTCCCTTTGCGGGAACACAAAATCTATTCCTTCTACAGTTAGGCAGATCTCAGTTCTGTGTGCATTTCCAAAGATCGGTGGGTGCCGGCGAAGATCCAATGCTCTACACCTGCAGATCGGCTTCTGCTGTGAATAAGCACAGCAAAATCCGCGCACATCCTGCAGGCCGAAGTGCAGAATCAAGTATATATATATATATACACACACACACACACACACACACACACACACACACACACGTGATTGTGAACAGGAGTGCCGCCTGTAGCAGTAGAACTGCTATGGGACGCTCTTAAAGTGGTTAAACTATAACAAAAAAAAAAAAGGGGTAATTAATCATTTGCATACTGGATAAAAGAAAAAGTACATTTAGCAATTTCTCTCTAACATTTGCACGTCAGGGGTAACTGAATATGAAAAAAGGAAAGGCCAATCTATGCTATCTTTTTGTCTTGGTAGCCAATCACAGCGTCTATCCCTATAAACTACCAAATCTGCATTCCCTGTGGGTAAATTATAGGACTGCTTTCTGCATTGATAGCATATTAACTGGAAAGCATGCAATTTCTTAGTATATGTAGCAGATTTATCATCTTAGATTATAAACATTCTCATCTTAACAATTTAAAAAATGTTTTAACCACTTGAGCCCCAGCCCAAAATACACTGAATTTTTAATGCACAAAAACACAAAATAATACCCAATTTTTTGGTACAATATAAAACATGATGTTAAGCCGAGTAAATGGATACCAAACATGTAACACTTTATAATTGTATTTGCCCATGGAACGCTGCCAATGTACCTAAACATTTCAATACAGTGAGGGAAAAAAGTATTTGATCCCTTGCTGATTTTGTACATTAGCCCACTGACAAAGAAATGATTTGTCTAAAATTTCAATGGTAGGTTTATTTTAACAGTGAGAGACAGAACAAACATCCAGAAAAATAGGATTTTTGTACTCGCCATAAAATCCTTTTCTCTGACGTCCATGGACTGACACAGCTCTAATACTGAAACACGTGGATATATGTCCCTGCTCGCAGGAGAAGATCTAGGCAGAATGTTAGATGTTCGAAACATACATTCTAGAAAAAAAAACAGAGCCCAGGGGGGGCGGTCCCTCCAGACTTAACCCTCCTACCTGCAGCTAGCAGCCTCAGTTCGTAACAAAGCAGTACAAAGCTTAAAAGTAAGGGTGGGTGCTGTGTCAGTCCATGGACGTCCGAGAAAAGGATTTTACGGTGAGTACAAAAATCCTATTTTCTCTTATCGTCCATGGACTGACACAGCTCTAATACTGAAACACGTGGGACGTCCCAAAGCAGTATCAGAAAAGAGTGGGAGCAGTAGTAAAAGGAAAAACCAAACTCCACTCCAAACAAGCAGAACTCCTCAACGGAGGAGTTGCAACTTTAATCAGCGGCCTGCAACCCTTGTGGCCGAAGGAAGCGTCCGAAGATGCAGTCACATCAACCTTATAGAACTTAGAAAAGATATGAACAGACGACCAGGTCCCCGCCTTGCACACATGTGCAACCGACGCTTGATGTCGGGCAACCGACGATTGATGTCGGAAAGCCCAGGAAGCACCAATTGCCCTGGTGGAATGCGCCGTAACCGGAAAGGGAGGCGCCCGCCCCTTAAGGGCATAGGCCTGTATAACGATCTGTCTGATCCACCTAGAAAAGGTGGCAGACGACACCGCTTGGCCCTGTTTTGGACCAGAGACAGACACAAACAGTGAGTCAGACTTCCGAATGGAAACAGTAGCAGACAGGTACACCCGTAAGGCTCGTACCACATCCAATGTATGAAGCGCAAACTCTCAAGGATGCGATGGATGAGAACACAAGGACGGAAGAACAATGTCCTCATTAGGGTGAAAGGCCGAGACCACCTTTGAAAGGAAAGGCGGTCGTGGGCGCAACACCGCCTTATCCTTATGAAGTACCAAGTAAGGCGACTTGCGGGACAAGACCGCCAACTCAGACACCTGTCGAACAGAAGTAATGGCCACTAAGAAAGCAACCTTCTGGGACAAGGTCAAGAGAGGAATCTCCCTGATATTTTCTTGGAGAACCGAGAGCACCAAAATCAGATCCCAAAAATAAAATAATAAAATTCCCAAAGGAATACAAATAAAATCTTCCAGGAGACTGGCTCCTGAGAGAGCCACGTCTTCTTCTGCTAGGCAAACGTTTGCCATAGTTTTTGTCAGAGGCTTTTTTACAGTGACGAAAACGGAACTAAAAAAGTACAGCACATTTTCGTCAACTGACGAAAACTATGACGAAAATAAAATCCGTTTTTGTTAAGGAACAAAATTGGGACGTTAATGGCAAGGAGGGACGTTTACCCTCATGAATTTACTGTATATATCGGTGTATAACACAGTGTATGCGTGTTATACGCCGATATTTGTTTTTTACTAATAGGGGGCGGGATCGGGCGGTCTGCCCTCGGGTGGCACACATTGGGGGGTGGTCAAGCCAGCCGCCCCGCCTCTCCTGGCCCTTGAACAGCACTGCCAGCAAATCTATCTTTAGGAGAAAAAACATTGCCAGCCCCTCCTCCTAAACCACCCCTCCTCCTGTGTCACTCATTGTAAAATTAAGCTTCTAACCTCAATAGCTTTATTCTTGTTGGCCACTCTCCTCCTCATGCTCCTCCTCCTCCTCCGAGTGTTGCTTTAGATTGGAGGAGGAGAGCCGTCACATGACCATCCATGAATCTTCAGGAGGAGAGCAGCCATGTGACCGGCTTCATGCAAGAACGGAGCTATGGAGGTAAGTTTAGAGACTTTGATTTACAATGAGAGTGACACAGGAGGAGCGGTGTATGAGAAAGGGCTGGCAGTGATTTATTCTTAACTTTAGAGTACGCTGGCAGCGCTGTCCCAGGAGACTGGGGGTCTCCTGGAAATGCAGGGGGGCTGTGCTGTGTATTGTGGGGGGGTTTGTATTGTGCAGAGGGTGGGTGGCTGTGTATTGTGGGGGGGTTTGTATTGTGCAGAGGGTGGGTGGCTGTGTATTGTGGGGGGGTTTGTATTGTGCAGAGGGTGGGTGGCTGTGTATTGTGGGGGGGATTGTATTGTGCAGAGGGTGGGTGGCTGTGTATTGTGGGGGGGTTTGTATTGTGCAGAGGGTGGGTGGCTGTGTATTGTGGGGGGGATTGTATTGTGCAGAGGGTGGGTGGCTGTGAACTGTGGGGGGGGGGGATTGCATTGTGCAGAGGGTGGGTGGCTGTGAACTGTGGGGGGGGGGATTGCATTGTGCAGAGGGTGGGTGGCTGTGAACTGTGGGGGGGGGGGGATCGTATTGTGCAGAGGGTGGGTGGCTGTGAACTGTGGGGGGGGGATCGTATTGTGCAGAGGGTGGGTGGCTGTGAACTGTGGGGGGGGGGGGATCGTATTGTGCAGAGGGTGGGTGGCTGTGAACTGTGGGGGGGTTTGTATTGTGCAGAGGGTGGGTGGCTGTGAACTGTGGGGGGGTTTGTATTTTGCAGAGGGTGGGTGGCTGTGAACTGTGGGGGGGGGTTTGTATTGTGCAGAGGGTGGGGGCTGGGCTGTGTACTGTGGGGGGCTGTGTATTGTGAACATTCAATTTTAGTTGACTAAATTTATTATATTAGACTAAAGTGTACTGGAGATTTTAGTCGACTAAAATACGATGACTAAAATGGGACTAAAACTAAAATGGCATTTTAGTCAAAGACTAAGACTAAAACTAAAACACTTTCAGAAGACTAAAATGGGACTAAAACTAAAATGCCAATTTAGTCCTAAGACTAAAACTAAAACTAAATTGAAATTTGCTGCCAAAATTAACACTGATCTCCACCTTCCCCTTTGGTTGTCCGGAAGATCGGAGACTGAGTGACCGGGAGATTGCGTGCTGAAGCTCAGCAGCGGGGTCGGTTGACGGATTGGTCTGGTCGGGTAAGAGAGCACTGCTCAGGAATTCTTAACTGTGTTAGGCCTGTGATTCTTTACCTAGGCCCCACCGCCATCACAGCAGTGTGCCGCGCACCCAGTATAGCATGCTGCGCAGTTAAAGTTGGGCGTCTCATTGCCTGTGACTTTGGGCCCAAAACTACAGTAGGATTACAACTAACTGGGTTATTCCTTGGATTACAAATGTAAAAGTGCACCAACATTGCTAGCGAAGATCCCTTCTATAGGAGTGACTATAACTCACGGGGACATTGTTCGGGCGCTATATTGCCCACGAGGGGGAAGCTTGCGAGCGCAGTTCTATTAGAGACAATTAGTGTGTATAAGATTGGTATAGCAAGACAGTGGTTATATTGTGCATAACTTTGACTTTGCAGGTCTCTGCATGTTTAAATACCTGTCTGTTAACCTAACCTTATCATTACCCAGTAAAGATATTTTATGGTTAAGCAATCACGGTGTGTGGACTGGTAACTGTTCCAGAGAGACGGCCAGCACAGGTACTCTAGTCTTAAACAGTGAAGGTATATTGCATTGTGGTTTTCATTCTTGTGTGCTGCAGAATCTCACTTGTTAAACCGCTGTGCCAGCGGGAGGGTCAGAGCCAGTTTATCAGGGGTTGACAGCAGTAAAGTACAAATCAATACAAGCAGCTCTCTTAACTGGGGGTAGCACTACCCCCAGTTTAGAGTTCGAGGAGTTCTGGTGCGAATATTTTCCTTTCTCTGAACTTTCGCGATGATACCCCCCCCCAACCTGTGTGGCGCGATTCCCATTTACATATGTGTGTAGGAACTAGGTGCATGTTCGCATTTGCGCATAAGCACTGGGGAACAGGGGGGCTTTAAATCTTTTGATTATTTTTTGATTTAAAAATACACTGCATTTTTATTATTTTTTTCTCTTATTGCTATTAGAAGGGACGAACAACATCCCTTCTGATAGCATGGTCCGTGCCAAGTCCTGTTTATGGAGAGATCTGGGGTCTATTAGACCCCAGATCTGTCCTCTGCCCTCCAAAGCATTTGATCAAACCAAGATCAGTTTGATCAGATGCTTGTTCAAGCCAGTAACTGCTTGTTTACATAAGAACGGTTTATGACGTCGCACAGTAGGAGGAACATCATCAGTTGCTTTCAGTGTGTCCCAGTAACCAGATGCCACGATCACATGCTTACTGGGCTCCCTGGGGCTGGGCTGTGTACTGTGGGGGGCTGTGTATTGTGAACATTCAATTTTAGTTGACTAAATTTATTATATTAGACTAAAGTGTACTGGAGATTTTAGTCGACTAAAATACGATGACTAAAATGGGACTAAAACTAAAATGGCATTTTAGTCAAAGACTAAGACTAAAACTAAAACACTTTCAGAAGACTAAAATGGGACTAAAACTAAAATGCCAATTTAGTCCTAAGACTAAAACTAAAACTAAATTGAAATTTGCTGCCAAAATTAACACTGATCTCCACCTTCCCCTTTGGTTGTCCGGAAGATCGGAGACTGAGTGACCGGGAGATTGCGTGCTGAAGCTCAGCAGCGGGGTCGGTTGACGGATTGGTCTGGTCGGGTAAGAGAGCACTGCTCAGGAATTCTTAACTGTGTTAGGCCTGTGATTCTTTACCTAGGCCCCACCGCCATCACAGCAGTGTGCCGCGCACCCAGTATAGCATGCTGCGCAGTTAAAGTTGGGCGTCTCATTGCCTGTGACTTTGGGCCCAAAACTACAGTAGGATTACAACTAACTGGGTTATTCCTTGGATTACAAATGTAAAAGTGCACCAACATTGCTAGCGAAGATCCCTTCTATAGGAGTGACTATAACTCACGGGGACATTGTTCGGGCGCTATATTGCCCACGAGGGGGAAGCTTGCGAGCGCAGTTCTATTAGAGACAATTAGTGTGTATAAGATTGGTATAGCAAGACAGTGGTTATATTGTGCATAACTTTGACTTTGCAGGTCTCTGCATGTTTAAATACCTGTCTGTTAACCTAACCTTATCATTACCCAGTAAAGATATTTTATGGTTAAGCAATCACGGTGTGTGGACTGGTAACTGTTCCAGAGAGACGGCCAGCACAGGTACTCTAGTCTTAAACAGTGAAGGTATATTGCATTGTGGTTTTCATTCTTGTGTGCTGCAGAATCTCACTTGTTAAACCGCTGTGCCAGCGGGAGGGTCAGAGCCAGTTTATCAGGGGTTGACAGCAGTAAAGTACAAATCAATACAAGCAGCTCTCTTAACTGGGGGTAGCACTACCCCCAGTTTAGAGTTCGAGGAGTTCTGGTGCGAATATTTTCCTTTCTCTGAACTTTCGCGATGATACCCCCCCCCAACCTGTGTGGCGCGATTCCCATTTACATATGTGTGTAGGAACTAGGTGCATGTTCGCATTTGCGCATAAGCACTGGGGAACAGGGGGGCTTTAAATCTTTTGATTATTTTTTGATTTAAAAATACACTGCATTTTTATTATTTTTTTCTCTTATTGCTATTAGAATGGACGAACAACATCCCTTCTGATAGCATGGTCCGTGCCAAGTCCTGTTTATGGAGAGATCTGGGGTCTATTAGACCCCAGATCTGTCCTCTGCCCTCCAAAGCATTTGATCAAACCAAGATCAGTTTGATCAGATGCTTGTTCAAGCCAGTAACTGCTTGTTTACATAAGAACGGTTTATGACGTCGCACAGTAGGAGGAACATCATCAGTTGCTTTCAGTGTGTCCCAGTAACCAGATGCCACGATCACATGCTTACTGGGCTCCCTGATCGCAAAGGGAGAGCCCAGTAAAAGGCAGCTTAGGGAGAGGGTGGGACCCCCTTCCGCCACCAGTAAAAGTAATCCAGCGGCTCCTTAACCGATAGGATAAATTTTACATTAAAGGGAATTGGCAGCCCTTAAAAATTATATCTCGATCATTGCTGCAGAAATGACCGAGATATTGAAAAGTGAAAAAAACTTTGCGCCAGTAGCTGGTTAATGTGCTAGTTAAGCTGCGCCCCAAAAACTGTAGATGATCTACTGTGCAAAGTGTGTGTGATGTTGATAGGGGGTGCTGGGACTATAAAACCTATATAAATGTGGTGAACAAAACAAATAAAATACAATACAACATGACATGCAACAATATAATTATTTTGGATATAAATAGTCCATAATCTTCAGTGTACTGTCCAAATATAACGTGATTGGTTCAATTAATAAGTGTAGATATCCTCCACCGCTTAGAGATCAAATAAAGACGCAACGTGCTCATAAGATAACCTGCTCACCAGACAGTCATGACCTCTTTAGCTAAAAAGGTCAGAAAACGCTTGTGCTACAATTTTGCAGCCTGGTAGGGAATCACGGACCTTCCAATCTGTGCTCCCCTCTCCACCACATCAGATATACATGATGAGAAAAAAAAAGGAGGACCCAAATAGCGTAATACTGTTAAGTTTATTTAAAACAAGATTGTACCATAAAAAATGCCTGCTTACATTGCTGTGTGCCTGTGTCCCGGCACTGGGAGATAGCGCGTGTTGGCCGAATGGACGCCGCTCTCTGCCCTGCGCTCCACCGCTGCTGAAGGTAGAACCAGAAGCTGGGACCCAGAAGTGACATGACCGGAAGGCACCTCGACGTACGTTTCGCATTGCTATGTCATCAGGAAGCGTTCCGGTCACTAGGCCTGGACGTGGATCACGATTGGCGGATAACTTCATCTCTCACCTCTCGTGATCAGACAGGCTAACACCAGCTTTAATTGATAACTGAATATGGCATTACATATCTATTATTACAAACCGTTAAAAGACTTATTATTACAACAATGTAAAAACATTAACATTTTCAGTACATAAAATAAATCCTAATACATTAAGAACTATAATAGAAAATCACCAAAGCGATTACGCAAATCTATATGCTAGTACCAACGATATATGGTTTGAATGGGAAATGAATGATGTGTTGGGGCCTAGATTTCAGACTTGGATCTGATAAGATATATGTAATAAAAGAGTAGAACTAAAAAAAAACAAAGGTTCAATCGTTGATGAACATTGATTTAGATCTAAACGGTTTTCTCACCAACGATTGAACCTTTTTTTGGTTTAGTTCTACTCTTTCTTTTTTTTACACATTACTCTTTGGCGATTTCCTATTATAGGTCTTAATGTATTAGGATTTATTTTATGTACTGAAATTTTTTATATATTTTTACATTGTTGTAATAAGTCTAACTGTTTGTAATATAAGATATGTAATGCCGAAACAATGGTCTTCTCTCCCTTTATCTTGGATTGGGAGGATTAACGCTACTAAGATGTCAATCTTACCAAAGTTCCTTTACCTATTCCGAGTTCTCCCCATACATATACCTCCTTACTTCTTGAGACTCACTCAAAAGAGAGTGATGTCTTTTATATGGGGCTCTACAAAACCCTGTATACCCAGATCGACTCTTTATCTTGATAAATTGAAAGGTGGTTTGGGAATACCTAACTTTTCCTCATACTACTTTGCTGCTCAGCTAGCACAACTCCCCAAGTACCATTCTACAACAGAATCCCCTCTCTGGGTAGCGATTGAATCAGTGGATATTGACCCCATTTCAGTGAATAATTTGCTCTGGTTAGCTCCTAAAGATAGACTAAACTTATCTAACCCTGTAACCAAACATTCTATAGCTATCTGGGACAAATATAGATCCACAAAAAGCCTACAATCCACTCATAACCCTCTACTCTCTTTTCTTAGAAATCCCTCATTTTACCCCGCCTGGAAATTCCCCCTATCATTTGCAGCTTGGTCCAAAAGAAACCTACTTCAATTTCACAATCTAGTTTCCTCCCATGATAGTCTTACGTTCCCAACATTATGTGATATATACAAACTCCCCATGAAGGAGCTCTTCCGCTATCTACAAAATTAAGAACTTTTATACACCCCTCGTTGATACGGGATCCCCTCTTAACCAAATGACTCAATTTGAACGTATCTGTAACAGTGATCCCCATACTAGAGGATTAATATCACTTTTGTATAAACGCATCAATTCTACATCTGACGATACTTTACCATCCTATACGACTAAATGGGCACATGACATGGATAGAACATTCAGTAAAAGTGAATGGGATAATATATGGTCAGCTACTAAGCATTCCTCGCCAAACTGTTTCGCGTTGGAAACAAATTATAAGGTCCTTTCTCGATGGTACCTGGTTCCAGCCAGGATTGCCAAATTTGCCCCCATGTACCCAAATTTATGTTTCAGAGGCTGTTCTGAACTGGGCACGCATTTCCATATTTGGTGGCAATGTCCAATCGTTCAATCCTTCTGGAGTAAGATATTTAACATGGCCTCTACGGCCTTGGAAATACCAATCTCGCCAGACCCAGCACTGGCTCTCCTCAACCTCAATCCTCCTGAATTGAATAAATCACAATTCAAATTACTACTACATCTCACCACGGCGGCTAAACAATCTATAGCTAAGGCCTGGAAAACCCAAACTTTAGTTGTGGCTGAAACTAAACATAGAATTAACAGAGCCCTTATCTTTTCCAAAATGTCTGCTATTGAAGATAACAACATTACTACATACAATAAAATATGGAAACCATGGATTAAACACTTCTTACCCCCAGATTTTGATCAATTATTGTTGATGCCTTGTTGAAATACTTTAATATTTATCTATTAATATAATAGTTAAACGGGGCCTTGATCTGACTGGACCGCCACCCAGGGAGACAACCTTTACCTTTATCTCTATTTTTCTATACCCATACCTTCTTTTCTATATATTTTACTTTTCTCCCATTTTTCTTCTTCTTCTCTCTGTACTTCTTCTGTCTTTCTGCTCTGGTTAGTTTTGTTACTTGTGTAATACGGATTTTATACACATGCGATGTCCATTACATGACTTATATATATACTTTCTAAGTTTAACTTTATCAATCACTAAATATCTTTGTGTGTTAAAGATTTGTTAGAAAGGTCTTTAACTAAACAATTGAGGTGTGACAACATTCCTCTGGTGTATCCTTCTGGATAATCCAGCATACTCTCTCATACTTAATCGTGCCCCCATCTGCTCACAGCTTGCTCCCTTTTGGGGTGAGCGGATGGTCTGGAGGCAAGATATTCTATCCTTAATATTGCTTATTTTCATTGTTCTAATCTTTTATACCTCTATTTGTATTGATATAATTGTTAATGAGGTTTATCCTCCACTACTTTTCTTTCAATATGTATTTTTAGTGATTGCTGTATTTATTTACAATTCTATACTTGATCAGAATGTAATGTTCATTATACTTGCTATTTACTTGTAAAATCTAATAAAAATATTAAACAAGAAGATATGTAATGCCATATTCAGTTTTCAATTAAAGCTGGTGGGGGGGTGGCTTGCAGATGGCGGAGTAAGGGGTAACGTTTGCCGAGCTCCGACCCTCCACCCCACAGCATGCGGGATAGATAGAGATGCAATCCCTTAGCTAGCCCCATGAGACCAGCCACTTCACGGTAACTGGGGATGAAGAGAAGAGTGAAGCCAACGCCGAGACCGGAGATTCTGCAGCCGGAGATAGACCATTTCTTCCCCCATACACCGCAGCTGCCAGGAAGTTTAAAGTGGTACCACGTGACTCAGCGATAAGCGGGATGAACAGCAAGGGAGTGCGTGTGGTCAGGAGACGGGAAGGAGCTTAGATCCGGTGGATCCCGTGGAGTATAGACCTGCCACCCCACAGATACAGACACAGGGGATGATGGTAACAGGGACACAGAATGAGCAGAGGGGAAATTAACCTAATGCATGGGAGCAAGGAAAGGGGCAGTCGGCACTGGGGGACTCCAGAGACTCGGACCTTAGAGCTCTCCTCCAGGCTCTACCAACCCGTGTTGACATTAAGGCCCTACCGACCCGCGATGACATTGAAGAAATGGTAACACGCATAGAGGAAATGCACTGCAGGGAGATGAAGCAGGTGCACACGGAAATACAATACATATCAGAGAGACTGAAGGGAGAAGAGGACCGGTTGGCGTCCCTGGAGATCTGTGTTCAGCGCATGGAGCAGGTACAGAGCACACAAACTGTATATGTTTCTTTTATGCAGCTACAGTTAGAGGAATATATGAGGACCGTACTTGCCGTCAGAATCTGCGGTTCAGGGGGATCCCTGAAACCATAGGAAGGGAGGCATTACAGGCAACGGTCCTGGCAATATGCCAACAGTTAGCTATACCTTCCCCCTCCCAAGCACTGGAATTTGAGAGAGTACATAGAACTTTCGGGCCCCCCTCGGTAAATGTGAACCGACCAAGAGATGTTATCTGTCGCTTCCACCGCCACGCACACAAAGAATTGATAAGTCATAGAGCATGGGAGGTGGGAGATATAGTACAGGACGGAGCTACAGTGAAGATATTGCCTGATTTATCACGGGCCACCCTGCAACGAAGGGCAATGTTACGCCCACTCTTGGACAAAATTAAAGTATCAGGGGGTACCTATCGGTGGGAATATCCCATTTCATTGACGGTAAAGAAAAACCCTCATACATTTCACCTGCGACATCCAAGGGAACTCCCAGACCTGTTCTCTTTTTTAGAGACAGGGGCTATTCCGATGCCAAATTGGCTGGAGGTAATACCAGGCCCCACGAGAGACAGAGAATATGCAGGGGGCAGAAGAACATCAGCTACTAAGGGAGATGGAGAAGTAAGACATTAAAGACTATACCCCTTTTTTTTTTCTCCCCCACTCCTTTTTTTTGCCTTGAGATAAAGAATGATAGTAGATGGAACCCAGAGGTGGTCTCCAAGGAGTCCCCGTCCCCCCCACTTGAGAGCTCATCTTCCCTCCTCACTAAGGGTTCTTTTTATTTATTTATTTTTTTGGGGGGGGGGGGGTTAAGTTATAGAGACAAATGGCAGACATAGGGGTGGGGATAGACCTAGATTCTCCCCACTATTTATCTTTAGTAAGGTGTTTTTTCATGTTTTTTTTGAGGGGGGGGGGGGGTTGGAGGGACAATGTCTAATCACTAAAAAGTTAACTAATCACTAAAAAGTTAAAATTATTAAAATTGGATAAAATGATATAAACGATATAAACATGGAATACGTAAGCACGCTAGAGCAATTATTATAATTCCCCTTTTGTTTTGATCTCTTTTTTTTTGTTTTCTCTCCTCAATATAAAGATGTACACAAGCCGCCGAAGCCCCAGGTTGCAGGAGCGGGCTGGTTATTTTTCACTTTTTTAGTGTGTAGGAAGATGGTGTTTCCTTTCTCTCTTTTTTCTGTCTCTTGCTTCTTTTTTTCTTTTTGGGGGGAAAACCTAGAAGGAACCCCCCTGTTTTATTTTTTCACCTTTGAGGAAGGGGAAAATATATGTATGTGAGAGAGGGATGGGTCTGGAGGGGGATGGGAAGAGGGAGGGGAGAGGGGTAAATTGAATAAAGTGGTAATAAAGTGGTAATGACGAAAAAGTTATGATGAAAAAGTAGGGGTAAGACAAGAACTGAGAATTGTAGGAGGAAGTAGGATGGGCTTCCATGCATAAGAACACCTAAAATTAGGGGATAATTAGGAACGGTTATAGGTCCTTACAGGGGTGAAAGAAAGGAATATGGAGTGGATGGAAACTGGAGGAGAGCAGCTCGGCCACTTCAAGCTAAACCCCCAATTAGGCCTGCACCCACGGGAACCGCAAGTCGTGAGGTCCAGCAGAAGGTGCCTCTCCTTAGGGCTTGGGGAAGGTGGGGGGGGGGTTAGTGGTAATATGGGGGGGGGGGGAGGGAGATTTAAGGGGAGGAGGGGGTTTCTTCATTGCCTCCCCATTTTTTTTCTTTGGGGTTGCTCTGGTTTCCTTCCACTCTCCGTCTCTAGGTCCCTCCTCCCAAGATGGAGGGAATAAGGGTAACTACTATAAATGCTAAAGAATATATATAATAATACTGCGCCAACCCTGTGTGGTGAAAAAAGGAGCAGCCAAACACAAAATCAGACAGGATATAAAATGCACATAAATAAATACAGTGTGGCGCTGTGAGAAAAGTGGAGAGTCCCACTTTATATATACCATGTAATAGTGATATAATGAATAAACGTGAATAGTATCAAAAAATCTTGAAAATTATTGATATTATATCTGTATCAACAAAAGATGTGAGGAAACGGTGATAACCTAAGAAAACACAACAGCAATGAAGTCTGTGTATCTTGAAGTGCACTAAAACAAAAAAAACTATCAAAATAAACTAAACTACCGGGTAATCGTGACCCAAAAGATATTTCAGCATAGAGTCCAATGTAGATATACGAGTGAAAACCAGTGCTTATGGGACTTCACAGGTGAGTATCAAGTCTTAAGCGAACATGAATCATACATAAAGTTCATAAGGCGATATCCAACATAGAGCTTGCATCAACAATGGATAAACACGGAAAGGTGGATGTGTCTGAAGATCTGTGCAGATATTCGAGATATATAACAAGTTGTAGAGGGAAGAGTAGTACTCTCTAAATCTTTGTGCTATGTCTCCAGGGAGTGAAATTAGTTGTCCCTTTTCCCCCTTTATATGGGGTACATATACTGTCTTCCCTTTCTCCTTAAGCATCCCTGCCAGAACTTTGCTGCATTTATCGCGTAATTCATAGGTTACTTTCCTTCCTGCCTGTTATTGCTACTTTCACTTTATACCTAAGTAGGTCTGTTAGTTGTCTCCTCCGTGGTAAGAGCAGCTGGAGCTGGCGTATAAACCCTGGGTTTATACGCCAGCTCCAGCTGCCCTTACCACGCTTTTTTTTACTCTTATTTGTATTAGATTTTTATGGATGTTCATTTGCTTGAACTTTTTATGGATTTATAAATAAATCTTTCGGATTTACGCTATGTGGGGGACCTCTCTTCTTTTTATTTTTTATGATTACTACATACTGAGGGGTCATCTTCGGATACCAGTATCCCCTTGTTCCTGAGCTTTCATACACGGACGATCGGTGCTGTCAGCACAAGAGTGGAGGTGTGTTGCAGATCCTTATTGCTCCCTGGGTCCATAGAGTGGACAAAGCCTTATCGACCCACCGCTATATGGTGAGCTTTTGTGGTAAACTTCCCCCTGCTGGTGAGGACAGTTAGTTCCCTGATGGATAGGTGGCAGCGAGGATTTCATTCCTGGTTTGGTCGGTGTAACACTATCAAAATGAGTGTACTACCAAAATTTCTGTATGTGTTCCAAGCAATACCCATACAAATCCCTGCTGCCTTTTTCCGTCAGGTGAATACGCTGTTCACTAAATTTATCTGGGCCAATAAACGATCGAGGATCAGTAGAGGATGTATGACCCTGCCTAAGTGCTACAGAGGGCTGGCAGGGCAGTCCCAGACATAGTTAAATACCATCAAGCGGCGCACTTGGGTAGGGTCATAGATTGGTGTAGAAATGCTGAACTAAAAATTATGGATAGAACTGGAACAGGAGGTTAGCCAGGTCCCCTTGGGAAGAGCACCATGGTGCTATGTAAAACTACCAGACCAACTTAAAAAAACACCTCTTTATAGGCGCAACATTAGCTATAACCTCTAAAATCTGTCAGAATGTTAAATATTCATCGCCGCAATCTCCATTATACCCAATATTGGGGAACCCAAGTTTTCAGCCAGGGATGGAGGGAGGAGCCTATCAGAAACTCAGAGAGAAGGTATATATGCAGGTTTCACACTTCTTGCACTCTGACTCTTGGCCTACAGTGACGTCGTTGACCCAACTGGGAGGCCGATACGAAGTAAAACATTGGCAGGCCCTACAACCTTGCCACTTTCTAACCTCATTAGGCCCAGCGAGAAGTTTTAGAAGGGATTTGACACAATTTGAAAAATACTGCGAAGAGAGGGAACCCCTCACTAGAACAATATCTAAGCTTTATAGGTTGCTAATAGCACCCCCAGGCAACTATGAGATACCAGCAATGAGAAAATGGGCAAGGGACCTTGACCAGAACTTCACACAGGCCCAACAACAGAAGATAATATATCTTTTAATGAAAACATCAACCTGTACTAGAACCCAGGAATTAAACTATAAACTTTTAAATAGGTGGTATTATACACCGACAAGATTAGGTAGGTTTTTCCCTGAAAGTTCAGATCAGTGTTGGCGATGCAATAAGGAACAGGGGACATTGTTCCACATATTTTGGACGTGTCCCAGGATCAGACAATACTGGTTGGAAGTACAAAGGGTTTCCCAAATATTTACAGCCTACCCAGTATTGGATAACCCTGCTTTCTTTTTGTTACACCTCTCAGAAATACCAACAAAGATATATAAAAATTTGGTTATTTGTCATTTGATTAACGAAGTCAAGGCAGGTATTGCTCGAAACTGGAAAAACCCAAATCCACCGTCGATCGCGGAATGGCTGAATAGGGTTAGTAATGTGGGGGCCATAGAGGACTTGGTGCTCTCGGCCCAAGACAGAAAAGAGCAATACAATGAAACTTGGACATCATGGAATGTATTTGTATATTCAGAGGAGGGGAAGAGATTGTTGGGGAATATAAGTGAGGAATAAGTCCGCCTGCCTTATATTGTAATTTGGAGGCCCTGTTCCGTCAATGGGAGGGGTGAACCTGGGGAGGAGGAGGCAAGGAGGGGGGGGGAGTGGGAATTGGAGTTCCTTTTTTTTCTTATTTTTTTGTCTTGGTTTAGCCGTTGGTATTTATTTTTGGGTTGATTTGCTAGACTGAGGTGGTTTAAGACCTGGGTCTGGGGAAGGGGGGGGGGGGGGGGTTTGCTAGGGTGATGAGTAGGTGGTACATCGAAAATTAAAGTATACGATCATTTGGATACAGAAGGATAGTGGAGGATAAGATAAGGAGGGCATGAAACCCCGCCGGCCGATACTGGAGGATATGGGCAGGGATATGTAAATGCGAGAACTGATAGGGAATGACCGATATATATGTAATGGAAATGTTGTAATGATTTATCTGGACACCCCTCTACTCTGAAAATATAAAAAAATAATAATAAAGCTGGTGTTAGCCTGTCGGATCACGAGGGCCGGGAGATTGAGCTCTCCGCCAATCGTGATCTACGTCCAGACTATTTAGAGTCCGTCTAGTGACCGGAACGCTTCCTGATGACGTAGCAATACGAAAAACGTACGTCGTGGCACCTTTCCGGTCACGTCGCATCTGGGTCCCAGCTTCCGGTTCTACCTTCAGCAGCAGAATGCACGCCGATTCCCATCGCAAGCAGGACAGAGTGCGTCGTCCATTCGACCAACACGTGCTATATCCCAGTGCCTGGACACAGGCACACAACAATGTAAGCGGGCATTTTTTATGGTACAATCTTGTTTTAAATAAACATAGTAGTATTACGCTATTTGGTTCCTCCTGTTTTTTTCTCATCATGCATATCTGATGTGGTGGAGAGAGGAGCACAGATTGGAAGGTCCGTGATTTCTTACCAGGCTGCAAGATTGTAGCACAAGCGTAATCTGACCTTTTTAGCTAAAGAGGTCATGGCTGTCTAGTGAGCAGGTTATCTTATATGAGCACATTGGATGTATATTGGATGTCTATAAGTGGTTGCGTATATCTACACTTATTGATTGAACCAATCACTTTATATTTGGACAGTACACTGAAGATTATGGTCTATTTATATCCACAATAATAACATTGTTGCATTGTCTTTTGTTCACCACATTAATATAGGTTTTATAGTCACAGCGCCCCCTATCAACATCACACACAATGACCGAGATACACCCATGCAATACAGCAACGTACTGGTAAATCGCTGGTCGGCACATGGTTAAACAACTCTTAACATTCTCATAAATAATGTTAAGATATGCTAGGACTGAAATTCAAGTATGCGCTTCCTCTGGTATCTAGGTGTTCCGCTTCCCTCCCACAATGTGGGAAGTATGTGTGTTACTTCCCCATACACTGATCGTAGCTCGAAAGGTTCAGCAGGGATCGGCAACATTTCTATAATGCCGCGTACACACGATCGATTTTCGCCGGTGAAAACACAGTCGAGAAAATCAACAGGAAAAACAAGGAACGGCTTGTTCCCCTACATGCGGCCGTTTTTCCCGTCATTTTTTCTCTTGGTCGAGAAAAACGACCATGTGTAGGCTCCCCGGCAGTGTTTCCCTATGGGAAAACTGCAGCGGAAAAAAATGCCGTGAATCACGACGAAAAAAATTAGAGCATGTTTTAATTTTTCTCGTCGTGATTCATGACGTTTTTCTCGTCGGGAAAAATGACCAAAAGCCCACACACGGTCGTTTTTCTCGTCAAAGAGAAAAAATTTCATTTTTCCCCGACGAGAAAAATGGTCGTGTGTACACGGCATTAGTGTGAGGCCATCCCAGCCCGATTGACCTCTATTTTGGTGGGGGATTTATGTGGATGGAGGAATTCTTATTGTTGTTTAGCCCACTGGCTAAGTGAAAAAGAACACCAACAATGTATGGCCAGGTTAAGACTGTAATCTTGTACAGGGTAGAGACTGATGGATATGGCTCTATGACTATGTCAATGCTCTATGAATACAGAAAAAAAATAAAAAAAATAAATGAAAACTAAACACAACAGACTGGTCTCAACAGCAACAACGTTTTTACCTAAAACACAAAGTAACACCTTATTCAGATTCTTAGAACTAGCTGACACCCCCCCCCCCCCTCCTCCAACAGTACAGTGAGTACTAATCATAAAGGAGATAATCCCACCATGTTCTGTTTACAAGACCAGCACCACCCTGTCGAGCTCTTATGTGCGAGTGCACACAAATACCTCAACTGGCTTCCTAGATAAACACTAGTTTCTCAGGTCAGGCTAAACATGTACCAAAATTTAAGATGTCCCAGACAGACACTGCCATTTCCAGGTCAGATTTATCCTGTAGCCAAATATAGTTTCTGCTAAGGACAATCTGATTAGTGAATTAACTAGCAGAACTTGGTTTATATTTCAACTGTGGTCCAGAATAGGACAGGACAGAAAACTACCTCTCAAGTTTGGAGTGTAAAAAGCCTGGCAATGCTCAGATCTGCTTTCATTATTATAGTGGGGTGCAAATTAGATATTCTCTTAGGTACTGCATGTTATTTCAACAACAGAAAATATTACAACACATGTAGTTTACACAGTTGTGCCTAAACACAGCTAAATATCTGTAAAATGTTAAAGCAAACTGAAAATGAATAGTGAGGCCAGGGCATATTACAGACCGTATTCTACTTTGTTTACAATGTGAATGTATGCAGTCAATAAATTAAGATATTGGTCGTTGCTTATTAGTAAACTGGTCGCAATCAAAAAGTACACTGCAAGGCAGTGTTGCTCAATTCAAGCCCCTCAGATGACAAGGGTGTGGTAATTACTAAGGCAGTGAAACTAATCAAATCATCTGTGCAAAATAATGGAAAGCCTGAAAACATGACCTGTTGGTGCGCCTTGAGAAACACTGCTCCAAGGCCTCATTCACATCTTCTAAAAGGCCATGCTATGGCAATTATACCTGCAACCGGGATCCCAGGTGTTCCGATTGGTGGCAGCTATTAGAGTGTACAACTTAAGAGAATTATGGCCAAAGCTCTTTTAGCCATGCTTCTCATGTGGGTCACAGAAGTGTACTTGTGCTCCCATGTGAGCCGGTGGCTCATGCTTTCAGCAGCGAGAGTCTGAGCCAGCTACCTGTAAGGCATCTGGGTAGATCCTGAAATTGTCGGGATTTGTGACATCAGCTTTATCCCGATTCTGGCTCACATGAGAGCAAAAGTAAGTGCACTTCCCATCCCCTCTCCTGCCCAGTGCTCCAGTAAGCTCTGGAGGGGCAGAGCAGAGAACCAGTAACTGACAATCGCCACTGTCAGTGAAGACTGAGAACTGGGTGATCGCTCAGGTCTCGGGCTAAGAGCCAGCAGGGGACAGCTTGCATCGGATAGATGCTGCAGCAGGGAGGGGGTGTGTGTGTGTATATATATATATATATACACATATTTTATATATATATATATATTATATATGTATGTGTGTGTGTGTGCGCGTGTGTATATATGTATATGTATATGTGTGTGTGTGTGTGTGTGTGTATGCGTGTGTGTGTGTGTGTGTATGTATATGTGTGTGTGTGCGCACACACACACACACACATATATATATATATATATAAATTTGCCTTTAATGACAGGCATAAAGGAGCCGGAGGGGTTTGCGGCTATGAGCATGTACCGGCACACCCAGCAGTTACTGGTTGGTTAGGGACAGTGTTCTGACCTTCTCTTTATCCAAGGGAAGACATCTGTCTCTAATCGCAAGCAACTGCCGATCTTCCTTGGTTGTGGGCTCAACAGGGGAAGAAGTGGGCTGAAAAAATAGGATTTTTATAACAGCTTACCTGTAAAATCCTTTTCTTGGAGTACATCACGGGACACAGAGCGACATAGCCATTACTATGTGGGTTATATAGATACCTTCAGGTGCTGGCACTGGCAACTTCCAAAACCGGAAGTACCCTCCCCTATATAAGCCCCTCCCATCCGGGAGTACCTCAGTTTTGTAGCAAAGCAATAAGTGTCCCCAAAGAGGGGTGGGAGCTCTGTGTCCCGTGATGTACTCCAAGAAAAGGATTTTACAGGTAAGCTGTTATAAAAATCCTATTTTCTTTCCCGTACATCACGGGATACAGAGCGACATAGTCATTACTATGTGGGACGTCCCAAAGCAATGCCAAATGAGGGGGGGGATACACCATACATAAGCTGGGCGCTATCAGACATGAGGATCTTTTGCGGCCTGCAACACACTGCGCCCAAAGGCGACATCCTCCTGACTTCTAACGTCCACCTGGTAGAACCTAGTAAACGTGTGTACTGAAGACCATGTTGCGGCCTTACAGATTTGAGCCAGGGAGGCCTGGTGATGCACTGCCCATGAAGTTCCAACTGCTCTCGTGGAGTGCGCCCTAACTTTGAACGGAGGCGGTCTCCTTCTCAAGCCATAGGCTTGTATTATGACCTGTCGAATCCACTTGGCTAAAGTAGATTTTGACGCTGCCTGACCCTTTCTGGGGCCTTCCGGCAGAATAAACAAAGTATCCGTTCTACGAATCTGAGCAGTGGCTTTTAGATAAGCTTTAACTGCTCTTACTACATCCAAAGAATGTAATAACTTTTCCTCTACCGAGCTAGGTTTGGGGAAAAAGGAAGGAAGAACCACATCTTGGTTCAAATGAAACCTCGATACCACCTTGGGAAGAAAGGCTGGATGAGGACGTAACACTACTCTGTCCTTCTGTAAGGAGCCATATCTGGTTATCCATGACATAGCGGCCAATTCCGACACTCTTTTAGCCGAACATATGGCTACTAAAAAAATCAATTTCCTGGTGAGAAGAACCAAGGAAATGTGCTGTAATGGTTCAAATGGTTGTTTCTGTAGAACCGATAGAACCAGGTTTAGGTCCCATGGACATATGGGAATTTTAACCGGAGGGCTAATACGCATCACTACTTGTGTAAAAGTTTTGACTAGTGAATGCGAAGCCAGGGGCCTTTGAAAAGATATTGACAAGGCCGAAATCTGACCCTTGATAGTACTCAAGGCAAACTTCCTATCTACAGCCCACTGTAGGAAGTCCAGAATCCTACCTATTACGTACTTACGTGGATGCCATTTCTTGGCCTCACACCACGCGATGTACGCCTTCCAGATTCTATAGTAAATCTGCCTGGATACCGGCTTCCTGGCATTTATCATGGTAGATACCACAGGATTAGAGAGACCTCTCTTTTTTAGAATGTGGGCTTCAATAGCCAGGCCGTTAAACCTAGGGCTAGTAAGGAAGGGTGGTATATCGGTCCTTGCGAAAGCAGGTCCGGACGATGTGGAAGGGTCCAATGACTCCCCACAGACATTTTTACAATCTCTGCGTACCATGCCCTTCGGGGCCACGCTGGAGCCACCAGAATCACTGGTTTCTTTTCTACCCTGATTCTGCGGAGTAATCGAGGCAACAATTGTGGCGGTGGAAATGCATATATCAGCTTGAACTGATCCCAAGGGAACACTAGAGCATCCGAGCCACAAGCTAGGGGATCCCTTATCCGAGAGACAAATCTGTCCACCTTTGCGTTGAATCTGGATGCTAGCAGATCTACATCCGGTGCTCCCCACCGCTGACATATTGCCCGGAAAACCTCGGGGGGAAGGGACCATTCTTCTGGGCATAATTGTTGGCGACTTAGAAAGTCCGCCTTCCAATTCTCCACCCCTGGAATGAAGACCGCGGATATGGCTGGGACATATCTTTCTGCCCATTTCAGGATGCGATTTACTTCCCTCTGGGCTGCACGACTCCTGGTGCCCCCCTGATGATTGATATATGCCACTGCCGTGGCATTGTCTGATTGAATTCTGCCAGGGGACCCTTGGAGTTTGGATGTCCATGCTACTAGGGCATACCGGGCTGCTCGTATCTCTAAGAGATTGATGGGCAGGGCCTTCTCTGCATCCGACCATCTGCCCTGGAGAGACCATTGCTCCAGTACTGCCCCCCAGCCTATAAGGCTGGCATCTGTAGTGACCACCTTCCAAGAAATCGGACTGAAGGATTTCCCTTTTTTCAGATTCTGGGGAACCAACCACCAACGGAGGCTTTTGCGAATGGAAGGGGACAAGGACATTGGTAAGTCTAGGGCCTGAACTTTTTTGTTCCAGGCTGACAGTATGGCCCTTTGCAAATTCCTTGAATGGAATTGACCGTAGGGCACCGCTTCGAATGATGCCACCATTTTTCCCAACAGCCTCATGCACGGGCGTATGGACGGCTGTCTTTTTGTACCCACCAGGTGGATCAAATCTCTCAGAGAAGACACTTTTTCTTGAGGCAAGAAAATCTTCCTCTGGTCTGAATCCAGCCTTAGCCCCAAGTATTCCAGACTTTTGACTGGTTTTAGGGCTGACTTGTCTCGGTTGATGATCCAAACGTGAGATTCCAGATACTTGATTGTCTCGTGAACAACCATTTCTAGTTTTTCCACTGAGTGGTCCATCAGCAACAAGTCGTCTAGATATGCCATTATCGTCACACCTCGTGTTCTTAGATTGGCCAATAGTGGGGCCAGAATTTTTGTGAACACTCGTGGTGCTGTGGCCAGACCGAAGGGTAAGGCTCTGAACTGAAAATGGCGCCCTTCTACTGCAAAGCGTAAAAACTTTTGGTGGACTGGAAAGATGGGAATGTGCAAATAAGCATCTTTGATGTCGATCGAGGCTAACCATTCCTCCCCTTGTAGGGCAGTGGCCACCGATCGGATCGACTCCATCCGGAAAGTCCTGATATGTAGGAATTTGTTTAGCCCTTTTAGATTTAATATGGGCCTTACGTCCCCGTTTGGCTTCGGGACTGTAAAGAGGTTTGAGTAAAACCCGAACCCGCATTCTTCCAGGGGAACCTCCATAATTACTCCTTGGAGCAATAGTTGTTCTAGTGCCGACAGGAGGGATCCTCTCTTCCGGGGATCTCTTGGCACGTTTGACCACATAAAATGGGAAGGAGGAGTGTCTTAACTCCAGCTTGTATCCCAGACTTACTGCGGAGAGCACCCATCTGTCTCTGATCGTGTCCCGCCAGGTCTCTGCGAACAACTGAAGTCTTCCCCCCACCCGATTGAGTGGGGGCAACCCTTCATAAATTTGACTTGGGGGGAGGTTTTGCACCTCTCCTGACCCAGGGTTTTTTGTTACCCTGTGATTGTCCCTGATTCTTACCCCCGGGATTTGACTGAGGAGGCCGTCGGAACTGCTTCACAGCAGATGTCCCAGGGACTGGAGAGGCAGGCCTCTTAAAAGAGGGACCTCTAAATCTCTTTTTAACCGGCAAGAGTGTACTTTTACCGCTGGAAATTTTCTGGATATATTTGTCCAGGTCTTCCCCGAATAAGCGTTCACCATGAAATGGGAAGCCAACCAGCAATCTTTTACAGGGAGCTTCAGCAGACCAGTTCTTGAGCCATAGAAGCCTACGCATATGTACTACCGACAGCGTAAGGCGGGAGGCCTGATGGATTGAATCCTTGATGGCGTCAACCGCAAAGCATAAGGCTCTAGGCAGATCAGCTAGGGCAAGGGCCTGCTGATCCGGCAAGTCCCTTAAGACCTGTTTTAACTGATCCTTCACCGCTTGGCAGACCCCAATAGCTGCTACTGCTGGTTGTGTCACCAAGCTTGCTGTAGTAAAAGCAGATTTTAATAAGGACTCCAATTTTTTATCTATTGGGTCCTTGAACATTTGAACATTATCTACTGGACATGTCAGTGATTTGTTCACACAAGAGATGGCTGCGTCCACTATAGGCACCTTCCATTTTCGGATGAACTTATCCTCCATGGGATAGACCACCGGAAATCTCTTAGGGGGGAGTAAATATTTTATCAGGATGTTCCCAATCCTGGTAAATGAGTCCTTCCAGTAAAGGATGGATTGGAAAGGAACAAACAGTCTGGGGAGCTTTTAGCGACCCCAACGAGGAGACAGAAGTGGTTGATGGTTCCGCAAGGGGCATTTTAAATGCTGATCGGACCATATCAGTCAGGGACTGAACCCATAATCTTTCAGCATGTGATGTTGAAAATGGCTCTTCCACTGTTGATTCTAGAACAGAATCAACCTCATCCTGATCCCCTTCAGGTAGGTCAATCCCTGCATGGGACTGTTGCTCCGCTAACAGGTACTCTGAGGGAGGAGACGGAGATCGGGCGCGCTTTCCCTCTGACAGGGAAGCAGCGATCAATGTTGTCAATCTCTCTTCCAGTCCTCCCAGAGCTGAGGAAAAAACCTCCTCTGTTACATACACAGGAGCAGGTGAACTGAGGACAGCCACAGTACCAGGTACTCCTGAGGGTTCTCTACGGGCACCAACCTCTGATTTTTCAGGGGAGACTGGTGCAGCCAGAGCATGCCCAAGATCCTCAGAGCCCGACGGAGACCCCCTTTGCTTCCTGGGAGTCTTAGTCCCGGAGACTTTGGACGGCATATTCCTAAGCCCAAAGCTGAGGTATTCCAGCCGTAATACACCACTTACTGAAAATAGTCTAGCACAATTGCTGCTATATAAACAGTTGGTGTCTACTAATGTGCCTTTCTATGGGGAAGCCTGCATCAACCGCCTGCTGTATGCCTTTGTTAAATGTTACCAGCTCCGTCTCTGCACTCCATAGCCAGCTCACAACAAAAAATTGTGCCTTTTGACATGCTGGGACGCCCGCACATGCGCAGAAGCGCTGCGGCGCGCACAGAGTGTCACCCGCCCAAGCTCCGCCCCCTTTTCAAGCTCACCTCTATATATAGCGGCACGTGCGCCTTCGGCGCTTCTTTTTGAAAAAAGACTAGGGAGAGGAGCCAGGGTCCCTGTTTGCAGCAGGGCCCGGGGATGGACGAGCATTTGCAACATGACAGAGGGAGCAGTTTCCCTAAAGAGAACTCACCATCTGCCTGGACTTGACCTCAAAGGAAACAGTCCATAGAAAAAAACCACGTTCCACAGCGGCCTCTAGTGGTTTAACACAGGTACCGCGGTTTGTAATTATTTTTTTTTTTCTTGACCACTATTAAAAAAATTACATTTTCTAGCAGTTTCAGGCATGCACAGATATTTAGCGGGAATACCGTAAGGTAACAGGCAGAAAGACATATTAGGCTTGGGGGTCCCCTCAATAGAACCAAGTTCCTGAGAGGCCCCCACTTACCTTTTCCCCGCCGCAGGACTCTGTTTGGTCCACAGGAGCCCAAACTTCACCTCTCACGGCAGGCAATGTACTTAAACCTTCAGGGACCGGGTTCCCAAGGATTCCACTCCCCTGGACCTGTATAGCACCCTGCACAGATAACGTCTTGGTCGTGGGTATGACCAGAGTTCTGGATCCCAGGGTCCAGCCCTCCTAAGAGAGGCATTACAGGCAAAACCTTGCTCTTCTCTGCAAGGCCCGGGTACCGACCGTTTAGCTATGAAGCTTTTTTGGTCGGATCCGGATTAGCTTGCTGAGGCCCAAAAGAACCTGTACACAAGCCCAGATGAAAAAACATGTTAACCTTTGGCCAACACCTTAGACACTGGCAAAAAACTGAGGTACTCCCGGATGGGAGGGGCTTATATAGGGGAGGGTACTTCCAGTTTTGGAAGTTGCCAGTGCCAGCACCTGAAGGTATCTATATAGCCCACATAGTAATGACTATGTCGCTCTGTGTCCCGTGATGTACGAGAAAGAAATGGCGCCCAGCAAGCAAGGTGGACGAGAAGGCCAGGCACGGAGGCTTCACACAAATTACACCTCCTCACACAGAGTGGACCTGGACACCCCCACAGCCCCCCGCTGGGACCCGGAGCCCCACCAAGATATTCCCTGGTCACAGCGAGCCCCGCAATGTGGAGGAGGAAAAAAGGGGGTGACAAAGGGAGAGGGATGAGGGCCATAGAACCCTAGCGACCCCCGTAGGAATGCCCAGCTGTTCCATCCCACCGAAGCAGAAGGAACCATATTTATCCGTCCTGGGAGGACCTGCTGGTGCGTTCCTGACAGACCTACAACCGAGCAGTATGGAGTAGCCGTCGGCCCGGTCCACTGTGACAGACAGCAAGCCACACGGTCATATGTAAACCCTGGAGCATATAGCTCACCGGCTACCCCTGGAGTAATGGGGTATGTCATGACAGACCCGACGCCTATTTGCAAGGGACTGTAACACGCTCGATGGCCGGACTACAAGTATCTATAATATCCTGCCTGTCATGCACAGCCAGCAGTTGATAGAAGATTCTAAAAAAAAAAAAATAATAAAAGTAAAAATCTCTTCAGGATACTGGGCCCAAAAGGGAGCCACATCCTTCTCCTCTGCTAGGCAGAAAAAAACTGAGGCTCCTGGCTGCAGGGTTATGTTCAGAGGGACCGCCCCCTGGGCGGGGCTGTTTCAACTCGGTTTAAAATAATATGTATGCATATTTAACATGTTTCTGCCTAGTCCTCTCCTAATAGACGGAACATACCCAACAGTCAAGATTTATGGAGCTGTGTCCGTCCACGGACGAAAAGAGAAATATTAGAATACCTTTTGATACCAAAGAGGTCTCTTGCAGGTTGACAATGGCTTAGCAACTCCCATTACTCTTAGGCTGCATTCTCACTTCAGCTTTTTGAATTGCGGGCAGATTTGCCACGAATCTGTCCACGATTTGAAAGTGCTGATGTGTGAATGACAAATCGCGGAACTTGCATTTGAGATGCCATTCATTTGTTTAATACTATGGCAAACAGAATTGATGGGATTATGGTTATTTAGACATCCACAACAATAGCAGGCTAACCTGGAGAACATGAGGGGTCCCCATTAAACATATTTTCAGAAGCCCGGAATGATCATAAATAGTTACTGTCACCTCTACTGCCCACGGAGGTCCTCCCCGCTGTATCCATGGATGGATCTCTCCCAATTCATTGCGCTGATCTTCTGTAAAGCGTGGCTGAAGTTTCTGCATAGATTTCAGCTTTTGCCTATCCTCTCGCAAGACTGAATCAATGTCACTAAAAAACAAAGCACACCAAGTCAGCATATACATGGAGTGTTATATATATTTTACACACACACACAAAGGCCTGCTGACTTGACTTGCCACAGGCAACCTCACACCGCTATACTAAGTGTGTATATATGTATATTATATATATATATATATATATCGGGAGAGACTACGTTACCCATAACCCCACTGGGCACCCAGGGTGCATTGCCCCGCGCAAAGACTGCTGGGGTGGACTTTATAAGGGAAAGGCGGGGCCGGGTTCGGGCTCTTTGGACACCGCCCGCCCAGCAAGTGGAACTCCTTTCCGATCCTGTGGTGATACAAGGCCTGAAGCCTGACCCTTTCTCCAAAGAGCATTCCGCTCTCACTGAGGGACGTCTTCTCCACACTGTTGCTGCATCGTTGCCAGGATGACCGAAGACTTGGATGTCGTGAGATCTGTGTACCAAGACACAGCAGCGGAAGATACGGACACGGAATGGTCCGGATGGGTGAGAGAGCACCTGCTCAGAGAACTATATAGGATCCCTAGGCCCAATAACTGTTATCCTGAGTTATCAATAGGGTTGCGCTGCGCACCGGAGAGACAGTGCATCGGAGCATCTTTAGAGATTGCCTTAATTCACCAAGTTATCAAAACCCCTTTTACCCTGTGGATTAGTTTCTTTCTTCAGAAAGTGCACCACCGTTTTTTGCTAGCGATGATTTTCTCCTACAGAACTCCTTCACAGTACAGTCAGGCCTGACTTAGCGTAGACATTACTGGGCGCCATTTTTTTTTGCCCACGAGGGAGAATAGCTGCAGCGGGGACCATTAGATTTATGCACCATACTGTATTATCTGACTGTTTGAGATACTCTTTTATTGCAGGGCTCTGCACATGATATGCACATTTTGATTATATGCTTACCCAACAATCTGAGTAAAAGTACAAAGGTTAAGTATACTGGTGTTGTGTCATTTACTTTGCAGAAGAGACGGGTAAAGATAGCTATACTCTATTGCTGTGTGTGTTCTATTATAGGATTGGGTCTCTGTGAGTTACATGCTACACCATCCTATCATCCCCTACTAGCTGTGCCAAGAGAGGTTAGAGCCAATTGCCGGGGGTTGACAGGGTGCATTACAGGGGCCCAAAAGTTATACCAGCAGCCTTCTTAACTGGGGGTACCGCTAGAGAGAGAGAATATATATATATATATATATATATATATATATATATATACACATACACATATATACACACACATATACATATACACACACATACATACACCTACAGATGGTTACCGCACTAAAAAAAATATTGCATTCTGGGTGCTCAAACAACTTTCATGAATCCCAAGTATACACATACTGTACATACAGGCCGTTCTATATTAAGCAATCTTGGAGAGATTACCCATACCATATAGAATTCATCGAACACTATCTAGGAGTCCCAATGCAGCCAGATGAACCACAGTAGGTGAATGTTGTGTGAAATCTGGAAAGCATAGCGTAGAGAGAACTCTGACAATGTAGTAATTCGAAACAACTTTTCGGGTGAACATAAAATAAATCAAGTGGAAATGCACTCACAAATGGATGTACAAGCAGAGTGCAGCAACAGCGGTCACAGACAGGTATACAGCCAGTGGATCACAGCTCCCATACAGGAAGTCAGCATCTTTTCTTTTTTTATTACAGGTGCCGGTAGTCAGAAGCTGTCATCTGTGCTCCGCAGAGATGCCGCGGCGTGTACCCAAATTAACTCATTGCCAGAACGAACAATCTCCTTTCAGTGCAAACCTCCCCCTCCTCAGCCTAGCTAGCCCTGTAATCTGAAATTGAAATAGGTGGCCAGAAGTTTAACCCTATCATGCCTAAGCTGCGGGTACAGACTGGAAGCCATGTTTACCAAAGGAAATATTAAAAAGTCTGATAACCAACTAATAAAACAAAATACACATAATAGTTATGTATATAAAAAAAATAAGTAACAATGCAGCCATAAATAGTTGGCAATTATAGAAGGAGATAAAATGACCTCATACACTAGGAGATGAATATACAATCAAATCTCAAACATGATGTTAAATAATTATTATAGAATGCACAGATTATATATATATATATATATATATATATATATATATATATATATATATATATATATATATATATATATATATATATATAGTGTGTTTTGTGTGTGTGTATAATAACATTTAATACAGTTAATATAACTTGGTTGATTTTCTAATATTTCCTTTGGTGCTTATGGCTTAAACTGCTAGCCACCTATTTGAGTCCATCAGATAACAGGGCTATAGCTAGGCTGTTATCTGCCTAGCTATAGCCCCCCAAAAACAAATCCTGGGGTGAGGAGGTTCAGTCGGGTACACGCCACAGTCTCCATTCAGTCCAGCACAGAGTGGCAGGGGACTGCTTCTGACCACTGGCACCTGCTAAAAGGAAAAGGCCATGACTCAGTGTCAGTTCACACAATTCTATACCCACAGTTGATCCAGATGAAGGCAAAAAACACCAGCAGAGCATGCTCCAATTTGCTACAGCAGGGGAAAAAATTCCCTCCTGATCCCCCGAGAGGCAATCGGATTTTCCCTGGATTAACCTATACGAGAACGGAGATGTCAAATCTTCAGAAACATTGCAAGCCTGAATGCCTACTCATTTAGGCTCTTCTCTTCAGTCAGAAAATACACTGGGGTGCACAAAAATGAATACAGGACTACAAATTTGTTATGTACGCAGCACAATCACAAAGGAATAACAAACAGGAGACCCTACAAGAGTTAACAGTCAACTTGTGTTCCATTAGGGATTCTTACTCTTAGGCCCCTTTCACACGTGCGGACCGTATGTCTTCTTTTTCATCCATACGTTTACGGATGAAAAAAGGGACATACATTGGTCCCTATGAGATAGCGGGTGTCAGCGGATGAACATCCGCTGACACCCGATCTCATCCGTGTCCGCAATCCTCCGATTCTGCAGAAGGGGGAAAATCCTATTTTTCAATCAGTCTGCAGAGCGGATCGGATGAACACGGACAGACGGTCCATGTTCATCTGATCCCCCATAGGGGAGAGCAGAGATCTGACAGGAGGGTCCCTGCACAGTGTGCGGGGACCGCCCTGTCATCCGCCGGCTCAGCGGAGCGATCCCCGCTGAGCAAGCGGAGGTTCACGGGGCGGATCATCACTGATACGTCCCGTGTGAAAGGGGCCTTATTCTCATTTTTAGGACCTGGTTTCAATTATGCGAATGGTATTTGTATCTCAACCAGAAACCAACAGGATAAATGTACCACTTATGCTATACCTTTCTCACAGTCACCTGACAGAGCCCTGGCAGAGGGATCTCCTCTCATTACAGAGAACGTAGTAGGTGAATGTGAATTTTTTAGCTCTGAAAAGAGGACAGAGGAGCAAATAACCAAGTGTGGAGATTTTACTGCAGGAGTCAATCGGAACTATGAGAAACTATCCAGTGACTGCATTAAATCTCTAAATATAAATTTTGCTATACTTAATTTTTATATTAATACTCAACAAGATCTGCATACACTCACCGTTGTGGTACTTGGTAAGTCATCATGACATTCTCATCTGCATTTGCCATTAGCAACCACAGGGGGTCTTGCAGGACATACTTCATAACAGACTCCCCAGTTGATGGGGTTGACCCTCTCCCTTTCGGATTGTTCTCTGAGGAATCCACACTGCCAAAGTACTTGCTGCTGTGGCTTGTCTGACTACTCCCTGCAACATAAATAACTAGTGTATCACAAAGGAAATATACAAGCATGCCAAAAGAGGTGTAACAAAAGCAGAACTGTAACCCTGCTGTAGTGATCAACCCACCTGTTTGACTGCCAGATGTACCATTTCCATTAGATCCGGAGGTGAGACACTCTGATACCCCAGAGGAGGCAGAACAAGTATCAGACAAAGCATCTTCCTGCAGCAATATATCCATCAAGTCACTGTCGGTGGACAATGCATCACTGTTGTGAGCATCCTCAGGAGATTTTGCTTCCTGGATACATGGAAGGATTTGATAAGTGAGATACAGATCATACAGCTTTGTATTACACATCTGTTATAATAGGTAATGAATACATAAAAGGATCAAATACCAGTTCAGGATCTTCATGGGTCTGTGGGATGAATGTACAGTTTACAGCACCACCTGTGCCTCCCTCTGACCGGTCAGCCTTCTGGGACTCTTCCAGCTGCAAAAGGTTTAGTTGTAGGGGTGAGCTGCACCGAGACTGGAACAGAGGAGGAGATTGAGGACCTCGTGGAGTGGAGGAGCGAGAGAAGCTTTCCCTCATCTTTGGTTCGTTTGGAGGAACGGTGTATGAGAATGGCTGCACAGAACAAGGGCTCTGCGCAGACAAAGGAAATGATGGTGGAGGAACAGCGAAAACATGCGGTGCAGATGGACATACTGGGGGTGAAACAGGGAAAGTAGGCAGTGGAACAGGGAAGGTAGCATTTGAAGGAGTCATTGCTGGTTGTGGAGCATATAATGATGGTTGCACAGGGAATGGATGCCGAGGTGCTGTTCCAGGAAAGACACTGGGTGCCATTCCAGGTGGATATATAGAATTAGGCAGGACAACAGCAACCATGGGGGAAAGCAATGGAGTAGGGAAAGGTTGCATAGGGAGAGTGGTGGGGGGGCCACCATGAATCGTTTCATTTGACACTGGAATTTTGGGAGGAGGAAAAACAGACAATGGATAAGCAGGCAACATAGGATACAGCAGGGGATGATAGCTGGCATGTGAGGTATCAGACTGGGACCAAGCTGTAGTATTGAGCCTGGGAAGAGGGGGACGATGGGCTTGAGGGACACCAGAGCTGCTGCTGTCCCATGATTTTGGTCGCACACGTTTTACTTTAGCCTTTCGTGCCTTTCCACTTCTCCGGACCACAGTATCATTTCCTGGAGAGACATGAGATCGCAAGACTGTTAAGTACAACATATAAAAAAATTAATAATATTGCTACAATTTTATTTTGTTTAATAATAATTTTGATTGTTTAGCTCTGCTGGGTCTTTAGTAACTGTCATGCTCATGGGACAGAGGTAATTATCCCGATTCATTGGGCAATATATATTCTGGAAGCAGAGGTGGGGGGGGGGGGGGGGGGCAGCAAGGTTGAGCCAGGCAATACTGGCTGTGTAGTCTGGTAGAGATATTTGAATATATAATTAACTAAACAAAATAACATAATTTTCCAGGTAAAACAGTATACATATTTTAAACGTGCAATGAGTAGTTTAAGCAGAGTACATGTCTTTCTTTCCCATTCCAGTCCTCCAGCCCCCATATACTGTTGAAGATCTGACCACCCTCCTAAAGAACGTGTACACATCATCTCTCAAACCACTGACCAAGCAAACTTACCGCAGAGAACAAAGGGCTCTGCACTAGGTTAAACAGAGTGTCTGAAAAGCTTTATATGTTATTAATGGTTTACTACTTTTGTAAGTTCTATTTACTAAATCATGGTAAAGCTGTATGCAGCCCAAAGGTTGCAGGTAATGCTTGTATCTTTCAATTTTAAAAGTTTTTTGTGGTCACATTTACATAGGCAGCACTCACCTCCTGGACGGTCATGCATGTAGCTATTACATCTAGTCTGGAAGGCACTCAGCTTCTTGCTATCCATGAAGCCACTGATGAAGTCATTCTCTTCTTTCTGCGTGTGTGCCACCAGCACTTCCTTTGTTAGTCCAAGCTGTTTATATGGCTCTTTCTCTGTGCTAGCTGGTGCAGGTGGCAGAACCTCAGGATGCGACGGCCCATCCTCTAATTCTAAGAACAGGAAAAAGTCATATGGGGTTAGCTGAGCAACAGTATATGCAGAAGAATATGTAAAGAGCAAATATGGCTATCCCTTATGTAGAGAACTACAAAATATAATCTATGTTATATGACTACAACTTTACTTTTATTGGACCACATCTATATAAAATTGTAGAGGGCAACTTAAAAGTTGACATATATTTTTTGGGGGTTTCCAAAATAGCTAGAAATATAAATGCCATATCATACATCTTTACTAATGCATGAACTAAAAAAACAAACAAAAAAAAAAAAATACGAATTCATGGTAACCAAGCACATATACAGTATAAATATGGATTTTCTATAAACAGAACGTACCTGTCTCTGGATGCAGCTTCTTGTCCCCCACATGTACAATTGTGCTGCTGTAGCTGCAGTGACTGGTGAAGGATGCCACACTCTCTGCCTTGGCACCCATAGAAAGTTGCGTAATGGCAGCACCAGAAACAGGCAAGGAAGTGAGGGACGGATGTGGTAAAGAACCTGGTACAGTCTTGCAATTGATGGCAGGTCCAGAAAAAGATGACTGCAGACAGCGAGCAGTGATTGCCACCCCAGTTACGGGGTTAACTAGAGGACCTGTAGTAGAATCTGAAACACAAGAAGATTTAGGAGCAGGCAGGGAAGGGCGATGCTGACAATATTTGTGCCATCACTGACTTTTTATTTGAACAGAAACAAACACAATGACAGAAATATTAAATGGTGCACTCCTCAGCTTTGATACCCATTGTGCTATGGATTTTATCAATTAAACAGGAGGATTCCACCAACAGAAAATCACCATTGAACAAATCAGCTGAAATTTACACATATTGCCATCAATATCGACAAACACTGAGGTCCAGGTACCTGCTCATCTTCCAGCTTACCTCTTTGGTCTTGCATTTGAAATTTATCGTTAGAAGCAAAGGATGCCATGCTGCCAGGTAAGACAAATTTATTTTTTTCAGAAGATAGAACACTGCAGCTTTCTAGGTATCTAAGAACCAAGGAAAAAAAAATACACATTACTATAAAATTGAAAAGTTCCTCCTATATCTGACATAAACAGAAACCTGATCGGTCATTGGCCAAAATAGTTTGTCTCGACATACATTTTATATATTCATTATATACTTAAATTAAAGTTTAGGCTATGCAGTAACCTTCCCTTTTAACAGCATATCAAAATAGCAGTGTTTCCCGATGTGTTCCAACACGAACACCCCATTGCCTAAAACTTTTTCTACACAAACACAATAGACTTCACGTAACCATCAAACTACAAGCCCTAAATCAACAGCTGTGTTTTTAGCCAAGGGTCCTCTGTGGATTGTGTTTTTTTAAGACTTATTTTAAAGAAGAAGTTCACTTTAGAGCTTGTTACATGTTCCACCTGATTTTAGGATGTAACATGTTCCAGCATCTGCTGCTTCTTCTTCCCTCAGACTCCCCTCCCAGTGACAATGGCGGAGGATCTTATCCTCACATCCGCTGTCATTATTTGAAAACAGCGCAGCAGTACAGTTTCCTGTGAATGAATGGCTACAAGTATCACCAGCCATTGCAGCTGACTGCTTGTAGCTCTGAACTATGAGGGCACTGGTAAGCACAGTTGCAGTCCATTGATCTCCCTGCTCTCAGGCAACTGACTGCCCACACAGGTATGAGCAGACAGCTATGCTGTGAGTCTGTGGTAGCTTGAGATCGCACCTGCGATCTGCTGATCATGGGTGCCATTCGCTGCAGACTCCTTAAGAAAAAAATACTAAAAATTCTCATTTTTTTATGTGCAAAAAAAATAAAAATAAGAAAAAAGAAGGATTTTTGTACTCACTGTAAAATCCTTTTCTCTGAAGTCCATGGACGGACACAGCTCCTTATATTCTTGACTTGTGGGTTATGTTCCGTCTATTAGGAGAGGACTAGGCAGACATGTTACTTTAGCAAAGCTAAAAGCCAGGGGGCGGTCCCTCTGGTCATAACCCCTCACACTGCACTTAGCAGCTCAGTTCGTCAAAAAGCAGTACATACCTAAAAAAGAGGGGAGGGTGCTGTGTCGGTACAAGGACTTCAGAGAAAAGGATTTTACGGCGAGTACAAAAATCCTATTTTCTCTTTTGTCCATGGACGGACACAGCTCTTTATAATTCTTGACTTGTGGGACGTCCCCAAGCAGTGTCAAAAAAACGAGGGGTGGAAACAGCAATTAAACAACTTCACCCCAAACAACCAGAGCCCCTCAACGGAGGAGGTGTAGCCTCAAACAATCGCCTGCAAAACCTTGCGGCCGAAGCAAGCATCCGAAGATGCATACACATCAACCCTGTAAAAACTTGGTGAAGGGATAAACGGGCGACCAGGTCGCCGCCTTACACATCTGTGAACAGACGCTTGATGTCGGAAAGCCCAGGAGACACCAATTGCCCTGGTCGATTGCACTGACAGGAAGGGGAGGCGCCCACCCTCTAAGGGCATAGGCCTGAATCACAATCTGTCTGATCCATCGAAAATGGAGGTCGACGACACCGCCAGGACCGGCCATGCGCCAGTCACCGTAGCAGACAGATACACCCGCAGAACACGTTTAAGGAATGTAAACGCAGCCTCTTTGGGATGCAACGGCCGAGGACACAAGGATGGAAGTACAATGTCCATATTCAAAAGAAAGGCCAAAACCACCTTGGGAAAGAAAGGAAGGCTGCGGGCGTAGCACTGCTTATCCGTATGGAGGATCAAGTAGGAGGACTTGCAAGACAAGGCCGCCATTTAGAAACCCTCCTGACAGGTAATTGCCACCAGAAAGGCAACTTTCTGAGAGAGTTCAAAAGAGGAATCTCTCCGATGTTCTCAAAGGGAGGTTACTGAAGTACCGAGGGTACCAAATTCAAATCGCACGGAGGTAGTGGTGGCCGAAATGGAGGAGCCACATGTCGGACCCGTTGCACAAACGTACTCAACAGTGAATGAGCCGCCAAGGGTAGTTTAACTACTTCCCACCCGGCCACTGTACATATACGGCCGGGTGGGTGCTCTCTCCTGAGTGGACGTTCCTGAACGTCCCTCAGAAGGAGGGGGATCGCGCGCGCCGCCGCGTTACCAAGGACCCGATGCGCGTGCCCGGCAGCCGCGATTGCCGCCGGGCACCCGCGATTGCCCGGGAACCAAGCAGGAAAGTGGATCTGTGTGTGTAAACACACAGATCCACATCCTGTGAGGGAGAGGAGGCTGATGGTGTGTCCCTTGTACATAGGGACAACCATCGGTCACCTCCCCCATTCAGTCCCCTCCCCCCACAGTTAGAACACATTGAGGGAACATATTTAACCCCTTCCCGCCCCCTAGTGGTTAACCCCTTCCCTGCCAGTCACATTTATACAGTAATCAATGCATTTTTATAGCAGGGATCGCTGTATAAATGTAAATGGTACCAAAAATGTGTCAAAAGTGTCCGATGTGTCCGCCACAATATCGCAGTCACAATAAAAATCGCAGATCGCCGCCATTACTAATAAAAAAAATAAAAATAAAAATTAAAAAATGCTATAAAACTATCCCCTATTTTGTAGACGCTATAACTTTTGCGCAAACCAATCAATACGCGCTTATTGGGATTTTTTTTTATACCAAAAATATGTAGAAGAATACGTATCGGCCTAAACTGAGGAAAATTTTAATTGAAAAAAAAAAAATGGGTTTTTATTATAGCAAAAAGTAAAAAATATTGTGTTTTTTTTCCAAACTGGACGCTCTTCTTTTGTTTATAGCGCAAAAAATAAAAACCGCAGGAGGTGATTAAATACCACCAAAAGAAAGCTCTATTTGTGGGAAAAAAAAAGGACACAAATTTTGTTTGGGAGCCACGTCGCACGACCGCGCAATTGTCATTCAAAGTGTGACTGCGCTGAAAGCTGAAAAATGGCTTGGGCAGGAAGAAGGTTTTAGTGCCCAGTAGGGAGGTGGTTAAAGAAAACAGCCAAGTTTGAAAACTGCCCCTTAATGGTGCTTAAGGCAAGTTTCTGATCCACACCACGCTATAAAAACAGCAGGATCCTGAAAACCGACCATGTCCGTGGGCGCCAACCCATCTCCTCACACAGAGATGTAGGCCTCCCACGTGCGATGATAGATGTTCCGAGAAGAAGACTTCCGTGTCCTCAGTGTGGAGGAATTTACTGAGGCCTCAGTCCCCCAGAACCTGACTTTCAACAGCCAAGTCGTTAGAGTCAGCAACTGTAAAGCAGGATGACGTATAGGACCTAAGGGGCATCCTCCACCAGGCGCACTAGGTCGGCATACCAGGGACGCCGAGGCCAATCTGGGGAAAATTAGAGTCACCAGAATCCCCTCAGTCCCCACTCTGCGAAACAGACGAGGCAGAAAAATCCATGGGGGAAGAGGTATAACTTAGCCAATACTGACCCTACGGGGCCCCCCACGCACCCATCGCGTCCGCCCAGTGATCCTTGGCCCTGGCCACAAACTTCAATACCTTCCGATTGAATCGAGAAGCCAGGAGATCCACGGCTGGCGTGCCCCATCTCAGGCAAAAGAGTTGAAACACATCCAGGTGTAGAGACCATTCTCCTTGGTCCAGCATCTGCCGACTTAGGTAGTCAGCTGCTAGTTACTACACCCAGAATGCAGGATGTGAGAGACCTCCAATGCTGCAGCCGAGCTGCTTGTTCCTCCTAGATGGTTGACATATGCCACAGTCGTGGCGTTGTCCGACTGGATCCAGACCGGATGCCCCTGTATCCTCTGTGACCATGTGGAGAGGCACTGCCTGATCGCTCGAAGTTCTCGTACATTGATCGGCAGGCGGGATTCTTCCTGTATCCAGCAACCTTGCGTCAACTGAAAACCCCCAACCGGTCAGGCTGGCATCCGTCGTGATTACCGTCCAGTGAGGATGAAGAACCGACCTTCCGGACTGAAGAGCCGGAGATTTCAGCCACCAGACCAGGGGAGGTCTGACTAGGTGGCCCACCCGGATTTGACAATCCAGGGACAACGGAGACTTGTCCCATTTGGACAGGATCTCCTTTAGCAAGACTCGAGTATGAAATAGGAGCATACGGTACTGCCTCGAAGGAGGCTACCATGAGACCCAGGACTCACATTAAAAATCGCAGCGACGACCACCTGCGGGATGCCAACAGCTTCACCGCCGCCTGAATAGCCTACTATTTTTTTTTGCGGGGTACCTAAAGACAGGGGCCCCTACCACCGGACTGTGGCAATTCCCTGGATGCCGGAGGCCCCATCGGGGGGAGATGTCCTTTTTCAGGAAACACTCCCCAAAAAGATAATGGACAGCCATGCAATCTTTTTGGAATGCTGCGGCCGCTCCTATTCGTAGTATTTAAAATGCATCAAATAAGCTAGGTAGGGAAACCTCCTAGCGGTGCAGGCCGGCTAGTGGGACCCAGAAGGGACTGACACCTTAATAGATGCCCTCGCCGTAACCTCTATTTTATTGGGGATCCCGCACGCGGTGATAAGTGCTCCAACAAGCGCCCTTTTGCGCTGACCCGGACACGGAAGCAAGCAAGTACACAGTTCCGTACTGTCCGAAGGGTCCTGGTTTGCATCTTCTGACAAGTCAGAGCAGGGGACATCTGCCACAGCAATGCCCGAGTCTGAATCTGAACTTTTTTCCCGAAGATGGTGGAGGAAGGGGGCACACCACTTCTACCCTGGTAAAAAGGGACTCCAGGACCACCAGCAAGGTGTCCATACGCACCCCAGGAACAGGGTACCGGTTGCCACCACAGGGATGTCAGGGAAAGAAAACGCCAGTTTCTGACGCCATGCAAACCCACACTTGCCTGACCCCCATAGGGACCAAGGCAAGGTACATTAGGTCCTCCCTCCTAGCTAATCAGACTGAAGGACCCCCTAGGGGACTCACCGCTCTGACCCAGGTGCCGCCGTCCGCTCTCCCCATAGGTATTCAACCTTCATGGCTGCGGTGTATTCCTGTGCCTGAGGTGTTCTGCGCTATTCGCGCCGTTCAGAAGGGACGTTTTCACTGCTAGAGGCAATAAACAAAGCTGGTGAAAGTGAAAGAATGCGACGCTCAAAGTGGTGTTATACTCAAAAAAGTATGTGATATTTATGTGAAATCGGACCTCCGTGTTGTGATATACGGATGAATAAAACCAATGTGGATTGGTTTTATAGTACACAAAATTAATGATAAATTTTATGTGAAATGGTAATCAAAGAGGATATGTGAAAGAACATCGTCAATATCAATTTACCAAAAGTACTAATAAGCGAGTGTAAAAAATCCAGTATTGAAGTGTAGGTTAAAGTACATAAAAGAATTATGAATATCAAATGATATATAAAACAATACATAAAATTGAACACCATCAATGGCAATGAACACAGTGTGCTAGTGAACAAGTGAATATAAAGTCCAAATATTCCAAAGTGATAAAAGTGACTGTATAATTGGTTGTCTGCGGGTAATCCACCACCATGAAGATCAAAGGCTTACCAGACAAGGTGGACCCAGCAAGGCTTACGCCTGATGAGTCAAACGAGCTTAGTGGCGTAACACACCCAGGGAGAGGTACAGCAAGCACAGCTTCCAGTAAAAACCAGGCAGGGATGTATCACAGCAATGACATCAATGAGTACCCACCATAGGTTAGGCAACGGTTCTTCATATAAAAATCCTCCTAGAGTGTTTATATAGCAAAAAGGAGAAAAATTGGGCCACATAGTGTAATTCCGTTTAAAAGGGGAACATTTATTGATAAAATATAAAATGTTCACTCGCATTTGAGAAGACATATAAAAATCATGTATGATCAAAATGACGCAGTGGCATCAGCAGAGCCCTTCAACGCGTTTCGCCCTAATAAGGCATCATCTGGGGTGAAAAAAAAACAAAGCTGGGACTACATGAAAATGGCCGCCAGCCGCCCCTGTGTAATAGCACGTGGACTACAAAAAAATGGCTGCCGCTGTTCAGCATTAAAAACAAGTCCGGCCACAAGGAAATAGCGCCGGGTGCCGCCAAAATGGCGCATTTCCTGATGTAAAAAGAAAAAAGGCTGTGAACACACAGGGCCTCAGCGCGGAGGCCCCCCATGACACCAAACACTCCACATGGAGAGCGGACCCTGGACACCCCGCAGCCCCCAGCCAGAACACGGAGCCCCCTCCGGGAGGACCCCCGGTCAGTACACAGCAGGCCCAACCCGACAGAGTATGGGGGGGGGAGGGAAAGGACAGGGAGAGAAGAAAGGAAGGGTGAGAGACCCCCTAGATGACCTCCCCAGGAATGCCCAGCTGTTACAACCTGCCAAGACAGGAGGAAAAGTACTTACCCGTCCTGCAAGGACTGCTGGCGCGTTTCTGACAGACCTACATCTGAGCAGTACGGAGTAGCTGTCGGCCACGGTTCACTGTGACTTAGACAGCAGTAGCCCAGTCATATGTGAACACCAGAGCATATAGCTCACCGGCCACCCCTGGAGCCACGGGTATGTCGTGGCTGACCCCGCACGTAGCCAAGGTCTGCTCAAACTCGATGGCCAGACTGGGGGGACAACAAGGATCAATATTATCCTGCCTGTCATGCCCAGCCGGCAAATAGTAGATTCTCAAAAAATAAAATAATAAAAAAAGTAAAATCATCTTCAGGACCCTGGGCCCAAAAGGGAGCCAGGTCCTTCTCCTCTACTAGGCAGAAAAAAACTGAGCTGCTAAGTGCAGTGTGAGGGGTTATGACCAAAGGGACCTCCCCCTGGGCGGGGCTGTTCAGCTTTGCTAAAGTTACATGTTTTAAATGTCTAACATGTCTGCCTAGTCCTCTCCTAATAGACGAAACATAACCCACAAGTCAAGAATTAGAAGGAGCTGTGTCCGTCCATGAACAAAAGAAAAAAGTGCTTTTTTTTCTAAAGGTGAACTTATCCATTAATGGGTTAAGTCTGCTGGTGTATAAATAGGTTTAGGCAATTGGAGGTACTTTAGTGTTAGAAACACATCCGGGAAAAATGCTATTTTGACATGTATGCACTCACACAAGCCGTAGAAAAAAAAAAAAATACAAACCAAGTTTTAAGGTTAGTTTTCAAGCAATTATCAGTTATAAGAAAGATTTTTTTCAGCCCATATGTGGAAAAAGAAAAATGTATGCTTCTGTAAAATTAGACTGTCTCTATACATAATTTTGTCCTAGGAAACACTTCTAAGATCTTTGCACTTAGACGCTTTGCAGGCGCTATAGCGTTAAAAATAGCACCTGCAAAGCGCCCTGAAACAGCAGCTCCATTCACTCCAGTGTGAAAGCCCGAGGGCTTTCACACTGGAGCGGTGCGCTAGCGAGGCGTCAGAAAAAGTCCTGCCAGCAGCTTCTTTGGAGCGCATTAGGAGCAGTGAACTCACTGCTCCTAAAGCGCCCCTGCCCATTGAAATCAATGGGAAGCGCCGCCGAACCACCAGCAAAACGCCGCTGTAGCAGCGCTTTTAACCCTATTTCGGCCGCTAGCGGGGGTTAAAAGCGCCCCGCCAGCGCCGCTAAAATGAAGGTAAAGCGCTGCTAAAAATAGTCGTGTTTTACCGCCGACGCCCGGCGGCTCAGTGTGAAAGGGCTCTTATATGTGAAGGACTACTAAACCATGACACATTTTCAACTAAACAGATGTTATACAAATGTGAATAATTTCACATGAATGGTATAATGTTAGGAAGTTGGTGAAAAGTTGCAAAGCCAGAGAGAAACACAAAGTACTCTGTATGAACATTGGACATCCTGCTCCAAGAGGACCGAGAACTTTGAGTGGTAGGGAAACAAAAAATAGGATTTTTATAACAGCTTACCTGTAAAATCCTTTTCTTGGAGTACATCACGGGACACAGAGCGACATAGTCATTACTATGTGGGTTATATAGATACCTTCAGGTGCTGGCACTGGCAACTTCCAAAACTGGAAGTACCCTCCCCTATATAAGCCCCTCCCATCCGGGAGTACCTCAGTTTTGTAGCAAAGCAATAAGTGTCCCCAAAGAGGGGTGGGAGCTCTGTGTCCCGTGATGTACTCCAAGAAAAGGATTTTACAGGTAAGCTGTTATAAAAATCCTATTTTCTTTCTCGTACATCACGGGACACAGAGCGACATAGTCATTACTATGTGGGACGTCCCAAAGTAATGCCAAATGAGGGGGGGGATACACCATACATAAGCTGGGCGCTATCAGACATGAGGATCTTTTGCGGCCTGCAACACACTGCGCCCAAAGGCGACATCCTCCTGACTTCTAACGTCCACCTGGTAGAACCTAGTAAACGTGTGTACTGAAGACCATGTTGCGGCCTTACAGATTTGAGCCAGGGAGGACTGGTGATGCACTGCCCATGAAGTTCCAACTGCTCTCGTGGTGTGCGCCCTAACTTTGAACGGAGGCGGTCTCCTTCTCAAGCCATAGGCTTGCATTATGACCTGTCGAATCCACTTGGCTAAAGTAGATTTTGACGCTGCCTGACCCTTTCTGGAGCCTTCCGGCAGAATAAACAAAGTATCCGTTCTACGAATCTGAGCAGTGGCTTTTAGATAAGCTTTAACTGCTCTTACTACATCCAAAGAATGTAATAACTTTTCCTCTACCGAGCTAGGTTTGGGGAAAAAGGAAGGAAGAACCACATCTTGGTTCAAATGAAACTTCGATACCACCTTGGGAAGAAAGGCTGGATGAGGACGTAACACTACTCTGTCCTTATGGATAACCAGATATGGCTCCTTACAGGACATAGCGTCCAATTCCGACACTCTTTTTAGCCGAACATATGGCTACTAAAAAAAAAATCTATTTCCTGGTGAGAAGAACCAAGGAAATGTGCTGTAATGGTTCAAATGGTTGTTTCTGTAGAACCGACAGAACCAGGTTTAGGTCCCATGGACATATGGGAATTTTAACCGGAGGGCTAATACGCATCACTCCTTGTGTAAAAGTTTTAACTAGTGAATGCGAAGCCAGGGGCCTTTGAAAAAATATTGACAAGGCCGAAATCTGACCCTTGATAGTACTCAAGGCAAACTTCCTATCTACAGCCCACTGTAGGAAGTCCAGAATCCTACCTATTACGTACTTACGTGGATGCCATTTCTTGGCCTCACGCCACGCGATGTACGCCTTCCAGATTCTATAGTAAATCTGCCTAGATACCGGCTTCCTGGCATTGATCATGGTAGATACCACAGGATTAGAGAGACCTCTCTTTTTTAGAATGTGGGCTTCAATAGCCAGGCCGTCAAACCTAGGGCTAGTAAGGAAGGGTGGTAGATCGGTCCTTGCGAAAGCAGGTCCGGACGATGTGGAAGGGTCCAAGGACTCCCCACAGACATTTTTACAATCTCTGCGTACCATGCCCTTCGGGGCCACGCTGGAGCCACCAGAATCACTGGTTTCTTTTCTACCCTGATTCTGCGGAGTAATCGAGGCAACAATTGTGGCGGTGGAAATGCATATATCAGCTAGAACTGATCCCAAGGGAACACTAGAGCATCCGAGCCGCAAGCTAGGGGATCCCTTGTCCGAGAGACAAATCTGTCCACCTTTGCGTTGAATCTGGATGCTAGCAGATATACATCCGGTGCTCCCCACCGCTGACATATTGCCCGGAAAACCTCGGGGTGAAGGGTCCATTCTTCTGGGCACAATTGTTGGCGACTTAGAAAGTCCGCCTTCCAATTCTCCACCCCTGGAATGAAGACCGCGGATATGGCTGGGACATATCTTTCTGCCCATTTCAGGATGCGATTTACTTCCCTCTGGGCTGCACGACTCCTGGTGCCCCCCTGATGATTGATATATGCCACTGCCGTGGCATTGTCTGATTGAATTCTGACAGGGGACCCTTGGAGTTTGGATGTCCATGCTACTAGGGCATACCGGGCTGCTCGTATCTCTAAGAGATTGATGGGCAGGGCCTTCTCTGCATCCGACCATCTGCCCTGGAGAGACCATTGCTCCAGTACTGCCCCCCAGCCTATAAGGCTGGCATCTGTAGTGACCACCTTCCAAGAAATCGGACTGAAGGATTTCCCTTTTTTCAGATTCTGGGGAACCAACCACCAACAGAGGCTTTTGTGAACGGAAGGGGACAAGGACATTGGTAAGTCTAGGGCCTGAACTTTTTTGTTCCAGGCTGACAGTATGGCCCTTTGCAATTTCCTTGAATGGAATTGACCGTAGGGCACCGCTTCGAATGATGCCACCATTTTTCCCCAGCAGCCTCATGCACAGGCGTATGGACGGCTGTCTTTTTTGTACCCACCAGGTGGATCAAATCTCTCAGAGAAGACACTTTTTCTTGAGGCAAGAAAATCTTCCTCTGGTCTGAATCCAGCCTTAGCCCCAAGTATTCCAGACTTTTGACTGGTTTTAGGGCTGACTTGTCTCGGTTGATGATCCAACCGTGAGATTCCAGATACTTGATTGTCTCGTGAACAACCATTTCTAGTTTTTCCACTGAGTGGTCCATCAGCAACAAGTCGTCTAGATATGCCATTATCGTCACACCTCGTGTTCTTAGATTGGCCAATAGTGGGGCCAGAATTTTTGTGAACACCCGTGGTGCTGTGGCCAGACCGAAGGGTAAGGCTCTGAACTGAAAATGGCGCCCTTCTACTGCAAAGCGTAGAAATTTTTGGTGGACTGGAAAGATGGGAATGTGCAAATAAGCATCTATGATGTCGATCGAGGCTAACCATTCCTCTCCTTGTAGGGCAGTGGCCACCGATCGGATCGACTCCATCCGGAAAGTCCTGATATGTAGGAATTTGTTTAGCCCTTTTAGATTTAATATGGGCCTTACGTCCCCGTTTGGCTTCGGGACTGTAAAGAGGTTTGAGTAAAAACCCGAACCCGCATTCTTCCAGGGGAACCTCCATAATTACTCCTTGGAGCAATAGTTGTTCTAGTGCCGACAGGAGGGATCCTCTCTTCCGGGGATCTCTTGGCACGTTTGACCACATAAAATGGGAAGGAGGAGTGTCTTTTAACTCCAGCTTGTATCCCAGACTTACTGCGGAGAGCACCCATCTATCTCTGATCATGTCCCGCCAGGTCTCTGCGAACAACTGACGTCTTCCCCCCACCCGATTGAGTGGGGGCAACCCTTCATAAATTTGACTTGGGGGGAGGTTTTGTACCTCTCCTGACCCAGGGTTTTTTGTTACCCTGTGATTGTCCCTGATTCTTACCCCCGGGATTTGACCGAGGAGGCCGTCGGAACTGCTTCACAGCAGATGTCCCAGGGACTGGAGAGGCAGGCCTCTTAAAAGAGGGACCTCTAAATCTCTTTTTAACCAGCAAGAGTGTACTTTTACCGCTGGAAATTTTCTGGATATATTTGTCCAGGTCTTCCCCGAATAAGCGTTCACCATGAAATGGGAAGCCAACCAGCAATCTTTTACAGGGAGCTTCAGCAGACCAGTTCTTGAGCCATAGAAGCCTACGCATATGTACTACCGACAGCGTAAGGCGGGAGGCCTGATGGATTGAATCCTTGATGGCGTCAACCGCAAAGCATAAGGCTCTAGGCAGATCAGCTAGGGCAAGGGCCTGCTGATCCGGCAAGTCCCTTAAGACCTGTTTTAACCGATCCTTCACCGCTTGGCAGACCCCAATAGCTGCTACTGCTGGTTGTGTCACCAAGCTTGCTGTAGTAAAAGCAGATTTTAATAAGGACTCCAATTTTTTATCAATTGGGTCCTTGAACATTTGAACATTATCTACTGGACATGTCAGTGATTTGTTCACACAAGAGATGGCTGCGTCCACTATAGGCACCTTCCATTTTCGGATGAACTTATCCTCCATGGGATAGACCACCGGAAATCTCTTAGGGGGAGTAAATATTTTATCAGGATGTTCCCAATCCTGGTAAATGAGTCCTTCCAGTAAAGGATGGATTGGAAAGGAACAAACAGTCTGGGGAGCTTTTAGCGACCCCAACGAGGAGACAGAAGTGGTTGATGGTTCCAAAAGGGGCATTTTAAATGCTGATCGGACCATATCAGTCAGGGACTGAACCCATAATCTTTCAGCATGTGATGTTGAAAATGGCTCTTCCACTGTTGATTCCTCTAGAACAGAATCAACCTCATCCTGATCCCCTTCAGGTAGGTCGATCCCTGCATGGGACTGTTGCTCCGCTAACAGGTACTCTGAGGGAGGAGACGGAGATCGGGCGCGCTTTCCCTCTGACAGGGAAGCAGCGATCAATGTTGTCAATCTCTCTTCCAGTCCTCCCAGAGCTGAGGAAAAAACCTCCTCTGTTACATACACAGGAGCAGGTGAACTGAGGACAGCCACAGTACCAGGTACTCCTGAGGGTTCTCTACGGGCACCAACCTCTGATTTTTCAGGGGAGACTGGTGCAGCCAAAGCATGCCCAAGATCCTCAGAGCCCGACGGAGACCCCCTTTGCTTCCTGGGAGTCTTAGTCCCGGAGACTTTGGACGGCATATTCCTAAGCCCAAAGCTGAGGTATTCCAGCCGTAATACACCACTTACTGAAAATAGTCTAGCACAATTGCTGCTATATAAACAGTTGGTGTCTACTAATGTGCCTTTCTATGGGGATGCCTGCATCAACCGCCTGCTGTATGCCTTTGTTAAATGTTACCAGCTCCGTCTCTGCACTCCATAGCCAGCTCACAACAAAAAATTGTGCCTTTTGACATGCTAGGACGCCCGCACATGCGCAGAAGCGCTGCGGCGCGCACAGAGCGTCATCCGCCCAAGCTCCGCCCCCTTTTCAAGCTCACGTCTATATATAGAGGCGCGGGCACGTGCGCCTTCGGCGCTTCTTTTTGAAAAAAGACTAGGGAGAGGAGCCAGGGTCCCCGTTTGCAGCAGGGCCCGGGGATGAACGAGCATTTGCAACATGACAGAGGGAGCAGTTTCCCTAAAGAGAACTCACCATCTGCCTGGACTTGACCTCAAAGGAAACAGTCCATAGAAAAAACGACGTTCCACAGCGGCCTCTAGTGGTTTAACACAGGTACCGCGGTTTGTCATTTTTTTTTTCTTGATCACTATTAAAAAAATTACATTTTGTAGCAGTTTCAGGCATGCACAGATATTTAGCGGGAGTACCGTTAGGTAACAGGCAGAAAGACATATTAGGCTTGGGGGTCCCCTCAATAGAACCAAGTTCCTGAGGGGCCCCCACTTACCTTTTCCCCGCCGCAGGACTCTGTTTGGTCCACAGGAGCCCAAACTTCACCTCTCACGGCAGGCAATGTACTTAAACCTTCAGGGACCGGGTTCCCAAGGATTCCACTCCCCTGGACCTGTATAGCACCCTGCACAGATAACGTCTTGGTCGTGGGTATGACCAGAGTTCTGGATCCCAGGGTCCAGCCCTCCTAAGAGAGGCATTACAGGCAAAACCTTGCTCTTCTCTGCAAGGCCCGGGTACCGACCGTTTAGCTATGAAGCTTTTTTGGTCGGATCCGGATTAGCTTGCTGAGGCCCAAAAGAACCTGTACACAAGCCCAGATGAAAAAACATGTTAATCTTTGGCCAACACCTTAGACACTGGCAAAAAAACTGAGGTACTCCCGGATGGGAGGGGCTTATATAGGGGAGGGTACTTCCGGTTTTGGAAGTTGCCAGTGCCAGCACCTGAAGGTATCTATATAACCCACATAGTAATGACTATGTCGCTCTGTGTCCCGTGATGTACGAGAAAGAAATTAGTGCTGTAGGGGGCCCAACTGATGTCAAAAGTCAATGGGTGTTTCAGTATTTCAGTTTCCACCTCTAAATGTAACATCAGTTTTAGATGACCAGGTCTGGGTTTGTTCAATGTAATAAACAATAAAATAAAAAAAAGGTATACTGTACTGGACTAAAATTACATTGTATATGTATGCACTGGTAGAAAATCCTAAATATAAATATTCTTGAATGCTTTTTGGGAGTGCTCTTTAAGGAGATGCTTAACATCTTTGATAGACATAACTTGCCAAGCTGTTCAAACCCCATATTAAGTCTCACCTAATGACACTGTCCAAGCTGTTGATTTGCTGGTAAGAGTATGGAGGCGGTTTAGCTGGTAGCGGGTCACACTGTAGAGGGCAGGCAGCCATTCCTGAGCCCTCGCTATTGACATCTTTACTGCACCTGTTCATTTCATCTGTGACACCTGTTAGTGAGATGCTGCGGTTAATTGTAGGCAGTATATTCTTTGTAGTCACAACATTCTCAGTAGCAATTACATTAACAGCTTCTGATACTCCTATCAGGTCTTCCTAGAAACACTAACACATTGAAGAAAAACACTTCATGTACACTAGTTACGATTCTGAGATGGCCATATTTCCCAGAAAAATAGGATTTTTGTACTCACCGTAAAATCTGTTTCTCTGACGTCCATGGACTGACACAGCTCTCATACTGATTACGTGTGGGTATATGTCCCTGCTTGCAGGAGAAGACCTAGGCAGAATGTTAGATGATAGAAATATTCTAGAACAAAACCAGAGCTGAACAGCCCCGCCCAGGGGGGCGGTCCCTCCGGACATTACCCTCCCACCTGCAACTTGAAGCATCAGTTCATAACAAAGCAGTACAAACCTTAAAAGGAAGGGTGGGTGCTGTGTCAGTCCATGGACGTCAGAGAAATGGATTTTACGGTGAGTACAAAAATCCTATTTTCTCTTATCGTCCATGGACTGACACAGCTCTCATACTGATTACGTGTGGGACGTCCCAAAGTAGTATAAGAAAAGGGTGGGAGCAAAATAGTAAAAGGAACAACCAAAACTTCACTCCAAACCAGCAGAGTTCCTCAACGGAGAAGTTGCAGCATTAAACAGCGGCCTGCAAAACTTTGCGGCCGAAGGAAGCATCCGAAGATGCAGCCACATCAACCTTATAGAATCTTGAAAAGGCATGAACGAACGAACGACCAGGTCGCTTCCTTGCACACTTGTGCAACCGACACTTGATGTCGGAAAGCACAGGAAGCACCAATTGCCCTGGTGGCATGCGCCGTAACAGGAAAGGGAGGGGCCACTCCCTTAATGTCATAGGCCTGTATAACAGTCTGCCTGATCCATCTAGAAAAGTTGGTAGACGACACCGCTCGGCCCTGTGTCGGACCAGAGACAGGCACAACTAGTGAGTCATATCACCTACCACATGAAATGTGTGAAGCGCAAACCCTCTGGAATGCAATGTGTGAGGACACAAGGACGGGAGGACAATGTCCACGTGCAGGTGAAAAGCCGAGACCACCCTTGCAAAAGGAAGGTCGCGGACGCAACACCGCCTTATCCTTATGGATGACCGAATAGGGCGACTTGCAGGACAAGGTCGCCAACTCAGACACCCGTCTGACGGAAGTAATGGCCACTAAGAAGGCCACCTCCTTAGACAAGGTCAAGAGGGGAATATCTCTGATATTTTCAAAGTGAGGTTCCTGGAGAACCGAGAGCACCAAATCCAAATCCCAAAGGAGGGAGAGGAGGTTTCAACAGGAGGGAGCACATGGCGAACCCCCTGCACAAAGGTGCTACCCAAGAATGACCCGCTAGCGGTTGTCTTTTGTAGCAGCCCCGTGGGGATTTGATCCCATGGTTGTCAGCAATGGTAGCCTGGCTTGCTAACCATTACACCACGAGTCGCTGCCCCTGAAGGGCAACGGCTAAGGCTGAAAACTGACCCCTAATGGTACTCAAAGCAAGCATTTGGGTCACAACATGCTGCAAAGACCGCAGGATACTGGGGACGGAATACGTCCGTGGACGCTAGTCCAGCTTTTCGCACATAGCGATGTAAGCTTCCCAGGTACGGTGATACATCTTTCAAGAGGAAGACTTCTGTGCCCTGAACATGGTCGAAATGACCGAATCCGAAAAAACCTCGGACTCTCAGCACCTGGCTTTTAATAGCTATGCCGTTAAGTCAGAGACTGTAAAACAGGATGAAAATTAGGACCTTGAAACAGAAGGTCCTCCCTTATTGGCAACTGCCAAGGAACGTCCGCGATGAGACGTACCAGATCAGCGTACCAATGATGCCGAAACCCACCTGGCGCAAAGAGGGTCACCGGAATCCCATCGGCCACAACCCTGCACAGCAGGCGAGGAAGCAGCTGCAGCGGGGGATAACAGATATCAGGTGATAACGACCCCATGGGGCCCACCAACGGATCCGAGGCATCCGCCCGAGGAACCCTGGACCTGGCCACAAACCTTGACACCTTACGATTGAGTCGAGAGGCCCTCAGGTCCACATCCGGCATGTCCAGGTGTAAGGACCACTCTACCTGGTCCAGCGTCTGGCGACTCTGATAGTCCGCCTGCCAATTGTCTACGCTTGAATGTAGACGGCCGATAGAGACCACGTGGGGAGGCATATTCTGATTGCCCGTATTTCCAGAACATTGATCGGTAAAACGGGCTTCGTCCAGAGTCCAAAACCCTGGGGCTGACAGGATTCACCAGACACCACCCCAGCCCGTCAGGTTGGCGTCCGTCATGAACACCGTCCACTGGATGGGGAGGGATGACTTCCCGGACCGAAAACCGGGGACCCCAACCACCACGCCAGGGGCGCCCTGAGTGGGTGACTCATCTGGATCTGAAGATTCAAGGATAACGGGGATTTGTCCCAAGTGGTCAGGATCTCTTACTGTAATTCCCGTGTGTGTGATTGGCCATACGGAACAGACTTGAACGAGGCCCTCATGAGTCCCAGGACTCCCATGCAAAAAACGGTTGATGACCATTTCCGAGACGTCAGGACCCGCACTACAGACTGAAATGTCAGTAACTTCTCCAGGGTTAGGAATATCTACGCCTCCATGGAGTCCAGGATCAGACCGAGATACTCCAAATGCTGAGCCGGGACCAGGACCCAGGCCCGTCGCAACAGGACAGGCAAAACAAGCAATTGCTTGGGGCCCCGAGCTGGCCTGGGGCCCCCAAGCAAATGTAGATGTGCACGCCACCTAGCGGCTGTTGGGAAGAAACGGCATGCACAGCCGCGTGGATGCCTCGTAGCTGGTAACCCTGTCATCAGACTGCTGCTGGGGCACGGCTGTGTCATGGGGGGGCACCGTGCTCCTGATCTACGGTGGCCCTGAAGCAAATGAGGCAGTGACAGAAAGCATGGAGCGTCCACGTCCTGGCAGGTCAGCGCTGGAGGAGCCTAGTCTACACAGTGGACCGCAGGAGCAGCAGTATGCACGGCTCAGACCCAGGTAAGACACTCACTTCTCACCTCATGTACCTAACCTGTCACCTCTCACTAACAACAAGCTGTCCTGGGGGCCGCCTGTACAAGGCAATACATTCTAATAATAGAACCAAAGCATGAAAAACCTTAAATGTTTGTGTTCTTTCACAGTCTGCATGAGGTGCAATCATATGGCAATGTAACCCTTCCCTCATGTCACCATGGGACGTTCCATCATCAGCAACACTTTACTAGAGGAACACATTCACCCTGAATGATAGGAGTGTATACATTTGTGCGTGTGTATCTGTATGTATATATGTATATAGTGTGTGTGTGTGTGTGTGTGTGTATATATATATGTGTATATACTGTGTGTATATAGTTTGCGTGTGTATGTTTATGTATATACTGTGTGTGTGTCTGTATGTATATACTGTGTGTATGTTTATGTATATAGTGTGTATGTATATAGTGTGTGTGTATATAGTGTGTGTATATATAGAGTGTGTGTATGAATGTATATAGTGTGTGTGTGTGTGTGTGTGTGTATGTACTGTACTGTGTATGTACTGTACTGTGTATGTGTGTATGTGTGTGTGTGTGTGTGTGTATGTATGTGTGTGTGTGTGTGTGTTTGTGTGAGATTAGTGGGACTGCCCCCTTTACCCCTGGAACTCAGTGATGCTCCCATTGCTGGTGATGGATGGTTCCTGTAGGCTTTGTGTGCGCGGGGGGGGGGGGGGGTTGGGGGGCCTCCTTGTCCATTTTGCTTGGGGCCCCCAAATTCCTTCAAACGGCCCTGCCAGGACCGACTTCTAAATGTTCGGGAGCCACCCGAAGTCCCTAAGGGTCAGACTGACAATAGTCCCACTTCATCTAATTCTGAGCCATTGTCTGCTCCTAGAAGAAGATCGTCCAGATAGCCCATGATAGCAATGCCTCGCTGACTCACCAAGGCTAGAACCGAAGCAAGCACCCTGGTAAAAAACCTTTGGTGCCGAGGCTAGGCCGAAGTGAAGAGCCACAATTGATAGTGGACTTCGCCGATCACAAAGCGCAGAAACTACTGTTGACGTCCGCAGATCGGAACATGCAGGTAGGCGTCCTTGATGTCCAAGGATGCCAGAAAATCCCCTTGGAGTGTAGCGAACCCACGCGAATGGATTCCATGCGGAACTTTTGCACCATCACAAAAGCATTCAGGCCTTGAGGCCCAGGATTGGCCGAACCCCCGTCCACTTTTTGGGACTACAAAACAGATTCGAGTAGAAACCCTGAACAACCTCTCCTGTGACGGAACCGGCACAATCACTCCGGACCTGATCAATCCTGTACGGCCCTCAACCGACGGGCAGGAAGGAGAGGGAGAATTGAGGGAAAGAATCTGTCTGGGGGCCAGGAACAGGATTCTATCCTGTATCCTGAGGTGACCACCTCGCACACCCACCGGTCGGAGATCTGGGAGGTCCACCGAACCGTGAACCTGTAAGAGCGTCCCCCCACCCCAGAGTCGGGCAGGGGAAAGACTTCATGCGGCGACGGGCTTGGGAGCTTGCTTGGTAGACTTACGCACCCAGGGATGCTTATGTCCCTCAGCCGCACTTTTTCCAGTCTGGAAGGGCTCACCCGTGGATTCTGACTGACGAGAAAAAAACGAATTCTTCTCTGCCAGAAAGGAAGGGCCCGGCCTACGGCGGGGCTCCCTTTTTCCGTAACAGACTGAGGAAGGAAGTTGCTCTTAACCCTTGTGACATCCATAATAATGGCATCCAGGGCGGCCCCAAACAGTCTACCGCCCTTCACGGGCAAGTCAGCCAGGAGCTATTTGGAAGCTAGGTCGGCCGACCAGCATTTCAGCCAGATAAGGCGACGCAGCACCACAGCAGATGGAGGCCCCAGAAATTAAAGGGGCCGCATCTAAGTGGCATCGCACACAGAGACTAAAGCCTGCGCCAGTTGGTGAGGCAGGGTAATGGTCTCAGGAGGGAGATTATGCTCCTGCACTGTCTGGTGCAAAATCTTTGCCCATCCTGTGAGTGTCTTGAGACACAAGTGTCGCCGCCCCTATAGGGCGTAAGGCAGACCCCAATAAGGTAAACATAGTTCCACTCACCACTTCTGACCTCCTGTCAGTGGGATCCTTTAATGCAGGAGTCCCTTCCATTGGGAGCGTGGTAGCCTTATTCAAACAGGCGACCGGGGGGGTCAACCACTGGGGGGAGAGCCCACTTAACCAGGTCCTCCTTGAAGGGGTACCTCATGGCTAGGCGCCGCGGGACTGTCAAAGTCTCCTGCAGCTTATCCCAGACTTAGTCAATGAATGTATCAAAAAAAGGCACATATGGGAAAAACCTTTTTGAATAAACGGCTTTAAAGGAATCAAAAGGAGACAACTACTACCTGAGGTTCCTCAGCCTCAACATTCAGCTTGAGAGTGTCCATCACAGCATCAATGAGTTCACCTACAAGCACCCTGTCAGTTTTTCAGAACTGGGGTCTTCCTCACTGGGAATATCCTGTTTAAAAAACATGAAAATCCTCAGAGCTAGGGTCCTGAGCAGCCATAGCTAGGCCCATATCTGAGACAGAGCACTCCCCTTTTACTGTGGGGAGGGGGCGGTTTACAGCTTCCCGTGCGTTCGCACACCGCTTCCATCCTGACAATTAGATTGTCTTTTTGTAGCAGCCCCATGGGGATTTTATCCCAGGAATGATTCCAGGACTGCCTACAACTGGTCCATAGGGATCGCAGGTGCAGGAGCACTGGCAGTTGCCTCTGAAATGTGGAGAAGCAGGTGAACCAGACTACATATTGCCACCCCCTGAGACCTTATTCACTATTACAGTGAATAATACAGTCCACCCACTGGCTGTGCTGAGGCTAAGGAGGGGATACCCGGTGGACTCACCACCCTTAGGGACCGCTCGGTTCCGCTGTATGTGCCGCGCTGCAGCGCGAGTGAAGCCTGAAGAGAGGAGTGAAGAAACTGAGGAGACTGAGGAATTTTGCGCCGTCAGCAGCGTCGCTAGAGGACGAAATTGAAAGTGAAATCGCAGCGGCTACAAGAAAATGGCCGCCGGGCGCCTGTATAACTGCGCATTGAGCCACGGCAAGATGGCTGCCGAGTGCACTATTTAATTTTTTTTTTAAAACGGCGCTAATGGCGCACGCAATACAGTTGCACACACTCCACACCAAAACACTTCCCAGAGCTCACCAACAGCCATGAGCGCCCCCCCCAGGCCAGAGCGACCCCCCAAGCACCCCACAACACAGCACCAGTACAGGGTGCAGAGAGCAGCATAACAGGGGGGGAGACAGGGAGAACCCCCCACATAAAGAAACACAGCCAGCATGTACTCACCTGCATGAGGAGAGACTACTTACCCGTCCCTAGAGGGACCCACTGGCTTGTTTCAGACAGACCTATCACAGAGTAGTACTGCGTAGCTGTCGGCCCGGTCCACCGCAAAAGATACAGTCCGTCAGGTACTGTTCAATCTTGAGAGGACTGCGGGAGCATGAAAGCAACCCGGCCACCCCTGGAGTCATGGGGTATGTCGTGAACTGAGGCTCACGCACACAAGACGAGGATCAGCACGCTCGATGGTCGGACAGGGCAGACTACGAGGATACTAGTGTACCCAACCTGTTGCCCAGCCGACAGTTGATTGAAGGTCTCAAAAATAAAATAATAAAATTCCCAAAGGAATAAAAATTAAAAGTAAAATATTCCAGGAGACTGGCTCCTGAGAGAGCCACGTCTTCTCCTTCTGCTAGGCAGAAAAAAACTGAGGCTGCAAGTTGCAGGTGGGAGGGTAATGTCCGGAGGGACTCCCCCTGGGCGGGGCTGTTCAGCTCTGGTTTTGTTCTAGAATGTTTCTATCATCTAACATTCTGCCTAGGTCTTCTCCTGCAAGCAGGGACATATACACACACGTAATCAGTATGAGAGCTGTGTCAGTCCATGGACGATAAGAGAAAATCATACTTTAGTTATAACTGACTATACTGAACACTGAATTGCTATTGCACTATATAACAAAAAGGCAGTGTTATGCACCGCAACAGATTATGCACTTTTATTTTGGTAGAACATCAAAATTAGAATATGTGGCAAACTGTGCACAATAGACACTGCCTACTACACTCGAGTTATAAAAAGACTGAATTCAAAACAAGTGGATGTGTTGTCCATAGCAAGCAAGTTTAGCAGTTATTCTTTAACCACTTACCGCCCACGCTATAGCCAAAAGACGGCTACAGCGCGGGCTTACATTTCCGGGAGGGCGTCCATAGATGTCCTCCGATTCTCGCGCACCCCCTGGGGCCAATCACAGCAGGCCCTTTAACACGTGATTAGCTGTCAGCAAATGACAGCCGATCACGGAAACAAACAGATGCCGTTTATCGTTTTTTTTTCTCTTCACCCTGTCAGCGTGAAACAAAAAAAAACAAAAGTCACGGCTTCGATTAGAGGGACATCGGTCCCCTTAGCGCCTGAATGTGCTGCCTCATCAGTGCACAAATTATGAAAAACGCTTCCCCCCCACACAATTTTCTGACTTTTTTTGTTGGTTTAGCAAAAAATAAAAACCCCAGTGGTGATTAAATACTACCAAAAGAAAGCTATATTTGTTTGAAAAAAATATATAAAAATTTCATATGGGTACAGTGTTGCATGACCGGGCAATTGTCATTCAAATTGTGAGTGCTAAAAACTGAAAATTGGCCTGGGCAGTAAGGGGGTATAAGTGCCCAGTAAGTGGTTAAATACAGATTAACAATAGAAACAGTTAAAGGCAACAGTGGTTAAAGAACCAGAACTCCACCAAATCTGTATTGGCAGGGTAGTACATCTTGAAAGCTCAGGAACTGCAGCTCCTCTGTAACTTAGGCCAGAGAGACAAAATCTTGTATGCAGAAAGTAAATAAGTGCAAAGAAGTCATCAACCATTAAATTATAGCTTCTAGTGAATAGCCTTTTTTTTAAGTTTGGGTTAGATGTTGTTAGCCTAATTTACTTGTGCTACTTCATAGATGATAATTCTGCACACCTGTCGGATACCAGCAAGTTGGTTCATGAATATAATTTTTGCACTCACCGTGAAAGTCTTTGTCTAGGAGTCCATTGAAGGACAGTTTGATGACAAAAAGCAGTCTAGGATTATGCTGCCACCTACAGGACAGAGACACTGGACCAGCCCACTTAAAGCTATAAAAACACACACACACACACACACACACACACACACACACACACACACACACACACACACACACATTACCTCACACTTCAGTTGTAGCAAGTATCTCAAAGAGGAAAAGAGGGGGAAAGAAGCAGTGTCCTTCAATGGATCCTGATAAATAGAATTTCACAGCAAACAGAACTACAGTCTACAACATCACCAAGCGCAAACAGATGTCCCGGAAACACCTCCACTTGAAATATTATTCTTTCATGTCCAGCCATTGTGTGCTAAGAAAATCTATCTGCAAGGTCTCCAACTAGTAATGTGCACCATGCAGATTGATGGCACATGGAGTCTAACTTTATCGGTACCACAACATTCCTGCTGCCCCCTGATGACTTCTGCAAGTCAAAACTGTGCCATTACCCGATTGAACTTGGGCCAGTTGATCATTTATATAAGGGGGACCGGTGAAACAAAGGAAAAGCTTGTAACTAAGATGTTCATTGAAAGCTTCAGTTCTTCCTGAGATTAACAGCCCTGAACAGACAGAACTTGGCCACAACCAACAAGAATGTCTGTCCTAACAATCTTTCAATGCAAAGAGATACAAAAACAAAACTACACTCCATCAATGCTGGGGACAGAAGCCACCTTGACAAAAAGTCATGAAGTGTTACTGGATTATCTCGTCTACAGAAAGAATACACTTGTTCCAGCCATGAGAATGTCCCATTGCAGATATTTGTGGTGGAATTGTATAGCTCCACAAGGAAGACGGATGTTGGGATTGAAAATGCAAAACCGGATTCTGCAGTTTTGTTAGCTTTCCCTGTGGCAGAAAGATTTTGGCCTAACAAAAAAAAAAAGGTATCAGAAAAAGGACCAAGTACTGCAAACAACGTGACAGAATCGGAGATGATTTCTGAAAGTTCAGGATCAATCCAAAGTCCTCCAAGGTCTGGATCGTGATTGACACATTTGAGACCAAGGACAGAAAGATCTGCTCCCACAGCAGGAATTTGTCCAGGTATCGGATGACTGGAATACCTCTGAGATGAAGAAGATCCAGAACTGGTGCACGGAACTTTGTGAATAATTTCAGAGCCAAGGCAAGACCTTCGAGAAAAGCCACAAATGGACAGTGACTGTTGCAAAGTGAAGAATTTGCTAAAGACTTGGAAAGATGGGAATGTGTAAATACACATCCTGCATGTTCATTGATAGCAAGAAGAGTCTAGAAATTTCAGAAGAATTGTTGGTCCAGGAACTGGAACCTGACTTGGAGAAAGCCCCCTCACTACTGCAAGGATTTTATCCAGCGAAGAGTATAAAAGATGATCCCCCACAAAGGGCAGGTGCCGTAAGGCATTACATCGTTGCTCTGCCAGCCAGCATTTAAAGGAAGAGCACCCTGCTAATTTAAGCAGAAGAAAAGGTTACCATAGACATAACCCAGTTACCATCCAGTGCCAGGGTCACACACAAATTTCAGCATGACCGTCAATGGCCAAAGTGGTTGGTGTGCCTGCATGGCCAAAGTGGTTGGTACCCGGGCCTCGGTTAGAAGAACAAGGTTTTCCCTATGGGAGCCCATTGATTTGAAGAGAGGTCGCACCAGAAGTTGAATAAGATGATACCAAGCCACATGCCCTCAACTGCGCCCCCCCACCCTAAAGCACCTTGTCCCCATGTTGATGAGGATAAGGGCCTCTTCCTGACAAACCTGGCCGTTGGTTGTCGGGGTCTGCAGGAGAGGTGCTTATCGGAATCTGGGAGCCCCCTTTAATAAGGGGGCCCCATGATACCGGCCCCCCACCCTATGTGAATGAGTATGGGGTACATCGTACCCCTACCCATTCACCTGGGGGAAAAAGTGTCAATAAAAAAATAAAAAACACACTAGACAGGTTTTTAAAGTAATTTATTAGGCAGCTCCGGGGGTCTTCTTCCGACTTCTCCGCTCTCTTCTCCCGGGCTTCTCCGCCATCTTCTGCCCCTCTTTTGCTAGCGTTGGCCTGGTCTTCTCCGCCGTCTTCTTCCCTCTTCTCTTCTTCGATGTTCACACAACGCTCTCCCCGCTGTAATAGCGTGTGCGCGGTTCGCAATGACTTATATAGGCATGGGGCGTGGTCACCGGGTGATGTCGCCCAGTGACCCCGTCCCTTATGGCGTCACAGTCCCATCATGCCCTGGGACTGACGCCATAAAAAAAGGTTTTAAAAACCTGTCTTGAGTGGGGTTTTTTTTATTGACACTTTTTCCCCTAGGTGAATGGGGGGTACAAACTCATTCACATAGGGTGGGGGGCCGGGATCTGGGGGCCCCTTATTAAAGGGGGCTCCCAGATTCCGATAAGCCCCTCTACCGCAGACCCCCGACAACCAACGGCCAGGGTTGTCGGAAGAGGCCCTTGTCTTCATCAACATGGGGACAAGGTGCTTTGGGGTAGGGGACGCAGTGCCCCCCCTGCCCCAAAGCACCAACCCCCCCCCCCATTTTGAGGGCATGTGGCTTGGTATGGTCTAGGAGGGGGGCGCTCGCTCGCCCCCCTTTCCTGACCTGCCGGGCTGCGTGCTCGGATAAGGGTCTGGTGTGGATCCTGGGGGAACCCCCACACCATTTTTTTTGGTGTGGGGGTTCCCCTCAAGATCCATACCAGACCGAAGGGTCTGGTATCGTCCTGGGGGGAACCTCACGCAAATTTTTGTTTTAATTTTCGCTGGGTTCCCCTTCAAGATTCTCCGCACACGAATCGCCCCGTAAGTCGGATCATCTTGATCCGACTTCTGGTGCGACCTCTATTCAAATCAATGGGCTCCCATAAGGAACCATTGATTTTGAATAGAGAAAGAAAAACTGAACTGAAAAGTGCATTGAATTCAATGCAAAACGCGTCTGTACTAGCTTTACAGCCCGTTTTTTAAAACGTCCGTGGGCACGAGGCCTTAAAAATACAATGACATGTGGCTTTAATGTGTTAATAAACTTTTAAAGGGGATATACTCCCGCATTTGTTTTTTTGGTATAATTATCTTATAGGTTTAGTAAATATATCTTCAGGTTTTAAACAGGGTCAGTAGATTTCATAAGACAGGCTTTTTGAGATTGTTATGCTGTTAATGCAAACAACACCAGACTTATAGGGGGTTAAATAGGTACAAGACAGAGATATAAAAGTAATGAAACTTAGACAAGACAAACAACCAAGAAACAAAAAACAAGCAAAGTCACACTATGTCCTCCCATACATGTTTCAGGGGTGATCTTCAAATTAGGGTGATCTTTTGTTTCTAGGCTGGTAGATGCCTGCTGTCCCTTTTTTCCACACACAGGTGGAGTTCCCTGCAAAACACAAAAAAGTATTCTATGAAAAACTGCAGCCCTACATTAGCTCCAGCAACACACACACACAAATATTTGCTGGCAATTTTAGTATGAAAGAAGAGCATGGTTAGGTGTGCAAGTAAGATCTGGGATAAAGTGGGGAACAGTTCACTGCTGACATTAGGACCAGGGGAAAGGGAGCTTATGATTTTTTTTATTGCCTCAAAATATTAGGTGGTATACGAGAGTTGGAGTCAAAAAGTAGTTTGGCAACTGACAGGTAACCCTGTGATTTGCCCTTTTTTTTTTTTTTAAATAAACCATTTTAATGCTGATACAACCACTAGCTTATACATCTCTTCATCCCAACACCATCAGCCACAGGAAGAAAATGAGGATGCCTTGTGCTAGCTCCAACTCATGACTTGGAGCTTACACAGGGGGTGCATATTCTCTCCATACCTCATGTGACCGCATTGGGGCTTGGTAGTTGCCTTATTAAGGCATTCTCACATGGTAGAAAAGGTAGCACTTCCTATTACCCTATAACCAAAATGGGCGTTATTTTTCACTTCCAGCAACCTACTGAAAAGTAAAAACGAAAGAGTACAAGCTGATAAACTACACAGCTGCCACTTTCAAGTAAAGTGGGGAAGGAAGGAATCGCAGTAGCAGAACATGCCACTACCCTTCACGTTCAGCTCCAATAAGGCACACAATCGCAAACTTTATAACTTTTGACGATTTTATCTGGCAACCTGCATCTTGGGAGTAAAGTGCAGGACGCGACAGGTTTTCAGAGTTATATGCTGCTACCTTCAAGCGGAACTATAATCTCCACTCCGGCGCTGCAGTGTCCCACATCTCCCTCGCTGGCATCTTCAGCCAGTCTTCCAAGTTCTAAACATCGGTCATTTTTAATTCATAATGGCAGATGCTGAAATGTTCCACTGAGCTGCGTGTGTGCACCTCAGTGTAGTGTGGAAAAGCAGGTCAGAAACTCTACTGCAGTTAAGGCATAGATTGTCCCTTCTGCATTAAAAATAAACCTGCCTGTTGCAACTTTAAAAAAAAAAAAAAAAGTCAAAATTGAATTTAGGCGATTGGACACTGGAAACTTCCTAGGACTGCCCCCCGGAGTGTACCATATATCCCCACCCACGCCGTAAAGCTCCAGATTTTTAGCAAACAAGTATTTGAACAAGACTCAGGAGGGGAGGGGCCATGTCCTGTGCATTACAGGAAGATAAAAGGCATTTACAGTTGTGTCAAAATTCCTATATCTTAATTGTACAGTACAGGACACAGAACTGGTATTCTTAGACCGTTCGACATAACCAAGCATTAAAACTCAGGGGTAAGCAAAAAACAAACATAGCAACTGAGAAGTGCCAACATGCCCACAGAAAGAACAAAAACCCCAAATACTCCAACAGCAGTTTGAAGCACCAAAGTTTGAATCAGCTGAGGCCTGAATGTACACCTTGTTGAACTTATGAGGACCAGGTGGTTGCCTTGCAAATCTGGGATACAGATGCTTGATCCTGAAAAGCCTACAAGACAACAGCTTTGGTGGAATAGGGTCCGATGGGAAAGGGAGGAACTTTGCCCCAAGGGCGGAGGGCCCTTGGAAATAAGTGGTCTTATCCCATTGGCAATGTTGTAGAGGGAGGCAGGGTGACTTCTATGAGAGTCCATAGGCAAGAAAAAAAACAGACTCTTGCAAATAGAGGTAACTTTCAGGTAAACCTCGACAGCCCTAACCATATCATGGCAATGTAGGATAATTTCTCTGTCATGTTTTAGGGCAGGGCAGAGGGAAGAGAGGACAATGTTCGGAATTAAGGTGAAAGGAAGAGACCACCCTAGGCAAAAAAAGGAAAAAGTTTTGATCTCAAAACCACTTTGTTGCTGACCAAAACAAAAACAAAAAAAGGCTCAAGCCTCGTACACACGACCGAGTTTCTCGTCGTAAAAAACACGTCGTTTTTTTCGACGAGATTCTTGTTAAGCTTGTTGATTTTCTCGTCAAGCTTTCCATGCGTACACACTGACATTTCCCAATTTCCTCGTTGTTCTCCGTGGTCACGTCCATCACGTACGACGGCACTATAAAGGGGAAGATCTTTTTTCTTGGCGCCACCCCTTGGGCTGCTTTTGCTGATCTCGTGTTACCGTGTGTGAAGTAAATGTTTGGGAAGAGACTATTCGCGCTTTTCAGTCTTCGTACTTTTCAGATCGTTTTCTGCGGTTCAGTTTGTGCTTGTGGGTTCGTATCTTGACTTTCAGGGCGTCTAGGCAGGTCGTATCTGTTTTACAGTGCGTTCTTGCCTGTTCGTTTCTGATTTTCAGTTCGTTATTTATAGGCCTTGCTGTTCTAAAGTGCGTTCTGTTCTGTACGTTCTGATAAGACGTCCGTTTCCTAGCCATGTCGCCTGGACGTTCTCGTCGTCGAGTTCGTGCTGTGCGTGCGCTTGGTGTTGGTCTGCTTGTTTTGGACCAAGACCAGTCCATGAATGGTGTGAGGAGGAGTTCATGAACCAAGAATTGGTTGCTCCAGTGGGACCAATTCTGCCACATGCCTCTGCTGCGGGAGATCGTCGAGAATAATCCTGAGGACTACAGGAATTTTCTGCGGATGTCTGACCCCGTTTTTCAGGAACTGTTGGCTTTGGTGTCCCCCTATATTACCAGGAAGGACACCGTTATGCGGGAAGCCATCAGTGCTGAGTAGAGGCTCATCGCCACCTTACGGTACCTGGCGACAGGGAGAAGTCTTCAGGACTTGAAGTTCACGACAGGCATCTCCCCCCAGGCTCTGGGCCTCATAATCCCAGACACCTGTTCTGCCATTATACAAGTCCTGCAGGAGGACTACATTACTGTAAGTTTTCTCCTTTAACATCACATTTTATGTATTACATGTATGCTAATGTATTGTATTTCTTTCATCCTTCCCTAATTACCATGATTGTAATATGCTGAGAATGTCCCCTTTGTCCCCATGCATGCTGGAAGCTTTAGATTGCCCCATTTTTTCTCCTCCATGCATATTTCCCTTCACTAACCTTTCCAGCAGGGGCGCCTGTTGCTCCAAATGTTTGGGGGTTCAAACCCCAATTTAGGAAATAAACTTCCTCCTTTTTTGCTCTGGTGCCTATTAAACGCCCCCATTTGTCCCCTCCAATGCAGCCATTTTGTCCCCTCCAATGCAGCCATTTTGTTCCCTCTAATGCAGCCATTTTGTCCCCTCCAATGCAGCCAGTTCCCCCCCAGCCCTGCACTTACCTTCTTGTGGTCAGCGCCATCCTTCTTCTGTCCTTGATGTCTTCTCCTTCCCTTGATGTTGCATCAGCCAATCATGTTACCATTAAACAGACTTGGTGAACATGATTGGCAGAGCAGCCTGTCAGTGTTTACCCAAGGAATGTCCCCCCCCCCCTGCGTCACCTATTTAACTTTTCTGCAGCCAATTACATCCCTCAGGCTGTAATGTGCAAGACAATTTTCCTTACTGTTTCTGATATGCAATTTTAAGCCCATAAATGCCGCAGTTCTTCATATGTCGGTCGCTTAACAGGGGGCCATTCACCTGAATAGTGGGCGGCATAGACAATACATAGGTTAATGCAAGGCATAAACCTATGTATTGTTCTGAGTGACTGGCACAGGAGAGAGGCGGCAGTGCTCCAGCGCCCACTCTGGACGCACCGCCACTGCAATGCTATCCTGTGGCCAAACACATCTTCCCCCCCCCTCCCCATTATAATTTATTAATGAACCATCATAGGGGGTGATGAATATGATACATGAGCCTTCCATTATACTTATTTAAAACACCTTAATAAACGTAGACTTTGCTTGATTTTGGCCTCTAATGTATTTTCTTAGAATATACTTGTAATGTTTGATTTGTGTATTCTAATATTTTTTCATCTTGTTTGACTCCACAGCTTCCTTCCACGCCACAGGAATGGCAGACTGTGGCATCGGAGTTTGCCACGCGGTGGGACTTACCCAACTGCGGTGGTGCTATAGACGGGAAGCACGTCCGCATCGTGCCGCCACCCCGTTCTGGGTCCTACTACTACAACTACAAGGGGTTTCATAGCATTGTGCTGATGGCGGTGGTGTCAGCACGGTATGAATTCCTCTATGTTGATGTAGGGAAGAATGGCCGGATGTCCGATGGGGGATCCTTCATCCAGACGGAGTTTGCCCTCCGTCTCCAGAGTGACAACCTTGCATTGCCACCGGATGCAGGGAATATTGAAGGACTCCCCTTTGTTTTTTTGGCTGATGAAGCCTTCGGGCTCGGACCACATCTTATGAGGCCATTTCCTCAGAGGACCCTGACCCCAGAGAAGAGGGTGTTCAATTACCGGCTGGCCAGGGGCCGAAGAGTCGTTGAAAATGCCTTCGGCATAATGGCCAGCCGGTTCCGCCTTTTTAGGACTCCCATCCACTTGGCGGACTACAAAATAAACTATGTAGTGTTATGCTGCTGTGTGCTACACAATTTTCTTTGCCGCAAATCTAATTCATATATGGCCTCAGTTTTGCCAGAGGCTGGACTTTCCCCTGATAATCCCCTGCCGGGCCTGGAATCTGCCCGTGCTGGCTTGCCCCCCCAAAATGCCCGTGAGGTTCGGGACAAATACATGGACTATTTCACGGGTAGGGGGGCAATTCCTATGCCAGGCTATGTCTAAAGATTGCTGTCTAACGATCCAAATAAAAATCTTGTTTAAACTTCTACCTTTTCTTGGTTTCCTGTCTCCTAGTTTGTCTTAGTGCATTTGTAGTGCCAAGTGTATTTTCCTTTAGTAAATACCAACCATTTCACTATTGTAACCTTAAAAAATTTACCAAATAAGGTTAGAGCATATTAGAAAAAGAAGCTACACGTTGTTTGTGTTCAAATCTTTTACTATGTGCAAATTCACACACTTTTTTTTTTTTTTTTTTAAATTTTTTGTTTGCCTGGCCACAAACCGGCAATTGTTTTCTTAGGAAAATACAAAAACAACAGTTGCATTCCAAAAATTACAAAATTGGATACCTCGGAGCAATCTGAGACATTCACTTACACAAACTATATGTCTCTATGTGCCCGTCCTAATATGGGGTCCTGCCACCCCTTGCCCAGCCAAAAATTGAATATGCACACAATTGGGATTTTTTTCCTATAGGGATTTTAGACTCCTGATCCCTATTGTCAACATGTGCTATCTGCCATCAGGGGTGATCAATGGACGTGTTTTGGGGGTGCAACCCCTTCCTCAGTTCACCTACTTTAGATACGAGGAAGGGGTTGCACCCCCAAAATACGTACATGGATATCCCCTGATGGCAGACAGCACATGTTGACACACTGTGTGCATATTCAATTTTTGGCTGGTTTGATTGTCAAAAAGTTTTTTAAAAGTTGAAGAACAAACATGAGAAAAAAGGGGGTTGGGATGCCTTATTGAATTCTCCCCAATACATCGAGAATGTCTTTAAATGTTTGATCCATCACATGTATTCTTTCTTTAATTTTGTCCAGTTCCGTGCTACATTCCATCACTTGCTGGATGAGGCGGAGGGCACTGTCAGCAGAGAAACCTGTACTATCCTTCACCCCAACATTCACATCCCCGAAAAACAAAATAAAAAGGTATTATAACTCTGCAGGCCTACCTCTCTTACCTGAAGCTGTGGTGACAGATACTGACCTGTTGTGGTGACCAGTTCCACAACGTCATCCACCTCTCCTTCCTGCACTTCTCCTTCCTCCACCTCAACTTCCTCAACATCCTTCGGTTGTGGGTCTTTGGGAGTTTGGGGTTGTTGTGAAGCTGTGGGGTTCCTGTGCTCCCTGGAGTGTCCTCCTCCCAGTCTTCTCTCCCCTATGAGAATCAAACAAAAGGTAGAGTTATCACACAGAAATTCTCTATGTTAAACAAAAAAACAGGCTAAATTGCTTGGAAGTGGGGTACAAGTGTGTGTTTGGGCGGAAGTTAAAGATGAATGCATTATTTCGGACCAAGAATATGCTTAGTATTCACCTTTGTCTGTCATTTTTTAGACATGTAGGTAACACAAAAATTCTCTGAAGCACCTGTGTGGGACACCCAAAAAAGGCGGGTCTTTTGGCCCACACTATAGTACTCCAAAGTACAGATGTGGAAGCAGCTGCTGAGTGTCCTCTCCTTTACACTGACAAAAGTTTGCATTTCATTCTCTTTACAAACACATCATCTAGCCTAAAACGTTGTGCCCCAAATTTCTCAAAAAATGGCAGATGTCTAATTACTTTTGTGGCTGTAAAATAATCCAAAACAGCGGATAGTGGCCGAACGAAGTGTCTGTAACGTTACGAACGATTACTGTGCCCAACCAATATAACATTTTGGAAGGGAGTCCAATAAAAAAAACAAAAAAAAAACAGCAACATGTCAGTTTAGAAAAGGATTAATAGCATAAAAGTGTACATTTTACTTACTTTTAGCGAGCATTCTCTTAATGCTCCTTAACTGTTCTGGCTCCCTCAGTTTGAGGTCTGACCACCTCTTTCTGAGCTGCTCATTTGAGCGTTTCACCCTGAAATTCGTCTTCAGACTCTTCACGACTTTAGTGAGGATTTTGGCCTTCCTTCTATTTGGTTTGCTATACGGCCCATGCTTTGCGTCATAATCAGACTTGAGCAAGATGTCCACCATCTCCGCCATCTCCGCAAAAGACATATTCGATGCCTTGAATCTCCTCCTTGATCGTGACGTTTCCTCGGTCTCCGGGCTTGTCTCCTCCTCGCTAGTTGCGGAATTATCAGACACCTGCTGTAACTCCGCCATATCTGTCTGCGAGCCGAAAGAGAAGGGGCGGGGAAAAGGTTAGTTAGAACAGGGCGGGCGACGTGTGCGGAGCGACGTGTTCGAATTTTGACGCATGCGTGGTGTGTATATAGCAAACACACATGTGACTATAGTACGTTCGGTGTGCGGAGAGAGGAGTTCAAGTGACGGACGTGCGAACGAAGGTATGTGATTTTGTGACTTGTACAAATTGTTGGCCTATACTGTTTTGAGAATGTTGTAGGATATATATGGTGACTACGATGTTAAGGAGGTTAGACTGTTTGCATCACATTAGTTATATATTATTTCTTAAACTTGCAGATACAATATGAATGTCTTTATTAGCGACAAAGAGTTCCTGGCGGAATTTATTGACCGGGTAAGGGAGCTGCCCGCTCTGTGGGAGACGAAAAACCCCATCCATAAAAAAAGAGGGGTGAGAAAAGCAGCGCTGGAGAAGCTGCTCCCATTTGTGCAGACCAAGGTGCCCACAGCCACAGCAAAACAAGTGGACACTAAAATTGGGAGCTTGAGAGGCACCTACAGGACTGAACGCTCTAAGGTCCTGGCTTCTCAGAGGTCAGGAGCAGCAGCAGATGATGTGTATGTCCCGATTTTGTGGTACTACAGCAGGATGTCCTTCCTGGATGACCACATTGAGGCAAGGCCATCACTCTCCACTCTTCCCCCCAGACTTCCCTGCAGCCAACCTGAGCCTTGTCTGGAGCAAGAGGAGGCAGCCATCCTGGATGATCCTGATTGGGCCATCTGGAGCCAGGTATAGTATTAAATGAAAATGTATTGGGATAAAATTAATGTTTGACAAATATGTCAAGATGAGAAACATACAATATTTTGGGTTCCACAAGTGAAATCAAGATCTCGAGACATTAGTCTGCACTTAATTGGGTGCTAAATAGTCAATCTGATGTAGGTGTAAATTATAAAAAATGATTTCTGGATTTACATTCTAATTGTTTCAATCATGTTTATAAAGTTTGATGCAAAGATTAAACCAACATATTAAACTATGTCCCTTTTTCATACACAGGATGAAATCAGCCAGGAGGAGGGTCTGGAAACTGTCAGGCAGGAGGTGGCAGGGCCCAGTGGCAGCCAGGAGGTGGCAGGGCCCAGTGGCAGCCAGGAGGTGGCAGGGCCCAGTGGCAGCCAGGAGGTGGCAGGGCCCAGTGGCAGCCAGGAGGTGGCAGGGCCCAGTGGCAGCCAGGAGGTGGCAGGGCCCAGTGGCAGCCAGGAGGTGGCAGGGCAAAGGAGAAGCACCAGATCCCAGGTGCCTCCCATCCGGCTTCCCAAAAGAGGCAGGAGGGACAGGACCACCAGTGAGGCAGCAATGGCCCTTATTAAAGAGGCCCATGCCACCCTCAAAGAGCCCACATCCCCTGAAGAGGCCATTGCCGGCCTAGTGGAGGCAAAGTTCAAGGTGATGAGCATGGAGCAACGCCTCCTATGCGAGCCCCTGCGCATCACCTTGCTCAACAAGGGGGTGATGGAAAAAATTACCCCCAATACCGCCATTTGTGAGGTGGCACAACTGTCCCAACCTCAACCTCCTCCTCCTCCTCCACATTCTTCTTCCGCCCCACCCCCTTCTCCTACACCTCCACCTTGTTCTTCCGCCCCACCCCCTTCTCCTCCACCTCCACCTTGTTCTTCCGCCCCACCCCCTTCTCCTCCACCTCCACCTTGTTCTTCTGCGCCACCCCCTTCTCCTCCACCTCCTCCTCCTCCTCCTGACAGGAGTACCCCTCCAGTGGCCCAGCCTCCAGCCAAACGAAGAAGGAAGGCTGCAGGGAAGGCTTCAGGAAAGGTTGCAGGGAAGGTTGCCAGGAAGACGAGGAAGTGATGGCCTTGCTTCATTGTGGTCGGACAGAAGGCAGCCTGTTGTAGTACCACACACTTGGGACATATATATCACCTGCTGCTGTTCCTGACCTCTGGGAGGCCAGCATCAGATTGTGTTCAGAAATGTTGGCCTTCTCAAGCTCCCAATTTTAGTGTCCACACAGGGTTGCTGTGTGCTCTGGGGTCCCTGGGATGCACAAATGGCAGCAGATTCTCCAGCGCTGCCTTCTCTTTATTTTAGTTCAAACATGAATAAATGTTATTTTTCTTTAAGTTCATACTTGACTATGTGTATTTGTAAAAATGTAAAATCTAGCTTTGGAGTAAGCAGATACATTTGACTGACAAAAAAAAAGGGACAGATAACAACCCCCCCAAAAAATAACTAAATCGTGTTTCCAAAAAAAGTGTGTAAATTTAAATCATATATATTAAAAGATTCAATGGGAGATCACTACCAAAACATTGCGAAATTACAATTAACATCAGTTAGAAAAATAACTAATTTTTAAATATTCCTAAAAACTTGCACGATATAATACACAAAAATCTTCTTAAGAGCAGCATGAAAAAGGTTAAAAAAAGATAGTCCTAACTCTGTGTGAATATCAGCAGCAAAAGAAGTTCATTCGTTTGGATTAATGTCACATTCTAACGAAGATTTCAATGCACAACATTTAAACGATGCAAAAATTTTGAGCGTGACGAATGTGCCATCTCCATTACGAAGGCTTGTTTTACCAGAAGATGCGCTCCCATCTCATAGTTGCTTGTGAGCATGCGCGCTTTTGGAAGAGTCGTAAAAGCATACACACGAACCATTTTCTCATCACAAAACAGGCCGACGAGAAACACGACGAGGAAATCTGGAATCCTGACGAGAAAATAGAGAGCAGGTTCTCTATTTTCTCGTCGAGATTCACGGCAATTTTCTCGTCGTAAAACCATTCACACGAACGGTTTTCTCGACAAAAAAGCTCACGCGGCACTTTTCTTGCCGGTTTTGGATGAGAAACTCGGTCGTGTGTACGAGGCTTTAGACTTTATAGGGATCAAGGAGGCAACCATAAAGGTGCCTTCACATCCGCGCATGCGCCCACAATCTTGTTAGATGCAAGAAACCAGAGCAGCAGGGATTCCCGCGATTAGGCAGCTGCATTAAAAGCAACAGAAGGCTGCTGGCTCCCGCAGCTAATTGCGGCCACTCACATGTATTTACTCATGCAGTAATTACATGAGAGTGATCAGCCCTGAACAAAGAACACCAGGCGGTTGAGATCCCAAGGTGACACAAGAGGTCAAACTTGGGGATTGCTATGAGCCACTCCCTGCAGAAAAGTCCTGATTAGGGACTGCGAGGCAAGTGGTTATTGGAAGCTTGCCCCTTGAGGTAACAATTTGTCCACATCTGGTTTTCCCCACCTCTGACAAATATTTTGAAAGATCTACGGGTGCAGAGCCCAGTTCTAAGCATTTACAGCTTAGAACATCCACCTGCTAATTTTCCACCCCCGGAATGTGGACTGCTAAGAGAGCTGAAATGTAAGTTTCTGCCAATGAGACTAATTTCTTTCACGGCTGCTAGGCTTCTAAAATTGCAAAAAGAATGCCGGCAACTCAATTGCTTCTTCCTAAATCTTTATTGAGCACAAAAAGCAGTGCGACATTAAAACACTGACATGTTTCGGCAAAAAGCCTTCCTCATAGCAAGGCTTCTACTGCCCTCTTGATTCATGAAGGCACTGCTGTGGCATTGTCCAATTGTGCTCTGTAGGTGAACTTGTAAAAAGGGAGGGTCAATGTAGGGCCGAAACAACTAATCGATTAATCGACAACTAATCGATAATGACATTAATCGATTACTATTTTCAAAATCGATTAATCTGGCAGTAACATAATGGGGTTAAAAAACTAAAAAACTAAAATTAGCCCTTTATAGTACAAAAAGAGCAAATCGCTACTGTAAATATTACTTTCACTGTCCCACAGTAAAAAATTAAACCCTTACAGTAGCGATTATTTGCTCTTTTTGTACTAATTTTAGTTTTTTTAAACCCATTATGTTACTCAACATATCAGGCCTGGGTCACACCTCTGTGTTTTTTGGTGTTTTTTGCAGAAACACACTACAGTCCATTTACATGGTTTCCTATGGGACACGTTTTTTCAGCTGCTGCGTATCTGGAAAGGGCAAGGACTTTTTTTAATGCAAAACGGTGCTATTTTGTTTTTTTGGTTTAATATACTTCAATGGAGAAGCTGCAGAAAAGCATGTAATCAGTTTTTGCGGAAATTTGTGTTTTTTAATCTGCCCAACAAATTGGCCCAAAAAAATTTAAAAATGCAAATCACCGCAAAATCATTTTTTTTTTTTTTTTTAAGGTTGTTAACCGATTAATTGAAACAATAAATCGGCCAACTAATCGATTATGAAAATAATCGTTAGTTGCAGCCCTAGTTCGGTGTTATAGAGACAGCCTGATGGCTCAGTTTCAAAATGTTGATGGGTAGTAGAGCTGCACGATTAATCGTTAAGAAGTGAAATCGCGATTTTTTTTCCCCCCCTTCGCGATCTTAAAGCATTTTCCCAATTATATGCAGAGAGTTCTCTGCTCAAGCAGATGGCTGTTTAAAAAAAAACAAAAAAAAAAAACAGGTAGTCTGCCAAGTTTCACAACATTCCTCAGCCGCAGAGCCAACTATGAAAACATTGTGACATTTTGTTCTTTAGATCAAAGGAATGAACTTCGGTCTAATATTGAGGATGGGGTTGTGCACGGGCTGGTCTACAAATGTTCCTGTTTGCCAGAGTACCACCTCTTGCAGGTGGTAGCATTTCCAGACTGCAATAGAAACCTTGCATCTCTAATAAACCATCCCTAATCTCTAATGGACAATAAATAAAGTGTTGCTTACAAATAACAGTCCCTTCTTTACACACAAGCTTAAAAGCCATATACTGTATGCCCAGCCTTATATACATTACTGTAAGGCCCCTTTCACACTGAGGCGCTTTGCAGGCGCTATTGCGCTAAAAATAGCGCCTGCAATGAGCCCCAAAAAAGCCGCTCAATAGTATCCAATGTGAAAGCCCAAGGGCTTTCACACTGGAACGTTGCGCTTGCAGGAGGGTCAAAAAACTCCTGCAAGCCGCATCTTTGAGGCGCAATAGGAGCGCTAAAAAAAGCGCTCCTATAGCGCCCCTTGCCCATTGAAGTCAATGGGGTAGCGCCTCCAATACGCCCGCAAAACGCAGCAAAGAGGCGTTATTACGGGCATTTTAACCCTTTTTCGGTCGCTAGCGGGGGTTAAGATACCCCCGCTAGCACCCGCAAATGGCAGCAAAAAAACGGTATAGCGGCGCTAAAAATAGCGCCGCTATACCGCCAGCGCATCCAGCGTCTCAGTGTGAAAGTAGCCTAAGAGCAATGAGCCAATAAGGCTTATTCAATAAAGAGTGCAAACTGCAGTGCCCACAGGAATCCATTAGAAGTGATTGTGGACTGATCTGACTTCATAAGAAAGTGGATTTTGATTGGTTGCAATGGGTTATTTCACTTTAACACTTAGCCCTGGGTCCCATTGGTGTGATTTGACATGTCCAAATCGCATGTCAAATCGGTGGCAATGGGACCGTCCTAATTGGTGCGGTGCCGCAAATGCAGCATCGCACAGATTTCAAAAAAGTCGTTTCTGTACTACTTTTTGCAATTTCCATTGACATCTGTGCAGAAACCTGCACAGATATCTGTGAAAATCGCAGCCGAAATCGGGACTGACATCTCAGTGTGAACCTGGGCTTAATGGTTGATTTATTAAACCTGACGAGTGCAAAATCTAGTTCAGCTGTGCATGGTAGCCAAAAAGCTTCTAACTTCAACTTGTCCAATTAGGCTTTGACAAAAAAATAAATCCTGGAAGCCGATTAGTTTCTATGCAGAGCTGCACCAGATTTTGCACTCCCTAGTTTTAGAAAATCAACCCCTTAGCTACTTGCAGTGTTCGTTGAACAAGCCTAATTCTGTCTATACACCCAGGCTGCACACACACTGCATGATCTGGGCACATGTCATATTTTAAAGCTAATTAATCTGACAGAAACAGACAATGAGTCAGGTTTAGCATGCCCACTCAGTCAAATACAGCATCATTCACTTGAAAGTATCACATACCTCGCACAGTGACGCACAGAGCCTGTGCCATTCCTACAAAAAACAAAACACAAACACACACACACACACACACACACACACACACACAGGCATACTTCAGGAATGACGCACATTCACAGACGTGAGTCAGTCTCTTATGCAGGGTCTGTGTCCCACACATAAAATTTGCTGCATGCTGTTTCTGGGATTAGAGCCCACACTTTCCTTTCTGCCTACACAAGGAGAGTGGGATAACAGCAGGAGATAGGGGAAACACAAGGAGGAGGGGTACACCGGCAGTAATGTGGAATTTATTCAGCCAGCCTGAAAATCAGCGCAATACATGATTATTGTATGTAGTATCCCCAGAAAGAGGAGAAGGTTGATTGCATCAATCAGCCAATGTCTGCTGTGTGGGAAGAATTAATTAGGGGCTGACCAGAAATAGGAAATGACAGTGAAATGATTATATAATACATCAAAATAATAGTAAAGAGACAGGATGGCTTAGGGGAAGAAAATAATATTTCAAAAGGAGAGAGCTGCATAAAGGAAATGGGAAAAAAACGATTAAAATTCATGCGGATTATGCTATGGCTAGAAGACAAGTGCTGAGCAAGAAAAAAAACTGAAATGCTGACAGGCAATGTTGAACCAATGTAATTTAGCACATTTATTTTACTAACATGTTTCTCTTTCACATCCTCATTAAGGTTCCCATTGCTGTCACTGGACGAGGCTCCACTCATCGGGTTTTCGTGCGAACCATGGCTGCCCAAACTTCCATATCCACTGGAGCCACCGTTATGGACAGGCTGAATGGAGACAATGCATTGATAAACGGTCTATATACTCTAATATCAATAATATGTTCATTAATATATTAATTACAGGCTATATTTTGCCATACAAAACACAGATGTGACCCCCAAAGTAATATACTATATATTCCTGGAAACATATCAGTTACACACAATGTCTATATGAAATCCAGAAAATTTAATGATTAAAAAGCACTCAAATATTGTTTATTTCAGACATTTTTTAAGCCAATTACAATACTCTTAGAAGATAATGTAATAAAACTACTGTATACTTCAACGCGTTCGTTATAATAAACTAATTAACATTAAAGGGCAAAGTCTACCCTAACAAAAACAAAAAATTGCGACATCTACAGGCATCCATATGATCTAACACTAACCTATCTAACCCTGTAAGGAAGAAATGAGTATACATAACTTTTTTGAAGCTTCTCTGGTCTCCAGCGGTGGAAGCTCTGCAGAGGAGACAGCTGACAACTGCTGTGAAATGAATGGAAAGTGACGTCACCCATAGAGTTGCTATGGGGCTTCTGTTGTCGGCTGCCTCCTCTGCACCCGCCCCCACAGCAAAGCCACCGCTGACAGCTCAGTGTGGGACCGGATCAGGTATGTATAGCAATTTCTTCTTTACAGGGTTAGATAGGTTAGTCTTACATCATGGATGACTGTGGATGTAGAGATTTTAGTGTAAAGGTGGACTTCCCCTTTAATATTCTGTATTTAGTATACGCATTTTTTGTTAAATCTGTTATAAAGGTTTACCTGAAAATAGGATTTTTATAACAGCTTACCTGTAAAATCCTTTTCTTGGAGTACACCACGGGACACAGAGCTAGTCATTACATAATGGGTTAAGGGTCACCAGCGGTGATTGGACACTGGCACAACCAATGGAAGACAGTTCCCCTCCATATAACCCCTCCCATCAGGGAAGTACCTCAGTTTTGTAGCAAAGCAGTAAGGTTCCCATAAGAAGGGGGGGACCTCTGTGTCCCGTGGTGTACTCCAAGAAAAGGATTTTACAGGTAAGCTGTTATAAAAATCCTATTTTCTTTATCGTACACCACGGGACACAGAGCTAGTCATTACATAATGGGACGTCCCAGAGCAATGCTCATATGAAGGGGGGGAGACACAGATCAAAACAGGCCGCTTGCGGACCAGAAGCCCTATACTGCTGCCTGCAGCACACTTCGCCCAAAGGCGGAATCCTCATGTCCTTTCACATCTATTTGATAGAATTTGGAAAATGTATGGACTGAAGACCAAGTTGCAGCTTTACAGATCTGAGCCATCGAAGCCTGGTGGTGCACTGCCCATGAAGCACTTATCGCCCTGGTAGAGTGCACCTTAACAGGAAAAGGAGGAGTCCTGTTCTTTAAACCATAAGCTTGAACAATTACTTGTCTAATCCACCTGGAAATGGTGGATTTTGATACCGCTTGGCCCTTCTTGGGCCCATCTGGTAAAAAAAACAAAACATCTGTTTTACGTATCTGAGCGGTTGCTTGCAGATACACCCTTACCGCTCTCACTAGATCTAGAGAGTGTAATAATTTTTCCCCCGCCGTCCGCGGGTTTGGAAAAAAGGAAGGCAGAACAATGTCTTGATTCAAGTGAAAAGCCGACACCACCTTAGGTAGAAAAGCCGGAAGGGGTCGTAGTACGATTTTGTCCTTGTGACAAATTAGATAAGGCTCTTTACAAGAAAGAGCTGCTAGCTCTGATACTCTCCTAGCAGAAGCTATAGCAATCAGAAAGGCCAACTTCCTACTCAATATAATTAAAGGAATATGGCGAATAGGTTCAAAAGGTTGCTTTTGCAACACTGACAATACCAAATTCAAATCCCATGGACACAAGGGAGTCCTAACTGGAGGATTTATCCTCAGTACCCCCTTAATGAATGTCTGAACTAGGGAGTGAGATGCCAATGGTCTCTGAAAGAAGACTGATAGAGCCGATATTTGCCCTTTGATGGTGCTAAGGGCTAAATTCATATCCACTCCTAACTGGCAAAAAGCAAGAATCCTACTTATTTCATATTTCTGAGGATTCCAACATCTGGATTCACACCAGGAAACGTATGCTCTCCAGACTCTCTGATAGATGAGTCTGGAGGCTGGCTTTCTAGCATTAATGAGCGTAGAAAGAGCCGGACCAGAGACCCCTCTCTTTTTCAAAATGTGGGTCTCAGCAGCCAGGCCGTCAACTTTAGCCTTTGTAAGGAAGGGTGGAATACTGGACCCTGTGACAGCAGGTCGTGTCGAAGTGGAAACTTCCAGGGCCTTCCTATCGCCATTTTTACAATCTCGGCGTACCAAGGCCTCCTGGGCCAGTTTGGGGCCACTAGGATTACTGGTATTCCCTCCTCCTTGATCCTGCGAAGCAGTCTTTGTAGAAGAGGGATCGGAGGGAATGCATAGATCAGTGAGAACTGATTCCATGGAGTTATTAGAGCGTCTGTATTATTAGAGCGTCTGTCCCGTAGGCTAGAGGATCTCTCGTTCTGGACACAAAGTTGTCCAATTTCTTGTTGAACCTGGCAGCTAGCAGGTCTACATCTGGGTTTCCCCATCTCAGACATATGGCCTGAAAGATCTCGGGGTGAAGAGACCACTCTCCTGGTAGCAGCTGCTGACGACTCAGGTAGTCTGCTTGCCAATTTTCTATCCCTGGAATGAAGATTGCAGAAAGGCAAGGCACATGCTCTTCTGCCCATGCCAGGATCCGGTTCACCTCTGTTTGGGCTGCCCGACTGCGGGTGCCTCCTTGGTGATTGATGTAAGCTACTGCAGTAGCATTGTCGGATTGAACCCGAACTGGGTAGCCCTGTAACCTGTATGTCCAGGTTTTGAGGGCTAGATATACCGCCCGGATCTCTAGCACATTGATGGGCAGGATCCCCTGAGTCTTGGCCCAGGTTCCCTGGGTAGAAGCCTCCTCGAATACTGCACCCCAGCCCGATAGGCTGGCATCCCTAGATACCACCTTCCAGGCCACTGGGAGGAAGGACTTTCCCTTCCGTAAATTCCTGGCTTCTAGCCACCAATCGAAGCTGTGGCGTACTTGTGAGGACAGGCGCATGGGTATATCCAGAGCTTGGCTCTTCCTGTTCCAGGAAGCTAAAATATTGCCTTGAAGTAGTCTCGAATGAAACTGGGCGTAAGGGACCGCCTCGAAGGAGGCTACCATCTTTCCCAATAGTCTCATGCAAAGGCGAATAGACGGCCTCTTGTTTGCTTTGACCTTGTGGATCAGGTCTTTCAGAGACTGTATCTTCGGTTCTGGCAGGTATACCCCGTTTTGGGCTGTATCTATGATCATGCCCAGGTACACTATCCTTCTTTGGGCCTGGAGAGAGGATTTTTGTAAATTTATAATCCATCCTAAATGCTCCAGGTATCCTACTGTAGTGTGTACAGCGTGACCCAATCCCTCCTTTGACTGATCTATTACTAGTAGATCGTCCAGATAGGCTGTTACCGCAATGCCCCGTGTTCTTAGGTTTGCTAACAGAGGAGCTAGCACCTTTGTGAATACTATGGGCGCGGTGGCTACACCAAACGGCAGAGCCACAAATTGAAAGTGGCGATCTTCTACCGCAAACCTTAGGAATCTTTGGTGAGCGGGGAGGATGGGTATGTGTAAATGTGCGTCCTTGATATCTATGGGCGCCATGAATTTTCCGCCCTTTAAAGTGGCGGCCACGGATCGGATCGTTTCCATTCGAAAATGGCGATCGTTCAGGAACCGATTTAGGGATTTTAGATCCAGGATGGGTCTGACATCTCCATTTGGCTTTGGAATCACAAAGAGGTTTGAGTAAAAACCTGCACCTCGCTCTTTTTGGGGTACGTCTGTAACTACCCCTTGAGCCATTAAGTGATTCAAACCTTTGAAGAAGGATTCTCTTTTTTGTGGATCCTTGGAGAGTCTTGAACCTCGGAATTGAGAAGGTGGGATCTCTCGAAATTCCAGTTTGTACCCTGAGGATATTGTGGATACTACCCAATTGTCCTGGATTTCTGACCCCCAAGTCGCTCAGAACTGATAAAGCCTTCCTCCCACTCGGCCGAGCGGGGGCGCCCCTTCACTGAGAGGCTTTGGGGGCTTGCTTATTAGCTCTTGCACCCCACGGCTTCTTGTTCTTCTGAGCTTGCCCCTTGGCTTTTGTGGGCGGCTAAAACAGGCCGCCGCCACTGGTTGGAGTCAGATTTCCCGGGAGCTGGGGAGAGAGAGCGTTTAAAACAAGATCTCTTGTTTTTCTTTCTCTCAGGTAAAAGTCGTTTTACCACTTGATATCTTCTGTATATATTTTTCTAAATCTTCCCCAAATAGGCGTTCGCCATGGTACGGGAACTTGCCAACAGCTTTTTGCATGGGGTTTCCGCTGACCAATGCTTAAGCCAAAGTACTCTGCGCATCTGTACCAGCTGGAGTGTAAGGCGTGATGCCTGTATGATAGAATCTCTCATGGCATCCACTGTGAAGCATAAGGCTTTAGGCAAATTTTCCCAATTTCTAGCCTGCTCTGAAGGCAGTTCCTTCAGCCCCTGCTTTACCTGTTGGCTGATGACCTGACACATACCGACTGCTGCTACTGCAGGTTGGGTAATTGAGCCGGCCAAAAGGAAGGAGGATTTCAACTTCCTCTCAGAAGGATCTTTTAAACCCTTGTACATTATCCACCGGACATGTCAGGTTTTTATTTACACAAGAAATAGCCGCAACTACCGCAGGCAGGCTCCATTTCTTTAAAAAAAATTCCCCCATAGGATAAAGAATGTTAAACCTTTTTGGAGGTGAGAAACGCTTATCTGGATGTTGCCAGTTTGCGTATATTAGATCCTCTAGTAACTGATGAACCGGGAAGGAGCATGCACCTTGCAGGGATCTTAATGACCCTAGGGAGGAGACAGGTAATTCCGTTACCTCCGCAGAGGTTAACTTAAATGCACTGCTATAGCATTGTACCTGTGACCTTAAAATCTGGCTCCTCATCCTCTGCTGATGTAGCCTCCTCCTCCTCATCCTCCTCCCTCAGGTACTTCTGAAGGGAGGTCCAATACTGGAAGAGACCTGCTTCGCTTATTGTCCTTTTTAGAGGACTTAGCGATTAAGGTAGCAATTTTTTCCTCCAGATTATTTAGGGCAGCTGATAAAGTGTCCTCAGTGACATATACAGGCCCAGGCTTCACTGGGGAAGCCGCCATACCTGACAGAGGTAATGGCTCATCCTGTACAGGTGCATTTGGCAACACAGGAGAGGAAGGTACCGAGTCAGCACAGCTAGAGCCTCCTCTCAGGCGGTGGTGCTTTCTTATCTCTTTTTGTCCGTATTACTTCCCCTGGAAGGCTTACTGTTTAGACAAAATACAAGGTACCTAAATGCATATACTACCGTGTTCAGTTTAGCAAATACATTAAGTATGCAACTTTTAACACATAACTATGCATAACATGGATGTCTTCTAGGAAGTACCCAATCCAACCACATGGAGTCTTACGTCCCTGTATAGCTGCTGTGTTTCTCTGCCAGGAACAAGAGAACTAACGAGCTTGCTTGCTGCTGCAGTGCTTCTCACACTGACAGTCTTTTAAATTTGGCGCCGTTTCTGTGCCTGCGCGCGCCACGTGCCCGCGCACGCCTTCGCCCCCCCCCCTCCGATAAAGCGCGCTCCCGCGCGCGCGGCCCTTAGCGCTATGGCGGTGGCCATAGTGAGAGAGGACTCTCATCAGCCCTTGTTCCCACTTACCTGCATCTGCAGGTGTCTGGTCGGCCACCGAAAGGAGGATCGGGGTGCCCCAGCAAGCTCAGCAGCGGAGGTGACGAGCAGTGTACTTCGCCGAAGCCGACACTGAACAGAGTGAGGTGAGTATATTCAGCTCTTTACTCCCCCCAGTGGTGGAAACAAAGAAGACATCCATTTTTTGAAAAAGGTCCCAACCTAGTTATGGACCTTCTAATCTCACCTTATCCACGCCGCAGGTTTTTCTGCTGAAAGATTTCAGACAGATACCAAACTTCACCCTTCACGGTGGGCTATGTGTGCCAACCTTCAGGGATATGGGTTCCTATTTAAAGGATACCTCTCCCCTGGGCCTTGTACAAGACTCTTACCAGGACTTTATAGCGAAATAGCGAAAGTGCTGGATCTTAGAGCCCAGTCCTCCGAAGAGAGACATTACAGGCGACGCCTCATGGATGAGGCCCGGATCCCATCCAGATTCAGCTCATTTGTAGGCGTCTTGGATGGATCCGAAAGCATAGCTCTTTTACCCCCAGAGGGTCTCTTTGGTAGAGCTTTCCTTTAGCACCTCCTAACGCGTCCAACACCTTTCGACACTGGCGAAAAAACTGAGGTACTTCCCTGATGGGAGGGGTTATATTGGGTGGGAACTGTCTTCCATTGGTTGTGCCAGTGTCCAATCACCGCTGGTGACCCTTAACCCATTATGTAATGACTAGCTCTGTGTCCCGTGGTGTACGATAAAGAAAGTAATTTTGGCATGGCTTTTACAGCTTTCTTTCATTCTGTGTCCATTTTTGTGACTATTACATAAACTGGAGGCAGAGCAATCAGCATCAATGCTGAATTGCTAGGAAAATCGAGTACAAGATAAGCCACATTCGTCTTGTGCTAACAACAAGTGGCTACACCCGACTTTTGTAATCATGCTCTGCAGAATGCCATTTTATTCAGTGTAAGGTGACTTACCTGCATAAGAAGCTGATGTATTTGCTCTGTAAGCTCTTGAATTCCAGGTTGCAGTGACTGGTCTTCTAAGCATGGTGGTGCAGTAAAAAGGTGTTCATTAACAGGGCCCCTAATAATGACAAAGATCGTGTACTAACCGTTATTGTATTATCATTGGGGCATTTAATGACAAGTACGAAGTGAAGGGATTTTCTGATGTTAATTTGTAGTAGCTCATTATAGGTATGGACAACTAGAGGCCTATTAGTAGCCGAGACAAAACAGGTCTCAGTGCACTAAAAGAAAGTACACCACAATTTGGCATGGCCTAAAAATAATGTCCTGTATGGTTCTCTCTTACCAGCAAATAAAGATCAGAAATACAAAAATAATGTGCGTTGGCTGCAGGTAGCCAACAGCTATGCTGATTACACAGCGCCCGTAATGTATGAAAGCACAGGCTGTACTCACATCCTGACTTTGTGCCTGCCAATGATTTAAGATACTTTTCGACTCCAAGGGTTGATATAACTGGACCAGCTGGTATCGATAGTGATATATTCCCCATTGCGGGCACAGAACCGAATTGGGGAGAAGTCAAAAGGCTGCCCTCCATACTGCAGAACTAAAAAAAAAAAAAGAAAAAAAACATTTAGTAAATATATATATATATATATATAGTTTTTTTTAATTACACACACACACACACACACACACACACACACACACACACACACTATATCTTTTATATCTTTTCATTTGACAACACTGAAGAAATGTACAGCTTGTATAACAGTGTCAATTTGCTGGCAACAAAAGGGAGTACATCCCTAAGTGAAATTGTCTAAATTGGGCCCAAATTAGCCATTTTCCTGTCATGCGATTTATTAATGTTACAAGGTCTCAGGTGAGAATGGGGAGCAGCTGTGTTAGGGGCAGCACAGTGGTGTAGTGGTTAGCACTTTCACCTAGCAGCAAAAGGGTTCGAATCCCAACCACGACATCATCTACCTGGAGTTTGCATGTTCTCCCTGTGTCTGCGTGGGTTTTCTCTGGGTACTCCAGTTTCCTCCCACACTCCAAAGACATGCTGGTAGGTTAATTGGATCTTGTCCAAATTGGCCCAGTATATATGTATATATGTGTGTACGACTGTGTGTCCCAAGCGTGTCGAGATCCTACGGGGTAAAATGACCGCACCAGCAAAGCAGACACTGGCTGCAAAAAGTGCCCAGAGGCGATTCAGTTTGCATGTGTAGCGCTATACAAGTCATTCATTCATCCATCCATTCAAATTTGGCATTAAATCGCTCTTACTCTCTCATACTGGTCACTGGAAGTTTAACATGGCACCTAATGGCAAAGAACTCTGAAAAAAAAGAATTGTTGCTCTACATAAAGATGGCCTAGGCTATAAGAAGATTGCCAAAACCCTGAAACTGAGCTGCAGCCTGGTGGTCAAGATCATATAGCGGTTTACCAGGACAGGTTCCACTCAGAACAGGCCTTGCAATGGTCGATCAAAGAAGTTGAGTGCACAGCGTCATATCCAGAGGTTGTCTTTGGGAAATAAGACGTATGAGTGCTGCCAGCATTGCTGCAGAGGTTGAAGGGGTGGTGGGTAAGCCCGTCAGTACTCAGACCATACGCTGCACACTGCATAAAATTGGTCTGCATGGCTGTAGTCCCAGAAGGAAGCCTCTTCTAAAGATGATGCACAAGAAAGCTGGCAAACCGTTTGGTCTGCTTGTCTTCAGCAAGGACATGAATTACTGGAACCATGTCCTGTGGTCTGATGAGACCAAGATAAACTTATTTGGTTCAGATGGTGTCAATTGTGTGTAGCGGCAACCAGGTGAGGCGTAGAAAGACAAGTGTGTCTTGCCTACAGTCAGGCATGGTGGTGGAAGAGTCATGGTCTGTGGCTGCATGAATGCTGTCGGCACTGGGGAGCTACAGTTCATTGAGGGAACCATGAATGCCAACATGTACTGTGACATACTAAAGCAGAGCATGACCCCCTCCCCTGGAGACTGGGCCGCAGGGATATAGAGAGAGAATATATATATATATATATATATATATATATATATATATATATATATATGTTAGTATGTTTAGCTTCCAGAGGAAAAAAATCCTGATACTAGACCAACATCTCCTTAAAAGCAGTAAGTGTATAAATTGTACTGTAGCTGTAAGCCCTCTTAAATGGAGAAAGTAGCAACGTTATATACGTACTCTTCTTGTGTACAGCCAACATGAGTGGGCGGTCACTGGGATGAAGGTGCAGAAAGATGGGACTGCCAATCAAATCCTGGGGCAGGTAACCCAACAATGGAACAGCCCTGTATATGTATAAAAAGATATAAAAAATTAGAACAGAAAACAAGTTCAACAACTTCTAGGCCGAAGATTATAGTCTGCTCACCTCTCATCTACATCCTGGAAAATGCAGCTTGGAGTGTGTGTGGTCGTGAAAATGCGTTTATCTGCAGGGATGCGAGGAGCTAAAATAAAAAGCAAAAAGGAATGCAATCTCATTATGAACATGCCGCGTTAACAGAGATCTCTGCTGCATTCTAAAAGCCAAGTTGAATGTCAGCTCCATTACTAGTGGAGATACCAAAAATTAGTAAGTTTAGTGTCGGTTTTAACATACTGTATACAGTCTTCAACACCCAGTATAATTTACCAACAATACGCAAGATATGATTACAAGCTTCTCTTTGAGTGTCAATGGATACCACCATCATGTGAGGTTTTCGATGGAGAGTTTGCAACATCTTTCTCAGATCAAGCAGAAAACAGTGTGATAGAGAGGTCCTGCTGCTCCAGATTTACCAGAGATATGATAACTATCTACTGCTCACTGAGCAATAACCAGATGGAACTTTAAAAAAAAGTCTAATAATGTGATAAATGGAGACCACCCCTGATCTAATTACACCAAGCTTTTCCCGAGACAGTACAGATCAATTATTACAAAGGATTACACAGCAAATAGAAACCTATAGGCTATCAGAAGGAGGACAATGATCAGAATGCAGCATCTTTCACAGCATTTCTATAATATAAGCGCTACCCATTAAAACATGAAATAAGTATATGTACCTTCATATCCTGAATGTACTCGTTCTGCAAACAGTACGCAGCACAGTTGCTCTGCGGTGCCCCCATCAGCCTCTGTCTGTATACGGATCAGGTATGGGGTAAGGCGGAAGGGATGGTAAGATACTTCCCACTGTGACTGTTGTCCACAACTGAGGAAAAATGCAGAGCTGTCAAACTCCAAGAGACCACACTTGCACATGAAACGGTCCATCTCCCTAACCATTTGACCCCCAGGCCAGTTCTGATATTTCACACATACAGTATCTCACAAAAGTGAGTACACCCCTCACATTTTATTATATCTTTTCATGTGACAACACTGAAAAAAAATGACACTTTGCTACAATGTAAAGTAGTGAGTGTACAGCTTATACAACAGTGGAAATTTGCTGTCCCCTTAAAATAATGCCATTAATGTCTAAACCGCTGGCAACAAAAGTGACAACATCCCTAGGTGCAAATGTCCAAATTTGGCTCAATTAGACATTTTTCCCCCGGTTTCCTGTGGCTCATTAGTGTTACAAGGTCTTAGGTGTGACTGGGGAGCAGGGGTGTTAAATTTGGTGTTATCGCTCTCACCCCCTCATACTGGTCACTGAAAGTTCAACATGGCACCTCGTGGCAAAGAACTTGGAGGATCTGAAAAAAAACATTTGATTTCTATACATAAAGATGGCCTAGGCTATAAGAAGATTGCCAAGAGCCTGTCAGTGCTCAGACCATACGCCGCACACTGCATCAAATTGGTCTGCATGGCTGTCATCCCAGAAGGAAGCCTCTTCTAAAGATGATGCACAAGAAAGCCCACAAAACAGTTTGCTGACAAGCAAACTAAAGACATGGATTACTAGAACCAGAACCATGTCCTGTGGTCTGATGAGACCAAGATAAACTTATTTGGTGCAGATGGTGTCAAGTGTGTGTGGCGGCAACCAGGAGAGGAGTACAAAGACAAAATGCGTCTTGCCTACAGTCAAGCATGGTGGTGGGAGTATCATGGTCTGAGGCTGCATGACTGCTGGCGGCACTGGGGAGCTACAGTTCATTGAGGGAACCATGAATGCCAACATGTACTGTGACATACTGAAGCAGAGCATGATCCCCCTCCCTTCGGAGACTTGGCCGCAGGGCAGTATTCCAACATAACGACCCCAAACACACCTCCAAGACGACCACTGCCTTGCTAAAGAAACAGTAAAAGGTGATGGACTGGCTAAGCATGTCTCCAGATCTAAACCCTGTTGAGCATCTGTGGGGCATCCTCAAAAATGGAAGATGGAGGAGCGCAAGGTCTCTAACATCCACCAGCTCCGTGATGTCATCATGGAGGAGTGGAAGAGGACTCCAGTAGCAAACTGTGAAGGTCTGGTGAACTCCATGCCCAAAGAGGGTTAAGGCAGTGCTGGAAAATAATGGTGGCCACACAAAATATTGACACTTTGGGTCCAATTTAGACATTTTCACTTAGGGGTGTACTCACTTTTGTTGCCAGCGGTTTAGACATTAATGGCTGTGTGTTGAGTTATTTTGAGGGGACAGCAAATTTACACTGTTATACAAGCTGTACACTCACTACTTTACATTGTAGCAAAGTGTAATTTCTTCAGTGTTGTCACATGAAAAGATATAATAAAATATCTACACAAATGTGAGGGGTGTACTCACTTTTGTGAGATACTGTATCTGCACATTTGCGAGAAAATGACTTGGAACCCCCAAACATTATATACATTTATTTAAACAGAAGCCATAGAGAATAACATTTTGTTTTTTAAAAATGTTTTGTGTCATACAATATTTGCACAGCGGTTTATCAAATGCTAATTTTCAGGTTGTTTTGTTTTTTACCATCTGTGTCTCATTGGAGAGATTTAACTTCACTTCCTGTCCCATAGCAAAAATAGGAACTGAGGGAAAATTCCTCTAAGGTGGTGGAATCCCTCGCCACTGAGGAAGATGTTATGGACATTTAGGAGGAGTGCTTTAACTATTATACAAGATGGACACTAGATTTTAGCATATTTTAGTCAAACTCTTTCTTCTTGTTTCCTTATTTTGGCAATATGTGGCTTTACAATATGTGGTTACATCTTGCTAATTTTGAGTCAAGAATACTAACTTTTGAGTTTAGCACATTTCCTTAACCCTATCCTGCTGCACCCATATATGTGGCCTCTCAGTGGGTGAGCTTTAATGCCAAAAGAGCACATATATGCAGGACTATGTAAAACACAACTGTGCTGAGAGTGTGCCCTGCACGCTCCCAGCACAGGGACCAGAAAGCTCTTGATGCATATCCAATCTAGAGCTTTCCGATCATGTGACCGTTGTGACAGCCAGTCACAGAGGTCACGTGATCCAAATGCCAGCCTCATGGCATCTAAAAGTTTTTCAAGGGCCAGGAGGTGGTGTCGGGAAGGGGTTAATGTTGATTTCTCAATATCTCTAATAGCATGAATATTGAGGCAACACCCTAAAATACGCTTAAAATTTATCATTAAATGATCATGGAAAAAAATATTGCTGCTTATCCAAAGAAACAAAATAGAAACTGCAATACAAGTGCTCTTGTGGCCATGTCAGTTTCTCTAGCATTATGATGCATTTGGATGCCCCTTAAAGCAGAGTTCCACCCAAAAGTGGAACTTCCGCTTATTTGTCTCCTCTCCCCCTCCTTTGCCACAATTGGCCCATGACATCACCGCGGGCTCCCTCCTTCTCTGTTGCCAGGCTAGTAGGAGAGAGGAGCAGGGCCTCGCGCATGCGCAGTAGGGTTCCTGGCGTGAAGCTGTAAGGGTACACTGCCAGGTTCCCTTACCCTTACACGCAATGGCAGCGGCAGCACCCAACAGATGATGGAAACATTAGCTGCGGTTCAGACATCGCTGGACTCCAGGACAGGCAAGTGTCCTATTAAATGCCAGCAGCTGCAGTATGTGTACCTGCTGGCTTTTATTATTATTTTTTTGGCGGACCACCGCTTTATACCTTCCCTTTTAGGATAAGTGTGGTATCAAATCAAAAACAGCCAAGAGCAGAGTGGAAGCCACATGTCAATAGGATCGGCCACTGCGACAGTAGAATACAGCCAGGGTCACCAGAACTAGTGTCCCAATTGGAAGATTTCCCCTCTATTCCTGTTCTGGCGACAACCCACAATGTAGAATTTTATTTCACATTCACTCTTGGCGATAATGGTAAACAGAACAAATAGATAGTGCATTCTGTCCCAGTTAACCACTTGATTACTGGGCACTTAAACCCCCTTCCTGCCAAGGCCAATTTTCAGCGCTGTCACGCTTTGAATGACAATTGCGCGGTCGTGCGACGTGGCTCCCAAACAAAATTGATGTCCTTTTTTTCCCACAAATAGAGCTTTCTTTTGGTGGTATTTGATCATCTCTGCGGTGTTTATTTTTTGCGCTATAAACAAAAAAACGATTTTGAAAAAAAAAACAAAAACAACAAAAACACAATATTTTATAATTTTTGCTATAATAAATACCCCAAATTTTTTTTTTAAATATATATTTTCCTCAGTTTAGGCCTTCTACATATTTTTGGTAAAAAAACAAAAAAAAAACACGCAATAAGCTTTTATTGATTGGTTTGCGCAAAAGTTATAGCGTCTACAAAATAGGGCATAGTTTTATAGCATTTTTATTATTATTTTTTTTTTTACTAGTAATGGCGGCGATCAGCGGTTTTTATTGTGACTGCAACATTATGGCAGACACATCGGACATTTTTGACACCATTTTGGGACAACTGTCATTTTTACAGCGATCAGTGCTATAAAAATGCACTGGTTACTGTAAAAAATTACACTGGCAGGGAAGGGGTTAACACCAGGGGGCGAGGAAGGGGTTAAATGACTGGGGGAGGTGACCGATCTGTGTCCCTATGTAAAAGGGACACAGAATCGGTCTCCTCTCCTTGACAGGATGTGGATCTCTGTGTTTACACACAGAGATCCACATCCTTGTCTGTGTACCGGCCGATCGCGGGTGCCTGGCGGACATCGCAGCCGCCAGGCACGCGCATCGGCATCTCAGTGACGTGCCCCCCAGTGGCCGGAATAGCCGAGGCTGTCTATTGACGGCCTCCCGGATTTGTAGAGCCACCTTGAGGCCGTCATTTGTATACAGCCCGGCTCTCAAGTAGTTAAGATTCACCCTTCCAGGGACTGAAATGCTCAAAGAAAGCCATTGAGGTGGCGATTATCTACACTTAATTGGGTTTACAAGTTATTTTTTAGGAAGGGGTGATCCTTTTTCCAACTCAGCGATTCGGCTCTTGAATTCTTTTTTTTTTTTAATTCTGACATATTGGTATTATATCTTTCACTTGGATGTTATAAGTTGCAGAGTAAATACAGCTGGGTAAAAAAAAAAAAAAAAAAAAGCAACTGCGTCAGTCTTCATTTCTGGCTGCAAACCAACAAAATGTGATTTTAAAGGGGGCGATTCTTTTCTATACCCATTGTAGTTGTTTGGCTCCTTTAAATCATAAAATAAATCAACCAAATGACCCAGATCAAGAGTTTACATGCCCTGGAATGTTTGGCCTTGGTATAGACACAAGGTGACACAGGTTAAAACGGCAAATAAAAGGTTAATTTCACACATCTGTGGCTTTTTAAATGCAAGCTGCTTGCTGTGGGGGTACGGATCAGGAGGGAAGGAGCCAGGAGCACAGAAGAGGCACAGCGAAGAGGAGGATCTGGGCTGCTCTGTGCAAATCCACTGCAACAGAGCAGGCAAGTATAACATTGTTAATTTTATAAGAAAAAAAAATAATAAAAAAAAAACAAGACTTTGGTATCACTTTAAAATTTCCCGCAGTAAAGCTGGAGGTGGCAGCCATTTTAAAAAGGCGCCCAGAGGTGTAAACAAAGGAATATTATATACATATGCTCAAGTGCGCTCTGTCAGCTCGATAAAGAGAATGGGCAATTAAACAGCTCTCTATAGCAGGGAGTCCATGTATGAAAGTTCAAATGCAGTACAAGGTGTGTTGGTGGTCACAGATAGGCTGACTGTGGATGGCTGCCGACTCATAACAAGCTAGGAGGGGCTCTGTAGACAGTAAAACACAAAAGAGAGCAGCGCCACCTAAGTGCAGCAATGTTAAAACATTTTTAATATAGGACAGACAATTTGGAACTCACAAGATTGTAGAGATCACAGCGCATGTAGGAAGGTATAAGAGGTTCATCCACTCCTGGGGGAAGACGTTAGGTTTAGCAGGCGGAGAGGCAGCCGATGTTCCCGGCTGTGCTGGTGGCTCCCAGCACTTCCTGGTTCTCAGAATCTGCTATGGGGCGGCTGGACACGTCACTTCCGGATGGAGAGGGAGTGGGGAGGAGCACGCGTTCGGAGCATGGGTGCTCCATCAGGCAATATTCTGAGAACCAGGAAGCGCTGGGAGCCACCAGCACAGCCGGGAACACCAGCTGCCTCCCCACCTGCGAGCCTATCGCCTTCCCCCAGGAGTGGATGAACCTCTTACATGCGCTGTGATCTCTATGATCTTGCGAGTTCCAAATAGTCTGTCCTATATTAAAAATGTTTTAACATTGCTGCACTTGGATGGTGCTGCTCTCTTTTGTGTTTTACTGCCCAGAGGTGTAAACCTTGAGGTAGCTCCTGGTGCTGTGGCTATGGGGCTCTGGACCAAGAAACCACGCCAAGGCCAACAGTACATTCAGGCCTGGAAAGCACAATACAGAGCTCAAAGCTAAAAGGTTACATTCCAGGCTAGACCAACACATCCAGTACAGTGAGGACCAGGTATGGTCTTCAAAGTTAGGCTAGGGAAACACTGAACCAGATAGCTGCTATAAAAAAAAGAAGCTTACTTGTGCTCTCCTGTGACCCAGAATCAGCCAACAGCAGGCTAAAGTAGGCTTTCGGCTGATTTTGCTGAGCCTCTCTGGGCTTTGGAAGGATCCCTACAAAAATTTTATAATCCACCCAGATGTATGACTGGCTTAGCACAACACAGAGCCAGAGCCAGACACTCCTGCCCCCTATCCAGCTCAGTGTGCCAGTGAGCACTGGAGGGGTAAAGCAGAAAGCGGCGACAGGCAGTCACGACTCTCTGCTCCAGAAAGACCAGGAACGGAGCAGTCATGTGATCACTCAGAACAGCACAGTGCTTGTGCCGTGTCATTTGGCCCCTTGTATCAGCTGAAATACCTAGCTGATCCTGTCAGTTTACACGGGGGCGGGCTTCCGTCATCTGCTCTCTCATCTCCCCCTCCCCTCCCTGTCTGCTCGTGACAGCGACGGCCCCACCCCTCCCCTCGTGCTGCCATCATAACTATAATTTTCTGGCAATCCATGTGTTAAAGAAAGCAATGTCTCCAATGTGTGCGCTTTACTTAAAAAAAAAAAAAATGCCCCTGTATACCTTATTTCCCAGTGTTGCTCGGTAAGGTTTACAGGGACATTTATTTATTTATTTTTAAATAAAAGCACACACACTGGAGACATTGCATTATTTAATACAGGGGATTGCCAGAAAATTATAAAGTGGCACCTTTTAATAAATGGCAATATGGATAATATAGAATGGAAACATTTTCTTAACACCACTAACCTGCCTACAGTGAACAGCCAGGGTTTGTAGTAGGAGATATATATATATATATATATATACACACACACACACACATACACACACATATACACACACACACACACACACACGATCATTTTCAGGCTGAAAGCAGCAACAGGTAGGTTACCACTACTTCTGGCCAGTGTACAACCCCAAATTTCAAAAAAGTGGGGATGCTGCGTAAAATCGAAATAAAAACCAAAAAAAAAAACAAACAAACCAATGATTTGCAAATCTCAAACACATTTTACTCACAACACATCAAATGTTTAGGCTCCATGTACACAGAAGCTCAAAAAAATAGGATTTTTATTACAGCTTACCTGTAAAATCCCTTTCTTGGAGTACATCATGGGACACAGAGCCTTAAGTAATTTACTTAATGGGTAATAGGCCTACCTTCAGGTGTTGACACTGGTAAACCCTAATTAAGGAAGTTTACTCCCTATATAACCCCTCCTCCTTCCAGGAGCACATCAGTTTTTGTAGCAAAGCAATATGTCTAAATCCCAAAAGAGGGGAGGGACCTCTGTGTCCCATGATGTACTCCAAGAAAAGGATTTTACAGGTAAGCTGTAATAAAAATCCTATTTTCTTTATCGTACATCATGGGACACAGAGCCTTAAGTAATTTACTTAATGGGACGTCCCATAGCAATGCCACTTGAGGGGTGGGAGAAACAACCCGCAGGGTACACCCAGACTTGAGGATCTACACTGCTGCTTGCAGCACACTGCGCCCGAAGGCGATATCCTCATACCTCCTTAACCACTTCTCTACTGTGCACGAAAACCCCCTTCCTGCCCAAGCCATTTTTCAGCTTTCAGCGCTGTCACAATTTGAATGACAATTGCGCGGTCGTGCGACAGGGCTCCCAAACGAAATTTGCGTCCTTTTTTTCCCACAAATAGAGCTTTCTTTTGGTGGTATTTGATCACCTCTGCGGTTTTTATTTTTTGCGCTATAAACAAAAGAAGAGCGTCCAGTTTGGAAAAAAAAACACTATTTTTTACTTTTTGCTATAATAAATACCCATTTTTTTTTTTTTTTAAATAAAATTTTCCTCAGTTTAGGCCGATACGTATTCTTCTACATGTTTTTGGTAAAAAAAAAAAAAACCCAATAAGCGCGTATTGATTGGTTTGCGCAAAAGTTATAGCGTCTACAAAATAGGGGATAGATTTATAGCATTTTTTTTATTTTTTATTTTTTATTAGTAATGCCGGCGATCTGCGATTTTTTATTGTGACTGCGATATTGCGGCGGACACATCGGACACTTTTGACACATTTTTGGGACCATTCACATTTATACAGCGATCCCTGCTATAAAAATGCATTGATTACTGTATAAATGTGATTGGCAGGGAAGGGGTTAACCACTAGGGGGCGGGAAGGGGTTAAATATGTTCCCTCAAAGTGTTCTTACTGTGGGGGGAGGGGACTGACTGGGGGAGGTGACCGATGGTTGTCCCTATGTACAAGGGACACAGCATCGGTCCCCTCTCCCTCACAGGACGTGGATCTCTTGTGAACGCGGCGCGCGCGCGCGCCTCCTAGCTCGTTTTAAAGGGAGGACGTCATATGACGTCCTCCCAGAACGAGAGTATCCTCCGCCCGCCGTCTATTGACAGTGGGCGGGGGACAAGTGGTTAAATCCACCTGATAAAATTTTGTGAATGTATGCACTGAAGACCAAGTTGCGGCCTTACAGATCTGAGCCATGGAGGCCTGATGACGCACTGCCCAAGAAGCACTAACCGACCTGGTAGAGTGCGCCTTAACTCGAAACGGGGGAATCTTGCCCCTTAACTCATAAGTTTGAATTATCACTTGCCGAATCCACTTAGCGACAGTGGATTTCGACGCTGCCTGTCCCTTCTTAGGACCCTCCGGCAGAATAAATAAGACATCAGTCTTACGAATCTGAGCAGTTTTCTTTAAATAGATTTTCACTGCTCTCACCACATCAAGACAATGTAGTGACTTTTCTTCCCTGGAACATGGTTTTGGAAAAAACGATGGCAGGACAATATCTTGGTTCAGGTGAAAACCTGAAATTACTTTTGGCAAAAAGCCTGGACGAGGGCGTAGTACCACTCTGTCCTCATAAAAAATTAAATACGGCTATTTACAAGAAAGAGCAGCCAACTCTGATACCCTCCTTGCTGAGGATATAGCAACCAAAAATACCAACTTCCTTGTCAGAAGGACTAGGGGAATATGTTGTATCGGTTCAAATGGCTGTTTTTGTAACACAGACAAAACTAAATTTAAGTCCCAGGGATTCAAGGGAGGTTTGACGGGCGGATTAAGCCGCGTTACTCCTTGTATAAAGCCCCGGACTAAAGAATGAGTAGCAAGTGGTCTCTGAAATAAGACCGATAAAGCTGAGACTTGGCCCTTAATAGTACTTAAGGCCAATTTCATCTCTACCCCTAATTGTAGAAAGGCAAGAATTCTGCCTATGATATATCTCCGAGGGTGCCAACCCTTGGATTCACACCAGGAAACACAAGCCTTCCAGACTCTATAATATATTGTTCTGGAAGCTGGCTTCCTGGCATTGATCAGGGTGGGGATAACTGACCCGGAAAGCCGACGTCTCTTTAGAATGTGGGTTTCAATAGCCAAGCCGTTAAATTTAGAGACCGTAAGGAAGGATGGAATATGGGTCCCTGAGAGAGCAGATCTGACCGTAGTGGGAGGGACCATGGGCCCTCCACTGCCATCTTTACGATTTCTGCATACCATGACCTTCTGGGCCATGCTGGTGCTACCAGAATAATCGGTTCCTTTCCAGATTGATTCTGCAAAGAAGTCGAGGCAGCAACTGGATGGGGGGAAATGCATATATTAGTGAGAACTGATCCCATGGGGTCACCAACGCATCCGTTACGCATGCGAATAGATCCCTTGTTCTGGCCACAAAGTTGACCAACTTTGTGTTGAATCTGGATGCTAGGAGATCTACGTCCGGAGTCCCCCATCTTTGGCAAACAGCCCGAAATATGTCGGGGTGAAGCGACATTCCCCTGGGAATAACGGCTGGCGACTTAAGTAGTCCGCCTGCCAATTCTCTACTCCGGGAATGAATATTGCAGAAAGGCAAGGAACATTCCTTTCTGCCCAAGTTAGAATATGGTTCACCTCTCTCTGCGCTGAGAGACTCTGGGTGCCCCCTTGGTGATTGATATAGGCCACAGCTGTGGCATTGTCGGATTGAATCCTGACAGGGTAATTCTGTAGCCTGGAAGTCCAGGCCTTTAGAGCCAGACGTACTGCCCGAATCTCTAGGATATTGATGGGCAAGCCTCTTTCGGTCCTTGACAATTGTCCTTGGACAGTTGTCCTTTCTAGTACTGCTCCCCAGCCTGAGAGGCTGGCATCCGTCGTTACGACCTTCCAGATAACTGGTCTGAAGGATCTTCCTTTCAGCAGATTCTGGGTTAGTAACCAACAAGTGAGGCTTTGGGCCACTCTTGGGGACGGCCGCATTGGCGAGTCTAAGGCTTGAATTGTTTTGTTCCAAGCAGACAGGATACTGTTTTGCAACAGTCTTGAATGGAACTGGGCAAAAGGAACTGCTTCGAATGAAGCCACCATGGTTCCTAGTAACCTCATGCAGAGGCGAATGGAGGGATTGCCATTTGGCCTGACCTGACCCGCCCTACCAATTCTTTTATGGAGTTGATCTTTGCTAGAGGCAAGAACACCTTTTCCTGGGCTGTGTCTATGATCAGACCCAAGTACTCCAGTCTTTTTAGCGGTATTAAGGAAGATTTCTCCAGATTGAGAATCCAACCCAATGCTTTCAGATAGTCGGTTGTAGTGCGTACAGCTTGCTCCAAGCGAATCACTGATTGATCTATAAGTAATAGATCATCTAGGTACGCTATGATTGTTATGCCCTGTGCCCTTAACCTGGCTAGAGGTGGGGCCAGCACCTTGGTGAACACCCGGGCTGCTGTGGCTAGCCCGAAGGGCAGGGCTACAAACTTGAAATGCTGTTCTAATTCGAACCGCAGAAATTTTTGATGAGCAGGGAATATAGGGATATGCAGATATGCATCCCTGATGTCGATTGACGCGAGAAGTTCTCCTCCTAGAAGGATAGAAACTACTGATCTGATTGTCTCCATGCGAAAGGAGCGGATCTTCAGGAATTGATTTAGCTTTCTTAGCTCTAGAATGGGTCTGACGTCTCCATTTGGTTTTGGTACCATGAAAAGATTTGAATAAAACCCCAGACCTCGTTCCCTTGTGGGGATCTGTATGATCACCCCTTGAGATCTTAATCGGTCTAGTGTTTGAAACCGAGATTGTTTCTTCTCTGGATCCTTGGGTACGCTTGATCTTAGGAAACAAGATGGTGGAAAGTTCCGGAATTCCAGCTTGTATCCCAGCGTTACCGTGGAGATGACCCATGTGTCCTGAATTTCCTTTTTCCAGAAAAGTGCAGAAGTCTTCCCCCCACCCTGGTGAGGGGGGTTGCCTCTTCATGACGAGGCTTTAGGATTCTGTTTTGCAGATTTCCTACCCCAGGGCTTCTTTTGGGCCTGGGTCTGACTCTGAGGTCTTCCCCTAGAGTCTGACGGCGGAGGCCGTCGCCACTGCTTAGAGGCGGAAGCCCTTGGCGCAGGGGAAAGGGCCTGTTTAAATGAAGGGCGTTTGTATTTTCTTTTGACGGGTAAAAGCATGCTTTTCCCACTAGAAATTGTCTTGATATATTTATCCAAGTCCTCTCCGAAAAGTCGCTCCCCATGGAGGGGAAACCCAGTTAGGAGGTTCTTACATGGTGTTTCAGCTGACCAATTCTTTAGCCACAGGATCCTGCGCATATGTACAAGCATAAGCGTAAGACGGGATGCCTGGTGAGTGGAATCTTTAATGGCATCTATGGCAAAACATAATGCCTTAGGTAGTTCAGCCAAATCCCGAGCTTGTTGTGTAGGAAGTTCTCTAAGGGCCAATTTAAATTGGTCCTTTAGGGATTGGCAGACGCCTATTGCGGCGACTGCTGGCTGAGTGACGGCACCTGCTATGGAAAAGGCAGATTTTAGCAGGGATTCCAACTTCTTATCTGTTGGATCCTTAAGCATTTGTGCATTGTCTACAGGACAAGTCAAGTTATTATTCACATTGGAAATCGCAGCGTCAACTGCTGGTACTTTCCATCTTTTGGAGAATCTTTCCTCCAGAGGATAGCGATTTGCAAAACTCTTAGGAGGGAGAAAATGTTTATCCGGATGATCCCATTCCGGAAAAATAAGCTGTTCTAGTAATGCATGTGCTGGAAAACGCATGCAAAGCATGGGAAGGTTTCAAAGAACCTAAGGAAGAGGCCGGGTTTTCATGAGACTGTTAGGAGGCAGCATGAAGGTGGAGCGAACCATTTCTGTAAGATATTGTATCAGCAATTTCTCAGTTTGGGAAGCTGAAAAAGGTTCATCTACCGTTGTCTCCTCCAAGGAGGAATCATCGGTTTGTCTTTCGTCCTGATCGATTGAGGGTAACACCTCATCGTGAGTCCACTGTTCCCCTAGTAAAGCTAAAGTGGGGGAAGGGCTAGTACGTTTCTTATCACTCTGAATAGAGGATGCGATTAAAGCCGCTAATCTTTCTTCCATACCCTGGAGGGAGGAGGAGAGGGCATCTTCAGTCACATATCTAGGTGCTGAGATGTGAGAGGCAGTTGCACCATCAATTTGTTCCAATGGCTCACCCTGTGTTGCCATAATTGGCAATTCAGGCGAGAATGACAGCATGGAATTACAGCTAGAAGTCTCAATGCCTGGGGGTGAAATCTTAACTTTTTTGGCTTTTGAGGTGTCTTTTTTGGTAGGCATAGTCCTAAGTACAAAAACAGAGGCGCTATACAATTTGCACTAAATCGCTGAAAATAGTCATGACTTTAAAAGCCGCTATAAAGTTTCAGCCTAGTGCTGAAAAGAGTGTCTTTCCTGAATCAGGAATGCCAGTGCAACCCATACGTGTCTCACAGCTTGTGCGTCTCTGTGTATACTTCCTCCTCAGCAGCGGAGGAGAGACTGACATGGCTATATGTTTCCCATTTTCGCGGTACTGCGTTTAGGCTCCGCCCCCTCCGGAAAAAAATCCGCCTCCTTTTTCCATTTAAAAAAAAAAAGTTTTTTTTTTTTTTTAAATATGGATCCCTGACCAAACAAGAGAAGGGGAGGGGGAGGGGGAGGGGAGCAGATACTACAATGAGGCAGAGAAACAAAAAAACAGCCAGCCAGACAATCCTATCGTGGTACATAGCGGGACCTCTGCGTCCCCCACGGCGGGGGGAGGGGGTAAGTAAGGGGGGTGCAGCGCTGCCGTCTCCCTAACCCACTGGTCCCATCAGAGGGGGGAAAAAACTCTTTTAAAAGGCTTTATCTTACCTTGGTAAGAATATCCCCTCCACCTGCTGTACCAATCAAGCACGGACTGAGCTTAGTGAAGATGACAGAGTATGGTAAGTGCATAGGCTCCCTCTAGTGGAGACTTTAAGGCATGACGATCTATTTTCCTTAATGGAAGAAATACATAGACATTGAAAATACCTAAGTTCCTTCCTTACCTTATCGTCGCAGGATTTTTCTGAATTAACAGAAAAAATCCAGCTTTCACCCATCACGGTGGGCTGTGTTTAGCCAAACCTTCAAGGACGGGGGTCCCTGAAAAGGGATTTCCACTGCCTTGGGCCATGTATAGCACCCCATCAGGAAGCAAATGGGTAATGTAACAAGACCCAAGCCCTGGTTTCCTGGGGTCCAGCCCTACAAAAGAGAGGCGTTACAGGCAAAACCTCGTGCTTCGGATACGAGGTCCCAGGTACCATCCATTTAGGCCACAGTGGCACTGTGGTGGATCTGGCTTCTTTTTATGGAGGAATTTAAATCCAGCATGGATCCCTCCTGGAGCTCCTCAGAGCACATCTTCACTCGTGACCAACACCTTTAGACACTGGCGAAAAAACTGATGTGCTCCTGGAAGGAGGAGGGGTTATATAGGGAGTGAACTTCCTTAATTAGGGTTTACCAGTGTCAACACCTGAAGGTAGGCCTATTACCCATTAAGTATATTACTTAACCACTTAACGACCGCCCACCGCCGATTTACGTCGGCAGAATGGCACGGACAGGCAGAATCACGTAGATCTACGTGACTGCCTTTGTACAGTTGGGGGGTCCATCCGGACCCCCCTTCTGTGCCGTGAGCGGTCGTTACTTCACCGGGAGCGATCCCAGATGAGGGGGCGGCCTTTCGATTCCGGCCCCCCCCTCGCGATCGCTCCCGGCGAATGGAAATGCCTCCTCTGTCTGTTTCAGACAGAGGAAGCAGGAGGAAGTGATGTCATCTCCTGTGCGGCGCTCACATATACCGAGCGCCGTACAAGAGAAGACATCAGGTCAGTGAGCACAACACTACACTGACACCAGGACACATAGGAACACTAATCGCCCCCCCCAGGACCCCCAGACCCCCCCAGATCACCCCCCAGATCACCCCCCAGCCCCCAGTCACAGTGTCACTGATTGCAGTGACCATTTATTTAGTGATCACTGCAATCAGTGACATTTGTGACTGTGAAAGTGTCACTAAAGTTTAGTTTTAGGTCCAGTGTAGCCCCCTAACCCCCCCTAATAAAGGTTTAACCCCCTGATCACCCCCCAGATAACCCTTTCACCCCCTATCGCCGCTGTCGCTATGCGATCATTTTTCTGATGGCTGTCTTAGCATCAGTGATGGCGATCGGTAGCCAGTAATTTTTTTTAGGTTCGCCGCAGGTTTTTATAGCGTCGGGTACCCCAATATATTATCTAATAAAGGTTCAACCCCCTTGATCGCCCCCCAGGTAACCCTTTCACCCCCTATCACCGCTGTCGCTAATCGATCGTTTTTCTGATGCTGTCTTAGCATCAGTGATGGCGATCGGTAGCCAGTAATTTTTTTTAGGTTCGCCGCAGGTTTTTATAGCGTCAGGTACCCCAATATATTATCTAATAAAGGTTAAACCCCCTTGATCGCCCCCCAGGTAACCCTTTCACCCCCTATCACCGCTGTCGCTATGCGATCATTTTTCTGATGGCTGTCTTAGCATCAGTGATGGCGATCGGTAGCCAGTAATTTTTTTTAGGTTCGCCGCAGGTTTTTATAGCGTCGGGTACCCCAATATATTATCTAATAAAGGTTTAACCCCCTTGATCGCCCCCCAGGTAACCCTTTCACCCCCTATCACCACTGTCACTAAGCGATCGTTTTTCTGATCGCTGTCTTCGTGTCGGTGATGCCAATCGGTAGCCAGTCATTTTTTTTAGGTTCGCCGCAGGTTTTTATAGCGTCAGGTACCCCCAAATATGATCTAATAAAGGTTTTAACCCCCTAATTGCCCCTAGTTAACCCTTTCACCAGTGATCACCATATAAGTGTTACGGGTGACGCTGGTTAGTTAGTTTGCTTTTTATAGTGTCAGGGCACCCGCCGTATATAACCCAATAAAGGTTTAACCCCCTGATCGCCCGGTGGGTGATATCAATTAGGTTTTAGCGTCAGAGAGGGTCTGCGTCACACCCCAGGCAGCGTCAGGTTAGTGCCAGTAACGCTAACACCCACGCGTAAAGCATACACCCCCCTTAGTGGTATAGTATCTGAACAGATCAATATCTGATCTGATCAGATCTATACCAGCGGTTTAGGGTTCCCAAAAACGCAGTGTTAGCGGGATCAGCCCAGATACCTGCTAGCACCTGCGTTTTGCCCCTCCGTCCAGCCCAGGCCACCCAAGTGCAGTATCGATCGATCACTGTCACTTACAAAACACAACACACATAACTGCAGCGTTCGCAGAGACAGGCCTGATCCCTGCGACTCCAGTGCTGTAGGAGGTGATTTCACCACCACAGTTAAAAAAAAAAAAGCATATATGCCGAAGCATGGGGGCAGCAGGGGCAGCAGGGCGGAGGAGCAATTTTGCTCCTAATGCCGCATACATACGGTCGAAATTCCGACGGAGGCTTGCCCGTGGAAACGTTTGACCATGTGTGTGCGGCATAACTTTTTTGCGGGAGGATGCCCCCATGCTTCGGCATATATAAATGGTGCATGTATGCCCATCATTAGAAGTGGGTGGATGAAGGGCGGTATTCTAATGGTGGGCATACCCACCAATCAATCTCTTTTTTCGTTCAGCCAACAGGCTGCATGAAAAAAAAAGATTACAATACATGTCCAACAAGGACCAGCAACGTACTGGTATGTTGCTGGACTTTGAATGGTTATACCAGATTGATGCCTGCGGGTTTAGGCATCATCTTGGTATCATTCTTTTCAGCCAGCGGCCGGCTTTCATGTAAAAGCAATCACAGCGGCTAATTAGCCTCTGGACTGCTTTTACAAGCAGTGGGAGGGAATGTCCCCCCCCCGGATATAAAAAGCGCCATTGGGAAATTGGGAAAGCATTTTATCACACCGATCTTGGTGTGGTCAGATGCTTTGAGGGCAGAGGAAAGATCTAGGGTCTAGAAGACCCCAGTTTTTTCAAAAAAAGAGTACCTGTCACTACCTATTGCTATCATAGGGGATATTTACATTCCCTGAGATAACAATAAAAATTATAAAAAAAAAAATATATGTAAGGAACAATTTAAAAATAAAATAAAAAAGCAAAATTAATAATAAAAAAAAAAAAAAAAGCACCCCTGTCCTGCCCTGCTCTTGCCCAATGGCGAACGCAAGCGTCGGTCTGGCGTCATATGTAAACAGCAATTGCACCATGCATGTGAGGTATCACCGCGAAGGTCAGATCGAGGGCAGTCATTTTAGCAGTAGACCTCCTCTGTAAATCTAACGGGGTAATCTGTAAAGGCTTTTAAAGGCTTTTAAAAATGTATGTAGTTTGTCGCCAATGCGCGTTTGTGCGAAATTTTAAAGCATGTCGTGTTTGGTATCTATGTACTCGGCCTAAGATCATCTTTATTATTTCATCAAACATTTGGGCAATATAGTGTGTTTTAGTGCATTAAAATTAAAAAAAGTGTATTTTTTCCCCAAAAAATGCGTTTGAAAAATCGCTGCGCAAATACTGTGTAGAAAAAAAAAATGCAACACCCACCATTTTAATCTGTAGGGCCTTTGCTTTAAAAATATATATAATGTTTGGGGGTTCAACATAATTTTCTTGCAAAAAAAAAATATGTTTTCATGTAAACAAAAAGTGTCAAAAAGGGCTTTGTCTGCAAGTGGTTAGAAGAGTGGATGTAAGCTTCCTAATGTTGTGTATAAAATGCCAGAACAGTTCAAAACCCCCCCAAATGACCCCATTTTGGAAAGTAGACACCCCAAGCTATATACTGAGAGGCATGTCGAGTCCATGGAATATTTTATATGTTGACACAAGTTGCGGAAAAAAGACAATTTTTTTTTTTTAATTTTTTTTTTTGCACAAAGTTGTCACTAAATGATATATTGCTCAAACATGCCATGGGCATATGTGGAATTACACCCCAAAATAAATTCTGTTGCTTCTCCTGAGTACAGGGATACCACATGTGTGAGACTTTTTGGGAGCCTAGCCGCGTACGGGACCCCAAAAACAAAGCACCGCCTTCAGGCTTTCTAAGGGTGTAAATTTTTGATTTTACTTCTCACTGCCTATCACAGTTTCGGAGGCCATGGAATGCCCAGATGGCACAAAACCCCCCCAAATGACCCCATTTTGGAAAGTAGACACCCCAAGCTATTTGCTGAGAGGTATTGTGAGTATTTTGCAGATCTCGCTTTTTGTCACAAAGTTTTGAAAATTGAAAAAAAAAAAAAAAAAAAATTTTCTTTCTTCATTTTCAAAAACAAATGAGAGCTGTAAAATACTCACCATGCCTCCTCAGCAAATAGCTTGGGGTGTCTACTTTCCAAAATGGGGTCATTTGGGGGGGTTTTGTGCTATTTTGGCATTTTATGGCCTTAGAAACTGTGATAGGTAGTGAGGAGTGAAATCAAAAATTTGTGCCTAGAAATCCTGAAGGCGGTGCTTGGTTTTCGGGGTCCCGTACGCGGCTAGGCTCCTAAAAAGTCCCACACATGTGGTATCCCTGTACTCAGGAGAAGCAGCAAAATGTATTTTGGGGTGCAATTCCACATATAACCATGGCATGTGTGAGCAATATATCATTTAGTGACAACTTTTTGTAATTTATTTTTTATTTTTATTTTTTGTCATTATTCAATCACTTGGGACAAAAAAAAAAAAATATTCAACGGGCTCAACAGGCCTCTCAGCAATTTCCTTGGGGTGTCTACTTTCTAAAATGGGGTCATTTGGGGGGGGTTTTGTGCTATTTTGGCATTTTATGGCCTTCGAAACTGTGATAGGTAGTGAGGAATGAAATCAAAAATTTGCGCCCTTAGAAATCCTGAAGGCGGTGCTTGGTTTCCGGGGTCCCGTACGTGGCCAGGCTCCTAAAAAGTCCCACACATGTGGTATCCCCGTACTCAGGAGAAGCAGCAAAATGTATTTTGGGGTGCAATTCCACATATAACCATGGCATGTGTGAGCAATATATCATTTAGTGACAACTTTTTGTAATTTTTTTTTTTTTTTTTTTTTTTTGTCATTATTCAATCACTTGGGACAAAAAAAAAAAATATTCAATGGGCTCAACATGCCTCTCAGCAATTTCCTTGGGGTGTCTACTTTCCAAAATGGGGTCATTTGGGGGGGTTTTGTACTGCCCTGCCATTTTAGCACCTCAAGAAATGAGATAGGCAGTCATAAATTTAAAGCTGTGTAAATTTCAGAAAATGTACCCTAGTTTGTAAACGCTATAACTTTTGCGCAAACCAATAAATATACGTTTATTGACATTTTTTTTACTAAAGACATGTGGCTGAATACATTTTGGCCTAAATGTCTGACTAAAATTGAGTTTATTCGATTTTTCTTATAACAAAAAGTAGAAAATATCATTTTTTTTCAAAATTTTCGGTCTTTTTCCGTTTATATCGCAAAAAATAAAAATCGCAGAGGCAATCAAATACCATTAAAAGAAAGCTCTATTTGTGGGAAGAAAAGGACGCAAATTTCATTTGGGTACAACATTGCATGTCCGCACAATTTACAGTTAAAGCAGCGCAGTGCCGAATCCCAAAAACAGGCCTGGTCCTAATGGCCCGAAATGGTCCGGGGCTTAAGTGGTTAAGGCTCTGTGTCCCATGATGTACGATAAAGAAACGGTCGTTTTTAAAGAAGCAGAAAAAGCTAGCTTTTATCAGCGTTTTTTTACTCGTGTTTATTAGCGTTTTTCAGTGTAGCGTTTTTTAGCTTTTTTTTTTTCCCAATGGCTCAAAAAACGCTCACGACCAGCGTTTTTGAGCATTTTGCGTTTTTTTTCTGCCGAAAAACGGCACTTTGAACGCGAATTTCTTGCGTTCAGAAAAAAGCCCATTAACTCCACTGCTCATTAAAGCTAAAAAACGTTATGTGTACATGAACACATAGGCTAACAGAGTGCAGGTAATGGGCTTTTTAAAAAAAACGCCAAAACGCCAATAAACTGCAGTTTATCAGCTTCTGTGTACATGGAGCGAATGTACCATTTTAAAAAGAGAAAAAAAAAAAAAAGGAAGAGGCAATTTTGAAATAGATGTCGGAAAAAGTTGGGACAGGGCAACCAAAAGCTGACAAAGTGGTACTTACAAGGAAGCCCTGGAAGAAGGGCCCAAGAAACCACGCCAAGGCCAACAGTACATTCAGGCCTGGAAAGCACAATACAGAGCTCAAAGCCAAAAGGTTACATTCCAGGCTAGACCAACACATCCAGTACAGTAAGGACCAGGTATGGTCTTCAAAGTTAGGCTAGGGAAACACTGAACCAGATAGCTGCTATAAAAAAAAATAAGCTTACTTGTGCTCTCCTGTGACCCAGAATCAGCCAACAGCAGGCTAAAGTAGGCTTTCGGCTGATTTTGGATAAATTGGAAAAAATCCACGCTAACCTTAAAATAAACTGGTGAATTAAATTTAAAAAAAAAGTGACTAATCAAATTATTTATAATAGTCAATTTGATTAGGTGAATTTTTGGGTGCTGCTAAAGTGAAAAAATAGCTGGAATAACCGCTACATAAATATGTGCAAAAACTGGAAAATAACAATGCGCTACCTTTTAAATAGGCAAACAAAGTGCTATTAGATCATGTGTGTTCCCACACAAAGAAAACACCAATAAGAACAAAGTCCTGTGTAAATCTCATTAAAGCATATAGTGTTATATGTGAGAGAAAAATATAAAAAAAATTTTTTTATGCAAAGTTCCAAATAAAGTTGATTCAAAAGTAAGCCGGACAATCACATCTGCTGATGTATGGGCGATGTAATCTTCTAAGCTGTTGTGAGTGAAGACTCTACATCCAAATTGTTCAGATAAGAAATAGAAGAAATGGCAGCTTACCGAATCCGGTGGATCTCTGTGACGGAGATCTTTAGGGGCTCGAGCTCTCTTGTCAGCCTGGAAACGCTCACCTGCGGGTCCGGCAGAAAGAAAAAAAACGCTTGTGAGCGGGGAAAAAAAAGGAGGGCCCTGGACTACGGCGTGGCTCCATACCCTTTCTGGATTGTGGGAGCACCGTGCTCCCACCCCAAACGACATTTTCAATAATGTCATCCAGTGAGGCTCCAAAAGCCCCCAACCCTGAAAGAGCAAATCTGCCAGAGTCTTCTAGGACGTCTGGTCCGCAGACCAGCATATCAGTCAAATCATGCAGTGTAACCCCACCGCAGATACTGAACATTCTGGACAGCCAGGGAGCTGCATCTAAGGCCGCATTGCAGACATACTTGAGGCCATGCACCAACTGGTCCGCTATCATGCAGACCGGGGAAGCCTGTTGCTATTCAAAGCATGGTGCAGCAATCTTGCCCATTCAAGGAAGTGTCAGTGACACCAGGGTCATAGCCAACAGTGACCGCCATGCTGACCCCAATACCATGAACAAGGACCGGGCCACTGCCTCAGGCCTCCTGTCTGCAGGGTACATAAAGACAGGGGCCCCTACCACCGGACCGTGGTAATTTCCTGGATGCCAGGGGGGCCCCATTGGGGGGAGATGTCCTTTTTCAGGAAACTCTCCCCAAAAGGAAAAAACGGACAGCCATGCAATTTCTTTGGCATGCTGCGGCCGCTCCTATTCGTAGCATTTAAAACTTTATCAAACAAGCTAGGTAGGGAAACCAGGAGGGACAGACACCTTAATAGATGCCCTCGCCGTAACCTCCATTTTATTGGGGATCCCGCACACGGTGATAAGTGCTCCACAAGCGCTCTTTTGCGCTGACACGGAAGCAAGCAAGGACGCAGTTCCGCACTGTCCGAAGGGTCCTGGTTTGCATCTTCTGACAAGTCAGAGCAGGGGACATCTGCCAGAGCAAGGCCAGAGTCTGAATCAGAACTTTTTTCCCAAAGATGGTGGGGGGGAGGGAGTGTTTTTACCGCACACCTCAGGGAAAGAAACACCAGGTTCTAAAGCCATGCAAACCCCCACTAGCCGGACCCCCATAGTGACAAAGGCAAGGTATATTAGGTCCACCCTCCTAGCTTCTCAGACTGAGGGACCCCCCAGGGGACTCACTGCCCTGACCCAGGTGCCGCACAGCGCCGCCGTCTGCTCTCCCCATATGCCTTCAACCCGACATGGATGCGGTGTATTCCTGTGCCTGAGATGTTCTGCGCTATTCACGCCATTCAGAAAGTACGTTTTCACCGCTAGAGGCAAAAAACAAGCTGGGACTACATGAAAATGGCTGCCAGCCGCCCCTGTGTAAAAGCGTGCGGACTACAAGAAAATGGCCGCCGCTTCTCAGCATTAAACACAAGTCCGGCCACAAGAAAAATAGGATTTTTGTACTCACCATAAAATCCATTTCTCTGAGTTCATGGACGGACACAGCAGCATCTTGACATATGGGTATTATCCTCCTGTTAGGAGCTTGAGTAGGCAGAAAAACAGTATGTTAAGTGTTAAAACACATCACACAGTACAGTACCGCCCAGGGGGCGGTCCCCCTGGGTACATTCCCTCTCCCTACATCTTGCAGCTCAGTTCGTAAAAAAGCAGTACAAACATAAAAAAGGAGGGGCGGGTGCCGTATCCGTCCATGAACTCAGAGAAATGGATTTTTTACGGTGAGTACAAAAATCCTATTTTCTCTTCCGTTCATGGACGGACACAGCAGCATCTTGACATATGGGACGTCCCCAAGCAGTGTCAAAAACAGCATCAAAAAAACTTCACCCAAACAAACCAGAGCTCCTCAACGGAGGAGTTGCAACCTTAAACAGCCGCCTGTAAAACCCTGCGGCCGAAGGAAGCATCCGAAGATGCACTCGTAAAATTTTGAGAAAGTGTGAATGGACGACCAGGTCGCCGCCTTACACACCTGGGAAACAGACGCTTGATGTCAGAAAGCCCAAGAGGCACCTATTGCCCTGATCGAATGCGCCGTAACCAGGAATGGAGGCGCCCGCCCTTTTAAAGCATAGGCCTGAATCACGATCTGATCCACCTAGAGATGCTGGATGACGAGACCGCCAGACCCTTCTTAGGACCAGCCACTGACACGAACAGTGAATCAGATCTCCGGAATGGAGCAGTCGCAGACGGGTACACCCGCAGAGCTCGGATGATGTCCAAGGAATGCAACGCAGCCTCTGTGGGATGCGCCGCCCGAGGACACAAAAACGGAAGAACAATGTCCTCATTAAGGTGAAAGGCCGAAACAATCTTAGGAAGGAACGACGGCTGTGGACGCAGCACCACCTTATCCTCGTGGAAGATCAAATAGGGAGCCTTGCATGACAAGGCCGCCAATTCAGAAACCCGTCTGACTGATGTAATCGCCACCAAAAAAGCCACCTTCTGGGAGTCAATAAAAGGAATCTCCCTAATGTTCTCAAACGGTGGTTTCTGAAGTACCGAGGAGGACCAGATTCAAATCCCACGGAGGTAGTGGATGACGTACCGGAGGGGCCACTTGTTGAACCCCCTGCACAAAACGTACGCACTAGAGAGTGCGTCGCCAAGGGTCGCTGAAAAAAAAAACAGCCAAGGCCGAAATCTGGCCCTTAATTGTACTTAAGGCAAGTTTTTTGTCCACTCCACGCTGTAAAAACAGCAGGATCCTAGAAATCAAATATGCACGCGGATGCCACCTCATCTCCTCACACAGAGATGTAAGCCTTCCACGTACGATGGTAAATCTTCCAGGAGGTTGACTTCCGTGCCTGCAGCATGGTAGAGATCATAGAGTCCGACAGACTTCGGTCCCTTAGCACCTGGTTTTCAATAGCCATGCCGTTAAAGCCAACGACTAAAAAGCAGGATGAAATATGGGACCTTGCGACAGAAGGCCCTCTCGCAGTGGCAGGTGCCAAGGAACATCTGCTACCAGACGCACTAGGTCGGCGTACCAGGGACGACGAGGCCAATCTGGAGCAATCAGGATCATCGGAAGCCCTTCGGCCTCCACTCTGCAGAGTAGACGGGGAAAAAGCTTCAGAAAAGGGAAGGCATAAAGCAGCCGATACTGACCCCACAGCGCCACCAACGCGTCTGATGCGTCCGCCCACGGGTCTTTTGACCTGGCCACGAACCTCAACACCTTCCGATTGAGTCGCGACGCCAGGAGAACCACGTCTGGCGTGCCCCATTTCAGACACAGAAGCTGAAACGACCATTCTCCTTGGTCCAGCGTCTGGCGACTTAGGTAGTCAGTTCTGTACGCCCGGAATGTACACGGCCGATAGAGCCGGCACGCTCCGTTCTGCCCACCTCAGGATGTGAGCGACCTTCACCGCTGCAGCCGAGCTTCTTGTTCCTCCCTGATGATTGACATACGCCACTGCTGTGCCGTTGTCCGACCGGATTCTGACTGGACGAGCTTGTAGTCTTCGAGATCACTTTGAGAGGCACAGCCTGATCGCCCGAAGTTCCAGGACATTGATCAGCAGGCGGGATTCTTCCCGAGTCCAGCGCCCCTGGGCCGACTGAACTCCCCATATTCCCCCCCGCCCCAGCCTGAGAGGCTGGCGTCCATCGTGATCACCGTCCAGTGAAACGGAAGGAACGACTTCCCGGCCCGAAGAGTCGGAGACGTCACCCACCACACCAGGGAGGTCCTGACCAGGTGGCTCACCCGGATTTGACAATCCAGAGACGATGGGCATCTGTCCCAACGTGACAGAATTTCTCTCCAATACTCGAGTGTGGAATTGAGCATACGACACTGCCTCAAAAAAGGGAGGCTACCATGAGACCCAGGACTCTCTTGCAAAAGCGGGGCGACGGCCATTTTTGGGATGTCAACCGCTGCACCGCAGCCCGCAGAGTTTGCAGCTTCTTCATGAGAAGAAAAACTCTCGCCTCTGAGGAATCCAGGACCAGCCCCAGGTATTCTAGGTGTTGAGACGGCACCAACACCGGCTTCTGAATGTTTAGCACCCAACCAAGTTCTCGGAGGGTCTGGCAGGTTAGACACATCTTCCTCTAATTCCAAGCTTGAAGAGGCTCTCAGAAGAAGGTCGTCCAGGTAGCCTACAATAGCGATTCCACGCTGCCTCAGCAAGGCCAGAATCAGGGCGAGCACCTTGGTGAATACCCTCGGCGCCGAAGCCAGGCCGAAGGGGAGAGCCACAAATTGATAGTGGTCTTCCCCGACCGCAAAGCGCAGAAATCTGATGCCTGGAGCATATGGGGATATGCAAGTATGCGTCCTTGATGTCCAAGGATGCCAGAAAATCCCCCAGATGGAGAGCAGCGACGACAGAGCGGACTCATTCCATCCTGAATCTTTGCACTTTCACAAAGCAATTGAGGGCCTTGAGATCCAGGATTGGACGGACCCCTTCCTTCTTGGGGACCACAAACAGATTGGAGTAAAACCCCTGAAACCGTTCCTGCAATGGGACAGGTACGATCACCCCCCACACCAGCAAATCCTGAACTGCCCCAAACAGGGCCTCCCGACGACTCGGAGGAAGCTGGAGGTTGGATGGAAAAAATCTGTTCGGCGGGCGAGAAGAAACTCTGTTTTGTACCCCGAGGAAACTACTTTGCAAACCCACCGGTCGGAGAGCAAAGACGTCCACCAAGCCGCGAAATAGGCCCCCCCACCCGAGCGTCGGGCGGGGGCAGACCTTCATGCAGACGCAGACTTGTCCGCAGGCTTGCGAAACCAAGGCCGCTTTTGCCCTTCAGCAGGCGCCTTAGCGGCTTGAAAGCGCTTACCTGCCGCACCGGGCGGACGAATAAAAACCGATTGTGGGCGGTAAATGAGGGCCTTTGCCTACGGCGAGGCTCCTTACCCTTACTGGATTGTGGGAGCAGAGTGCTCTTACCTCCCGTGGCATTTTTAATAATGTCATCCAGAAAGGCCCCAAAAAGTCTTTCACCCTTAAAGGGTAAGTCCACCAAGGCCTTCTTAGAAGACTGCTCCGCGGACCAACACTTCAGCCAGACCAGGCGGCGTAACACCACCGCATAGACCGAGGCTCTGGAGAGCAAGGGAATCGTATCCAGGGCTGACTCGCAGACAAACTTAAGGCCCTGCACTAACTGTTTGGCCAGTGCCACACAGGTCGGGGGAGTCGGATGCTCCTCTAACCCCGGGAGCAACATTTTTGCCCATTCAGTAAGTGTCTGAGACAATAGAGCCCAGGTCACGACCGGTCGCACCGCTGACCCCACCACTGTGAACAGGGAGCGGGCCACTGCCTCAGCCCTTCTGTCTGCGGGGTCCTTGAAAGCAGGAGCCCCTTCCACAGGTATCGTTGTCACCTTGTTCAGTCTGGACACAGGGGGGTCCCACTGTCGGGGGAGAAGTCCATTATTTCAGGAATTTCTCCTCAAAAGGATAAACGGACTGCTAAACATTTTGGGGCTGAAAAAACCTTTTGCGGCCGATCCCATTCCGTGTACAAAAGCTTATCCAGATAAGGTACACAGGGGAACACCTTAGCAGTGCGGGCCGGCTTATGGAATCCAAAAGGGACCGACATCTGTCGCCTCTGCCGTATCCTCCATTTTCAGAGTATCCCGCACCTCAGTGATAAGTGCTCCGACAAGCGCCCTATCATACGCTGACCCTGAGCCAGAGTCATCCTCACTGTCCGTACGGTCAAGGTCCGCAGCCTCTGACACATACCCCCAGTGGCGTAACTAGAACCTTCAGGGCCCCGATGCAAGAAACCATGAAGGGCCCCCCTGAGCGCCGGACAGGGCACTTTCCCCCGAGCCCGGTGGCGGAACAACAGGACCCGGACGCAAGTGGGTAGCTGCATATAAAGAAACCGATTTCTCCATTTCCCCCCCCTCCTCTCCCTCCCCCAGGCATTCAGCGGCTGCAGGAGGAAAATGGAGGGATCGGTTCCTCTATGTCGGTGTTTCTTAATCTTTTTCCAGTCAGGGCACCCTTGAAGTATACCCCTAGGGGAATGGGGATGCACTGCAACCACCCTGCAACTGTATGCAGTTGCAGCAGTGATTATGCATATAAGGGGTTAAAACAGGCGGTCAGGAGGCAACACATTGCCTCTTTAACGGATGTCAAATGCCTCTGAAAAATAAAAAAAATATCGGTTCTGATTGTACACATATAGGGGGTCAGGATTAAAAGCGCATACATACATGTAAACACCCACGCATAATACTCACACATATACTGTATACACACACACTATATATATATATATGCACATACATATAAACCAGTAGTGGCTGCTGTCCAAAATGTTTAGGGGGGCGCAAACTGAAAAATTCTGAAAAAAAAAAAATGCAGCCTCACTGTTCCCATCAAACGCAGCCACTGCGCCCATCAAACGCAGCCACTGCGCCCATCAAACGCAGCCGCTGCGCCCATCAAAACGCAGCCACTGCGCCCATCAAAACGCAGCCACTGCGCCCATCAGGCACAGTGGAAACGCAGCCACTGCGCCCATCAAACGCAGCCACTGCGCCCATCAAACATATACACATACAATGCACACTCACATACATTCATATACACACACGCGCACACACACACACACACACAAACACACATACAGTAGATAGATAGTCTCACAAAAAACGGCAGACATTTACTTAACCCCTTCCTGCCGGGTACTGCACTGTAGGGGGAGATAAAGAGCACTGCTTTCACTTTAGGTCTCTAAGCAGTGCGACCAGCTAGCTCCCTGCACAGTGCCGACTCCCGAATACAGTTCGGCTGAGGATCGGGGATGCTGCTCGGCCTGCTCCTCGTATCAAAGTATACAGGGGGGCCTCAAGGGCCCCCCTGCAGCAAGGGGCCCAGTCACCATGGCGACCTCAGCGACCCCTATAATTCCGCCACTGCATACCCCCTTTTGTCCACGTGCCGCTTCCACCCTGGCAACAAAGGCCTCCAGGACCGCCAACATAGCGTTCACAGAAATAGCAGGTGCAGGGGCACCAGTTGCCAATTCAGATATGTCTAGGGAAGAGGCGTCCGCCTCCGACGCCATGCTGACCCATCCACCTGACACCCCTAGGGACGCAAGGCAAGATACACGGACCACCTCTCCCGGAGAGCGGACCGGCCGCGCAGACCCCAGCCCTAGGATGGAGCCCCCCCCAGGTGGACCCCCGAATCGCAGCCATCCTAGCTTCCCAGAGCCTAGGGGGGAGGAAGGGAGAGAGGAAAGGAAGGGTGGAACCCTCCATCGACCTCCCCAGGAATGCTCAGCCGTACCATCCTGCCGGAGCAGGGGAACTGCTACTTACCCATCCTGCGAGGACCAGCTAAAAGGCATTCCAGACAGACCCAACGTCCACGCGGTTACGGCATGGCTGTCAGTCCGGCACACTGTGACACGGACATAGAGGCCGGTCATATGTGTGCCCCGGAGCATATAGCTCACTGGCCAAATTTTACGAGTGCATCTTCGGATGCTTCCTTCGGCCGCAGGGTTTTACAGGCGGCTGTTTAAGGTTGCAACTCCTCCGTTGAGGAGCTCTGGTTTGTTTGGGGTGAAGTTGTTTTGATGCTGTTTTTGACACTGCTTGGGGACGTCCCATCTGTCAAGATGCTGCTGTGTCCGTCCATGAACGGAAGAGAAAATAGGATTTTTGTACTCACCGTAAAAAATCTATTTCTCTGAGTTCATGGACGGATACGGCACCCGCCCCTCCTTTTTTATGTTTGTACTGCTTTTTTACGAACTGAGCTGCAAGATGCAGGGAGAGGGAATGTACCCAGGGGGACCGCCCCCATGGCGGTACTGTACTGTGTGATGTGTTTTAACACACTGTTTTTCTGCCTAGTCAATTTCCTAACAGAAGGATAATACCCATACGTCAAGATGCTGCTGTGTCCGTCCATGAACGGAAGAGAAATGGCGCCGGGCGCCGCAAAAATGGCCTCCGAACATGTTCTGAGGTAAAATAAAAAAAGGCTGTGAACACACTGGCCCTCAGCGCGGAGGCCCCCCCATGGCACAAGACAACACCCCACATGGAGAGCGGACCATGGACACCCCACAGCCCCCAGCCAGGACACGGAGCCCCCTCCCGGAGGACCCCCGGTCAGTACACAGCAGGCCCAGCCCAACAGAGTATGGGGAGGAGGGAAAGGACAGGGAGAGAAGAAAGGAAGCTTGAGAGACCCCCTAGTCGACCTCCCCAGGAATGCCCAGCTGCTCCATCCTGCCGAGGCAGGAGGAACCGTACTTACCCGTCCATGCGAGGACTTGCTGGCGCGTTCCTGACAGACCTACAACCGAGCAGTATGGAGTAGCTGTCGGCCTGGTCCACTGTGACCGAGACAGCAAGCAGCCCAGTCATATGTGAACCCCGAAGCAAATAGCTCACCGGCCACCCCTGGAGCCATGGGGGTATGTCGTGGCCGGCCCAGTGCTTAGCTAAGGCCTGCTCACGCTCGATGGCCGGACTAGGGGGACTACAAGGATCTATATTATCCAGCCTGTGACCCAGCCGGCAGCTGATAGAAGGATTTCTTAAAATAAAATAATTAAAAAATTAAAAATTTCTGTCAGGACCCTGGGCCCAAAAAGGGAGCCAGGTCCTTCTCTACTAGGCAGAAAAAAAAAACTGAGCTGCTGAGGCAGTGTGAGAGGTTATGACCAGAGGCACCGCCCCCTGGGTGGGGCTGTTCAGCTTTGCTAAATTTACGTGTTTAAATGTCCAACATGTCTGCCTAGTCCTCTCCTAATAGACGGAACATAACTCACAAGTCAAGATTATAAGGAGCTGTGTCCGTCCATGGACGAAAGAGAAATATGGGTTTATAAGACTTACAAATCATTGCATTCTATTTTATGTAGATTTTACATAACTTTTTGGAATTGGGGGTTCTAAATACTAACACATCACTGTGACAACCCGACTCCCAACCTCCCATCCAGACTGAAGGCAAATCCAAATAGGTTGCTTTGTGCAATCTGAGGAAGCTTTGATCACTTTCTGTTAAATGAGTAGAGAACTAGCATTCCAATGTGCTGGAAATAATCTCAGCAGAGACAGAGACACAGCTCACTGCAATGACTGTATCTATAGTGTGCCAGGCTGCTACTAAATAGAATTAGAAATATTCTTTGCCGTTAGGCCTTAGCTCATGCGATTTACAACTTAAAAGTCTGAGGCTGGTCAGTAGTGTCTTGGATCAGTTGCAAGCAGACATGGGGGTGTAAAGAACTGCATTTGTCCTCAGGTTACATAGTATTAAGAGGCTTCCGTGTTGTTAGCTATGGCACATAGGAACAAAAAGTAAAAAACGAATCTTACCTGATCCGACAGTAAAATGATTTTTCTTCTAAGCCATCAAGATATCCTAAATCTGTAAAAATAAGAAAAAAAAGTTTAATTGTTAGCAAAAAACTAATTTCACACTACTCCCTACATCTAAAGCCAAACCAATGCATGGAGAATGGACTTCCCCCACCATGTGTGTGACCAAACATTTGCGCAAACCTGACCTACCCACCTTGTTGGACATCCCACTTCAAGACTTCAAAAAGTAAACATAGGTGATCGGGTGATGCTGTGGGCAAGAGAGCACAGGATGTAGAAGTGTCCTTGTCCTCCTCTGAGCCAGACAGGCTGTGCGAGCTGCTGCTGGAAGGGTCTTTAATGCTATTAATGTCTAAAGTGCTGACAACAAAAGTGAGTGAAAATGTCCATATTGGGCCCAAAGTGTCAATATTTTTTGTGGCCACCATTATTTTCTAGCACTGCCCTAACCCCCTTGGGCATGGAGTTCATCAGAGCTTCACAGGTTGCCACTGGAGTCCTCTTCCACTCCTCCATGACAACATTGCGGAGCTGGTGGATGTTGGAGACCTTGTGCTCCTCCACCTTCCATTTGAGGATGCCCCACAGATGCTCAATAAGGATAGGTCTGGAGACATGCCTGGCCAGTCCATCACCTTTACCCTCAGCTTCTATAGCAAGGCAGTGGTCATCTTGGAGGTGTGTTTTGAGTCATTATGTTGGAATACTGCCCTGGAGCCCAGTTTCCAAAGGGAGGGGATCATCCTCTGCTTTAGTATGTCACAGTAAATATTGGCATTCATGGTTCCCTCAATGAACTGTAGCTCCCCAGTGCCGGCAGCACTCATGCAGCCCAGACCATGACACTCCCACCACCGTGCTTGACTGTAGGCAATACACACTTGTCTTTGTACTTCTCACCTGGTTGCCGCCACACACGTTTGACATAATCGGAACCAAATAAGTTTATCTATCTCTCACCAGACCACAGGACATGGTTCTAGTAATCCATGCCCTTAGTCTGCTTGTCTTCAGCAAATTGTTTGCAGGCTCTCTTGTGCATCATCTTTAGAAGAGGCTTCCTTCTGGGACGACAGCCCTGCAGACCAATTTGATGCAGTGTGTGGCGTATGATCTGAGCATTGACAGGCTGACCCCCCACCCCTTCAACCTCTGCAGCAATGCTGGCAGCACTCATACGTCTCTTTCCCAAAGACAACCTTTGGATATGACACTGAGCACGTGCACTCAACTTCTTTGGTCAACAATAGTGAGGCCTGTTCGGAGTGGAACCTGTCCTGGTAAACCAATGTATGGTCTTGGCCACCATGCTGCAGCTCAGTTTCAGGGTCTTGGCAATCTTCTTATAGCCTAGGCCAGTGATGGCGAACCTTTGCACCCAGATGTTTTGGAACTACATTTCCCATGATGCTCACCTACACTGCAGAGTGCATGAGCATCACGGGAAATATAGTTTCTAAACATCTGTGCTGCCAAGGTTCGCCATCACTGGCCTAGGCCATCTTTATGTAGAGCAACATTTTTTTTTTTTTTCAGATCCTCAGATTTCTTTGCCATGAGGTGCCATGTTGAACTTCCAGTGACCAGTATGACAGAGTGAGAGCGATAACACCAAATTTAACACACTTGCTCCCCATTCACACCTGAGACCTTGTAACACTAACGAGTCACATGTCACCAGAGAGCGAAAATTACTAATTGGGCACAATTTGGATATTTTCAGTTAGGGGTGTACTCACTTTTGTTGCCAGCGGTTTAGACAATAATGACTGTGTGTTGAGTTATTTTGAGAGGACAGCAAATTTACACTGTTATATAAGCTGTACACTCACTACTTTACATTGTAGCAAAGTGTCATTTCTTCAGTGTTGTCACATAAAAAGATATAATAAAATATTTACAAAAATTGAAGGGATGTACTCACTTTTGTGAGATACTGCATATATTTTTTTTAGCAGAGACCCTAGGGAACAAAATCGCAATCGTTGCAATTTTTTTTTTTATGTTACACAGTATTTGCGCAGGTTTAATGAATTAAAAACAAAGAAAAACCAAAACACATACCCCAATTTTTTGTAAAATGTGAAAGATGTTGCACCAAGTAGATACCCAACAACATGTATACCCAAAACATACAGCCAAGGTCATTAGGAACAATCTTCAGCGTAAAGAACAAGGAGTCCTGGAAGTGATGGTTTGGCCCTCACAGAGCCCTGATCTCAACATTGAGTCTGTCTGGGACTATATAAAGAGACCTAAAGATTTGAGGCAGCCTACATCCACAGAAGATCTGTGGTTAGTTCTCCAAGATGTTTGGAACAACCTACCTGCCGAGTGCCTTCAAAATAAAAAATTGTGTGCAAGTGTACCTAGAAGAATTGATGCGGTTTTGAAGGCAAAGGGTGGTCACACCAAATATTGACTTGACTTCTTTTCTGTTCGTTTACTTTCCATTTTATTAATAAAAATAAACTATTAAAACACTTCTATTTCTGAAGGCATGCTTAAATTTACAGCATTTTCCACACAATATTATAAATATACAGATTAGGTTTTGGTGTACGGCATTGACACTCAAGGAATTTTTTGCGGGTCATTTTTTAACCTATGTCTGATAGGCTCAGAAGGTATATTTATATCAAAAAGTAAGTGCTGCACTATATAGATTTAAAGTTTGGGCATTGATATATAACAAGTGCTGGCAGCCCTAAACTGTAAAGTGGGTAAATCGGACAGGGCAGAATTTACTGACTTAATTACACAGAGGATAGTGAGAAAAATAAATAAATCTGTAAATGGTAAATTAAAGTCCCAACCAGGAAGAAATCCCCTTAAGTAAGCAGTATCCCTTACCGCCTCCATTGCAGATACTCCATGATGGAAGCCTGTATGGATTAGTGGAGCTGTAGAACACACTGACATCCTGTGGGGCCAGGAGCTCCACAAAGCGAACATTGGAGAACAGATCTGCATTACAGTGAAGCACAACTGAGGCCTGCTCCGAAATATAGAGGATCCGTCCAGTTACTAATGACACCGCTGCAGCGAATACATCCTGTATATATGCACAATAGACAGAAATAATAATAGTCTATTTCTGCATTAGGGCCATTGCAACATTTCCCCTACATCAGTCTACACACTCTCACACATTTATTTTTTTCCCCCACAGCCACACAACATAATGAATCCTATGAAAGACAAATGTTTAAAAAATAAATAAGGGTGTAATCCATTAATTGTTTTATGATTGTTCTACCGAGAGGTACAAGGAAAGTCTCAGAAGTGGCCAGAAACACAACTGGAAAGATGCAAATTTCTCCTGAGACCTTACTGTGCTAAAAAAACAAAAAAACAAAACAAACAACAAACACACTCCTTCCTGAACCCCCAGAGACTAATCAGATATTCCCTGGATCAACAATTTCTATTACTGTACCTACAAATGTTAATATCCAGTTGTATTTTATGCATTTAGGAATTCATCCAGCACGAGTTGGCCAGAACTAATTTTTGAAGCAGTCTATTCCACATTTTTACAGCTCCTACTGTGAAGAAGCCTTTCTGTATGTGGAGGTTACATCTCTTTTCCTCCAGTCATAAAGAGAGCCTCTTATCCTCTGTAATGACCTGAAAGTGAAGAAGTCTACACCAAGTTCACTATATGAACCACTTATGCATTTATACAGGTTGACCCTATTCCCCCTTATTGCCTCTTCTAAAGAGAATAAATTTAGTTCAGTGAATCTTTCCTCATAGCTGAGCTCCTCCGTACCCCTTATCAGTTTGGTTGCCCTTCTCCAATATCGTTTTTTGTGAACTGGTGCCCAAAACTGAATTGCATATTCCATATGAGATTACTAATGATTTGTACGGGGCAAAATTATGTCTTTCCCTCTGGAGTCTACCACTTAATAGTAGGATTTTTATAACAGCTTACCTGTAAAATCCTTTTCTTGGAGTACACCACGGGACACAGAGCCAGTCATTACATAATGGGTTAAGGGTCACCAGCGGTGATTGGACACTGGCACAACAAATAGAAGACAGTTCCCCTCCATATAACCCCTCCCATCAGGGGAGTACCTCAGTTTTTGTAGCAAAGCAGTAAGGTTCCCATAAGAAGGGGGGGACCTCTGTGTCCCGTGGTGTACTCCAAGAAAAGGATTTTACAGGTAAGCTGTTATAAAAATCCTACTTTCTTTATCGTACACCACGGGACACAGAGCCAGTCATTACATAATGGGACATCCCAGAGCAATGCTCAATATGAAGGGGGGGGGGAGACACAGATCAAACAGGCCGCTTGCGGACCAGAAGCCCTATACTGCTGCCTGCAGCACACTTCGCCCGAAGGCGGAATCCTCATGTCCTTTCACATCTATTTGATAGAATTTGGAAAATGTGTGGACTGAAGACCAAGTTGCAGCTTTACAGATCTGAGCCATCGAAGCCTGGTGATGCACTGCCCATGAAGCACTTATCGCCCTGGTAGAGTGCGCCTTAACAGAAAAAGGAGGAGTCCTGTTCTTTAGACCATAGGCTTGAACAATTACCTGTCTAATCCACCTGGAAATGGTGGATTTTGATACCGCTTGGCCCTTCTTGGGACCATCTGGCAAAATAAACAAAACATCTGTTTTACGTATCTGAGCGGTTGCTTGCAGATAAACCTTTACCGCTCTCACTAGATCTAGAGAGTGTAATAATCTTTCCCCCGCCGTCCGCGGGTTTGGAAAAAAAGAAGGCAGAACAATGTCTTGATTCAAGTGAAAAGCAGACACCACCTTAGGTAGAAAGGCCGGATGGGGTCGTAGTACAATTTTGTCCTTGTGACAAATTAGATAAGGCTCTTTACAAGAAAGAGCTGCTAGTTCTGATACTCTCCTAGCAGAAGCAATAGCAATCAAAAAGGCCAATTTCCTACTTAATATAATTAAAGGAATATGGCGAATAGGTTCAAAAGGTTGCTTTTGCAACACTGACAATACCAAATTCAAATCCCATGGACACAAGGGAGACCTGACTGGAGGATTTATCCTCAGTACCCCCTGAATGAATGTCCGAACTAGGGAATGAGATGCCAATGGTCTCTGAAAGAAGACTGATAGAGCCGATATTTGATGGTGCTAAGGGCTAATTTCATATCCACTCCTAACTGGCAAAAGGCAAGAATCCTGCTTATTTCATATTTCTGAGGATTCCAACTTCTGGATTCACACCAGGAAACGTATGCTTTCCAGACTCTATGATAGATGAGTCTGGAGGCTGGCTTTCTAGCATTAATGAGCGTAGAAAGAGCCGGACCAGCGACCCCTCTCTTTTTCAAAATGTGGGTCTCAGCAGCCAGGCCGTCAAATTTAGCCTTTGTAAGGAAGGGTGGAATACTGGACCCTGTGACAGCAGGTCGTGTCGAAGTGGAAGCTTCCAGGGCCTTCCTATCGCCATTTTTACGATCTCGGCGTACCAAGGCCTCCTGGGCCAATTTGGGGCCACTAGGATTACTGGTATTCCCTCTTCCTTGATCCTGCGAAGCAGTCTTTGCAGAAGAGGGATCAGAGGGAATGCATAGATCAGTGAGAACTGATTCCAAGGAGTTATTAGAGCATCTGTCCCATAGGCTAGAGGATCTCTCGTTCTGGACACAAAGTTGTCCAATTTCTTGTTGAACCTGGAAGCTAGCAGGTCTACATCTGGGTTTCCCCATCTCAGACACATGGCCTGAAAGATCTCGGGGTGGAGAGACCACTCTCCTGGTAGCAGCTGCTGACGACTCAGGTAGTCCGCTTGCCAGTTTTCTATCCCCGGAATGAAGATTGCAGAAAGGCAAGGTACATGCTCTTCTGCCCATGCAAAAATCCGGTTGACCTCTCTTTGGGCCGCCCGACTGCGAGTGCCTCCTTGGTGATTGATGTAAGGCCCTGCAGTAGCATTGTCGGATTGAACCCGAACTGGGTATCCCTGTAACCTGTATGTCCAGGTTTTGAGGGCTAGATATACTGCCCGGATCTCTAGTATATTGATGGGCAGGATCCCTTGAGTCTTGGCCCAGGTTCCCTGGGTAGAAGCCTCTTTGAATACTGCACCCCAGCCTGATAGGCTGGCATCCGTAGATACCACCTTCCAGGACACTGGGAGGAAGGACTTTCCCTTCCGTAAATTCTTGGCTTCTAGCCACCACTTGAAGCTTTGGCGTACTTGTGAGGACAGGCGCATGGGTATATCCAGAGCTTGGCTCTTCCTGTTCCAGGAGGCTAAAATATTGCATTGAAGCCGTCTCGAATGAAACTGGGCGTAAGGGACCGCCTCGAAGGCTACCATCTTCCCCAATAGTCTCATGCAAAGGCGAATGGACGGCCTTTTGCTTGCTTTGACCTTGTGGATCAGGTCTTTCAGAGACTGTATCTTTGGCTCTGGCAGGTATACCCTGTTTTGGGCTGTATCTATGATCATGCCCAGGTACACTATCCTTCTTTGGGCCTGGAGAGAGGATTTTTGTAAGTTTATAATCCATCCTAAATGCTCCAGGTATCCTACTGTAGTGTGCACCGCGTGATCCAATCCCTCCTTTGACTGATCTATTACCAGTAGATCGTCTAGATAGGCTGTTACCGCAATGCCCTGTGTTCTCAGGTTTGCTAACAGAGGAGCTAGCACCTTTGTGAATACTCTGGGCGTGGTGGCTACACCAAATGGCAGGGCCACAAATTGAAAGTGGCGATGTTCTACCGCAAACCTTAGGAATCTTTGGTGAGCGGGGAGGATGGGTATGTGTAAATATGCGTCCTTGATATCTATGCACGCCATGAATTCTCCGCCCTTTAAAGTGGCGACCACGGATCGGATCGTTTCCATTCGAAAATGGCGAACTTTCAGAAACCGATTTAGGGATTTTAGATCCAGGATGGGTCTGACATCTCCATTTGGCTTTGGAATCACAAAGAGGTTTGAGTAAAAACCTGAACCTTGCTCTTCTTGGGGTACCTATGTAACCACTCCTTGAGCCATTAAGTGATTCAAACCTTTGAAGAAGGATCCTCTTTTTTGTGGATCCTTGGAGACTCTTGAAACTCGGAATTGAGAAGATGGGATCTCTCGACATTCCAGTTTGTACCCTGAGGATATTGTGGATACCACCCATTTGTCCTGGGTTTCTGTCCGCCAAGTCGCTGAGAACTGACAAAGCCTTCCCCCCCACTCGGCCGAGCGGGGGCGCCCCTTCACTGAGAGGTTTTGGGGGCTTGCTTATTAGCTCTTGCACCCCACGGCTTCTTGTTCTTCTGAGCCTGTCCCTTGGCTTTTGTGGGCGGCTGAAAAGGCTGTCGCCACTGGCTGGAGTCAGATTTCCCGGGAGCTGGGGAGAGAGAGCGTTTAAAACAAGGCCTCTTGTTTTTCTTTCTCTCAGGTAAAAGTGTCGTTTTACCACTTGATATCTTCTGTATATATTTTTCTAAATCTTCCCCAAATAGGCGTTCGCCATGGAACGGGAAACTTGCCAACAGCTTTTTGCATGGGGCTTCCGCTGACCAATGCTTAAGCCAAAGTACCCTGCGCATATGTACCAGCTGGAGTGTAAGGCGTGATGCCTGTATGATAGAATCTCTCATGGCATCCACTGTGAAGCATAAGGCTTTAGGCAAATTCTCCCAATTTTTAGCCTGCTCCGAAGGCAGCTCCTTCAGCCCCTGCTTTACCTGTTGGCTGATGACCTGACACATACCAACCGCTGCTACCGCAGGTTGGGTAATTGAGCCGGCCAAAAGGAAGGAGGATTTCAGTAGGGATTCCAACTTATTCTCAGAAGGATCTTTAAACACTTGTACATTGTCCACCGGACATGTCAGGTTCTTATTTACACAAGAAATAGCCGCATCTACCGAAGGCAGGCTCCATTTCTTTAAAAAAAATTCCTCCATAGGATAAAGAATGTTAAACTTTTTTGGAGGTGAGAAACGCTTATCTGGATGTTGCCAGTCTGCGTACATTAAATCCTCTAATAACGGATGAACCGGGAAGGAGCATGCACCTTGCAGGGATCTTAATGACCCTAGGGAGGAGACAGGTGATTCCGTTACCTCCGAAGAGGGTAACTTAAATGCCGATCGCACTGTTCCTGCATAGCATTGTACCTGTGACTTCAAAATCTGGGATACCGAGAAAGGCTCATCCGATATCCCTGATCCGTCTGACTCCTCATCCTCTGCTGATGTAGCCTCCTCCTCATCCTCCTCAGGTACTTCTGAAGGGAGGTCCAACACTGGAGGAGATCTGCTTCGCTTATTGTCCTTTTTGGAGGACTTAGCGATCAAGGTAGCAATTTTCTCCTCCAGATTATTTAGGGCTGCTGACAAAGTGTCCTCAGTGACATATGCAGGCCCAGGCTTCACTGGGGAAGCCGCCATACCTGACAGAGGTAATGGCTCATCCTGCACAGGTGCATTTGGCAACACAGGAGAGGAAGGTACCGAGTTAGCACAGCTAGAGCCTCCTGTCTCAGGCAGCGGTGCTTTTTTTATCTCTTTTTGTCTGCATTACTTCCCCTGGAAGGCTTACTGTTTAGACAAAATACAAGGTACCTAAATGCATACACAACCGTGCTTAGTTTAGCAATTTACATTAAGCATGCAACTTTTAACACACAGCTATGCAAAACATGGATGTCTTCTAGGAAGTACCCAGTCCAACCACATGGAGTCTTACGTCCCTGTATAGCTGCCGTGTTTCTCTGCCAGGAACAAGAGAACAAACGAGCTTGCTTGATGCTGCAGTGCTCTGCACACTGACAGACTTTTAAATTTGGCGCCGTTTTCCGTGCCTGCGCGCGCCTACGTGCCCGCGCACGCCTTCGCCCCCCCCCCGATAAAGCGCGCTCCCGGCTCTTTAGCGCTATGGCGGTGGCCACAGTGAGAGTGGACTCCCCAACCCTTCCCACTTACCTGCATCTGCAGGTGTCTGGTCGGCCACCGAAAGGAGGAGCGGGGTGCCCAAGCAAGCTCAGCAGCGAGGGACGAGCAGTGTACTTCGCCGAAGCCGACACTGAACAGAGTGAGGTGAGTACATTCAGCTCTTTACTCCCCCCAGTGGTGGAAAAAGAGAAGACATCCACATTTTTTTTTTTTGGAAAGGTCCTTAACCTACTTTTGGACCCTCTAATCTTACCTTATCCTCGCCGCAGGTTTTTTCTGCTGAAATTTTTCAGACAGATCCCAAACTTCACCCCTCACGGCGGGCTATGTGTGCCAACCTTCAGGGATATGGGGTCCTATTTAAAGGATACCTCTCCCCTGGGCCTTGTACAAGACTCTTACCAGGACTTTTAGCGAAATAGCGAAAGTGCTGGATCTTAGAGCCCAGTCCTCCGAAGAGAGACATTACAGGCAACGCCTCATGGGTGAGGCCCGGATCCCATCCAGTTTTGGCTTAACTTTGTAGGCGTCTTGGATGGGTCCGAAAGCATAGCTCTTTTACCCCCAGAGGGTCTCTTTGGCAGAGCTTTCCTTTAGCACCTCCTAACGCGTCCAACACCTTTCGACACTGGCGAAAAAACTGAGGTACTCCCCTGATGGGAGGGGTTATATGGAGGGGAACTGTCTTCTATTGGTTGTGCCAGTGTCCAATCACCACTGGTGACCCTTAACCCATTATGTAATGACTGGCTCTGTGTCCCGTGGTGTACGATAAAGAAACATGAAATTATACTGCTTGCTTTAGAAACTGCAGCTTGACATTACAGGTTATTATTAAAGCGGTGATCCTCCACTTGTTTGCCTTCTTCCCTCCTTCACTGCCATGCCACATTTGGCACCTTTCGGAGAGGAGGAGGGGGGGGGGGCAGGTACCTTGTTTTGACAGTTACCCGCTTCCAGCTGACCTCACTGCGGCAAAGTCATCTGAAAGTTCGCCCCCCCCTCCTGCTCCTTCCCCCGCCGCTGGGCCAGAAGTTACTCTAATGAGCGGATCGCTGAGGATGCCTCTAAGAGCAGTCAGATTGTGATGTTTGCAAAATTATTTAACAAAAAAAGATTCATGGACAGATGTGGTTTTGCTTACACGATAGCTGTGTTTATTGAAAAGACAAAAAACAAAATGTTAAGCTTTAGAACAACCACTTGCCCACTCTGCAAATTCCTACACTCCTCTCCCACATGGAAAAAAAAAAAAACATACATTTTTTGCTAGAACCCCCAAACATTATATACTTTTTTTTAGCAGAGACCCTGGGGGGGGGGGAGGAGGAGGGAGGAGGAGGAGGAGGAAGGAGGAGGGAGGAAGGAGGAGGAGGAGAAGACTGTCATGAATAAACAAATAAACAAAAAAAAAAAAAAAAACGTAAGGTTAGCCCAATTTTTTTGTATAATGTGACAGATACGCCGAGTAAATAGATACCTCACATGTCACGCTTTAAAATTGCACACACTTGTGGTATGGTACAAAACTCCAGTACTTAAAAATCTCCATAGGTGACGCTTTAACTTTTTTTTTACAGGTTACATGTGTAGCGGTACCCCCGTAGGAGCTGTTGGTTTAGATTTAGGCCTTACACGTAACCTCCATTCGTTGTCTAGGGGATGAGAGAGTCTATAGAAAGTTCAATGTCCACACAAGTTATAAATCCTTTTCGTTGGGCTTTATTTCACACAAACTTGCACAGGTAGAGGGATGGAAGGTTAGGGGAAGGTTTAGGCACTTAATGCAGAGCACGGGGGAACTTCTAAACTTCAATAGTCACACTCAAGTGGGTATTGCTCACCCGGATAGGCCCCTCTCACTTGGCTCAGCAGCCGGGATGATGCACGAACAATTGGAGAAATAACAGTCTCTTGCACAGACCTTTAGAACGATTACGATGAACTGTTCAATGATCCTCTGCCACAAGATTTAGTATCCAGAGATCCAGCCTTTCAGTTTAACCACTTCCCTACCGCCCACCGTCAAATGACGTCCTTGGCTTTGTGCGGTGATATCTGAATGATGCCTGCAGTTGCAGGCATCATTCAGATATCATTCTTTTCAGCCGGCGATTCTGTGCATGATAAAAACGATCATAGCGGCAGTTCCGCCGCTTGATCGTTCTTTTAGGCGGCGGGAGGGGACGTCCCCCCCCCCCCCCCCCGCCGCCATCCGGTGCTTCTCCGGGCTCTCCTGTGCCATCTGGGGCTCGGAGAACAAATTGGCCGGCGCCGGATGGGAAGCATAGAGATGACTGGTGACCAGACGGTCACCAGTCATCTCTATGACCATCAGAGCCCCGGGCGCGACGTTATGACATCACGCCGTGTTCCCGTATGTAAACAAAGCCGTGATCTCGGCTGTCAGCATGAGATCTGTGAATTTTTTTGACCGATCTCATGCTTTCCAGCCTGGAGGAGAGATGTGGGGTCTTATTGACCCTGCATCTCTCCATAAAGAGGACCTGTCACAATAGATTCCCATTACAAGGGATGTTTACATTCCTTGTAATAGGAATAAAAGTGATCAAAAAAAAAAAAACACCCATGTCCCCGGTAGCTCGTGCTCAGAAGCGAACACACACGCAAGTCCCGCCCACATATGTAAACGCCGTTCAAACCACACATGTGAGGTATTACTGCGTGCGTTATAACGAGTGCAACAATCCTAGCACTAGACCTCCTCTGTAATGCGAAAATGGTAACGTGTAAAAAAAATTAAAGCATCGCCTAGGGAGATTTTTAAGTACTGAAGTCTGGTTTCATTCCATGAGTGTGCGCAATTTTAAAGCGTGACATGTTGGGTATCTATTTACTCAGCATAACAACATCTTTCACATTATACCAAAAAATTGGGTTAGCTTTACTGTTTTGTATTTTTTTTTTTTTTAATTCATGAAACCATTATTTTTCCCCAAAAAAAAGGCGTTTGAAAATTTATTGCGCAAATACCGAGCGAGATAAAAATGACCGCCATTTTATTCCCTAGGGTGTCTGCTAAAAAAAACATATGTTTGGGGTTTTGAAGTAATTTTTTAGCCCTAAATTTATGATTTTTACATGAAGGAGAGAAGTGCCAGAATAGGCCCGATGCTGAAGTGGTTAAGAGCCTTTAAGCCGACCCGTCACACACTGTAAGGTAACATGAGCTACGGTGCATCCTCCAATAAGGTCCCCAGGCCTTCCCCAAGACACCAGCCTTCCACTTGGTCTTCTCCAGGACAGGTCCTCCCCTGGTTTCCTCCATTGAGTGGCTTCCTCCCTCAGGACAGACAGCACAGGATCACCTTCAAAGTGCAGGCCCCAGTCAGGACAACTGGGCCTACCTGCCAGAGATGCAGCCTCGGGCCAGCGTGGCTCTGAGGCTGAAATTCCAGTACCACATACCTCGAGAGCCAGGAGGGCCACGAGGCGAAGAGCCCTCAAAAATGGCGTCTGCCCCTTAAGTACCCTTCCCTGGCATGCCCAGCAGGGAGACCACTCCCACTGGGCTGTTCCTGGGGGAAAGCACCCAATACACTTTGGCCTGTTTGTGTTCCAACACTGTCCTGGGGTGGTAACGCCACCTACAGGCAACAGTGGGAAGTCCTTCCATACACAGCCATAGCTGGAACAGAGGCTGATTTAGCCTTAATCATTACAAAGTCTGAGCTACTTACCAGCTCAGACACCCACTAAATTTAGCATAGCGCCTGGTCATCAGGAGCAGGGCGCTACACATGTTTAGAGTTACAGAGGAGGTCTAGTGCTAGAATTATTGCTCTTGCTCCGTTACCGTTTGAACGTTGTTTACATATGCGAGCGACACCTACGTATGCTTTTGCTTCTGCGTGCGAGCTCGCAGAGATGGGGGCCCTTAAATTTTCTTTTTTATTTACATTTTTTTCTTTTTACACTTTGCCTTTAAAAAATAAATAAAAAATGTGATCACTTTTGTTCCTATTACAGGGAATGTAAACATCCCTTGTAATAGGAATGGTGCGCGACAGGTCCTCTTTATGGAGAGATGTGGGGTCTATAAGACGTCCCCTCCCGCTACCTGTAAGAACGATCAAGCAGCTGAATAGCCGCCATGATTGTTCTTATGGTGAAGGGAAAAGATTGATATCTAAATGTCATATAAATGGCCAGCAGTCGGCCCGTGGTTAAAGTAGCAAAGAAATAATAGCTGGTCATATACTAGTAGATTTTCTAATGAGCATTTGTACAAAAATTCTTAGTACATTTGAAAAACGTTTAAAAGTGATTCAATATTTTTGTTGTTTGCTTTTAACATTCAATTTTGGAATGAATGGACTTGCTTAATAAAAACAACATACACTGACATTTGTTCAGGAAACATTTTCCATTCTGCTCCTTTGAATTTTCTCATTACTGCGGTCAAAAACGTCACCATTAGAAAACAAAAATCTCTTTAAAACAAAAGAAAAAGTTCTTAAAACAAAAAATTCAAACAAAATGTATGGCCAGACTTTACAGTCAAGTTGGCTGGCACATACTAATGCTGTCCAGTTTAGTCTGGGCATCTAAGCTTCAAATGCCTCTCGTCAAGACATTGTAACATGAAAATATTTTAAACATGTGATGCATTTCCTTATATAACATAGACCCATTGTGTCATTTTTTTTTTTTTTTTTTTAATATAACCCATGAGAAGGAGGTATAGGTATTTCAGCACTTTACAGAACATGATATAAATTATATAGATCAAGGGCTTTTTGAAAGGTGAAGGCCATCTGACCAAGGTTTCTTACCATATTGTTCTTTGTATAGTCAGAGGTAATATTTGCAATCTCCTCCACTGTGTAGCATGAGAGATCCTGCCCACATGGTTGATCATTATTAAGCATTAAAAGCTGGCAATAGTCTTCATTAGCTAAGGAATACAGTAAATAAAAAAAACACAAGCCAGAACATTATTACATTAAAAAAAAATGAAAAAATAAAAACATCAGTCAAGCTGACTTACTACTATACTGTAAACTGTGTTTTGGTAGTTTAGTCTCCTGAAAGTCAGGCCTATTCATTAAACAAAGAGCTTATAAATCATTCCTATGCTAGCTCACACAAAGCCATCTGAATTTTCAAAAAGAAAGTCAAGAGAGCAAGGCAATGCTAGGCCTTCTATTAGAAAGCCCAGCAAGCTAAGCAAACAGACTCCTGACAATTGCGCGGTCGTGCGACGTGGCTCCCAAACAAAATTTACGTTCTTTTTTTTCCACAAATAGAGCTTTCTTTTGGTGGTATTTGATCACCTTTGCGGTTTTTATTTTTTGTGCTATAAACAAAAATAGAGTGACAATTTTGAAAAAAAATGCAATATTTTATACTTTTTGCTATAATAAATATCCCCCAAAAATATATAAAAAAAACACAATTAAAAAATTTTCCCCAGTTTAGGCCGATATTTTTTTTTTACCAAACATATGTAGAAGAATACGTATTTATTGATTGGTTTGCGCAAAAGTTATAGCGTCTACAAAATAGGGAATAGTTGTATGGCATTTATTAATTTATTTTTTTACTAATAATGGCGGCGATCAGCGATTTTTATCGTGACTGCGACATTATGGCAGACACTTTTGGACACCATTTTAGGACCAGTCATTTTTACAGCGATCAGTGCTATAAAAATGCACTGATTACTGTAAAAATTACACTGGCAGTGAAGGGGTTAACCTGTAGGGGGCACTGAAGTGGTTAAGCATTTCCTAGGGAGTGATTACTACTGTATGGGGGCGTGGCTTGGCGTGTGACGTCACTGATCGTCGTTCCCTATGACAGGGAACAGACGATCAGTGACACTCACACTAGGAAGCATGGGGAGAGGTTTGTTTACACTTACCTTTCCCCGTTCTTCAGCTCTGTGACCCGATCGCGAGACACCGGCGATGATCGGGTCCCGCGGGCACGGTCACGGAGCTCAGGACCGGGTCGCGGCGCACGTGACCCACGGCTGGGCTTCTTAAAGAGAACGTACCTGTACGTGCTTGTGCCCAGCCGTGCCATTCTGCCGACTTATATCGGCGTGAGGCGGTCCGTAAGTGGTTAAAGTAAATACTGAGTGCATTACCTTTCACCTGCTGGATGCAATGCAAAGCGTAGCGGAGAGAGGCAGCAGTGCTAAACTTTCCCTGGAACTTCTTTTCAGGAGGGAGATGGGAGCGAAGCTCCTTCAGTATTTTCATCAATTCCTTTTGGGTTTTGGCTTTAGCTGGCTGTTCACTGCTGCAAAAAGAAAATATAAATGCCAATAAGGACTGAATAAAAAAGGAGGTTGTAAACAAAGTCCAGTGCAGAAAAACTCCGTAAGCTAATCCTTGTATAAATCAAACGAATCACTCCAGGAAGCAGAGTTGGGCACATTTACATTAGCAGTAAAACCCTGTGGTTGCATTTTTTAGCACCCCCTTTCCCACCCCTTTTAGCAGCAGCCGTGAGTAAACAGCAAACCATTGCAGCTATGGCAGGAATCATACCCTCTGTTGCAGAAGGGGGCAACTCTGCACGTGACGAGCAGCTGCGTGCAATGTACAATTGCAGGGATCAGGTGCTTAAAGCAGGCGGTGTGGATGCGATACAACCCCTCCTCACTACCTGTCAATTGTTCTCTTAAGAGCCATTTGAGCACAGACCAAAGCAAGCGTGAATGAGTCCTTAAAAAGGAGAAGTTGAGGAACATAAAGTGATTGTTATTTTACAAAAAAAAAAAAAAAAAAAAAAAAACACCTTTACAAACACGTTATACTTACCTCCTCTGTGCAAGGGTTTTTTACAGTTGCCCTATCCTCCTTTTCTGGGGTGTCCCGGCGGCGCTCCTGGCTCCTCCTCTTCATCGGGTGCCCCCGCGGAGACTCTTTCCATGGGGGCACCCGTGCGGAAACGATCCCAGGTCTTGCTGCTGCGCCCACTGACACTGACACAGACCGCAGCACTCGGCCCTGCCCCTGGCGTCACTCGATTTGATTGACAGCAGCGGGAGCCAATGGCTCCTGCTGCTGTCAATCTATCCAATGAGGACCCAAGAGAGCAGCTGAAGCTGCTGGGCTCGTGCTCGTCGCTGGAACGATCGTATTCAGGTAAGAATAAGGGGGGCTCTGGGGGGCAGCTGAAGCGCAGAAGGTTTTTCACCTTAATGCATTTAAACCTGCTTATTCGCCTCTATGCTCCACAGCATTGGTGTGAAGCTGCAGCTGTCCCATGTCAGCTCCATAACCGAGAACTGAGCAATCACACGACCGCTGATTGCTCAGTTCTCTTTTATTGGAGCGGAGAGCAGTGACTGTCAGTCATCCTTTTCTGCTCTGTCCCTCCAGCGGTCATGGAGCGCCAGACAGGTGAGGGGTGGCATCCGGCTTTGGCTTTCAGCCACGCACTAATGGCCCATACACACACACACACACACACAATCTAAAAATCGGAGGACAGATCGTCCTTTTTTTTGCATGCTAGTCGCATATCGAAAATAGAGAGGTCACAAAATTCTCGTACAACATAAAAAAAAAAAAAAAAAAAAAAATCAGAAGTGACGTAATGTAATGGATTCGTATTGTATTTTCAGGCGGCAACTGTACTGATTAAACCATTTACAAATACCATATCTTAACCAAGTAAATCTTATGTCCGTTATGCAAGTTTTGTTTTTATTCCAGGGGCCACCCTGCGTTAAAGATTTAAAACATGGGGAAAGGTGCAAGTATTGACATATTGTTGCAGGACAAGCAGGATACAACATATATAGTAGGTAGCCAAAGACTACCTGAGAGGAAAACATGTGTTTTTATGAAAGCATCAAGAGTAAACGTCGGCTTACCTGTAGCCACTAGTGGATGGGTTATGTTCAGAGTCTGCCATCATTAAAGAGAATGCTCTGGAACTGCAGGTAGGGGGCTGAAAACCAGAGTCACTGCAAGCAAGACCGTATAAATAAAAAGGATAATATAGCAACAGAAAATTACCACTACATTACAGACACAAAATTATCTGTGCAACTAAAACTGTCAAGGTTTTATTACAGTAAGATGCAGCATAATAACCTAAGACGGGAATCCATACCCAATTAACCACTTCCCTACCCGCCCATAGTCAAATGACATCCACAGATGGGATCTCCCATCCTGGGTGGGTGTCATATGACGTCCTGGGCTTCCCGGCCGTCTAGGGGGGCGCGCGCCGGCCACCATCGCTCGGGACCCGATGCGCGTGCCCGGCGGCCACCAGCAATTACGGCAGGACCGTGGATGTGCGTGTAAACACACAGATCCATGTCCTGTCCTGTCAGATGTGAGGAGACCGATGTGTGTTCCCAGTACAGAGGAACACAGATCGGTCTCCTCCCCTTGTGAGTCCCCTACCCCTACAGTTAGAATCACTCACTAGGGAACATAATTAAACCCTTCAGAGCCCCCTAGTGTTAACCCCTTCCCTGCCAGTCACATTTACACAGTAATCAGTGCAGTTTTATAGCACTAATCGCTGTATAAATGTAAATGGTCCCAAAAATGTGTCTAAAGTGTCCGATATGTCCGTCGCAATGTCACAGTCACAATAAAAATAAAATCGCAGATCGCCGCCATTACTAGTAAAAAAAATTAAATAAATAAAAATGCATTAAATCTATCCCCTATTTTGTAGACGCTATAACTTTTGCGCAAACCAATCAATATACGCTTATTGCGATTTTTTTTTACCAAAAATATGTAGAAGAATACGTATCGGCCTAAACTGTGGAAAATTGAATTTTTTTTTATAGATTTTTTTGGGGATATGTATTATAGCAAAAAGTAAAAAATATTGCATTTTTTTCAAAAAATGTACGCTCTATTTTTGTTTATAGCGCAAAAAATAAAAAACCACAGAGGTGATCAAATACCACCAAAAGAAAAAAAAGGACGTCAATTTTGTTTGGGAGCCACATCGCACGACCGCGCAATTGGTTAAAGCAACGAAGTGCCGAATGGCAAAAAAATGGGGTCTGGTAAGGAAGGGAGTAAATTCTTCCGGGGCTGAAGAGGTTAAGGAAAGATCGTAAAAAAAATAAAAATAGGATTTGGGGTATTAAAGACATACGTTTTAAATCCAAATCCAGACCATTCTAAATGAGGAGACCTTTAAAGCCTTTGTGCAGCCAAAAATCACAAGCCCATATTTGCTGTAGCCACAATGCTTTGCTTCATTGCATGGAACTGTAAGGCTTGCTGCCTTTGAAGGCCAAGTACTGCCATTAAATACAAACAGCACAAGTGAATGGGGCCACACCGCAACTTTGAGCCAATTGCTTGGCTTGTGGCTGTGGCAAGTACTTCAATAGAAAACCCCTGCTCAGCTGAAAAAGGGGGTGGGGGCATTTAGGAGGTGGCAGGATAGTTTCCTTAAAGTGGATGTAAACCCTCACATATACCCAGTGCAGTGAACAGCCTCAGATGATACACAGAGATTAAACAAATCTCCCTACATAAGTTTTACATGTATATCTGCTGTCTTCAGCTGTATATATCCTTCAGATAGTGCTCTTCGTGCTACTAATTTTCTCTTCCTGATCAGCACCCGGGTGGATTATTGCCATACAGCCAAGACAGAATGTCGAGGAAACTGCTCTATCTACCTCTGTAAAGCCACACTACTCATTACAAATCTAGCCAGAAAAAAAATAGGATTTTTTACTCACCGTAAAATCCTTTTCTCTGAGTCCATGGACCGACACAGCTTCTCTATTGACAAAGTGGGTATTATCCGTTAATTAGGAGTGACTAGGCAGAAAAACTTGTAAAAAGTGTTGCATCACACCTTCTACAGTACCGCCCAGGGGGCGGACCCTCTGGGTATACCCTCTCAGTCTGCACATCGCAGATCAGTTCGTCAAAAAGCAGTACAAACTTAAAAGGAGGGGTGGGTGCTGTGTCGGTCCATGGACTCCGAGAAAAGGATTTTACGGTGAGTAAAAAATCCTATTTACTCTTTCGTCCATGGACCGACACAGCTTCTCTATTGACAAAGTGGGACGTCCCAAAGCAGTGTCAGAGAAAAAAACGAGGGGTGGTAACAGCATAAAAACAAACTTCACCCCAAAACACAAAACAGCACTCCTCCAACGGAGGAGTTGCAACTCTAAACAGCCGCCTGCAAAACCTTGCGGCCGAAAGAGGCATCCGAAGATGCACCTACATCAACTTTGTAGAATTTTGTGAAAGTGTGAGCGGACGACCAAGTCGCCGCTTTACATAGTTGGGAAACAGACGCTTGATGTCGGAAAGCCCAAGAGGCACCTATTGCCCTGGTCGAATGCGCCGTGACAGGAAAGGGGGGCGCCTGACCCTTTAAGGCGTAAGCCTGGATTACTATCTGTCGGATCCACCTAGAGATGGTGGCCGATGAGACTGCTTGGCCCTTCTTGGGACCAGCCACCGAAACAAACAGTGAGTCTGACTTCCGGAACAGGGAAGTAGCAGATATGTATACTCTCAAAGCTCGGACAACGTCCAAGGAATGCAACGCCGACTCCTTAGGATTCGACGGCTGAGGACACAAGGATGGAAGTACAATGTCTTCGTTGAGATGAAAAGCCGAAACGACCTTCGGAAGAAAGGAAGGCTGCGGCCGCAGCACCACCTTATCCTTGTGGAAAATCAAATAGGGAGCCTTGCAGGACAAGGCTGCCAGCTCAGAGACTCGTCTAACTGACGTAACAGCCACCAAAAAGACCACCTTCTGAGAAAGTGTCAACAGGGGAATATCTCTAATATTCTCAAACGGTGCCTTCTGAAGCACCGAGAGGACCAGGTTCAAGTCCCACGGAGGTAACGGGGGGCGGACCGGAGGGGCCACATGTCGAACCCCCTGCACAAATGTACTCACGAGAGAGTGAGTCGCCAGGGGTCGCTGAAAAAAGACAGCCAGGGCAGATATCTGTCCCTTAATCGTACTTAGGGCAAGCCTTTGGTCTACCCCATGCTGTAAAAACAGCAGGATTCTGGAAACCAAATAGGTACGCGGATGCCATTTCATTTCCTCAAACATGGAGATGTAGGCCCTCCAAGTGCGGTGATAGACCTTCCTAGAGGACGGTTTCCGAGCACTTCTCATAGTAGAAATTACTGAGTCTGACAGGCCCCGGTCTCTCAGTACCTGGTTCTCAACAGCCATGCCGTTAAAGCCAATGACTGTAAAGCAGGATGGAATATGGGACCTTGCGACAGCAGGTCCTTCCGTAGTGGTAGGCGCCAGGGGACGTCTGCTACCAGACGTACTAGATCGGCGTACCAAGGACGCTGAGGCCAATCTGGAGCGATTAGGATCATTGGAATTCCCTCTGCCTCCACTCTGCGGAGCAGAAGAGGAAGAAGCCTTAAGGGAGGGAAGGCATAGATTAGCCGATACTGGCCCCACGATGCTACCAACGCGTCCGTTGCGTCTGCCCATGGGTCTCTTGACCGGGCCACAAACCTCAATACCTTCCGATTGAGTCGGGAAGCCAGAAGATCTACGTCTGGTGTGCCCCATCTTTGGCAGCGGAGTTGGAACACCTCCGGGTGTAAGGACCATTCTCCCTGGTCCAGCATCTGGCGGCTCAGGTAGTCCGCCTGCCAGTTTTCCACACCCGGAATGTACACGGCCGACAGTGCCGGTACGCTCCTCTCTGCCCACTTCAGGATGCGAGCGATCTCCGATGCTGCAGCTGAGCTTCTTGTTCCTCCTTGATGATTGACATATGCCACTGCTGTGGCGTTGTCTGACTGGATCCTGACTGGACGCCCTTGCAGTCTCTGAGACCATTTGAAGAGGCACAGCTTGATTGCCCGGATCTCCAGGACATTGATCGGCAGGAGGGCTTCCTCTGGGGTCCAGCGACCTTGCGCCGACTGGACACCCCAGACTCCCCCCCAACCTGTAAGGCTGGCGTCCGTCGTGATCACTATCCAGTAAACCGGAAGAAATGACTTCCCGGCCATTAGAGCCGGTGCTGTCAGCCACCATACCAGGGATCTCCTGACTAGGTGGCTCACTCGGATTTGATAATCCAGAGATGAAGGGCATCTGTTCCATCTGGACAGAACTTCCCTCTGTAACACTCGAGTGTGGTATTGAGCATATGGGACCGCCTCGAAGGAGGCTACCATGAGGCCCAACACTCGCATGCAAAAACGGAGTGACGACCAATTCCTGGAAGTCAGCTGCCGTACTGCAGCCCGGAGGGTCTGCAACTTCTCCACAGGGAGGAATACCTTTGCCTCTGAGGAATCCAGAATCAACCCCAGGTACACTAGGCGTTGAGTGGGCACCAATACTGACTTTTGCGTGTTTAGTATCCAACCACAGTCTCGAAGAGTCTGACAGGTAATGGACACGCTTACCTCTAATTCTGAGCTTGAAGGGCCCTTCAGCAGAAGGTCGTCCAAGTAACCTGTGATAGCGATACCCCGCTGTCTTAGAAGTGCCAGAATCGGAGCGAGCACCTTGGTGAACGTCCTGGGTGCTGAGGCAAGGCCAAACGGGAGGGCCACAAACTGGTAGTGGTTCTTCCCGATAGCAAATCGCAGAAACCTCTGGTGTCTGGAGTATATGGGGACATGCAGGTATGCGTCCTTGATGTCCAAGGAGGCCAGAAAGTCCCCCGGATGGAGAGCCGTGACTACAGATCGAACCGACTCCATCCGAAAACTTTGTACCTTCACAAAGCAATTGAGGGCTCTGAGATCCAAGCTTGGACGAACCCCCTCCTTCTTCGGCACAATGAACAGATTTGAGTAAAAACCCCGTTCCAGTTCTGGAACTGGAATAACTACCCCGCGTTCCAGTAGACCCTGGACCGCCCCATACAGGGCCTCCCGACGGGTCGGTAGTAGCTGGAGATTGGAGGTGTTGAATCTGTCCGGTGGACAAGAGAGAAACTATCTTGTAGCCTGAGGAGATTACTTCGCAAACACACCTGTCGGAGATTAGTGCTGTCCACTGAGTCGCGAATTTGCGAAGACGTCTCCCCACCCGAGAGCTGGGTGGGGGTGGACCTTCATGCGGACGCAAATTTGTCCGCAGGCTTATTGGGTATGCGGGACCAGGGACGCTTTTGTCCTTGGGCAGGCGCTTTATCGGCCTGGGGTCTTTTCCCTGTCGCCCTAGGGGGACGAAAAAACCACTTGTGTGCAGTAAAGGAGGGCCCTTGCCCTTGGCGTGGCCCCTTACCCTTGCTAATTTGGGGAAGCAAAGTGCTTTTACTTCCTGTGGCATCCTTGATGATGTCATCCAGAGAAGCCCCAAAAAGTCTGTCGCCCTTAAAAGGCAGATCCAACAGGGCTTTCTTGGAAGTCTGGTCCGCAGACCAGCCTTTTAGCCAGATCAGGTGGCGTATTGCTACTGCATAAACCGAAGTTTTAGACAGCAGGGGAATAGTATTCATGTCTGACTCGCAGACAAACCTAAGGCCCTGGACCAACAGGTCGGCCAATGTTATCTCATCAGGAGGAGCATCTCGCTCCTTAACCCCTGGAGTAGCAATCTTGCCCATTCAGTAAGTGTGTGAGACACTAGGGCCCCCGCCAATGCCGGGCGTACTGCCGAGCCTACCACTGAGTATAGGTAGCAAGCGAGTGCTTCAGCCTTCTTATCCACAGGGTCCTAGAAAACAGGAGCCCCTTCTACAGGAATTGTGGTGGCTCTATTAAGTCTGGACACCGGAGGGTCCACTATAGGGGGGAGAGGTCCATTTCTTCAGAAAACTCTCCTCAAAAGGGGTACCGTACCGCAAACCTCTTTGGGGCTGTAAAGACCCTCAGTGGGTTCTCCCATTCCTTGTATAAGAGTTTATCAAAAGACACACAAGGGAACACCTTAGCAGTGCGGGCAGGTCTATGAAACCCAAGTGGACCGGAGTCTCTGCTGCTTCTGCAGTATTTTCCAATTTTAGCATATCCCGCACTGCAGTAATAAGGTCAGATACCAAAGCCGTCTCGCGTACTGACCTGGACTTTGAGTCATTCTCACTGTCCGGTCACGGTCTGCAGTCTCTGGTGCGTCAGAATCTGGGCCCCGAGCCGTAGCTGGACCTGGTTCTGCACCAGAATTATCCCCAGAAGCTTGCAGGGGATGGGGCGTTTACTACCCCCTGTATTCCCGTGTGCTGCTTCCACCCTGGCAGCAAACGCCTCTAGGATTGCCGACATAGCGTCCATAGACACCTCAGGGACACCAGCTGCTAAATCTGGTGTTTCAGGGGAGAAGACATCTGGCTCAGATGCCATGCTGACCACACGCTGACACTCACAGGGCTCCAGGCAAGATATCAATAGGCCACCCTCCTGCGCTGCAGAGATGCTGGGTCACCCAGAGGACTCACCACCCTGGATAGGTACTGCTATGCTGCGCCTATGATGCTGTCCCCTTGCTGCTGTGTCAGTCTGCTTCTTTTATCAGCACTTCCTGTGTGAATTTTCGCGCCAGTGTAATGCACCCTAGAGGCCGGAGGCTCTCGCAAAATGGTTGCCAAAACCGTCTGTATGGAAGATAATGTGGGCTCTAAGAAAATGGCCGCCGACAGAAGATAGAGGTCAGGCAGCCATAGCCCACAAAAAAGATGGCCGCCGAACGGCAATATCTGCATACAGGGTGGACAAACATGGCCGCCGATCACCTGATAGGGGCCAGTGGGTGTGGCCGAACTACAGGAAGATGGCCGCCAGGCAGTTACAAGAGGCCAAACTTGGCATGGACCACCTCAAAATGGCCGCCGACAGCATGGAGACACAAACACAGGTAAGCAAAAATGACATTTCTTTTAAATGTTAGTTACAGCCAGCCCCGCTCCAGTGGGACCCCCTAGGTGACCCCCAGCACCCAGCAACCTTTAGCTAGAAGCCCAGGGAGGAGGGAAAGGCAGGGAGAGAGGGAAGAAAGGGGCCACAACCACTTACTTGATCTCTCCAGGAATGTCCAGCTAAATCACCCAGCCGAGGCAGGGGAGTTTTACTTACCTATCCTGCATGTATTCTGCTGGAAGACATTCCAAACAGATCATCGTCCGCGCACGGAAGGTGACTGTTGGCCAGGCATGCTGTGATTGGACCCAGAAGGGACGATCATATGTATGCCCTGGAGCATGACGCTCACCGGACAGGCTGCTGCGACTCGGCCGTAAGGTCAGCCGAAGCTGAGCGGTCCGATGCAAGCCTTGGAGCGTAAGCTCACCGGCCAGGCTGCTGCGACTCGGCCGTAAGGTCAGCCGAAGCTGAGCGGTCCGATGCAGGCCCTGGAGCGTAGGCTCACCGGCCACCCGTGGAGCGACGGGCATGTCGTGGAAAACCCAGCGCGTAGCTAGGGTCGGCACACGCTCGATGGCCGAAACTGGGGAGACTACAAGGATCGAGGATCCAGCCTGTCACCCAGTCGGCAGTTGATCGAAGATCGCAGGAAACAACAAATGTAGCAAAAAAATAAAAATATATATATCTTTTTTCCCCGGACCAATGAGCCCGAAGGGAGCCATGTCCTACTCCTTGCTTGACAGAAAAAAACTGATCTGCGATGTGCAGACTGAGAGGGTATACCCAGAGGGTCCGCCCCCTGGGCGGTACTGTAGAAGGTGTGATGCAACACTTTTTACAAGTTTTTCTGCCTAGTCACTCCTAATTAACGGATAATACCCCACTTTGTCAATAGAGAAGCTGTGTCGGTCCATGGACGAAAGAGTAAAACAGTTTGCTGACCCCCCACAAAACAAACAATATACTGTATACATAACATTATGACAGTCAGTCATCAAATAAACTGGTCCATACTAGCAGGACCGCTCCAAAAGTCCTGCTAGCCGCTTCTTTACAGCGGTGAAGGAGCGGTGTGTTCACCGCTCCTTTACCGCGGCTGCCCATTGAAATCAATGGGACACCGCGGTAATACCGCCCGCAAACCGCGGCAATAGCCGCGGTTTGCGGGCAGTATTAACCCTTTTTTGGCCGCTAGCAGGGGTTAAATTCACCCCCCTAGCGGCCGCATACCGCGGTAAGAACGACGGTATAGTAGCGCTGAAAATCGCGCTGCTATACCGCCACCGCACCTGCCCGCCCCAGTGTGAAAGGGGCCTTAGAGACAAAGAACTGAAGTGGTAAAAGCTGGTTCCTTAGAGAGATGTGTGACCTCGAAGACCAAAGGTCTGCCTTTCTATGCTTGAACAGACATATGTATACAAATAAGAGTGCATCCACACAACCATCCATACCTATGATGCAAATGAAATGTGTATTTAAAATCTAGTGATATTAAATTCCTTTATCACGTTTTTTTCAATACAGAACAAAATGCCCAAAACAAAAACTTCAATCTCCATTTCTCTTTTCCTATCCAAGGGGGAGCACTCAGTCCTAAAGGAATTAAATTACAGATATGACAGCACTATCCACTGCCGAGTCACAACAGTGGGCAGTTCGCTGTAGAACACCGCTGGATACCTGGAGGCTTGTTAACATGCGTCTTGATCTCTTTTTTAAAAGGAATCAATACCATCTAGTAAAAAACGATTCATACTTGTGGTGGAGGACACAAGGAATTTATTAATCTCTTCAAAATGTATTCACTTCATCTGTAGATGGCTGAAGTTTTAATTTGGGACATTGGTAGTTCTTTATTGAAAAAAAACTTTGATAAAAGGAATTTGTAGCACTTGACTTTAAATACACATTATATGTATGGTTGCTTATGTCAACCTGTTTTTGTGGATGTGCACTTATATGTATACGTAGATCTTTTGACATCTGGTATTCGGATGGTTAGTGGGTACAGCTCTGAACACACAGTTTCACACCAAAACGCAGAATATGGTTTATAAAATTTAATAGACATATGCATAGGAGGTTTCAGGGATCCTGGGAGATTCGCAAGCCAAGACTACAGAAAGGCATCTGTAGGTGTGTTTTCTGATCCTGGTGCCTGTTTAATAAGTTTAAATACATGTCTACAGCATGAGGATTCCCAGTTTATCTTCAGAACATTCAACATGTGCTTAATGGATATGTATGTGGTTTGATTCTAAAAACAAAAACCTTCCAATGCATAAAGTTGCAAAGCATTCCCCAGAAAGGCACGGATCAGATCTCCATAGAAGATGAAAATGGCTAAGACACGCTCTTTAGTTTGGCATATGCACCCTGCAAACCAATAAGCTTCAACTCTCCGTTCACATCCCCAAGGTGTTACCGATCACGTGCGCTTTATTGCATGACACGTTTAGAGCAGGCCATTCATTTTGCACGAGAAACATGCAAAAAAAAAAAAAAAAAAAAAGAGAAGTGGTGTTTTGCGCCAGTACCATGAACTTTGGCACACGCATGTTTCCAAAGTGAGAGGGGGTGCCATTAAGAATTAATGACACCGCCGGGCATCTACACAGGTGCTTTTTTGCACGTGGCAGAGCTCACGATTTTTTGCGTGTTCCCACAATGCACTGGTATGAACGAAGCCTAAATGGTACAAGTCAATTTACAGGTTGATCTGTATCAATTACAGCCCAGGAGGCTAGAGTGTGCCAAATTTAAGAGGTCTTGTGGTTCTATGAAAATTTGATTGCTGACTTTCCAGGCAGAGTATAGCGGCTTTTGTGTTGGACGGAAGCATTTCTTACTTGAAAATAGATTAGAGAGGAAAATAGATTTTTTTTTTTTTTATATATGTAATCATGCAGTTTTTCTTTAAGGAAATCATCTTTATCCATACACGTCCTTACTCTTTTAATTCAGACTCCATTCCATTTTCATCCAGTTCATTGCTGCTTGAGTCACTGCCAATCTCCAGGTCATCTGGTAGAATGCAGGCATAATCCTCGAGCTGGCGATGGTTCTTGTGGTCCTCAGTTTGAAGAGGTCTTGGAGTCAGATCAGCAAGAGTCTCGTATGTAGCAAATTGCTGTTGTGGGTCTCCAGTCTGGAGGGGCAAACAGTTTCTACCTGTGGTAGAAGTCCCATGAGTTGTAGAGCATACATTGCTCACATGATTTTCTGGCTTGGACAGTGATACATTAGCTCCCTCTACCAAGAGAGGTTCCATAAGGCTATCAGATTCCAGCAAGCCAGGCATCAGACTTTGTGATGACACCTGACTAGTATTGTACTTCTGGGGCACAGAATCACCTTGTCTAAAATGAAGAGTGGTGCTAAGAATTTCAGAGGAGACATGATGCTGACCAGGTAAGAATCCTGTAGACTGGAGTTGTACACCAGTTGGTAGATCTTTTGGGGTCTTCGTAGGAATATGATGTCCCAGCAATAAAAGATCTTGTTGGAAATCTTTACTCCGATTGGGCATTGCATTAATCAGAAGTCTTCATCAGGTTCAAACAAAATCTGTGTAAGAGAAAGAACAGGTTCAATACACATACAAGGGAAAATAATTATGCTATATCTCAGGTCTAAACTAGTTCTAAGGGACAGTGACTGAAAAATTGCTGCCGTTTAAAAGATCACTATAGCACAAAATATACTATAACAGTATATAGTGAATACTGGCAAAGTGGATAAAAATCAACGAATTCAAATCAATAAATAAAACCTCAGCTTTTGATTTAAATCCAATTTTATTTTTTTTATTTTTTTAGCAAGTGTTTTTTACTACTTTGAGTAAAAATCCAACTAAAAGATAGATTCATAATTGATTCCGCATGAAATGGAGTTTAGTTAAGTAGCATGAGGCTGTATATTCTGCAATATTTACATTTTTGGTAAACTCATTCAACGAATTCAAGCTCTGAAAGCGGAGATAACATGCACTGCATTGATGCATTCACCCAAAATCACAGTAACCATGAGTAAACAAAGTTCAGGAATATTCTTTTATCCCATTGTTTTGCAAATCTATGTACCACTACAAACTGTATGATTGAATCAGTTTTGATATCGCTGTTTTACGAACCCGACAGCTTATTATTCTAAATAGGAAACCTTCATTTTGTTTGCAATGATTAAAGATTCTAACTACCAGCAAGAGTGAAACCTTACATTTAAAGAGAACCTGTCATTTCAGATTCATCATGGCAGTGCCTGTTAGCAGGCATCCACGTCTCTCACCTTGTTGTGTCACAGCCGCATCACCAGCTGTCCCATTAAAGTGAATGGGACTGTCGGCAAGTCAACCGTGGGTCAGGAGGAGGAGCCGCTGAAGGACAGAGATGACCGTTGCACTTTAAATTTTTTTTATTTAAATACTATTCGTGATTTAAATCAAATCAACCTTGCTGGCAAATGCACTTATCAGTATTTGAATTTCTATTATGTCACCTTCCTTTAAATTATTACAAAAGGTCTACACACAGGTCAATTTGTCAAGACTGGATTTAATCCCATCATATTAACTACTTGGGACCCGGCCCATTGTCGAATGACGGCCACAAGGTAGCTCTACAGGTCCGGGAGGCCGTCTATTGACGGCCTCGGGCCTCCGGCCACTGGGGGGTGCGGGCGCACGTGCCCGCCGCGTCACTCAGGTGCCGATGCGCGTGCCTGGCGGCCGCGATGTCCGCCAGGTACCCGCGATCGGCAGTCACAGAACCAGGGACGTGGATCTCTGTGTGTAAACACAGAGATCCACGTCCTGTCAGGAAGGGGAGACCAGTCAGTCCCCTCCCTCCACAGTAAGAATCACCTAGCAGGGAACACATTTAACCCCTTGATCGCCCCCTAGTGTTAACCTCTTCCCTGCCAGTCACATTTACACAGTAATCAGTGCATATTTATAGCACTGTTCGCTGTATAAATGTGAATGGTCCAAAAATGTGTCAAAAGTGTCCGATATGTCCGCCGCAATATCGCAGTCCTGACAAAAAAAGACAGATAACCGCCATTACTAGTAAAAAAATAAAATAAATGTCACAATTCTATCCCCTATTTTGTAGGCGCTATAACTTTTGCGCAAACCTATCAATATACGCTTATTGCGATTTTTTTTTTTTAACAAAAATATGTAGAAGACTACGTAATCGGCCTAAACTGAGGGGAAAAAAAAGTTTTTTTTTTAAATTGGGATATTTATTATAGCAAAAAGTAAAAAATATTGTGTTTTTTTCTTGTTTATTGTTTATTGTGTCTTTTTTTGTTTATAGCGCAAAAAATAAAAAAATCGCAGAGATGATCAAATACCACCAAAAGAAAGCTCTATTTGTGGGGAAAAAAAAAAGGACGTCAATTTTGTTTGGGAGCCACGTCGCATGACCGCGCAATTGTCATTCATGCGTGACAGTGCTGAAAAAAATTCGCCTGGGCAGGAAGGGGGTATATGTGCCCAGTAAGCAAGTGGTTAATGTTGATTGGTCAGAAAACAGCTAAGACCTAAACCCAAATGAAAACCTCTGGTAAGACTAAAAAACACAAATTATTATATAGAATTGTTTTCCTGGTGCCTACCCATGGCAGCATACCAATGGTTGGAGGCTCCGCCCTCGACCAACCCACAGGACCACGCATCTCTATAGAAAACAAAAACAAAAAACTACTTGGGATATTCTTGTAACTAGTCTTCAGAACCTTTAATATTGGGAGGGAGGGTGTATGCTGCCATGGGTAGGCACCAGGAAAGGAAAAATACGGAAAGGTAAGTATTCAATTTTCCGTTTTCCTGGTACCTCCATGGCAGCATACCAATGGTAAATAATTTGTTTACAGGGAGGGTACTGCAATAATAAAAATAATGAGTTTACAGAACGGATAGTTCCAAAGTCCTCCTTCCAAAATCTCGGGAGGAAAGGACCGCCAGATCTAGGCTATAGTGCAACATGAAGGTGTTGAAGGATGACCAACTTAGCCACCCTGCAAATTGTCTCAGGGGAGATCCTAGCCCAAGGCTGTCCAAGAAGAGGTCATTCCCCGCGATGAGTGCGCATTCAGCGCATTTGGGACTGGGAGACCACTAGCCCGATACGCTTTTGGATTAGTTTCACGATCCAGGTGGCCAAGGTCGTCTTGGAGGGCGCCATTCCTTTCTTTGCGCCCTTGGGAATAACGAAAAACATTGATCCTTGCGGAACAGTTGCGTTAGTTCTAAATAACGCCTCAGGGATCTGGCTACGTCCAAATCGTGTAGTTTTGAGGAGGTTGGATCTTCTCCGAAGGCCGGGGGAACCCATTCCTGGTTGAGATGGTAGACTGCAGGTACCTTAGGGACTAACTTGTGAATAGGCTGCAGGACTACCCCGTCTGGAAAAAAGCTGACGTAGGGTTCCTGTGCCCCTAGAGCCTGAGTTTGACACTCTACGCCCTGACGTGATGGCGATCAGAAAGGTAGTTTCCCAGGTAATGTCTTCCAATGCACATTCTTCAGTGGGTGCAAAGGGAGGTTTTTCTAAGGCATTGAGGACAACCGTCAGATCCCATTTGGGGCATGGTGCCTTCCTGGGATGACGTAATCTTAGGACTGCTTTCAAGAAACCTTCTACTAAGAAATTCAGTGCCCAGCGTGTGCCCGTTAGAGCCGACAAGGCTCAAAACTGAACCTTCAGTGTGCCAAGACCTAAACCTAAGTCCAGACCAGACTGTAGAAAGAGTAGAATAATTTTGGATTCTAGGATCCAGAGGATTAAAATAGCGGAATTCTGACAGTGCCGTGAACCTTCTACAAACCCTGTAGTAGGTGGCATTGGTGGGTGATTCTCTTGCCTGTAATAATGTCTGTATGACATCATGTGAGCACCCCAAGTCGCCCAGTCTCTTCCGCTCAACTTTCAGGCCTTCAAGTCCAGGATCTCCGGATGTGGGCGAAAGAAGTCACCCTAAGATAGGAGGTTGACCGTGTGTGGAAGTGAAAGTGGGCTGCACAGAGCCACTTCGACTAAGAGCGGAAACCATTGTCTCCTCAGCCAGCATGGGATGACTGCCAGGATAGTGACCTTCTCCGACGTCAGAAGCTGGAGGAACCTCAGTATCAGTAATCTTGAGGGAACGCATATCCCTTTTGGAAGTTCCATGGTTGGACTAGGGCAGCCACTCCTGCTGACCTTGAAGATGGGAATCTCGTAAAAAAAAAAAAAAAAAATATTTGCATTGAGCGGGGGAGCGAAAAGATCTAAACTGGGGAATACCCCGCTGTTGGCATATCCAGCGGAAAAATCTGCAGGTCTAGCGACCATTCGTTGCTGCCGAAAGATCTTCGGATGTAGGCAGCTTGAAGATCGATCAAATTGTTCTCAGACCATGATATAATTGGGGCCACCTCGCTGGTCAGGGACCTGCTGTGTGTCCCCTCTTGGTTTTACACATAGGCCGCTGACGCCCAGTTATCCATTTGGACCAGTATGGACTTGCTTCTGAGAAGAGGGGCTAGATGTAGAATTGCCATCCATGCTGCCCGTAGCTCTAGGATATTGGAAATCATCCTTTCCCCATTGAACCGCCATCATCCTTGTACTAACTGGTTTGGTGGTAGGCCCCCCCAGCTCAGTTGACTTGCCTCTGATGTAAGAATGGTCCATGAGATGGGGCCAAGGGAGCGGTGAACTAGAAGGTTGGGTGGTCATGTCCACCACCAAAGACTGGATTTAATCGAAAAGGTGATGACTATCAATTGTCTCAGGTGCCTCTTTCTCCATTCCGCCCGAAAAAAACAACTGGAAATCTCGTAGATGCCACCTGGTTCACTTCATCCACCTTCTGTATCAATACAGGGATCTTCTCTGGTGGAAGTGACACAGCCTTCTTCGGGGTGTTGAATAAAGCTCCAGATGTGTCATCTTTGCGAAGGCGTCAATTGACTTTTTGGAGTAGTTGACAAGTGACCGGAATTGGAACAGTGTTCAGGGCTAACTGCACATGTGTTTCCAGAGCCCCTCTGTGCTGGGATAGGATCAGCATGTAGTCTAAGTAAAGCTTCGTACACACGGTCGGACTTCAAACAAACTTTTCCGTGGATTTTTGTCTGAAGGGAGTTGGCCGGGCACACCCTTAGCATACACACGGCACAACTTTTCTGCAAACTTTCCCAAAACTTTCCCAACATCACATGGTTTTTCTGCTCTTTACCGCCACCCTTTGGTCAACTTCTGGTATTGTTGGGTGATTTTAACATTAGTTCTGGGCATGCGTATTTGTACTTCGGACAAAAGTCCGATGGATTTATGTACACACGGTCAAACTTTGCATCGGACTTTTGTTGCCAAAAAGTTTGTCCGTTTGCAGAGTGAACTTTTGTCCGATGAAAACCGAAAAAAAAGTTTGTCCGATGGAGCATACACACTGTCGGATTTTTTGGGAAAACTTGCTAATTTTGAAATTTGTTGGCAAAAAAGTCAGACTGTGTGTACGGGCCTTAAGGCAGGACCCTGATCTCCTTTTCCCGGAGTGGTTACTAAAACCTTGGTAAAGGTTTTGGGAGCTGATGGAATTTCAAAAGGGAAGATATTGGAACTGGGAGGTGCAGATCGCCTACTTTGAACCAGAGAAAAGGTTGGAAATGGTGGATGGGGATGTGAAGGTACGCATCCTGGTGACCTATAGGGCAGGGCTCGACAAACCCCGGGCGCCAGGTCGCCATTGCGACTAGAATTAGCGACCTGGCGCAGCACAGCTGGGGAATCCTGTCTCTCCGTGCCCCCCCCTTCGCGCCGCGGGATCGCGTCGGGCCGCGCCGGCCGGTAATGGAGGCCGCGGCTTTGCGGCCTTCTGCAGGCCTATGCTTCCTTCTGTGATCTAGCGCCATCTTGTGGTGGCCGTTGGTATGACAAGACAAACAGCAATGCTAATAGAGTTTCCCTGTCTGTTTTCACTGCCATCTCCTTCCCTCTAATTAGAACCCCCAAACATTATATATATTTTTTATTCTAACACCCTAGAGAATAAAATGTCGGTCGTTGCAATACTTTCTGTCACACCGTATTTGTGCAGCGGTCTTACAAGCGCACTTTTTTGGGAAAAAATACATTTTTTTTTTTTAAATAAAAAAATAAGACAACAGTAAAGTTAGCCCAATTTGTTTTTATATTGTGAAAGATAATGTTACGCTGAGTAAATTCATACCCAACATGTCACGCTTCAAAATTGCGTCTGCTCGTGGAATGGCGACTAACTTTTACCCTTTAAAATCTCCATAGGCGACGTTTAAAAAATTCTACAGGTTGCATGTTTTCAGTTACAGAGGATGTCTAGGGCTAGAATTACTGCTCTCAATCTACCGATCGCGGCGATACCTCACGTGTGGTTTGAACACCGCTTTCATATGCGGGCGCTACTCACGTATGTGTTCGCTTCTGCGCGCGAGCTCGGCGGGACGGGGCGCGTTCCTGGCTCCTAACTTTTTTAGCTGGCTCCTAGATTCCAAGCAAATTTGTCAAGCCCTGCTATAGGGACCATCCAATTCCCTGGCTGTACTGACAGAATTACTGTGTCAAGGGATTTAATTTAAAGTGCTCTACCTGAATGTATCTGTTTAGCCTCTTTAGGTCCAATACGAGCCTCCAGCCTCCCGATTTCTTGGGAACTAAAAAGACAGGGGAGTAGAGCCCCAGGTGTTTCTCCAAGACTGGTACTGGCAGTACTGTCTATTGGTGTAGAAGTATTTGAATATACTGAAAGAGAGCTTTTTTCTTCTCTTTGGAGATCAGAACTTTGGTGGGTTGGAAAGAAAAGGGTGGAGGATGCTTTGAATTTCCAGAAAATATACTCGAAGGACCGTGGAGATTGCCCACTGATCCGTGCAACTTTCCACCCAAACCTAGGCGAAAGACCTGAGTCTTGCTCCTACTGGACTGGTGGGTAAGGAGTCGAAAGGACTTCTGGTTCTCAACCGTCGATGACAAGGCCTTAGGATTCCCCAATTTGAGAAAGGTGGCCTGTGAGCCTTTCCCGCCTCTTCTCCATTGATATTTGTTGGATAGTTGGCCGCCAGGCGAATTTCCTTCTCCTATACCTATCCTGGGGAATTTCCATTTATCGCCGAACAGGGCCTTTCCATCGTATGGGATGCAACACCAGGACTGCATTGCAGATGGGTCAGCCGACCATGGCTTTAGCCATAACCCTTCTGGCTGTGATGGAGTATAGCATGGCTTTGGAGGAACACCCCAGGACATCGATGGCTGTTTCTGCCATAAAAACTGAGGCTAGATTCAACTCATCCAGCTTCTTAAGAACCAAGTCGATTCTACGGTTCAGGACATCCCTGAAGGAGACTGCGTCTTCTAAAGGCAACGTTGCATTCCTGGCTAACCTCATGACCGACACGTTCCACAGCCGGAACGGATTTAAAGAGCTAAGTATCTGCTTCCACCAGTGGGAAAAAATTGAGAAATCGATTGTAGGCGATGGGCCTTTGTCCACTTTCAGCCACTCGTCTGTAACCACCCCCTTAACCTCGTAAAAGGGAAGGCTGAAACTTTGTCAGGTGAGGAAAATATTTTTCCGTTTGGACAGAGGTTGCGGATCTTCCTCCCACTGAAATCGCATCTTTTAATGCGATAAGATTCTACTAAAGCAAAAATCAAATGTTGATATGCTCTTTGGATGTCATCGACTCGTCTTATGAATTAGCATCTGAACAAAAAAAAGAAGGCGTCTCTACTGCCCTTTCCTCCATAGGCGGAGCTGATTGATCTTGGAATAGGGCAAATTCCCGGATGAAACCCTTGATCAAAAAATTTTCATCGAGTCTTTGGATCTCTGCTTGTCCGCTGTGGCTTCCAGGAGGCACTGACCACATGCCAATTTTTCCGGTAGGGCTTGCTTCCCACAAACCCAACAGGCCTTTTTCCCCTGGATGTGCAGACTTGCGCTGGGAGTTATGCCTGCTTGAGGTATGCTGGGGTTACCTCCGCCGCTGCGGGAGGCATGAGCAGAAGATGAATGTGAGTGATCAGAACTTCTGTGGCCTCTAGGCCCCCCACGAGAGAACTCCTGCGGGAAGATCTGCTGGATGACTCTCGGTGCAGGCTGTGGAAAAACAAAAGGATGTTTCCATATGCCCAAAAAGCTCTTTGAATGAAGGAACTTACCTGCCTGTTGCAGCCCTTACCTAGCGGTATGTTGAGGATATTTTTTGCTGCAGCATTGTAATATCAGAGGCAGTTAGGGCCAAGATCAAATTTGGTAGAATTTAATCACGTAAAAAAAAAAAAAAAAAAAAAAAAAAAAAAAGGGTATAGGAATGGCATTACTAAAACAATTAACCAATATATACACATATATACACACACACACACACACACACACACACACCCCATTACTACCTTGGCCAGGCTCCATATCAAATAGTAGAGGGAGGTAGAAGGTGGAGCAGACACCTGGAGATGCGTTTCCTCTGGCAGCCTGGCTTAAATGAACCATTAATCTATTAAAATAGGAAATCTCGGCCAGGGTGTACCAAGATGGCCTCCGCTCAGCCTCAGAAGGCTATTGCGCATGCGCCCTGACGTTTCGCCGTGACTCCGCCCCCCCGAGATGATGAAGCTGTGTTAGGAGTCGCGCGCAAAGCGCCCGCACACACAGAAGGGGGGGTATGGCGGCGGTGTCAGGCCATTGACAGCTCCAGGAAGGGACCCATGGAAGGGAGGCAGTGCCAGGCGCACATGGAGGCAGTGTTAGGCGCACATGGAGAGGAGGAGGAGTAAAAACGCAATTGGTGGCTCTAAAAAAAAGGTACCTTGTCTGTCTTGCCCCCAGAATAGCCAGAGGAAAGGAAAAACGTACCGCTCAAAAGCTTAAGAATTCACCAAATAGCTGCTTCCGCCCGGTCACTCACACAGGTGCTGGCTCTGCACTGATGCATGGGAGAAAAAGAAACCCTGGACTGCCGCACTCTGTATAGACAGTTATTTATTCCAAAATTTCAAGTAAAAAATCCAAATTCAAAATAAATCCATAAATCCAAAACAACAAATGCAGATAGTGTGCATGCAGGGAAGGGTGGCTAACGCGTTTCACGTCATGAATTGAGCTATGAGTAAGCGTCAATTTGTGACGTGAAACGCGTTAGCCACCCTTCCCTGCATGCACACTATCTGCATTTGTTGTTTTGGATTTATGGATTTATTTTGAATTTGGATTTTTTACTTGAAATTTTGGAATAAATAACTGTCTATACAGAGTGCGGCAGTCCAGGGTTTCTTTTTCCCCCAGAATAGCCAGCCAAAAGCCACAGAGCAAAAGGAGATGCTCCTGGATGTCTTAAATAGGCCCCAAAAAGATCCACAGAAAAAAACGGGCTCCCATACTTATATGGCACATTTAGCAGCCCAAGTAATGGGACTCCATACTGCAGGAGAGCATGAACCTGCAATGGTCACACCATATGTCGATGAGGCAGGGCTGACCTTTGATCCTGCAGGGATGAGGACAGGAAAAAAGAATACCTGAGGGGGGGGTAACTTTTTTTTATAGAGTTGCGTGGTCGTGTGGGTTGGTCGAGGGCGGAGCCACCAACCATTGGTATGCTGCCATGGAGGCACCAGGATTTTTTTTTAACTGACTGTGATTGACAGCAGCGGGAGCCTATGGCTCCCACTGCTGTATGAGCCAATGAGAGAGAGAGACCCAGGAGAGCTGCAGCTCTCGTGCATAGATCGACATGGGGCTCAGGCAGGGGTGACTGCACCGCAAAGGTTTTTTACCTTCATGCATAGATCACATGAAGGTCTAAAAAAAAAAAAAAAAAAAAAAAAAAAAAAAAAAAAAAAAAAAAGCTTGAGCCTTTAGAACCATTTTAAAACACACAACACCTTCCTCCACCCACTCCCAATAACTCTGGCCTGTTTCTGTACGTCAACTTTGAGTTGGTCCCAATTACCTTTAGTTTTACTATCTGCAAACAAAGGGCAATTCTTTTTGAACTGAACTGGTCACAGCCACAGTGACACTTCAAAGAAAGAAACTACTAAAGAAGCTGTCAAATGCTTTGGAACAAAACTGTGGCAAGGCTTCCATGAAGTTGGTGCAAGCCAATTTAAAGAGAAAATTAGCAGTCTGATAAGGGTTTTTGTAGGAAAGAGGGCTGAGGGTACTAAAAAATAAAACGAAAAAAAATTAAATTGGAGGAATCTTGAGGTAATTTCCTACCAGTCTAAAGTGGTTCATGGCGTTTCGAACTTTAGGCTGGGTTTACACTATTGCGAATTGGATGTGGGTTTCTCTGCATCCAATTCACATTGCAGGAGATTGCGACAGGCTCTCTATGGAGCCTGTTCACACATCTCCGCAGTGGCTCCGGTGCAAATTGCACAGGAGCCCCGTGCATCTTTTGGTCCATTTCAGGTCTGAATTCAGCCCAACATTTGGGCTGAAGTCAGACCTGAAACGTGAATGGAGATGCACCGGACTTCTACTGTGAGCCACTGCGATCTTTAGCGTGAACCCAGCCTTAATGATCATACTATATATAAATAAGGTTTTAAAGATTGGGTTTTAAAAACGGTTAAAAAAAAAAAAGCCAGGACCCAGAAAAAATGAAAGCAGTCATTGATGAGTGTTCCAAGGGCCCCACCTCTATGCATCTTCAACAGTGCCACAAACCATACAAAGTGTTGTGCCAAGAGAGGGCACTCCCTTTACTAGATACTGGCCAGCAAAAAGCCAAGATGCATCAGTGACAGTACCAAAAAAGGAGGGTCCACCACCAGTACGGTTTCCTTGTAAGCCCCAACTCAGGATGTCATTGTGCTACACTACAGCATGACCTAGACATTGGGGGTTATTTACTAAAGGCAAATCCACGTTGCACTACAAGTACACTTGGAAAGTGCAATCGCTGTGCTCTGCTGATTTTATCATCCAACCATGTACAAGCTAAAATGCTGTTTTTAATTTTCCTTGCATGTCCCCCTCGGATCTACAACGACTGAACTTCCAAGTGCACTTGTAGTGCAAAGTGGATTTGCCTTTCGTAAATAACCCCCATTGTGTTTGGTTTGAATATTGTGCCCTCAGAATCCTGACTTCAGGTCTATGAACCTGAACTCGCATCAAAGTCGGACCAAAGTAGTGCAGGGACTACTTTGAAGTCGACACGACTTGAAGTCGTACCAATATGAATGGTTGTCATTGGAAATCATGGGAAACAACTTGTCATGCTACTTTGCAGTCCCAAATCGTGGGACAAGTCGTATAAGTGTGAAAGGGGCCTGAGGCAGGAACCTCTTCAGACTCTCGCTGGGGCTGTGTGTCATGGATATGCATTAATGTCTGTCTGCCATCTTACCTTCCTCCTCATGTGTTCATCTAGAGACCAGACCTCCTTCACCTGGCTTCCTTTATAATCTCCTCCCAGCCTGACTCCACCCCAGGCCCTATCACAGAACACTATATTAACCTGTGCACTGCAAGCCTGCCTTGCTGATCAACGTGTTTGTTAGGCATTGTGTGTTTGGGTTCCTGCCTGCCGTGTGCTACGTCTGTCTCTCTGTTACGTTATTGGCTTGTCCCCGACTATCCCTGTCTGCTCGTGACCCTTGACCTTCGGCTCGTTCTTTCGTTATCCTTGTCTGCTTGTGGCCCCTGACCTTCGGCTTGTTATTCGGTTCTCCCTTATCTTGTGCTGCTGCTTCCCCTCTGTTCCCCTTATCCTACGGGGCGTGAGCTAGGAAACTCCAGGGGCTGCGACCTGGTCCCAGCCTGCAGCACAACATCCTCACCACTAGAGGCCCTGGAGAAGACCAGCTGGGTCTTAGACTCCGCGCCCTGGGGAATCTTGGCTCTAGCATCCGTTAGGATCTCGGTTGTGCTCCTCTGGTCCCGCTTTCCACAACCACCCAGTGTCCTACCCGCAGAAGCCAGCCATAGGGTTCACTACCTCGCGGTGCACTCCTGTCCCCCTACGGTGTGCATCTGTCACCTGGCCACAGGTGATCCTGACAATTTGATCAGCCATGAACCCGGCTGACATTCCGCTTCCCGCGGATGATCCATTGCAGGGCATAGTTCGCAGACTCGAAGCCCAGGAATCAAATCAGACTCAGGTGATGCGATTCCTCCAGGATCTGGCTTCTCGATTCGAGCAGCTTCAGGTCTCCTTGGGAACCCCGCATCCGCAACCCCAAGTACAACCAGCGGCTGTACCTATTGCACCCTCACACTCACTAAGATTGCCAGCTCCGTCCCGTTTCTCTGGGGACTCCAAGGCCTGCAGGGGGTTTCTCAGCCAATGCACAATTCATTTTGAGCTTCAGCCTCAAAGCTTCCTGTCTGACCGGGCTAGGGTAGCCTATGTCATTTCCCTCCTCTCCGGTGAAGCTTTGGCCTGGGCTGCCCCCCTGTGGGAGAGGAACGATCCGGTGGTTTCCAGTCTGTCCGATTTCTTGAAGCTCTTTCGTAATATCTTCGAAGAGCCGGCTCGGGCTTCTTCAGCGGCTAGTGCTGTCTTACGTCTTCGCCAAGAATCTAGTTCAGTGGGGCAATATGCTCTTCAGTTCCGTATCCACACAGCTGAATTGAGCTGGAATAATGAGGCCCTGGTCGCTACCTTTTTACATGGCCTCTCTGACCGAGTGAAAGACGAATTAGTGGGAAGAGCCATTCCCGTCGGTCTGGACGATGTAATTTCATTATGCAACCAGATCGACATTCGTTTTCAAGAGAGGTCTTTAGAAAAAAAGACGCCAGCACTCTCTGGGTCCTAGCCAGTCTGAGCTCCCCTCCCTTCATTCCGTGGAGCATCCTCTACCTGCTGAAGAACCTATGCAGCTGGGCCGGACCAGACTAACCCCCGAAGAACGTGCTAGGCGCAGAACTCTGGGCTTGTGCCTCTATTGTGGGGGCAAGGGTAATTTTCGTGACTCCTGCTCGCTTCGTCCGGGAAACGCTCGGGTCTAATACATTTGGAAGGTGGAGTATTGGACCCAGAAACATCACCTTCTCGCCTGCTCTTGCCGGTGTTCCTTCATGTAGGCACTTCTCCTCAGTCAACCCTTGCATACCTGGATTCCGGGGCTGCCGGCAATTTTATGGATTGGAGAACTGCTTCTTCTATGAAGCTTACCCTTTCACCTCTCACTACCCCATTGGTAGTCTCGGCAATTGATGGCACTGTTCTCCCAGGGGGCCCTATTCGCTTCCAGACGCTACCCATTAGGATGTCGGTAGGGATTCTCCACCAGGAGTGGATATCCTTTCTTATTCTACCCAAGGCCTCTACCCCAGTTGTATTGGGCCTCCCTTGGCTACAGCTCCACTCTCCACATGTGGACTGGGTCTCTGGGCAGATCCTGGCCTGGGGTTCCTCATGTTTCTCGTCGTGTCTTCTCAAGGTGACCCCCAAGGAGAGTCTTCCGGTTGCTGCCACTTCTGTTTCTTCTGATCTTCCTGCTGCATACAGCGATTACCGGGATGTGTTCTGTAAGAAATCAGCTGAGGTGCTTCCTCCCCACAGGTCTTTTGACTGTGCTATTGATCTTGTCCCCGGAGCAACTCTACCCAGGGGTCGTACCTACCCTCTGTCCATCCCAGAGACCCAGGCCATGTCGGAGTATGTCGCAGAGAATCTGGAGAGAGGTTTCATCCGGAAATCCTCATCGCCTGCAGGGGCAGGGTTCTTTTTTGTTGCCAAAAAGGATGGTACCTTAAGACCCTGCATCGATTATCGGGGTTTAAATGCGGTTACTATTAAAAATCGATACCCCTTACCCTTAATATCTGAGCTATTCGATAGGTTGAAGGGTGCCTCCATTTTCACCAAGTTGGATCTCAGAGGCGCGTACAATCTCATTCGAATACGGGAGGGTGACGAATGGAAGACTGCATTCAACACTAGAGACGGGCATTACGAATATCTGGTGATGCCTTTTGGTCTGTGTAATGCTCCAGCCGTGTTTCAAAACTTTGTCAATGAAATTTTCAGAGATCTGCTGTACCAGTTTGTTGTCATCTATCTGGATGACATTCTGATCTTTTCTGAAAATCTGCTCGTCCACAGAAACCATGTCCGCACTGTACTTCAACGTCTTAGAGAGAACGATCTCTATGCCAAGCTGGAGAAATGTTCTGAGGTCCTGTTTTTGGGGTGCTTCGTCTCATGTTCGGGTCTTCGTATGGACCCTGGGAAGGTCTTGGCTATCACCAACTGGCCTCTTCCTGCTAGCCTCAAGGCCACACAGCGCTTTCTTGGCTTCACTAATTATTATAGGCAGTTCATAAGGAATTACTCTTCCATTGCCGCGCCTATTATCGCTTTGACCAAGAAGGGTGTGAATGCCAGAGACTGGCCTCCCGAAGCTGTCTCTGCATTTCACAACCTGAAACAGGCCTTTGTTTCTGGCCCCCTCTTGAGGAGACCAAATCCTGGGAATGCATTTTTTATTGAAGTGGACGCTTCCTCAATGGGGGTGGGAGCTGTGCTTCTTCAAATCTTTGAGAAGAGACGCCAACCATGTGCGTTCTTCTCCAAAAAAAAAATTCTCAGGCAGAGAGGAATTATGCCATCGGTGATCGGGAACTTCTCGCAATTAAATTGGCGTTAGAGGAGTGGCGTCATCTCTTGGGAGGGTTCCCCTCACTCCATAACGATCTTTACCGATCACAAGAATTTACAGTATCTACAGAATGCTAAACGTCTGAATCCTAGACAGGCCAGGTGGAGTCTCTTCTTTGCCCGTTTTAATTTCACGATTACCTACAAACCTGGTTCCTGCAACGGTCGGGCTGATGCGCTCTCTAGGTCATTTGACACTTTGGACGAGGAGTCCGCCCCTGAACCTGAGCCGATCATTCCAACCTCATGCATTGTTGCCCACTCTACCACCCTGAAGTCAAAAATTCCGCCTGGTAAGACCTTTGTCCCCACTGAGCTAAGAGCTAAGATCCTTCGTTGGGGACATGATTCCAAGGTGGCAGGGCATTCTGGATTCCTCCGATCCTTCCTACTCATCAGTCGTCACTACTGGTGGCCTAATCTCCGCTCAGACGTCAAAGACTACGTTAAAGCTTGTCATGTCTGTGCTCAGTCCAAATCCTCCACACAAGCTCCTGCTGGTCTCCTCATGCCCTTGCCCATTCCTAAGGAACCCTGGGCCCATATTGCCATGGATTTTATCACCGATCTCCCACTGTCTGAGAATAATACAGTCATTTGGGTGGTAATCGATCGATTCTCCAAGATGGCTCATTTTGTTCCTCTTCCTGGTCTTCCTTCTGCCCCTGCCTTGGTTCCCATTTTCATTCGAGAAATTCTCCGCCTACATGGGGTCCCTTCTCATATTGTTTCCGACAGGGGAGTCCAATTCACGTCTCGTTTTTGGAGAGCCTTTTGCAAATCCCTCAATATTGTCTTGGATTTTTCTTCTTCTTACCATCCCCAATCCAATGGACAGACTGAGAGGGTTAATCAGGAGTTAGAGGTCTTTCTTCGCACCTTTGTGTCTTCTCACCATGACGATTGGTCCTCTCTACTCCTGTGGGCAGAATTCTCCCATAACAATCATGTGAATACCAGTTCGCAGAAGACACCCTTTTTCACAGTTTATGGAAAACACCCTCAACTTCCTCTTCCCATGATCTGTTCTCCTGACATTCCAGCTTTGGCTTCGGTTCAGGAGTCTCTCAATTCCGTTTGGGGTCACGTTCATGATTCCCTCCGGGCAGCTGCTGAAAAATTCAAAGGCTTTGCCGACCGCCGCAGGCGTAAACCGCCTTCTCTTCAGCCAGGGGACAAAGTCTGGCTCTCTACCAGGAACATCAAGCTCCGAGTTCCTTCTCTGAAGTTTGCTCCACGATTCATCGGTCCATACACGGTAACTGCTAAACTGAATCCGGTTTGTTTCAAACTCCAGATTCCTAAGAGCCTTAAAATCACTAACTCCTTTCATGTTGCTCTTCTAAAGCCTTTAGTCCTCAAATTCTCTCGTCCTCTCCCTACCGTGGCGCCTGTCTCTGAGGATAATCAGGAGTATGAGATCAGTCAAATTCTGGACTCCCGACTCTGTAAAGGCGTTCTTCAGTACCTCGTTCATTGGAAAGGGTTTGGTCCTGAGGAGAGGTCTTGGATCACTGCATCTGAGGTCTTTGCACCTCGTCTGTTAAAGGAGTTTCATCTGAAGTTTCCCTCTAAACCTGGGCCCAGGCGGGGAAGGGGGGGGAGGCCTCGTAAGAGGGAGGGTACTGTCATGGATATGCATTAATGTCTGTCTGCCATCTTACCTTCCTCCTCATGTGTTCATCTAGAGACCAGACCTCCTTCACCTGGCTTCCTTTATAATCTCCTCCCAGCCTGACTCCACCCCAGGCCCTATCACAGAACACTATATTAACCTGTGCACTGCAAGCCTGCCTTGCTGATCAACGTGTTTGTTAGGCATTGTGTGTTTGGGTTCCTGCCTGCCGTGTGCTACGTCTGTCTCTGTTACGTTTTTGGCTTGTCCCCGACTATCCCTGTCTGCTCGTGACCCTTGACCTTCGGCTCGTTCTTTCGTTATCCTTGTCTGCTTGTGGCCCCTGACCTTCGGCTTGTTATTCGGTTCTCCCTTATCTTGTGCTGCTGCTTCCCCTCTGTTCCCCTTATCCTACGGGGCGTGAGCTAGGAAACTCCAGGGGCCGCGACCTGGTCCCAGCCTGCAGCACAACATCCTCACCACTAGAGGCCCTGGAGAAGACCAGCTGGGTCTTAGACTGCGCGCCCTGGGGAATCTTGGCTCTAGCATCCGTTAGGATCTCGGTTGTGCTCCTCTGGTCCCGCTTTCCACAACCACCCAGTTTCCTACCCGCAGAAGCCAGCCATAGGGTTCACTACCTCACGGTGCACTCCTGTCCCCCTACGGTGTGCATCTGTCACCTGGCCACAGGTGATCCTGACACTGTCAGGGCATACTAACTGACAGAGGCCCTTTTTTTTAGTCCTAGTGGTCAGGATTTGTCAAGTCCTGTTTTAGAGGTCTGTTGTGGAGAATTTTATGAAGATGTATTTAATATGTATTGTCATAATGTCACCCAGTGTTAGTACTTCCGCAACCCGCTCTAAAGAGCTGACTGGGGCAGTCTGAGGCTGGTTGAATGTGTGAGAAGGAGAATGAAGCCGCGCAAATGGAATTTAAGCAATGACAGTGCAAAAAAGACAGTGCAAAAAAAGAGTGTAAGCAAGACAGAATGGACTGCTGCTTCTACTGATTACCAACACCTAGATGTGGTAATGGGAAGTGAAAGAGAGAGGGAGTAGGAATGGCGCTGTCTATTTACTGTCTTGGTACCATACCAATAAAAGGTGTGTACATAAAGGATAAATATGCCGATTAAAATATAATTAAACATGCCAGTAATAATAAAGGTGATAAAAGCTACTAAAATGCAATAAATGGAAATTGGTAGTGGCAATGAACAATATTACATAAAAATTATAGTAATAAAAACATATCTGTGATAAATCCTTGCTAAATCCTTGATAGTAAAAAACGTAATAAATGTGATATGGTGGAATAAGATAAATAAAATAAAGTCCGTGGTGACAAAGTGCTGTGACTCAGAACAAAAATAAATAAATAAATGATTCCAATAATTTCAGGAAAAAAGGATGATGCAGAACAAAAAAGAAAAGTTAATTTGCTTCATAAAATAAAGTAAAGTGCTGGTGCTGCCCAAAATTTTTTTTCTGGTGTGATCTTGGTTGTCACTGCAAACCGTGGTGCATCCGTGCTCTGATAGAAATGCTCACTCACCAGATAATTCTTACCCTCAAGGGGTATACATGGCACCCACAGTGTTAGCCACTGTGAGGGCTCTGTGGCACAAAAAACTATATTCCTCTGTTCCTCAATGCTTGGTAATCCAGCTCCAATGTTACCCAGATGGAAGAAAGACGAAAGGGGAATACTCCCAATAGTGTGATACCGCTTATGTACACAATCTTTATTCATAAAACATATACAGGGTACTCACATTTTAGAAGTTTAAAAATGAGCATTTAAGCATACAAACAATGCTTTGCAGGGAAGTGGTGTGATGCTGTGCTTGCTGCTCGACCGGTTTCGTCGTAATGACTTCATCTGGAGGCTCCAGATGAAGTCATTACGACGAAACTCAGTGCAGCGCCGCACCGATTAGGACAGTGCCATTGCCAGCAAATGCCGCCAATTTGACATGTCAAATCGTACCAATGTGAACCAGGGCTAATACTGCTTTAGGGAAATTTCCAGTAATTTGTCCAACTGTGGAAAAACCCAGCAAGGTAAAGATGCTGTGGATCTGGTCCTGCAGGAATCCTTTTGAGATTCCCTTTTAGTACATGTGCAATTCAATAAACTAGAGTTTAAAGGTGTTGTAAAGGTTCGTTTTTTATTTTCTAAATAGGTTCCTTTAAGCTAGTGCATTGTTGGTTCACTTACCTTTTCCTTTGATTTACCTTCTAAATGTTTTTTTTCTTTGTCTGAATTTCTCACTTCCTGTTTCTCCTCAGTAAATTTCACACCATCATCCGAACCGTGTGGAGTCGGCCAGAACAGCTTACTGAACAGCTTACTGAGGAGGAACAGGAAGTGAGAAATTCAGACAAAGAAAACAAAGAAAAAAAACATTTAGAAGGGAAATCTAAGGAAAAGGTAAGTGAACCAACAATGCACTAGCTTAAAGGAACCTATTTAGAAAATAAAAAACAAACCTTTACAACCCCTTTAACTGGGAAAACAACATTTATCTAAGAACGTCAAACTGGCATGTGATGCAAAGTCATTTGAGAATCACTATCTTTACATTATGAGCAAAACACTGAACTCTTTACTGCATAACAGTTTTATAAATGTTGCTACTTTCTGGCACCTTATGCTATTAAACCGATTACTGTATAAAAAACAAAAAACACACACACACACACACACACACACACACACACACACGTTTTGCACAAAGCAGCCTTGATCCCTCTCTTCTGGGGTGCCCCACTGGTGCTACTGGCTCCACCTCAGCAGGTGCCCCCATAGCCACGCTGCCTGCGCCTATAGACACAGAAAGCATGGTTTTGGTTCCACCTTCTCGTCACAGAATTTGATTGACAACAGCTGGAGCCCATGGTTCCCACTGCTAGCTATCTGGCCTGGGAGGGAGGGGATCCAGATCGGGCTCAGGTTAATCCCGTGACAAAAAGTTTTTTTACCTGAATACAAAAAAAAGTTAAAAAAATAAAAAACACACCTTAAGGCCCCATGCACACGGGACGCTTGTAAACGCGCGTTCAGAGGCAGTTGGACACTTTTTTCAACTGCCCCATAACACGTTCAATGTTATCCTATGTGTCCATGTACACAGTCTAATTTTTTGCCGTTTTTAGACAGTTGCATTTAACCTAGTTTTTCTGAAAGCAAAAAAAATGGGTTCAGACGCCAAAGATTTCCACGTTTCAGACGCCAAACGCGGTACCGGCATTTAGCCGTGTTTTCGTTAACCACTTAAGCCCCGGACCATTTGGTAGCTAAAGGACCAGAGGTGAATTCAGAATTTTGCACTGCGCTGCTTTAACTGTAAATTATGCGGACTGTTGTACCCAAACAAAATTTGCGTCCTTTTCTTCCCACAAATAGAGCTTTCTTTTAATGGTATTTGATTGCCTCTGCGATTTTAATTTTTTGCGATATAAACGGAAAAAGACCGAAAATTTTGAAAAAAAAAAAAATGATATTTTCTACTTTTTGTTATAAGAAAAATCGAATAAACTCAATTTTAGTCATACATTTAGGCCAAAATGTATTCAGCCACATGTCTTTAGTAAAAAAAAGGTCAATAAGCGTATATTTATTGGTTTGCGCAAAAGTTATAGAGTTTACAAACTAGGGTACATTTTCTGAAATTTACACAGCTTTAAATTTATGACTGCCTATCTCATTTCTTGAGGTGCTAAAATGACAGGGCAGTACAAAACCCCCCCAAATGACCCCATTTTGGAAAGTAGACACCCCAAGGAAATTGCTGAGAGGCATGTTGAGCCCATTGAATTTTTTATTTTTTTTGTCTTAAGTGATTGAATAATGACTAAAAAAAAAAATTACAAAAAGTTGTCACTAAATGATATATTGCTCACACATGCCATGGTTATATGTGGAATTGCACCCCAAAATACATTTTGCTGCTTCTCCTGAGTACTGGGATACCACATGTGTGGGACTTTTTGGGAGCCTAGCCGCGTACGGGACCCCGGAAACCAAGCACCGCCTTCAGGATTTCTAAGGGCGCAAATTTTTGATTTCACTCCTCACTACCTATCACAGTTTCGAAGGCCATAAAATGCCAAAATAGCACAAAACCCCCCCAAATGACCCCATTTTGGAAAGTAGATACCCCAAGCTATTTGCTGAGAGGCATGGAGAGTATTTTGTTTGAGCAATATATCATTTAGTGACTACTTTGTGCAAAAAAAAAAAAAAAGTTGTTTTTCCGCAACTTGGGTCATCATATAAAATATTCCATGGACTCGACATGCCTCTCAGTATATAGCTTAGGGTGTCTACTTTCCAAAATGGGGTCATTTGGGGGGGTTTTGAACTGTTCTGGCATTTTATACACAACATTAGGAAGCTTACATCCACTCTTCTAACCACTTGAAGACAAAGCCCTTTTTGACACTTTTTGTTTACATGAAAACATTTTTTTTTTTTGCAAGAAAATTATGTTGAACCCCCAAACATTATATATTTTTTTAAAGCAAAGGCCCTACAGATTAAAATAGTGGGTGTTGCATTTTTTTTTTCTACACAGTATTTGCGCAGCGATGTTTCAAACGCATTTTTTGGGTTAAAAAATACACTTTTTTTAATTTTAATGCACTAAAACACACTATATTGCCCAAATGTTTGATGAAATAAAAAAGATGATCTTAGGCCAAGTACATAGATACCAAACACGACATGCTTTAAAATTTTGCACAAACGCGCATTGGCGACAAACTACATACATTTTTAAAAGCCTTTAAAAGCCTTTACAGGTTACCCCAGTAGATTTACAGAGGAGGTCTACTGCTAAAATGACTGCCCTTGATCTGACCTTCGCGGTGATACCTCACATGCATGGTGCAATTGCTGTTTACATATGACGCCAGACCGACGCTTGCGTTCGCCATTGGGCAAGAGCAGGGCAGGACAGGGGTGCTTCTTTTTTTTTTTTTTTTTTATTATTAATTTATTTTTATTTTTTTAAATTGTTCCTTCCAAGTATTTTTTTTTTTTATAATTTTTATTGTTATCTCAGGGAATGTAAATATCCCCTATGATAGCAATAGGTAGTGACAGGTACTCTTTTTTTGAAAAAACTAGATTTTTCCTCTGCCCTCAAAGCATCATCTGACCACACCAAGATCGGTGTGATAAAATGCTTTCCCAATTTCCCAATGGCGCTTTTTATATCCGGGGGGGGGGGCATTCCCTCCCACTGCTTGTAAAAGCAGTCCAGAGGCTAATTAGCCGCTAGGATTGCTTTTACATGAAAGCCGGCCGCAGGCTGAAAAGAATGATACCAAGATGATACCTAAACCCGCAGGCATCATTCTGGTATAAACATTCAAAGTCCAGCAACATACCAGTACGTTGCTGGTCCTTGCTGGACATGTATTGTAATCTTTTTTTTCATGCAGCCAGTTGGCTGAACGAAAAAAAGAGATTGATCGGTGGGTATGCCCACCATAAGAATACCGCCCTTCATCCACCCACTTCCAATGATGGGCATACACGCACCATTTATATATGCCGAAGCATGGGGGCATCCTCCCGCAAAAAAGTTATGCCGCACACACATGGTCGGACTTTTCCACGGTCAAGCCTCCGTCGGAATTTCGACCGTATGTACGCGGCATTAGGAGCAAAATCGCTCCTCCGCCCCTGCTGCCCCAATGCTTCGGCATATATGCTTTTTTTATTTAACTGTGGTGGTGAAATCACCTCCTACAGCACTGGAGTCGCAGGGATAAGGCCTGTCTCTGCGAACGCTGCAGTTATGTGTGTTTTTGTTTTGTAAGTGACAGTGATCGATCGATACTGCACTTGGGTGGCCTGGGCTGGACGGAGGGGCAAAACGCAGGTGCCAGCAGGTATCTGGGCTGATCCTGCTAACACTGCGTTTTTGGGAACCCTAAACTGCTGAGGACGCTAGTATAGATCTGATCAGATCAGATATTGATCTGTTCAGATACTATACCACTAAGGGGGGTGTATGCTTCACGCGTGGGTGTTAGCGTTACTGGCACTAACCTGACGCTGCCTGGGGTGTGACGCAGACCCTCTCTGACGCTAAAACCTAATTGATATCACCCGCCGGGCGATCAGGGGGTTAAACCTTTATTGGGTTATATACGGCGGGTGCCCTGACACTATAAAAAGCAAAACTAACTAACCAGCGTCACCCGTAACACTTATATGGTGATCACTGGTGAAAGGGTTAACTAGGGGCAATCAGGGGGTTAAACCCTTTATTAGATAATATATTGGGGTACCTGACGCTATAAAAACCTGCGGCGAACCTAAAAAAAATTTACTGGCTACCGATCTGCATCACCGACACTAAGACAGCGATCAGAAAAATGATCGCTTAGCGACAGTGGTGATAGGGGGTGAAAGGGTTACCTGGGGGGCGATCAAGGGGGTTAAACCTTTACTAGATAATATATTGGGGTACCTGACGCTATAAAAACATGCGGCGAACCTAAAAAAAATTACTGGCTGCCGATCGGCATCACTGACACCAAGACAGCGTTTAGAAAAATGATCGCTTAGCGACAGTGGTGATAGGGGGTGAAAGGGTTATCTGGGGGGTGATCAGGGGGTTAAACCTTTATTAGGGGGGTTAGGGGGCTACACTGGACCTAAAACTGAATGTACTGACACTTTTACAGTCACAAATGTCACTGATTGCAATGATCACTAAATAAATGGTCACTGCAATCAGTGACACTGTGACTGGGGGCTGGGGGGGTGTCTGGGGGGGCCGATTTATGTCCCTATGTGTCCTGGTGTCAGTGTAGTGTTGTGTGCACTGACCTGATGTCTTCTCTTGTACGGCGCTCGGTATATGTGAGCGCCGCACCAGAGATGACATCACTTCCTCCTGCTTCCTCTGCGTGAAACAGACAGAGGGGGCATTTCCATTCGCCGGGAGCGATCGCGAGGGGGTGGCCGGAAACGAATGGCTGCCCCCTCATCCCGGAATGCTCCCGGACACTTAGCCACCGCTCACTGTATAGGAGGGGGTCCGATTGGACCCCCCAACTATACAAAGGCAATCACGTACACTCTACGCGATTGTGCCTGTCGGTGCCATTCTGCCGACGTATATATACAGTGAGCGGTCGTTAAGTGGTTAATAAGCGTTTTTAAAGGTGACCCATTTTTAAAAAAAAAAACTCAAATTATGGCAAATGATGAAAAACCATTAAAAAATATATATATAAAAAAAAAAAATGTAATTGCTTGCATTGCATTGTGGACAATCCACAACTTGAGGCAGGAGACGTGGCAAGTGGACAATCCACAACTTGTGGCAAGTGACATGGCAGGTGACGTGGCAAGTGGACAATCCACAGCTTGTGGCAGGTGACGTGGCAGGTGGACAATCCACAGCTTGTGGCAGGTGGACAATCCACAGCTTGTGGCAGGTGGACAATCCACAGCTTGTGGCAGGTGGACAATCCACAGCTTGTGGCAGGTGGACAATCCACAGCTTGTGGCAGGTGGACAATCCACAGCTTGTGGCAGGTGGACAATCCACAGCTTGTGGCAGGTGGACAATCCACAGCTTGTGGCAGGTGGACAATCCACAGCTTGTGGCAGGTGGACAATCCACAGCTTGTGGCAGGTGGACAATCCACAACTTGTGGCAGGTGGACAATCCACAACTTGTGGCAGGTGACGTGGCCAGTGGACAATCCATAACTTGTGGCAGGTGACGTGGCAAGTGATACGCTAAATACAAGTATACTGCTGCTCTCTCAGCTGCTGCTACTCACTCTGGTCTCACAAAATGTCTGAAATGGTTAATAATACTGTTTTTTGAGCTTAGGAAAAGGGCCTTATGATGTTTCTTAAAGGGTTTGTAAAGGTTTGTTTTTTATTTTCTAAATAGGTTCCTTTAAGCTAGTGCATTGTTGGTTCACTTACCTTTTCCTTTGATTTACCTTCTAAATATTTGTTTTCTTTGTCTGAATTTCTCACTTCCTGTTCCTCCTCAGAAAGCTGTTCAGTAAGCTGTTCTGGATGACTCCACACCACTCGGATGATGGTGTGAAGTTTAGTGAGGAGAAACAGGAAGTGAGAAATTCAGACAAAGAAAAAAAACATTTAGAAGGTAAATCAAAAGGAAAAAGGTAAGTGAACCAACAATGCACTAGCTTAAAGGAACCTATTTAGAAAATAAAAAACGAACCTTTACAACCCCTTTAAATAAACGCTTCTAGACGCAAACGCGGTAAAATGCCGCTAAACGTGGCATGCAAGCATGGCAAAACAAGCGTTTCTAAACGCTGGTTTCAACCTTCATTCAGAAGAGTTTGCACCAGCGTCCCGTGTACATGGGGCCTAAGCCTTTAGAAGCACTTTAACCCTAGGTTCATGCTCTTGCGTTTGGGTGTCTGCATTTGTGTGGGCACGGCATGCACCTTTTCAAAAAGGCAGCTGCGTTTTCCCTGTGGTTCACGCACTGCGATTTTACATGCATAGGAGGTGGCATTCAGAATGAATGGCGACCCTGCTCGTTTCTGCAGAGCAGTGTATTTTCACTGCGGGTATGTGAACACGCGGAGATGTGAACCTAGGGCAAGTCCCCTTTTCTGTAGATTTTGCATTGTCTCTATAGGTTTTGGATCACACTAATGCGGTTCGGGGAACCGCATGTAATGTGGACATTTTAAATCACATGTGATTCTTTGCAGGGCGATTTGAGCCCATTCATTTTGTATGGCTCAAATCGCACCGCATGAAAAAGGTGCATGCACCTTTTTTGGCCGCACTGTGCTTTGCGAACCATTTTTGGGGTGTCGTTAACATTTACACCCGCAGCAGTTCACATGAATGGAGTGAGATTGCGATGTGGGAAACGCACAGGATTTGCTGCGAATCCCGCACCTCATCAGTGTGAACCTAGAAAAAAACAAAACAAAAAAACAAAACACACACTTCCAGCATGTCAAAAAACACATCTATTACTATTAGGGAGTTTAGGAAGAATTACCACCATGCAACTGCTTCAAAGACCATTAGATTACATAAAAAAAAAAAAAATAAAAAAAACCTCCATTCACCTGCTGTGTTAAACAATGTGGCTTCCCAAACTTTAAGCCAATTCACCAGGAGGCAATAGAGAAAGATCTGCCCCGACACACACGCCTAACACTAAACATACATGTCATGTGTCGCTATGTATGCCAACACATGAGATGACAAGGGTTGTAAAAGAAAAAAAAAAAATTATATAATATATATATATATATATATATATATATATATATATATATATATATATATATATATATTTATTTATTTATTTATTAAAACACTCTACAAAACATCTGATCCTTGCCCAAGTATGTACTTGGGACAGAAATATCCATCTATCTCGCTACCCAGTAGATGTCCTCACTTTTACACTCAATTTTACAAACCCTTTAACATTTTCAGTTTCTTTACACAAAACCAGAAATACTAACCATACATCAGTGTAAATTTCTACAAACCCAGTATTCAGCAGGTCAAATGAACAACCACAAATACCCACATCAACTTCTGCTGCTCCATCGAATTCCAGAAAATGTTACCAGCACACCATCTCTCCTATCTCGTGGCTTAAAATGACCCTGAATATAACAGCTGTTGTGTAAGCAGTAGCGGGCAACCTACATCTGGATCTTGCCATCCCTCATCTCCAACAAAGACAGCATTGAAGTAGCCTCAACCCCCCTCCCACATAAACACGTTATATAAACCTTGCTCCTATCTAGGCTACGCACCCATGTGACTGAAACACACAAATGCCAGATCCCTTCTAATCACACAAATTCTCTCTGCAGGGACCAATCAAGCCAAATTCTCAGCAGCCTGGCACTCCCGTTCACTATTGCAGGGCAGAAAAACTCTGCTGCAGATCCCTTAGAAAAGACCTACATGAGCTTTGGAAAGCAAACATTTAATGGCCAATACATACACAATGATTGACATTTTATTAACTCTATAAAGAGCAATGACTGTGGCCCTTGTATATGATGACCTACAGAAAGGAATGCGCAGTCTAAGCTCCTAGGAGATATATATTTTAGGGCTGTTACTGGTAAAAAAAAAAAAAAAAAAAAAAAAAAAAAGAAAAGAAGATTAATCGAACAACAAAATTTTAAATCGATGAAATCGACTAATTTCGATTACCGTATTTATCGGCATATAACACGCACAGGCGTATCACACGCACCCTAACTTTAAGAGGGAAGTTTCAGGAAAAAATAAATAAAATAACTTTCCACAGCCCCTTGAGTGTAACACGCAGGCACAGTTTACCCTCTATTTTCAGGGTAAAAAAGTGAGTGCGCCAATAAATACAGTAATTATAACGCACATACAGATCCAACTACTTTTAGCTGATCTCTATGCAGGCTGATTCCCAGTGCAGCTACCAACCACTGGAAAAATGGATAGCAGGATACAAAAAACACACAAAAGGCAGCGCTCGATGGGAATAGCATTACATTTTTTTTATAGTCTTCAAGTAGGTAACAAAATAAATATTGCTCTGGAGATAAAATCGATGTAGCTACATAAACTATAAAAATGGTGTGAGTAATACCAAACAGTAGCAAAAGCAGTCATAAAACATGTAGCCAATAGTGATGAGCCGAACACCCCCGGGTTCGGTTCGCACCAGAACCCGCGAACGGACCGAAAGTTCGTACGAACATTAGAACCCTATTAAATACAATGGATGCGAACGTTCGGATTCTAAAGTGCTAATTATAACAACTAGTATGCATGTTATTGTCCTAAAAAGGGTTTGGGAACCCGGGTTCTGCACCAGGGGACATGTATCAATGCAAAAAGAAGTTTTAAAAACGGTCGTTTTTCGGGAGCAGTCATTTTAATGATGCATAAAGTGAAAAAAAAAAAGTCAAATATTCCTTTAAATATCGTACCTGGGGGGTGTCTAAAGTATGCCTGTGAAGTGCCACGTGTTTCCCGTGTTTAGAACTGTCCCTGCACAAAATGACACTTCTAAAGGAAAAAAAAGCCATTTAAAACTGCTTGCGGCTTTAATGTAATGTCTGGTCCCGGTAATATGGATGAAAATCTTTAAGAAAAATGGCATAGCTACCCCATGACCCCCCCCCCTACCCCAGCCCATTACCAGCCCCTTTGGGTCTTGTATGAATATTAAGGGGAACCCCGCACATAAAATAAAAAAGGCCCTATATACTCTGAACAGCCGTATACAGGCGGTGCATACAAGACAGGGACTGTAGGTTTGTTCTTATGTAGAATCTGTTTGTAATTTTGAACAGGTACATTGTTGAAGTGTAGCTCCAGCCCAAAAATCTATTTTTAAACTTTTTGGAAAACATAGGTAAGGGTTATCACCCCTGTAACATTTGTTTTGCTGTCTGTGCCCCTGTTCAGAACATTTCACCTCACTTTGCGTCCCAATGACAACTGTTTTTGAAATGTGGTGTTTTTCTTGAAACAAGGATTGCTGATAAAGCATCAGTACAGAGGAGACACCTTTCTCCCATATTTATTCTTACAGGAGAGAATTTTCCTTCCTAGGGGTAGATTTCCTCTCACTTCCTGTTGTCTTCTTGCGTTTGCAAGTAGGAGTCGTTTGTAAGTTGGATGTTTGAAAGTAGGGACCTGCCGTATATACTCTGCAGAAATAGGCCCCTTAGTTGTTGGTGTTGGCACAACACTGTAAGCACTCACAGTTACTCTTGGTTGGTGCTGGAACGCCCTGCTGTCAACTATTATATCAGGAATTTTAATTACATATAATTGTTGAACAGTGGTAGTAAAAATTGGGCCTTTGATGGTGGTGCTGGTGCCACAACACTGTAAGCCCTGACAGTTACTCTTGGTGGGTGCAGCAATGGGCCCTGCTGTGAATTATTAGATCAAGAATTGTAATTGCATGCCCCTGTTGAACAGGGGCTGAAAAATTGGGCCTTTCGTGGTGGTGGTGGTGGTGTTGCCACAACACTGTAAGCCCTCAGAGTTACTCTTGGTGGGTGCAGGAATGGGCCCTGCTGCGAATTATTAGATCAAGAATTGTAATTACATGCCCCTTTTGAACAGGGGCTGAAAAATTGGGCCTTTCGTGGTGGTGGTGGTGGTGGTGTTGCCACAACACTGTAAGCCCTAAGTGTTACTCTTGGTGGGTGCAGGAATGGGCCCTGCTGTGAATTATTAGATCAAGAATTGTAATTGCATGCCCCTGTTGAACAGGGGCTGAAAAATTGGGCCTTAGGCACTGGTGCCACAACACTCCAACCCCTCACAGATACTGTACTTGGAGCACAGCAATGAGCCCTATGGCAAATTATTGCTAAAAAAATTGTAATTACACGCCCCTGTAAAACAGGGGCTGAAAAATTGGGCCTTAGCCACTGGTGGCGGCACCCATAAACAAAAATGATCTTCCAAGCTATCATCATCATCATCAATCGTATCATTGAGGACTCGGAGGAGGAGGATAGCCAGTCAACATAACAGCACAGGCACTCAGCATCAGCATCAGTCTTGAAGGGATGTGACATGTTAAAATCAATTAGTCTGTTATATCAGCATCAGGTGTGTGGTAGCTGGTGGTGATCCAAGACTGGTTCATCTTGATGAAAGTCAGTCGATCAACCGAGTCGGTGGACAGGCGCACCCTGTGATCCGTGACAAATCCTCCAGCAGCACTGAATGTGCGTTCCGAAAGAACGCTGGATGCAGGACAGGCCAGTAGCTCAATTGCATACTGTGCAAGCTCTGGCCAGTGATCCATCCTCAAGACCCAGTAAGCCAGAGGATTTTCGGTGGGGAAGGTGTCCAAGTCTGACCTTGCCCCTAGATATTCCTGCACCATGTTTATCAGACGCTGGCGATGGTTGCTGGAACCGATCATACTTTGAGGCTGCGGACTAAAGAATTGTCTGAACGCATCGGTCAGACGGCCACCTTCCCCACCGCTCCTTCTTTGACTGGCCGAAGCCTCAGCAACTCGTATGTAACCTCCCAGTCTCTGGGAACGTGTTGCACAGCTCCTCCTCCTCCTCCTCCTCCTCCTCCTCCTCCTCCTCCTCCTCCTCCTCCTCCTCCTCCTCCTCCTCCTCCTCCTCCTCCTCCTCCTCCTCCTCCTCCTCCTCCTCCTCCTCCTCCTCCTCCTCCTCCTCCTCCTCCTCCTCCTCCTCCTCCTCCTCCTCCTCCTCCTCCTCCTCCTCCTCCTCCTCCTCCTCCTCCTCCTCCTCCTCCTCCTCCTCCTCCTCCTCCTCCTCCTCCTCCTCCTCCTCCTCCTCCTCCTCCTCCTCCTCCTCCTCCTCCTCCTCCTCCTCCTCCTCCTCCTCCTCCTCCTCCTCCTCCTCCTCCTCCTCCTCCTCCTCCTCCTCCTCCTCCTCCTCCTCCTCCTCCTCCTCCTCCTCCTCCTCCTCCTCCTCCTCCTCCTCCTCCTCCTCCTCCTCCTCCTCCTCCTCCTCCTCCTCCTCCTCCTCCTCCTCCTCCTCCTCCTCCTCCTCCTCCTCCTCCTCCTCCTCCTCCTCCTCCTCCTCCTCCTCCTCCTCCTCCTCCTCCTCCTCCTCCTCCTCCTCCTCCTCCTCCTCCTCCTCCTCCTCCTCCTCCTCCTCCTCCTCCTCCTCCTCCTCCTCCTCCTCCTCCTCCTCCTCCTCCTCCTCCTCCTCCTCCTCCTCCTCCTCCTCCTCCTCCTCCTCCTCCTCCTCCTCCTCCTCCTCCTCCTCCTCCTCCTCCTCCTCCTCCTCCTCCTCCTCCTCCTCCTCCTCCTCCTCCTCCTCCTCCTCCTCCTCCACACTGTCTGGGTAAAGGGGGCCTTGAGAGGCAAGGAAGTCCTCCTCTTCCTGCCTCTGTTCTGCCTCAAGTGCCCTGTCCATTATTCCACGCAGCGTATGCTCCAACAGGTGGACAAGAGGTACAGTGTCACTGATGCATGCACTGTCACTGCTCACCATCCTCGTGGCCTCCTCAAATGGAGGCAGGACAGTGCATGCATCCCTGATCATGCCCCACTGGCGTGGAGAAAAAAACCAAGCTCCCCTGTCCTGGTGCCGTAGTCGCACAGGTACTCATTGATGGGCCTCTGCTGCGTGTGCAGCCGCTGCAGCATGGCCAACGTTGAGTTCCACCTGGTGGGCATGTCACATATAAAGCAGTTCTTGGGCAGGTTCAACTCCTTTTGCAGCTCAGCCAGGCGAGCACTGGCATTATAAGATCTGCGGAAATGCACAGACTTTCCTGGCCTGCCTCAGGACATCCTGTAAGCCCGGGTACCTGCCCAAGAACCGCTGCACCACCAGGTTAAGGACGTGAGCCACACAGGGCACATGGGTCAGTTGTCCCTGTCGGAGGGCGGAGAGGAGGTTGGTGCCATTGTCGCAAACCACCATTCCTGGCTTAAGCTGGCGTGGCGTCAACCACCTCTCGGCCTGGCCCTGCAGAGCAGACAGGACCTCTGCCCCAGTGTGGCTTCTGTCCCCCAAACACACCAGCGCAAGCACGGCATGGCATCTTTTTGCCTGCGTACTTGCGTAGCCCCGTGAACGGCTACGGAGCACCGCTGGTTCATAGGACAAACCACAGGAAGAGGCCATGGAGGAAGAAGAAGAGGAGGGGGTGGAGGAGAGAGGTGTGTCACAACCAGTAGTAGCATTTTGGAGGCGTGGCGGTGGGACAACCTCCAACACTACTGCACCTTGTCCTGCATCCTTCCCAGCTGCCAAAAGAGTGACCCAATGGGCCGTGAAAGAAAGGTAACGTCCCTGTCCATGCCTGCTGGACCATGAGTCAGCGGTAATATGCACCTTACCGCTGACCGCCCTGTCCAGCGAGGCCAAGACATTGCCTTCCACATGCCGGTAGAGAGCCGGAATAGCCTTCCGTGAGAAAAAGTGGCGTTTGGGAACCTGCCACTGAAGAACCGCACATTGCACAAACTCACGGAAGGGGGCCGAGTCTACCAACTGAAAAGGCAGCAGTTGAAGCGCTAGCAATTTAGCCAAGCTAGCATTCAACCGCTGGGCATGTGGATGGCTGGGAGTGAACTTCTTTCGACGGTCCAGCAGCTGGGGCAGGGAAATTTGCCTGCTAGAATCGGACGTCGGTGTACTGCTAGCAGAGTGGCCGCAAGTACTTGGCTGTGACACACCTAATTCTACACCTTCATTCCTCTCAGTGCATGTTTCAGAGAGGACTGAAGTTATAGTGGGGTTGGAGATCCCAGCTGATGCGGTGCAAGGAGAGGTCCGCTTTGTTCTTTGGTGTGGGTCTTTGAGGTAGGCTTGCCAACGAGCTGCATGGCAGGTCAACATATGTCTGGTCAGGCATGTGGTACCCAAGCGGCTGATGTTTTGGCCACGCGATATACGCTTGAGACATATGTTGCAAACAGCAGCTGTGCGATCTGATGCACTAGCCTCAAAAAAGGCCCACACCAAAGAACTTTTTGAATGACGGGCAGAGGCAGCGCCCTGCACAGGCGGAGCTCTGCGGTGTGATTCCGTCGGTGTACTGCCCTTACGCTGGCCACCAAAGGGCATCCTGCCTCGTTGGAGATGTGCCTCCTCCTCATCCTCCTCCTCTCTCCTATTAGGCACCCACGTGGAGTCAGTGACCTCATCATCCCCTCCCTCCTCATCACTGGAGCCAATCTGGCAGTATGCTGCAGCTGCTGGAACATGACTGCCAGATTGGTGTCCTTCTTGAGCATCCCCTCTGTCTGCTCTCACGCTACTGCCTTCCTCTAGCTGGGTTTCATCATCAGACCCTTCGAAACGCTGGGCATCCTCCTGGAGCATGTACCCAACACTGTGCTCAAACAGTTCGGGGGACTCCTCAGGAGGAGGACATGGTGGGTCTAGGGAAGGAGTGACTGATGATGAGTGACATTGATACCAGGGAAGAGGACGCTTTGGCAGCTGCTTTGCCAGTACCCTGAGCCTGGGTGAGAGAGGATGAGGAGGAGGAGGAGGGCTTGGTCATCCACTCTACCAAGTCTTCGGCATGATGTGGCTCAACATGTCCAGCTGCCGAAAAGAAGGACAAGCGTGTCCCATGGCCATGTGCTGATGACAATGCACCGCGTCCACGACCAGCACTGTTGCCCCCAGACACAGAGCCTGCTTGCCCTCTTTTATTGCCTCCTGACTGTCTGCCTCTCCTTGTTTGCCTTCCAGACATTCTAATAGATGGCCTGCAGGGAGATGGGAAAAAAGCAATAAGGGCTACCTTCAGGTGTCCTTCTCTGTCCCTTTACTTAAGGATTTCTAAATATGGTTGAGGATTATTGCTTTTGCACAGAATAGCACAACGACAATTTCCCTGACTGTCCAAAAAACAAGGATTTCAAAGATGGTTGATGAGGAATGCTTTGGCACACTATAGCACAAGGAGAATTCCCCTCACTTTCCTTCTTTGTCCCTAGAAACAAGGACTGGCACAGTGAAAGAAACTGACACTCTCCCTACCTACAGTTTTCTGTCCCTAGAAAAAATGTTTTTTTAAAGCACACTATAGCACAAGGAGAATTCCCCTCACTTTCCTTCTTTGTCCCTAGAAACAAGGACTGGCACAGTGAAAGAAACTGACACTCTCCCTACCTACAGTTTTCTGTCCCTAGAAAAAATGTTTTTTTAAAGCACACTATAGCACAAGGAGAATTCCCCTCACTTTCCTTCTTTGTCCCTAGAAACAAGGACTGGCACAGTGAAAGAAACTGACACTCTCCCTACCTACAGTTTTCTGTCCCTAGAAAAAATGTTTTTTTAAAGCACACTATAGCACAAGGAGAAATCCCCTCACTTTCCTTCTTTGTCCCTAGAAACAAGGACTCGCACAGTAAAACACACTGACACTCTCCCTACCTATCCTTCTCTTTCCCTAAACTAAAGGAATCCAGGTTAAGCAAGAAAGAAATAAAATGTCACTGTCCCTGCCTATGCTTGTCTTTCCCTGCTCCGGAACACACTACACTAGGCCGCCGTGCTGGCGGCCTTTTATAGTGTGGGGCGTGTACTAAACACCCTCAGCAATAATTGGCCACAGGCATCCTGCCTGTGGCCAATCATTGCTCTCCTCGCTGCCGGCGCTGTGATTGGCCAAGCATGCGGGGTCACAGTGCATGCTTGGCCAATCACAGCGCCTGGATGACACTGCGATGGCGTAGTGCATTGTGGGCCGTTCGCGTCACTCGAATTTGGCGCGAACGGCCCAAATCGTTCGATCTTCGAACGATCGAACAGCCGATGTTCGAGTCGAACGTATGTTCGCCTCGAACACGAAGCTCATCCCTAGTAGCCAAGTATGATACTGGTATAAAAATGTGGGGTTAACATCGGTCCGTCGGCATGTAGATGTCCCGTGAAGGGAACTATCACAACTCCCAGTGGATGGCTGTAGAATCCCAGGTTGATGGATGGAAGTGTAACAGCCCTTGCGTGTGGCAGATAGTAAGGTCCCGCCGGCATGCAGATATGAAGGCACAGCAAAAGGAGCCCTTCAGGTGGACACGGGAAGCCCCGCCGCTGCCCGTGATGTCACCGGATCTCCGACGGAACTTCCTGAAGACCCGGAAGACAGCGGAGAGGTAAGAACCGATCAAAAGAATTTTGATTGATCAAAATAATAAATCGATTCATCGAGGAATTAATAGTTAATTTCCATAGCCCTAATACACATATATATCTCACACAAAAGGGACTGAAAAGCAGCAGTGTTGTGCACAGTTATAGATAAGCCAGGATTCTGCATTTCATAAAAGACAATATTCTATTTTAGGTCCATCGCACTACAAGGATTCAGTAAAACAGTTCAGATTCATACCCAGGTGGCCAAGACCATAATTATTTTATTTTTTACAAAAAAATAAAAAATAAAAATTCTGTAATAGAAGAGATAAATCTTTGATTAAATAAAATAAGAAATTTTGCGTCCATTGCACAGTGGCTAAAAAGAGTCGATGACATTAGCCTCATGGAGGACCTGATCCTATCTAGTCAGCACAGACGCGAGACATACTCTAAAACCTGGCAGCTGTGGAACATTTTTAGATTCTCGGATGAAGGGCAAACCCTCAGAGTGATTGAGTTGCCCACCTGAGTCTTCGACCGGAACATCTGCTCCCCGGAGGTGTTGCACTTTTGCTCCCTGCCCTCAACATGCCGGCAACCCACAGGGGCCTTGAAAACTGTATAGATTAGTCACCCTTAGCGGGAGACCGGTATACCGAATTCCCCTCCCCCCCCCTCGTCTCCCCTTGTCTTCTCCCTCACTCTTTCCTTGTTTCTAGGTTCACTCTCTATCTCCTTTTTTTTCCCCTCTCTCTGGGCCCTATCCAACTCTTTTTTTTTCTCTGGAGGCACTACACCTCTAGTTTCTGTTACTCTTAGATAAATGAGAAAATTGGAGTGGGAGCTGTATCCACGGGACCCGGGCACTCTTACATCTACGAATCCCTGACGGTCATATCTCGAAGGGCGGCGGGTAGATATATTGAGATCCGGGGGGTGACCCCACCCCCTACTGGGGAATGTTCACATACAAGACAGACATAGGTAAGGGGATAAGTTCTCCTTATGTGTCTCTCCATACTGCGCATTGTATTATTCATTGTATGTGTATGTCTGTTATATATATTGTCGGGGTCAATGTGGACCGGTTCCTTCGATGTAAATAAAAAAAAATTAAAAAAAATTTGACGCCAGGTTGTCAATCACATAATTTATGGCAAATGTTAAAAGTAGAACTACTAAATCCAATGCCACCGGCATTATACAGGCGAGAACACAAGTGATGCACCCTGAACTGGCCCTAGTTGAAAGCCAAGGCTGACCATAAATGACACGATTTTCATTAGTCACCCATTGGATTTTACTACCTCTAGTGATGACCAGTCCAAGTATGGAAATCCTACTGCAAAGGCAGTTCTCTCAGCAGAAGCAACAACAACTATTCTTTAACCAGTTCAGATCCGCACTATAGCCGAAAGACGGCTGCAGCTAGGGTTGCCACCTCATCCCTTTAAACCCGAACACCTTTGAATTGCACAGATTCTGAGGCTAATTAAATCCAGATAAGGCACCAAGTGAGTTTAATTACCACCGTAATCAGCCACAGAACCTGTGTAATTAATATATGTGTTCGGGTTTCAAGGGATGAGGTGGCAACTCTAGCTGTAGCGCGGGCCTGAACTGCCGGGTGGATGTCCCCAGGACGTCCTCTTGTTTACTTCCGCAATGCGCGCCCGCGGCGGCGCACATCGCGGAAGAGCTGTGCCCGCTGTGTGTAAACACAGAGATCCACGTCCTGCTAGGGAGAGGAGACTGATGGTGTGTCCCTTGTACATAGGGACAACCATCGGTCACCTCCCCTAGTCAGTCCCCTCCCCCCACAGTAAGAATCACTCATGAGGGAACATATTTAACCCCTTCCGGCCCCCCCTAGTGGTTAACCCCTTCACTACCAGTCACATTTATACAGTAATCAGTGCATTTTTATATCACTGTTCGCTGTACAAATGTGAATGGTCCCAAAATAGTGTCAAAAGTGTCCGATGTGTCCGCCGCAATATCGCAGTCCTGACAAAAATTGCAGATCACCGATATTACTAGTGGAAAAAAAATAAAAATGTCAAATCTATCCCCTATTTTGTAGGCGCTATAACTTTTGCGCAAACCAATCAAACGCTTATTGCGATTTTTTTTTTTACCAAAAATATGTAGAAGAATACGTATCGGACTAAAACGAAAAGAAAAAAAAAAAAAATTGGGATATTTATTATAGCAAAAAGTAAGTGTTTTTTTTTTCAAAATTGTCGCTCTTTTTTGGTTTATAGCGCAAAAAATAAAAACCGCAGAGGTGATCAGATACCACCAAAAGAAAGCTCTATTTGTGGGGAAAAAAAAATGATAAAAATGTCATTTGGGTACAGTGTTGTATGACCGCGCAATTGTCATTCAAAGTGCGTCAGCGCTGAAAGCTGAAAATTGGTCTGGGCAGGAGGGGGGTTTAAGTGCCCAGTAAGGAAGTGTTAAATCAACAACTATTATCTAAAACACCATCTGATGTGTCATATGTGGAACGAAACTGCACAAAGGGACATTAAAAAAATCCAATAGATTCAATACTTTGTAAGTCAATGAACACGTAAGCAGAAAATAAGTCTATCCTAGAGTAAATGCTTTACTCCAGGTCAGTGCATCAAATCATTAATGGCAGCCAGATGACTAGCATTTTCATGAGGTCAACAGTGCCTTTTCTCTCTGTTCAGGTTTCCTTTAGCCTGCGAGGCTTTATACAACCAATACTGACTTGGTCCATCTATAACCTGGCAGGACTCTTTGCGTTTCAAAATTGTTCTAGAAAAGATCATTGAAGGTTGTTGTACAAAGACAAGATCAAGATTAGACAAATTTCGTACCTAAAGCCCTGTACACACGGCCGGGAATCCAGTCTGTTTGAAAACCGTCGATTCCTGCCAAGCTTGCCTTGAAAAAAGCCATGTATACACACGGCCACACAAAAGACCCGCCGTTCTTTTGAATGGCAAGAACGCGGTGACGTCAAAGACTACGACGAGCCGGCTAAATTATTTTCTATGCTACCGCGCATTAGTCGAATTGTTATCGACTTCAGGTAAGCATACAGGCGACCGGTTTTCTCGGCAGGAAACACTTTGCCAGGAATCCCGACGGGAAAATAGAGAGCAGGTTCTCTGTCGGGAAAACTGCTAGGGAGCATACACACGGCCGGGATCCCCGGCCAAAAGCTCTCCTGGCAGTTTTCCTGCCGGGAAAACCAGTCGTGTGTACAGGGCTTTAGGATAACCAAAGTAGGATTAAAGAAGAATCACTATTTCTTTACATTATTGATTTCCCAAAGGGCTCATAGTACATGTAGTTGTCCTACCCCCTAGGTGCCCAGTACACTCTTGCAGTGATATCAGTTAGGGTGTCCCCTAAGTGCACAGCCACCCAAACACCATAGCTAACAAGGATATGGATGCTAGAAGCCAGAGACATGAGAAACAAAGTAGCCCTGTCCGACATCGCAGCTAGTGTCAGAGGGCTTCTGGGCAGATGTGACAAAGTACCTTCATCCTATCTGGAACTTAATAATGTAGAAAGCAATAATTCTTTAAAACAAATCATAAGATGAGCAGATATTAGAACTGACAAGTTTAGAAAATGTCTTCTTAGGACACTAACCTGCATCTCATATCAAGTAACAACTGAACAGACATCCACTTCACCTAGTTTGGTGATCCTCTCACCAGATGGTAGCTGAGCACAGACACAGAATAGCTCCAGCAGATGAGAGAGAAGAGATTAGAGAAGCAAAGACAATCAGAACTCCTACTCTGTAAGGCTGCATTCACACTTCAGCGGTTTGCATCACAAGCAGATTTGCTGCGATTCTGCCCACGAATTGAAAGCGCAGATGTGTGAATGACAAATCGCGGGACTCGCATCTGAGATGCCATTCATTTGAATGACACCCAAGGGGACCCGACTGTGAAACAGTCACGAATGATGTTGTAAACAGGCTCCCTTTTTTGATAATGGAAGCATTTTTGCAGAACTTTGTCTGTGTGGTTCCTGTATAAAACCCTATTCTAAAAGTATACCAGTGGTGGGCAGTTTTGCTCTTCAGTAATTGTTAGCACTGCTGCAAGTGTCTGGCATAAGAGACCATGGTATGTGGTAATAAATCAATGAAAAAAAACAATGTCTGATCTTTATTTAACCACTTCAATACCAGGCACTTACGCACCTTCCTGCCCAAGCCAATTTTCAGCTTTCAGCGCTGTCGCAATTTGAATGACAATTGCGCGGTCATGCTACACTGTACCCAAACAATTTTTTTTATCATTTTGTTCCCACAAATAGAGCTGTCTTTTGGTGGTATTTGATCACCTCTGCAATTTTTATTTTTTGCGCAACGAATAAAAAAAGAGCGAAACTTTTGAAAAAAAAATAAAGTTTTTATTTGTTTCTGTTAATTTTTATTGTAAATAAATACGTTTTCTTCTTCAATGACGGGCACCGATATGGCTGCACTGACGGGGCACTGATAAGACGGCACCGATGGGCACCAATGAGTTGGCACTGATAATGGCAATTTATGTTTTTATATCACATATGTATTATTCATTATTTTTCATATGCATATACAAATAATTTTTATTTCTCATATTTACACCTACCATATATACGCGAGTATAAGCCGAGTTTTTCAGCACTTTTTTTGTGCTGAAAATGCCCCCCTCGGCTTATACTTGAGTCTGTGTCCATCTTCACCTTTGTGCGCCTGCTCCTGGCCAGCCGCAGGTCCCCTGGCCCCTAAACTTGGCACACATGTAGTCCCTCTCTTCGTCTACAAGTGTGCAAAGTTTGTTGTCCAGGGGACCTACGGCCGGGGAGCAGCGATTTTTCAAAGCCGGGCACCCCTTCCATAGACTCCCACGTTCCATCTCACACAGCGCCAGAGATCAGGTAGGGAGATTGGGCACAGTGAGGCATGCAGATGGACACCCTAGGCTTAGACTTGAGTCAATACGTTTTCCCAGTTTTTTTGTGGTAAAATTAGGTGCCTCGGCTTATATTCGGGTCGGCTTATACATGAGTATATACATATAGGTAGCATTCTAGGTATTTAGTGTCTAATTGTACACTTATATAGATACAGACACATATTTTTCCTTTATACACAAATGCACTTTATATATGTATATATGTCTTTAACCACTTAAGGACCGACTCACGTACATATACGTCGGCACTTTGAAGAGGGATATCTCGGTAACGGCAGCAGCTGCTGCCACAACCAAGATATCCATCTCTTCAGGAGCCGGTCCTGTAAACGATAATGGTGGCCTCTGTGGCGGGAGAGGGCCCCCCTCTCCCGCTTACCGGAGCCGTCGGTAGCGGCGGAGGCGATCGGGTCCTTGTCCCTCTGTGGTATGGGATACGAGTGAGGGGGAAGATGGCCCCCACCCGTCTCCATTTCATAGCAGGGCGAAAGCAAGGTCAAAAACGTCAGCTCCACCCATGCGTCTTAAAAAAAAAAAAAAAAGGGACATTTTTTTGTTGTCATTTTTTCAAATGACAATTAATTATATTATTTTTTTATTGCATTTTAGACTACCGTAAATATGAGATCTGAGGTCTTTTTGACCCCAGATCTCATATTTAAGAGGACCCGTCATGCTTTTTTTTTATTACAAGGGATGTTTACATTCCTTGTAATAGGAATAAAAGTGACCCATTTTTTTTTCTTTTTAAAAACAGTGTAAAGGTAAATAAAATCAAGTAAAATAAATAAGAAAACATTTTTTTATTTTTTAAAGCTCCCTGTCCTGACGAGCTCGCACGCAGAAGCAAACGCATACGTGAATAGCGCCCGCATAAGAAAATGGTGTTCAAACCACACGTGAGGTATCGCCGCAATCGTTAGAGCAATAATTCCAGCCCTAGACCTCCTCTGTAACGCAAAAGATGCAACCTATAGAATTTTTAAAATGTCGCCTATGGAGATTTTTAAGGGTAAAAGTTTGACGCCATTCCACAAGCGGGCGCAATTTTGAAGCATGACATGTTGGGTATCAATTTACTCGGCGTAACATTATCTTTCACAATATAAAAAAAAAAAAAATTGGGCTAACTTTACTGTTGTCTTATTTTTTTTATACAAAAAAGTGCATTTTTTCCAAAAAAAGTGCGCTTGTAAGACCGCTGTGCAAATACGGTGACAAAAAGTATTGCAATGACCACCATTTTATTCTCTAGGGTGTTAGAAAAAAATAAATATATAAATGTTTGGGTGGTCCAAGTAATTTTCTTCTTTTTTTTTTGTTTCACAAGTTTTGAGTGAAAAATGATAACATAATATATCATTTTACAAGAATGAACATCTGAAATTCTTGACATTAGAAATCAGGATATAACATATCTTGCAGAAGTACATGGTATACATATAGTTATTTCTAGAGGTATCAATGGGTGCTAGTAGTCAAAACATATTACACCGCTGTTTTTTTTTTTTTTTGTTCTGTTCTAGAAGAATGTTCCAGTTAATAAGGTACATCTTATTCGATTTTGTCAGTGAGGGTAATTTGGGGGGGGGGGGGGAATTAGCAGATCAATGAGTTAGGATTTCTACTGTATATAGTTTTCTAAAGATATACATGAGCTATGCTCCTTAAGAATGGATACTGTTACTACTCCATTGTTTGTATGCCTGTGAGTTTTTAAAGACAATCCAATCATGCCAAGTTGTCGAGAATTTAATAATTTTTTCCTGAGAAATACTTATGAGTTCTTCAATTTGTTCTATATTGTTTATTCTCCTGAACCATTCGATTTTCGTTGGGATCTTGTCAGAGCGCCAGTGACAGGGAACACAGTGACGTGCTACATTTATCATAAACATAGGTAATGATTTCAGGTATTGTTTTTTGGGGATGGAATTGAAATGCAACAAGTATTGTGCTGGTCCAAATTTTAGGTGTGCTGATGTGATCGAGATAATGGTGTCATGTACCAGTTTCCAGAAGCTTTGAATTAAGGGACAGGACCACCAAACATGAAGCATCGAGCCCTCATCTTGTTTGCATCTCCAACACCTGTCAGAGCTTTGGGGGTAGAATTTGTATGATGTTAGGGGTTCTGTACCACCTGGTGAGAATTTTAAAACCACTCTCCTGAGTGGCTACATTTAGGGAACCTTTGTGCGCGTACATGAATATTTTTTCCCAGTTTTCTTTCGTCAGTGTGATATCTAGATCACTTTCCCATTTTTGACATGAAACACTGGAGAAGTCTGTTAACCCATCGAAAAGCGAGTTGTAGATGGTCGAGATGATATGTCTGTGAGGGGTTTTTTTTGTACATAGGTCTTCTAATGTCGTAAGGGGTCTTTCCAAGATTGAGTCATTTCTCGTTTGGTCAAAAAGTGTCTTATTTGGTTGTATGTCCATTGTGCGATTGAGAATGGTTTGATGGCTTTATGTAGGTCTTCCCTAGATAAACATTTCTTTAAAGGTGGAAAAATTCTAACCAATATTTCTTTTTATCACACTGTTGGCCTTACAAAGTTTTTCTCTAGGCCTGGGGGGGGGGGGGGGGGTTAGTCTGGATTGTTTCTTAATGGCGTGAGTGGACTTAGCCACGGTGTCGCATTTAGGCCTCATGCCCACGGGCGTTTTTTCAGCCGCGTTTTTGAGCGTTTTTTACAGCTTAAAAACGCCTGTCCATGTTAGTCTATAGCTTCATGCCCACCTAGGCGTTTTTGAGCTGTAAAGAGCATAGGCGTTTGTAAGCTGTAAAAAAAAACCAGGGCCAGTGCGTTCCTCAGCGTCAGAATTTGGCAGGAAAAAACGCGAGCGTCAAAAAACGCGCACAAAACGCGCGGTCGTGTTTTTAGCTCCGACGTTTTTTTTTTCTTTTTCAAAAAAATAAATAAATAAATATTTACAATAACATGGACAGGCGTTTTTAAGCTGCAAAAAACGCAGCTGTAAAAACGCCAGTGGGCATGAGGCCTTACAGTTTTGAAAGTGTTATGGAATATCTCAAGTGTGGGACCTATGAGAGGATGTGCTTCTGTGTGTTTTGAGTGAAATTTGGGGTGAATCCAAGGTAGGGTCTTTAGTTCTTGGGGGAACTGGATGTGTTCTAGAGTCATCCAATCTTTTACTTTTTGGTGTATGTTCCAATCCACTATCCGTGTCAGAATTGTTGCTTGATGGTATTTTTTAAGATCAGGTAGAGCAATTCCCCCCTTGTTTTTGGGTAGATTTAATCTAGTAAATTTTATTCTGGGAGGTTTGCCCCTCCAAACAAAGAGGGAGCATGCCTTACGAAAGGATGAGAAGAAAGATGATGGCAATTTAATGGGAATTGTTTGCATGACAAAGGAATTTAGGTAAAATTGTCATCTTTATCAATGAGGCCCTCCCAAACCAGGATATATTTAGAGAATTCCATCTCTTCAGGTTAGCATGTGCTTCTTTTAGTATGGGAGTGTAATTTAATTGGTATAAATTATTCAAATTAGAGGGGATTTCAATTCCTAGGTATGTAATGTTTTGTTTAGCCCAATTAAATGGAAAGTTTTTTTTTTACATAATTCTACTGAGCTCGAGTGTAGTGTGACATTTAGGGCGTTAGATTTGGAATGATTGATTTTCAAATTTGATAGTAATTGGTATTGCTCTAGGTCTTTCAGGAGGTTGGGTAATGATGTATGAGGTTCTGAGGAAAAGAAGCATATCATCAGCGAATGCTGCGATTTTATATGTTTTGCTGTGAATCTCAATCCCTTTGATATCATTGTTGTCTCTAATCCTGTTTAACAATGGTTCTAAAGTTAGGACAAATAATAGTGGGGATAAGGGGCATCCTTGTCTGGTGCCGTTTCGTAAATTGAAGGCGTTCGACAGATGGCCATTGACACGGACTCGAGCTGTTGGATTAGAATATAGTGCTTTAATGTAAGATCTCATCAGTGGCAAAATGCCTATATGTTCCAGTACCGCGTCAATGAAATCCCAGGCCACTCTGTCGAACGCCTTCTCGGCATCGAGGGATAGAAAAAAAACTTGTTTTCGTTTTGTTGTTAGCCAGTGATTGATGTTCAGTGCTTTAATTGTATTGTCACGTCCCTCTCTTCCTGGTATGAACCCCACTTGGTCGAGGGCTATAAGGGAAGTCAATAAGGGTAATATTCTATTGGCTAAAATTTTTGCATAAATCTTCACATCTACATTAATTAAAGAAATTGGTCTGTAATTGGTAACCTGAGTAGTATCTTTTCCTTCCTTGGGTATCACAGTGATATGGGCTTCTAGTAGTTGTTTTGGGGGTTGTTTATCTGAGTGTAATGACCGAAATGTTTTCAGAAATTTTGGTTTTAGTATGTCAGTGAAAGTTTTGTAATATTGTAAAAGGTAGTCCATCTGGGCCAGGGGCTTTCCCTATTTTCATTTCTTTTAATGCTTTGTCAAATTCTAGGCTTGAAATCTGTTCTTCTAGTTCTTGTGCTATATTCACTGAAATTTGGAGTGGGCTGTATTTCCCTAGGAAATCTAGGATGAGTTTTGCTCTTTTATCTGAGTCAAGCGGGCATTTGGGATTGGATGGAATGCTATATAGGGATTGGTAATATAGTTCGAACTGCTTTGCAATCTCCTCATTCGAGGATTGTAATTTACCCTGCTTATCACATATTTGGTAAATAGTTGCATTAACTTTTTTGCTCTGTACCGCTTTTGCAAGCAATTTTCCGCTCTTATTTCCTTGTTCATAATAAATCTTATGTCTTAATATGTATTGTCTTTTGGTTTTCATGTTTAATTCCTCTGAGAGTAATTTTCTTGCTTTTGTTAGGTCCTCAAATGTTGAGACTGCAACCGTTCTTTTATGTGCTATTTCTAGTTTGTGGATATGTTCAATTAGTGATCTTATTTTGGATTGTTGTTCTTTCTTAATTTTGGCAAATTTTTTAATAAATTCCCCCCTGATGACGCATTTGTGTGCCTCCCATTGTGTAAGTGGTGTGGTTTCTTCATTTTCATTTCTCGAGAAGTAGTCTTTCAATGTATCTTTGAACTCTAATACGTCAATAGGGTCTTTCAGTACGGTCGTGTTGAGTCTCCATGTTTTGGTAATGGTGTTTTTCTCTGGGAATGTCAACGTCATGGTGATTGGGTGGTGGTCAGAACTAGTCATGGGTTCTATTGTTGAGTTTTTTAGAAGGGTTAGGTCGGGCTGGGTTATAAAAAAATAGTTGATTCTCAAGTATTTTTGATGAAGACTTGAGAAGAACGTAAAGTCTTTGGTTTGAGGATTAATGCCCCGTACACACGATCGTTTTTCATGCCGTTAAAACTGCCATTTTAAAAAATGGCCCTGAAAAATGATCGTGTGTATGCTCCAGAGCATTTTTAACTACGTGAAAAATGGCCATTAAAAATTCCGGACATGATGTCTTTTTTCATGTCGTTTTTTTTAACGACGTGAAAAACGATAGTGTGTATGCTTTAACGACGTGAAAAAAAACGCGCATGCTCAGAATCAAGTATGAGACGGGAGCGCTCGTTCTGGTAAAACTAGCGTTCGTAATGGAGATAGCACATTCGTTACACAGTAACGGACTGAAAAGCGCGAATCGTCGCTCAACAAAAACTTTACTAACATGAAGGGTGGCGCCATTCGAACGGAACTTCCCCTTTATAGTGCCGTCGTACGTGTTGAACGTCACTGCGCTTTGCTTGATCGTTTTTTTTAATGATGGTGTGTACGCAAGGCAGGCTTGAGAGGAAACATGAAAAAAAACGAGGAGAAAAACGTCGGTTTAAAAAATTACATTAAAAACGATCGTGTGTACGGGGCATAAGAGTTCTCCAGGTGTCATGTAGCATTAGTTCCTGCAATTGGAGTTTGATTTGTTTGAGTGCTCTATATGGAAGGCTCGATGCTCCATTTGAGGTGTCAATAATGGGGTTTAGCGGGACATTGTAGTCCCCTCCTAATATGAGAATACCTGATGCAAATGTCGTTAATAGATCCTTTATTTTGCGGAAGAAGGATACTTGCTTCGTATTAGGGGCATAGATGTTTGCTATTGTTATGGGATGTTGGCCTATTTTTCCTTTTAGGAAGATATACCTTCCTCCTGGGTCTGATAAAGTGTCAAGAATCTGAAGCGAAGTCTGTTTGGAAATTAGAATTGAGACTCCTTTTGTTTTTCCTTCAGGGTTTGTGGCATGGTATACTGTTGGGTATCTTTTATCTTGCATTTTTGGAATTTTGTCAGATTTAAAATGAGTCTCTTGGATACAGATGATATTGGCTTTATGTTTATGAAATTCATTAAGAAATTTTGTTAGTTTTTCAGGTAAATTAGGTCCTTTGGCATTTACTGATAACAACTTAATTGATAATGATGTAGTTTGATGTGTATTGTTGGTCATCTTAAAGGCGTTTTTTTTTTTTAAAAGGGGGAGGGGGTTAAAGGAAGGAGAGTGTTCTGGGGGTAGATTTAGGCCTGCTAATCTGCCCTAAATTAGGGAAATCCGGTTGGATCAAAGGGCAAAAAACTAAATTTGCCCCTTGTGTGGGAACAAGGTCTAAATAGGATCAGATGGAATCTAATATTCACAAAATATTTAATTTTTTACTGTTGTAGAGAACAAAGAAAAAAACAGGTCTGAAGAAACTTATTACTTTTATGTATCTGTCTAGGTAAGAATCTTTTCCTTTCCCTTTTTCTCTTTGTGTGTTCTAGCAATCCAGTGAAGCTAGCTGAAATTCTGGTGCTTCAGGATGTTAGAATGGTAAAATGGGTCTGGGGGAAAGTGCAAGTCATTTTGTAGAGGATTTGAGTTGGTATGTTTTAGTGCCACATAAATCAGCACAATCAACCACCACTGCGTATAGTAGGAGATTATTCAGTGTGTTGTAAAACAAATAATGTAGTTTAGCCCCTTCCTTACTGGGCACATATACCCCCTTCCTGCCCAGGCGAAATTTCAGCTTTCAGCACTGTCACGCTTTGAATGACAATTGCGCGGTCGTGCGACGTGGCTCCCAAACAAAATTGACGTCCTTTTTTTCGCACAAATAGAGCTTTCTTTTGGTGGTATTTGATCACCTCGGTGGTTTTTATTTTTTACGCTATAAACAAAAATAGAGCGACAATTTTGAAAAAAAAGCAATATTTTTTGATTTTTGCTATAATAAATATCCCAATTTAAAAAAAAAAAAAAAAAATCCCAATCGCCGTTTATTGATTTGTTTGCGCAAAAGTTTAGCGTTTACAAAATAGGGGGTAGTTTTATGGCATTTTTATAATTTTTTTTTTTTTTTTTTATATTAGTAATGGCGACGATCAGTGATTTTTTTTGTGACTGCGACATTATGGCGGACACATCGGACACTTTTGACACTATTGACACTATTTTGGGACCATTCACATTTATACAGCGAACAGTGCTATAAATATGCACTGATTACTGTATAAATGTGACTGGCAGGGAAGGGGTTAACACTAGGGGGCGAGGAAGGGGTTAAATGTGTTCCCTGGAGTGATTGTTACTGTGTGGGGGAGGGGAGTGACTGGGGGAGGTGACCGATCTGTATCCCTATGTACAAGGGACACAGCATCGGTCCCCTCTCCCTGACAGGACATGGATCTCTGTGTTTACACACAGAGATCCACGTCCTGCCTCTGTAACAGCCGATCGCGGGTGAATGGCGGACATCGCGACCGCCAGGCACGCGCATCGGCATTGCAGTGACGCGCCGGACACGTGCTCGCGGCGGCGCTCGCGCGCCCCCAGTGGCCAAATTAGAGGAGGCCGTATAATAACGGCCTCCCGGCAATTGACAACCACCTTGCGTCCGTATATACTCGTACGGCGGGCGCGAGGTGGTTAGAGAAGATATGGGATATTTTACTAATGTAGTTTTATACTTTGACCACTAGATGAAGCCCTCGTATCATTGTATGCCAAGTTATCTATAAGTCAGTACATTGTGATGCAAACTTTACATAAACAAACTAAGTTATATAGACCTTGTCCAGAAGATAAATATTCTAGTCTATGCCATATCTATTCGTTCTCATTTCCAAACTATTGCCAGATCTATTTTTTGCACATGCAGGGCAACATATCAAGTGAGGATCTGAGTAGCAATTTTTCTATGTTTGTCATATAGTAATTTTCTGGCAAAAAACAAACAAACAGTTTTAAACTTGTAAACACAGAGTCTGAAAAACAGGCTTGGTCCTTACGTGGTTAATGATGTATTTATTGAATGTATACAAATCAGTAACATTATACAATAATAATTACTAAACACTAAAAAAAAAAAATCTTGATAGCACTATACATGCACATTCATCCAGCACTTATAGTTATATAAAAATGAACCATTTCATTTTTCAGGTTCACTTGAATACACCTAATACACATATGTGCCCCTACACCCAATCACACACGTTTGTTATCAACCACATTTTATTTAAATTGATTAGTTTAAATTAATCACACAATTGATCACATGTTCAATATGCACTAGTATATATTTGTAGCAAAGTTTTGTGGTTGTATAGCTATGACTAAGCACTGTTGAGTGTGAAACGCGTCAGTTTATTTATCCTGTACCCTGCTGTGGTGTGTACTTTTGTCATTTTGCACAATAAAGGTGTTTTTATTGGAGTGCAGCTGTCCAGACCTTCCCTCTTCTAATTGCTATATGCTTAGCCTGCACCTGATGCTTCCACCTTGAAGAGTGCCATTTCCACACATCCACCTGAAGCGGTGATCCCTTCCCCAAATGTCAGAGCCTGTTAGCGGGCATCCACTCACCTGCTGCCACCACGTCCCTCACCTTGTTGTGTCACTGCCACATCACCAGCCATCCCATTAAAGTGAATAGGACTGTCAGTGAGTCAACAACAGGTCAGAGGAGGAGCCACTGCGAGACAGAGATGATTTAAAAATCGAGTTGATTTAAATCAAGCCTTTTAACTTGCGATTTAAATAGACTTGATTTCAATCAAATCCACCCTGGTTGTAAACATGGCTTCTGTTAAGTTCATTAGCTGTTTATTACAGTACTTACTGAGTAAGGCTGCATTCACACGTTTTGAATCACAGCCGTGATTTGAAAGCACCAATGTGTAAATGACAAATTGTGGGACTCGCATTTGAAATACCATTCATTTGAATGACACCTCAAATTGCAGTGCGGGTCTGCCGCAATTGTCGCGTGACAATTCGCACTGCAATCGCGGCAACCCGCATCGTGGGAAGCATGTCGCACACATTGGCACTTTCAAATTGCGGGCAGATTTGCGAGAATTCTGCCTGCTTTTCAAAACGCTGTGTGAATGCAGCCTAAGATGTCAATTATTTAAATGACACCTAAAATCATGGTGTGGGTATGCCGCAATAAACACACTGCAACCCACATCGCGGGAGGCATGTCGCCCAAAAGTATCTCCTGAACTTTTTTTTTTAAACCGCTAATAAACTTCACAGAAGTCATGTTTATAACATACCACAGTCTCCTATATCAGAAACTTGCAGCAGTGCCAACAATTACTAGCTAGCAAAACTGCTTGTATAACCACCACTGGTAGACTGCGGGGGTTTTATACAGGGACAGTTCTAAGCACGGGAAACCTGCGGTGGTAATCCACTCTCGATCTCCACTCCAGTGATGTCGGAATCCAGCGATGAATGATCTGCAGGCTCCAGTGATGATGTCCAGCGAGGAACAGCACACGGTCCCGTCTCCACCGGAGACACCCGTCGCAGCAGCCTGACAGGTCTTATGTAGCTGAGGATGGGGCCACCCATCACGTGACCCCATCCCCCTCTGACGCAAGGGGAAACCCGGGCTTTCCCAGTGACGTGCGGGTGACCCCGCCCCCTCTGATGTAACGCAGGTTTCCCGTTGCATCAGAGGGGGCAGGGCCACCCGTCACGTCACTGGGAAAGCTCGGGTTTCCCCTTGCGTCAGAGGGGGACGGGGGTCACATGACGGGTGGCCCTGTCCTCAGCTACATAAGACCTGTCAGGCTACCGCAACGTCATTCCTGGGGTGTCTCCTGTGGAGACAGGATCGTGTGCTGTTCCTGCTGCTGACTTTTAATATATGGACACTTACCTGTCCAGGGAGCCCACAATGTCGGCATCCCAGCCAATCTTCAGATCGGCTCCCGGGTGCTGCCGCTGCCATTCCTGGTAAGGGAAACCGGTAGGGAAGCCTTTACGCTCCACAGCTGGTTCCCTACTGCGCTTTCTAACTTGCCCAGCAGCGGGGGAAGGAGGAGGGGGGCCGAACTTCAGAGGGACGGCGCTGCGGAGCAGTCTCCTGGAAGTGAGGAAGGGTACCTGTCAAATACAAGTACCTGTCCTGTCCCCCCCTGAAAGGTGCCAAATGTGGCACTGGATGGGAGGGGAGAAGATAAGCAGAAGTTCCACTTTTGGGTGGAAGTACGCTTTAAAGGAGAAAAAAAAAATTAAAAAAAAACACATTCCACTACCTGTCCTAGCCCCCCCCCCACGCATTCATTTGTGAGGAGGTAAGGGACTGCTCTGTGGGATATTATTGCAGAGCGGGCAAGTAAAACATCTTTTTTTATTTGAAAGCATTAAAGAAAAAAAATATATATATAAATATATATATATATACACTTTGCAACCAACCACTTTAAGTTCCATGGCATTTGTCACATGTTTTCTGCTTTAAGATATTAGGAGATTGACAGGCATAAGCTATCCAATCATCAGCTCTGCCTGAACTCCGAGACTTCCATTCAGCAAAAAACACATGACAGTGGCTGGCACCAGATAATAACCCAGCACATTGATTTCTAAAGAAATGTATTTCAGCACTACTTTACTAAATCATTTTTTTTTAAGCTGGTCATAGAAAGCTCAAATGTAGGCCAATTCTTGCGAAATCAGCCAACATCAGAGCCACGGGTGGCCAAGCAAGCACCAATGGTGGGCAAACAAATTACTGCACCCTATCAGGTGCAGTCACTGCTGAGTACTTAGGAAGCCACAGGTGCTGCTGCTGCCCAAATACTATAATCAGCACGGGAAATCATCTATTCATGCTGCAAGAGGGAAAACAAGCTGTATATGGCTAGTCAAACAGAGCAGGGGAAATGGGGGCCGATTTTGATAAAAAACAGCTTTACAGGTCTCATACTTCAAAAATAAAATAGCAATGGCCAATGCTGTAGTGATGCTGGCAGTGATGTGCATGCATGTAAACTAATGTTTCTACTACAGGCACCATCATGAGTATTTCAGAACCACTGGGTCATTTAATATACCAGCTCAATTGCCATTCATCACTTGAGAAATCTCACCACAATGATGAAGTGGCAGCTCAGCACACCCTTTCCTGTAAAGATAGAAAGAGCCCTATATATGCTTGTGGTAAGGATGCAGAGTACAGATCTGTTGAAAAGGGGGACCCGTTTTACAAACACTGGTTAGAACAGTTTTCCTTTGTCAGTCAATTTGAACATCCCTGCTCTAGTTCTAATTCTTGATAGTCTGCCTTCAATGAAACCCAGCCGCAGTGTTATACAAACCTCCAGCCACACGTGTTACCTGCAGTCTGAAATAGGTCAGTTATCAAAGTGCAAGACCGCTAACCCCCAGTCCAGTACACACTCCTCCTGTTTTCTATACTACTCGCACACCACCTAATGGCACAATTCCAATGAATGATCAAACAGATAAGTAGGCATCACTTCTATACAGCATTCAGCAGAAGCTAGGGCAACATATGCTTATCTTGGCTTATATACAGAGCTGGTTGTCAATAGGAAAGTATCTACATGCATTTCTAACTAAGAACGAACCTCATTATAAAAACTCCACTTCCTAGAAAATACTAGCAATAGCCCACAGCTACAACTAAAATGAATTAAAGCTACTTATTCATCTCCTGAGACACTAAAGCAAACTAATGGCATTTGGATCTGTGACCAAAGCATGCCATTATATATTTTTTCTCCTATAGGCTGCACAAGAGCCCAATAGACATAGCATGCACCCACTATGAAATAAGTTAATTACATTACAATAAATTAAAGGAATACACGACTGGCCTTAATCATTTGACAATTAAAAAACACATACTGTACTAGACAACAAGGCAAGGATCAACAATCATGGTCATTAACCACTTGCTTACTGGGCACTTAAACCCCCCTCCTGCCCAGACCAATTTTCAGCTTTCAGCGCTGATGCACTCTGAATGAGAATTGCGCGGTCATGCAACACTGTACCCAAATGAAATTTTTATCATTTTTCCCCCACAAATAGAGCTTTCTTTTGGTGGCATTTGATCAATTCTGGGGTTTTTAGTTTTTGCTAAACAAAAAAAAAAAAAAAAAATGGAAAATTTTGAAAAAAAAAAAAAAAATCATATTTTATGAAAATTTTTTGCAAACAGGTAATTTTTCTCCTTCATTGATATGCGCTGATGAAGCGGCACTTATGGACACTGATAGTCACAGATAAGGCGGTACTGATTGGGACAGATAAGGCGGCACTAATGGGGACACTGGTAGATGACAATGATGGGCAGCACTGTTTGAGGCACCGATTAGTGGCTTTTAGATTTTGCACTGTGGGCACTGATAGGTGGCACAGTGGGCACTTACAGGTGGCACACATTGGCACAGGTGAGCTGTCTGCAACCCTCCCTGATCGGGACCGATGTCCCGCTGTCTTCTGCCGGTGATTGGCTTATTTTTCCTCCTCACGCTATCAGCCGATTACCGGCTCTGTTTACATCACATGATCAGCTGTCATTGGCTGACAGCTGATCACGTGGTAAGGGGTCGGGATCGACCCCTTACTCCGATCTGTGATCCAGCGAGTCTCAGACTCGCTGATCACAGGAGCGAGCCGCGCACCCCCTGCAGGGGGCGCGCAGGCCGCTCAAGAACGAAAGGACATCTATTGATGGCCTTCCGGCAATTCAGGTCCGCGCTGTAGCCGTCATTCAGCTATAGCGCGGATGGGAAGTGGTTAAAGGAAACCAGAGAAACATACGGGCTGCCCTCATCACTATATACATCTAGCCTGCTCACTGGGCAGTGAATCCACATCCTCGCCTATGAGCAGATGGGCAATACAGGAGGATGAACCCAGAAACAAACGCATTATCCTGGCTAAGCATTGTGGAAGATGTGTGCATCACAAAACAAGGGGAACAGAATTAAAAATCCATGTCAGATTCAACATTTCAAATACTGTATAGTCCTATTTCATCTGATGATATCTAGATAATATTAGCCTATAGTTCTACACCCAAAGAGGGTGTTTGCCCTGTGCTCCCAATCCCCCCCCCCCCCCACGTTTTGTCTATATTTTGGACCAGGCATCAAGCAATGATTGTACCTCAAAGTTTAATAAAAATATTGAAAAAAAAACAAAAAAACAACACGCATAAACATGCATTAAAAAGGGGAACTTTACCCATGATAACTTGAAAAAAAAAATAATGTTACTTTGTATGGAACAAATTCCACATTAATAATTATGCTACTAAAATTAGTGTGTGCTGTAAATTGTCTCCAGCATTGCTCCCATTTCTTCTTGCTGGGGGCCGCCATTTGTCTGAAGCCCAGAGCCCCTAAATCATAAAGTGGAACTAAACCCATCATCAATTTAAAAAAGAAAAAGAAAAAGGATACATTGCTGGAATGCCGGGATTGCCAACTGTGACATTCGCTTGTGTCCTCAACCAAACTGTCAAATGGCTGGTGTCATAGCTGATCACATGTGCAGCACCATGGCAGTTGCAAATCAAACAGAAGCAGCTTCCTTGGCTGTAAAGGATAGGGGGGCTTAATTTTGCTTTAAAGCGGTCAGCAGATCGGCCTCTACAAATTTAGAAGTGCCTAAAAATGAAGAGCAACTGAGCATGTGTAGAGCAGGGTGAGACAGTGTATTACTGGATTTAAACAGTATATGCACTTACATTTAATGTTTTACATAGCTATACCTGCAAAACGGACCAGCCTGAAGTCATCTAGCAGGACTTAATTTTTTGACTAAAGTTCCACTTTAAGATGTTCATAACGCACACAGGAAGATGTGAAAACTCTCTTTGGGCTTTTTTCACATGCTGTCAAAGCTCTGTAGTTTACCTCTCCTGTAAACTGTACCTATGGCTTTGTATAATTACCAACCAATGGTGCTGTTGGGCTTTCTGCAGTTATATGTGGTGTACAGTGTCGGAGCCGAAACTTCTGCCTGCATTCTACTAGGGTGCAGTAATAAGTATCCTTCTCCTATGATACCTGCAATTTTCAGGACAGATATCGGAGCAAAGCCTCAGAACTTTTAAGAGTTATGGTTGTATGTGGGGGTGTATGTATGGTTGCATGAAGGGGGTGTGTGTGTGTGTGTATTTATGGTTGCATAAGGGGGGGTGTGTGTGTGGGGGGGTGTGTGTATTTATGGTTGCATAAGGGGGGGGGGTGTTTGGGTGTGTGTATTTAGGGTTGCATAAGGTGTGTGTTTGCATGAAGGGGGGGGGGTGTATATGTATGGTTGCATGAAGGGGGGGGGGGGTGTAGTATATATGGTGGTGTGTATGAATAGTTGCATGAAGGGGGGGGGTGGTGGTGTGTATGAATGGATGAATGGTTGCATGAAGGGGTGTGTGTGTGTGTGTAAGGGGGGGGGTGTATGTATGGTTGCGTGAAGGGGGGGTGTATGTATGGTTGCGTGAAAGGGGGGGGGGTGTATATGTATGGTTGCGTGAAAGGGGGGGGGGTGTATATGTATGGTTGCGTGAAGGGGGGGGGGTGTATGTATGGTTGCGTGAAGGGGGGGGGGTGTATGTATGGTTGCGTGAAGGGGGGGGTGTATGTATGGTTGCGTGAAAGGGGGGGGGTGTATGTATGGTTGCGTGAAAGGGGGGGTGTATGTATGGTTGCGTGAAAGGGGGGGGTGTATGTATGGTTGCGTGAAAGGGGGGGGTGTATGTATGGTTGCGTGAAGGGGGGGGGGGGTGTATGTATGGTTGCATGAAGGGGGGGGGGGTGTATGTATGGTTGCATGAAGGGGGGGGGGTGTATGTATGGTTGCATGAAGGGGGGGGGGTGTATGTATGGTTGCATGAAGGGGGGGGGGGTATATGTATGGTTGCATGAAGGGGGGGGGTGTATGTATGGTTGCATGAAGGGGGGGGGGGTGTATGTATGGTTGCATGAAGGGGGGGGTGTATGTATGGTTGCATGAAGGGGGGGGTGTATGTATGGTTGCATGAAGGGGGGGGTATATGTATGGTTGCGTGAAGGGGGTAGTATATGTATGGTTGCGTGAAGGGGGGGTATATGTATGGTTGCGTGAAGGGGGGGTATATGTATGGTTGCGTGAAGGGGGGGTATATATGTATGGTTGCGTGAAGGGGGGGGGTATATATGTATGGTTGCGTGAAGGGGGGGGGTATATACGTATGGTTGCGTGAAGGGGGGGGGTATATACGTATGGTTGCGTGAAGGGGGGGGGTATATGTATGGTTGCGTGAAGGGGGGGTGTATATGTATGGTTGCGTGAAGGGGGGGTGTATATGTATGGTTGCGTGAAGGGGGGGTGTATATGTATGGTTGCGTGAAGGGGGGGTATATGTATGGTTGCGTGAAGGGGGGGTGTATATGTATGGTTGCGTGAAGGGGGGGTGTATATGTATGGTTGCGTGAAGGGGGGGGTGTATATGTATGGTTGCGTGAAAGGGGGGGTGTATATGTATGGTTGCGTGAAGGGGGGGTGTATATGTATGGTTGCGTGAAGGGGGGGTGTATATGTATGGTTGCGTGAAGGGGGGGTGTATATGTATGGTTGCGTGAAGGGGGGGTGTATATGTATGGTTGCGTGAAGGGGGGGTGTATATGTATGGTTGCGTGAAGGGGGGGTGTATATGTATGGTTGCGTGAAGGGGGGGTGTATATGTATGGTTGCGTGAAGGGGGGGTGTATATGTATGGTTGCGTGAAGGGGGGGTGTATATGTATGGTTGCGTGAAGGGGGGGTGTATGTATGGTTGCGTGAAAGGGGGGGTGTATGTATGGTTGCGTGAAAGGGGGGGGTGTATGTATGGTTGCGTGAAAGGGGGGGTGTATGTATGGTTGCATGAAGGGGGGGGGGGGAGAAAGTCAATGGTTGCATGGGGGGGGGGGGAAGTCAGTCAATGGTTACAGCAGTCACCACACATAGGAGTCTGGCGCTAATAAAGCGTCAGTGATTCCCTGAATCACCAGGCTGACCTCATTATCGGATATCGCCACACTTACCTCTCAGTTCTCATCAATTCTCCGCTGTTTCCGGTGCAGTCCCAAGCAATGTATACACAAAACCCAACCGCCCTCCTGTCACTACTGGCACTTCACCATCACTTCACTTCAGACAGACCTCAACGTGATAGCGGACCTGCTTCCCGCCCACTCTGATCTGCTATTGGACGATTACTCAGAGGGTCCGCCCTATCGGTGCTCTCATTGGTTGGCAAGATGATAGACTCTCTCTACCAAACCTCCTGCTAGTCTTGTCGGAGGGTTCCCCTTTCTCCTGTGCTGCTGATAGGACGGGACGCGCGTCGTTTAGGATGTGAAGGATGCCTATTGGCTGTGGGAGGAGTTGTGCTCATTGCATAAGATTCACGTGGAAACCCATGAGCTAGATCTGGTGTTATGTGAGCGCTCTCTAATTCCTGAGGTGCTGAGTCAGCCCAGTGCTGATGATATTAGTGTTATGATGCCGGCTGTAGTGTAAAGGTAATACGGTAATGGGCTTCTCTATAGGTGTCCATGCCTAGGTCAGCTCTATACATTGAACCCTCAGGACATTGGGGGAAGCCACCCAGCAGCATGCTTATTTATGTACATGGCATATGTATGCATTAGCTTGAGGCTGCATTTACTATACAGTTTTTTTTTTTTTTTTACAGTGAAAAGTTTTTTTTTTTATTCAAAAGTATTAAAGTTAACAACGACACAGTATATGGACATTAGATACATACATAAGGTCATAAAGGTCCAATAGAACAGGTCAAATAACACCACCATTCGTTTCCTTCAGATAATGATAGCCTAGAGCAGCTAATACAAAGTTGTGGTCTGATACCAGATAGCGGTAAGGAGGGGAGAGAGAGTAGGAAGGGGAGGGTAGGGATGTAGAGAGGGGGGGGGATACCTAAAACACATGTTAGAACAGCATTTCTAGCAGTAGGATTAACCCATAAACTCTAGTGCTCCTATCCATGAGCATCAATCCATTGGGACCAGACCTTGTCAAATTTTTTGGGGCAGTTTCTACTCTCATACGTTAGCTTGTATAAGGGTAGGACAGTACTATACAGTTTTAAAGTGTTTTTTTTTTTTTTGTTTTTTTCATTTTGAATAGAGTAAGGGAGGGTTATACCCTCAGTCACGCTTTCTTTTTTTTTTTTTTTTGCCATCTGTGTCCCATTGGGGATAATTCCCTTCACTTCCTGTCTCATTGCCAAAACAGGAAGTGAGAGGAAATCCCTGGCTTTCACTAGAACTAGTGTCCCAATTGGAAGATCTCCCCTCTTCTTGTTCTGGGGACAACCCACATTTTGGGATTTTCTTTTACTTTCAATGGCAGAAGTAAACAGAGGGTGGATCTTTCTAACGGGGCACAGAACGCAATAAAAACCCAACAGGTTTTCTAATCCCTTTCCACTCTGTCCAAAAAAAAATAATATATGCACCAGTAAAATATCTGGAGCTTCTCATATTTTTCACGTGAAAATAAGTCTTATACTTGCCACATTTAGGATGCCATTAACACTGAATGCCACCATAAGTGCAGTCTCATAGTGTGAATGGGGCCTGATCAACTGGAGGGAGAGGCCAAAATAGCAATATTTGTGCCTCAATTACACTAGCAGTTGGGGAGCAGTACAACCACAGGGTTGAGCAGCGGTTTTACTGCTCCCCCTTAAGCTTCAAGGATAAGGTAGGGGTGTACATATTTCACAGTCACAAATTTTGCAGTGCGGCACAATTGTTTCCTACGTGTCCTTGATGTGACATGTTTTACAATGCAGTAAAATGTCTGTCACCGCACACTGTGTGAATTCAGCCTAAATATGGGTAACACTTTGATAATTATGTCCCCTGCCAGCTCTAACACTGAGAACCAAGCGATCAATCGCTCAGTTCTCAGAGCTCCCTGAGCAGAGAGCTGGTGATTGTTAGTCACCGCTGTCTGCTCTGCCTCTCCCCGTACTCACTGGAGCATTTGGCTGTGGAGGCGACGTGAGCGGCTGGTTTAGGCTTTCAGCGGCTTGCTGAGAGGCTGAGTCGTGTGTCCAGGCATGTGGGCGGATCCTGACCATTTGGTCGCAATCTTTACCGAGCCTGGACCGGCTCTATTACTTCAGCCCACTGTCTGCACTCCTGTGACCCACAGGAGAAGTACAGCCAAACGAGCCCTGACCTGTTGAGGCATGGACACCACCAGACTATTGAAGGTATGCAGTGGCATCTGGTACCACGTCATCAGTAGCAGATCCTTTAAGTCCTGTAAGTTGTTAGGTGGGGCCTTCATAGATTGGACTTGTTTGTCCGCCGCAACGTCGCAGTCTCGCTAAAAATCGCAGATCACCGCCAATTACCAGTAAAAACAATAAAAAAATTAATAAAAGTCCCTAAATCTATCCCATAGTTTGTAGATGCAATAACTTTTGCGCAAACCAATCAATATACGCGTATTGTAATTTTTTTTTTTTTTTTTTAGAAAAAATATGTAGAAGAATATATATCGGCCTAAACTGATGAATACATTTATTTTTTTGTATACAGTATATTTTTTGGGGCTATATATTATAACAGAAAGTTAAAAAAATATTTTTTTCTAAATTGTCTGTCTTTTTTTTGTTTATAGCGCAAAAAATAAAAACCGCAGAGGTGATCAAATACCACCAAAAGAAAACTCTATTTGTGGGTAAAAAAAAGCACGTAAATTTTGTTTGGGTACAACATCGCACGACTGCACAATTGTCAGTTAAAGCGACGCAGTGCCAGGGGGGCGTGACCGGATGTAAAGGAGCGAGGTGAGAGGCTGTAGCAGCATGGACCACACACCCGCTCCCATGCCACACGCCGTCTGAATTGCCGTCTGAACCGCCCTGTATGGAGAAGGAGGGGGGCCGTAAGGTGGAGATACCGGACATCGAGACGCCGCAACGCTGCAATACAGCGCTAACACAGTCCATACTGCGGTGGGAACGCATATCCCTTTCAGATAAACGAAAACCCTGACAGATTGACATGCTCCCGGCGCTATCTGTCCTCACGGAGGAGCGGACGGCTGGGGACTGTGGCGGAGGGAAAGCGCATGATCTGGTTGGTTTTCTTTTTTTTTCTTGTTTGCTTTTTGGCCGTTTGCCTGGCTCTCCCTATCAGCTGGAGCCAGAGCCGCGGCAGGCATTTGGGACACTGAAAGAAGCGCTGTGAATAGTTCTTGGACTCATTGCAACCCTGTACTCAGAGACACTCTGTACACCAGCTGGTGCCAGAGCTGCTGCAGGGACCTGTGATATTGTGATACTGAAACAGAAAGAAGTGCTGTGAATATCTTTTAGATGCACTACAACCCTGTATAGGAAAAACTGCTATGCTTGCTATACTTATTCTGAAGCCGCTCTGGTTTAGTATTCAGAGCTTCTATAGGGACTTGTGACACTGGTATCTACATTGTAAGACCCAGACCCAGTCTCTGGAGGCTTGTGATAGTGAGACCAGGGGGCAGAGTTATACAACCCGGACGCCGGGAAATTGCTGGAACAAGAGCATCTGATCCAGAAAATTATGGTGGAGGTGAAAGCCGCATAGTCCCACAGCCCCAATAACAACTAATGGATAATGCCGGGTACCCTGTCGGTAATGACAAAGAAAAAAAATGAGAGGAGGCTGCCTCTCAGGAAGGAACCAGTGCAGGTGTCGGGGAACAGATGCATATACAGTCACAGCCACAGTTACAGACACAAGCAACACGAGGAACCAAGGCAAGTCAGGCTGCAGCGGCCAAACTGGAAAAGTTTGCACATACGGCAGGCCACACAGCGGGCCAGACACCCAAGAAAGTACAGGGAGAGCAGCAATCTACCACCCAGAGGAGAAGCCAGGGAAAAGGACTAGCAACGGAGACATCAGCAACTGCGGCCAGCAATACGGGGACCAAGAAAAAACACAGAAAGAAAATGCAGAGTCGATCACAGAACGGGCGAAAGAGGATGAACCATCTATGAGAGAGATTCTCCAAGCAGTCAACAACTGTAAGTCTTCATTAATCAAAATATTTGGTCAACTAAAAGGTATAAAAGAGGACATGACAGTGCTTAAACAAGATGTGCAGGGGATTGGGGAACGGACATCTGCTTTAGGGGGGAGACTTAGTCAGGTTGAAGATGATGTTGATCCGTTGAAAAGCGAGATAAAAGTAATGCGAGAACAGCTGAACATGTGCATCCATAAAATGGATGACATGGAGAATAGACTACGCAGGAAAAATATTAGGGTACTAGGTCTCCCCGAAAAAAGTGAAGGTAACAATCCCACAGAATTTATGGAAGACTGGCTTGGAGAAACGTTTGGTAAAGACTGCCTATCAAAATTGTTTGCAATTGAACAAGCCCACAGAGTTCCATCTAGGAACCTTGCCCCTGGAGGGCAGCCCAGGCCCCTCCTCATTAAATTGCTCCATTTTAGGGATAAGATTACAATTCTTCGAAAGGCAAGAGAAATGAGGGAGATACAATATAAGGGTGTGAGAATTTCAATTTACCCAGACTTTTCGCCGGAACTACAGAGGCAAAGGGCAAAATTTGCAGACTGCAAACGTAGGCTGCAACATAATAAACTTAAATACGCAATGTTCTACCCAGCGCGCCACGGATAATGGGGAACATACTTTTTTTTCTACTCATGCTGAAGTGACACTATGGTTGGATGGGAGGGAGGGAAGGGCACAGGGCGGAGGGGAAGAGGGGAAAAAGATAAAGAGAGAAAACAAAGGACAAACTTTTGGTTCCTCTTGCCACTCATCACCCTGTTCGTCTTTCCCCCCCCCCCCCTTCTTTTTTTTTCCCTTTTTTTTTATTTTTTATTTTTTTTATCTGTTTTGGACGGCCAGGACACGGGGGAGCGGGTGGTGGGGGGGGGAAATGCTGTAATACGGTCAACTTGAATGTGTTTCTGTTTTTGTTTTCTTTTTTTTTGACAGAATAATATGAGTGAAGGGGAAAAGAAAGTATATAAATGTAAACGGATGAAACTGATAATATGGGGAAACACAGTGAAATATAAGATAACACTAAGCACCTTAAAAGGTAAGATACGGTCACTTTAGAAGCCCTCAATATAGGCCCAAAGGGGGGCGGGGGAGGGGAGAGGAAGGGAGGGATGAAGGTGTGATCAAAATCAAAAGGGAAAACATGTTTGAGGCACAGAATCACAACATGGGAAATACACTGATAAATTTGGATAGTGATGGCTAGTGATGAGCCGAACACCCCCGGGTTCGGTTCGCACCAGAACCCGCGAACGGACCGAAAGTTCGCACGAACATTAGAACCCTATTAAATACAATGGATGCGAACGTTCGGATTCTAAAGTCTAATTATAACGACTATTATCCATGTTATTGTCCGAAACAGAGTTTGGGAACCCGGCTTCTGCACCAGGGGACATGTATCAATGCAAAAAGAAGTTTTAAAAACGGACGTTTTCCGGGAGCAGTCATTTTAATGATGCATAAAGTGAAAAAAAAAAAGTCAAATATTCCTTTAAATATTGTACCTGGGGGGTGTCTAAAGTATGCCTGTGAAGTGCCACGTGTTTCCCGTGTTTAGAACTGTCCCTGCACAAAATAACATTTCTAAAGGGAAAAAAGCCATTTAAAACTGCTTGCGGCTTTAATGCAATGTCTGGTCCCGGTAATATGGATGAAAATCTTTAGGAAAAATGGCATAGCTACCCCATCAACCCCCCCCCCCCCTACCCCAGCCCATTACCAGCCCCTTTGGGTCTTGTATGGATATTAAGGGGAACCCCGCACACAAAATAAAAAAGGACCTATATACTCTGAACAGCCGTATACAGGCGGTGCATACAAGACAGGGACTGTAGGTTTGTTCTTATGTAGAATCTGTTTGTAATTTTGAACAGCTGCATTGTTTAAGTGGAGCTCCATGCCAAATTCCTTTTTTTTAGCTTTTTGTAAAACATAGGGAACGGTTATCACCCCTGTCACATTTTTTTTGCTGTCTGTGCCCCTGTTCAGAACATTTCACCTCACTTTGCGTCCCAATGACAACTGTTTTTGAAATGTGGTGTTTTTATTGAAACAAGGATTGGTGATAAAGCATCAGTAGAGAGGAGACACCTTTCTCCCATATTAATTCTTACAGGAGAGAATTTTCCTTCCAAGGGGTAGATTTCCTCTCACTTCCTGTTGTCTTCTTCCGTTTGCAAGTAGTAGTAGTTTGTAAGTTGGATGTTTGAAAGTAGGGACCTTCCGTATATACTCTGCAGAAATTGGCCCCTTAGGTGTTGGTGTTGGCACAACACTGAAAGCACTCACAGTTATTCTTGGTGGGTGCTGGAACGCCCTGCTGTCAACTATAATATCAGGAATTGTAATAACATATAATTGTTGATCAGTGGTAGTAAAAATTGGGCCTTTGATGGTGGTGCTGGTGCCACAACACTGTAAGGCCTGACAGTTACTCTTGGTGGGCGCAGCAATGGTCCCTGCTGTGAATTATTAGATCAATAATTATAATTGCATGCCCCTGTTGAACAGGGGCTGAAAAATTGGGCCTTTGGTGGTGGTGGTGGTGGTGATGGTGGTGTTGGTGCCACAACACTGTAAGGCCTGACAGTTACTCTTGGTGGGCGCAGCAATGGGCCCTGCTGTGAATTATTAGATGAATAATTATAATTGCATGCCCCTGTTGAACAGGGGATTAAAAATTGGGCCTTTGGTGGTGGTGGTGATGGTGGTGCTGGTGCCACAACACTGTAAGGCCTGACAGTTACTCTTGGTGGGCGCAGCAATGCTCCCTGCTGTGAATTATTCGATCAATAATTATAATTGCATGCCCCTGTTGAACAGGGGCTGAAAAATTGGGCCTTTGGTGGTGGTGGTGATGGTGGTGCTGGTGCCACAACACTGTAAGGCCTGACAGTTACTCTTGGTGGGCGCAGCAATGGGCCCTGCTGTGAATTATTAGATCAATAATTATAATTGCATGCCCCTGTTGAACAGGGGCTTAAAAATTGGGCCTTTGGTGGTGGTGGTGGTGGTGCTGGTGCCACAACACTGTAAGGCCTGACAGTTACTCTTGGTGGGCGCAGCAATGGGCCCTGCTGTGAATTATTAGATCAATAATTATAATTGCATGCCCCTGTTGAACAGGGGCTTAAAAATTGGGCCTTTGGTGGTGGTGGTGGTGGTGATGGTGGTGCTGGTGCCACAACACTGTAAGGCCTGACAGTTACTCTTGGTGGGCGCAGCAATGGGCCCTGCTGTGAATTATTAGATCAATAATTATAATTGCATGCCCCTGTTGAACAGGGGCTGAAAAATTGGGCCTTAGGCACTGGTGGCACAACACTGCAACCCCTCACAGATACTGTACTTGAAGCACAGCAATGAGGCCTGTTGCAAAGTTCTGCATCAAAAATTTTAATTACACACCCCTGTTAAACAGGGGCTGAAAAATTGGGCCTTAGCCACTGGTGGCGTCACCCATAAACCAAAATGATCTTCCAAGCTATCATCGTTAATCGTATCATTGAGGAGGAGGAGGAGGATAGCCAGTCAACATAACAGCACAGGCACTCAGCATCAGCATCAGTCTTGAAGGGATGTGACATTTTAAAATCAATTAGTCTGTTATATCAGCATCTGGTGTGTGGTAGCTGGTGGTGATCCAAGACTGGTTCATCTTGATGAAAGTCAGTCGATCAACCGAGTCGGTGGACAGGCGCACCCTGTGATCCGTGACAAATCCTCCAGCAGCACTGAATGTGCGTTCTGAAAGAACGCTGGATGCAGGACAGGCCAGTAGCTCAATTGCATACTGTGCAAGCTCTGGCCAGTGATCCATCCTCAAGACCCAGTAAGCCAGAGGATTTTCGGTGGGGAAGGTGTCCAAGTCTGACCTTGCCCCTAGGTATTCCTGGACCATGTATATCAGACGCTGGCGATGGTTGCTGGAACCGATCATACTTTGGGGCTGCGGACTAAAGAATTGTATGAACGCATCGGTCAGACGGCCACCTTCCCCACCGCTCCTTCTTTGACTGCCCGAAGCCTCAGCAACTCGTTGTCCAGGACCAGGAGTTTGTAACCTCCCAGTCTCTGGGAACGCGTTGCACAGACCTTTCTGCAAGGCCTCCCGGAGTTGTCTCATCCTCTGCTCCCTCTGCGACGGTACGATAAGGTCCGCAACCTTACCCTTGTACCGTGGATCAAGGAGAGTGGCCAGCCAGTAATGGTCCCTCTCCTTGATCCGAAGAATACGAGGATCCTTCCGCAGACTTTGCAGGACCAGGGAGGCCATGCAGCGTAGGTTAGCTGAGGCATTCAGTCCGGAGTCCTCTGGGTCACTAAGGACGACATGATCCGCAGCCACCTCCTCCCAGCCACGTACAAGTCCACTGGTTTCTTGGGACTGTAAATCATCCCTAAAAGACTGCTGCTGATGATGATGCTGAGTGCCAGCCTCCACCTCCATGCTGACACAATCCTCCTCCTCCTCCTCCTCTTCCTGTGCGATGGGTGGGACAGAAGGAACACTGTCTGGGTAAAGGGGGCCTTGAGAGGCAAGGAAGTCCTCCTCTTCCTGCCTCTGTTCTGCCTCAAGTGCCCTGTCCATTATTCCACGCAGCGTGTGCTCCAACAGGTGGACAAGAGGTACAGTGTCACTGATGCATGCACTGTCACTGCTCACCATCCTCGTGGCCTCCTCAAATGGTGCCAGGACAGTGCATGCATCCCTGATCATGCCCCACTGGCGTGGTGAAAAAAACCCGAGCTCCCCTGACCCTGTCCTGGTGCCGTAGTCGCACAGGTACTCATTGATGGCCCTCTGCTGCGTGTGCAGCCGCTGCAGCATGGCCAACGTTGAGTTCCACCTGGTGGGCATGTCACATATAAGGCGGTTCTTGGGCAGGTTCAACTCCTTTTGAAGCTCAGCCAGGCGAGCACTGGCATTATAAGATCTGCGGAAATGCACACAGACTTTCCTGGCCTGCCTCAGGACATCCTGTAAGCCCGGGTACCTGCCCAAGAACCGCTGCACCACCAGGTTAAGAACGTGAGCCATACAGGGCACATGGGTCAGTTGTCCCTGTCGAAGGGCGGAGAGGAGGTTGGTGCCATTGTCGCAAACCACCATTCCTGGCTTAAGCTGGCGTGGCGTCAACCACCTCTCGGCCTGCCCCTGCAGAGCAGACAGGACCTCTGCCCCAGTGTGGCTCCTGTCCCCCAAACACACCAGCGCAAGCACGGCATGGCATCTTTTTGCCTGCGTACTTGCGTAGCCCCTTGAACGCCTACGGAGCACCGCTGGTTCCGAGGACAAACCACAGGAAGAGGCCATGGAGGAAGAAGAAGAGGAGGGGGTGGAGGAGAGAGGTGTGTCACAACCAGTAGTAGCATTTTGGAGGCGTGGCGGTGGAACAACCTCCAACACTACTGCACCTTGTCCTGCATCCTTCCCAGCTGCCAAAAGAGTGACCCAATGGGCCGTGAAAGAAAGGTAACGTCCCTGTCCATGCCTGCTGGACCATGAGTCAGCGGTAATATGCACCTTACCGCTGACCGCCCTGTCCAGCGAGGCCAAGACATTGCCTTCCACATGCCTGTAGAGAGCCGGAATCGCCTTCCGTGCGAAAAAGTGGCGTTTGGGAACCTGCCACTGAGGAACCGCACATTGCACAAACTCACGGAAGGGGGCCGAGTCTACCAACTGAAAAGGCAGCAGTTGAAGCGCTAGCAATTTAGCCAAGCTAGCATTCAACCGCTGGGCATGTGGATGGCTGGGAGTGAACTTCTTTCGACGGTCCAGCAGCTGGGGCAGGGAAATTTGCCTGCTAGAATCGGACGTTGGTGTACTGCTAGCAGAGTGCCCGCAAGTACTTGCCTGTGACACACCTAATTCTACACCTTCATTCCTCTCAGAGCAGGTTTCAGAGAGGAGTGAAGGTATAGTGGGGTTGGAGATCCCAGCTGATGCGGTGCAAGAAGAGGTCAGCATTGTTCTTTGGTGTGGGTCTTTAAGGTAGGCTTGCCAACGAGCTGCATGGCAGGTCAACATATGTCTGATCAAGCATGTGGTGCCCAAGCGGCTGATGTTTTGGCCACGCGATATACGCTTGAGACATATGTTGCAAACAGCAGCTGTGCGATCTGATGCACTCGCCTCAAAAAAGGCCCACACCAAAGAACTTTTTGAATGACGGGCAGAGGCAGCGCCCTGCACAGGCGGAGCTCTGCGGTGTGATTCCGTCGGTGTGCTGCCCATACGCTGGCCACTCAAGGGCATCCTGCCTCGTTGGAGATGTGCCTCCTCCTCATCCTCCTCCTCCTCCTCTCTCCTATTAGGCACCCACGTGGAGTCAGTGACCTCATCATCCCCTCCCTCCTCATCACTGGAGCCAATCTGGCAGTATGCTGCAGCTGCTGGAGCATGACTGCCAGATTGGTGTCCTTCTTGAGCATCCCCTCTCTCTGCTCTCACGCTGCTGCCTTCCTCTAGCTGGGTATCATCATCAGATCCTTCCAAACGTTGGGCATCCTCCTGGAGCATGTACCCAACACTGTGCTCAAACAGTTCGGGGGACTCCTCAGGAGGAGGACATGGTGGGTCTAGGGAAGGATTGACTAATGAAGATAATGATACCAGAGAAGAGGACGCTTTGGCAGCTGCTTTGCCAGTACCCTGAGCCTGGGTGAGAGAGGATGAGGAGGATGAGGTGGGCTTGGTCATCCACTCTACCAAGTCTTCGGCATGATGTGGCTCAACATGTCCAGCTGCCGAAAACAAGGACAAGCGTGTCCCATGGCCATGTGCTGATGACAATGCACCACGTCCACGACCAGCACTGTTGCCCCCAGACACAGAGCCTGCTTGCCCTCTTTTTTTGCCTCCTGACTGTCTGCCTCTCCTTGGTGGCCTTCCAGACATTTTAATGGATGGCCTGCAGGGAGATGGGAAAAAGAGCAATAAGGGCTACCTTCAGGTGTATACTGTGCAGGAGGCTTAGCAACAATGACACTGACACTGTCCCCTGCCTATCCTTCTCTGTCCCTAAACACAAGGATTGAAAATATGGTTCAGCAAAATAGTTTTAGAACAGAATAGCACACTGACACTTTCCCTCACTGTCCTACTCTGTCCCTCCCTACAAACAAGATTTAGCACAGAATAGCACACTGATAATTTCTACGAGTGTCCTTCTCTGTCCCTAAACTCAAGGATTGAAAATATGGAACAGCAAAATTGGTTTAGAACAGAATAGCACACTGTCAGTTTCACTCACTGTACCTCTCTGTCCCTCAACTCAAGGATTGAAAATATGGTTCAGCAAAATAGTTTTAGAACAGAATAGCACACTGACACTTTCTCTCATTGTCCTACTCTGTCCCTCCCTACAAACAAGATTTAGCACAGAATAGCACACTGATAATTTCTACGAGTGTCCTTCTCTGTCCCTAAACTCAAGGATTGAAAATATGGAACAGCAAAATTGGTTTAGAACAGAATAGCACACTGTCAGTTTCACTCACTGTACCTCTCTGTCCCTCAACTCAAGGATTGAAAATATGGTTCAGCAAAATAGTTTTAGAACAGAATAGCACACTGACACTTTCTCTCACTGTCCTACTCTGTCCCTCCCTACAAACAAGATTTAGCACAGAATAGCACACTGATAATTTCTACGAGTGTCCTTCTCTGTCCCTAAACTCAAGGATTGAAAATATGGAACAGCAAAATTGGTTTAGAACAGAATAGCACACTGACACTTTCCCTCACTGTACCTCTCTGTCCCTAAACTCAAGGATTGAAAATATGGTTCAGCAAGATTGGTTTAGAACAGAATAGCACACTGACACTTTCCCTCACTGTACCTCTCTGTCCCTACAAACAAGGATTAGCACAGAATAGCACACTGACACTTTCCCTCACTGTACCTCTCTGTCCCTACAAACAAGGATTAGCACAGAGATGGAACACACTGACACTTTCCCTCACTGTCCCTCTCTGTCCCTACAAACAAGGATTAGCACAGAATAGCACACTGACACTTTCCCTCACTGTACCTCTCTGTCCCTACAAACAAGGATTAGCACAGAGATGGAACACACTGACACTTTCCCTCACTGTACCTCTCTGTCCCTACAAACAAGGATTAGCACAGAATAGCACACTGTCACTGACACTCTCCCTACCTATCCTTATTTGTCCCTAAACACAAGGAATCCAGGATTAGTAAAGGAAAAATAATGACACTGTCCCTGCCTATGCTTCTCTTTCCCTGCTCCGGAACACACTACACAAGGCCGCCGCGCTGGCGGCCTTTTATAGTGTGGGGCGTGTACTAAACCCCCTCAGCAATAATTGGCCACAGGCATCCTGCCTGTGGCCAATCATTGCTCTCCTCGCTGCCGGCGCTGTGATTGGCCAAGCATGCGGGGTCACAGTGCATGCTTGGCCAATCACAGCGCCTGGATGACACTGCGATGGCGTAGTGCATTGTGGGCCGTTCGCGTCACTCGAATTTGGCGCGAACGGCCCAAATCGTTCGATCTTCGTCGAACGATCGAACATCCGATGTTCGAGTCGAACGTATGTTCGACTCGAACACGAAGCTCATCCCTAGTGATGGCCAATAAACAGGATAAAGGGGTAATCCCAAACCAGAGTAGGAGAATTAAGGTATGTTACTGGAATGTTCGAGGGGTAAGAGATCCAGCCAAAAGAAGGACAATCTACTCAATGGCAGAGATGGGTAATATTGGGATACTGTGTCTGCAGGAGATGCACCTAGAAAAGGAAACTATTAGTACATTAAAACATAGAAAATACCATGTACAATATCATGCCACTCACACCTCGTACTCAAGGGGAGTGAGTGTGTTGATTAACTCTGGAATTGGGTTCTCCTGCAGGCAGATTAAGGTGGATGAAAAAGGGCGGTTTATATTCCTTCTCTGTCAGGGACGAGAGAATATGTGCTGGCCAACATTTATATTCCCCCACCGTTTAGCACCGAAATTTTGGAAGAGTTGATGGAGTTTACTATGGACAAGGAAGGGGTGCCAGTCATAGTGGCGGGAGATTTTAACATGACCATGAATAAAAAGGTGGATAGGTTCCCACCCGGGGTCTCCTCCGGCGGCACGCCTGGCAGCCCCCCTCCTCCATTTTTGTGGAGAGACGGGGCTGGTGGACGTGTGGAGGGAGAGACACCTGGATTAAAAGCAGTTTTCTTGTCATTTGAAGACACACGCGACCTTGTCCAGGATAGATCTGGTGATTTGTAGTGAGGATGCTCTGAGCGAGGTAGGAGAGTTGAAATATGAACCGAGAAGCATATCGGATCATGCACCAGTAATATTTGAAATAAACACAAGCAGGTATTTTAGCAAGGGGGATTGGAAGATAAACCCATTCTGGTTGGAAGTAATTAGAGATGTGGGGGGAATTTGTGCCAGTTTGGGAGGAATTTATAATATTAAACGAAGGATCAGCTCCGAAAGGAGTTGTCTGGGATACCCTGAAAGCCTTCCTCCGGGAAGCCCTAATACAAAAAGTTTCATATGTTAAAAAGCAAACACAAGCTAAGGAGGTTACAGCACGGGAAAAGGTGAGAGGGGCTGAAGTAAAATATGTAGAAAGTCCAACTATAGAGAAACATAAATAATGGATGGAAAGCCAGGAAGAATATAAAGTTCTACTACTTAAAGCAGGAAATAAAATGCTATTTCTAAAACAGACCTTCTTTGGGGAGGGAGAGAGAGTGGGGAGAATGCTGTCCCTAATTGCTAGGGCTAACGCCACCTCCTCTGTCATTTCGACTATATGTGATAAGGAAGGGGTGATTAGGAGGGGGACCACGGCAATAATAGAGGTCTTTAAAAACTATTACCAAAATTTGTATAGCAGTATACCATCAGAAAATGTAGAAGGAGAGATGGGAATTTTTTTTGAAGGGCTACAGATCCCCCAATTATCAGTGGAGGATAGGGAGGTATTGGAGGCACCACTGACGCTGGAAGAACTACAAAAGGCAACAGCAGACATGGCGAACCAGAAGGCCCCTGGACCTGATGGTCTGCCAATAGAAATATACAAGATCTACAGTAAGGTGCTGCTTCCAAAACTCCTGGAAGTATTTTAACTGGGCAGCCGAAGAAGGGAAGCTGCCAATGTCTATGACAGAGGCAACTATTATAGTACTCCCAAAGGAGGGGAAAAATCAGGTTGATGCAGCATCATACAGGCTGATATCTCTTTTGTGCTCGGATGTAAAGATATTGGCCAAAGTATTGGCAACACGACTTAACAGAATAGTTGCGAAACTGGTGCACCCGGACCAGACTGGATTTATCCCAGACAGATCCACAAGTACTAATATAAGGAGAACATACTTAAATATTCAATTGGCAATAGAAAAAGGAGAGACAAGAGCAATTTTGTCTTTAGATGCAGCCAAGGCGTTTGATAGCCTTGAGTGGCACTTTTTGTGGAGGGTATTGGCAGAGTTCCAGTTTGGTCCGAAGTTCACCAAATGGGTTAAGATACTGTATGAGGGTCCAAGGGCAAAAGTAAGAATAAATGGTGAGTGCTCAGAGTGGTTCCAGTTGGCGAGGGGGACAAGGCAGGGGTGCCCACTGTCGCCCCTGCTTTTCGCCCTCGCAATGGAGCCCTTGGCCATCTCAATAAGGGCATCCCCAGAAGTACAGGAACTTAAGAGGAAATGTGGGGAAGAAAAGGTCGCCATGTATGCAGATGATGTTTTGCTTTTTTTGGGGGATACGCAGTCCTCGCTGGACGCAGCAATAAGGATAATCGGAGATTATGGCAAATTTTCAGGGCTGAGGATCAATTGGGAAAAATCTGCACTCTTACCGATAGACCCAATATCACAGCAGATAACCCAAGTTAAAGTTGTAAGCCAGATGAGGTATCTGGGAATAAATGTAACAAGAGATCCAGGACTATATATAGCCGGAAATTTAGTGCCATTGATGACAAAACTAAAACAGAAGTGCCGCGTTTGGAAGAGGCTCCCACTCTCAGTGGCTGGACGGTGTAACCTGGTCAAAATGGTGTGGATGCCTCAGATCCTGTATGTTCTACATAACTCCCCAGTGTGGATCCCAAAGTACTGGTTTAACCACTTGACCACTGGGCACTTAAACCCCCTTAATAACCAGACCAATTTTCAGCTTTCGGTGCTCTCACATTTTGAATGACAATTACTCAGTCATACAACACTGTACCCATATGAAATTTTTGTCCTTTTTTTCACACAAATAGAGCTTTCTTTTGGTGGTATTTAATCACTGTTGGGTTTTTTATTTTTTGCGCTATAAGAGAAAAAAGACTGAAAATTTTGTAAAAAAAAGATTTTTTTTTTGGTTTCTGTTATAAAATTTTGCAAATTACTATTTTTTCTTCATAAATTTTGGCCAAAATTTATACTGCTACATATCTTTGGTAAAAATAAGTACAAATTGGTGTATATTATTTGTTCTTTGTGAAAGTTATAGAGTCCACAAGCTATGGTGCCAATATCTGAAAATTGATCACACCTGAAGTACTGACGGCCTATCTCAATTCTTGAGACCCTAACATGCCAGAAAAGTACAAATACCCCCCAAATGACCCCTTTTTGGAAAGAAGACATTCCAAGGTATTCAGAAAGAGGCATTGTGAGTTTTTTGAAGTTGTCATTTTTTCCCACAATTCTTTGCAAAATCAAGATTTTTTTTTCTCTTTTTTCACAAAATTGTCATATTAGCAGGTTATTTCTCACACACAGCATATGCATTCCACAAATTACACCCCAAAACACATTCTGCTATTACTCCCGAGTATGGCGATACCACATGTGTGAGACTTTTACACAGCGTGGCCACATACAGAGGCCCGACATGCAGGGAGCACCTTCAGGCGTTCTGGAGCACCCAGGCCAATTCTGACATTTCTCTCCTACATGTAAAAATCATCATTTGTTTGCTAGAAAATTACATAGAACCCCAAAACATTATATATATTTTTTTAGCAAAGACCTTAGAGAATATAATGGTGGTTGTTGCAACTTTTTATCTCGCACGATATTTGCGCAGCAATTTTTTTAACGCGTTTTTTACGGAAAAAAATGTTTTGTGCTTAAAAAAAAAAAAAAACAGTAAAGTTAGCCCAATGTTTTTGCATAATGTGAAAGATGAAGTTACGCCGAGTAAATAGATACCTAACATGTCGCCCTTAAAAATTGCACACACTCGTGGAATGGCGCCAAACTTCGCTACTTAAAAAATCCCCATAGGCGACGCTTTAAATATTTTTACTGGTTACATGTTTTGAGTTACAGAGGAGGTCTAGGGCCAAAATGATTGCTCTCGCTCTAACGTTCGCAGAGATACCTCACATGTGTGGTTTGAAAACCGTTTTCATATGTGGGCGGGACTTACGTATGTGTTCGCTTCTGTATGCGAGCTCACGGGGACAGGGGCGCTTTAAAAAAAAAAAAAATATTATTCATTTTACTTTATTTATTTTAGTTTGACATGTTTTTCCGCCCTAAACATTTTTTTGATCACTTTTATACCTATTACAAGGAACGTAAACATCCCTTGTAATAGGAATATGGCATGACAGGTCCTCTTTACAGTGAGATATGGGGGGGGGGGTGTCAATAAGACCCCACATCTCACCTCTAGGCTGGGAAGCCTGAAAAAAATACAAAAAAAAAACAACAATCCTGGCTTTGATCGTAGCGGTGAGTCGGTAGAAGCACCGGAGGGCGGCGGGGGGGGGGGGCATCCCCTCTCGCCTCCCGTAAGAATGATCAAGCGGCGGAACAGCCGCTATGATTGTTCTTATGGTGTAGGGAATCGCCGGCTGAAAAAGCTAATATCTGAATGATGCCTGTAGCTGCTCCCATCATTCAGATATCCCCGCACAAAGTCAAGGACGTCATATGACGGCCGGAGGGCGGGAAGTGGTTATTGCAGAGTATTGCCGGGCATTGCGGAGTATTGCCGGGCATTGCGGAGTATTGCCGGGCATTGCGGAGTATTGCTGGGCATTGCGGAGTATTGCAGGGCATTGCGGAGTATTGCGGACTATGGCAGGGTATTGCGGTGTATGGCAGGGTATTGCACGGGTATTGCACAGGGTATTGTGGAGGGTATTGCACAGGGTATTGTGGAGGGTATTGCAGAGTATTGTGGAGGGTATTGCAGAGTATTGTGGAGGGTATTGCAGAGTATTGTGGAGGGTATTGCAGAGTATTGTGGAGGGTATTGCAGAGTATTGTGGAGGGTATTGCAGAGTATTGTGCAGGGTATTGCAGAGTATGTGCAGGGTATTGCAGAGTATTTTGCAGAATATTGCGCAGGGTATTGCAGAGTATTGCGCAGGGTATTGCAGAGTATTGCGCAGGGTATTGCAGAGTATTGCGCAGGGTATTGCAGAGTATTGCACCAGAGTATTGCAGAGTATTGCACCAGGGTATTGCAGAGTATTTTGCAGGGTATTTTGCAGGGTATTGCGCAGGGTATTGCAGAGTATTGCGCAGGGTATTGCAGAGTATTGCGCAGGGTATTGCAGAGTATTGCGCAGGGTATTGCAGAGTATTTTGCAGGGTATTGCAGAGTATTGCACCAGAGTATTGCAGAGTATTGCACCAGGGTATTGCAGAGTATTTTGCAGGGTATTTTGCAGGGTATTGCGCAGGGTATTGCAGAGTATTGCGCAGGGTATTGCAGAGTATTGCGCAGGGTATTGCAGATTATTTTGCAGGGTATTGCAGAGTATTTTGCAGGGTATTGCAGAGTATTTTGCAGGGTATTGCAGAGTATTTTGCAGGGTATTGCAGAGTATTTCACAGGGTATTGCAGAGTATTGCACCAGGGTATTGCAGAGTATTGCACCAGGGTATTGCAGAGTATTGCACCAGGGTATTGCAGAGTATTGCACCAGGGTATTGCAGAGTATTGCACCAGGGTATTGCAGAGTATTGCACCAGGGTATTGCAGAGTATTGCACCAGGGTATTGGCAGGGTATTTTGCAGAGTATTGGCAGGGTATTTTGCAGAGTATTGGCAGGGTGTATTGCAGAGTATTGGCAGGGTATAGCACAGGGATGGCTGAGCAGGGATGGATGGATGGCTGAATCTGTGACTGCAATTGTCACAGATCCGGCCCACAGTGCTGCTGCTGCCATCCGCTCCCTCCCCCTCCCCTCTCACACTGTACCGATCGGTACAGAGAGGGGAGGGAGGAACCGGCGTCATCAAATGACGCCGGTCTGTTTACAAGTGATTGCTCCGTCATTTGACGGAGTGATCACGTGGTAAACGGCCGCTATCAGCGGCGATTTACCGCGATTCGTGATCCGCCGGGTCCTCTGGACCCGGCGGTCACTGAGTTTCCCGTGTGCGCGCCCCAGGGGGCGCCGCGGGAGCGCGATTCTGGGAGGACGTTATATAACGTCCTCCCACAGTTAAGCAACCACCTTGTCGACGTTATTTGTCGGCAGGTGGTTGTTAAGTGGTTAAAAAACTGGACAGCGTATTCAGGGAGCTGATATGGAAAAATGGAGCGGCAAGAATCCGCCTCCGAACCTTACAGCAACCCAGAGAGAAGGGGGGTTTGGCATCACCCAACCCGAGACACTACTTCTTAGCTGCACAAATGCAACATATGAGTGGATGTAATCTATCGGTGGGCAGGGAGTCTAGGAAAAATCTACTATTGAATGACACAAGTCATGACACAGAAGTAGAGGCGGATTCTTTTTGCTCCAGGAGTCCCACTGGAAAACTGATGGTTAAAAGCTGGGAAACGGTTAAGGGGATACTGGGGTATAGCGGATTCTTGGAATTTTCCCCTATCTGGGATAATAGTAACTTAAAAGAGCTCAAAATTATGAGGAAGATTGAGGAATGGGATATGTGTGGTGTACACCTTTTGATGCAGCTCTTTAAGGAGGGGAGAATAAAAACATTCCAGGAGATAAGGGAGGGGTACTCAGTTCCCAATAAATCATTCTATAGATACTTGCAGGTCAGGCACGCTTTAAACTCGCAATTTGGGCAGGAGATACCAGTATGGAATGAAATGCCCCAGCTCCGTAGATTAGTAAATGCGGATACATCTAAAGGGATAATCTCGGAGATGTATAAGTGCATAAATGAGGCGGACCAGGAAGAGAGACCTGATATCAAGAATAAAGGGAAATGGGAAAGAGATGTGGGTCTAATAACACAGAAACAGTGGAAGAAGATATTAGAAGCAGGCCCAAGAGTCACACTCTCCCCCTCTCAAATTGTCTCCCAATTATATTTAATACGTAGAGCATACTATACACCCCAAAGAATGTTACAGTTTGGCAGGAGACAAGATGCGAAGTGCCAGAGATGTGGAAATGAGGAGGGAGATTTGATACATAGGATTTGGAGGTGCCCCAAGCTGTATTGGTATTGGAAAGAAATAATAGATGGAATAAATTTTGTATTTGGGACATCCTTACAGCCAGAGGCCAGGCTATGTGTGCTAGGCCTGATGGAAGAAAGGGAATACCAGGAGATACGCAAACGGCAATATTAGGATGCTTGTTCCAAGGTAGGAAACTTATAGCGCAAAGGTGGCAAGCAAAAGACCCCCCAACAGGAATAGAATGGAGGAAAGTAATAGACAACACTATTAAGAAAGAAGAATTTATATATAATAAGAGGGGAAAAAGAAAGAAATTCATGAATATATGGAAACAATGGATAGAGGTGGAGGTATGGTAGAGAGTGGGGGTTGAGAATATGAGGATGAGAGGGAGGAATGGAAGGGAGGGGAGAGGAGGTGAAATGTGTAGGGAGGAGGGGAGGTGGGGAGGTGGGGTGGGGAAAGAGAGAATGGGTTTACTCCTTCATTGCTTGTGGTAAATGATATTTACATTGATGTACATGGAAGGAAAGTACTATATGTATAAGAATGTTTATATAATAGAAATAAAGAATATTTGATTAAAAAAAAAAAGCGACGCAGTGCCGAATCGCAAAAAATGGTGTCTGGTCATTAAGGGGGCAAATCCTTCCGGGGCTGAAGTGGTTAAACACACTGTATATAGCCTGGGCTAAGCAGGGGGCCGGAAAGCCGGCCTGCCACGTCCTTAACCGATGAGTCATCAGCTGTCAGCGGGGTTCCCCGCTGACAGCTGAATGCAAAAAAAGAGAAAAAAACAGCGTGGGGTCCCCCCCAGGCCCTTCAGGTCTAGTATGGATTTGGAGGGGACCCCCCCCCCCACGCTACAATTTTAATACAAAATCCATACCAAAATTGCGAAAAACAACAACGTGCCCCCCCCCCCCCAGGTCCATACCAGGCCCTTCGGGTCTGTGGGCAGGGGGCTTATTGGAATCTGGAACCCCCTTTAAGAAGGGGCCCCCAGATCCCACCCCCCCTATGTGAATAATTATCGGGTACATCATACCCCTACCCATTCACCTCAAAAAGCAGTGAAATGTAAAAAAAAAAAAAAAAAAAAGACGGTTTTTGACAAGTCCTTTATTAAAAAAAAATAGCTCTAAGCTGTCTTCTTCCACTGCTGTCTCTCCTGGTGCCATCTTCTCCCAGTGCCGTCTTTTCCAAGAGCCATCTTCTCCCGCCGCTGTCTTTCCAGCCACCATCTTCTCCCGCTGCTGTCTCTCCTGGTGCCGTCTTCTGCCGGTGCTGTCTTTTCCGGCCACCGTCTTCTCCCTGAGCCATCTTCCCCCGCTGCTGTCTCTCCTGGTGCCGTCTTCTCCCGGTGCTGTCTTTTCCAAGAGCCATCTTCTTTTCCCTGAGCCATCTTTTCCCGCTGCTGTCTCTTCCCGGTGCTGTCTTCTCCCACTGTCTTTTTCCTCGTCGCTGGTTACCCACAAAAAAAAAAAAAGCCGCTCTTCTTCTGTAGCTCTCTTCCTCTGTTGTGTTTTCGCCCGCTGTCTGGTATCTCTTATAAATCTTTGGGATGGGGCCATCCAATGACATTACTCAGAGAGCCCGCCCCTTGGGCGGGAGAAGACGGCACCCGGAGAGGCGGCGGGAGAAGACGGTTCAGGGAAAAGACAGGACCTGGAGAGACGGTGGCGGATGAAGACAGCTCAGAGCTATTTTTTTAACCACTTTCTTACTGGGCACTTAAACCCCCTTCCTGTCCAGGCCAATTTTGAGCTTTCATCGCTCTCACACTTTGACTGACAATTGCGCTGTCATGCAACAACTGTACCCAAATTAAAATGTTATAATTTTTTTCACATTAATAGAGCTTTCTTTTGGTTGTATTTAATCACTGCTGGGTTTTTTATATTTTGCTAAAGATTTTTTTTTTTGATGTTGAGGGCATGAGGCCTGGTATGGTTCAGAAGGGGGGGGGGGTGCTAGCTCGTCCCCTTCCTTTCATGACCTGCCAGGCTGCATGCTCTGATAAGGGTTTGGTATGAATTTATGGATTTTGGGGGGGCCCCAGGCCAATTTTGTTTTGCCAGCAATTGTTGTTTGTTTTTGTTTTTTACATTCGGCTGTCAGCGAGGAATCCCACTGACAGCTGATGACTCATCGGTTGTCAAGGACGCGGCAGCCAGCTTCCCAAACCCCTGCTTAGCAACCAGCTATATACTGGGTAAAATAAAAATGCAAAACACTTTAAAAATCGCATCACAAACACAACACTTGCGTTTCTGGTGTGGTTCCATTGAAGTCTATTACACGCAAAACGAGGAAAAAAAGTCCCCGACCCTTTCCAAAAACGCTCCGGCCACAACAGGCATAGATGTGAACTTGTATCACAGGAAACTATGGACAACAGTGGACTATAGCGCGTTTCTGCAAACTGCAAAAGGCACTAAAAAATGCATAGGTATGAACCTAGGGTAAAAGCCATTGAAAATTCTCTTTTGCGTAAGGACAATTAAACTTAGGGGAAAAAAAAATCCACTTAAGCCCTGGTTCACACTGGTGCGATTTGACATGCGATTTGACATGTCAAATCGGCGAAATTTTCCGCAAATTGCGGGCAATAGCACTGTCCTAATCGGTGCGACGCCGCATCTACGGCGCTGCACCGATTACAAAAAGTAGTTTCTGTACTACTTTTTGCGATTTCAGCCGCGATTTACATAGACATCTGTTTCAGATGTCTTTGAAATCGGGACTGCCAGCGGGAGTGAAATCGTGCGAGTTCAGCTGAACTCGCAGGCTTCACTCCCGCAGCCCCAGTGTGAACGTGGGCTTAATGCTAAATTCTTGAAAATGTAGCACAATTTCTGGATGCTGATGGGCCTTTGCTGTTCTAGTCCACCATTAAAATAATTAAAATGTTTTTAAATACTTTTTTCTAACTGATAAGGCTCTGTTTCTATTTGTGTAAGAAACACTTTTTGATATTTAGGCCTCATGCCCACGGACGTTTTTACAGCCGCGCTTTTGAGCGTTTTTTACAGCTTAAAAACGCCTGTCCATGTTATTGTATAAATTTTTCGACCGTATTTTTTTCGACAAAAAATAAATAATAACGCCGGAGCTTAAACGCAATCGCAGCGTTTTTGTGCGTTTTTTTTTAACGCTTCGTGTTTTTTATGCCTAACGCTGACGCCGCGGAACGCACTGGTCCTGTTTTTTTTTTACAGCTTAAAAACGCCTATGCTATTTGCAGCTCAAAAATGCCTAGGTGGGCATGAAGCTATAGACTAACGTGGACAGGCGTTTTTAAGCTGTAAAAAACGCTCAAAAACGCGGCTGTAAAAAACGTCCGTGGGCATGAGGCCTAATAGCCCTTTTCTTTTACCATGTAAAAACACAACTTTGATGGCATTGTCATATATTGTGACAATTGCATTCATCAAGAAGAATTGAGAACGTATTTTTGGCCTTGCGCAAAATATTTGAAGTTGCCATAGTAACGACTTCCTAAACCAGCTAATATTCCTTTTACAAAACCACCTAGATCAAAGTTATTAATATTCATTCATACAGTGCCTTGAAAAAGTATTCATACCCCTTGAACATTTCCACATTTTGTCATGTTACAACCAAAAAACTTAAATATATTTTATTGGAATTTTATATGATAGACCAACACAAAGTGACACATAATTGTGCAGTGTAAGGGAAATTATAAATTTTTTTCAACATTTTTTTACAAATAAATCTGTGGAAAGTGTGGCGTGCATTTGTATTTACCCCCCTTTACTCTACTCTGATACCCCTAACTAGATTTTAGTGGAACCATTTGCCTTCAGAAGTCACCTAAATAGAATCCACCTGTGTTTAATTTAATCTCAGTATAAATACAGCTGTTATATGAAGCCCTCAGAGGTTTGTTATGAAGGCCAAGAAACACGCCAGACAGGTCAGGGATAAAGTTGTGGAGAAGTTTAAAGCAGGATTAGGTTATAAAAAAATATTCCAAGCTTTGAACATCTCACGGAGCACTGTTCAATTCATTATTCGAAAATGGAAAGAGTATGGCACAACTGCAAACCTACCAAGACACGACCATCCACCTAAACTGACAGGCTGGGCAAGGAGAGCATTCATCAAAGAAGCAGCCAAGAGGCCCATGGTAACTCTGGAGAGATCCACAGCTCAGGTGGGAGAATCTGTCCAGAGGACAACTATTAGGCCCCTTTCACACTGGGGCGTTTTTCATGTGGTTTAGCGCTAATAATAGCGCTGTTATACCGCATGAAAAAATCCTGCCCTGTAGCCTTCAATGTGAAAGCCCGAAGGCTTTCACACTGAAGCGGTGCGCTAGCAGGACCGCTCCAAAAGTCCTGCTAGCCGCTTCTTTACTGCGGGTGCCCATTGAAATCAATGGGACACCGCGGTAATACCGCCCGCAAACCGCGGTTTGCGGGCGGTATTAACCCTTTTTCGGCCGCTAGCGGGGGTTAAATTCACCCCCCTAGTGACCGCATACCGCGGTAAGAACGACGGTATAGCAGCGCTGCAAATCGCGCTGCTATACCGCCACCGCTCCTGCCCGCCCCAGTGTGAAAGGGGCCTTAGTTGTGCAGTCCACAAATCTGGCCTGTATGGAAGAGGGGCAAGAAGAAAGCCATTGTTAAAAGAAAGCCATAAGAGGTCTCGTTTTCAGTTTGCGAGAAGCCATGTGGGGGACACAGCAAACATGTGGAAGAAGGTGTACTCTGGTCAGATGAGTCCAAAATTGAACTTTTTGGTCTAAAAGCAAAACGCTATGTGTGGCGGAAAACTAAAACTACACATCACCCTGAACACACCACCCCCACCAGGAGACATGGTGGAGGCAGCATCATGTTGTGTGGATGCTTTTCTTCAGCAGGGACAGGGAAGCTGGTCAGAGTTGATGGAAAGATGGATGGAGCCAAATACAGGTCAATCTTAAGCCTCATACACACGGCAGAAATTTTTCAGCCAACATTCACCAAATCACGTGTTTTTTTCAGCTCTTTACCGCCACCCTTTGGGCAACTTCTGCTATTGTCTGATGTTTAGCATTGGTTTGGAGCATGCGTGTTTGTACTTTGGACTTTAGTCCGATGGACTTGTGTACACACGATCGGATGATCCTCCATCGGACATTTGTTGTCGGAAAGTTTGAGAGCATGCACAGCGAACATTTGTCCATTGAAAAACCTGCAACAATTGTCCGATGTAGCATACAGACGGTCGGATTGTCCGATAAAACATGTCCGTCGGACCGTTGTTGTCAGAAAGTCCGATCGTGTGTATGGGCCTTTAGAAGAAAAACTGCTAGAGTCTGAAAAAGACTTGAGACTGAGTGGAAGGTTCACCTTCCAGCAGGACAGCGACCCTAAACATACAGCCAGACTTACAATAGAATGGTTTAGATCAGGGGTCTCCAAACTTTTCAAGACAATGGCCACATTGTAGATTTTACAAGTACTCGGGGGGCCAAAAACGTCTGCACGTCTGTGTCCCCATCTGAGTCCCCACAATATCAGTCTACCCATTATATCAGTGTCCCCTGCATAGGTGTCCCCAGCATAATTTTCCCAGCATAGGTGTCCCCAGCATAATTTTCCCAGCATAGGTGTCCCCAGCATAATTTTCCCAGCATAGGTGTCCCTAGCATAATTTTTCCAGCATAGGTGTCCCCAGCATAATTTTTCCCAGCATAGGTGTCCCCAGCATCATTTTTCGCAGCATAGGTGTCCCCAGCATCATTTTTCGCAGCATAGGTGTCCCCAGCATCATTTTTCCCAGCATAGGTGTCCCCAGCATCATTTTTCAAAGCATAGGTGTCCCCAGCATCATTTTTCCCAGCATAGGTGTCCCCAGCATAATTTTTCCCAGCATAGGTGTCCCCAGCATAATTTTTCCCAGCATAGGTGTCCCCAGCATAATTTTTCCCAGCATAGGTGTCCCCAGCATCATTTTTCCCAGCATAGGTGTCCCCAGCATCATTTTTCCCAGCATAGGTGTCCCCAGCATCATTTTTCCCAGCATAGGTGTCCCCAGCATCATTTTTCCCAGCATAGGTGTCCCCAGCATAATTTTTCCCAGCATAGGTGTCCCCAGCATAATTTTTCCCAGCATAGGTGTCCCCAGCATAATTTCCCCAGCATAGGTGTCCCCAGCATAATATTCCCCAGCATAGGTGTCCCCAGCATAGGTGTCCCCAGCATAATTTTCCCAGCATAATTTTCCCAGCATAATATTCCCCAGCATAGTTTTCCCAGCATAATATTCCCCATTATAGTTTTGCCAGCATAATTTCCCCAGCATAATTTTTCCCAGCATAGGTGTCTCCAGCATAATTTTTCCCAGCATAGGTGTCTCCAGCATAATTTTTCCCAGCATAGGTGTCCCCAGCATAGATGTCCCCATTATCAGTGTCCCCAGCATAGATGTCCCCATTATCAGTGTCCCCAGCAGTCTCCTGTACATGTATGTGTTCAGATTTATGCCCATTTGATGCTTGCCTGTACAAGCCGACTTCTTTACTGTAGGAGCCGACTTCAGCTCTCCTACACCTCCCGACACCCGCCCACTGCTACACACGCAGTCTGTAAGGTGGAAGGATTCCTAATGAAAACAGCAGGTGGGAAGCCAGGAGGTGCCACGCTGACGACGTCACCGCAGCCAATCCTTAGCTCAGCACTGCAGCTAATCCTCTGGTAGCATGGGAGGGTGTGCAGGGAGCAGCTTTTTGTCCTGGACCTGCCAGACATAGACTGCTGATAACAGCAGCTGCTTTTAAAAGCCAGCAGATCGGCAGTGCTGTGTTGGCAGAGTCTGGACAAGCTGGGGGCCGGACAAAACACACCTGCGGGCCGGATGTGGCCCGCAGGCCGGGGTTTGGAGACCCCTGGTTTAGATAAAAGCATATTCATGTGTTAGAATGGCCCATCTAAAGTCCAGACCTAAATCCAATTGATAATCTGTGGCAGTGGCGGTGCATTCATAGTGGGCGCAGGAGCGCCGCCCCCTCTCTCTCCTGCGCCCGTCGCTCACAACAACAATAGATAGGTTCATGCACTGCATGAACCTATGTATTGTCGCCGCTGCCGCCCACTATTCAGATGGCCGGCCCCCTGGTGAGCGCCAGCCATCTGAATAACAGCGGCTGGTTGGTTTTTGGAAGTGCCTATCAGAGCCATCGGCTTCCAAATAGTTAACCAGGGGACGCACGGGCTGTCCGTTCCTTGGTTAACACTGACAGGCATCTCAGCCAATCAGGTTCACCGAGTCTGGTTACCGGTAGCCTGATTGGCTGAAGCGACATCGAGGGCGGGAGAAGACATTGAGGATGGAAGGACAGCGCTGACCCGAGGAAGGTAAGTGCAGGGCTGGGGACAAACTGGCTGCATTTGAGGGGGCAAACTGTCTGCATTTGAGGGGGCAAACTGGCTGCGTTTAATGGGCACAGTGGCGGCAATTGATGATTTATTTATTTTTTCAGTTTGTTTGCACCCCCCCAAAAATTTTGAGCACCAGTCGCCACTGATCTGTGGTAAGACTTGAAAATTGCTGTTCAGACGCTTCCGATTCAATCTGACAGAGCTTAAGCTATTTCACTAATGGCAGGCCTCGTACACACGGCCGAGATTCTCGTCGAAAAAAACATGTCGTTTTTTTCGACGAGATTCTTGGACAAGAAACTTGTCCCGGCCGAGTGTACAGACGCTCGATTCAAAGAACCCGCGGTTCTTTGAATGGAGCGTACGCGGTGACGTCATCGCCTACGACGAGCACGCGCTCGTCACATTCGATGCCGTCGCCGCCATCTTGGTATACCCTACGTATGCCTAGGAAGCTACCGCGCATGCGTCGAATTCATTTCGAACATGCGCGGGCTTCCGGGAGGACAGGTAAGTGTACACACACTCACTTTTCTCGTCGAGAAACATGCCGACGAGAATCTCGACGAGAAAATAGAGAGCAGGATCTCTATTTTCTCGTCGAGATACTTGTCGCTTTTCTTGACGAGAAACCATACACACGAACGAATTTCTCGGCAAAAAATCTCTGCCAGCAAGTTTCTTGCTGGTTTTTGCCGAGAAACTCGTTCGTGTGTACGAGGCTGCACTCTCTAGATGTGCAAAGCTGGTAGAGACATACGTAAAAAGGCTTGCAGCTGTAATTTCAGCGAAAGGTGGTTCTACAACGTACTGACTCAGGGGGGCTGAATATAAATGCACGCCACACTTTTCACATATTTATTTGTAAAAAATGTTGAAAACCATTTATCATTTTCCTTCCACTTCACAACTATGTGCCACTTTGTGTTGGTCTATCACATAAAATCCCAATAAAATACATTTACGTTTTTGGTTGTAATATGACAAAATGTGGAAAATTTCAAGGGGTTTGAATACTTTTTCAAGGCACTGTACATTATGTAGCCTACATATAATTAACTTAAAGGACAGATTCAGCTGGACAGATTTTCATGCTGACACCCTCACCCCCTCAACCCCACCTGTGACAGCGGGTGGAGATCCTCTCTCCTACCACTGCTGTCACATTTTAAAATCCCTGGAGCTTCGCCTGCACAGCTGAATCATTCCTTCACAGGAATCTGTGAATGAAGAAACTACAAGTCCCATTTTCGACCGTAGCATACAGCTTGTAGTTTCCAATGGACTCTGAAGCCTCGTACACACGACCGAGTTTCTCGTCGTAAAAAACACGTCGTTTTTTTCGACGAGATTCTTGTTAACCTTGTCGATTTTCTCGTCAAGCTTTCCATGCGTACACACTGACATTTCCCAATTTCCTCGTTGTTCACCGTGGTCACGTCCAGCACGTACGACGGCACTATAAAGGGGAAGATCTTATTTCTTGGCGCCACCCCTTGGGCTGCTTTTGCTGATCTCGTGTTACCGCGTGTGAAGTAAAAGTTTGGGAAGAGACAATTCGCGCTTTTCAGTCTTCGTACTTTTCAGTTCGTTTTCTGCGGTTCAGTTTGTGCTTGTGGGTTCGTATCTTGACTTTCAGGGCGTCTAGGCAGGTCGTATCTGTTTTACAGTGCGTTCTTGCCTGTTCGTTTCTGTTTTTCAGTTCGTTATTCATAGGCCTTGCTGTTCTAAAGTGTGTTCTGTTCTGTACGTTCTGATAAGACGACCGTTTCCTAGCCATGTCGCCTGGACGTTCTCGTCGTCGAGTTCGTGCTGTGTGTGCGCTTGGTGTTGGTCTGCTTGTTTTGGACCAAGACCAGTCCATGAATGGTGTGAGGAGGAGTTCATGGACCAAGAATTGGTTGCTCCAGCGGGACCAATTCTGCCATATGCCTCTGCTGCGGGAGATCGTCGAGAATAATCCTGAGGACTACAGGAATTTTCTGCGGATGTCTGACCCCGTTTTTCAGGAACTGTTGGCTTTGGTGTCCCCCTATATTACCAGGCAGGACACCGTTATGCGGGAAGCCATCAGTGCTGAGCAGAGGCTCATCGCCACGTTACGTTATCTGGCGACAGGGAGAAGTCTTCAGGACTTGAAGTTCACGACAGGCATCTCCCCCCAGGCTCTGGGCCTCATAATCCCAGACACCTGTTCTGCCATTATACAAGTCCTGCAGGAGGACTATATTAGGGTAAGTTTTCTCCATTAACATCACATTTTATGTATTTCATGTATGCTAATGTATTGTATTTCTTTCATGCTTCCCTAATTACCATGATTGTAATATGCTGAGAATGTCCCCTTTGTCCCCATGCATGCTGGAAGCTTTAGATTGACCCTTTTTTCTCCTCCATGCATATTTCCCTTCACTAACCTTTCCAGCAGGGGCGCCTGTTGCTCCAAATGTTTGGGGGTTCAAACCCAAATTTAGGAAATAAACTTCCTCCTTTTTTGCTCTGGTGCCTATTAAACGCCCCCATTTGTTCCCTCCAATGCAGCCATTTTGTTCCCTCTAATGCAGCCATTTTGTTCCCTCTAATGCAGCCATTTTGTCCCCTCCAATGCAGCCAGTTCCCCCCCAGCCCTGCACTTACCTTCTTGTGGTCAGCGTCATCCTTCTTCTGTCCTTGATGTCTTCTCCTTCCCTTGATGTTGCATCAGCCAATCATGTTACCATTAAACAGACTTGGTGAACATGATTGGCAGAGCATCTTGTCAGTGTTTACCCAAGGAATGCCCCCCCCCTGCGTCCCCTATTTAACTTTTCTGAAGCCAATTACATCCCTCAGGCTGTAATGTGCAAGACAATTTTCCTTCCTGTTTCTGATATGCAATTTTAAGCCCATAAATGCTGCAGTTCTTCATATGTCGGTCGCTTAACCGGGGGCCATCCACCTGAATAGTGGGCGGCATAGACAATACATAGGTTAATGCAAGGCATGAACCTATGTATTGTTCTGAGTGACGGGCACAGGGGAGAGGGGGCAGTGCTCCAGCGCCCACTCTGGACGCACCTCCACTGCAATGCTATCCTGTGGCCAAACACATCTACCCCCCCTCCCCATTATAATTTATTCATGGACCATCATAGGGGGTGATGAATATGATACATGAGCCTTCCATTATACTTATTTAAAACACCTTAATAAACGTAGACTTTGCTTGATGTTGGCCTCTAATGTATTTTCTTAGAATCTCCTTGTAATGTTTGATTTGTGTATTCTAATATTTTTTCATCTTGTTTGACTCCACAGCTTCCTTCCACGCCACAGGAATGGCAGACTGTGGCATCGGAGTTTGCCACGCGGTGGGACTTCCCCAACTGCGGTGGTGCTATAGACGGGAAGCACGTCCGCATCGTGCCGCCACCCCGTTCTGGGTCCTACTACTACAACTACAAGGGGTTTCATAGCATTGTGCTGATGGCGGTGGTGTCAGCACAGTATGAATTCCTCTGTTGATGTAGGGAAGAATGGCCGGATGTCCGATGGGGGATCCTTCATCCAGACGGAGTTTGCCCTCCGTCTCCAGAGTGACGACCTTGCATTGCCACCGGATGCAGGGAATATTGAAGGACTCCCCTTTGTTTTTTTGGCTGATGAAGCCTTCGGGCTCGGACCGCATCTTATGAGGCCATTTCCTCAGAGGACCCTGACCCCAGAGAAGAGGGTGTTCAATTACCGGCTGGCCAGGGGCCGAAGAGTCGTTGAAAATGCCTTTGGCATAATGGCCAGCCGGTTCCGCCTTTTTATGACTTCAATACACTTGGCGGACTACAAAATAAACTATGTAGTATTATGCTGCTGTGTGCTACACAATTTTCTTTGCCGCAAATCAAATTCCTATATGGCCTCAGTTTTGCCTGAGGCTGGACTTTCCCCTGATAATCCCCTGCCGGGCCTGGAATCTGCCCGTGCTGGCTTGCCCCCCCAAAATGCCCGTGAGGTTCGGGACAAATACATGGACTATTTCACGGGTGGGGGGGCAATTCCTATGCCAGGCTATGGCTAAAGATTCCTGTCTAACGATCCAAATAAAAATCTGGTTTAAACTTTTGTGGGTTTCCTGTCTCCTAGTTTGTCTTAGTGCATTTGTAGTGCCAAGTGTATTTTCCTTTAGTAAATACCAACCATTTCACTATGTAACCTTTAAAAAAAAAAACAAATAAGGTTAGAGCGTATTAGAAAAAGAAACTACACGTTGCTTGTGTTCAAATATTTTACTATGTGCAAATTCACACACCTTTTTTTTTTATTTTACATTTTTTGTTTGCCTGGCCACAAACCGGCAATTGTTTTCTTAGGAAAATACAAAAACAACAGTTGCATTCCAAAAATTACAAAATTGGATACCTCGGAGCAATCTGAGACATTCACTTACACAAACTATATGTCTCTATGTGCCCGTCCTAATATGGGGTCCTGCCACCCCTTGCCCAGCCAAAAATTAAATATGCACACAATTGGGATTATTTTCCTATAGGGATTTTAGACTCCTGATCCCTATTGTCAACATGTGCTATCTGCCATCAGGGGTGAACAATGGACGTGTTTTGGGGGTGCAACCCCTTCCTCAGTTCACCTACTTTAGATACGAGGAAGGGGTTGCACCCTCAAAAGACGTACATGGATATCCCCTGATGGCAGATAGCACATGTTGACACACTGTATGCAGATTCAATTTTTGGCTGGTTTGATTGTCAAAACGTTTTTAAAAAGTGGAAGAACAAACATGAAAAAAAAGGGGGTTTGGATGCCTTATTGAATTCTCCCCAAAACATCGAGAATGTCTTTAAATGTTTGATCCATCACATGAATTATTTCTTTAATTTTGTCCAGTTCCGTGCTACATTCCATCACTTGCTGGATGAGGCGGAGGGCACTGTCAGCAGAGAAACCTGTACTATCCTTCACCCCAACATTCACATCCCCTAAAAATAAAATAAAAAGGTATTATAACTCTGCAGGCCTACCTCTCTTACCTGAAGCTGTGGTGTCAGATACTGACCTGTTGTGGTGACCAGTTCCACAACGTCATCCACCTCTCCTTCCTGCACTTCTCCTTCCTCCACCTCAACTTCCTCAACATCCTTCGGTTGTGGGTCTTTGGGAGTTTGGGGTTGTTGTGAAGCCGTGGGGTTCCTGTGCTCCCTGGAGTGTCCTCCTCCCAGTCTTCTCTCCCCTATGAGAATCAAACAAAAGGTAGAGTTATCACACAGAAAATCTCTATGTAAAAAAAAAAACAGGCTAAATTGCTTGGAAGTGGGGTACAAGTGTGTGTTTGGGCGGAAGTTAAAGATGAATGCATTATTTCTGACCAAGAATATGCTTAGTATTCACCTTTGTCTGTCATTTTTTAGACATGTAGGCAACACAAAAATTCTCTGATGCACCTGTGTGGGACACCCAAAAAAGGCGGGTCTGGTGGCCCACACTATAGTGCTCCAAAGTACAGATGTGGAAGCAGCTGCTGAGTGTCCTCTCCTTTACACAGTTTACAGTTTGCATTTCATTCTCTTTACAAACACATCATCTAGCCTAAAAATTTGTGCCCCAAATTTCCCAAAAAATGGCAGATGTCTAATTACTTTTGTGGCTGTAAAATAAGCCAAAACAGCGGATAGTGGCCGAACGAAGTGTCTGTAACGTAACGAACGATTACTGTGCCCAACCAAGTTCAAAATATTACATTTTGGAAGGGAGTGCAATAAGAAAAAAAAACAAAACCAGCAACATGTCAGTTTAGAAAAGGATTAATAGCAGAAAAGTGTACATTTTACTTACTTTTTGCGAGCATTCTCTTAATGCTCCTTAACTGCTCTGGCTCCCTCAGTTTGAGGTCTGACCACCTCTTTCTGAGCTGCTCATTTGAGCGTTTCACCCCGAAATTCGTCTTCAGACTCTTCACGACTTTAGTGAGGATTTTGGCCTTCCTTCTATTTGGTTTTCTATACGGCCCATGCTTTGCGTCATAATCAGACTTGAGCAAGATGTCCACCATCTCCGCCATCTCCGCAAAAGACATATTAGATGCCTTGAATCTCCTCCTTGATCGTGACGTTTCCTCGGTCTCCGGGCTTGTCTCCTCCTCGTTAGTTGCGGAATTATCAGACACCTGCTGTAACTCCGCCATATCTGTCTGCGTGCCGAAAGAGAAGGGGCGGGGAAAAGATGTTAGTTAGAACGTCATGGGCGGGCGACGTGTGCGGAGCGACGTGTTCGTATTTTGACGCATGTGTGGTGTGTATATAGCAAACACACATGTGACTATAGTACGTTCGGTGTGCGGAGAGAGGAGTTTAAGTGACGGACGTGCGAACGAAGGTATGTGATTTTGAGACTGTGCCAAATTGTTGGCCTATACTGTCTTGAGAATGTTGTAGGATATATATGGTGACTACGATGTTAAGGAGGTTAGACTGTTTGCCTCACATTAGTTATATATTATTTATTTAACTTGCAGATACAATATGAATGTCTTTATTAGCGACAAAGAGTTCCTGGCGGAATTTATTGACCGGGTAAGGGAGCTGCCGGCTCTGTGGGAGAGGAAAAACCCCATCCACAAAAAAAGAGGGGTGAGAAAAGCAGCGCTGGAGAAGCTGCTCCCATTTGTGCAGACCAAGGTGCCCACAGCCACAGCAAAACAAGTGGACACTAAAATTGGGAGCTTGAGAAGCACCTACAGGACTGAACGCTCTAAGGTCCTGGCTTCTCAGAGGTCAGGAGCAGCAGCAGGTGATGTGTATGTCCCGATTTTGTGGTACTACAGCAGGATGTCCTTACTGGATGACCACATTGAGGCAAGGCCATCACTCTCCACTCTTCCCCCCAGACTTCCCTGCAGCCAACCTGAGCCTTCTCTGGAGCAAGAGGAGGCAGCCATCCTGGATGATCCTGATTTGGCCATCTGGAGCCAGGTATAGTATTAAATGAAATTGCATTGTGATAAAATTAATGTTTGACAAATATGTCAAGATGAGAAACATACAATATTTTGGGTTCCACAAGTGAAATCAAGATCTCTAGACATTAGTCTGCACTTAATTGGGTGCTAAATAGTCAATCTGATGTAGGTGTAAATTAGAAAAAATGATTTCTGGATTTACATTCTAATTGCTTCAATCATGTTTATAAAGTTTGATGCAAAGATTAAAGCAACATATTAAACTATGTCCCTGTTTCATACACAGGATGAAATCAGCCAGGAGGAGGGTCTGGAAACTGTCAGGCAGGAGGAGAAAGGGCCCAGTGGCAGCCAGGAGGTGGCAGGGCCCAGTGGCAGCCAGGAGGTGGCAGGGCCCAGTGGCAGCCAGGAGGTGGCAGGGCAAAGGAGAAGCACCAGATCACAGGTGCCTCCCATCCGGCTTCCCAAAAGAGGCAGGAGGGACAGGACCACCAGTGAGGCAGCAATGGCCCTTATTAAAGAGGCCCATGCCACCCTCAAAGAGCCCACATCCCCTGAAGAGGCCATTGCCGGCCTAGTGGAGGCAAAGTTCAAGGTGATGAGCATGGAGCAACGCCTCCTATGCGAGCCCCTGCTCATCACCCTGCTCAACAAGGGGGTGATGGGAAAAATTACCCCCAATACAGCTATTTGTGAGGTGGCACAACTGTCCCAACCTCAACCTCCTCCTCCACCTCCACATTCTTCTTCTGCCCCACCCCCTTCTCCTTCACCTCCACCTTGTTCTTCCGCCCCACCCCCTTCTCCTCCACCTCCTCCTCCTCCTGACAGGAGTACCCCTCCAGTGGCCCAGCCTCCAGCCAAACGAAGAAGGAAGGTTGCAGGGAAGGTTGCCAGGAAGACGAGGAAGTGATGGCCTTGCTTCATTGTGGTCGGACAGAAGGCAGCCTGTTGTAGTACCACACACTTGGGACATATATATCACCTGCTGCTGTTCCTGACCTCTGGGAGGCCAGCATCAGATTGTGTTCAGAAATGTTGGCCTTCTCAAGCTCCCAATTTTAGTGTCCACACAGGGTTGCTGTGTGCTCTGGGGTCCCTGGGATGCACAAATGGCAGCAGCTTCTCCAGCGCTGCCTTCTCTTTATTTTATTTCAAACATGAATAAATGTTATTTTTCTTTAAGTTCATACTTGACTATGTGTATTTGTAAAAATGTAAAATCTAGCTTTGGAGTAAGCAGATACATTTGACTGACAAAAAAAGGGACAGATAACAACCCCCCAAAAAAATAACTAAATCGTATTTCCCAAAAAAGTGTGTAAAATTTAAATAATATATATTAAAAGATTCAATGGGAGATCACTATCAAAACATTGCAAAATTACAATTAACATCAGTTAGAAAAATATCTAATTTTTTAATATTCCTAAAAACTTGCACGATATAATACACAGAAATCTTCTTAAGAGCAGCATGAAAAAGGTTAAAAAAAGATAGTCATAACTCTGTGTGAATATCAGCAGCAAAAGAAGTTCATTCGTTTGGATTAATGTAACATTCTAACGAAGATTTCAATGCACAACATTTAAATGATGCAAAAATTTTGAGCGTGACGAATGTGCTATCTCCATTACGAAGGCTTGTTTTACCAGAAGATGCGCTTCCGTCTCATAGTTGCTTCTGAGCATGCGCGCTTTTGGAAGAGTCGTAAAAGCATACACACGAACCATTTTCTCGTCACAAAACAGGCCGACGAGAAACACGACGAGGAAATCTGGAATCCTGACGAGAAAATAGAGAGCAGGTTCTCTATTTTCTCGTCGAGATTCACGGCAATTTTCTCGTCATAAAACCATACACACGAACGGTTTTCTCGACAAAAAAGCTCACGCGGCACTTTTCTTGCCGGTTTTGGACGAGAAACTCGGTCGTGTGTACGAGGCTTGAGGGCGCTGATGAGCACCCTCATAGTCCACTGACACTTTCAGCTTTCAAACACAGGTACCTGCAAGAAAGATGGAGGACATGTCTGCAGGAGCCTGACATTGCACCTGCAAACCACTGTTCGCATATGCAATGGTCTGCAGGCCGCTGTGAAAAAAATAATAATGAATTCACATTTTTTTTCCAGCAAAAATATGTGCATTTATTAATTTTTTCAGAAAGGTGAAGGTGTTTTGTAGGTGTCTGTAAATGAATGAAAATCTATTTTCTTCAAATATTTTATTAAAGCAGTAGTAAAGCCTGCTTTGTTATTTTTACCTACAGGTAAGCCTATAAAAAAGGCTTACCTGTAGGTAAAATGAATATCTCCTAAACGTGCAATGTTTTGAAGATATTCACCCTGCATGCAGCCAGTGACATCATTGGCGCATGCGCTCTGAAGGTCCGGCATACCTTGCCAGAACTTTAGAGCTTTGTGCCAGAACCGAGGGCTCCTGCCCGCATGCGCAGGAGTGATGTTATTGTGGCTCAGGCCAATCCCCCAGCTGGAGCGTGCGAACCCGGAAGATAGACCGGGGAGATGTCAGCCCTCAGGTGACAGCGTGCCGTGAGAGGGCTTCATTCTAAGATCCGTTTTACTTAATGTGCTAGTGTGCGATGCATACATGCACAAAAAGAAGGGGGGGTTTTGCCTGGTTAAGGACAGGCTCAGGGGTTACTTGGGGCAACAAATAATTTGACCATGAGCCAAATGAGTTGAATTGATTGGCTAATATTTATTAAGTAACAAAATTAAACAGATTATACACTGTACCGTAGAGCTATCAAAACGATAAAAAGGTACAGTACCACTTGGTACCGTTCACATAAATTACTGACAGGACATACTCAGACAAACATGTAACAAAAAATACTTTATTATACAATTGCTTTACAGGTGGATTTTTTTGTTTTGTTTTTTTATCAGCCGTGGTTTACGCTTTAGAGGCTTGTTTGTTTTTGCCTGTCTGAAATTATATGATGCATTGTGTAAGAAAGCGATGTGTGTCTCTGTTGCCTAAAATGTTGAAACTAAAATGTTTCTCCTAGTTTTGAGATAAATATATATATATATATATATATATATATATATATATATATATATATATATGCACTTATAACCATATGGTCATGATAAATTATATTATCCTATAGCAAAAAAAAAATGAATGTCATTTTTTGACCACTTGAAACACGTACAAGCTGATATATAATCAGTAATATATTTCTGTCCAGGTAACTACAAAGGGACTCATATGCTGGAAGAAATCCAAGAGCGAATAACAAGAATCATATTTTCCTTTTGTCCAAGCTATCTATGTGTGGAAGGGAGAACGGACACTAAAAAGAAAATGCTATTCTAATTGAATGTCAGAAGAATCCTAATCAGAGCCCCCTTTGAAGTAAATACAGGGGTCTACTGTGAGACCAGGAAGTGAAGAGAGGTTTGTGGGAATCAGCCAGTACTGGAGCAGTCACAAGAGTTAGGTACGTATTTGGGGATGGGGAAGGGTGGACAGGACAGGTAGTGGGAAGTTTTTTACCTTGATTCAAAGAATGCATTAAGGTTAAAAAAAAAAAACCTTTAGCCTTTAGAAATGCTTTCATTTTTCATGGGCCACATAACTGGGAGACGTGCCATGGGATGTGTCCATTCCCTGAACTTTTTGTGTTAAAAGGTGTCCCTCTTTTCTATCTCAGAAAAAAACTGAATTATAAGGCATAACTAAAGGCAAAACATTTAATTTTAAGTTTTGGATAGAGTTGAGAGGGATTAAAGCACCTGTCATGTTTTTATTGCTGTCTGTGCCCCCGTTAAAGAGATTCACCCTCTTTATTTGCCCTTTTACCATTATCACTGAAAATAAAACTGAAAGGTAATCCCAAATGTTGGGTTGTCTTCAGAACAGAAATAGAAATCTTCCAATGGGGACACTAGTTTTGGTGACAACAACCAGGAATTCCCTCACTTTGGAGTGATTACCTCCCACTTCCTGTTTTGCCTGTGGGACAGGAAGTGAACGGCAATTTCCCCAATAGGAAACCGATAACAAAAACAAAACTGACTGCGGTTTTGCCTTTACTTACGGTCAGATTTTCTGCCTCCTCCCTATTACACAATTTCAAAAAATAATAATAAAAAATAATTTTTTTGCAAAATTTTCTGTCTTTTTCCGTTTATAATCGCAAAAAAAAAAAAAAAAATCGCAGAGGCAATCAAATACCATTAAAAGAAAGCTCTATTTGTGGGAAGAAAAGGACGCAAATTTTGTTTGGGTACAACATTGCATGTCCGCACAATTTCCAGTTAAAGCAGCGCAGTGCCAAATTCTGAAAACACCTCTGGTCCTTAACCTGCATAATGGTCCGGGGCTTAAGAGGTTAAAAGATTCAGCAAGGGCTCTGGAAGTTCCCTCTACAAAACTGTATGTGCCTGTTCTTTGATTTATTTTGTGCTGAAGACAAGCAGGACTTTACTTTATGCTGGAAGATAAGTGGACTTTGTTTTTATATTTTTCCTATGTGCTGAGCGTGATTTTTGGTTTATTTACAAATAAAATCCTTTTTGTTCATCTTCAACGGTTTATGCACTTGGTCCCGTGGAGCTATAATCCCCAAAAGTTTACTATATATATATATATATATATATATATATATATATATATACACACACACACACGGTATATATGTATTATTATATTTTCAATTTTTTGTTATAAGAAAAATCGAATAAACTCAATTTTAGTCATACATTTAGGCCAAAATGTATTCAGCCACATGTCTTTAGTAAAAAAAATGTCAATAAGCGTATATTTATTGGTTTGCGCAAAAGTTATAGCGTCTACAAACTAGGGTACATTTTCTGAAATTTACACAGCTTTTAATTTATGACTGCCTATCTCATTTCTTGAGGTGCTAAAATGGCAGGGCAGTACAAAACCTCCCCAAATGACCCATTTTTTGAAAGAAGACACCCCAAGGAAATTGCTGAGAGGCATGTTGAGCCCATTGAATTTTTATTTTTTTGTCCCAAGTGATTGAATAATGACAAAAAAAAATAAAAAATTACAAAAAGTTGTCACTAAATGATATATTACTCACGCATGTCATGGTTATATGTGGAATTGCACCCCAAAATAAATTTTGCTGCTTCTCCTGAGTACGGGGTTACCACACGTGTGGGACTTTTTAGGAGCCTAGCCGCGTACGGGACCCCGAAAACCAAGCACCGCCTTCAGGATTTCTAAGGCCACAAATTTTTGATTTCACTCCTCACTACCTATCACGGTTTCAAAGGCCATAAAATGCCAAAATAGCACAAAACCCCCCCAAATGACCCCATTTTGGAAAGTAGACACCCCAAGCTATTTGCTGAGAGGCATGGTGAGTATTTTACAGCTCTCATTTGTTTTTGAAAATGAAGAAAGAAAAACTTTTTTTTTTTTTAATTTTCAAAACTTTGTGACAAAAAGCGAGATCTGCAAAATACTCACCATACCTCTCAGCAAATAGCCTGGGGTGTCTGCTTTCCAAAATGGGGTCATTTGGGGGGGTTTTGTGCCATCTGGGCATTCCATGGCCTCCGAAACTGTGATAGGCAGTGAGGAGTGAAATCAAAAATGTATACCCTTAGAAAGCCTGAAGGCGGTGCTTGGATTTGGGGTCCCGTACGCGGCTAGGCTCCCAAAAAGTCTCACACATGTGGTATCCCTGTACTTAGGAGAAGCAACAGAATGTATTTTGGGGTGTAATTCCACATATGCCCATGGCATGTTTGAGCAATATATCATTTAGTGACAACTTTGTGCAAAAAAAAAAATTCTTTTTTCCGCAACTTGTGTCAACATATAAAATATTCCATGGACTCGACATGCCTCTCAGTATATAGCTTGGGGTGTCTGCTTTCCAAAATGGGGTCATTTGGGGGGGTTTGAACTGTCCTGGCATTTTATACACAACATTAGGAAGCTTACATCCACTCTTCTAACCACTTGAAGACAAAGCCCTTTCTGACACTTTTTGTTTACATGAAAACATTTTTTTTTTTTTTTGCAAGAAAATCATGTTGAACCCCCAAACATTATATATTTTTTTTAAAGCAAAGGCCCTACAGATTAAAATGGTGGGTGTTGCATTTTTTTTCCACACAGTATTTGCGCAGCGATTTTTCAAACACATTTTTTGGGGAAAAAATACACTTTTTTTCATTTTAATGCACTAAAACACACTATATTGCCCAAATGTTTGATGAAATAAAAAAGATGATCTTAGGCCGAGTACATGCACATGCTTTAAAATTTCGCACAAATGCGCCGTGGCGACAAACTACATACATTTTTAAAAGCATTTACAGGGTACCACGTTAGATTTACAGAGGAGGTCTACTGCTAAAATGACTGCCCTCGATCTGACCTTCGCGGTGATACCTCACATGCATGATGCAATTGCTGTTTACATATGACGCCAGACTGACGCTTGCGTTCGCTATTGCGCATAAGTAGGGCGGGACAGGGGTGCTTTTTTTTTATTTTTATTTATTTATTTTATTTTTTAATATTAATTTTGCTTTTTTATTTTATTTTTAAACTGTTCTTTCCATAGTTTTTTTTTTATCATTTTATTGTTATCTCAGGGAATATAAATATCCCCTATGATAGCAATAGGTAGTGACGGTACCCTTTTTTTGAAAAAACTGGGGTCTATTAGACCCTAGATCTTTCCTCTGCCCTCAAAGCATCTGACCACACCAAGATCGGTGTGATAAAATGCTTTCCCAATTTCCCTATGGCACTTTTTATATCCGGGGGGGGGGGGACATTCCCTCCCACTGCTTGTAAAAGCAGTCCAGAGGCTAATTATCCGCTAGGATTGCTTTTACATAAAAAGTCGGCCGCTGGCTGAAAAGAATGATACCAAGATGATACCTAAACCCGCAGGCATCAATCTGGTAGAACTAAAGTCCAGCAACATACCAGTACGTTGCTGGTCCTTGTTGGACATGTATTGTAATCTTTTTTTTCATGCAGCCTGTTGGCTGAACAAAAAAAAGAGATTGATCGATGGGTATGCCCACCATTAGAATACCTCCCTTCATTCACCCACTTCTAACGATGGGCATACATGCACCATTTATATATGCCGAAGCATGGGGGCATCCTCCTGCAAAAGTTATGCCGCACACACATGGTCGGACTTTTCCACGGGCATGCCTCAGTCGGAATTTTGACCGTATGTACGTGGCATTAGGAGCAAAATCGCTCCTCCGCCCCTGCTGCCCCCATGCTTCGGCATATATGCTCTTTTTTTTTTTTTTTTTAACTGTGGTGGTGAAATCACCTCCTACAGCACTGGAGTCACAGGGATCAGGCCTGTCTCTGCGAACGCTGCAGTTATGTGTGTTGTGTTTTGTAAGTGACAGTGATCGATCGATACTGCACTTGGGTGGCCTGGGCCAGACGGAGGGGCAAAACGCAGGTGCTAGCAGGTATCTGGGCTGATCCCCCTAACACTGCGTTTTTGGGAACCCTAAATTGCTGGGAACGCTAGTATAGATCTGATCAGATCAGATATTGATCTGTTCAGATACTATACCACTAAGGGAGGTGTATGCTTCACGCGTGGGTGTTAGCGTTACTGGCACTAACCTGACGCTGCCTGGGGCGACGCAGACCCTCTCTGACGCTAAAACCTAATTGATATCACCCGCCGGGCGATCGGGGGGTTAAACTTTTATTGGGTTATATACGGCGGGTGCCCTGACACTATAAAAAGCAAACTAACTAACCAGCGTCACCCGTAACACTTATATGGTGATCACTGGTATAAGGGTTAACTAGGGGCAATCAGGGGGTTAAACCTTTATTGGGTAATATATGGGGGTACCCGACGCTAAAAAAACCTGCGGCGAACCTAAAAAAAATAACTAGCCACCTATCGGCATCACGGACACTAAGACAGCGATCAGAAAAACGATCGCTTAGTGACACTGGCAAAATGGGGTGAAAGGGTTACCTGGTCGCCCGATCAAGAGGTTAAACCTTTATTAGGTAATATACTCTTTATCAAGACAAAGAGGACTGCGAGCCAGTCCTCTCTGGACTACATCTTTTGCCAGGAATTCCTCACCCATTCTGGGTGACCTCCTGAACACTATCACCACTCCTTAAAGGGACCACAACCCAAATATTGGTGCTATATATCCAGGACCCAACCTTGGCGTCTTGTACAATATATATATATATATATATATATATATATATATATATATATATATATATATATAACATCTATGTCCTTAATCCTCGATTGGGTGAGGATGACATTTAAGGACTTGCGGGTGTGCAGAAAATCTGCTGGTCACTTTAGGGGCCCTTGCTGCATTTCTGCTCATGCATGTCATGATTTACAAGAAGTAGTTTGCAGGATCTTCTTGAGCGTGTGGGCACACCATAAACTTGGGAAAGATCCTGGCAGCATGTCTGCACATTAATTTGATCTCAATTCGAGATGGCGGTGCTGAAGAGCAGTGTAGGGAGAACATTCCCTGCAAGCAACCAAGGCTGGACTCCATGGACTAGTTTTTTTTTTTTTTTTTTTTTTTTTTTTTTATGCAGGTTATATAAAATTAGATTTTTGATAGTAAGGGTGGAGATCTCCTTTAACTATAGGTTCACATTAATAGAAACATTTATCCAGAAAATCTCATGCCACTAAGATTATTATATACCATGTTTCTCAGATAACTCTAATTCTACAGTTGAATGTCTCATTATAAAATGAGTGTTTCCCCAACTTAAAGTGGAGGTCCACCCTGAAAAAATCTTCACACTAAAAAAAATAAAAATAAAAATTATACTCACCCTAAATGCCTGTTGCTATGCGGAAGTCCCCTAATCTGCCGCTAATGTTCCTCTTCTCCATCTTGTGAATGGGCCGCGCTGCCTTCTGGGAACTGTGTGTATCCCAGCAGGCAAGCCACCCATTCACACAGCACCGTGCGAGTGGCGCATGCGCAGTAGGAAATGGGCAGTAAAGTCTTACGGCTTCACAGCCTGTTTCCCCTACTCAGAATGGAGGAGCCGGGAGCCTGCCAGCAGCGATCGATCGCCGCGGCAGGACCGACATCGCGGGAGAGTAGGACAGGTAAGTGTCCTTATTAAATGTCAGCAGCTACACTGTTAGTAGCTGCTGACTTTTTTTTTTTTTCCTGCACCACCACTTTAACAGAGATGCTCCTATCTGCATATACAGTATCTCACAAAAGTGAGTACACCCTCACATTTTTCTAAATATTTTATGTAGCCATGCCCCTGTAGGAGTTGCTAAATGTTGTGGTTCACCTGTCACCCTGCCCAGCCTGACATCCATCTCTCAGACACTCAGACGTAGAACAGTCCATAAGCTTTGTTTTTTTTGTTTTGTTTTTATTGAGGGGATTGAACTTGGATGGGAAATGAGAAAATATGGGATGCCCAGGAATATTCAGTGCAACTTGCTTGGGACTTCTATATACACTCCTGTATATACACTCCAGTCTTCTCTCCAGCATAAACTCTTGCTTAAAGTGGTTGTAAACCCTCTAAAAAAAATAAAAACCCTGCAAGACAAAGGCATAATGAGCTAGTATGCATAGTAGCTCATTAGCTCATTATGAATTACTTACCTGAGATCAAAGCCCCTGCATCGGTCTTCGCCCCCCCCCCAAGGGTTACTCCCGGGTATCGCGGCTCCGGCGCTGTGATTGGCCGGAGCCGCGATGACGTCACTCCTGTGCGGGAGCCAACGGTAACGGCACACTCACTGAAGCAATGGCACATGCGTGCCATTGCTTCAGTTTGCCCCAGTGCGCATGTGCCAATAACATCGGCACATAAAGGGGACAGGGGATATCTCCTAAACCATACAGGTTTAGGAGATATCCTGGGTAGCTACAGGTAAGCCTTATTATAGGCTTACCTGTAGCATAAAGTGGTCTGTAAGGGTTTACAACCACTTTAAGACCTCTTATCCTTCACTCCTCCAGCACTTCACTTGCTGCAGACTGTTACTCCTCCAGCACTTCACTTGCTGCAGACCGTTACTTCTCCAGCACTTCCCTTGCTGCAGACTGTTGCTCCTCCAGACTAGCTAGCACTGCATGGTTAGGCCTCACACTACTTCAGCCAACTGCCTTTTGCTGGCAGAGACCTTGGGCCCCTGTGGTGTAGAATTAGTTCAGGTGCTAACTGTTCTCTGCAAAGCTACCAATCCCAGATAGCCCTCTTCAGGTCCTGCCAGCCAACCTGGCTGCATTGACCTCTCTCCACTGTCCTTCCCACAGTCCTCTCTTTTTGTTCTGCACCCATCTCAAACGGCAAACTCCCAGTTCTCTCAGGTGTGCCTCCCCAGTCCTCCAACTGTGCTCCACTCACCAGCCCTCCTGGCTGCGACCAGTTATCCTCCCTGGAGTCTCTTAGCAGTGTTCTCTCCCACTGTCCTCTCCATGCTCTCTCATGTGCCTCTCCTTCCAGGATCTCTTCTCTCCTCCTGGATGCACCCGAGCCCAGGCCCAGGGTCACCCCCCAGACTGGGGAGCTCCCCATGGGCCCAAAAGCCTCCACACTCTCTCACTCCAGCTCTTCCACCCGACAACTCCTCCCCAGATGGGCTGACCCTGGGTATTTAAGGAGAACTGCTCCCTGCCAATCCAAGTTGGGGATTGGTCAAGGCTCCTTAGAATACCCCAGGCAACACTCTACCTCTCCTCCCCTCCTCTCTTTCTAGCACCTTCTAGAAAGAAGAGGGAGGTGACAGTGATGGTACCTGTGAGTCACCCAGCCCTACCCTGAGCCACTCCCAGCCCAGAATGAAAACAAACAAGCCTAGCCACCAGCTAAGCCTGCCTAAATTTCCCTACTCTCCAGAAAAATATTTACTCTAGCACCTACCCAACCAGAGGGGGCTACATTTATTATATCTTTTTCATGTGACAACACTGAATCTCACCTCGTGGAGTTTCAATGATCATGAGCACGGTAAGGAATCAGCCCAGAACTACACAGGAGAATCTTGTCAATGATCTTAAGGCAGCTGGGACCATAGTCACCAACAATTGGTAACACACTACGCTGTAAAGGACTGAAATATTGCAGCGTCTCAAGGTCCCCCTGCTCTAGAAAGCACATGTACAGGCCCATCTGAAGTTTGCTAATGAACATCTGAATGATTCAGAGGAGAACTGAGTCAAAGTGTTGTGGTCAGATGAGACCGAAATCAAGCTTTTTGGCATTAAATCAACTCGCCATGTTTGGAGGAGCAGGAATGCTGCCTATGACCCCCAAGAACACCATCCCCACCGTCAAACATGGAGGTGGAAACATTATGCTTTGGGGGGTGTTTTTCTGCTAAGGGGACAGGACAACTTCACCGCATCAAAAGGACGATGGACAGGGCCATGTACCGTCAAATTTTTAGGTGACAACCTCCTTCCCTCAGCCAGGACATTGAAAATGGGTCGTGGATGGGTATTCCAGCATGATAATGACCCAAAACACTCGGCCAAGGCAAAAAAGGAGTGGCTCAAAAAGAAGCACATTAAGGTCCCGGAGTTGCTTAGCCAGTCTCCAGACCTTAATCCCATAGAAAATATGTGGAGGGAGCTGAGGGTTTGAGTTACCAAACGTCTGCCTCGAAACCTTAATGACCTGAAGAGGATCTGCAAAGAGGAGTGTAACAAAATCCCTCCTGAGATGTGGTGGCCAATAGGGATGAGCCGAACACCCCCGGGTTCGGTTCGCAACAGAACCTGCGAACGGACCGAAAGTTTGCACGAATGTTAGAACCCTATTAAATACAATGGATGCAAACGTTCGAAATCTAAAGTGCTAATTATAACGACTAATATGCATGTTATTGTCCTAAAAAGGGTTTGGGAACCTGGGTTCTGCCCCAGGGGACATGTATTAATGCAAAACAAAGTTTTAAAAACGGCCGTTTTTGGGCAGCAGTCATTTTAATGATGCATAAAGTGAAAAAAAAATAAAGTAAAAAATCGTACCTGGGGGGTGTCTCAAGTATGCCTGTGAAGTGCCACGTGTTTCCCGTGTTTAGAACTGTCCCTGCATAAAATGACATTTCTAAAGGAAAAAAAAACATTTAAAACTGCTTGCGGCTTTAATGTCATGTCTGGTCCCTGTAATATGGATGAAAATCCTTGAGAAAAATGTCATGGGTACCCCCCACCCCACTACAAGCCCCTTTGGGTCTTGTATAGATATTAAGGCGAACCACGCACCCAAAATTAAAAAAAGGCCCTATATACTCTGAACAGCAGTATACAGGCGGTGCAAACAAGACAGGGACTGTAGGTTTGTTCTTAAGTAGAATCTGTTTGTAATTTTGAACACGTACATTGTTTAAGTGTAGCTCCAGCCAAAAAATCTATTTTTAAGCTTTTTGGAAAACATAGGGAAGCGTTATCACCCCTGTAACATTTGTTTTGCTGTCTGTGCCCCTGTTCAGAACATTTCACCTCACTTTCCGTCCAAATGACAACTGTTTTTGAAAAGTGTTTTTTTTATTGAAACAAGGATTGGTGATAAAGCATCAGTAGAGAGGAGACACCTTTTTCCCATATTAACCCTTACAGGAGAGAATTTCCCTTCCTAGGGGTAGATTTCCTCTCACTTCCTGTTGTCTCCTTCCGTTTGCAAGTAGGAGTCGTTTGTAAGTTGGATGTTTGAAAGTAGGGGCCTGCCGTATATACTCTGCAGAAATTGGCCCCTTAGGTGTTGGTGTTGGCACAACACTGTAAGCACTCACAGTTACTCTTGGTGGGCGCTGGAACGCCCTGCTGTCAACTATTATATCAAGAATTGTAATTACATGCCCCTGTTAAACAGGGGCTGAAAAATTGGGCCTTAGGCACTGGTGCTGGTGCCACGACACTGCAACCTCTCCCAGATACTCTAGTTGGAGTGCAGGAATGAGCCCTGCTGCAAAGCATTGCATCAAAAATTGTAATTACATGCCCCTGTTAAACAGGGGCTGAAAAATTGGGCCTTAGCCACTGGTGGCGGCACCCAGAAACAAAAATGTTTTTCCAAGATATCATCATGAATCGGATCATTGAGGAGGAGGAGGATAGTCAGTCAACATAACAGGACAGTCACTCGGCATCAGCATCAGTCTTGAAGGGATGTGACATTTGAAAATAAATTATTATGTTATATCAGCTTCAGGTGCTTGGTAGCTGGTGGTGATCCAAGACTGGTTCATCTTTATGAAGGTCAGTCGATCAACCGAGTTGGTGGACAGGCGCACCCTGTGATCCGTGACAAATCCTCTAGCAGCACTGAATGTGCGTTCCAAAAGAACGCTGGATGCAGGACAGGCCAGTAGCTCAATTGCATACTGTGCAATCTCTGGCCAGTGATCCATCCTCAAGACCCAGTAAGCCAGAGGATTTTCGGTGGGAAAGGTGTCCAAATCTGACCTTGCCCCTAGGTATTCCTGCACCATGTATATCAGACGCTGGCGATGGTTGCTGGAACCGATCATACCTTGGGGCTGCGGACTAAAGAATTGTCTGAACGCATCGGTCAGACGGCCACCTTCCCCACCGCTCCTTCTTTGACTGACCGAAGCCTCAGCAACTCGTTGTCCCGGACCACGAGTTTGTAACCTCCCAGTCTCTGGGAACGCGCTGCACAGACCTTTCTGCAAGGCCTCCCGGAGTTTTTTCATCCTCTGCTCCCTCTGCGATAGTAAGATAAGGTCCGCAACCTTAGCCTTGTACCGTGGATCAAGGAGAGTGGCCAGCCAGTAATGGTCCCTCTACTTGATCCGAAGAATACGAGGATCCTTCCGCAGACTTTGCAGGATCAGGGAGGCCATGCAGCGTAGGTTAGCTGAGGCATTCGGTCCAGAGTCCTCTGGGTCACTAAGGACGACATGATCCACAGCCACCTCCTCCCAGCCACGTACAAGTCCACGTGTTTCTTGGGACTGTAAATCATCCCTAAAAGACTGCTGCTGTTGATGCTGAGTGCCAGGCTCCACCTCCATGCTGACACAATCCTCCTCGTCTTCTTCCTGTAGGATGGGTGGGACAGAAGGAACACTGTCTGCGTAAAGGGGGCCTTGAGAGGCAAGGAAGTCCTCCTCTTCCTGCCTCTGTTCTGCCTCAAGTGCCCTGTCCATTATTCCATGCAGCGTATGCTCCAACAGGTGGACAAGAGGTACAGTGTCACTGATGCATGCACTGTCACTGCTCTCCATCCTCGTGGCCTCCTCAAATGGTGCCAGGACAGTGCATGCATCCCTGATCATGCCCCACTGGCGTGGTGAAAAAAAACAGAGCTCCCCTACCCTGTCCTGGTGCCGTAGTCGCACAGGTACTCATTGATGGCCCTCTGCTGCGTGTGCAGCCGCTGCAGCATGGCCAACGTTGAGTTCCACCTGGTGGGCATGTCACATATAAGGCGGTTCTTGGGCAGGTTCAACTCCTTTTGCAGCTCAGCCAGCCGAGCAGTCGCATTATATGATCTGCGGAAATGCACACAGACTTTCCTGGCCTGCCTCAGGACATCCTGTAAGCCCGGGTACCTGCCCAAGAACCACTGCACCACCAGGATAAGGACGTGAGCCAAAACAGGGCACATGGGTCAGTTGTCCCTGTCGGAGGGCGGAGAGGAGGTTGGTGCCATTGTCGTAAACCACCATTCCTGCCTTAAGCTGGCGTGGCATTAGCCACCTCTCGGCCTGCCCCTGCAGAGCTGACAGAACCTCTGCCCCAGTGTGGCTCCTGTCCCCCAAACACACCAGCGCAAGCACGGCATGGCATCTTTTTGCCTGCGTACTTGTGTAGCCCCTTGAACGCCTACGGAGCACCGCTGGTTCCGAGGACAAAGCACAGGAAGAGGCCATGGAGGAAGAAGAAGGGGAGGGGGTGGAGGAGAGAGGTGTGTCACAACAACCAGTAGTAGCATTTTGGAAGCGTGGCGGCGGAACAACCTCCAACACTACTGCACCTTGTCCTGCATCCTTCCCAGCTGCCAAAAGAGTGACCCAATGGGCTGTGAAAGAAAGGTAACGTCCCTGTCCATGCCTGCTGGACCATGAGTCAGCGGTAATATGCACCTTACCGCTGATCGCCCTGTCCAGCGAGGCATGGACATTGCCTTCCACATGCCGGTAGAGAGAAAAAGTGGCGTTTGGGAACCTGCTACTGAGGAACCGCACATTGCATAAACTCACGGAAGGGGGCCGAGTCTCCAACTGAAAAGGCAGCAGTTGAAGTGCTAGAAATTTAGCCAAGCTAGCATTCAACCGCTGGGCATGTGGATGGCTGGGAGTGAACTTCTTTCGACGGTCCAGCAGCTGGGGCAGGGAAATTTGCCTGCTAGAATCGGACGTCGGTGTACTGCTAGCAGAGTGCCCGCAAGTACTTGGCTGTGACACACCTAATTCTACACCTTCATTCCTCTCAGTGCAGGTTTCAGAGAGGACTGAAGGTATAGTGGGGTTGGAGATCCCAGCTGATGCGGAGCAAGGAGAGGTCCGCTTTGTTCTTTGGTGTGGGTCTTTAAGGTAGGCTTGCCAACGAGCTGCATGGCAGGTCAACATATGTCTGGTCAAGCATGTGGTGCCCAAGCGGCTGATGTTTTGGCCACGCGAGATACGCTTGAGACATATGTTGCAAACAGCAGCGGTGCGATCTGATGCACTCGACTCAAAAAAGGCCCACACCAAAGAACTTTTGGAATAACGGGCAGAGGCAGTGCCCTGCACAGGTGGAGCTCTGCGGTGTGATTCAGTCGGTGTGCTGCCCTTACGCTGGCCCCCGGAGGGCATCCTGCCTCGTTGGAGATGTGCCTCCTCCTCATCCTCCTCCTCTCTCCTATCAGGCACCCACGTGGAGTCAGTGACCTCATCATCCCCTCCCTCCTCATCACTGGAACCAATCTGGCAGTATGCTGCAGCTGCTGGAACATGACTGCCAGATTGGTGTCCTTCTTGAGCATCCCCTCTCTCTGCTCTTACGCTACTGCCTTCCTCTAGCTGGGTATCATCTTCAGACCCTTCGAAACGCTGGGCATCCTCCTGGAGCATGTACCCAACACTGTGCTCAAACAGTTCGGGGGACTCCTCAGGAGGACACGGTGGGTCTAGGGAAGGAGTGACTGATGATGACATTGAGGACGCTTTGGCAGCTTCTTTGCCAGTACCCTGAGCCTGGGTGAGAGAGGATGAGGAGGGCTTGGTCATCCACTCTACCAAGTCTTCGGCATGATGCGGCTCAACACGTCCAGCTGCCGATAATAAGGACAAGCGTGTCCCATGGCCACGTGCTGATGACGATGCACCGCGTCCACGACCAGCACTGTTGTCTCTAGACACAGAGCCTGCTTGCCCTCTTTTATTGGCTCCTGACTGTCTGCCTCTCCTTGTTTGCCTTCCAGACATTCTAAAGGCCTGCAGGGAGATGGGAAAACCAGCAATAAGAGGTAGCTTCAGGTGTATATTTTGCAAGAAGCACACTACGCCCGCTGTAAGTGCTGCAGATGCCTGCCTGTGTTACACAACAGGAAAACACAGCAATAAGGCCTAGCTTCTGGTGTATATTTTGCAAGAAGCACACTACGCCCACTGTAAGTACTGCAGATGCCTCTTAGTGTAACACAAAAGAAAAAAAACTACGAGCAATAAGGGGTAGCTTCAGGTGTATAATGTGCAGGAGGCACACTACGCCCGCTGTAAGTGCTGCAGATGCCTGCCTGTGTTGCACAACAGGAAAACACAGCAATAAGGGCTAGCTTCAGGTGTATACTGTGCAGGAGGCTTAGCAAAAATATCACTGACACTGTCCCCTGCCTATCCTTCTCTCTCCCTGCACACAAGGTTTAGCAGAATATCACTGACACTGTCCCTGCCTATCCTTCTCTCTCCCTGCACACAAGGTTTAGCAGAATATCACTGACACTGTCCCTGCCTATCCTTCTCTCTCCCTACACACAAGGTAAATGAACAAATATCACTAACACTGTCCCTGCCTATCCTTCTCTCTCCCTGAACCGGAACACACTACACAAAGCCGCTGCGCTGGCGGCCTTTTATAGTGTGGGGCGTGTACTAAACCCCCATGAGCTATAATTGGCCACAGGCATCCTGCCTGTGGCCAATTATGGCTCTCCTCGCTGCCGGCGCTGTGATTGGCCAAGCATGCGGGGTCACAGTGCATGCTTGGCCAATCACAGCGCCGGGATTGCACTGCGATGGCGCAGTGTATTGTGGGCCGTTCGCGTCACTCGAATTTGGCGCGAACGGCCCAAAATGTTTGATCTTCATCGAACGATCGAACAGCCGATGTTCGAGTCGAACGTATGTTCGACTCGAACACCAAGCTCATCCCTAGTGGCCAACTACAAGAAACGCCTGACCTCTGTGATTGCCAACAAGGGTTTTGCCAACAAGTACTAATTCCTGTTTTGTGAAGGGGTCAAATATTTATTTCACTCATTAAAATGCAAATCATTCATAACTTTTTTGAAATGCGTTTTTCTGGATATTTTTGATGTATTTTTGTTTGCCTGTCTCTCACTGTTAAAATAAACTTACCATTAAAATTATAAACTGATCATTTCTTTGTCAGTGGGCAAACGTACATAATCAGAAGGGGATCAAATACTTTTTTCCTTCACTGTATGCGGTGGGCGGTGTTTAAATGGTTTAAATATAGTGTATGTAAACTGATTTAAAAGATTTTAACATGTTTTTTTAAAAACTTGTTGTAAAACAGTGGCCTTATACAATTCAGCATGTTTTTTCTCTGCATTACAAAGACTTTCTAAAGCAATCAGAACAATATGTTCTATTTTATGATACATGAGAAGTACTATGCCCTTTATATGCTAACCTTGGATATGCTCTATTTTTGTTTTAGGCTTATTCAATGAAAGGATAATGGGAACAATGTACCTCCTACTATAATGTATAAGAAGGTCACAGAAGTGTTCCATATTTACTTAAAGGCTATAGGCTGGGTCTATGACATTATAAAAGGGGTAAAGATGAGAATATTATTTAGCAGTAGGGTGAAGAATAATAATAATAATATTTCCTATAGTCTAAAGGTTCTCTTCTTAATAATCCTTTTATTCAGATTTATTATACCTTTATTGGCAGTAAATAATTGCCTGGTAGAACAATGTTTTAGTGTAATATCTTCACATGGGCTCTGGCTGCAGAAGAACATGTTACACAACAAAACTGATTGATCTTCCAGTGAGGCTAGCAGTGGAAATTGATGGGCAGGCAGGCCCAAATACATTGCTTTGCATACAACATTCACTACAGGGATCCTAAAAACTTTTTAATCAAAGGGCCAGATAACCAGGTCAGATTGTTGGGGCAGTGAACTGCATTAAGTAAGAATACAAAACTGCCCGCTCCGTTGATAATTGGGAGTGAAAATGCCTGAACATCAACAGTCAGTAGAACTAACAAAGAAAAATACCCCTGCATTTGTAGCAGTAATAATATGGGAATAAAAAAACCTTGGTAGTTTATGGAAGCTATCATGACCCATAGTTGGTGTCAGGTCAGGAAGGAGGATAGTGCCCTATGAGTGTAAGTGGAAGAAAAATTGTCCTATTGTTAATGTAAGTGGGAGGCATAATGGCCCATCACTGGGGTCAGTGGGATTAATATTCTCCCATCAATAGTGTCAGTGGGAGGAATATTCCCCTATTGTTGGTGTCAAGCCTCGTACACACGGCCGAGATTCTCGTAGAAAAAAACATGTTGTTTTTTTCGACGAGATTCTTGGACAAGAAACTTGTCCCGGCCGAGTGTACACACGCTCGATTCAAAGAACCCGCGGTTCTTTGAATGGAGCGTACGCAGTGACGTCATCGACTACGACGAGCATGCGCTCGTCACATTCGATGCCGTCGCCGCCATCTTGGTATACCCTACCTATGCCTAGGAAGCTACCGCGCATGCGTCAAATTTATTTCGAACATGCGCGGGCTTCCCGGAGGACAGGTAAGTGTACACACACTCACTTTTCTCGTTGAGAAACAGGCTGACGAGAATCTCGACGAGAAAATAGAGAGCAGGTTCTCTATTTTCTCGTCGAGATTACTTGTCGGTTTTCTTGACGAGAAACCATACACACGAACGAATTTCTCGGCAAGACATCTCTGCCAGCAAGTTTCTTGCTGGTTCTTGCCGAGAAACTCGGTCGTGTGTACGAGGCCTCAGTGTGAGGAATAGGGCCCCATCATTGGTGTCAATGGAATGGGAGGAGAAAGTGAAACTAAGAATGAAGAGACAGAACTGAAAAAAGAAGAACAAGACTTATTTAAAGTGGTTGTAAACCCAACCACACAACTTGGACCTACAGGTAAGCCTAGATTAAGGTTTACCTGTAGGTGCAAGAAATATCTCCTTAACCTACACGGTTAAGGAGATATTTGCTGTAAAGCACAGCACCGATGACGTCATGCGCACTAGCGGGCCGGCATCGTTGCCGGTTTTCTGAATGGATCTTGCCGGCCCGAGCGTGCATGCGCATGACGTCATGGCCGCTCCGGGCCAATCACAGCGCCAGAGCGGCAATAACAGGAAGAAGATCAGCGGGGAAGGCACGGAGGAGAACTTCGGGGGCTTCAATCTCAGGTAAGTCGATCATAATGACCTAGTATGTTATGCATACTAGGTCATTATGACATTCTCTTGCAGGGTTCATTTAAAAAAAATAATTAATGAGGGTTTACTTCCTCTTTAAATTGGAAGACTTCAGATCACTTAAAGTGGAGTTCCACCCAAAAATGGAACTTCCACTTTTTGGAATCCCCCCCTCCGGTGTCACATTTGGCACCTTTCAGGAGGGAGGAGGGAGGGAAATACAGGTATTTGCTCCCACTTCCTGGCATAGATCACTGCGGTGATCGCGGTGACCTACGCCACTTCTTGCGCCTACACTGTCCTCCCCTGCTGTCTTCTGGGAAACACACAGGTCCCAGAAGACCGCTTGGACCAGTGAGGATGCGCAGCGTGGCTCGCGCATGCGCAGTAGGGAACCAGGCTGTGAAGCCGCAAGGCTTCACTTCCCGATTCCCTCACCGAGGATGGCGGCGGGGGCAGCCGAGAGCCGAGCGACTGATCGGCTTCCGACATCGCGGGCAACCTGGACAGGTAAGTGTCCATTTATTAAAAGTCAGCAGCTGCAGTATTTGTAGCTGCTGGCTTTTAATATATATTTTTTTTAGGCAGACCTCCGCTTTAAAGTTAAGGGTCATTATGAAAAGGAATGTCCTTTGTTCACTATCAGAATTAGGCACTGGACTTCACCATGGGATGCCTGGAGATTAACCACTTAAGGACCGCTGCATGTACATATACGTCGGGAGAATGACACGTACAGGCATATCCACGTACCTGTACGTGCCTACCTTCCCGCGGGTGGGGGGCCCGATCGGACCCCCCCGGTACATGCGGCGGTCCATTTCGCTTGAGGAGCGATCAGGGATGAGGGGCCGGCCATTGATTTCTAGGCCACCCCCTCGCGATCGCTCCCGGCGAATGAGATGCTTCCCCTGCCTGTGTAATGTAAACACAGGCAGGAGGAAGTGATGTCATCTCTCCTCGCAGCGGTCTTTTCGTCCGTTGCTCGAGGAGAGGAGACATCTAAAAATTAGTTGCACAACACCACACTTACACAGTACACATAGGTACACTTTCACCCCCCAGTCACCCCCAGTACCCCCAGTCACAGTGTAACCGTTTGCAGTGGTAATTTTTTTACTCATCACTGCAATCAGTGTCATTTGTGACAGTAAAAAGTGTCAGGGCAGTTAGCTTTAGGTTCAGGGTAGCCCCCTAACCCCCCTAATAAAGGTTTAACCCCTTGATCGCCCCCAGGTAACCCTTAAACCCACTTACGCCAGTCACTAAGCGATCGTTTTTCTGATCGCTGTATTAGTGTCGCTGGTGCCGCTAGGTAGCCAGTTTTTTTTTTTTAGGTTCACCGCCAAGTTTTTATAGCATCAGGTACCCCCATATACAACCTAATAAAGGTTTTAACCCCCTGATTGCCCCTAGAGTTAACCCTTTCACCAGTGATCACCGTATAAGTGTTACGGGTGACGCTGGTTAGTTTGCTTTTTATAGCATCAGGGTGATATCAGTAAGGTTTTAGGGTCATATAGGGTCTGCGTCGCCCCAGGCAGAGTCAGGTTAGTACCAGTAGTGCCAACGCGCAAAGCATACACCTCCCTTTAGTGGTATAGTATCTGAACTAGAGCTGCAACTTAACGATTATTTTGTCTGTCGACTAATCTAGCGATTTATTTTTTTGATTAGTCGACTACTCTAACGATTATTTTTTTATTTTATTTTTTACTTAATCTAGTGTTCTTTTCATTGGTATGGTGTCCGCCATCACCATACCAATGATTGACGCTGTGCATCCTGGTCCTAGAACGTCTTTGGTTGTTATGGTTAGGCTTGTCCCGATACCACTTTTTTAAGACTGAGTACAAGTACCAATACTTTTTTTCAAGTACTCGCCGATACCGATTACCGATACTTTTATTTAATCTCATGTGACAGTGGCACATGTCAGTATTTTTTTTTATTTAATAATTTTTTTTAATAATTTGTTTTATTTTTTTACAATGCTTTCTTTTTTTTAAGGGGGGGGGGGGTGTGAGGACAGTGTCAGTGTGTTTTTTTATTATTATTATTATTATTTTTTACTATTTTTTTTATTTTATTATTTATTGCAATTTTTTTTTTTATCAGCCCTGTTGGGGGGCTATGGTGAGATATCAGGGGTCTTAACAGACCTCTGACATTTCCCATTTGAGACAGGGAAAGGGACTAGGGACACAGATTCCCCAGTCCCTTTCTCAGCAGCCTCCACTGCACTGATAATGAATGGAGAGAAGACAACGGCTTCTCTTCATTCATTAACTGAGACATCGTAATCACAGGAGGTTACAATGTTTTAGTTATGTGAATGGACAGAGTCAGTGATCACTGACTCTGTCCATTCAGAAAACTAAGGCACCGGGTTTACCGGCTCCTACCTCTGCTCTCCATCCTGAGATACAGAGGGGAACGGCAGCACAGAGGGGGAGAAGAGAGGGGGACAGATGCACAGAGGGAGACACGGAGGAGAGAGGGGGACAGATGCACGGAGGGGGACAGATGCACGGAGGGGGACACGGAGGAGAGAGGGAGACACGGAGCAGCATGGAGGGGGACAGCAGCATGGAGAAGGACAGATGGGGACTGGAGGAGGATAGGGGACAGTCAGCGGTGATCGTATGTGGGAGAGGAGCACCGATCACCGTTGAAAGCCGCGGTGGGGGTGTTTGACCTGCCCTGGCCAAAGCAACTCGCAACGTGTGACGCGTCAACGCCTTTTCACGCATGCCAACGTATTTCCGTAGTCGACATAATCGATTACGTCGACGCGTCGTTGCAGCTCTAATCTGAACAGATCAATATCTAATCTGATCAGATCTATACTAGCGTCCCCAGCAGTTTAGGGTTCCAAATAAACGCATAGTTAGCGGGATCAGCCCAGATACCTGCTAGCACCTGCGTTTTGCCCCTCCGCCCAGCCCAGCCCAGCCAAGTGCAGTATCGATCTATCACTTCACCACTTACAAAACACAACACACATAACTGCAGTGTTCGCAGAGTCAGGCCTGATCCCTGCGATTGCTAACAGTTTTATTTGGTAGCGTTTGAATCAGTCGCTGACAGTCGGGTGCTTTTTTACCTGTGAATCCCTACTAGTGTACCAGTAAATTTAGAGCCCAAAATGGCAAATTGAAGGTACGCTAGTAAAGAGGCCTACGAGATTCTGAGCATGACAGATAGTGAAGAGGAGGTCACTCATCTGTCAGAATCAGGCTCAGAATGCGATCCCGTAGACGACAGCGGCTTCATGACAGATAGCTCTGGCGACAAAGGTGAGGTCCCTGCTAAGGTCAGGCGTACCTGATCTTCTGATGTTGTTGAGGTGCAAGAACCGCAGGTCCCTCGTATGGAGCAGAGAAGTACTAGCGCCGCTATTCCTTCTGGTGAACTGGCAAGCACCAGCGGCCTAGTACACACTGGACGTACATCCAGCACTGCAGTAACACTTGGTGATGTGGCGAGTCCCATAAGTGCAGTTCAAGCTGGCGAGGTGGCAAGCACAAGTAGTGTCCCGCTGCCACCAAGAAGAAGACAAAGGCAGGCCCGTCGTGCCCATAGTGTCCTTCCTGCAGAATTTGCCAATCCTGATTGGGTCCCCACCACTTCTGCAGCACCCGTACTTCCTCCTATTCACTGGCCAACCCGGTATTCAGGTGGAAACAGCTGATTTTATGCCACTTGATTATTATTCGCTGTTTTTCACGGAAGATCTCTATAGATCTATTGTGGACCAGAGTAATTTATATGCTGGTCAATTCAGTTGCCTTCCCTTGCCAGAGATTGGAAACCAATTACGGTTTCCGAATTTAAGACCTTTCTGGGCCTTTCCCTCAACATGGGCACACATAAATTCACGAAGTTGCGCGCTCATTGGTCCACACGCCCAATTGACCATATGCCCGTGTTCTCTGCCTCCATGTCACGGGCACGATACGAGCAGATCTTGCGGTTCATGCACTTCAACGACAATGAACTTTGTCGTCCTTGTGGAGACCCTGAATACGATCGGCTCTACAAAATTCGGCCCTTCATAAACCACTTCAACGAACGTTTTGCAGCCTTGTCTACTCCCAATCAAGTTGTCTGCGTTGATGAGTCCCTGATTCAATTTTCTGGCCGCTTGTCTTTCAAACAGTACCTTCCCAGCAAGCGTGCCAGATATGGGGTCAAGCTCTATAAGTTCTGTGACAGGGCAACAGGCTAACAGCTTTATGGTTTATGAGGGAAGAGATATTCACGTAAAGCTGGAGAACTGCCCAGATTACATAGGGAGCGCTGGCAAGATAGTGTGGAACTTGGTGTCACCCTTATTCGGAAAGGGGTACCACTTGTATGTGGACAATTATTACACGAGCGTGCCACTTTTTAGTCACTTATTTGATCATCAAATTGGCGCATGTGGCACCGTGCGACCTAATCGCCGGGGCTTACACCAGAGGCTTGTAGATTCCCGGCTTAGGCTGGGGGAGAGAGCCTGCTTGAAGTGTAAAAATTTGCTCGCTGTGAAGTGGAGGGATAATAAGAATGTTTTCGTTCTTACCTCCCTTCACGCAGACAAGACAGTCCAAATTCGTACGGCGACTGGTGTTGTGGAGAAACCCCTCTGTGTCCACGAATATAGCCAAAATATGTGAGGGGTGGACCTCAACGACCAGTTGTTGGCGCCGTACTTAATTGCCCGTAAGGCCAGACGCTGGTACAAAAAAGTCTCTGCTATACAGAGCTTCAGGACAGACTTTATCCTTCCTTGACGTCCAGGATGAGATCGTCACAGCCCTTCTGTATCCAGGCGGTGCTGCACCTCACCATTCCCAACCAAATGCAGTAAGCCGGCTGCATGAGAGGCATTTTCCGTATTTCCTCCAGTTTACCCCTACCCAACGAGCCCCCCAAAGAAGATGTCGTGTCTGTAGCAAGCAAGTGAATGTTTTAAACACTACCACACACTAGTGAAGTTTTAGCGTAGGGTACAGCATTTCACAGACTAGGACACACTTACACAGAGTCTCCCAAGATGCCATCGCATTTTGAGAGACCAGAACCTGGAACCGAACCGTTACAGTTGTTACAGTTACAAAAACACAAAACAAATATAAAAGAAAAGAAACAAAAATAGTTGTTGTTTTATTCTCTCTCTCTCTCTCTCTCCCCCCTCTCTCTCTCCCCCCTCTCCCCCCCCTCTCTCTCTCTCTCTCTCCACCCCTCTCTCTCTCCACCCCTCTCTCTCTCTCTCCCCCCTCCCCCCTCTCTCTCCCCCCCTCCCTCTCTCTCCCCCCTCCCCCTCCCTCTCTCTCTCTGAGATACAATAAAAATGATAAAATGCGCAAAGGCGAAAGCAAGCGTCGTTCTGGCGTCATATGTAAACGGCAATTGCACCATGCATGTGAGGTATCACCGCGAAGGTCAGAGCGAGGGCAATAGGTTTAGCAGTAAAGCTCCTCTGTAAATCTAATGTGGTAACCTGTCAAGGCTTTTAAAAATGTATGTAGTTTGTCGCCACTGCGCGTTTGTGCGCAATTTTAAAGCATGTCGTGTTTGGTGCTATTTCCCCCGCCTAGGGTCTTTCTATAGACTATCTTCCTCCACACTCCAGGCTTCTCAGTATGGTCCCCGGATAGATGATTCCATAAGAAACATAAAGGCCACCATAGTGAAGTACTTCAAAAACAGTTTAATCAAAAAAGATAAAATACACTTACAGAAATGTAGTGATAAGAAAGCGTGTGTAAAATCATTCATAAGCCGGCCAGCTTGAACTATCCGCCCGTCCTTCCGGGATAGCGCTGTTTGTTCGTTGGTGACGTCAGCACGCCGCTACGCCCTACACCGTTTCGTCAGAGATGACGTCTTCCAGGGGCACGAGCGGCGTGTTGACTCACCGCTATTTATCATACCTGATGCACTTGACCTGCCCGGCTCTGACCTCCGGGAAGTACCTGCATCAATCTGCCATTTTAGTTAAGGGATTCTTTCCCACACTCATCAACGATCACTAATGCCCAATGCTGAGCAAAGGCACCTAACACTTTGGTGGGCAATGGCATGTTTAAAATTAAATATGCTATTAAAAAACACTTATTTCACAGCCATTGTATAACATGAAATGCAAATGGTAGAAGAGATGAAATGAGATGAAATAAGGAATAAAAAACATCTAATATTATAAAAGGGGGGGTAACCAGAAAGGTTTAACTGGAAATAATCCCAATACATCAGAGTGGATCTGTTTATTTGTGTATATCCACATTTTTCAGTCGCAGCAGCGGCCACTATTGATCAATTGGTGGTATATTTTGTTTTTATTCTGATTTGCGCAGTCGTTTTTTCTGTTACACATTGTTATTATTGATATTTTTCCACAGCAGCAGTCAGGTGCACCGTAAGGTGCCATTGCACATTGGGGTGCACATTTTAGGGGTTGTATATCCACCTATTTTAGCACAGTATTCTTTAATATTAATTTTTTAAAGTTTGAGTGACATGGACGTTTTTGAATATAGAGCCTCCAAGGTGGTCAACACCGATGGAGTGTTCCAGATATATAATGACAGAGACGGTGATTTGAGTGGACTTTTTGTAAGATTGAAAAAATTAACTATATCTGAAGTCCATACTCAATGGGACATCGCGTTTCTTGAGACGTACATCAGGTTAAACATGGTGCCGAGGAGCCTCAGATGGCAGGTTGGCCCTCAGAAAGGCGACCTTGAGCTACAAGAATGGTTTAGGTACTTTAACGAGGCAGGAGTGAGTTTTTTACGTTTTTTGGTGGCTCGTAAGAACAGCAAACTAGAAAAACTTGATAGTGAAATCAAGGTTCTGAAAGAAAGTCTAAATCCTCACAAAGAGAGTGAGGAGTATAAGGACAGAACTTTGAGTTTATCCACTTAACGACCGCTCACTGTATATATACGTCGGCAGAATGGCACCGACAGGCACAATCACGTAGAGCATACGTGATCGCCTTTGTACAGTTGGGGGGTCCGATCGGACCCCCCTCCTATACAGTGAGCGGCCGTTTATCGTTGGGGAGCGATCAGAGATGAGGGGGTGACCATTCGATTTCGGCCACCCCCTCGCGATCGCTCCCGGCGAATGAAAATGCTTCCTCCGCCATGTGATGTAAACACAGGCAGGAGGAAGTGATGTCATCTCCCTCGCGGCGGTCTTTTCGATTCCGGCGCCGAGGAGAGAAGAAGCAGGTTAGTGCACTAACAGTCCACTGACACATAGGTACACATAGGCACACATTTCACCCCCCAGTCACCCCCAGATCACCCCCCAGGTCACCCCCCAGCCCCCAATCACAGTGTCACTGATTGCAGTGATCATTTATTTTACTGATCACTGCATTTAGTGTCATCTGTGATAGTAAAAAGTTGCAGGGCAGTTAGGATTAGGTCCCTTTAGGTCCAGGGTAGCCCCCTAACCCCCCCTAATAAAGGTTTAACCCCTTGATCGCCCCCCAGGTAACCCTTTCACCCCCTAACGCCAGCGTCACTAAGCGATCGTATTTTCGATCGCTGTATTTAGTGCCGGTGGTGCCCTAGATAGCCAGTTATTTATTTTTAGTTTCGCCGCAGGTTTTTAGAGTGTCAGGTACCCCCATATATTATTTTAACCCCCTGATTGCCCCTAGAGTTAACCCTTTCACCAGTGATCACCGTATAAGCGTCACTGGTGACACTGGTTACCCAGTTAGTTATTTAGTTATTTAGGTAACCCGTCAGGTTTTTATATAGCGTCGGGTACCCCCATATTTAACCTAATAAAGGTTTTAACCCCCTGATTGCCCCTAGTTAACCCTTTCACCAGTGATCACCATATAAAGGTTACGGGTGACGCTGGTTGGTTAGTTTGCTTTTTATAGCATCAGGGCACCCGCCGTATATAACCCAATAAGGGTTTAACCCCCTGATCGCCCGGCGGGTGAGATCAATTAGGCTTTAGCGCCAGAGAGGGTCTGCGTCGCCCCAGGCAGCGTTAGGTTAGTGCCAGTAACGCTAACACCCACGCGCAAAGCATACACCTCCCTTAGTGGTATAGTATCTGATCAGATCTATACTAGCGTCCCCAGCGGTTTAGGGTTCCCAAAAACGCAGTGTTAGCGGGATCAGCCCAGATACCTGCTAGCACCTGCGTTTAGCCCCTCCGCCCAGCCCAGCCCAGCCCAGCCCACCCAAGTGCAGTATCGATCGATCACTGTCACTTACCAAACACAAAACACATAACTGCAGGGTTCGCAGAGACAGTCCTAATCCCTGCAACCGCTAACAGTTTTTTTTTGTAGCGTTTGATATATTTGCTGACGACAGTCAGGTGCTTTTTTTCCTGTGAATCTTACTAGTGTACCCCTAAATTTAGAGCCCAAAATGGCAAGTCGAAGGTACACTAGTAAAGAGGCCTACGAGATTCTGAGCATGACAGATAGTGAAGAGGAGGTCACGTATCTGTCAGATTCAGGCTCAGAATATCTTCCCGTAGAAGACAGTGACGTCAGCGGCCCCACGTCAGATAGCTCTGACGACGAAGTTGAGGTCCCTGCTAAGGTCAGGCGTACCCGATCCCGATCTTCTGAGGTTGTTGAGGAGCAAGAACCGCAGGGCTCTCGTATCATGGAGCAGAGTAGTACTAGCGCCGCTATTCCTTCTGGTGAATTGGCAAGCACCAGCGGCCTAGTACAGTCTGGGCGTACATCCAGCACTGCAGTATCACTTGGTGACGTGGCGAGTCCCATAAGTGCAGTTCAAGCTGGCGAGGTGGCAAGCACAAGTAGTGTCCCGCTGCCACCAATAAGAAGACAAAGGCAGGCCCATCGTACCCATAGTGCTCTTCCTGCAGAATTCGCCTATCCTGATTGGGTCCCCACCACTTCTGCAGAACCCGTACTTCCCCCATTCACTGCCCAACCCGGTATTCAGGTGGAAACAGCTGATTTTATGCCAATCGATTTTTATTCGCTGTTTTTCACGGAAGATCTCCATAGATCTATTGTGGACCAGAGTAATTTATATGCTGGTCAATTCATCGCCGCTAATCCCCAGTTGCCTTCCATTGCCAAAGATTGGAAACCAATTACGGTTTCCGAATTAAAGACCTTTCTGGGCCTTTCCCTCAACATGGGCACACATAAATTCCCGTCATTGCGTGCTTATTGGTCCACGCACCCAATTGACCACATGCCCGTGTTCTCTGCCTCCATGCCCAGGAAACGATACGAGCAGATTTTGCGGTTCATGCACTTCAACGACAATGAACTTTGTCGTCCACGTGGGGACCCTGAATACGACCGGCTCTATAAAATTCGGCCCCTCATAAACCACTTCAACGAACGTTTTGCAGCCTTGTTTATTCCCGAACAAGCTGTCTGCGTTGATGAGTCCCTGATTAAATTTTCTGGCCGCTTGGCTTTCAAACAGTACCTTCCCAGCAAGCGTGCCAGATACGGGGTCAATCTCTATAAGTGCTGTGACAGGGCAACAGGCTATGTATGGAGCTTTATGGTTTATGAGGGAAAAGATAGTCAGGTTGAGCCGGTCAACTGCCCGGATTACATAGGGAGCACTGGCAAGATAGTGTGGAACTTGGTGTCACCCTTATTCGGAAAGGGGTACCACTTGTATGTGGACAATTATTACACGAGCGTGCCACTGTTTAGTCACTTGTTTGATCATCAGATTGGAGCATGTGGCACCGTGCAACCTAATCGCCGGGGCTTTCCCCAGCGGCTTGTAGATGCCCATCTTAGGCTTGGGGAGAGAGCCTGCGTAAAGTGTAATAACTTGCTCGCTATGAAGTGGAGGGACAATAAGAATGTTTTCCTTCTTACCTCCCTTCATGCAGACACGACAGTCCAAATTCGTACGGCGACTGGTGTTGTGGAGAAACCCCTCTGTGTCCACGAATATAACAAAAATATGGGAGGGGTGGACCTCAACGACCAGTTGATGGCGCTGTATCTAATTGACCGTAAGGCGAGCTGCTGGTACAAAAAAGTGTCTCTATCCTTATTCCAATTGGCTTTGCTGAACGCTCATGTGCTATATAGAGCTTCAGGCGGGACTTTATCTCTTCTAAAATTCCAGAATGAGATAGTCACAGAACTCCTGTATCCAGGCGGTTCTGCACCTCACCATCCCCTACCAAATGCAGTAAGCCGGCTGCATGAGAGGCATTATACGCATCTCCTCCCGAGTACCCCTACCCAACGAACCCCCCAAAAAAGATGTTGTGTCTGTAGCAAGCACGGATTTAGGCGTGACACCCGTTATTATTGTCCACTCTGTCCTGACAAACCTGGTCTTTGCCTTGGTGAATGTTTTGAACGCTACCACTCAAAAGTGAAGTTTTAGCGTAGGGTACAGCATTTCACAGACTAGGACACACTTACACAGGGTCTCCCAAGATGCCATTACATTTTGAGAGACCCGAACCATTACAGTTGTTAAAGTTTAAAAAAAAAAAGTGTAAAAAAGAAAAAAAAAACGTAAAAAACAAAAACACAAAAAAAATATAAAATAAAACAAAAACAAAATAGTTGTCGTTTTATTGTTCTCTCTCTCTCTCTCTCTCTCTCTCTCTATTTTCTCTCTATTGTTCTGCTCTTTTTTACTGTATTCCATTCTGCAATGTTTTATCATGCTTGCTTTTCAGGTATGTAATTTTTTGTTTTCAGGTGCGCCATTCAACTGCAGCGCGGAATTATTTATCTTGACAGCAACAGCGTTTGCTCCCACGATACATAAAGCCGTGACTCCAGTGCTGTAGGAGGTGATTTCACCACCACAGTTAAAAAAAAAGAGCATATATGCCGAAGCATGGGGGCAGCAGGGGCGGAGGAGCGATTTTGCTCCTAATGCCGCGTATATACGGTCGAAATTCCGACGGAGGCTTGCCCGTGGAAAAGTCCGACCGTGTGTACGCGGCATAACCTTTTATGCCGCGTACATACGGTCGAAATTTCGACAAAGGCTTGCCCGTGGAAAAGTCCGACCGTGTGTACGCGGCATAACTTTTTTGCGGGAGGATGCCCCCATGCTTCGGCATATATATATTTTAGGCACAGGTTGCGTTAAAAAATTGTTTTATTTTTTACTAGGTTTTTTTTTGGTATTTGCTTTGCAGGTATGGTATGGTAAGGTCTTACTGTTGTACTGTAATGTTACTTTGTTTTAATGTTAACCATCATTTGCTTAGCAGGTACACCATTCAGTTGCATCGCGGATTTATTTATCTTGACAGCAACAGCGTTTGCTCCCACGATACATAAAGCCGTGACTCCAACGCTGTAGGAGGTGATTTCACCACCACAGTTAAAAAAAGAGCATATATGCCGAAGCATGGGGGCAGCAGGGGCGGAGGAGTGATTTTGCTCCTAATGCCGCGTATATACGGTCGAAATTCCGACGGAGGCTTGCCCGTGGAAAAGTTCGACTGTGTGTACGCGGCATAACCTTTTATGCCGCGTACATACGGTCGAAATTCCGACGAAGGCTTGCCCGTGGAAAAGTCTGACCGTGTGTACGCGGCATAACTTTTTTGCGGGAGGATGCCCCCATGCTTCGGCATATATGCCCATCATTATAAGTGGGTGGATGAAGGGAGGTATTCTAATGGTGGGCATACCCACCGATCAATCTCTTTTTTTCGTTCAGCCAACAGGCTGCATGAAAAAAAAGATTACAATACATGTCCAACAAGGATCAGCAACGTACTGGTATGTTGCTGGACTTTGAATGTTTATACCAGAATGATGCCTGCAGGTTTAGGTATCATCTTGGTATCATTCTTTTCAGCCAGTGGCCGGCTTTCATGTAAAAGCAATTCTAGCAGATAATTAGCCTCTAGACTGCTTTTACAAGCAGTGGGAGGGAATGCCCCCCCCCCGGATATAAACAGCGCCATTGGGAAATTGGGAAAGCATTTTATCACACCGATCTTGGTGTGGTCAGATGCTTTGAGGGCAGAGGAAAGATCTAGGGTCTAACCCCCCATTTTTTTTCAAAAAAAGGGTACCTGTCACTACTTATTGCTATCATAGGGGATATTTACATTCCCTGAGATAACAATAAAAATGATAAAAAAAAAAAATATGGAAGGAACAGTTTAAAAATAAAATAAAAAAGCAAAATAAATAATAAAAAAAATAAAAAAAAATAAAAAAGTACCGCTGTCCCCCCTGCTCTTGTGCAAAGGCGAACGCAAGCGTCGGTCTAGCGTCATATGTAAACAGCAATTGCATCATGCATGTGAGGTATCACCGCGAGGTCAGATCGAGGGCAGTAATTTTAGCAGTAGACCTCCTCTGTAAATCTAACGTGGTAACCTGTAAAGGCTTTTAAATGCTTTTAAAAATGAATGTAGTTTCTCGCCGCTGCGTGTTTGTGCGCAATTTTAAAGCATGTCGTGTTTGGTATCCATGTACTCGGCCTAAGATCATCTTTTTTATTTCATCAAACATTTGGGCAATATAGTGTTTTTTAGTGCATTAAAAATAAAAAAAGTGTGTTTTTCCCCCAAAAAATGCGTTTGAAAAATCGCTGCGCAAATACTGTGTGGAAAAAAAAAATGCAACACCCACTATTTTAATCTGTAGGGCCTTTGCTTTAAAAATATATATAATGTTTGGGGGTTCAACATAATTTTCTTGCAAAAAAAAAATGTTTTCATGTAAACAAAAAGTGTCAGAAAGGGCTTTGTCTTCAAGTGGTTAGAAGAGTGGATGATGTGTGACATAAGCTTCCTAATGTTGTGCATAAAATGCCAGGACAGTTCAAACCCCCCCCAAATGACCCCATTTTGGAAAGTAGACACCTCAAGCTATTTGCTGAGAGGCATGTTGAGCCCATTGAATATTTTTTTTTTTTGTCCCAAGTGATTGAATAATGACAAAAAGAAAAAAAAAAAATGTACAAAAAGTTGTCACTAAATTATATATTGCTCAAACATGCCATGGGTATATGTGGAATTGCACCCCAAAATACATTCTGTTGCTTCTCCTGAGTACGGGGATACCACATGTGTGAGACATTTTGGGAGCCTAGCTGCGTACAGGACCCCGAAAACCAAGCACCGCCTTCAGGATTTCTATGGGTGTAAATTTTTGATTTCACTCCTCACTGCCTATCACAGTTTCGGAGGCCATGGAATGCCCAGATGGCACAAAACCCCCCCAAATGACCCCATTTTGGAAAGTAGACACCCCAAGCTTATTGCTGAGAGGTATGTTGAGTATTTTGCAGATCTCGCTTTTTGTCACAAAGTTTTAAAAATTGAAAAAAGAAAAAAAAAAAAATATGTCTTTCTTCATTTTCAAAAACAAATGAGAGCTGTAAAATACTCACCATGCCTCTCGGCAAATAGCTTGGGGTGTCTACTTTCGAAAATGGGGTCATTTGTGGGGGTTTTGGGCTATCTTGGCATTTTATGGCCTTCAAAACTGTGATAGGTGAGGAGTGAAATCAAAAATCCTGAAGGCGGTGCTTGGTTTTCGGGGGCCCGTACGCGGCTAGGCTCTCAAAAAGTCCCACACATGTGGTATCCCCGTACTCAGGAGAAGCAGCCAAATGTATTTTGGGGTGCAATTCCGCATATAACCATGGCATGTTTGAGCAATATATCATTTAGTGACAACTTTTTGTACATTTTTTTTTCCTTTTGTCATTATTCAATCACTTGGGACAAAAAAAAATATTCAATGGGCTCAACATGCCTCTCAGCAATTTCCTTGGGGTGTCTACTTTCCAAAATGGGGTCATTTTGGGGGGTTTTGTGCTATCTTGGCATTTTATTGCCTTCAAAACTGTGATAGGTAGTGAGGAGTGAAATCAAAAATGTATGCCCTTAGAAACCTTGAAGGCGGTGCTTGGTTTTTGGGGTCCCGTACGCGACTAGGCTCCCAAAAAGTCCCACACATGTGGCATCCCCGTACTCAGGAGAAGCAGCAGAATGTATTTTGGGGTGTAATTTCACATATGCCCATGGCATGTGTGAGCAATATATCATTTAGTGACAACTTTGTGCAAAAAAAAACAAAGTTTGTCATATTCCCGCAACTTGTGGCACAATATAAAATATTCCATGGACTGAACATGCCTCTCAGTACATAGCTTGGGGTGTCTACTTTCCAAAATGGGGTCATTTGGGGGGGTTTTGTGCTATTTTGGCATTTTATGGCCTTCGAAACTGTGATAGGTAGTGAGGAGTAAAATCAAAAATTTACGCCCTTAGAAATCCTGAAGGCGGTGCTTGGTTTTTGGGGCCCCGTACCCGGCTAGGCTCCCAAAAAGTCCCACACATGTGGTATCCCCGTACTCAGGAGAAGCAGCAGAATGTATTTTGGGGTGCAATTCCACATATAACCATGGCATGTGTGAGCAATATATCATTTAGTGACAACTTTTTGTACATTTTTTCTTTTTGTCATTATTCAATCATTTGGGACAAAAAAAAAATATTCAATGGGCTCAACATGCCTCTCAGCAAATAGCTTGGGGTGTCTACTTTCCAAAATGGGGTCATTTGGGGGGGTTTGTGCCATCTTGGCATTTTATGGTCTTCAAAACTGTGATAGGTAGTGATAGGTAGTGAGGAGTGAAATCAAAAATTTATGCCCTTAGAAACCTTGAAGGCGGTGCTTGGTTTTGGGGTCCCGTACGCGACTAGGCTCCCAAAAAGTCCCACACATGTGGTATCCCCGTACTCAGGAGAAGCAGCAGAATGTATCGTGGGGTGTAATTTCACATATGCCCATGGCATTTGTGAGCAATATATCATTTAGTGACAACTTTGTGCAAAAAAAATAAAGTTTGTCATATTCCCGCAACTTGTGGCAAAATATAAAATATTCCATGGACTAATCATGCCTCTCAGTAAATAGCTTGGGGTATCTACTTTCCAAAATGGGGTCATTTGGGGGAGGGGTTTGTGCTATTTTGGCATTTTATGGCCTTCGAAACTGTGATAGGTAGTGAGGAGTGAAATCAAAAATTTGCGCCCTTAGAAATCCTGAAGGCGGTGCTTGGTTTCCGGGGTCCCGTACGTGGCTAGGCTCCTAAAAAGTCCCACACATGTGGTATCCCCGTACTCGGGAGAAGCAGCAGAATGTATTTTGGGGTGCAATTCCACATATAACCATGGCATGTGTGAGCAATATATCATTTAGTGACAACTTTTTGTAATTTTTTAATTTTTTTTGGGCATTTTTTAATCACTTGGGACAAAAAAAAATATTCAATGGGCTCAACATGCCTCTCAGCAATTTCCTTGGGGTGTCTACTTTCCAAAATGGGGTCATTTGGGGGGGTTTTGTACTGCCCTGCCATTTTAGCACCTCAAGAAATGAGATAGGCAGTCATAAATTAAAAGCTGTGTAAATTCCAGAAAATGTACCCTAGTTTGTAGACGCTATAACTTTTGCGCAAACCAATAAATATACGCTTATTGACATTTTTTTTACTAAAGACATGTGGCTGAATACATTTTGGCCTAAATGTATGACTACAATTGAGTTTATTTGATTTTTCTTATAACAAAAAGTAGAAAATATCATTTTTTTTCAAAATTTTCGGTCTTTTACCGTTTATATTGCAAAAAATAAAAATCGCAGAGGCAATCAAATACCATTAAAAGAAAGCTCTATTTGTGGGAAGAAAAGGACGCAAATTTCGTTTGGGTACAACATTGCATGTCCGCACAATTTACAGTTAAAGCAGCGCAGTGCAAAATTCTGAATTCACCTCTGGTCCTTTAGCTACCAAATGGTCCGGGGCTTAAGTGGTTAATGAAGGTGTTAGACAAGGAGGAAAAGGAACAGAAGGCCAAAAAAAGGAAAAAATACAACAGAGACTTCAATGACTATCAAGCCAGTTTAGTCTTTGATTGGCAGAAAAAACTAGTGGCAGAGTCACAGGGGGATAATGTTTCTAGGATGGATGCGATTGTCCAGGGTGACAATGCTCCACCAGGATCAATTAATGATGTGCAACATTTACCCACTGGGAGTGAATCATCCAAAACTCCCAAGAAGGTTCAGAATGGGGCCAAACCGATTAAAAAGGGCAGACGGGTTTCACATAAATCACCAGTAAGAACAGCGGGTCCCGCCTAAGGAGGACAATATGCAAAAACATTAGGGTGGTCGCAACAGTCACAACCTAAACAGAGTACTAGTTACGATAGAGGGTATGGACAACTATATCCTCAGGGTCAATATAATACCTATAGAGAACCACTGAGATTTCCCAGAGTCCATGAAAGGACTCATTCTGACAATCATGGTTATGAACCTTATTCTAACCAAAGACCGTATCATGAAGATATTTATTACCTGGAGAGAGATAGGGATGAATATACAAATGAACCCGGAAATCGTAACAGATTTTTTCCCTTACGAGATAGGGATGGTCCTGGACGTGTAGGTTACCAGGACTATTAACGGACCAATAGAGTTCAAGAGGCATACAGGTCTGGATCATCGAGGGATTTTCCCCCAGGCCAGTACGAAAGAGATATAGACCAGCATTGGGGTTTTCCCAGGCCCAATCAGGGGGTAAAAAGGCCGGTAGAAAGCAAAGAGGAACCAGAGGGGGGAGGAGAGCACAATCAAAAAAAGCAAAAGATGTGAGTCAAGATGGCATCTTTAATCTTAGCTCCCAAACCCTAACTAAGCCAGAACTAACCCTTCTTAGTAAGGGATTGAAATTTGCTCCCCCAAGGAAATTGAACAAATTCCAGACATACATGGATATACACAAGTATGTCCGCAAGATAAATATCAAACGTTATTTTGTAGGTATACCTGGGAGGGAGGATTCATTGGTTCCACCATCTTTTCAACATTCCGGATTATCCAATGCTTCCACCTTCAATCCCCCTGGGGCCTTAGCTCCATCTCTTAGGGTCTTTAGAGATGTGGTCTTGCGGGATCTTGAAACGGTGAAAGTCAACAATGACAAGATGGATAAACATCTTAAACTAGGCCTTGACTCTCTTTGTCAAAATAGAGAGCTAGTAATCCGCCCTGCAGATAAGGGTGGTGGAATAGTTGTCCTTGACAGGGCGGATTACCTCAAAGAAATGCATAGGATTGCAGATGATCGAGATACGTATGCCTTATTACCAGGGAACCCTGTCATCAAGTATAGGGATACCTTGGAAGAATTGGTCCAAAAGGGCTCTGACATTGGTATTTTGAATGACAAAGAGCTACAGTTTTTAATACCGAGGGCTCCGAGAGTGCCAGTTCTATATTGTCTTCCCAAAATCCACAGGAGTTTGACTTGCCCCCCGGGCAGACCAATAGTGAGCGGCATAGACTCTCCAACGTCCCGGGTGGGCAAGTATATCGACCATTTTTTACAACCTTTGGTCCAACAAATGCCTTCTTACTTGAAGGACACTAGACATGCGATCAATCTAGTGTCGCAAGCAGAATTTAAAGTAGGAATGTGGATGGTAACAGCTGACGTTACCTCATTATATTCCATCATTCCACATCAGATGGGTATTTCAGCTGTGAAACATTACTTGAATCTTTTGTCAGGCTTGCCCCAGCTCCAAAGAGATTATATTGTAGACCTGTTGGAATATGCAGCAGGTCACAATTACTTTTGGTTTGATGGTCAGTATTATCGCCAAACGCGTGGTGTTGCAATGGGGGCCAAATATGCCCCTAGCCTGGCCAACCTTTTTATGGCTAAATGGGAGGAGGACGTCATCTTTGGGGACCGTCATCCCCACCTGGTACTATGGGCCAGGTACATTGATGACGTCCTCCTCCTATGGGATGGCACCAAAGACCAACTTGACAGCTATTTTTCTGTTTTGAACGATAATGAAAGAGGAATAAAATTTGTTCATGAGGCTAGTCAGGAGACCATTAATTTTCTTGACCTCACCATCAGGAGCGAAAACGGTTCCCTGGTTACTAAGTCTTTTTTTAAACAGACGGATCGAAACTCTTATATGCCATAATGATCCCTGGCTGAGATCGGTACCGAGAGGTCAGTTCATCAGGATGAGGCGAAATTGTACCTCTTTGGCAGATTACAGATCTCAGTCAGCCATTTTGAAATCCAGACTCTGTGAGAAGGGTTACAATTTGGAATTGTTGGAGAAAACAATAGAGGAGGTTGCTATTTTGGATAGATCCTCATTACTAGAGGATCGTTCAAAAACAACGAGGGAAAGACCCTTGATCCCTTTTGTTACCACTTTTTCCACGCAGCACTATGTCATCAAGAAGATTATACAAAAACATTGGCATTTGCTGGGTAATGACAGAATTATTAGCCAATTTTTACCATCTAAACCCCAGGTAATCTTCAGGGGAGTACCCTCTCTTTGTGATAGGGTGGCTCCCAATGTGGTTGATCCCCCGACCAAAAAGGTCTCTTTTTTTCAAAGAGGACTATCTGGGTACCATCAGTGTCGAAGGTGCCAGGTATGTAGCCTCAATAAGATCAAAATCAAGAAAACTGAATCATTTCAGTCTACTAGTACCTTAAAGGAGCATAGCATAGAGCCTTTCATCGCATGTAGCTCAACGGGCATTGTTTATTTGTTACAATGTCCATGCGGGCTCCAATATATTGGTAGGACAAAGAGATCCATGCAGGTGAGATTAGGTGAGCATATCACTAATATAAAGACAGGATTTCAAAATCATTCTGTTTCTAAACATTACGACATGTACCATGATCGCAATCCAGCCAATACGATATTTCTAGGGATTGACAAGTTTGAGCCACATTGGAGGGGTAGCTCTCTGGTTAGGGAGCTATCGAAATTAGAAATGGCCTGGATATACCGGGTTCGTTGCTATAGCCCCCATGGCTTGAATATTGACACAGATGTCAATGCGTTCATTGACAATGGGTGACTGGATTTTGTATACATCCACATTGGTATCATGTGCAAATTTATGATGTTTCATGCCAAGTTGTGAACCGGCTCTGACTTCTGGGTCCACCTTATTGCTTCTATTTGTCACAGGTACTTATTGGTTTTTATACATCTATGAATGTCATCTCCACAAGGAGAACATTTAACTTTGGCAGGCTGGGTTGAATCAAGTTACAGCTTGTTCCCTGGGTTTACCCTCTTGCAATGGAGGTAAGACCACAGTAACAGCCTTCCCCTGTTGCGGCATTGCCCTCAGTGGGACATTAGTGGGATTAGCCTGCTTAAGTGTGCCTTCATTTTTACCTTTTTACCCTTTATTTTCACCTCATGTTGTGAATTTTTTCATATTGCCACTTCCGAGAGGAGGTGTGATCAGTATGATATGTATGCACTAACATGGGGTTGAACTATATAGTTGACACCTGGTGTGAAATACAGTTCTGGTGAGGAGCTGATAGTGGTTCTTCCATTTGGTATTTCTTACATAACACCAGGATGTCGACGCGTCATGTGTATTCTTATCCTTTTTGAATTGAGCCTTTATATATCCACTCTGATGTATTGGGATCATTTCCAGTTAAACCTTTCTGGTTACCCCCCTTTTATAATATTAGATGTTTTTTATTCCTTATTTCATCTCTTCTACCATTTGCATTTCATGTTATACAATGGCTGTGAAATAAGTGTTTTTTAATAGCATATTTAATTTTAAACATGCCATTGCCCACCAAAGTGTCAAGGTCACCTGTGGCCAGGTGACAGATGCACACCGTAGGGGGACAGGAGTGCACCGCGAGGTAGTGAACCCTATGGCTGGCTTCTGTGGATAGGAAACTGGGTGGTTGTGGAAAGCGGGACCAGAGGAGCACAACCGGGATCCCAACGGAAGCGAGAGCCAAGATTCCCCAGGGCGCGGAGTCTAAGACCCAGCTGGTCTTCTCCAGGGCCTCTAGTGGTGAGGATGTTACGCTGCAGGCTGGGACCAGGTCGCGGCCCCTGGAGTTTCCTAGCTCACGCCCCGTAGGATAAGGGGAAGCAGCAGCACACGATAGAGAGAACCGAATAACAAGCCGAAGGTCAGGGGCCACAAGCAGACAAGGATAACGAAGAACGAGCCGAAGGTCAAGGGTCACGAGCAGACAGGGATGGTCAGGGACAAGCCAATAACGTAACAGAGAGACAGACGTAGCACACGGCAGGCAGGAACCCAAACACACAATGCCTAACAAACACGTTGATCAGCAAAGCAGGCTTGCAGTGCACAGGTTAATATAGTGTTCAGTGATAGGGCCTGGGGTGGAGTCAGGCTGGGAGGAGATTATAAAGGAAGCCAGGTGAAGGAGGTCTGGTCTCTAGATGAACACATGAGGAGGAAGGTAAGATGGCAGACAAACACTACTGCATATCCATGACAGTACCCTCCCTCTTATGGGCCCTCCCCCGCCTGGACCCAGGCTTAAAGGGAAATCTCTGATGAAACCTTCTCAACAGATGAGGTGCAGCGACATCAGATGCAGCGATCCAAGACGCCTCCTCAGGACCAAAACCTCTCCAATGCACAAGGTACTGAAGAATGCCTCTGCAGAGCCGAGAATCCAGAACTTGTCTAACCTCGTACTTAAGATTATCCTCAGAGACTGAAAACGAGGTAGGGAGATGACAAGAAGATCTATTGAGGACCAAAGGCTCTCTAGGAATAAGCAAGGGCATGAGACGATCAACAGGAATCTGAGGAGGGTCCCCTAGACCCTTAAAGGGGAACTGGTCATCTTGCACAGGACCATCAGACTGGGCAGATGTCAGTGGAACCCTGAAGTCAGGTTGGTTAGAAGGTGACATGTCGCCGGAGTCAAGCTGAATAGCTGAAGGACAAGCAGAATGTCCCGAACAAGAAAAAGTGAGAGGCTCACTGGGCATGGGCTGGACTGGCATAACTAGTACAGAGGCAGAGTGAATAGCTGAGTCAGGTGTAGCGACTACCTGAATCGCATCGCAAGACGTAGCGACTGCAGGACTTGTAGACAAGCTAGCCTGGCTGTGCGTCCAAGGGTGGTTAGGGACAGAGAAATGTAAATGGTTATGCAACCTGGAATGAATGACCGGCTCAGATTCACAGGGGGCAACCTTGGGTAGGCAGGACGAGGAACAGGAGGGACCCCAAGCCAGGATCTGTCCAGTAGTCCAGTCCACATGAGGAGAATGGAGCTGTAACCATGGGAGACCCAAAATTATAGGCGTTGAGGCCTTGGGTAAGATAAGGAAGGATATCCACTCCTGGTGGAGTGTACCCACCGACATCTTAACAGGGAGGGTCTGGAAGCGGATAGGTCCCCCTGGGAGAACAGTACCATCAATCGCCAAGACCACCAATGGCGTGGTGAGGGGCAAAAGAGTAAGTCTCATGGACGATGCGATTTCCCAGTCCATGAAATTACCAGCGGCTCCGGAATCCAGATATGCTGAGACCGAATGAGAAGAAGCACCAACATGAAGGAACACAGAAAGCAGAAGACGAGAAGGGGAAGGTGATATTTCTGGGTCCAATACTCCACTTTCCAGATGAAGTGGACCCGGACGTTTTTCTGGACAAAGAGAGCAAGTGTCACGAAAATGACCTTTGCCCCCACAGTAAAGACACAGACCAAGAGTTCTGCGCCTAGCACGTTCCTCGGGGGATAGCCTGGTCCGACCCAGCTGCATGGGTTCCTCAGCTGGTAGGAGATGCTCTACGGGTCGAAGAGAGGGGAGCTCAGGCTGACTAAGAACCAAGGAGTGCTGGCGTTGCTTTTCTAAGGTCCTCTCCTGAAAGCGAATATCGATCTGGTTACACAAGGAGATAACGCCGGCCAGATCAGTGGGGATGGTTCTTCCTGCTAATTCATCCTTCACTCTATCAGACAGGCCATGCAAAAAGGTTGCGACTAAGGCCTCATTGTTCCAGCTCAACTCAGCCGACAGTATGCGGAAATGAAGGGCATACTGTCCCACAGAAGCAGACTCTTGGCGGAGACGTAAAAGGGTGCTGGCCGCTGAAGAGACACGAGCCGGTTCTTCGAAGATATTCCGAAAAAGTTTCAAGAAGCCAGACAGGCTAGAAACCACTGGATCATTCAGTTCCCACAGAGGGGCTGCCCAGGCTAAAGCTTCACCAGAGAGGAGGGAAATGATATAGGCTACCTTAGCCCGATCAGACAGGAAGTTTTGGGGCTGGAGCTCAAAATGAATTGTGCATTGACTAAGGAACCCCCTGCAAGCCTTGGAGTCCCCAGAGAAACGGGACGGAGCTGGCAGTTGTAGTGAGTGTGTGGCTGCGACTGGTGCAATAGGTGCAGCCCGCTGGTTGTATTTGAGGTTGCGGATTCAGGGTTCCCAAGGAGGCCTGAAGCTGCTCAAAGCGAGAAGCCAGATCCTGGAGGAATCGCATCACCTGAGTCTGATTCGATTCCTGGGTTTCAAGTCTGCAAACTATGCCCTGCAACGGATCATCCACGGGTAACGGGATGTCAGCCGGGTTCATGGCTGATCAAACTGTCAAGGTCACCTGTGGCCAGGTGACAGATGCACACCGTAGGGGGACAGGAGTGCACCGCGAGGTAGTGAACCCTATGGCTGGCTTCTGTGGATAGGAAACTGGGTGGTTGTGGAAAGCGGGACCAGAGGAGCACAACCGGGATCCCAACGGAAGCGAGAGCCAAGATTCCCCAGGGCGCGGAGTCTAAGACCCAGCTGGTCTTCTCCAGGGCCTCTAGTGGTGAGGATGTTACGCTGCAGGCTGGGACCAGGTCGCGGCCCCTGGAGTTTCCTAGCTCACGCCCCGTAGGATAAGGGGAAGCAGCAGCACACGATAGAGAGAACCGAATAACAAGCCGAAGGTCAGGGGCCACAAGCAGACAAGGATAACGAAGAACGAGCCGAAGGTCAAGGGTCACGAGCAGACAGGGATGGTCAGGGACAAGCCAATAACGTAACAGAGAGACAGACGTAGCACACGGCAGGCAGGAACCCAAACACACAATGCCTAACAAACACGTTGATCAGCAAAGCAGGCTTGCAGTGCACAGGTTAATATAGTGTTCAGTGATAGGGCCTGGGGTGGAGTCAGGCTGGGAGGAGATTATAAAGGAAGCCAGGTGAAGGAGGTCTGGTCTCTAGATGAACACATGAGGAGGAAGGTAAGATGGCAGACAAACACTACTGCATATCCATGACACAAAGTGTTAGGTGCCTTTGCTCAGCATTGGGCATTAGTGATCATTGATGAGTGTGGGAAAGAATCCCTTAACTAAAATGGCGGATTGATGCAGGTACTTCCCGGAGGTCAAAGCTGGGCGTGTCAAGTGCATCAGGTATGATAAATAGCGGTGAGTCAGCACGCCGCTCGTGCCCCTGGAAGACGTCATCTCTGACGAAACGGCGTAGGGCGTAGCGGCGTGCTGACGTCACCAACGAACAAACAGCGCTATCCCGGAAGGACGGGCGGATAGTTCAAGCCGGCCGGCTTATGAATGATTTTACACACGCTTTCTTATCACTACATTTCTGTAAGTGTATTTTATCTTTTTTGATTAAACTGTTTTTGAAGTACTTCACTATGGTGGCCTTTATGTTTCTTATGGAATCATCTATCCGGGGACCATACTGAAAAGCCTGGAGTGTGGAGGAAGATAGTCTATAGAAAGACCCTAGGCGGGGGAAATAGCCACAGGTGTTTTTGATCTCTCTCACCAGAGATCCATACTAGCTTGTAAGGAGATTCGATATTAAAGGTGGAGGATCTTTGTCTACATGCACACTTCACTTTTTCTTGGGTGTTTAAGCGTGTTGTCACCAATATTCACTCACCTGTTTTAATATTCCTGAACCAACGACATCTTGGAACTTTTATATTATGAGAAACGTCATTTTTTAGTTTTCATGGACTATAATTAGATGAACTGCATGTATACTGAGTTTAATTTGATTATTAACATGAATTTTGATATGGCCATTAGCCACACAGTTTTTATGTCATGTGGTTTATCATTTTTATTGGATCAAATTTTTGTTATGGTGTATCACATTATATTATTCATTTAAGGTGTTATGTCTTATTGTTATTAGTGTGATACTGCCACGCAGCGCTACTGGTATTTTTCTTAATCTGTTTATTTGTGTATATCCACATTTTTCAGTCGCAGCAGCGGCCACCATTGATCAATTGGTGGTATATTTTGTTTTTTATTCTGATTTGCGCAGTAGTTTTTTCCGTTACATGTCGTGTTTGGTATCCATGTACTCGGACTAAGATCATATTTTTTATTTCATCAAACACTTGGGCAACATAGTGTAATAGTGTAAAATGTTTTCATGTAAACAAAAAGTGTCAGAAAGGGCCTTGTCTTCAAGTGGTTAGAAGAGTGGGTGATCTGTGACATAAGCTTCTAAATGTTGTGCATAAAATGCCAGGACAGTTCAAACCCCCCCCCCCTGCCCCCAAATGACCCAATTTTGGAAAGTAGACGCCCCAAGCTATTTGCTGAGAGGCATGTCAAGTGCATGGAATATTTTATATTTTGACACAAGTTGCGGGAAAAATACAAATGTTTTATTTATTTTTTCACAAAGTTGTCACTAAATGATATATTGCTCAAACATGCCATGGGCATATGTAGAATTACACCCCAAAATACATTCTGTTGCTTCTCCTGAGTACGGGGATACCACATGTGTGAGACTTTTTGGGAGCCTAGCCGCGTACGGGACCCCAAAAACCAAGCACCGCCTTCAGGCTTTCTAAGGGTGTAAATTTTTGATTTCACTCCTCACTGCCTATAAGTTTCAGAGGCCATGGAATGCCCAGATGGCACAACCCCCCCCCCCCCCAATGACCCCATTTTGGAAAGTAGACACCCCAAGCTATTTGCTGAGAGGTATGGTGAGTATTTTGCAGATCTCGCTTTTTGTCACAAAGTTTTGAAAATTGAAAAAAGAAAAAAAATAATTATTTTCTTTCTTAATTTCCAAAAACAAATGAGAGCTGTAAAATACTCACCATGCCTCTCGGCAAATAGCTTGGGGTGTCTACTTTCCAAAATTGGGTCATTTGGGGGGGTTTTGTGCCATCTTGGCATTTTATGGCCTTCAAAACTGTGATAGGTAGTGACCTGCACCACTGGGAGCCTTCCCTTTTGTCTCTATTCTTTCATCTTTGATTTCTTGGAGCTCGTATGCTGGAGAAGTTTGTACTTGGAAATCAGTACACCGGATTACCCTCTTCAGGAAGGTTCGAGACATCCACGGCATCCTGTTCCATCATCCATGGTCATTGAGACCCCAAGCCTATCTGACTCACTATCATATGATAGATGAGTCCATCGATTGTGGTAAGAGTACCCCACTTATCCCTTGTCTCAAGTGTTTTGATTTGATTTCATCAGTCAACATTTTGGCTTCTTCCACGTGGTCATCACGTGGGAAGATATTCACGGAATGGGTTTAAGGCGTTTGGACTCTTTGCACATATAATAGTTTTTTTCAGCACTGTTGTGTTCACCTTTGATTGGTACACCTGTAAACATACACAGGGACCCTATTTTGTCTTCATTACATGGATTTTTCCTTTTTATGAGTTAATTTTTGGACTGTTCATATTCACCTGTGTTTATTCACGGTAACACCCAGAGTGTGTGGACTCCTTCCTCATAGAAGTATCCACACTACACTCATCTCATTTTTGGTTTATTGCATTTATTTTTTCACCATTTTGTTTTCATTCACTTTATGTTTTGTTATCACTCTTACATCTAGTGATATTATTAGCACAGCGCCGCACTACCTATTTTGCATTTCTATTTACTTTGTTTGAGTGCTGGCGGCTTGACACTTGTTAATTTGGGTTCTAGCGCAGTTTTCACCCCATACAACCTGTAATTTCACATATGCCCATGTCATGTGTGAGCAATATATCATTAAGTGACAACAATGTGCAAAAAAAAAAACTTTGCCATTTTCCCGCAACTTGTGGCAAAATATAAAATATTCCATGGACTCAACATGCCTCTCAGCAAATAGCTTGGGGTATCTACTTTCCAAAATGGGGTCACTTGGGGGGGGGGGGGGGGGGTTTGTGCCATCTTGGCATTTTATGGCCTTCGAAACTGTGATAGGTAGTGAGGAGTGAAATCAAAAATTTGCGCCCTTAGAAATCCTGAAGGCGGTGCTTGGTTTTTGGGGCCCTATATGCGACTAGGCTCCCAAAAATTCTCACACATGTGGTATCCCCGTACTCAGGAGAAGCAGCAAAATGTATTTTGGGGTGCAATTCCACAAATAACCGTGGCATGTGTTTTTTTTTGTTTGTTTGTTTTTTTTTTTCTTTTGTCATTATTCAATCACTTGGGACAAAAAAAAAATATTCAATAGGCTCAACATGCCTCTCAGCAATTTCCTTGGGGTGTCTACTTTCCAAAATGGGGTCATTTGGGGGGGTTTTGTACTGCCCTGCCATTTTAACTCCTCAAGAAATGAGATAGGCAGTCATAAATTAAAAGCTGTGTAAAATCCAGAAATTGTACCCTAGTTTGTAGACGCTATAACTTTTGCGCAAACCAATAAATATACGCTTATTGACATTTTTTTTACTAAACACATGTGGCTGAATACATTTTGGCCTAAATGTATGACTAAAATTTAGTTTTTATTAGATTTTTCTTATAACTAAAAGTAGAAAATATTATTTTACTCTTTCGTTTATGGACCGACACAGCTTCTCTATTGACAAAGTGGGTATTATCCGTTATTTAGGAGTGACTAGGCAGAAAAAACTTGTAAAAAGTGTTGCATCACACCTTCTACAGTACCGCCCAGGGGGCGGACACCCCGGGTATATCCTATCACTCTGCATCTCGCAGATCAGATTTTTTTTCTGTCTAGCAAGGAGTAGGACATGGCTCCCTTCGGGCCCATTGGTCCAGGGAAAAAGATTTTTTATTTTTTGGTTCCTGCAATCTTCGATCAACTGCCGACTGGGTGACAGGCTGGGTCCTCGATCCTTGTAGTCCCCCCAGTTTCGGCCATCGAGCGTGTGCTGACCCTAGCTACACGCTGGGTTTTCCATGACATACCCGTCGCTCTACGGGTGGCCGGTGAGCATACGCTCCAGAGCCTGCATCGAACCACTCAGCTTCGGCTGACCTTATGGACGAATCGCAGTAGCCTGTCCGGTGAGCTTACGCTCCTAGGCTTGCATCGGACTGCTCAGCTTCGGCTGACCTTACGGCCGAGTCGCAGCAGCCTGTCCGGTGAGCTAACGCTCCAGGGCATGCATAGGATCGTTCCCCAGGGTTCAATCACAGCATGCCTGGCCGACAGTCACCTCCGTGCGCGGATGATGATCTGTCCGGAATGTCTTTCAGCATGAGACACGCAGGAAGGCTAAGTAGCTCCCCCGCTTCCGCAGGGTGACATTGGCTGGACATTCCCGGAGAGATCATGTAAGTGGTTATGACCCCTTTCTTTCCTCTCTCCCTGCCTTCCCTCCTCCCTGGGCTCTGAGCTAAAGTTGCTGGGTGCTGGTCACCATGGGGGGGGGCTCCATCTGGAGCAGGGCTGCGCTGTATTTGTCATTTAAAAATAATGTCATTTTGCTTACCTGTGTGTGTGTGCGCTTCTCCCTCCATGCTGTCGGCGGCCATTTTGAAAGGGTCCATGCCTGTTTCGGCCTCTAGTAAATGTCCGGCGGGCATTTTCTTGTAGTTTTGTTCCAATAGCTTTAAAATCGCCGCCCGGCGGCCATTTTCTTGTAGTCCGCGCCCGCTTTGGCCTCTACCGACTGTTCGGCGGCCATGTTTCTTAGGATTCTCGCCTGTATGTATATACTGCCGCTCGGCGGCCATTTTGTTGTGGTCCACGGCCGCTTTTTGCCACTATATTCAGGCTCAGCGGCCATTTTCTTAGAGCCCACATTGTTATATACAGCCGCTTGGCGGCCATTTTGCGGTAGTCTCCGGCCTCTAGGGTGCATTTCTCTGGCGCAAATTTTCACAGACGACGCTGATAAGAATAAGACTGACACAGACAGCGGTGGGATAGCATCACAGGCGCAGCATACGGCAGCATAGCAGTACCGTTCCAAGGGTGGTGAGTCCTCCGGGAGACCCTGCATCTCTGTATCGGCTAGGAGGGTGGCCTATTGATACCTTGCCTGGAGCCCTGTGGGTGTCAGCGCATGAGTCAGCGCATGAGTCAGCATGGCGTCTGAAGCAGACGTTTCTTCCCTTAAAACACCTGATTTGGTGGCTGGTGCCCCTGATGTTCCTATGAACGCTATGTCGGCAATCCTAGAGGCTTTTGCTGCCAGGGTGGAAGCAGCAGACGGGAACACGGGGGGTAGTAAACGCTCCCATCCCCTGCAATCTTCCGGGGATAATTCTGATGCAGAACTAGGCCCAGCTATGGCTCATGTCCCGGATTCTGATGCATCAGAGACTGCAGACCGTGACCAAGCGGACAGTGAGAATGACTCCAAGTCCAGGTCAGTACGCGAAAAGGCTTTGGTATCTGACCTTATTACTGCAGTGCGGGATACGCTAAAGTTGGAGAATACTGCAGAGGCAGCAGAGACTCTGATTGCCTTTGGGTTCCGTAAACCTGCCCGAACTACTAAGGTGTTTCCTTGTGTGTCTTATTTTGATAAGCTCTTATACAAGGAGTGGGAGAACCCATCAAGGGTTTTTACGCCCCCAAGGAATCTTGCGGTACGGTACCCCTTTGAGGAGAGTTTTCTGAAGAAATGGACCTCCCCCCCCAATAGTGGACCCTTCGGTGTCCAGACTTAATAAAGCTACCACAATTCCAGTGGAAGGGGCTCCTGTTTTCAAGGACCCTGTGGATAAGAAAGCTGAAGCACTCACTCGCTACCTATACACAGTGGTAGGCTCAGCGGTGCGCCCGGCAATGGCTGGGGCCTTAGTGTCTCAGACACTTACTGAGTGGGCAAAATTGCTGCTCCAGGGGTTAAAAGAGCGAGATGCTCCTCCTAATGATATAACTTTGGCCGACCAGTTGGTACAAGGCCTTAAGTTTGTCTGCGAGTCAGACATGGACACTATCCCCTTGCTGTCCAAAGCTTCGGTTTATGCGGTAGCTATACGCCGCCTGATCTGGCTAAAGGGCTGGTCCGCGGACCAGGCTTCCAAGAAGGCCCCGTTGGATCTGCCCTTTAAGGGCGACAGACTTTTTGGAGCCTCTCTTGATGACATCATCAAGGATGCCACAGGAGGTAAAAGCACGTTGCTTCCTCAAACCATGAATGGTAAGGGACCAGGGCAAGGGCCCTCCTTTACTGCACGCAAGTGTTTTTTTCATCCGCCTAGGGCGACAGAATAAAGACCCCAGGCCGTCAAAGCGCCTACACAAGGACACAGACGTTCTTGGTCCTGCAAGCCCAACAAGCCAGCGGACAAATTGCGTCTGCATGAAGGTCCGCCCCCACCCAGTTTTCGGGTGGGGGGACGTCTTCGCAAAAATGCGACTCAATGGACATCTCTGATCTCCGACTAGTGGGTTTGCGAAGTGATGTCCTCAGGCTACAAGCCAGTTCCAGAGCTCGATCCGTGTCTGCCCCTTCTAAGACAGAGGGGCATCGCTATCAGGGGCTACTAGGACAACCTTCTTCTGAAGGCTCCTTCAAGCTCAGAATTAGAGGTAAGCGTGTCCATAACCTATCAGACTCTCCGAGACTGTGGTTGGGTATAAAACACGCAAAGGTCAGTATTGGTGATGACTCAACGCCTACTGCATCTGGGGTTGATTCTGGATTTCTCAGAGGTAGCCTCCTTCGAGACGGTCCCATATGCTCAAGATCACACTCGAGTGTTACAGAATCAGATTCTGTCCAGATGGAACAGATGCCCATCATCTCTGGATTATCTAATCCGGGTAAGACACCTAGTCAGGAGATCCCTGATAGGGTGGCTGACCTCACCTGCTCTCTTGGCCGGGAGGTCATTCCTTCCTGTTCATTGGATTGTGATCACGACGGACGCCAGCCTTACAGGAGCCCGCCTGCCGATCAAGGTCCTGGAACTCCGGACGATCAGGCAGCGCCTCTTCAGATGGTTTCAGAGGCTGCAAGGACGTCCAGTCAGCATCCAGTCAGACAACGCCACAGCGGTGGCAGATGTCAATCATCAGGGAAGAACAAGAAGCTCAGCTGCAGCATCGGAGGTCGCTCGCAGCCTGAGGTGAGCAGAAAGGAGCGTACCGGCACTGTCAGCTGTGTACATTCCGGGTGTGAAGTATTGGCAGGCGAACTACCTAACCTGAGTCGCCAAATGCTGGACCAGGGAGAAGGGTCCTTACACCCGGATGGGTTCCAGCTCCTCTGCTAAAGAAGGGACACGCCACACATAAATCTTTTGGTGTCCTGACTCAATCCGGAGGTATTTCTGCTTCACAGAACAGAGACAGCGAGAATTCCAAGGATTCTGATCGCCCCAGATTGGCCTCAGCATCCTTGGTACGCCGACCTAGTACGTCTGGTAGCAGACATCCCCTGGCGTCTACCTCTATGGAAGGACCTGCTATCGCAAGGTCCCATACTCCATCCTGCTTTACAGTCTCTGGCTTTAATGGCAGGGCTATTGAGAACCAGGTACTGAGAGACAGGGGGAAGAGGGTAGATAGGGTCCAGGCTCACTAAATACAAAAATACTGTGTCAAATGGCAATCCCGGCACAGTATCCCATTTAGGGCGGACTCACCAATAAAGGTGCGGTCTCTGTGGCACTAGACAATAACTGAAACAAACCCCCCCCCGGGGCAGGATAGTAAAGAAGCCCCCCCCCCTAGGATAAAGGAGCCACAGGCGGACCACGCCGCATATGCAAAATGGTTTATTAGTAGAAAAAAGACAGTACACACAATGATGTTCAAAACCCTCCACCAACACCCAAAATATATTAAAATAAATGAGACAAAGTTGTCAAATTTAAAAACAAACAGCTACATGGGGATGCATGCATGCAGTAATACTCAAACAGAGCAGTTGGCTGGACTTATTGTCCAGTCGATTGCACTGTGTGTTGTATGGTCAAAAACCGTAGATCTGACCAGACCCCTAAGTGGGCATACAGAGTAAGATAAAGTGGCTAGGTACTGTAGCTCAGAGGCTATGGGAGTGGTGGCATATAGCAAAGTAAACAGCAAATTTGGAAAAGTGTCTCCAGTAAAAGGCTGTAGATTGCAACCAGGTCATAGAGTGGATCAGTACACATATGGAGCTGGGATTTAAGGCAGTTTATGGAGGTTAGCAGTGTAGTTGTGTACAGAGCCAGTCCAGATAAAGCACAGATAGCAGACTGTTGATGAGGCAGAGATCACAGAGCAGGGTCAGCATAAAAATGAGATGCCAGCATTATAAAGTAACATGGACCAGAGGTCCACTCACCAGGCCTGGATAGTTATAAAGGACATCCTCAGTTCCGGGTTTTGTTCTCTCCTCATACACATGGGGGGAACCCGTGACAGCAGGAAGAAGTGTTCCACTCAAAGGTACAGTAGTCCCCGTGCAGGGGATTATAACTTCTGCTGTCACTGTAGGGGATGGATGTCAGCGGTCTATGGCGACCTTTCGGGCTGGGGATCATGGGCGTCCGCTGAACTTTTTTCAGGGGGGGGGGGGGGGCATCATTAGGTCATCCATGCTCGGTCCCTTTTTGACAAAGTCATGAAGGGGAGGGGCTTGTGGCCATATTTTGATCTGTATGAAAATACATCAAGATCAAAATATGGTCGCCCACAACACAGATGTATTGCAATACAAAAAGATGTACACAGTGGTGTCGTGGCACAGGCACTGCTGTTGCCTGTAGTTCTTCGAAATTATGGATTAGCTCATACGTCAGAACATGTGGTTGCCATCATCCCTTGAAAGCTAAATGTATAGAAAACCTCTTGTTTTGGGATTGTATAGGCAACAAAAACAAATTATATAGAAAAATATAAATTGTATTACAAAAATGTCATTGTATACAATATAAATATGTTGCAATCACAAAAAACATGCAATTGTTGAATGGTGAACAAATGATACAGTAGCCAGAATTAAAAAAAAACTCCAGAACATCTGGGGACAATCGAAACACATGTATAAGCCTATGTTTCGATTGTCCCCAGATGTTCTGGAGGTTTTTTTGAATTCTGGCTACTGTATCATTTGTTCACCATTCAACAATTGCATGTTTTTAGTGTTTGCAACATATTTATATTGTATACAATGACATTTTTGTAATAAATTTATAATTTTCTATATAATTTGTTTTTGTTGCCTATACAATCCCAAAACAAGAGGTTTTCTATACATTTACCTGTAGTTCTTCAGCGATAGGCCCAGGGCAGGCACTGGCAGCATATTCTCTCTTGTCTCGGCCACTGCACACCATGCACCTGTGGGAGGAGGAGCCGGTGCCACGCCGGCCGGATCGTCATAGGCACAACATACATTTTTTACACAAGCAGAGGCAGGCTGAGGCAGCAGCCAATCACGGAACAGCCGGGTCATGGTGATGTTAAGCAGAGGCCTGAGCGGCAGAGCCAATCCGATGCTCGGGCTGGGGGTGAGGAGGAAGGGATGGATGTGTAGTTGGAAAAGACTGAGAGCAGCCCCAGCAGCAGACTTAGAATAAAAAGTCCACGGCTGCCGCAGAGGCGGCCGCGGCGGCCATTGCAACACAGGGGGCAAGTGTCTTCACTCTGACTTCAACACTTACGATTCCAGGGGGGGCAATTGACCCCCCTTGCCCTATGGAGCGGACGCCCATGCTGGGGATGACTCCTTTTGATGCTGATGTCTCCCGCTCGTGCTACCGTTCAAAAAGACGTATCATAAGCCCGCTTCTGAGATTCGTGATCCACGTAAGTCCTGCAGAGCCCAGTATGCATGCGTCCACCTAGCGTAGCTGTAAGTGACGTAAATAGCGTCACACTGGTAACATTTGACCCGACATGTTTCAGCCAATCAAGATGGCTTTAATCAAGGGATAGGGAGGGGCATGTGGTGAGCCTCTATTTATATCAATTCAACCTAATTGTAAATGGTAGCAGTGTAGTACTGCAGAAAAAGGCCCACTAGATGTCACTCTCCATTAAAATGTTATAGATGTTATAGTAAAACTCATTCACAAGTCGCAAGATTCTCCACAGTATGCCTCATCTGCTAAATAAAATGATATACAGCTCAGAATATATAATGGCTGTGAGCTGAGCAGGAATAGATTTGTTTATATCAGACTTATACAGCCTGAATATGTAGAATTGGTGAATCCCACCATTGAGTCCAGGCTGCTAAGTAACTACTATTGGGAGCAGATGGTGATAAAGAAAAAACAACAAGAAAACACGGAAATTATTGAAAGGTAGATTTGCATCAAACAAACAAAGGATATTGATGGAGAAAATAATGATGATAATAATAATAATAGAGAGGTATAGTAATAGATACAAGTGTAGAATGATTAAGTACTGTTGGATTGCACGATAAGTATTTTGAAAGGTATGTGTATCAAGAGACGAACATAAGTGGCAGGCACAGATATGTAGAGGGGCATATATTTACATATAGTATATACTGTTTGTTGTATCCTACCCTAACTCCCTACATAGCAATCCCTAGTGCCAGATATCTAGATACCTCTCGGTATACCAAGTAAGTCATGGTGACAGGGAGTCTAATCGCTGACAGGGAGATACTGGTATTGAGTATAGATAATAAAAATGGGTATCAATATAGATATAAAAAATGAAAATCAAAATAATAATAAAAATAAATATAAATTTTGTGGGATTAGGTAAATAATAGGGAAACAGAAACAAGGAACCCCAAGGCATACACGACCTGTCTAGCTCATCTCGGAGGTTAAGACTGAAAGGGGAGATGTATGCAGATGTACACACCCAGATGTAGTAACCTCACACGTATACACACATGTACACTCTACAGAGTGTATAACTAGTTAGATGTTGACATCAGCAGAAACTGTAATAAGTATTATAAAAAATATATTGGGTACCAATAGTGCATCAAAATAACAGCTATATCCTATCACATTCATTACCTTGTCAGAAAAGGTTGGAAACTGCATTCAACGTTTAGGCCTGAAGGTGCCAATGTACCTAATCTAAAGATCCACATCTTTTCTTTCTGGAGGAGGACTGTATCAAAGTCCCCCCTCCTGGCTGGCAAGTTAAGGGTGTAGATTCCCTTAACACTTAAGCCAGATGTGTTGCTCTGATGGAAGTCAGCAAAGTGTAGTGCTATGGGTGACATTTCCTCTCTAGTCTTACTTTTGGATGTCTGCGTGTGGCCCATGTCTTTCACCTCCATAAACTGCCTTAAATCCCAGCTCCATATGTGTACTGATCCACTCTATGACCTGGTTGCAATCTACAGCCTTTTACTGGAGACACTTTTCCAAATTTGCTGTTTACTTTGCTATATGGCACCACTCCCATAGCCTCTGAGCTACAGTACCTAGCCACTTTATCTTACTCTGTATGCCCACTTAGGGTTGGGTGACCAGACATCTCCGTTTTCTGGGGACAGTCCCCGGATTGAGGACACTGTCCCTGGACCAAGTCTGTCCCAGGTTTTGTCCCCAGATTGGATTTGAACAGGGGCTGGGGCAATTTCAAAGACAGTCAGTGCAGAATTAAAAAAAAAAATCTGAATTACACACACCCCCCCTCCGCCGCTCTTACTAGCTTAGGGGGGTGTATCTCTTTCCATTATCTGTGCCCCTTTCTGATGATCATGTGCTGGTCGGAGCGGAGGGAATATTTCTTCAGTTTCGGGTGTATGCCCATTCAGTTCCGCTCCCATGTTCTTCTGCCTTGGCTGAAGTCCCGGCCAGCCGTCTGCCTTCTTATCTCCTTGCCTTTCCTGGTGGAGGGATCTTCCTCCACTCCCCACCCAGTAGTAGCCGGGGCCTGGCGAGTGAGACTTGACAGGCTGTGAGGCAGGCGGTGGCGCCGATGGGCAGAGAGTCGCTAAATGCCGCCATTACTAGTAAAAAAAAAAATATGTCCCCGGATTTCATTTTAAAAATCTGGTCACCCTACGGTTTTTGACCATACAACACACAGTGCAATCGACTGGACAATAAGTCCAGCCAACTGCTCTGTTTGAGTATTACTGCATGCATGCATCCCCATGTAGCTGTTTGTTTTTAAATTTGACAACTTTGTCTCATTTATTTTAATATATTTTGGGTGTTGGTGGAGGGTTTTGAACATCATTGTGTGTACTGTCTTTTTTCTACTAATAAACCATTTTGCATATGCGGCGTGGTCCGCCTGTGGCTCCTTTATCCTGGGGGGGGCTTCATTTCTATCCTGCCCCAGGGTTTTTTTTTTGTTTCAGTTACTGAGAGACAGGGGCCTGTCAGATTCAGTAATCTCTACTATGAGAAGTGCTTGGAAGCCATCCTCTAGGAAGGTTTATAATCGCAGTTGGAAGGCCTACATTTCCATGTGTGAGGAAATGAAGTGGCATCCGCCTACTTATTTGGTTTCCAGAATCCTGCTGTTTTTACAGCATGGGGTGGACCAAAGGCTTGCCTTAAGTACTATTAAGGGGCAGATATCTGCCCTGGCTGTCTTTTTTCAGCGACCCCTGGCGACACACTCTCTCGTGAGTATTTTCATGCAGGGGGTTCGACATGTGGCCCCTCCGGTCCGTCCCCCACTACCTCCGTGGGACTTGAACCTGGTCCTCTCGGTGCTTCAGAAACCACCGTTTGAGAATATTAGGGATATTCCCTTATTGACACTTTCTCAGAAGGTCTTTTTGGTGGCTGTTACATTAGTTAGACGAGTTTCTGAGCTGGCAGCCTTGTCCTGCAAGGCTCCCTATCTGATCTTCCACAAAGATAAGGTGGTGCTGCGGCCGCAGCCTTCCTTCCTTCCTAAGGTCGTTTCGGCTTTTCATCTCAACGAGGACATTGTACTTCCATCCTTGTGTCCTCATCCGTCGAATCCTAAAGAGTCGGCGTTGCATTCCTTGGACGTTGTCCGAGCTTTGAGATTATACCTATCTGCTACTTCCCTGTTCCGGAAGTCAGACTCACTGTTTGTTTCGGTGGCTGGTCCCAAGAAGGGCCTAGCAGTCTCATCGGCCACCATCTCTAGATGGATCCGACAGATAGTAATCCAGGCCTACGACTTAAAGGGTCAAGCGCCCCCCTTTCCTGTCACAGCGCATTCGACCAGGACAATAGGTGCCTCTTGGGCTTTCCGACATTAAGCGTCTGTTTCCCAATTATGTAAAGCGGCGACTTGGTCGTCCGCTCACACTTTCACAAAATTCTACAAGGTTGATGTAGGTGCATCTTCAGATGCCTCTTTCGGCCGCAAAGTTTTGCAGGCGGCTGTTAAGAGTTGCAACTCCTCCATTGGAAGAGTGCTGTTTTGTGTTTGGGGTGAAGTTTACTTTATGCTGTTACCACCCCTCGTTTTGACACTGCTTTGGGACATCCCATTTTGTCAATAGAGAAGCTGTGTCGGTACATGAACGAGAGAGTAAATAGGATTTTTTACTCACCGTAAAATCTTTTTCTCTGAGTTCATGGACCGACACAGCACCCACCCTCCTTTTTAAGTTTGTACTGCTTTTTGACAATCTGATCTGCGAGATGCAGAGTGAGGGGATATACCCGGGGGGTCCGCCCCCTGGGCGGTACTGTAGAAGGTGTGATTCAACACTTTTTACAAGTTTCGTTCTGCCTAGTAACTCCTAAATAACGGATAATACCCACTTTGTCAATAGAGAAGCTGTGTCGGTCCATGAACTCAGAGAAAAGGATTTTACGGTAAGTAATAAATCAGATTTTTTTTTTTTCAAAATTTTCGGTCTTTTTCCGTTTTTATATCGCAAAAAATAAAAATCGCAGAGGCAATCAAATACCATCAAAAGAAAGCTCTATTTGTGGGAAAAAAAGGACGCAAATTTTGTTTGGGTACAACATTGCATGACCGCGCAATTACCAGTTAAAGCAGCACAGTGCGAAATTGTAAAAAGACCTCTGGTCCTTAGGCTGACAAATGGTCCGGGGCTGAAGTGGTTAAGGCCCCTTTCACACTTATACAACTTGTCCCACGATTTTGGACTGCATGCCGACTTCAAAGTAGTTCCTGCACTACTTTTTTTCTGAAGTCAGATCCCGTATTAACGGATCCGACTTTTGCATGCGACTTGTGCATGAAGGGGAACTCCACGCCAATTGTAATTTTTTTTAAAAACCGGCATAGGTTCCCCCTTCATGAGCATACCAGGCCCTTTCGGTCTAGTATAGATTTTAAGGGGAACCCCCACGCCGAAAAAAACAGCGTGGGGGTCCCCCCAAAATCCATACCAGACCCTTATCCGAGCATGCAGCCCGGCAGGTCAGGAAAGGGGGTGGAGACGAGCGAGCCCCCACCCCCTCCTGAACCGTACCAGGCCGCATGCCCTCAACATGGGGGGTGGGTGCTTTGGGGCAGGGGGGCCCTGCGCCCCCCCACCCCAAAGCACCTTGTCCCCATGTTGATGAGGGCCCCTTCCCGACAACCCTGGCCGTTGGTTGTCGGGGTCTGCGGGCGGGGGGTTTATCGGAATCTGGGAGCCCCCTTTAACCACTTCCATACAGGGCACTTATACACCTTCCTGCCCAGACCAATTTTCAGCTTTCTGCGCTGTTGCACTTTGAATGACAATTGCGCGGTCATGCTACACTGTACCCAAACTACATTTTTATCATTTTGTTCCCACAAATAGAGCTTTCTTTTGGTGGTATTTGATCACCTCTGCGATTTTTATTTTCTGCTAAACAAATTTTTAAAAAGACAGAAAATTTTTAAAAAAAATTTTTTTTGTTTTGTTTCAGTTACAAAACTTTGTAAATAAGTAAGTTTTCTCCTTCACTGGTGGGCACTGATGGGGCTGCACTGACGGGCACTGATGAGGCGGCATGGATGGGCACGGATAGGCGGCACGGATAGGCGACACGGATGGGCACTAATAGGTGGCACGGATGGGCATGGATGGGCACTGATAGGTGGCATGGATGGGCACTGATAGGTGGCACTGTACTGTAATGTGTTGTACTAATGGATGCTAATCAGTGCCAAACAATAATGCCTGCCAATCAGTGGTGCCCATTGTGGGCACTGATTGGCATCCATTAGGCATTTCTAATTGGCATCCCTGGTGGTCTAGGGTGGCATACCTTATGGTGGGCATCCCTGGTGGTCTGGTGGCATCCCTGGTGGTCCAGTGTGGGCATCCTTGGTAAGGGCTGCGCTGATAATCGATCAGCACAAACCCCCCTTGTCAGAGGAGCAGCCGATCGGCTCTCCTCTACTCGCGTCTGACAGACGCGAGTGAGGAAAAGCCGATCACAGGCTTTTCCTGTTTACATCGTGATCAGCTGTGATTGGACACGGCTGATCACGTGGTAAAGAGTCGGTGTTGCAGGGTGTCAGACTGACATCCCGCAACAACGATCGCCGCGATGCGCGCCCCTGGGGGCGCGCAGCGGCTCAATATCCTGAAGACGTCATATGACGTCCAGTCAGGATATTGAAACCCCTTTGCCGCCGTCATTTTGCAATAGGGCGGGCGGCAAGTGGTTAATAAGGGGACCCCCCAGATCCCGGCCCCCCACCCTATGTGAATGAGTATGGGGTTCATTGTACCCCTAACCATTCACCAAAAAATAAAAGTGTCAACAATAAAACACACTACACAGGTTTTTAAATAATTTATTAGGCAGCTCTGGGGGTCTCTTCCAACTTCTCCGCTCTCTCTGGCCTCTTCTCTGCGCTCTCCAGTTCTTCTCCCGCTGTCCCGTGTCTTCTGCCGGGTTCTTCTGCTCTTTTGCCTGCTCTTTTGCTAGCTCTTGCCCGGTCTTCTCTGTTGTCTTCTTCCCTCTGCTCGTCTTCTTCCCTCTGCTCTTCTTCCAAAGTTGACTCGACACTCTCTCCCGCTCTAATGCCGTGTGTGCGGTGTGCAACGACTTATATTGGCATTGGGCGGGGCCACCGGGTGATGTCATCTGTGTGAATGGACGGATGAGCGGGTGAGTGGCCCCCCTCTCTGAAGCCAGCATGAGTCCCAGTCTCTGGGAACGCGTTGCACAGACCTTTCTGCAAGGCCTCCCGAAGATGCTTCATCCTCTGCTCCTTCTGCGACGGCAAGATAAGGTCCGCAACCTTAGCCTTGTAACGTGGATCAAGGAGGGTTGCCACCCAGTAATGATCCCTCTCCTTGATCGCACGAATACGAGGATCCTTCCGCAGGCTTTGCAGGATCAGGGAGGCCATGCAGCATAGGTTTGCTGAGGCATTCGGTGCAGAGTCCTCTGGGTCACTGAGGACGGCATGATCCGCGGCCACCTCCTCCCAGCCGCGTACAAGTCCATGAGTGTCTTGGGACTGTAAATGATCCCTTAAAGACTTCTGCTGATGCTGAGTGCTAGGTTTCACCTCCATGCTGACACAATAATCCCTCCTCCTCCTCGTCCTCTTCCTGTGTGATAGCCGGGCCAGCAGGAACACTGTCTGGATAAAGGGGGCCTTGAGAGGTAAGGAAGTCCTCCTCTTCCTGCCTCTGTTCTGCCTCAAGTGCCCTGTCCATTATGCCACGCAGCGTGTGCTCCAACAGGTGGACAAGAGGAACAGTGTCACTGATGCATGCACTGTCACTGCTCACCATCCTCGTGGCCTCCTCAAATGGTGCCAGGACAGTGCATGCATCCCTGATCATGCCCCACTGCCGTGGGGAAAGAAAATCCAAGCTCCCCTGACACTGTCTTGGTGCCATATTGCAACAGATACACATTGATGGCCCTCTGCTGGGTGTGCAGCCGCTGCAGCATGGCCAACGTAGAGTTCCACCTGGTGGCCATGTCACAGATTAGGCGGTTCTTGGGCAGGTTGTAATCCTTTTGCAGGTCAGCCAGCCGAGCACTGGCAATATATGACCGGCGGAAATGCCCACAGAGTTTCCTGGCCTGCTTCAGGACCTCCTGTAAGCCCGGGTACCTGCCCAAGAACCGCTGCACCACCAAGTTAAGGATGTGAGCCAAACAGGGCACATGGGTCAGTTGTCCCTGTCGGAGGGCGGAGAGGAGGTTGGTGCCATTGTCGGAAACCACCATTCCTGGCTTAAGCTGGCGTGGCGTCAACCACCTCTGAGCTTGCTCCTGCAGAGCTGACAGAATCTCTGCCCCAGTGTGGCTCCTGCCCCCCAAGCACACCAGCTCAAGCACCGCATGGCATCTTTTTGCCTGCGTACATGCGAAGCCCCTTGAACGCCTACGGTGCACCGCTGGTTCCGAGGACAAAGCACAGGTAGAGGCCATGGAGGAAGAAGAGGAGGGGGCGGAGGAGAGAGGTGTGTCATAATCACCAGTAGTAACATTTTGGAGGCGTGGTGGCGGAACAACCTCCAACACTACTGCACCTTGTCCTGCATCCTTCCCAGCTGCCAGCAGAGTCACCCAATGCGCTGTGAGAGATAGGTAATGTCCCTGTTCATGCCTGCTGGACCATGAGTCAGTGGTAAAATGCACCTTACCGCTAACCGCCCTGTCCAGCGAGGCCAAGACATTGCCTACCACATGCCGGTAGAGAGCCGGAATCGCCTTCCGTGAGAAAAAGTGGCGTTTGGGAACCTGCTACTGAGGAACCGCACATTCCACAAACTCACGGAAGGGGGCAGAGTCTACCAACTGAAAAGGCAGCAGTTGAAATGCTAGCAATTTAGCCAAGCTAGCATTCATTCGCTGGGTGTGTGGATGGCTGGGAGCGAACTTCTTTCGGTGGTGCAGCAGCTGGGGCAGGGAAATTTGCCTGGTACAATCGGACGTCGGTGTACCGATAGCAGATTGTCCGCAAGTACTTGGCTGTGACACACCGAATTCTACACCTTCATTCCTCTCAGTGCAGGTTTCAGAGAGGACTTAAGGTATAGTGGGGTTGGAGATCCCAGCTGATGAGGAGCAAGGAGAGGTCCACTTTGTTCTTTGGTGTGGGTCTTTTAGGTACGCTTGTCAACGGACTGCATGGCAGGTCGACATATGTCTGGTCAAGCACGTGGTGCCCAAGCGGCTGATGTTTTGGCCACGCGAGATACGCTTTAGACATATGTTGCAAATGGCAATGGTGCGATCTGCTGCACACGTCTGAAAAAAGGCCCACACCAAAGAACTTTTGGAATAACGCACAGAGACAGCAGCGCTCTAAACATGCGGAACACTGCGGTGTGATGCAGTCAGTGTGCTGCCCTTAAGATGGCCCCTGGAGGGCATCCTGCCTCCTCCCCCTCTTTCCTATCAGGCACCCACGTGGAGTCAGTGACCTCATCATCCCCTCCCTCCTCATCACTGGAGCAAATCTGGCAGTATGCTGCAGCTGGGGGAACATGACTGCCAGATAGCTGTCCTTTTTGGGCTACCCCTCTCTCTGGGCTCACGTTACTACCCCCTCTCTCTGGGCTCACGTTACTGCCTCCCTCCAGCTGGGTTCCATCATCGGAGCCTTCAAAACGCTGGGCATCCTCCTGGAGCATGTACCCAACACTGTGGTCAAACAGTTCGGGGGACTCCTCAGGAGGACATGGTGGGGCTAGGGAAGGAGTGACTGATGCCATTGAGCCGAGGGAAGAGGCCACTTTGGCAGCTGCTTTGCCAGACAAAGTACCCTGAGCCTGGGTGAAAGAGGATGAGGAGGATGAGGACGGCTTGGTCATCCACTCTACCAAGTCTTGGGCATGTTGCGGCTCAACATGGCCAGCTGCCGAAAAGAAGGACAAGCGTGTCCCACGGCCACGTGCTGATGAGGATGCACCGTGTCCACGACCAGGTGCACTGTTGCCTCTAGACACAGAGCCTGCTTGCCCTCTTTTATTGCCTCGTGACTGTCTGCCTCTCCTTGTTTGCCTTCCAGACATACTAATGGCCTGCAGTGAGATGTAGCTGCACAAAGGTGGGATGTGTGTGTGTGTGTGTGTATATATATATATATATATATATATATATATATATATATATAATCTCTCTGTACTGATAATGCAGCTATCAGAATCAACTGCCTGCTGTGGTATTAGTAAGGGAAAAGCAGCAATTGTCTTCAGTTAGTTTTAGGTGAAAACTGTGCAGAGAGGGACACAGTACACGAACTGAAAATATTTGAAGCTCTCTGCCTGTGGTTTAATTATGAGAACACCACTATTAGTCACTAACTGTATTCAGGTAAGCTTTAGGTGAACGCTATGCAAAGCACACTTTACACTAAGTGAAACACTGACTGTCTGCAGCTAGCACAATCACCTGCCTGCCTGTCACAGTATAGAGAAAACCAGGAACGGATCTAGCTAAACTGAATACAGTGTATAAATATATATACACAACACCTAAGATGCATATTTATCTTCTACACACTGTAACTGCAGCTAACTAACTCGCCTGCCTGCTCTATCTAACGCAATATAAATGACACTGTCTGTCTCTGTAATCTCTCATTAAACAACTCCAAAACACTACACAAGGCCGCCGAGCCAGCGGCCTTATATAGTGTGGGGCGTGTACTAAACCCCCTGAGCCATAATTGGCCAAAGCCACCCTGGCTTTGGGCAATTACGGCTCTCCGTTTTTTCTGCGCTGTGATTGGCCAAAGCTTGCGGGTCATAGTGCATGCTTGGCCAATCATCAGCCAGAATTGCACTGCGATGCCGCAGTGAATTATGGGCCGTGACGCGCCACTCAAATTTGGCGCAAACGACCCATAATGTTCGCAATTCGGCGAACAGCCGATGTTCGAGTCGAACATGGGTTCGACTCGAACACGAAGCTCATCCCTACTATACACCATTGGAGACCTGGTGTTACCTACCTGGTGGGATGAGCCTGATTAGCAGAGGAAGGCTTCTCTTACTCCTCTGACTCTGGGCCCCTGATAGAGCAAACAGGTGGTGCAGGAGTGCAGAGTCGCACGAGGGCCGGTAGTCGTGCTTTCTGCTGGGCTTCCAGGTGAATGGTGTGCCAGATGACAGAATGCAGGAGATGCAGGTCAGCGGTACCAGAACTCCACGGACTGGAAGGCAGAGGCAGGGTCAGGCAAGCCGGGTCATACACAGGACAGTCAGATAAGGTACAGGTTCAGAGGCTGGAGAATAGTCAAGGTTCAGGCCTGGGTCGATGCAGGCGGAGAGCAGGAGTAGTCAGAGCAGGCCAGGTAGGTAACAGGAATCAGATGCAGGTTACAGGAAACAGGAGTCTCACGCTGTAGACAAGACAGCACCGGGTCTGTGCACTGATCCGGTTTAAATAGGCACTTCATTGATCACATGGTGCGCCGTGCATGCTGATGCGCCTGTGCGCCGTGCACGCTGATGCGCATGCGCTAACCTATGTTAGCACGCGCCAATGCAGCTTCTTTGACACAAGTTCGGGGAGCAGGAGTTAGTCTGCGGGGAACATTTCTTCCTCTAGCCAGCCTTTCCTGACACCTGGAAGCGCTGGGTATGTGTCACAACGGGTACTTACCGAGGCCGAGGTGCCGAGAGCGGTTCACCCTTGCGACTTGTCGCACTCCGCCCCCTGGAAGTGAGACAGGGACAGAATTGCGAGAAGAGGCACTGGTGACCAGCAGGTGGAGAGGACTTGCTAGGCTGGCTGGAATAGCTGAGTAGTCCGTGAAGATGCTGGAAGTTAATCACCAGGCGGTAACAGGAACTGAAGATAATATCTCCGACAGTCAGGTTCAGCAGGGATTGACGGAAACCAGCTGCGGCTGGTGGTGTAGATCGAGGGTTTAAAGTTGCTGATAGCAAAGTCCAGATTAGGTACAGGAATCAGATCAGGGCTGAAGATCACAAAGAAGATCCGAGGTACAGGCAGGAAGTCAAGGGTTGGAGAAAACAGCAGATCCGGGTCCAGGCCAAGGGTCAAGCACAGGCAGAAGGCAGAAGTCCGTAAAACAAGCAGAAGGTCAGGTCCAGGAGAGATGAAAGAGGTAATCAAGCTGGTCCGGGTCACAACTGGGTTTTCAAGCAGGATTCAGGAAACTGGATACACAGGAAAGCTGACAACAAACCAGCAATCTGTCAGTGAGCTAAACCTCTTTATATATGCCTGCCTGTATTCTGATTGGCGCAGCTGCGCGCACCGTTGTGTCGGCGCACGCACCCGTGAACGCCGGAGCACTGTCCCGCGCAAGCGCCGACCCACCGTGCGTGCATACTAGGTGCTGGTTGGAGTGGAAGTTTCCCTGACAGTGCCCCCCCCCGAGGGGCGGGCTCTGGATGCCCAAACTAGACATCAATTCGGGATGTTCTAATTGAAAAATTCGGATTAAACGGGGAGCATGGAGGTTTACAGATGGTTCCCAAGAATTGTCTTCAGGGGGATACCCCTTCCACTTGACTAAATACTGCAGTTGCCTACCTCTTTTCCTGCACCCCAGAATAGATTCCACTTCGTACTCGCACTCACCATCTACCTCGACTGGTGGAGGCGGTGGAGCCTCTCTTCCTGGGAAGGAGTTAGGGACAACAGGCTTCAGCAAGGATGTGTGAAAGACCTGGTTTATCCTGTAAGATTTGGGTAATGCCACTTCGAAAGCCACAGGGTTGATTGCCCGCTTGATATTGAAAGGCCCAATGAATTTTGGTCCCAGCTTCCGTGAGGGAATTGGTAGTTTGAGGTTGGTGGCGGCAAGCCACACTTCTTCCCTGGCTTTGAAAACAGGATTCTCCTTCCTTCCTTTATCGTAATATTTTTTATAGGCGTCCTGAGCGTTCTGCATCATTTCTTGTAATTTTAGGAAGTTAGATTGGACAGAGGCTATCCGATCCTGAACGGCAGGGACGGGACTTTCAGGAATGTCATCAGGGAGGAAAGAAGGGTGGAAACCGAAGTTGGCCCAAAAGGGAGTCTGGCTGGTGGTAGAATGGATGGAGTTATTGTACGCAAATTCAGCGTATGGAAGCAAGGAAGACCAGTCGTCCTGGGAAGCAGAGCAGAAGCAAAGGAGATATTGCTTCAGGGTCTGGTTGGTTCTCTCTGTCTGGCCGTTGCTCTGAGGATGGTACGGGGAGGAAAGACAGATCTTGACTTCCAGGGACTTGCAAAGTTCCCTCCAGAATTTGGATGTAAACTGGGTGCCTCTATCAGAGGTGATGCTCTTGGGTACCCTATGGAGCCTGATTACTTCTTTAAAAAAGATTTTGGCATTATCAGCAGCAGAAGGAGTACCGATCATTGGCAAGAAGTGGGCCATCTTGGAGAGTCGATCAACTACGACTAGAATTGTAGTAAAACCCCCAGAGGTAGGTAGATCAACAATGAAGTTCATTGAAACGTCTGCCCATGGGCGTTCAGGGATGGGTAAGGGTTTGAGCAAACCCCAACTCTTGATGTTCGGGCCCTTATTGCGTTGGCAGTGGGTACAAGAGGTAACGAAATTTTTGCAATCCTGTCTCCAACCGGGCCGCCAGAAGAAGCGAGAGATTAATTCTGTGGTTTTCCGAGTTCCAAAGTGGCCTGCTAATTTGTGATCATGAAAAGTCTTTAGGACCAGTTGTCTGGTTTCTAGCGGAACGAAGATTTTACCTGGGAACCAAAACAAATCATTACGTCGTTCTAAAGAGGAGGTTTCTTGGTCATAGCTGCGCCTAGAGGAGATCTTAATGGCGGTTAGTAGGTCGGTCTGAGAGACCAATAGAAAGTTTTGTGCTGATAAAATGGTACTAGGTTCCCCTGTCTGAGATGCTTCAGGAAACATCCTGGAGAGCGCATCCGCCTTTCCATTCTTGGAGCCGGGCCTGTAAGCGATGTGGAAATTAAACATGGTGAAGAAGAGTGCCCAACGGGCTTGTCGGGGTCTTAGACGTTTCGCAGTCCTCAAGTACTCCAGGTTTTTATGATTAGTGAAGATCATGACCGGATGTGATGCGCCTTCCAGAAGGTACTGCCATTCTTCTAGAGCAAATTTTATGGCCAGTAGCTCCCTGTCTCCCATATCATAATTTTGCTTCGGAGGGGTTAGTTTCCTGGAGGCAAAGGCTACTGGGTGTAGAAGGGATTTTGGGCCCTGCCTTTGGGAGAGGATGGCCCCGGTGGCTGTTTCGGAAGCATCTACTTCCAATGTGAATGGAAGTGAAGGATCTGGATGCCGTAGCACAGGTGCTGAGGTAAAAATGTCTTTTAATTTGGTGAAGGCTTCCTGAGCCTCTTGTGTCCAATGGAACCGGTTGCCCTGACGGGTTAATTGAGTGATAAGGGCCACCACAGAAGAGAAACCAATGATGAATCATCTATAAAAATTGGCGAAGCCAATGAACCGTTGTACCCCTTTCTTGTCTGTTGGAGCTGGCCATTCTTGGATGGCTTTGACCTTCTGCGGATCCATTGCGACCCCATCGGTAGAGATGATGAATCCCAGGAATTGTACCGTGGTTCTCTCAAAGTCACATTTCTCAACCTTGAGATAGAGTCTGTGTTTCCTGAGGATGGTAAGGACCTTTGTGACGTGAACCCGGTGTATTTCAACAGAGGCAGAAAAAATTAGAATGTCATCCAGGTATACCACCATAAAGTCGTCCAGATGTTCACGAAAAATATCGTTGAACAGGTGTTGGAAGGTGGCTGGGGCATTACAGAGCCCGAATGGCATGACTAAATACTCGTAGTGACCGAATCTAGATCTGAAAGCAGTCTTCCACTCGTCTCCAGCCCTGATCCGGACAAGGTTATAGGCATCCCGAAGATCCAGTTTGGAGAATATCCGGGTGGATCGGAACCTCTGGAACAACTCCGGGATAAGAGGTAACGGGTATCTGTTTTTGATCGTAATTTTGTTTAACTCCCTATAGTCGATGCAGGGTCTCAGGGATCCGTCTTTTTTTTCGACAAAAAAGATCCCTGCACCCGCTGGGGAAGAGGAAGGACGGATAAATTTATTTTTCAGGTTTTCATCTATATAGTCCTTGAGGGCCTTTAACTCAGTCTCTGACAAGGGAAAAATTCGGCCAAAAGGAACTTCAGAACCGGGCAGAAGATCGATGGGGCAATCATATGGCCGATGAGGTGGCAGTTGGTCGGCCTGTTGTTTGTCAAAAACGTCCCGGAATTCCAAATATGCAGAGGGAACGTGTTGTAGATGGTCCGGGAGGGTTGCTATGGTGGGCACAAGTGGTAGGAGCTGAGAGGAGACAGTGCTGGGAACAGTATGAGGTGAAGTTGATTTCCTTCTTGGCCCAATTTATAAGGGGCTCATGTGCCTGTAGCCAGGGGAGGCCCAAGATGATGGGGAACATAGGAGAGGGGATGAGGTCCAAGTGCAGGAACTCTTTGTGGCCTGAGTCCGTAACAGCAAGGAGGGGCTTGGTTTCTTGTGTGATTAGTCCTGAACGGGGCAGCGAGCCATCTGCCAGGTGTACTTGAAGGCAGTGGTCCTTGGGTTGCAAGGGGAAGTGAAGCTTAGAAGCTAGTGCAGAGTCCAGGAAGCAGCTGCAGGCTCCGGAGTCAATAATCGCCGGTAGGCGGGTTGTCCCTTCCGGTAGCTGTAAAGAGAGAAAGAGGACAACATAAGTTTGTGGGAAGCCAGAAACCTGGTAATTCAGAGTGTCTTTAGGGGGAGACTTACTAGGTCTCACTGGACAGTTGCGGAGGAAGTGGCCGGTGCCCCCACAGTAAAGGCATAGGTTGGCCTGACGCCTGCGCTGCTTTTCTTCGGAAGAGAGAGGAGGTCGGACTAATCCAAGTTGCATCGGCTCTGGTTCAGGAAGGGATGAAACTGCAGGAGTCTGAACAGGTGGATGAGCAGGGGCTGATCTGGGAAGAGTCCAGCTAGGACGGGTGGCCTGAAAACGTTCGGAGCGTCGCTCACGCAAGCGTCTGTCAAGTTGGGTAACAGATTGGATCAATTCTTCCAAGGAAGTGGGGGTACCAATCCTGGCCAACTCGTCCTTGAGGGCTTCGGATAGTCCTTGGCGGTACTGGTATTTGAGGGCTGCCTCATTCCAACCGGTATCGGCTGACCACTTCCGGAATTCCGCTGTGTAGTCCTCCACTGGTCTTCTTCCCTGGAGAAGGCTGTGAAGAACAGACTCAGCTGTGGCGGTGCGTTGAGGGTCGTCATATAACTGTGCCATATTCTCGAAGAAAGTGTCCACAGAGTTTAATACAGGGCTACTTTGCTCCATCAAACCATGGGCCCAGGCTTGTGGTTCGTCGGTTAAGAGGGAGATGACGAACCCCACCTTCACCACCTCAGAAGAGAAGGTCCTGGGCTGAAGCGCGAGGTAAAGGGAGCAAGCGTTTTTGAATGCCCGATACTTTTTGCGGACGCCCGAGAACCGTTCAGGCATGGGAACCCTGGGTTCAGGGGTCGCCATCACCACAGTGGGGCTCGCTGAAGCTTGGGAGGTGGTGGCACTATTGGAGGTGGAAGCGACTGGGGATGCTAGTCCTAAAGGTCCGGTGAGTTGCTGCAGGCGACCATCTATCTGGGTATATCCGTCTTGCAATTTTTGGACTGCGTCGGTCAGTGCGGACACCTGCTGGCAGAGGGTATCGAACGGGGAACACGCTCTGTCGGCCTCAGACATCTGGCTGGTTTGTACTGTCACAACGGGTACTTACCGAGGCCGAGATGCCGAGAGCGGTTCACCCTTGCGACTTGACGCACTCCGCCCCCTGGAAGTGAGACAGGGAGAGAATGGCGAGAAGAGGCACTGGTGATCAGCAGGTGGAGAGGACTTGCTAGGCTGGCTGGAATAGCTGAGTAGTCCGTGAAGATGCTGGAAGTTAATCACCAGGCGGTAACAGGAACTGAAGATAATATCTCCGACAGTCAGGTTCAGCAGGGATTGACGGAAACCAGCTGCGGCTGGTGGTGTAGATCGAGTATTTAAAGTTGGTGATAGCAAAGTCCAGATTAGGTACAGGAATCAGATCAGGGCTGAAGATCACAAAGAAGATCCGAGGTACAGGCAGGAAGTCAAGGGTTGGAGAAAACAGCAGATCCGGGTCACAGGCCAAGGGTCAAGCACAGGCAGAAGGCAGAAGTCCGTAAAACAAGCAGAAGGTCAGGTCCAGGAGAGATGAAAGAGGTAATTAAGCTGGTCTGGGTCACAACTGGGTATTCAAGCAGGATTCAGGAAACTGGATACACAGGAAAGCTGACAACAAACCAGCAACCTGTCAGTGAGCTAGGCCTCTTTATATATGCCCGCCTGTATTCTGATTGGCGCAGCTGCGCGCACGCGCGCGCTGTTGTGTTGGCGCGCGCACCCGTGAACGCCGGAGCACTGTCCCGCGCATGCGCCGACCCACCGTGCGTGCGTACTAGGTGCTGGTTGGATTGGAAGTTTCCCTGACAGTATGATATGCCCCAAGTGTGAGGGACTGGCCATACATCCCCGTCCATTTGTCCGGTGCTTGCATTGCGGGGATTACCTGTTCGCTGTGGAGCAACCTACCATGTCGCCCCGTGCCTACCGAGTAGACTGGGCCATGGGTATTGCTACAGTGAAAGCTGCTGCCCTTGTTCCTGCGGTGAAACCTACACCCACCACGCCTGCTACGGTGAGTGTTCCTGCAGAAGATGTCGCTGCTATTGTTACCAAAGAGCCATCAGCGGACGTCGCCCCTGCTACTGCCTCCGCTGCACCTGTCCCCCAGAAGGCATCCCGCGGCCGCGGTAGAGGCCTACCCCACAGACTACCAGAACCAGAGCCAGAGGAAGGCCTGACCCCTGGAAAATCAACGACTGGAACTGGTGAGAGATCTGGGGAAAACATGTCTGGGACTGTATGTAAATATTTGCCTGCGGAGAAATTAAGGGACTCTGAGTTAGACTCCCTGTCAGATGTTTCAGGTGATGATTAGAGTTGAGCGGACCCGAACTGTAAAGTTTGGGTCCGTACCAAACTTTTGGGTTTTTGGATCCCGGACCCGAACCCAAACAATTGACTGTATGTTCGGGTTCGGGTCCGGTGTTCGGCAATATGCATGTAAAGTCGCGCTTGTTTCCCGTGCTTAGAAATGTCCCTGCACAAAGTGTCATTTCGTTGAAACGCTCATCCATAGCAAAGTAGTATCCAGCTTTTCTGAAGGGTTTTGGCACGACAAATGATCCCAAACAGCTTCACTGTACCATTGCTCTCGTTTGGACTCAATTTCCTGCATGAGCTCTTTGAGAACATAAGGAAATCCCAGACCATACTCTGTGGCAACTCTCTTGATGAGCACTCTTTGCAAACGGGCAAGTTTTGGCAAAGCTCTAGTGTTTCACAATCCAGGAAGCACACATGGATTTGGCAACTTCTGCACCATGGATCTAGCAGACAACTTCTCAGGTTCAATTGGGCTGGTAGGGTTTGACAAAGTCTCTCTAATAATACTGGGGGGTTCCACACTGGGTGTTGTCTTCCCTAAATCTAATGCTGTCTATTCTGAGAAGGTAAAGGCAGAAGCAACACCTTCACCATTAGCCCACAACAGTTCATGTGACAAAGTCTCAAATAAGTCATCATCACTAAAGTTGAGCGGACACCTGGATGTTCGGGTTCGACAGGTTCGGCCGAACTTCAGAAAAAAGTTTGAGTTCGGGACCGAACTTGACCCGAACTTGACCCCGAACCCAAACCCCATTGAAGTCAATAGGGACCCGAACTTCTAAAGACTATTCGCGATTGTTTCCCGTGCTTAGAACTGTCCCTGCACAAAGTGTCATTTCTGAAGGGAAAAAAAGTAATTTAAAACTCACTCGCGGCTATAATGAATTGTCGGGCGGCTCCCGGCAATACATAGAAAAGTCATTGATAAAAAAAAAAAAGCGCGGGGGTTCCCCCAAATTCAATTAATTACCAGGCCCTTCAGGTCTGGTATGGATATTAAGGGGAACCCTGCCGCAAATTACAAAAAAAAAAATGCGTGCGGTTCCCCCAAATATCCATACCAGGCCCTTCAGGTCTGGTATGGATTTTAAGGGGAAACTCCACCACAAATTAAAAAAAAAATGGCGTGGAGTCCCCCAAAAAATCCACACCAGACCCTTATCCGAGCACGCAACCTGGCAGGCCGCAGGAAAAGAGGGGGGACGAGAGAGCGCCCCCCCCCTGAACCGTACCAGGCCACATGCCCTCAACATGGGGAGGATGTCCCCATGTTGATGGGGACAAGGGCCTCATCCCCACAACCCTTGCCCGGTGGTTGTGGGGGTCTGCGGGCGGGGGGCTTATCGGAATCTGGAAGACCCCTTTAACAAAGGGGACCCCCAGATCCCAGCCCCCCCTATGTGAATTGGTAAAGGGTACCCCTACCATTTCATGAAGAAAGTGTAAAAAAAAATGTACAAAAAACACACAGACACCTTGGAAAAGTCCTTTATTAAAAATAAAAAAATAAAAAATAAAAAAAAACATTCCAGCGATGAAATCCAGTGTCCCGCTGCGTTTTTTTTTTTTTTCAATGACTTTTCTATGTATTGCCGGGAGCCGCCCGACAATTCATTATAGCCACGAGTGAGTTTTAAATGACTTTTTTTCCCTTCAGAAATGACACTTTGTGCAGGGACAGTTCTAAGCACGGGAAACAAGCGCAAATAGTCTTTAGAAGTTCAGGTCCCCATTGACTTTAATGGGGTTTGGGTTCAGGGTCAAGTTCGGGTCAAGTTCGGTCCCGAACTCAAACTTTTTTCCGAAGTTCGGCCGAACCCGTCGAACCCGAACATCCAGGTGTCTGCTCAACTCTAGTGATGATGACTTATTTGAGACTATGTCACAAGAACTGTTGTGGGCTAATGGTGAAGATGTTGCTTCTGCCTTTACCTTCTCAGAATGGACAGCAATAGATGTAGGGAAGACAACACCCAGTGTGGAACCCCCCAGTATTATTAGAGAGACTTTGTCAAACCCTACCAGCCCAATTGAACCTGAGAAGTTGTCTGCTAGATCCATGGTGCAGAAGTTGCCAAATCCATGTGTGCTTCCTGGATTGGGAAACACTAGAGCTTTGCCAAAACTTGCCCGTTTGCAAAGAGTGCTCATTAAGAGAGTTGCCACAGAGTATGGTCTGGGATTTCCTTATGTTCCCAAAGAGCTCATGCAGGAAATCGAATCCAAACGAGAGCAATGGTACAGTGAAGCTGTTTGGGATCATTTGTCGTGCCAAAACCCTTCAGAAAAGCTGGATATTCCTTTGCTATGGATGAGCGTTTCAACAGATGCTTGCTGCAGTGGAACTATGGCCAGCACATTTATTCTGATAAGGTGGTCATCTGCAGACCAGGAAAAGACAATTTTGTCTATTTTGTTACCACCGTGGATAGCAAAGGAAAACCAGTGACCTTGCCGGATCCCCGGTTCTATTGGTGATCATTTAAAAGAAAAAATTACTGTTCTAACCTTTAGTTTTGCAAAGAGACTGAAATTTTTTTTTCTCTTGCTAAAAATGGACTATGAGATACATAGCTAGATAGTGTTAGGCTGGGGGAACTTCGGGGTCAAGATTTTTCCTACCTGCTCCAGTACTTTGCTATTAAGGACTTTCTTTTTGTGTCATACAAATTTTCTGCCACTAGGTGGTGGAAGTTGCTCAAAGCAAGGGCTGGACTTTCAAGTTTACAGTTTAGTTTTATTTTACATTTAAAGTCATGGAGGAAAGTTTCATTCTTCCGAGAGTGAGGCTTCGCTCCTATGTTAATCAGGAATGCTGTGTTATTTTTGTATGTGTGTAATTTTGTTTTTCAGGTGAACCGGATCTCCTATCAAGCTGCTGGAGTGTGGGTGGTTAGATAGAGAGTGAGCGTTTGTAACATATGTCGATGTAAACTTACTGTGTGTTCGTTGTATCTTCTTACTACCTCACCTTTTCCTTTCCCCATCCAAGTTTTGTGGTTCAGATACCGACTCTCAGGATTGAGAGTCGTTTTTTTTTTTTCCAGACGATGGGGACATCGTCTATTGTAGTGGGGGGAGTGTGTAGCACCCTGCTACTTTTGAACAGGGATTATTCTGTAAATTTAGTATTATCTGAGTTGTAAATAGCTCAGAGTGATTATTTTAAGTGTTGGTTTCTGTTCCAGCTTTGGCTGTGTTGTGCGCATTTCCCACTGTTGCCAGTAGGTGTCACTGTTGTCACAGGCCAGTGTGAGAAATACAGCCAGCTAAAGTGCATTGGATATTCTTTCCCCAGAAACAGCCCAATCAGGAGCTTCTTTGTAGCTGGGCATGCTGGGGAGGGATATTTAAGGGGCAGTGCCCTGTGCTTCGGGTTCCTTCTTGCCTCATGGCTCTCCAGGCCGGAGGCTATGCTGCTATGTTGCTGCAAGTAGGCCCAGAAGCCTGTCTGGGGCCTACTTAACTAAAGGTGGTCCTGTGCTGTCTTGCCTGCGGGAAGAAGCCACTCAAACTGAGAATATTCCAGGGGAGGACCTTACTGTAGAGGACTGAGCTGAAGGCTGGTATCTCAGGAAAGGCCTACTTAGAGGATGCACCTACCTACCTCACAGTACTGCCGGATGGCTTAAAGGTTCAGGTACTGTGCAGCTGACCTAACTAACGGACTACTGGCTAAACAATCCTGTGGCAGAGGATTATCCAGGAGTTTCCACTTATCACTCAAGTCTGTGGCAGAGACTTTGTCTGTGCTTCATACCTGCTGCTAGGTCGGTGTGAGAGGCCTATCCAGTTGTCGCAAGATCCAGTGACAGAAGCTGTTGTCCTCTGGATTCAAGAACCGCATTAGTGATTTGCAAAATCAAGGTATCTGAACTTCCCCTAACCCTCAATCCTTCTACCTGAAGTTGTTTAATAAAGCAATTGAGCAAAAGACTGAAGTGACTGGCAATCGCATCTTTCAAAACGACTTAAACATAGACTCTTAAGTTCTGGGACGGTGAAATGTGGGGTAACGGCAGGACCCAAAATTAATCCAGCAGCCCTCTCGGGGGTATTGCTACACATGTATGGCTGGCATAAGGCTGTCAGAACATTTGATCAGTGCCTGCATCTGAATGGAAGCAGTCACTGTTTGGCTCATAAGTTTCAACAAAAATCTAATAAAAAATCGACTTTTGTTGAGCCAGGTGGTGCCAACAGGGCCACTCACGCTTGAATTTTAGCTGACTTACTGAGATTGGCCGAAATTCTAACCATGTATAGCAGGTAGGGCTGTGGAAATTAACTATTAATTCCTCGATTAATCGATAAATTATTTTGATCAATTAAAATTCTTTTGATTGGTACTCACCTCTCCCCCAGCTTCCGGGTCTTCAGGGAGTTCCGTCGGTGATCCGGTGATGTCACGGACACCGGCGGGGCTTGCCGTGTCCATCTGAAGGGCTCCTTTGCTGTGCCTTCATATCTGCATGCCGCCAGGACCTTACTATCTGCCACACGCAAGGGCTGTTACACTTCCCTCTATCACTTCCCTCTATCAACCTGGGATTCTACAGCCATTCACTGGGAGTTGTGATAGTTCCCTTCACGGGACATCTACATGCCGACGGACGGATGTTAGCCCCTTCTCATCTGGATTCAGCAGTGGTATCATTGTACACATTTTTATACCAGTATCATACCTAGCTACATGTTTTTATGACTGCTTTTGCTACCGTTTGGTATTACTCGCACCATTTTTACAGTTTATGTAGCTACATCGATTTTATCTCCAGTGCAATATTTATTTTGTTATCTACTTGAAGACTATAAAAGTTTTAATGCTATTCCCATCGAGCGCTGCCTTTTGTGTGTTTTTTTGTATCCTGCTATCTATTTTTCCAGTGGTTGGTAGCTGCACTGGGAATCGGCCTGCAAGGAGATCAGCTAAAAGTAGTTGGATCTATGTGCATTATAATTAATCGAAATTAGTCGATTAATCGATTTAAAAAAATAAATCGATTAATCGAACACGAAAATTTTAATCAGTAACAGCCCTAATAGCAGGCTTTACTTTTACATAGCAGCCTAAAGCCTAGTACACTACAACCGATGGCTTGAATGAAAAAAAAACTGACAGCTCAGAAGGAGCAGCTGTACTAACAATCCAATGTTAGTACAGCGATCACCCCTGCTGAGCTATTGTGTTCTGACAGGGGGACTGCCCTCCTGACAGAACACTCCGGTCAGACCTCTTTCAGTCATGCTTCTTCGACAGAAGGCAGTCGAACGTTCGACTTCTGTTGGACTGGCTGCAGTACACACAGGCCAAATGTCGGCCTGTTTCTATTGAACCGGCCGATGCCGCCCAACATTCGGCCCGTGTACGTGACTGCCTTTGTATAGTTGGGGGGTCCCATCGGACCCCCCTTCTATACAGTGAGCGGTCGTTAGTTGTTCGGGAGCGATCCGGGATGAGGGGACGGCCGCTCGATTCCGGCCACCCCCTCACGATCGCTCCCGGTGAATGAGAAAGCTTCCTCTGCCTGTGTAATGTAAACACAGGCAGAGGAAGTGATGTCATCTCTCATGCGGCGCTCACATATACCGAGCGTCGTACGAGAGAAGACACACAGGTTAGTGCACTAATACTACACTGACACCAGGACACATAGGCACATAAATCGCCCCCCCAGATCACCCCCCAGCCCCCAGTCACAGTGTCACTGATTGCAGTGACCATCTATTTACTGATCACTGCAATCAGTGACATTTGTGACTGTAAAAGTGTCAGGGCAGAGTGTTTTAGGTCCAGTGTAGCCCCCTAACCCCCCCCTAATAAAGGTTTAACCCCTTGATTGCCCCCCCTAGCACCGCTGTCACTAATCGATCGTTTTTCTGATCGCTGTATTAGTGTCGGTGATGCCGATCGGTAGCCAGTTATTTTTTTTAGGTTCGCCGCAGGTTTTTATAGCGTCAGGTACCCCCATATATTACCTAATAAAGGTTTAACCCCTTGATTGCCCCCCCAGGTAACCCTTTCACCCCCTTTTGCCAGTGTCACTAAGCAATCGTTTTTCTGATCGCTGTATTAGTTATGCTGGTGCCGATAGGTAGCCAGTTTTTTTTTTTAGGTTCGCCGCAGGTTTTTATAGCGTCAGGTACCCCCATATATTATCTAATAAAAGTTTTAACCCCCTAATTGCCCCTAGTTAACCCTTTCACCAGTGATCACCATATAAGTGTTACGGGTGACGCTGGTTAGTTAGTTTGCTTTTTATAGTGTCAGGGCACCCGCCGTATATAACCCAATAAAGGTTTAACCACCTGATCGCCCGGCGGGTGATATCAATTAGGTTTTAGCGTCAGAGAGGGTCTGCGTCACACCCCAGGCAGCGTCAAGTTAGTGCCAGTAACGCTAACACCCACGCGTGAAGCATACACCTCCCTTAGTGGTAAAGTATCTGAACAGATCAATATCTGATCAGATCTATACTAGCGTCCCCAGCAGTTTAGGGTTCCCAAAAATGCAGTATTAGAGGGATCAGCCCAGATACCTGCTAGCACCTGCGTTTTGCCCCTCCGTCCAGCCCAGGCCACCCAAGTGCAGTATCGATCGATCACTGTCACTTACAAAACACAACACACATAACTCCAGTGTTCGCAGAGACAGGCCTGATCCCTGCGACTCCAGTGCTGTAGGAGGTGATTTCACCACCACAGTTAAAAAAAAAAGCATATATGCCAAAGCATTGGGGCAGCAGGGGCGGAGGAGCGATTTTGCTCCTAATGCCGCGTACATACGGTCGAAACTCCGACGGAGGCTTGCCCGTGGAAAAGTCCGACCATGTGTGAGCGGCATAACTTTTGCGGGAGGATGCCCCCATGCTTCGGCATATATAAATGGTGCATGTATGCCCATCATTAGAAGTGGGTGAATAAAGGGAGGTATTCGAATGGTGGGCATACCCACCGATCAATCTCTTTTTTTTCGTTCAGCCAATAGGCTGCATGAAAAAAAAAGATTACAATACTAGTCCAACAAGGACCAGCAACGTACTGGTATGTTGCTGGACTTTGAATGGTTATACCAGATTGATGCCTGCGGGTTTAGGTATCATCTTGATATAAAAAACGCCATTGGGAAATTGGGAAAGCATTTTATCACACCGATCTTGGTGTGGTCAGATGCTTTGAGGGCAGAGGAAAGATCTAGGGTCTAATAGACCCCAGTTTTTTTTTAAAAAAGAGTACCTGGCTGTCACTACCTATTGCTATCATAGGGGATATTTACATTCCCTGAGATAACAATAAAAAAAAAAAAAAAAATATGGAAGGAACAGTTTAAAAATAAAATAAAAAAGCAAAATTAATAATAAAAAAAAAAAAAAAGCACCCCTGTCCTGCCCTGCTCTTGCGCAATGGCGAACGCAAGCGTCGGTCTGGCGTCATAAACAGCAATTGCACCATGCATGTGAGGTATCACCGTGAAGGTCAGATTGAGGGCAGTCATTTTAGCAGTAGACCTCCTCTGTAAATCTAACGTGGTAACCTGTAAAGGCTTTAAAGGCTTTTAAAAATGTATGTAGTTTGTCGCCAATGCGCGTTTGTGCGAAATTTTAAAGCATGTCGTGTTTGGTATCTATGTACTCGGCCTAAGATCATCTTTTTTATTTCATCAAACATTTGGGCAATATAGTGTGTTTTAGTGCATTAAAATTAAAACAAGTGTATTTTTTCCCCAAAAAATGCGTTTGAAAAATCGCTGTGCAAATACTGTGTGGAAAAAAAATGCAACACCCACCATTTTAATCTGTAGGGCCTTTGCTTTAAAAAAATATATAATGTTTGGGGGTTCAACATAATTTTCTTGCAAAAAAAAAAAAATGTTTTCATGTAAACAAAAAGTGTCAGAAAGGGCTTTGTCTTCAGGTGGTTAGAAGAGTGGATGTAAGCTTCCTAATGTTGTGTATAAAATGCCAGGACAGTTCAAAACCCCCCCAAATGACCCCATTTTGGAAAGTAGACACCCCAAGCTATATACTGAGAGGCATGTCGAGTCCATTGAATATTTTATATGTTGACACAAGTTGCGGAAAAAAGACAATTTTTTTTTTTTTTTTTGCACAAAGTTGGCACTAAATGATATATTGCTCAAACATGACATGGGCATATGTGGAATTACACCCCAAAATACATTCTGTTGCTTCTCCTGAGTACGGGGATACCACATGTGTGAGACTTTTTGGGAGCCTAGCCGCGTACGGGACCCCAAAAACCAATCACCGCCTTCAGGCTTTCTAGGGGTGTAAATTTTTGATTTCACTCCTCACTGCCTATCACAGTTTCGGAGGCCATGGAATGCCCAGATGGCACAACCCCCCCCCAAATGACCCCATTTTGGAAAGTAGGCACCCCAAGCTATTTGCTGAGAGGTATGGTGAGTATTTTGCAGATCTCGCTTTTTGTCACAAAGTTTTGAAAATTAAAAAAATATATATATATTTTCTTTCTTCATTTTCAAAAACAAATGAGAGCTGTAAAATACTCACCATGCCTCTCAGCAAATAGCTTGGGGTGTCTACTTTCCAAAATGGGGTCATTTGGGGGGGTTTTGTGCTATTTTGTCATTTTATGGCCTTCGAAACTGTGATAGGTAGTGAGGAGTGAAATCAAAAATTTGCGCCCTTAGAAATCCTGAAGGCGGTGCTTGGTTTTCGGGGGCCGTACGCGGCTAGGCTCCCAAAAAGTCCCACACATGTGGTATTCCCGTACTCAGGAGAAGCAGCAAAATGTATTTTGGGGTGAAATTCCACATATAACCATGGCATGTGTGAGCAATATATCATTTAGTGACAACTTTTTGTAATTTTTTTTTTTTGTCATTATTCAATCACTTGGGACAAAAAAAAAAATATTCAATGGGCTCAACATGCCTCTCAGCATTTTCCTTGGGGTGTCTACTTTCTAAAATGGGGTCATTTGGGGGGGTTTTGTGCTATTTTGGCATTTTATGGCCTTCGAAACTGTGATAGGTAGTGAGGAGTGAAATCAAAAATTTGCGCCCTTAGAAATCCTGAAGGCGGTGCTTGGTTTTCGGGGGCCCGTACGCGGCTAGGCTCCCAAAAAGTCCCACACATGTGGTATTCCCGTACTCAGGAGAAGCAGCAAAATGTATTTTGGGGTGCAATTCCACATATAACCATGGCATGTGTGAGCAATATATCATTTAGTGACAACTTTTTGTAATTTTTTATTTTTTTTTGTTATTATTCAATCACTTGGGACAAAAAAAATAAAAAATTCAATGGGCTCAACATGCCTCTCACCAATTTCCTTGGGGTGTCTACTTTCTAAAATGGGGTCATTTGGGGGGGTTTTGTGCTATTTTGGCATTTTATGGCCTTCGAAACTGTGATAGGTAGTGAGGAGTGAAATCAAAAATTTGCGCCCTTAGAAATCCTGAAGGCGGTGCTTGGTTTTCGGGGGCCCGTACGCGGCTAGGCTCCCAAAAAGTCCCACACATGTGGTATTCCCGTACTCAGGAGAAGCAGCAAAATGTATTTTGGGGTGCAATTCCACATATAACCATGGCATGTGTGAGCAATATATCATTTAGTGACAACTTTTTGTAATTTTTTATTTATTTTTTGTCATTATTCAATCACTTGGGACAAAAAAAAAAATATTCAATGGGCTCAACATGCCTCTCAGCATTTTCCTTGGGGTGTCTACTTTCTAAAATGGGGTCATTTGGGGGGGGGGTTTTGTGCTATTTTGGCATTTTATGGCCTTCGAAACTGTGATAGGTAGTGAGGAGTGAAATCAATAATTTGCGCCCTTAGAAATCCTAAAGGCGGTGCTTGGTTTTCGGGGGCCCGTACGCGGCTAGGCTCCCAAAAAGTCACACACATGTGGTATCCCCGTACTCAGGAGAAGCAGCAAAATGTATTTTAGGGTGCAATTCCACATATAACCATGGCATGTGTGAGCAATATATCATTTAGTGACAACTTTTTGTAATTTTTTATTTTTTTTTTAGTCATTATTCAATCACTTGAGACAAAAAAAAAAAATATTCAATGGGCTCAACATGCCTCTCAGCAATTTCCTTGGGATGTCTACTTTCCAAAATGGGGTCATTTGGGGGGTTTTGTACTGCCCTGCCATTTTAGCACCTCAAGAAATGAGATAGGCAGAAATTAAAAGCTGTGTAAATTCCAGAAAATGTACCCTAGTTTGTAGACGCTATAACTTTTGCGCAAACCAATAAATATACGCTTATTGACATTTTTTTTACTAAAGACATGTGGCTGAATACATTTTGGCCTAAATGTATGGCTAAAATTTAGTTTATTCGATTTTTCTTATAACAAAAAGTAGAAAATATCATTTTTTTACAAAATTTTCAGTCTTTTTCCGTTAATATCGCAAAAAATTTAAATCGCAGAGGCAATCAAATACCATTAAAAGAAAGCTCTATTTGTGGGAAGAAAAGGACGCAAATTTCGTTTGGGTACAACATTGCATGTCCGCACAATTTCCAGTTAAAGCAGCGCAGTGGCAAATTCTGAAAACACCTCTGGTCCTTTAGCTACAAAATGGTCCGGGGCTTAAGTGGTTAAAAGAATTCTTACACTTTTATTTTATAACATCAGCATTGTAGTAGCAATACAAACAAAAGTTATTATCAACAATCCAATATAAGCTTACTTGAAAAATCTCTCTTTATGGTGTGAGTTCTGCCTGTCGGCTGGTCGTCTCTTTCCACAACTTCCTGGATTCCCAGCATGCTTTGCAGCTTCTCCTCTGCTGTTTAATTCCAATTTCTAAGGACTACATATCCCATGGTACCTTGCTGCCTGCAAACAGTGATTCCTGTGCTGACTCCACCTCCTGAAACTCCATATCTTAGCACCTCTGTAGTTCAGAAGGCAAGGCAGGCTCTGGTCAGTAAGTAAGCTTGTTTTTTTCCTGGGCATTCCCCAGGCCTTGTTTGTTACCTGTTTCAGCCTTCCAATGCTGCTTACTGTGATGGCCAACTATAGATGGGGGTGGTGGACAAGTTTGTTTTTCACCTTGGTGTTTGTATTGGTCCAGCAACGCACCAACTCCTTTGCAGCCATTGTGCTACATGCTGGGTGTTTGGTGTGCTCCTGTACCTTTATAAAGGAGGGGTGGCTCCCCTTCAGTCCACCTGTCCTCATCTATCCATCAGAATGCAGGTTAGTGTAGGACCACAGATTACAGGGTGCCTTGACGTGGCTCTGTGGCTCACGCACGCGTTTGTTAGACAGGTTAATTGGTTGTCTGCGAGCTGGTCTGTAAGTAGGCTTGGTTTTTTCCTGGGCATTCCCCAGGCCTTGTTGTTACAAGGCTCTGTGACATGTGTGACACAGCAGCAGTGGCTACTCACAGGGCATAGTGAATATGTGTCACAGAACTCAAGGAAGTAAATGTGTGAAGATCTTTACAAAAGTAAGTTTACAAACTTCAAGATCATTCAGAATAATAGGAGTAGACTAGAAATAATTGAAATACAATGTGGAAATAAATGATTTTACATTTTAACCATAGATACGCTTCAAATTATAAGGCTCCATGCACACAGGGCGTTTTTGCAGCTGCTGTTAGCAGCATCAGGCGTTTTTTTTGTTGCAGCTGCAAAACGCCCATCCATGTTATTTTATTGTTTCATGCACACATAGAGCTTTTAGGAGCTCCTAGTGGCATAGGCATTTTACACCTCCAAAAAAAACCCAGGACCAGTGCGTTCTGGAGCTCCAGCGTCAAGCTTCAAAAACGATTGACGCTACTAAACGCGCCTAAACACGTCATAACGCGCGTCTAGCGTTTTTTTTTTTTGTTAAAAATGTGATTGGGCACTGTAATGACCTGAAAACCAGGAAATACTGAAAAAATGTGATTGGTGACTGTAATCACATGGAAAACAGGAAATACATGCCCACATTACCCAAGAGACCTTTGCTCCTTTTGAGAAGTGTGTAAGAAGAGAAGAAGCATGTCTGCTGATGTTCCTCAGGTCAAGCTGATTTCAGCCATTGAAGCCAATCCCGAACTTTGGGATTTAGCGCATCCATTACATGATGACCGCCTGCGTAAAACAAAGATATGGAATGAAATTGCAATGGCGCTCACCCCAGACTGGTCCCGGCTGAGCAATTCAGCCAAAAAGGACAGATGTAATATTTTTTTTTTTTCCAAGATATGTTTGCTATGTAGTGTTTTTAGAAAGCGTATTAACCCTTTTTTTCAATTTTCTGTAGGCAAAACATTACAATGTCGGTGAAAATCCCTACGCGACCGAGTCAGGAGAGATTTGACCGAACTTGAAAAGTCTCAGCGGAGTGGAGCACCAGCTCCGGCCAATAAACAGCATTTGTTTTATAACCATCTTGCTTTCCTGCACCGATCCATGATAGAGAACGCAAGAGAGTACGTTTTTTTTTTTTATGTCACATATACCCTTTTGTGCATTGCTCTAATCTACCAAACATTCAAAAATGTACAAAGTCTTACCCGTTTTATTCTCTGTAGCACAACATCCAACATTACGGACAGCAGGGAGCGTATCGTGGAGGGGGAGGTGGATGCTCCAGATGCTGCATGTGCCGAAACTGGCAGTGTGACAGATACAGAGGTTCTATCATCTAACCTATCTAGACTCCAAAGTCAATCCCCAGTACAGGTAATTATCCGTCCATTATGTCTCTTTTTGTCTGTCAGTCTATGTACCAATCTGAACATGTTCATTTTTTTTCACAGGAATCTAGGAGACAGGTTACAGCTTCCAGCTGCCTCCACCAGGAACCCGAACAACCAGGCGAAGTTCGTGGCCATGGCAGTGCACGCGGTAGAGGCCGCAATCAGCGCCAGAGGGGTGGCATATTCACCGCTGAAACTGAGGACAGGGTGGTAGCCTTGCTGCAGGAAGTGCAGCAGGAGAGGCACAGTGTGGACCCATTCTTGGATCCTTTGAATCCACGCGCCTCATTCCTGCAAAACATGTACCACATCCTGGAGGACATTTGTGGAGCCGAGGAGAAGCACTGTATGGATCGAATGTACGGTATTGCTGTGCAATACCGTAACGCAAAATTAAGTGGTGGGCCACCACCTAGCGATCCATACAGTGCTTTTCAGGATCTCACAATGTCCCCCAGGACTGCAGCAACGCTACCACCCCCCTCATATCAGCCCCCTAGACGGCAGCCACCACCCAGCCATTCCTACCCTCCCTATTACCCCCCACATTTCTCCATGGAATTTCCTCCTCCCCCTCCTCCTCCAGGCGTTTCAATGTTCTGCAATGTTCCCTCACCCCCTACTTTCCAAGGACCCTACTATGCTCAGGACGTTGGGAACGAGCGCCTGCCCCAACCTACCCATTCCCACCCCGAATCCACTTTCCCCCGTCCCCAATCACCTCATCCGAGCCCTGCTGACCAATCTGCTCAATATCAGCAGTTATAAGTTGAGCTTATTTTTTTTGTTACTCCAATAAATCTTTGTTAATTTAATAAATCATTGTTAATTTAAAACGTTAATTTGTATTTTTTTTTTGGGGGTTATGGTGCACTTCAGCAGTATGTTAGCATACGGGTATCATACGCTTTCCTCAAGCAGAAGAAAAGGACTCTTTTTCCTCTGCCTGGGGCAAGCGTATGTGCAGCCCAACAAGGAGTATCATACGCTTTCCTCAAGCAGAAGAAAAGGACTCTTTTTACTCTGTCTGGGGCAAGCGTATGTGCAGCCCAACAAGGTACAAGGCACAGCTTAACTAAAGAAATGGGAGACATGAAAAGAACTGCCAAATTTTAAAATGCTTTATTTCAAATTTACAATAAAATTAAAGAAGGCAGAGCTTAGAAAGATACAACACTTTTTTTAAACATAATCAATTTTGACACAAAACTTCTCCATCAGGTGATAAGAAGAAATCGGCAAACTGATTACGAATGGCCATCACCCGTGCCGTTGACTGCAAGTCGGAAAATTGTACTCGTTGGTTTGGGTTTCGGGGTTCCGGTTCAACGGTGCTCCTCTCCTTCTCCCGCAGGAAGTTGTGGAGAACACAGCATGCCAGGACCACCTTAATGGCATTCTCCACATCAAGCTGCATACAGGTGAGTAATACTCTCCATTTTGCTGTGCAGACCCTGAAAGCACATTCAACAACGCGGCGTGCACGGCTGAGACGATAATTTAAAATTTCTTGGGCATCACTGAGACAATAGCTACTGTATGGCCTCATTTTTTCAGCCAGTCCAAAGGCCTCATCTGCTACCATGACCAATGGTAAGCTTGGTTCCTCGGTACAAGGTAGAGGCCTGCTTTCTGGAATGTTGAGCCTTCCTTCATGTAGCCGAAGGCCGACTCACGAAATATACGGGTATCACTCTGGCTGCCGTATGCTCCAACATCAACTACTATGAACCACAGATTCGCATCAGCCAATGCCAGGAGGACCACGAGAAGTATTTTTTATAGTTGTAATATGAAGAACCAGAGTGCAGAGGCTTCTTCACCCTGATGTGTTTGCCATCCAGGGCGCCCAGACAATTGGGAAACTGAGTTTTTTCCCAAAACTCGTCCACCACTGCTTCCCAGAGGTAATCTGTTGGCTCCGGCATTACAACCTGATTCAGCTCCTCCCATGTTGCCACACAGCTTTCTCTGACTATCTTGCCAACCGTCGAGACGCCAAGAAGAAAGTGGTGGTGCAAGGACACGAAACTCAGTCCTGTAGCAAGGAACCTAAAAGAACAAAATTGGGAGTGTCAGAACAATACAATACAATACATTTTGTACACATGCGATGCAACATAAGTCATACAATCGGTTTGGATGAAATCACAATGAACAGACATCGCATGAGATTTGCATAGCAGTGCGGTACAAATTGCATGCACTGTCATGCAATGTGTGACATTGCATATGTGTGAACAGGCACTAACCCCCCCTTCAAAACAAATATCACTTACCGGAGTGTCACAAGCAGTCGTTCCTCTGATGACACACTGCTTCTCATGATGGTGTCCATCCTTTGCAGCCTTGGCCTGAGCGCACCCGTGAACGCCGGAGCACTGTCCCGCGCAAGCGCCGACCCACCGCGCGTGCATACTAGGTGCTGGTTGGATTGGAAGTTTCCCTGACAGTGCCCCCCCCCCCGAGGGGCGGGCTCTGGATGCCCAAACTAGACATCAATTCGGGATGTTCTAATTGAAAAATTCGGATTAAACGGGGAGCATGGAGGTTTACAGATGGTTCCCAAGAATTGTCTTCAGGGGGATACCCCTTCCACTTGACTAAATACTGCAGTTGCCTACCTCTTTTCCTGCACCCCAGAATAGATTCCACTTCGTACTCGCACTCACCATCTACCTCGACTGGTGGAGGCGGTGGAGCCTCTCTTCCTGGGAAGGAGTTAGGGACAACAGGCTTCAGCAAGGATGTGTGAAAGACCTGGTTTATCCTGTAAGATTTGGGTAATGCCACTTCGAAAGCCACAGGGTTGATTGCCCGCTTGATATTGAAAGGCCCAATGAATTTTGGTCCCAGCTTCCGTGAGGGAATTGGTAGTTTGAGGTTGGTGGCGGCAAGCCACACTTCTTCCCTGGCTTTGAAAACAGGATTCTCCTTCCTTCCTTTATCGTAATATTTTTTATAGGCGTCCTGAGCGTTCTGCATCATTTCTTGTAATTTTAGGAAGTTAGATTGGACAGAGGCTATCCGATCCTGAACGGCAGGGACGGGACTTTCAGGAATGTCATCAGGGAGGAAAGAAGGGTGGAAACCGAAGTTGGCCCAAAAGGGAGTCTGGCTGGTGGTAGAATGGATGGAGTTATTGTACGCAAATTCAGCGTATGGAAGCAAGGAAGACCAGTCGTCCTGGGAAGCAGAGCAGAAGCAACGGAGATATTGCTTCAGGGTCTGGTTGGTTCTCTCTGTCTGGCCGTTGCTCTGAGGATGGTACGGGGAGGAAAGACAGATCTTGACTTCCAGGGACTTGCAAAGTTCCCTCCAGAATTTGGATGTAAACTGGGTGCCTCTATCAGAGGTGATGCTCTTGGGTACCCTATGGAGCCTGATTACTTCTTTAAAAAAGATTTTGGCAGTATCAGCAGCAGAGGGAGTACCGATCATTGGCAAGAAGTGGGCCATCTTGGAGAGTCGATCAACTACGACTAGAATTGTAGTAAAACCCCCAGAGGTAGGTAGATCAACAATGAAGTTCATTGAAACGTCTGCCCATGGGCGTTCAGGGATGGGTAAGGGTTTGAGCAAATCCCAACTCTTGATGTTCGGGCCCTTATTGCGTTGGCAGTGGGTACAAGAGGTAACGAAATTCTTGCAATCCTGTCTCCAACCGGGCCACCAGAAGAAGCGAGAGATTAATTCTGTGGTTTTCCGAGTTCCAAAGTGGCCTGCTAATTTGTGATCATGAAAAGTCTTTAGGACCAGTTGTCTGGTTTCTAGCGGAACGAAGATTTTACCTGGGAACCAAAACAAATCATTACATTGTTCTAAAGAGGAGGTTTCTTGGTCAGAGCTGCGTCTAGAGGAGATCTTAATGGCGGTTAGTAGGTCGGTCTGAGAGACCAATAGAAAGTTTTGTGCTGATAAAATGGTACTAGGTTCCCCTGTCTGAGATGCTTCAGGAAACATCCTGGAGAGCGCATCCGCCTTTCCATTCTTGGAGCCGGGCCTGTAAGTGATGTGGAAATTAAACATGGTGAAGAAGAGTGCCCAACGGGCTTGTCGGGGTCTTAGACGTTTCGCAGTCCTCAAGTACTCCAGGTTTTTATGATTAGTGAAGATCATGACCGGATGTGATGCGCCTTCCAGAAGGTACTGCCATTCTTCTAGAGCAAATTTTATGGCCAGTAGCTCCCTGTCTCCCATATCATAATTTTGCTCCGGAGGGGTTAGTTTCCTGGAGGCAAAGGCTACTGGGTGTAGAAGGGATTTTGGGCCCTGCCTTTGGGAGAGGATGGCCCCGGTGGCTGTTTCGGAAGCATCTACTTCCAATGTGAATGGAAGTGAAGGATCTGGATGCCGTAGCACAGGTGCTGAGGTAAAAATGTCTTTTAATTTGGTGAAGGCTTCCTGAGCCTCTTGTGTCCAATGGAACCGGTTGCCCTGACGGGTTAATTGAGTGATAGGGGCCACCACAGAAGAAAAACCAATGATGAATCTTCTATAAAAATTGGCGAAGCCAATGAACCGTTGTACCCCTTTCTTGTCTGTTGGAGCCGGCCATTCTTGGATGGCTTTGACCTTCTGCGGATCCATTGCGACCCCATCGGTAGAGATGATGAATCCCAGGAATTGTACCGTGGTTCTCTCAAAGTCACATTTCTCAACCTTGAGATAGAGTCTGTGTTTCCTGAGGATGGTAAGGACCTTTGTGACGTGAACCCGGTGTATTTCAACAGAGGCAGAAAAAATTAGAATGTCATCCAGGTATACCACCATAAAGTCGTCCAGATGTTCACGAAAAATATCGTTGACCAGGTGTTGGAAGGTGGCTGGGGCATTACAGAGCCCGAATGGCATGACTAAATACTCGTAGTGACCGAATCTAGATCTGAAAGCAGTCTTCCACTCGTCTCCAGCCCTGATCCGGACAAGGTTATAGGCATCCCGAAGATCCAGTTTGGAGAAGATCCGGGCGGATCGGAACCTCTGGAACAACTCCGGGATAAGAGGTAACGGGTATCTGTTTTTGATCGTAATTTTGTTTAACTCCCTATAGTCGATGCAGGGTCTCAGGGATCCAACTTTTTTTTCGACAAAAAAGATCCCTGCACCCGCTGGGGAAGAGGAAGGACGGATAAATTTATTTTTCAGGTTTTCATCTATATAGTCCTTGAGGGCCTTTAACTCAGTCTCTGACAAGGGAAAAATTCGGCCAAAAGGAACTTCAGAACCGGGCAGAAGATCGATGGGGCAATCATATGGCCGATGAGGTGGCAGTTGGTCGGCCTGTTGTTTGTCAAAAACGTCCCGGAATTCCAAATATGCAGAGGGAACGTGTTGTAGATGGTCCGGGAGGGTTGCTATGGTGGGCACAAGTGGTAGGAGCTGAGAGGAGACAGTGCTGGGAACAGTATGATGAGGTGAAGTTGATTTCCTTCTTGGCCCAATTTATAAGGGGCTCATGTGCCTGTAGCCAGGGGAGGCCCAAGATGATGGGGAACATAGGAGAGGGGATGAGGTCCAAGTGCAGGAACTCTTTGTGGCCTGAGTCCGTAACAGCAAGGAGGGGCTTGGTTTCTTGTGTGATTAGTCCTGAACGGGGCAGCGAGCCATCTGCCAGGTGTACTTGAAGGCAGTGGTCCTTGGGTTGCAAGGGGAAGTGAAGCTTAGAAGCTAGTGCAGAGTCCAGGAAGCAGCTGCAGGCTCCGGAGTCAATAATCGCCGGTAGGCGGGTTGTCCCTTCCGGTAGCTGTAAAGAGAGAAAGAGGACAACATAAGTTTGTGGGAAGCCAGAAACCTGGTAATTCAGAGTGTCTTTAGGGGGAGACTTACTAGGTCTCACTGGACAGTTGCGGAGGAAGTGGCCGGTGCCCCCACAGTAAAGGCATAAGTTGGCTTGACGCCTGCGCTGCTTTTCTTCGGAAGAGAGAGGAGTTCGGACTAATCCAAGTTGCATCGGCTCTGGTTCAGGAAGGGATGAAACTGCAGGAGTCTGAACAGGTGGATGAGCAGGGGCTGATCTGGGAAGAGTCCAGCTAGGACGGGTGGCCTGAAAACGTTCGGAGCGTCGCTCACGCAAGCGTCTGTCAAGTTGGGTAACAGATTGGATCAATTCTTCCAAGGAAGTGGGGGTACCGATCCTGGCCAACTCGTCCTTGAGGGCTTCGGATAGTCCTTGGCGGTACTGGTATTTGAGGGCTGCCTCATTCCAACCGGTATCGGCTGACCACTTCCGGAATTTCGCCGTGTAGTCCTCCACTGGTCTTCTTCCCTGGAGAAGGCTGTGAAGAACAGACTCAGCTGTGGCGGTGCGTTGAGGGTCGTCATATAACTGTGCCATATTTTCGAAGAAAGTGTCCACAGAGTTTAATACAGGGCTACTTTGCTCCATCAAACCATGGGCCCAGGCTTGTGGTTCGTCGGTTAAGAGGGAGATGATGAACCCCACCTTCACCACCTCAGAAGAGAAGGTCCTGGGCTGAAGCGCGAGGTAAAGGGAGCAAGCGTTTTTGAATGCCCGATACTTTTTGCGGACGCCCGAGAACCGTTCAGGCATGGGAACCCTGGGTTCAGGGGTCGCCATCACCACAGTGGAGCTCGTGAAGCTTGGGAGGTGGTGGCACTATTGGAGGTGGAAGCGACTGGGGATGCTAGTCCTAAAGGTCCGGTGAGTTGCTGCAGGCGACCATCTATCTGGGTATATCCGTCTTGCAATTTTTGGACTGCGTCGGTCAGTGCGGACACCTGCTGGCAGAGGGTATCGAACGGGGAACACGCTCTGTCGGCCTCAGACATCTGGCTGGTTTGTACTGTCACAACGGGTACTTACCGAGGCCGAGATGCCGAGAGCGGTTCATCCTTGCGACTTGACGCACTCCGCCCCCTGGAAGTGAGACAGGGAGAGAATGGCGATAAGAGGCACTGGTGATCAGCAGGTGGAGAGGACTTGCTAGGCTGGCTGGAATAGCTGAGTAGTCCGTGAAGATGCTGGAAGTTAATCACCAGGCGGTAACAGGAACTGAAGATAATATCTCCGACAGTCAGGTTCAGCAGGGATTGACGGAAACCAGCTGCGGCTGGTGGTGTAGATCGAGTATTTAAAGTTGGTGATAGCAAAGTCCAGATTAGGTACAGGAATCAGATCAGGGCTGAAGATCACAAAGAAGATCCGAGGTGCAGGCAGGAAGTCAAGGGTTGGAGAAAACAGCAGATCCGGGTCACAGGCCAAGGGTCAAGCACAGGCAGAAGGCAGAAGTCCGTAAAACAAGCAGAAGGTCAGGTCCAGGAGAGATGAAAGAGGTAATTAAGCTGGTCTGGGTCACAACTGGGTTTTCAAGCAGGATTCAGGAAACTGGATACACAGGAAAGCTGACAACAAACCAGCAACCTGTCAGTGAGCTAGGCCTCTTTATATATGCCCGCCTGTATTCTGATTGGCGCAGCTGCGCACATGCGCGCGCCGTTGTGTTGGCGCGCGCACCCGTGAACGGCGGAGCACTGTCCCGCGCATGCGCCGAAGCGCCGACCCACCGTGCGTGCGTACTAGGTGCTGGTTGGATTGGAAGTTTCCCTGACAGTATTATATGCCCCAAGTGTGAGGGACTAGCCATACATCCCCGTCCATTTGTCCGGTGCTTGCATTGCGGGGATTACCTGTTCGCTGTGGAGCAACCTACCATGTCGCCCCGTGCCTACCGAGTAGACTGGGCCATGGGTATTGCTACAGTGAAAGCTGCTGCCCTTGTTCCTGCGGTGAAACCTACACCCACCACGCCTGCTACGGTGAGTGTTCCTGCAGAAGATGTCGCTGCTATTGTTACCAAAGAGCCATCAGCGGACGTCGCCCCTGCTACTGCCTCCGCTGCACCTGTCCCCCAGAAGGCATCCCGCGGCCGCGGTAGAGGCCTACCCCACAGACTACCAGAACCAGAGCCAGAGGAAGGCCTGACCCCTGGAAAATCAACGACTGGAACTGGTGAGAGTTCTGGGGAAAACATGTCTGGGACTGTATGTAAATATTTGCCTGCGGAGAAATTAAGGCACTCTGAGTTAGACTCCCTGTCAGATGTTTCAGGTGATGATTAGAGTTGAGCGGACCCGAACTGTAAAGTTTGGGTCCGTACCAAACTTTTGGGTTTTTGGATCCCGGACCCGAACCCGAACAATTGACTGTATGTTCGGGTTCGGGTCCGGTGTTCGGCAATATGCATGTAAAGTCGCGCTTGTTTCCCGTGCTTAGAAATGTCCCTGCACAAAGTGTCATTTCGTTGAAACGCTCATCCATAGCAAAGTAGTATCCAGCTTTTCTGAAGGGTTTTGGCACGACAAATGATCCCAAACAGCTTCACTGTACCATTGCTCTCGTTTGGACTCAATTTCCTGCATGAGCTCTTTGAGAACATAAGGAAATCCCAGACCATACTCTGTGGCAACTCTCTTGATGAGCACTCTTTGCAAATGGGCAAGTTTTGGCAAAGCTCTAGTGTTTCCCAATCCAGGAAGCACACATGGATTTGGCAACTTCTGCACCATGGATCTAGCAGACAACTTCTCAGGTTCAATTGGGCTGGTAGGGTTTGACAAAGTCTCTCTAATAATACTGGGGGGTTCCACACTGGGTGTTGTCTTCCCTAAATCTAATGCTGTCTATTCTGAGAAGGTAAAGGCAGAAGCAACACCTTCACCATTAGCCCACAACAGTTCATGTGACATAGTCTCAAATAAGTCATCATCACTAGAGTTGAGCGGACACCTGGATGTTCGGGTTCGACAGGTTCGGCCGAACTTCGGAAAAAAGTTTGAGTTCGGGACCGAACTTGACCCGAACTTGACCCCGAACCCAAACCCCATTGAAGTCAATAGGGACCCGAACTTCTAAAGACTATTCGCGATTGTTTCCCGTGCTTAGAACTGTCCCTGCACAAAGTGTCATTTCTGAAGGGAAAAAAAGTAATTTAAAACTCACTCGCGGCTATAATGAATTGTCGGGCGGCTCCCGGCAATACATAGAAAAGTCATTGATAAAAAAAAAAAAGCGCGGGGGTTCCCCCAAATTCAATTAATTACCAGGCCCTTCAGGTCTGGTATGGATATTAAGGGGAACCCTGACGCAAATTACAAAAAAAAAATGCGTGCGGTTCCCCCAAATATCCATACCAGGCCCTTCAGGTCTGGTATGGATTTTAAGGGGAAACTCCACCACAAATTAAAAAAAAATGGCGTGGAGTCCCCCAAAAAATCCACACCAGACCCTTATCCGAGCACGCAACCTGGCAGGCCGCAGGAAAAGAGGGGGGACGAGAGAGCGCCCCCCCCCCTGAACCGTACCAGGCCACATGCCCTCAACATGGGGAGGATGTCCCCATGTTGATGGGGACAAGGGCCTCATCCCCACAACCCTTGCCCGGTGGTTGTGGGGGTCTGCGGGCGGGGGGCTTATCGGAATCTGGAAGACCCCTTTAACAAAGGGGACCCCCAGATCCCAGGCCCCCCTATGTGAATTGGTAAGGGGTACCTCTACCATTTCACGAAGAAAGTGTAAAAAAAAATTTACAAAAAACACACAGACACCTTGGAAAAGTCCTTTATTAAAAATAAAAAAATAAAAAATAAGAAAAAACATTCCAGCGATGAAATCCAGTGTCCCGCTGCGTTTTTTTTTTTTTTCAATGACTTTTCTATGTATTGCCGGGAGCCCAGGGCCGGCCCAAGACATTGTGCTGCCTGGGACCAAGAATGAAATTCTGCCCCCCCCCCCCCCCAAAAAAAAAAATCACGCCCACCAAAAGGCCCCCACATTCATTATTTTATATCATGATAACTAAAGGGGACCCGTCATGGCTCTATACATGTATAGGAGTAAAAAGAGGACCTGTCGTGGCTCTATACATGTATAAAGAGGACCTGTCATGGCTCTATACATGTATAAAGGATAATAAAGAGGACCTGTCATGGCTCTATACATGTATAAATGAGTATAAAGAGGACCTGTCATGGCTCTATACGTGCATATAGGTGTATAAAAGGACCTGTCAGGGCTCTATACATGTATATAGGAGTATAAAGGGACCTGTGCATGGCGGGCGGCCGCAATGTCTTTTGCGCAAACTAATCAATGTACGCTAATTATGTTTTTTTTGGTACCAAAAATATGTAGAAGAATACATATTGGCCTAAACTGATGAAGAAATTATTTTTTTATACATTTTTTGGATATTTATTATAGCAAAAAGTAAAAAATATTGTTTGTTTGTTTTTTTTAATTGTTGCTCGTTTGTTGTTTATAGTGCAATAAATAAAAACCGCAGAGGTGATCAAATATCACCAAAAGAAAGCTCTATTTGTGGGAAAAAAAGGACGCCAATTTAATTTGGGTACAGTGTCGCATTACCGCGCAATTGTCAGTTAAAGCGACACAGTGCCGTATCGCAAAAAATGGCCTGGTTATTAAAGGGTTTGTAAAGGTTCGTGATTTTTCACCTTAATGCATCCTATGCATTAAGGTGAAAAAACACCTGCAATGACTGCCCCCCAGGCCCCCTGTTTTACTTACCTGAGCCCGTTCACTTGCTGTGCGCGTCCCCCGGCGTCCTCTTCTCCACGGAGTCTGGCCGTTAATTGGCTAGATTGATAGCAGTGCAGCCATTGGCTCGCGCTGCTGTCAATCACATCCAATGACCCGGGCCCTGGGGGGGGCGGGAATGAGTCATACATGTTGTGTCTATGGACGCAGCGTGTATAACAGGGAGCGCGCCCGCAAGCTAACCCCCTTGGGAGAGTGCTTCCCAGAAGGGGGTTAGCTGATGCAGGGAGGAGCCAAGACAGCCGCCGAGGAACCAGAGAATCGGGGCCACTCTTTTCCAAACGCACTGCACAGTGGAGGTAAGTATAACATGTTTGTTATTTAAAAAAACAAAGCCATACAACCGCTTTAAGTGGGCAAATCTTTCCGGTCCTTAAGTGGTTAATCAGGGCTGGGCAAGGCAAGTCCCTCTCAGAGGCTCTCATGTCTCATACAACTTGTGATGTGTGTTTGTACTTACAGTTTTGCTTCGGGCTCCACCACCAGATGCGGGTTGTCACCTGCCACTCGTTGCGGATTGTCGGCTGCCACATGTTGCGCATGGTCACTTATGTCACCTGCCACACGTTGCGGGTTGCCACTTGCCACACATTGCGGATTGTCACTTGCCACGTCACCTGCCACACCTTGCGTATTGTCACTTGCCACATGTTGCGGATTGTCACGACGTCACCTGTCACACGTTGCGCATTGTCACTTGCCACAACGTCACCTGCCACACGTTGCAGATTGTCACTTGCCACAACGTCACCTGCCACACGTTGCAGATTGTCACTTGCCACAACGTCACCTGCCACACGTTGCGGATTGTCACTTGCCACGGCGTCACCTGCCACACGTTGTGGATAGTCCCGTGCCACACGTTGCGGATTGTCACTTGCCACACGTTGCTTATTGTCACTTGCCACACGTTGCGGATTGTCACTTGCCAAGCGTCACCTGCCACACGTTGCGTATTGTCACTTGCCACACGTTGCGGATTGTCACGACATCACCTGTCACACGTTGCGGGTTGTCACTTGCTGTGTCCCAGAGTGAAGGCAGGCAGCAGAGAGATGATATAATCTCTCTGCTGCCCATGGCTGCACAGTGAGGGTGAAACTGTGGTGATGCAGGGCGGCGAGGAGAGATGACATCATCACTCTGCTCCGCTGCCCGCTCACTTGCTGACTGATCCCAAACCCCCCCCCCCCCGGCTGCAAGTGCTCTGCCCGCCCCTGTCACCAACAGCAGCGGCGCCGGGCTCCTCACAGGGAGCGGTGCCTGCAGTGCTCACTCGCTGACTGCCCCCTCCCCCCGCCTGTGAGTGTCCTCACAGGCAGCGGCGCCGGTACACCGGGCTCCTCACAGGGAGCGGCGCCTGCCCATGCCTGCTCACTCGCTGACTGCCCCCCCGCCTGTGAGTGTCCTCAGCGGCGCCGGGCTCCTCACAGGCAGCGGAGCTGGCTGGCGGGCGTCAGTTTGCCGCCCCCCTAACAGTGCCGCCTGGTACCATGGTACCACCCGGTCCCATCATAGGGCCGGCCCTGCGGGAGCCGCCCGACAATTCATTATAGCCACGAGTGAGTTTTAAATGACTTTTTTTCCCTTCAGAAATGACACTTTGTGCAGGGACAGTTCTAAGCACGGGAAACAAGCGCGAATAGTCTTTAGAAGTTCGGGTCCCCATTGACTTTAATGGGGTTTGGGTTCGGGGTCAAGTTCGGGTCAAGTTCGGTCCCGAACTCAAACTTTTTTTCGAAGTTCGGCCGAACCCGTCGAACCCGAACATCCAGGTGTCTGCTCAACTCTAGTGATGATGACTTATTTGAGACTATGTCACAAGAACTGTTGTGGGCTAATGGTGAAGATGTTGCTTCTGCCTTTACCTTCTCAGAATGGACAGCAATAGATGTAGGGAAGACAACACCCAGTGTGGAACCCCCCAGTATTATTAGAGAGACTTTGTCAAACCCTACCAGCCCAATTGAACCTGAGAAGTTGTCTGCTAGATCCATGGTGCAGAAGTTGCCAAATCCATGTGTGCTTCCTGGATTGGGAAACACTAGAGCTTTGCCAAAACTTGCCCGTTTGCAAAGAGTGCTCATTAAGAGAGTTGCCACAGAGTATGGTCTGGGATTTCCTTATGTTCCCAAAGAGCTCATGCAGGAAATCGAGTCCAAACGAGAGCAATGGTACAGTGAAGCTGTTTGGGATCATTTGTCGTGCCAAAACCCTTCAGAAAAGCTGGATATTCCTTTGCTATGGATGAGCGTTTCAACGGATACTTGCTGCAGTGGAACTATGGCCAGCACATTTATTATGATAAGGTGGTCATCTGCAGACCAGGAAAAGACAATGTTGTCTATTTTGTTAACACCGTGGATAGCCAAGGAAAACCAGTGACCTTGCCGGATCCCCGGTTCTATTGGTGATCATTTAAAAGAAAAAATTACTGTTCTAACCTTTAGTTTTGCAAAGAGACTGAAAAAAAAATTTCTCTTGCTAAAAATGGACTATGAGATACATAGCTAGATAGTGTTAGGCTGGGGGAACTTCGGGGTCAAGATTTTTCCTACCTGCTCCAGTACTTTGCTATTAAGGACTTTCTTTTTGTGTCATACAAATTTTCTGCCACTAGGTGGTGGAAGTTGCTCAAAGCAAGGGCTGGACTTTCAAGTTTACAGTTTAGTTTTATTTTACATTTAAAGTCATGGAGGAAAGTTTCATTCTTCCGAGAGTGAGGCTTCGCTCCTATGTTAATCAGGAATGCTGTGTTATTTTTGTATGTGTGTAATTTTGTTTTTCAGGTGAACCGGATCTCCTATCAAGCTGCTGGAGTGTGGGTGGTTAGATAGAGAGTGAGCGTTTGTAACATATGTTGATGTAACCTTACTGTGTGTTCGTTGTATCTTCTTACTACCTCACCTTTTCCTTTCCCCATCCAAGTTTTGTGGTTCAGATACCGACTCTCAGGATTGAGAGTCGTTTTTTTTTTCAGACGATGGGGACATCGTCTATTGTAGTGGGGGGAGTGTGTAGCGCCCTGCTACTTTTGAACAGGGATTATTCTGTAAATTTAGTATTATCTGAGTTGTAAATAGCTCAGAGTGATTATTTAAAGTGTTGGTTTCTGTTCCAGCTTTGGCTGTGTTGTGCGCATTTCCCACTGTTGCCAGTAGGTGTCACTGTTGTCACAGGCCAGTGTGAGAAATACAGCCAGCTAAAGTGCATTGGATATTCTTTCCCCAGAAACAGCCCAATCAGGAGCTTCTTTGTAGCTGGGCAGGGATATTTAAGGGGCAGTGCCCTGTGCTTCGGGTTCCTTCTTGCCTCATGGCTCTCCAGGCCGGAGGCTATGCCGCTATGTTGCTGCAAGTAGGCCCAGAAGCCTGTCTGGGGCCTACTTAACTAAAGGTGGTCCTGTGCTGTCTTGCCTGCGGGAAGAAGCCACTCAAACTGAGAATATTCCAGGGGAGGACCTTACTGTAGAGGACTGAGCTGAAGGCTGGTATCTCAGGAAAGGCCTGGTGACTCGTTTAGAGGATGCACCTACCTACCTCACAGTACTGCCGGATGGCTTAAAGGTTCAGGTACTGTGCAGCTGACCTAACTAACGGACTACTGGCTAAACAATCCTGTGGCAGAGGATTATCCAGGAGTTTCCACTTATCACTCAAGTCTGTGGCAGAGACTTTGTCTGTGCTTCATACCTGCTGCTAGGTCGGTGTGAGAGGCCTATCCAGTTGTCGCAAGATCCAGAGACAGAAGCTGTTGTCCTCTGGATTCAAGAACCGCATTAGTGATTTGCAAAATCAAGGTATCTGAACTTCCCCTAACCCTCAATCCTTCTACCTGAAGTTGTTTAATAAAGCAATTGAGCAAAAGACTGAAGTGACTGGCAATCGCATCTTTCAAAACGACTTAAACATAGACTCTTAAGTTCTGGGACGGTGAAATGTGGGGTAACGGCAGGACCCAAAATTAATCCAGCAGCCCTCTCGGGGGTATTGCTACACATGTATGGCCGGCATAAGGCTGTCAGAACATTTGATCAGTGCCTGCATCTGAATGGAAGCAGTCACTGTTTGGCTCATAAGTTTCAACAAAAATCTATTAAAAAATCGACTTTTGTTGAGCCAGGTGGTGCCAACAGGGCCACTCACGCTTGAATTTTAGCTGACTTACTGAGATTGGCCGAAATTCTAACCATGTATAGCAGGTAGGGCTGTGGAAATTAACTATTAATTCCTCGATTAATCGATCAATTATTTTGATCGATTAAAATTCTTTTGATTGGTACTCACCTCTCCCCCAGCTTCTGGGTCTTCAGGGAGTTCCGTCGGAGATCTGGTGATGTCACGGACACCGGCGGGGCTTGCCGTGTCCATCTGAAGGGCTCCTTTGCTGTGCCTTCATATCTGCATGCCGCCAGGACCTTACTATCTGCCACACGCAAGGGCTGTTACACTTCCCTCTATCACTTCCCTCTATCAACCTGGGATTCTACAGCCATTCACTGGGAGTTGTGATAGTTCCCTTCACGGGACATCTACATGCCGACGGACGGATGTTAGCCCCTTCTCATCTGGATTCAGCAGTGGTATCGTTGTACACATTTTTATACCAGTATCATACCTAGCTACATGTTTTTATGACTGCTTTTGCTACCGTTTGGTATTACTCGCACCATTTTTACAGTTTATGTAGCTACATCGATTTTATCTCCAGTGCAATATTTATTTTGTTATCTACTTGAAGACTATAAAAGTTTTAATGCTATGCCCATCGAGCGCTGCTTTTTGTGTGTTTTTTGTATCCTGCTATCTATTTTTCCAGTGGTTGGTAGCTGCACTGGGAATCGGCCTGCAAGGAGATCAGCTAAAAGTAGTTGGATCTATGTGCGTTATAATTAATCGAAATTAGTCGATTAATCGATTTAAAAAAAAAAATCGATTAATCGAACACGAAAATTTTAATCAGTAACAGCCCTAATAGCAGGCTTTACTTTTACATAGCAGCCTAAAGCCTAGTACACTACAACCGATGGCTTGAATGAAAAAAAAACTGACAGCTCAGAAGGAGCAGCTGTACTAACAATCCAATGTTAGTACAGCGATCACCCCTGCTGAGCTATTGTGTTCTGACAGGGGGACTGCCCTCCTGACAGAACACTCCGGTCAGACCTCTTTCAGTCATGCTTCTTCGACAGAAGGCAGTCGAACGTTCGACTTCTGTTGGACTGGCTGCAGTACACACAGGCCAAATGTCGGCCTGTTTCTATTGAACCGGCCGATGCCGCCCAACATTCGGCCCGTCTGTGCTAGGTTTAAAGTGGTTGAAACCCCCCCCCCCAAAAAAAACTGCAAGACAAAGGCATAATGAGCTAGTATGCATAGCATACTAGCTCATTATGAAATACTCACCTTAGATCGAAGCCCCCGCAGCGGTTCCAGTACACTGCTCCGGCCGGCGACAGGTTTAGGAGATATCCGGGGTAGCTACAGGTAAGCTTTATTATAGGCTTACCTGTAGTCAAAAGGGTTTACAACCACTTTAAGGCTAACAATACATGATTCAATTTTTAACCACTTAACGACCGCTCACTGTATATATACGTCGGCAGAATGGCACCGACAGGCAAAGTCACGTACCTGTACGTGACTGCCTTTGTATAGTTGGGGGGTCCCATCGGACCCCCCTTCTATACAGTGAGCGGTCGTTAGTTGTTCGGGAGCGATCCGGGATGAGGGGACGGCCGCTCGATTCCGGCCACCCCCTCGCGATCGCTCCCGGCGAATGAGAAAGCTTCCTCTGCCTGTGTAATGTAAACACAGGCAGAGGAAGTGATGTCATCTCTCATGCGGCGCTCACATATACCGAGCGTCGTACGAGAGAAGACACACAGGTTAGTGCACTAATACTACACTGACACCAGGACACATAGGCACATAAATCGCCCCCCCAGATCACCCCCCAGCCCCCAGTCACAGTGTCACTGATTGCAGTGACCATCTTTTTACTGATCACTGCAATCAGTGACATTTGTGACTGTAAAAGTGTCAGGGCAGAGTGTTTTAGGTCCAGTGTAGCCCCTAACCCCCCCCTAATAAAGGTTTAACCCCTTGATCGCCCCCCAGGTAACCCTTTCACCCCCTAGGACCGCTGTCACTAATCGATCGTTTTTCTGATCGCTGTATTAGTGTCGGTGATGCCGATCGGTAGCCAGTAATTTTTTTTAGGTTCGCCGCAGGTTTTTATAGCGTCAGGTACCCCCATATATTACCTAATAAAGGTTTAACCCCTTGATTGCCCCCCCCCAGGTAACCCTTTCACCCCCTAGCACCACTGTCACTAAGCGATCGTTTTTCTGATCACTGTATTAGTGTCGGTGATGCCGATCGGTAGCCAGTAATTTTTTTTAGGTTTGCCGCAGGTTTTTATAGCGTCAGGTACCCCCATATATTACCTAATATAGGGTTAACCCCCTTGATCGCTCCCCAGGTAAAGCTTTCACCCCCTATCACCACTGTCGCTAAGCGATCGTTTTTCTGATCGTTGTATTAGTGTCGGTGATGCCGATCGGTAGCCAGTTATTTTTTTTAGGTTCGCCGCAGGTTTTTATAGCGTCAGGTACCCCCATATATTACCTAATAAAGGTTTAACCCCTTGATCACCCCCCCCAGGTAACCCTTTCACCCCCTTTTGCCAGTGTCACTAAGCAATCGTTTTTCTGATCGCTGTATTAGTGTCGGTGATGCCGATCGGTAGCCAGTAATTTTTTTTAGGTTCGCCGCAGGTTTTTATAGCGTCAGGTACCCCCATATATTACCTAATATAGGTTTAACCCCCTTGATCGCTCCCCAGGTAACGCTTTCACCCCCTATCACCACTGTCGCTAAGCGATCGTTTTTCTGATCGTTGTATTAGTGTCGGTGATGCCGATCGGTAGCCAGTTATTTTTTTTAGGTTCGCCGCAGGTTTTTATAGCCCCAGGTACCCCCATATATTATCTAATAAAAGTTTTAACCCCCTAATTGCTCCTAGTTAACCCTTTCACCAGTGATCACCATATAAGTGTTACGGGTGACGCTGGTTAGTTAGTTTGCTTTTTATAGTGTCAGGGCACCCGCCGTATATAACCCAATAAAGGTTTAACCACCTGATCGCCCGGCGGGTGATATCAATTAGGTTTTAGCGTCAGAGAGGGTCTGCGTCACACCCCAGGCAGCGTCAAGTTAGTGCCAGTAAAGCTAACACCCACGCGTGAAGCATACACCTCCCTTAGTGGTAAAGTATCTGAACAGATCAATATCTGATCAGATCTATACTAGCGTCCCCAGCAGTTTAGGGTTCCCAAAAACGCAGTATTAGCGGGATCAGCCCAGATACCTGCTAGCACCTGCGTTTTGCCCCTCCGTCCAGCCCAGGCCACCCAAGTGCAGTATCGATCGATCACTGTCACTTACAAAACACAACACACATAACTCCAGTGTTCGCAGAGACAGGCCTGATCCTTGCGACTCCAGTGCTGTAGGAGGTGATTTCACCACCACAGTTAAAAAAAAAGCATATATGCCAAAGCATTGGGGCAGCAGGGGCGGAGGAGCGATTTTGCTCCTAATGCCGCGTACATACAGTCGAAACTCCGACGGAGGCTTGCCCGTGGAAAAGTCCGACCATGTGTGTGCGCATAACTTTTGCGGGAGGATACCCCCATGCTTCGGCATATAAAAATGGTGCATGTATGCCCATCATTAGAAGTGGGTGAATAAAGGGAGGTATTCTAATGGTGGGCATACCCACCGATCAATCTCTTTTTTTCGTTCAGCCAATAGGCTGCATGAAAAAAAAAGATTACAATACTAGTCCAACAAGGACCAGCAACGTACTGGTATGTTGCTGGACTTTGAATGGTTATACCAGATTGATGCCTGCGGGTTTAGGTATCATCTTGGTATCATGCTTTTCAGCCAGCGGCCGGCTTTCATGTAAAAGCAATCCTAGTGGCTAATTAGCCTCTGGACTGCTTTTACAAGCAGTGGGAGGGAATGTCCCCCCCCCGATATAAAAAACGCCATTGGGAAATTGGGAAAGCATTTTATCACACCGATCTTGTTGTGGTCAGATGCTTTGAGGGCAGAGGAAAGATCTAGGGTCTAATAGACCCCAGTTTTTTCAAAAAAAGAGTACCTGGCTGTCACTACCTATTGCTATCATAGGGGATATTTACATTCCCTGAGATAACAATAAAAAAAAAAAAAATATGGAAGGAACAGTTTAAAAATAAAATAAAAAGGCAAAATTAATAATAAAAAAATAAAAAAAGCACCCCTCTCCTGCCCTGCTCTTGCGCAATGGCGAACGCAAGCGTCGGTCTGGCGTCATAAACAGCAATTGCACCATGCATGTGAGGTATCACCGTGAAGGTCAGATTGAGGGCAGTCATTTTAGCAGTAGACCTCCTCTGTAAATCTAACGTGGTAACCTGTAAAGGCTTTAAAGGCTTTTAAAAATGTATGTAGTTTGTCGCCAATGCGCGTTTGTGCGAAATTTTAAAGCATGTCGTGTTTGGTATCTATGTACTCGGCCTAAGATCATCTTTTTTATTTCATCAAACATTTGGGCAATATAGTGTGTTTTAGTGCATTAAAATTAAAACAAGTGTATTTTTTCCCCAAAAAATGCGTTTGAAAAATCGCTGCGCAAATACTGTGTGGAAAAAAAATGCAACACCCACCATTTTAATCTGTAGGGCCTTTGCTTTAAAAAAATATATAATGTTTGGGGGTTCAACATAATTTTCTTGCAAAAAAAAAAAATGTTTTCATGTAAACAAAAAGTGTCAGAAAGGGCTTTGTCTTCAGGTGGTTAGAAGAGTGGATGTAAGCTTCCTAATGTTGTGTATAAAATGCCAGGACAGTTCAAAACCCCCCCCAAAATGACCCCATTTTGGAAAGTAGACACCCCAAGCTATATACTGAGAGGCATGTCGAGTCCATTGAATATTTTATATGTTGACACAAGTTGCGGAAAAAAGACAATTTTTTTTTTTTTTTTGCACAAAGTTGGCACTAAATGATATATTGCTCAAACATGACATGGGCATATGTGGAATTACACCCCAAAATACATTCTGTTGCTTCTCCTGAGTACGGGGATACCACATGTGTGAGACTTTTTGGGAGCCTAGCCGCGTACGGGACCCCAAAAACCAAGCACCGCCTTCAGGCTTTCTAAGGGTGTAAATTTTTGATTTCACTCCTCACTGCCTATCACAGTTTCGGAGGCCATGGAATGCCCAGATGGCACAACCCCCCCCCCAAATGACCCCATTTTGGAAAGTAGGCACCCCAAGCTATTTGCTGAGAGGTATGGTGAGTATTTTGCAGATCTCGCTTTTTGTCACAAAGTTTTGAAAATTAAAAAAAATATATATATATTTTCTTTCTTCATTTTCAAAAACAAATGAGAGCTGTAAAATATTCACCATGCCTCTCAGCAAATAGCTTGGGGTGTCTACTTTCCAAAATGGGGTCATTTGGGGGGGGGGGGGTTTGTGCTATTTTGGCATTTTATGGCCTTCGAAACTGTGATAGGTAGTGAGGAGTGAAATCAAAAATTTGCGCCCTTAGAAATCCTGAAGGCGGTGCTTGTTTTTCGGGGGCCCGTACGCGGCTAGGCTCCCAAAAAGTCCCACACATGTGGTATTCCCGTACTCAGGAGAAGCAGCAAAATGTATTTTGGGGTGCAATTCCACATATAACCATGGCATGTGTGAGCAATATATCATTTAGTGACAACTTTTTGTAATTTTTTTTTTTTTTTTGTTATTATTCAATCACTTGGGACAAAAAAAATAAAAAATTCAATGGGCTCAACATGCCTCTCAGCAATTTCCTTGGGGTGTCTACTTTCTAAAATGGGGTCATTTGGGGGGGGGGGTTTTGTGCTATTTTGGCATTTTATGGCCTTCGAAACTGTGATAGGTAGTGAGGAGTGAAATCAAAAATTTGCGCCCTTAGAAATCCTGAAGGCGGTGCTTGGTTTTCGGGGGCCCATACGCGGCTAGGCTCCCAAAAAGTCCCACACATGTGGTATTCCCGTACTCAGGAGAAGCAGCAAAATGTATTTTGGGGTGCAATTCCACATATAACCATGGCATGTGTGAGCAATATATCATTTAGTGACAACTTTTTGTAATTTTTTATTTATTTTTTGTCATTATTCAATCACTTGGGACAAAAAAAAATATTCAATGGGCTCAACATGCCTTTCAGCATTTTCCTTGGGGTGTCTACTTTCTAAAATGGGGTCATTTGGGGGGTTTTGTACTGCCCTGCCATTTTAGCACCTCAAGAAATGAGATAGGCAGAAATGAAAAGCTGTGTAAATTCCAGAAAATGTACCCTAGTTTGTAGACGCTATAACTTTTGCGCAAACCAATAAATATACGCTTATTGACATTTTTTTTACTAAAGACATGTGGCTGAATACATTTTGGCCTAAATGTATGACTAAAATTTAGTTTATTCGATTTTTCTTATAACAAAAAGTAGAAAATATCATTTTTTTTCAAAATTTTCAGTCTTTTTCCGTTAATATCGCAAAAAATTTAAATCGCAGAGGCAATCAAATACCATTAAAAGAAAGCTCTATTTGTGGGAAGAAAAGGACGCAAATTTCGTTTGGGTACAACATTGCATGTCCGCACAATTTCCAGTTAAAGCAGCGCAGTGCCAAATTCTGAAAACACCTCTGGTCCTTTAGCTACAAAATGGTCCGGGGCTTAAGTGGTTAAAATAATTCTTACACTTTTATTTTATAACATCAGCATTGTAGTAGCAATACAAACAAAAGTTATTATCAACAATCCAATATAAGCTTACTTGAAAAATCTCTCTTTATGGTGTGAGTTCTGCCTGTCGGCTGGTCGTCTCTTTCCACAACTTCCTGGATTCCCAGCATGCTTTGCAGCTTCTCCTCTGCTGTTTAATTCCAATTTCTAAGGACTACATATCCCATGGTACCTTGCTGCCTGCAAACAGTGATTCCTGTGCTGACTCCACCTCCTGAAACTCCATATCTTAGCACCTCTGTAGTTCAGAAGGCAAGGCAGGCTCTGGTCAGTAAGTAAGCTTGTTTTTTTCCTGGGCATTCCCCAGGCCTTGTTTGTTACCTGTTTCAGCCTTCCAATGCTGCTTACTGTGATGGCCAACTATAGATGGGGGTGGTGGACAAGTTTGTTTTTCACCTTGGTGTTTGTATTGGTCCAGCAACGCACCAACTCCTTTGCAGCCATTGTGCTACATGCTGGGTGTTTGGTGTGCTCCTGTACCTTTATAAAGGAGGGGTGGCTCCCCTTCAGTCCACCTGTCCTCATCTATCCATCAGAATGCAGGTTAGTGTAGGACCACAGATTACAGGGTGCCTTGACGTGGCACGCGTTTGTTAGACAGGTTAATTGGTTGTCTGCGAGCTGGTCTGTAAGTAGGCTTGGTTTTTTCCTGGGCATTCCCCAGGCCTTGTTGTTACAAGGCTCTGTGACATGTGTGACACAGCAGCAGTGGCTACTCACAGGGCATAGTGAATATGTGTCACAGAACTCAAGGAAGTAAATGTGTGGAGATCTTTACAAAAGTAAGTTTACAAACTTCAAGATCATTCAGAATAATAGGAGTAGACTAGAAATAATTGAAATACAATGTGGAAATAAATGATTTTACATTTTAACCATAGATACGCTTCAAATTATAAGGCTCCATGCACACAGGGCGTTTTTGCAGCTGCTGTTAGCAGCATCAGGCGTTTTTTTTGTTGCAGCTGCAAAACGCCCATCCATGTTATTTTATTGTTTCATGCACACATAGAGCTTTTAGGAGCTCCTAGTGGCATAGGCATTTTACACCTCCAAAAAAAAACCAGGACCAGTGCGTTCTGGAGCTCCAGCGTCAAGCTTCAAAAACGATTGACGCTACTAAACGCGCCTAAACACGTCATAACGCGCGTCTAGCGTTTTTTTTTTTTGTTAAAAATGTGATTGGGCACTGTAATGACCTGAAAACCAGGAAATACTGAAAAAATGTGATTGGTGACTGTAATCACATGGAAAACAGGAAATACATGCCCACATTACCCAAGAGACCTTTGCTCCTTTTGAGAAGTGTGTAAGAAGAGAAGAAGCATGTCTGCTGATGTTCCTCAGGTCAAGCTGATTTCAGCCATTGAAGCCAATCCCGAACTTTGGGATTTAGCGCATCCATTACATGACGACCGCCTGCGTAAAACAAAGATATGGAATGAAATTGCAATGGCGCTCACCCCAGACTGGTCCCGGCTGAGCAATTCAGCCAAAAAGGACAGATGTAATATTTTTTTTTTCCAAGATATGTTTGCTATGTAGTGTTTTTAGAAAGCGTTGTGACAGCAGGAAGGTAAAGTCACCTGGTTGCATCCAGGGGGGTAGATATATTTCGCCCAGATTCAGGCTTTACGCCGATTTATACAACTAGGTGGAGAGTTGTATAAGGCTAGTGGGCTCATGGATGACTCATACCTCTAGGGAGAGGGCTGGGCGTCGTGCAGACAGGGAGTTGATGAGATCAGCTGAACCTTGTCAGCTCATTTAGGCCTCTATAAGAAATCCCAGCTTCATTAGATGTTAGCTCATGCCTGGAAGCAGACCTGTGTGGACTGTCTAGGGAGAGTGAACCCCTGTGCGGTGAGAGAAAGCCTGTGTGGCTATATTTTGCTTGGACATTGAAAACCAGGGACTAGGACAGCACTAGGCTGATCCCAGTCGTTAGTTAGGAAACCTGTAAGTTTAGTCAGAGGTCAAGTTGACCAGGATTTATTTTGTTTATGTTTTTTTGCCTTGCTGTGTTTTTGTCACTGTAAATAGAAAATAAACCGCACCTTTTTGATTTTGAAAACCACAACCTCCGTCTGCTGGGCCTGTTTTTGGGTGGGGAGCCCATCCCGGGGGTCACACATACCCGCTGCCGAGCTAACCCCCTCACAGTTGGTGGAGAACCAGTGGCAGTTTTTTTTTAAGCCAGCATGGAGGAGATACTGAAACAGCTGGCTCTAGCAAATGCCAATCAACAGCAGACAAATGCAGGTTTGCAAAGGAGCCTTGCAGCCCAGCAGCAAGCTCATCAACAGAGCCTTGCAACTTTACAACAGAGTCTGGAGGCTCAGCAACAAGCCCAACAGCAATCTGAGGCCCGCTTCATAGACCTGTTGCAGAAGCAAGAGCAGAGACTACAACAACAGATGGAAGCAGTAATGCAGCAACGTCCGCAGACCAGTGAGGAAAGCCGTCCCACTAATACCGCGTCCTTTGGGGTGAGTCGTTTATTGACAAAAATGACTGGAGAGGATGATCCAGAGGTATTTTTGACCACATTTGAAAGGACCGCTGAAAGAGAAAAGTGGCCTGAGGAGCAGTGGGCTGGACTAGTGGCTCCTCTGTTAACTGGTGAATCGCAGAAAGCTTACTATGACCTAGAGCCTAACCAAGCAAAAGACTATGTGATGCTAAAAGCTGAAATATTGGCAAGGCTGGGTGTCACCCTGGCTGTCCGGGCTCAGCGTGTGCATAACTGGACTTTCCAGCTTGGAAAACCCCCCAGGTCTCAAATGTATGATCTCATTCACCTGAGCAGAAAGTGGCTACAGCCAGAGACTTTGTCCGCACCAAAGATTGTGGAACGTGTTGTAATGGATCGGTTTTTGAGAGCTCTTCCTACTGCCATCCAAAAGTGGGTAAGCCATGGAGACCCAGAGACGGCCGATGGTCTTGTGGATCGTGTGGAGAAATACTTGGCTACAGAGAACCTGACGGCCTCTTCCAGAGACACTCGGACTTTCCACCCTAAGACCAGACCATCCCCAGGGGCGGATAAGATGATTCCAAGGGGTAAGGGTGGAGAGAGTGAGAGGGTGGGAGCTCTACCCCAAGTTTGGCGAGAACAGCCTGGGAAATCAGCGGCTCAAGAGGCGGCAAGAAGGATCGTTTGCTACCGCTGCCGGCAAGCGGGACATATTGCAGCAAATTGCCCGGTTTTGGAGGAACCCATGCAGTGTGACTTTCTGACGGGCAGACGTCAGTCGCTGTGTGCGACAGTCGCATGCACTGCCATTCGGGGAACTGAGAAACATTTATGCAAAATGTGTATTAATGGTAGAAATGTTGTGGTATTGCTGGATTCAGGTAGCCTTGTGACCCTGATAAAGGCTGAGTTAGTTAAAACAGAGGTCTCTGGGAATAGCAAGGTAGCCGTTATTTGTGTGCATGGGGACACCCGAGAGTATCCAGTGACTACAGTGTGTTTCGAGACCCCCAAAGGTACCCTCTCTCATCCAGTGGGCTTAGTATCTCAGTTACCGCATGACGCCATTGTGGGAAGGGATTTTCCAAAGTTCTGGGAACTGTGGGATGATCCTGAGCCCCCCACTGGTGCCCCTATGTACCAGGAATGTGATAGCCAGAACTCCCCTGAGAGTGGTGAGGACTCTCCGGAATTTCCCTTGTCAGTATTGGCAGGGGAGACTCAAGAAACTGGAGAGGAGCCCACCTCCTCAGACGAAAACCTACCGTCTGTGGAGTTTTCTGATCTTGAGGTTCACAGGGAAAACTTTGCCACAGAACAGTTGAAAGACCCCGCCCTAATAAAGGCACGGGAAAACGTAGTGAAAATAGATGGCGAGTTAGTGAACCCAGATAATACCGGCACTTACCCATACTTCAGCGTAGAGAAGGACCTACTGTATCGGGTGGCAAAAAGGGCAGAAGAAACCGTTGAGCAGCTTGTGGTGCCCAAACCTTACAGGAAGTTGGTGTTGGAGTTGGCCCATGGGCACATTCTTGGAGGTCATCTGGGGACAGAGAAAACCCGAGAGAGGGTATTACAGAGATTCTATTGGCCTGGGGTGATGAAGGACATAGAAAATTATTGTTCCTCCTGCCCTGTGTGTCAGAGGTCGGCCCCGATGCCACATTTCCGTAGCCCGCTGGTCCCTCTACCCATCATTGAGGTCCCGTTTGAGAGAATCGCAATGGATTTGGTAGGTCCTATAATCAAGTCCGCTAGGGGGCACCAGTACATATTGGTTATAATGGACTATGCCACCCGTTATCCAGAAGCGATCCCTCTCAGAAATACCTCGGCCAAAACCATAGCCAAAGAGCTATCTCTTGTTTTTAGCCGGGTGGGTATTTGTAAAGAACTGCTTACGGACCAAGGTACACCCTTTATGTCCCGGGTTATGAAAGAGCTGTGTAAATTGTTCAAAGTGACGCAATTGCGTACATCTGTGTATCACCCCCAAACCGATGGGCTGGTTGAAAGATTCAACAAAACCCTAAAACAAATGTTGAAGAAAGTGGTGGATAGAGATGGAAGGGATTGGGACTGTTTACTTCCTTATTTGATGTTTGCTATTAGGGAGGTGCCCCAATCCTCTACGGGATTCTCCCCCTTTGAGTTACTGTATGGGAGACACCCAAGAGGGCTGTTGGATATTGCCAAGGAAACTTGGGAAAGTGAGAGTTCTCCCCACAGGAGTGTGATTGAGCATGTCGCCCTGATGCAAGATCGAATTGCACAGGTAATGCCCATCGTGAAGGAACATTTGGCCCAAGCGCAGTTGGCACAGCAGAGAGTGTACAACCGTGGAGCCAAGACCCGTACCTTTTCCCCGGGGGATAGGATATTGGTACTTGTCCCTACGGTTGAAAGTAAATTCCTTGCCAAATGGCAAGGCCCCTACGAGATAATGGAAAAAGTGAGCGAAGTGAATTACAAGGTCAGACAACCAGGAAGGCGAAAGCCCGAACAGATCTATCACGTTAATCTGTTGAAAGCCTGGAGGGATAGAGAGTCCCTAGTCGCAGACACTTGGTCACCAGCTCAAACTGGTTGCGTGATTCCTGAGGTTGGAATCGCAGCCACCTTGTCACAACCCCAACAACAGGAGGTTAAGGAGTTTGTGCTTCGCAACAAGGAGGTATTCTCTGAGCTGCCGGGACAAACATCTGGGGTAGAGCATGACATTATTACCCCGCCCGGTGAAAGGGTGAAGTTAAAACCCTATCGAATCCCAGAGGCCCGACGGGAGGCAATACGGGAGGAAGTACAGAAAATGCTGAACTTAGGGGTGATAGAGGAGTCCCAAAGTGATTGGTCTAGTCCCATTGTGTTGGTGCCTAAACCGGATGGGAGCTGGCGATTTTGTAACGATTTTCGTCAGTTGAACAAAGTTACAAAATTTGACACCTACCCCATGCCACGTATAGATGAGTTGATCGACCGGCTGGGAACAGCCCGATACATGACGACTCTTGACCTCACAAAAGGGTATTGGCAAATCCCCCTGGCCAAGTCGGCCAAAGAGAAAACCGCATTTGTAACCCCAGACGGGGCGTTCCAATATAAAAGAATGCCGTTCGGGTTACAGAATGCGCCGGCCACATTCCAGCGGAAAATGGACCAGATGCTGAGGCCCCATCGGAAGTATGCTGCGGCTTACCTGGATGACATAATTGTCCATAGCACAGATTGGGCCTCACATCTGCCAAAAGTGCAAGCAGTCCTGGACTCTGTTCGGGAAGCAGGGTTTACGGCTAACCCCAAGAAGTGTACCATTGGGCAGGAGGAGGCCAAATATCTTGGGTACACCATTGGGAGGGGAGTAATAAAACCCCAACTCAACAAAGTCGAGGCCATCCAGAGTTGGCCACGTCCCAACAGCAAGAAGCAGGTACGAGCCTTTCTGGGAATCGCTGGGTATTATCGGCGATTCATTCCCCACTTTGCTTCTAAGGCTGTGCCCCTAACCAACCTGACGAAGGGGAAAGGGTCGGTCATGATTAAATGGACCCCCGAGGCTGAGGCAGCATTCCAGTTCTTGAAACAAGCCTTATGTAGCCAGCCAGTGTTGTACTCACCCGACTTCTCTAGGGACTTTGTCGTACAAAGTGATGCGTCAGATGTGGGGTTAGGAGCAGTATTGTCCCAGGTCTGGAACGGGGAAGAGCACCCAGTCATTTACCTCAGCAGGAAGTTGAAGTCCCATGAGGTAAATTACGCCACCGTTGAAAAGGAGTGTTTAGCGGTGAAGTGGGCTCTAGATTCCCTTCGGTACTACCTGCTAGGTAGGCACTTTGACATGGTTACGGATCACGCTCCATTAAAGTGGATGGCTCAAAACAAGGAAACAAATAGAAGAGTGAATAGGTGGTTCCTGGCCCTCCAGGAATTCAACTTCACAGTAAAGCATCGCCCTGGCGTTCAAATGGGGAATGTGGATGCTTTGTCTCGAGTACATGAATGCCTGATTGCTGGTGTTCCAACCCCGAGGTTAAAACAAGAGGGGGGGGTATGTGACAGCAGGAAGGTAAAGTCACCTGGTTGCATCCAGGGGGGTAGATATATTTCGCCCAGATTCAGGCTTTACGCCGATTTATACAACTAGGTGGAGAGTTGTATAAGGCTAGTGGGCTCATGGATGACTCATACCTCTAGGGAGAGGGCTGGGCGTCGTGCAGACAGGGAGTTGATGAGATCAGCTGAACCTTGTCAGCTCATTTAGGCCTCTATAAGAAATCCCAGCTTCATTAGATGTTAGCTCATGCCTGGAAGCAGACCTGTGTGGACTGTCTAGGGAGAGTGAACCCCTGTGCGGTGAGAGAAAGCCTGTGTGGCTATATTTTGCTTGGACATTGAAAACCAGGGACTAGGACAGCACTAGGCTGATCCCAGTCGTTAGTTAGGAAACCTGTAAGTTTAGTCAGAGGTCAAGTTGACCAGGATTTATTTTGTTTATGTTTTTTTGCCTTGCTGTGTTTTTGTCACTGTAAATAGAAAATAAACCGCACCTTTTTGATTTTGAAAACCACAACCTCCGTCTGCTGGGCCTGTTTTTGGGTGGGGAGCCCATCCCGGGGGTCACACATACCCGCTGCCGAGCTAACCCCCTCACAGCGTATTAACCCTTTTTTTCAATTTTCTGTAGGCAAAACATTACAACGTCGGTGAAAATCCCTACGCGACCGAATCAGGAGAGATTTGACCGAACTTGAAAAGTCTCAGCGGAGTGGAGCACCAGCTCCGGCCAATAAACAGCATTTGTTTTATAACCATCTTGCTTTCCTGCACCGATCCATGATAGAGAACGCAAGAGAGTACGTTTTTTTTTTATGTCACATATACCCTTTTGTGCATTGCTCTAATCTACCAAACATTCAAAAATGTACAAAATCTTACCCGTTTTATTCTCTGTAGCACAACATCCAACATTACGGACAGCAGGGAGCGTATCGTGGAGGGGGAGGTGGATGCTCCAGATGCTGCATGTGCCGAAACTGGCAGTGTGACAGATACAGAGGTTCTATCATCTAACCTATCTAGACTCCAAAGTCAATCCCCAGTACAGGTAATTATCCGTCCATTATGTCTCTTTTTGTCTGTCAGTCTATGTACCAATCTGAACATGTTAATTTTTTTTCACAGGAATCTAGGAGACAGGTTACAGCTTCCAGCTGCCTCCACCAGGAACCCGAACAACCAGGCGAAGTTCGTGGCCATGGCAGTGCACGCGGTAGAGGCCGCAATCAGCGCCAGAGGGGTGGCATATTCACCGCTGAAACTGAGGACAGGGTGGTAGCCTTGCTGCAGGAAGTGCAGCAGGAGAGGCACAGCGTGGACCCATTCTTGGATCCTTTGAATCCACGCGCCTCATTCCTGCAAAACATGTACCACATCCTGGAGGACATTTGTGGAGCCGAGGAGAAGCACTGTATGGATCGAATGTACGGTATTGCTGTGCAATACCGTAACGCAAAATTAAGTGGTGGGCCACCACCTAGCGATCCATACAGTGCTTTTCAGGATCTCACAATGTCCCCCAGGACTGCAGCAACGCTACCACCCCCCTCATATCAGCCCCCTAGACGGCAGCCACCACCCAGCCATTCCTACCCTCCCTATTACCCCCCACATTTCTCCATGGAATTTCCTCCTCCCCCTCCTCCTCCAGGCGTTTCAATGTTCTGGAATGTTCCCTCACCCCCTGCTTTCCAAGGACCCTACTATGCTCAGGACGTTGGGAACGAGCGCCTGCCCCAACCTACCCATTCCCACCCCGAATCCACTTTCCCCCGTCCCCAATCACCTCATCCGAGCCCTGCTGACCAATCTGCTCAATATCAGCAGTTATAAGTTGAGCTTATTTTTTTTGTTACTCCAATAAATCTTTGTTAATTTAATAAATCATTGTTAATTTAAAACGTTAATTTGTATTTTTTTTTTGGGGGTTATGGTGCACTTCAGCAGTATGTTAGCATACGGGTATCATACGCTTTCCTCAAGCAGAAGAAAAGGACTCTTTTTCCTCTGCCTGGGGCAAGCGTATGTGCAGCCCAACAAGGAGTATCATACGCTTTCCTCAAGCAGAAGAAAAGGACTCTTTTTACTCTGTCTGGGGCAAGCGTATGTGCAGCCCAACAAGGTACAAGGCACAGCTTAACTAAAGAAATGGGAGACATGAAAAGAACTGCCAAATTTTAAAATGCTTTATTTCAAATTTACAATAAAATTAAAGAAGGCAGAGCTTAGAAAGATACAACACTTTTTTTAAACATAATCAATTTTGACACAAAACTTCTCCATCAGGTGATAAGAAGAAATCGGCAAACTGATTACGAATGGCCATCACCCGTGCCGTTGACTGCAAGTCGGAAAATTGTACTCGTTGGTTTGGGTTTCGGGGTTCCGGTTCAACGGTGCTCCTCTCCTTCTCCCGCAGGAAGTTGTAGAGAACACAGCATGCCAGGACCACCTTAATGGCATTCTCCACATCAAGCTGCATACAGGTGAGTAACACTCTCCATTTTGCTGTGCAGACCCTGAAAGCACATTCAACAACGCGGCGTGCACGGCTGAGACGATAATTTAAAAATTTTTGGGCATCACTGAGACAATAGCTACTGTATGGCCTCATTTTTTCAGCCAGTCCAAAGGCCTCATCTGCTACCATGACCAATGGTAAGCTTGGTTCCTCGGTACAAGGTAGAGGCCTGCTTTCTGGAATGTTGAGCCTTCCTACATGTAGCCGAAGGCCGACTCACGAAATATACGGGTATCACTCTGGCTGCCGTATGCTCCAACATCAACTACTATGAACCACAGATTCGCATCAGCCAATGCCAGGAGGACCACGAGAAGTATTTTTTATAGTTGTAATATGAAGAACCAGAGTGCAGAGGCTTCTTCACCCTGATGTGTTTGCCATCCAGGGCGCCCAGACAATTGGGAAACTGAGTTTTTTCCCAAAACTCGTCCACCACTGCTTCCCAGAGGTAATCTGTTGGCTCCGGCATTACAACCTGATTCAGCTCCTCCCATGTTGTCACACAGCTTTCTCTGACTATCTTGCCAACCGTCGAGACGCCAAGAAGAAAGTGGTGGTGCAAGGACACGAAACTCAGTCCTGTAGCAAGGAACCTAAAAGAACAAAATTGGGAGTGTCAGAACAATACAATACAATACATTTTGTACACATGCGATGCGACATAAGTCATACAATCGGTTTGGATGAAATCACAATGAACAGACATCGCATGAGATTTGCATAGCAGTGCGGTACAAATTGCATGCACTGTCATGCAATGTGTGACATTGCATATGTGTGAACAGGCACTAACCCCCCCTTCAAAACAAATATCACTTACCGGAGTGTCACAAGCAGTCGTTCCTCTGATGACACACTGCTTCTCATGATGGTGTCCATCCTTTGCAGCCTTGGCCTGAGCCTCTCCAGCAGGTCATCGAAGACAGGCACTGACATTCTGGTGAAGTTATAGAATTTTTCAGGATGCATGCGAAGATGGACGTATATGCTCTGAAAGCACCCCAACGTAGGACGCTGGGATACAATTGGATGTATCCAGAATCTACGACGACTGCTGCTTCTCTCCTCCTCCTCCATCTGTCTCCTTCACCGCATCCTACGCAGAACAATCAGCAGGATTGCCTCATCAATATTTTGAATCACAGGATCCATTTTCCTCAAAACAATCTCCCAAAAATGCTCTCTCCTCAGTTTCTCCTTTACAAAATGGCATAGTCATGTGATATTTCACATATTTTATGGAATTCTGGGTAATATGCGAGTAAATTTATGTAAAAAGTTGTGTTTAGTTAAAAAAACGCTGGTTAGCGCTGACGCGCCCAACCGCGATATGACGCCAATGCAAAACGCGGCTTGAGGCGCGTTTTTGACACTGCTTTTTCCTGGCGTCAAACCGCTTTGGAGCTCGTTTTATGACGCCCTGTGTGCATGGGGCCTTATAGTTGTTCAGCGCATTAAAACCCAAGAAGAAAAATGAATTTCATTGCAGCCTACACATTCCTATATGTGGTTCATTTTAATTTTTCAGATTTGTGTCTATATATTCACCTGTTGATTCTGCAAGCAACACACTTCCTGTCCTAAAATGACGATGCTCACTCACCGTACTGTATCTAGAAGGAGCAGGGTTATCACCCTAGGACAGGACTACAGAATTGCTCCTTTTTTTTCCTATTTCATAACATAGGGGAGAGGTGTTCTGTAGTCCATAGAGCTAGGAACAATGTAACCGATAAGAGTCGGAAAACGCGAGGTGCGCATGCACGCGGGATCCAAGATGGCCGCTTAGTCCTGGAATCGTGCACCCGGCCGACCGTTATGAGCCATGTACGGGGATCCCGAGGCCTCTCTCCCCGCCATCTGGGACAGCCACAGTTCCCGGAAGGAGCCCACAACGGCACATTGCAGGAGGGAGCAGCCGTAAGGTTCATTCTCGCTCACCGCCGACCACTCGATTCTCAGCGGCTGCAGCTAAGATGGCGACCGCGCCCCCACCTCAGATGACACGTGGAGCCTGCTCATCTGATCTCAGCACAGGTGGATTCTAAGGCTGCATTGCAGGACTCACTGTCACTAGCCTGCATCCCAGCCCAGGTCAGTACTTCTCCTGCCTCCACTGAATCTCTCATTGAACAGACCCTGGACGATCTGCTCCTGTCACAGCCCTTACCCTACCAGCTAGCCCGGTGGTATCAGATCCCATGCACAGCTCTTCCTCTGGGGAAGACATGGATCAGCAGACTTTGTTCACAAGATTTTGTGCACTGTTAGATCAGAGACTGGCCAAAACTGTACAGCAGATTACTACTACTATTTAAGCAGATTTGCTGGGACTGGGGATGCGGATGGATCATATAGAGGCCAAGCTGGAGGAGACTGTATCTCGCACTAATCAAAACACTATGCATTGAGCGCATCCAACAACAACTGGATCAAGCCCTGGCAAAGATCGATGACCTTGAGAATCGATCGCAGAGCTATAATTTCCGTATACGAGGCCTGCCGGAGTCAGTGAGGGATGTCGATGCCGTCATATGCTTATGAAAGATCTTCTGCCTGACTTGCCTTCTCACCGCTTGGATCTTGACAGGGCTCACCGGGCCCTACAACTTCAGAGTCCAGAGGGCCCTCCACAGGACATAATAGTTAAACCACACTATTACGCCACAAAGGAGCTAGTGATGCGCAAAGCCAGAGAAGCTCCTACCCTATCTCTATTGGGCCATGACATCAAAGCGTTCGGAGACATTTCTCCGTTTACGGCACAGAAATGCAGAACCTGAAACTTCTGCTGGCGGTTCTCACACGCAAGGACATAAAATACAGATGGGCGTTCCCATTTCGTTTTGTCCTTCACTTATTCCAACAGACAGCACTCCTTTTCCTCCTTTGCTGAGGGGGAAGCCCTATTGCTACGTCTCTGACTCATTTCTCAGGATGGCTCTGTTGTGAGGTATCCCTCTTCCACCGGCACAGAACGCCCTGGAGGTTCCACCTGTCCGCTCTCTCCGTTGTGTCATCAAGCTCCATCTGGTCGCTCTGGTCGGTCCCAACCTCCTTGAAGATCTAGCTGGTTTCCGATGGCGAGAAGTTGTACCTTCTATTCTACACCCTAGACACCCGGGAACTACGAAGCCCTCTTGGGCTACCCCTTTAAAAGTTCATGGAACTTCCAAGTGCCTTATAAGTGTAGCGCCCATCCCAAATGGTTGGGACGCTATCTAAATTTAGAGGAATGTCTGAGCCAAGAGTTGGGCTCAGATGGTTGGTAATTACATTTAAATTCGCGTCTGTCTCAGTTATGGTTTGCCTGGTAGTGATTTCCCTTTTTGCCTGTAGGTGGCGTTACCACCTCAGGCACCTGTTGGAACACGGGCAGATCATAGTACATTGAGTGGCCCTTCTTGGCAGTGGTATAGTGGGAGTGGTGAGCCCGCTGTGCCTGCTGGGAGGTGATACTTTAGGGGCAGATGCCATTGATTGAGGTTCGTTCGCACCCGCAGCCCTCCGGGCGCAAGGTGTGTGTGGTCCTGGTCTCGGGGCCACGTTGGCCCGAGGCTGCATCGCTACTTAGTAGGCCCCGCTAGCCTGGTTGGGGCCTATATCCAGAGGAGGGATCCCAAGCTTTCCATTCAAATGGGGAGGAAGAATCTTGGTGAAGAAGTCCAGGGGAAGATCTGCCCCGGAGGAGACCGGCACAATACTGCTGTCTCGGGAGAGGCCTGGCAACTTCAGTAAGGAGGAATCCATTATGCTACAAGCCCTACAGTTCACCGGATCGGCTTAAAGGTTCTTAAAACTGTACGGCTGGAAGTTTGGGACTTTGAAATCCTGTGGCAGAGGGTTCCCGGACTATCCAATTGATTACTTTAACATAGGTCTTTGGCAGAGATTTTGTACACTTAAAACAGGTCTGTGGCAGAGACCCAACTCATGTTGGGCAGTCTGTGGCAGAGACTGCCCTCTTGCTGATCCGTGAGTCATCCCAGCTGCTAGGCCATGTGAGGGGGGACTATGCGGGTGACCAATACCCACTCTGCTGCGGACAACGCAGCAGAAGAGGTAATGTGCAAAACCCAAAACTAACCAGCGGCCCTGAAGAGGGTATTGCTACATAAGTTACCTAGTTCTGTGTTTTGCTACCTGTATACATACGTTGTTCGCCTGTGACACTGTATATTTTTGTCTTTTGTATTATGTTTTGCTGCAGTCCTTCCCCACGATACCCACGTTCTCCTACTGGGTTGCAAAGTCCCCTTTGCGGAACCTAATGACGTTTCTACTGCAGCAGAACTCATTTTGTACCCCCCCCTTTTTTTTTTTTTATAATTTTTGGTTCAGAATGACCTTCTCAGGTGAGGTAATTTGCCAGACGGACACAGTGTCACGGATCTGTTAATATTTTTATATGTGGTGATAAGTACCCTATGTGCTTACTTTGTTCCATGTTGGCCTGGCCGGGTGGTTGTGCACACTCATTCGAGCCAACTCGCTGATGATTCAGGCTTTTGGCCCGATCTTCGCGCCAAGCCGGTTCGGGGCGCAAACCCTTTTTGCCCCAAACTCTGGACTCTTTTGTGTCTTCTGGCTGTGGGGTTTGAGTATATGCTCTTTTTCTTCTCTTCTCTTTTTTCTAACTTTGTCTACCTATGCTTTTTCCTTTTTGCCCTGGAGACCTAGGTTTCAGCTCGGCTGCTCCATATTGTGGAGCTCTGGTGCCCATGCGGGGTTGGAGCTTGCTCTTTGGAATGGGGTGAGTGGCGACAAGTGTTATAGTATTTATTTTCTTATTTTGCATCATAAGTACCCTTAGATCCACAACACCCAAGGCCTCAATTCCCCTACCAAACATTGGAAAGCGTTTCAATATTACCACTCCTGTAATGCGGACATTTTGCTGCTCCAGGAAACTCATTTCCACAAGTCCTACCTGCCCTCCTTCCTTCACAAACAATACTCTGTTTTTTTTTCTGGCAAATGCAGCTGACAAAACTAGAGGGGTAGCTATCTGTTTTTCAAAATGTATCTCCTTCACCCTTAACATTAAATCAGGGACCCAGAAGGGAGGTTTCTTTTGGTTAAAGGGTTAGTGGGGGAACAACTTTGCTCCTTTATCTCTTACTAGGCCTCAACGTCGGTCAAGCTACCTTTTTGACTAAATTGCTTCGTGCCTTGATCCCATACTTGGAGGGGCGGGTTACCTGTGGGGGGGGGGGCACTAACCTCGCTCTGGACCTGTCCTTAGATTAATCAAACCCCATACGTTCCTGTCTCAAACGGACCCCTAAGGCAGGTTTAAGGGTGGCTAAAATGTTACATTCTCCTAATTTGGTTGATGTGTGGCGTGAATCACATCCTGCCATGAGACACCATACGTTCTTCTCGGCCCCACACTCCACATATTCTCATACTGACCATATTTTACTCTCGTCCCCTTTGATGCCCAGTATTCACAAGTCTGCCATCAAAGGCTATAGCATGGTCAGATCACTCTATGGTTTCTTTAACATTGTCTGCTCTATCGATCCCCCCGCACTCCAAACAGTGGAGGCTCAACAAATCTCTATTGTCTGATCCCAGCTGGTGTGAGGACATTTGGATCAGTCTGAAACAATATTTTAACGAAAACTTAACTGAAGATGTCTCCCCTGTAACGGTCTGGGCAGCACATAAAGCTGTGGTGCGTGGAAAACTGATTCAGTTATCCTCCCAGCTTCACAAAACTCGCAAAGCACAAATCCAAGCTCTTAATGACGAATTACAATTGCTGCTTAAGCATCATAAGCGTTCCTCAGACAATTCGCTATTTCAGCGAATTGATCAGATCCGATTGGAGCTAAATATGGCCTTAACAACAAAGGTGGAAAAGAGTATACGTTGGGCCTCTATCAACCTTTACATGCACAAAGACAAGATAGGGAGGGACACGTTTAGCGCATAAATTGAATCCACACATGCACACTCGGAGGGCACATACTCTCAAAATCCACGTAAAGTGTTGGAAGGCTTCTATGCATCTCTATACAAAATCCCAGGAGGGGAGGATCCTCAATCCTGTGCAAAGTACATGCAGGGTATTTCGCTTCCTAAGATTTCCGTGATGCACAGAGGACATATGGAGGCCCCTTTCACGTCACAGGAGATTATAGCTGCCAACAAATCCTCCAGGTTCTGCTCCAGGTCCGGACGGCTTTTCGGCTCTATACTATCACAACTTCCAGGATTTTTTGGTTCCTCATCTGGTTCGGTATTTTAATGCTTTACGGGTTGGGGCCGCCTTGGACCCCACCTCCCACATGGCATATATATCAATTAGTTATTCTAATGCCCAATATGGATACAGGGGAGGTTGAAAGATACCGGCCCATTTCACTTATAGATAATGATCTTAAACTGTTCACCAAAGTATTGGCTAACAGGCTGTCATCCTTTATCATTTCTTATGTACATAGAGATCAGATGGGCTTCATCCCAGGTCCTTAGGGGCCAGATCAGATCAGAACAGTGGACATCATCATGCTTCGGAATGGAATGGGCTGGGGGCATCTCTCAGGAGGAGCTCCTCCTGTCCTTAGACTTGCAGAAAGCTTTTGATTCCGTGCCCTGGACGTACATGTTTCAGGTTTTAGAGACCTGGGGCTTTGGTCCTCTCTTTTTACGCATCTTGGGATCACTCTACTCTAGCCCACAAGCCAGGGTTAAGTTGTTGGGATACCATTTTAATCCTATCACCATTGAAGGCGGTACGCGACAGGGATGCCCGCTGTCCCCACTGCTTTTCGCTATTGCGTTTGAAACTGTGACCGTGGCGATACAGAAAGACCCGAATATTAAAGGAGTGCTATGTGGTCCCCATACACATAAATGTGCGTTATTCGCAGAAGATATGCTATAATTTGTGACCTCCCCCCTTACCTCACTCCCGAACATTCTTCAGACTTTGCGTAACTTTGGCAAGATCTCTGGGCTCAGAGTGAACGAAACAAAATCTTCTGCTATGAATATTAATATTCCGGCCTCACTGCTCTCACGTATGAGGGAATCCTTCCCATTTCAATGGCACGAGGTAGCTCTTCCATATTTAGGGATTAAACTCTCTCCCTCATACTTATCATTATATGCATTATATGGAGGTTAATTACCCTTCCTGTTTTAGATGCCTGGAACTACTTTCTAGTTGGGCCCTGTATGATCTCTCGTGGCTTGGTATAATTCATGCAATCAAAATGACCCTTTTGCCTAAACTTATATTTATTCAGGTCTTTACTGGTAAGGGTCTCTAGGTTGGACCTTTTCCGCTTTCAGGCTAAAGTGATAAAGTTTATATGGGGCACTAAAAGCCATAGATTGTCTCGCTCCATTTTGTTTGCTCCCCAATCAAGGGGGAGTCTTGGGGTTCCCGATTTCTACGCCTACTATTAGGCAGCGCAAATAATGCAACTGTCGACTGTCTTCTCTCGTTACAAGAGACCTAACTGGGTTCCAATGGAACGTCAGGCTATTTCGTCCTTCACGATTGATTTCCTCCTGTGGCGCCCCCCCCCCAAAGAAAGACCCTTAATACAGTCCCCCACACTATCCCACTCATTTTCCATGTGGGATCAAGTGCGTTCTAGTCCCTTGCTGACCTCCACATTTACACCCCTGGCTCATATTTTTCATAACCCCGATTTCCCTCATGGTATGGACATTAGGGCATTCGGGTGGTGGACGGACAAAGGCCTATATCGCATCGGTCACTTTTTCACTAACCGCGGTCCCCTTACTCTTTCCCATTGCTCCTCTGTCCCGGAAATGCCTCCAACAGAACGGTTCTGTTTTTATCAAATAGCTATTTTTTTGCGGTCAATGTGGCCCTCGGGGAAGCCTCCTGCTCTAACAGCATATGAGCAATGGTGCACTAAAAATTAGGGTTCTAGAGCGGGTATTTCTATGTTATGAGTCACTGCTCACTCCACCTCAGAAAAAAAACATACATGCTGGCCTGGGAAAGGGACCTGGAGTCTTGGTGTTCTAGACTTCATATTTCCTACAAAGGCATCCTGAATGTCTCACTGATAGAAGCCAGTTTGAAAGTATTGACCAGATGGTATTTAGTCCCCACGCGCCTGGCCAGGATGTATGGCACAGCTACTGCAGAATTCTTCAGGGGCTGTAATTTGCGAGGCTCCATGCTTAACATTTGGTGGGAGCATCCAAAAATTAGGACCTTCTGGAATAGGGTGTTTTTGATAATTGCAGAGATTGTTAACGATCACAGTAAGCTGTTTGATCAGACCTGGGAGCCTTGGGCGACCTATATACATGTACCTTTGTCCATGACTCCCTGGGTGGTACGAAGGCGGGACCCACTTCCAATTACACTAACTTCCTCTCCAACCTAGGTCTCCTTGTGCTCTCAGAAATCGTATTTCTTTTTTATTTTATTTTTCCATCCTTTTTCTTTCCTTTCTTTTTCAATGGACCTCTTATGTCCCCTTTCGACACTCATGATACTATCTTCGATGCTGTGATATTAATGGTGACCAACGGTATTCTGTACCAATTAGGAATACCTTACAAATGACTTGTTATGTAACAGCAGTTATGTGCAGCGATACTGAGAACCGCCAGTCTGCGATCCCATGCATTTTTGGGTTCTAGTTAATGGTTCTTGGTATTAAAATTAGTCCATCTCTCGTATGCCTGCATTGTTGTAACTATAATCTTTCATGCTGGAAATATACTATGTGTGTTACTCTTGACAATGTGATATTGTTGCCATATGGCTTTTTTTTTATGCCGACATAAATAAAAAAAAATTTGAACATAAGAGTCAGAAAACGCAAAAAGCACAGGAAGTTGTGGATATACACACTATACACAATACATCTTAAAAATACCCATGTGCAAACTACACAATAAACAGAGCTATGCACACGCTATACATCATACATACTCATGATCAATCTATTCATCATCACGGTATACATTGTACATAACCGTGCATGCATTATACTTTATACCCACCTATGCACAAACTATAAATTATACATATCTATGCACACAATATACATTATACATACATATGCACGCACTACTCGATATACAGCACCTGAAGACTTCTGATGACGAAACACGTAGGGTGGTACTTCCAGGGTTGATCCAGGGAATATCCGATTGCCTCTCAAGGGATCAGGAAGGATTTTTTTCCCCTGCTGTAGCAAATTGGATCATGCTTTGCTGGGGTTTTTTGCCTTCCTCCTGGATCAACTGTGGATACAGTATAGGATTGTGTATATAGGATTGTATGGGTTTTTTTATTACCTTTTATTGGATGGACTTTTTATTTTTTCAACCAGACTAACTGTGTAACTTGTAAACTTTTGGGGATTATAGCTCCACAAGACCAAGTGCATAAACCGTTGAACTTGAACAAAAAGGCTTTTATTTGTAAATAAACCAAAAATAAAGCTTCATTCAGCACACAGGAAAAATATAAAAACGAAGTCCGCTTATCTCCAGCATAAAGTAAATTCCTGCTTGTCTTCAGCACAAAACCAATTAAAGAAAAGGCACATACAGTTTTTGTAGAGGGGTCTTCGCCCCAGAACTTCCAGAGCCCTTGCTGAATCCTTAACAGCTCATCTTCACAGGTGCAATCCCCATACTCCTTTCACACCACCTCTAGCACCACTTCCTGTTATATGAGCTGTTTCCTGGAAGCCTTTAACCCCCTGTGTGCTGACTCCCAGTGGTCAGGAGTGGAGGCTCTATCCCACCCGAATATCACTTTTGAGCCTCCGAAATTCCGGGCCCCAAATAACTCTATCAAGACAAAGAGGACTGCGAGCCAGTCCTCTCTGGACTACTTATTTTGCTGGGAATTCCTCACCCACCCTGGGTGACCTCCTGAACACCATCACAACTCTTTAAAGGGACCACAACCCAAATATTGGTGCTACTGTATATAGCACCCGTCCAGGACCCAACCTTGGCATCTTGTACATACTCCCCCCTCTGCCTCAACGCGGAGGTGTTGGAGGCACCACTCAACATCATACAATGGATTCGGGAGAGGGCATCGGCATTCTGATGTTGTCTCCCGTGTCTGTGTTCTACCACGAAATTGAACTCCTGGGAGAGAAAGGAATCACCTTGTTACCCTGGCATTGGTGTGCTTGTTTTGCCTCATCCAGGTAAGGGGAGCGTGGTCTGACATCAAGCGAAACCTCCTACCTAGGAGAAAATATCATAGGGAGTCCAAAGCCCACTTGATGGCAAGACACTCCCGCTCTACCACAGCATAGTTTTTCTCAGCTGTCGTCAGCTTCCTACTAAGAAAAACTACGGGGTCCTCTTCCAAATTGATTTCCTGTGACAGGACTGCTCCCAACTCCTCACTTGAAGCGTCTGTCTGCGCTACAAAATCCTTTGCGAAATCCGGAGCTACAAGCACCGGATCCTGGCACAATGGCGTCTTAAGCTTTTGAAAAGCTTTCTCGGCCTCGGCATTCCACTTTATCATCACCGACTTTCTGCCCTTGGTCAAGTCAGTCAGCAATGCAGCAATGGTGGCGAAGTTGGGAACAAGCCTCCTATAATAGCCAACTATGCCCAAAAACGCTCTGACCTGCTACTTGGTTAGGGGACGGGGCCAGTCCTGTATGGCTTCCACCTTACTCATTTGGGGCTTCACCAGCCCCCTACCCACAATATACCCTAGGTTTCCTCGACCCCAACGGCACACTTTTCCGGATTGATGGTGAACCCTGCTCTTCTCAAGGAGTCTACGACTGCCTGAACCCGGGGAAGATGGAACTCCCAATCAGTGCTGAAGATGACTATGTCATCTAAGTAGACGGAAGCTTACCGTTGATGTGGACGCAAAGTTTTGTCCATGGCCCTTTGAAACGTGGCAGGGGCAGAGTGTAGACCAAATGGCATTCTTTTGTATTGGAAGTGGCCTTCCGGGGTAGAGAAGGCTGTTTTCTCCCTGGCTTCCTTGGTCAGGGGAATCTGCCAGTACCCCTTTGTGAGGTCCAGCGTGGTGATATACCTGGCAGGACCCAACCTCTCAATTAGCTCATCTACCCGTGGCATAGGATATACATCAAAATTGGAGACTTCATTAGGTTTTCTGAAGTCGTTACAGAAGCGAAGGGTGCCATTGGGTTTGGGTACCAACACGATTGGACTCGACAATTTGCTCTGTGACTCTTCAATGATTCCAAGTACGAGCATTCTTTTAACCTCTTCAGATATTGCCACCCTATGAGCTTCTGGGATACGGTAAGGCTTTAACCGGATTTTTACATTGGGCTCGGTTACAATGTTATGCTTGATGACGTTGGTGAGACCGGGTAATCCTGAAAACATGACCCTATTTCTTTGCAGAAACTCTTTTGCTTGCTGGGTTTGGGGTCTAGTTAGGGTGGCAGCAACCTGCACCAGGTCGATCCCTGCATGGTCCCCTGACTGTACCCCTACCGCTGCAGATACCTGTTCTCTGTCTCTCCAGGGCTTCAACAAATTTACGTGATAGATTTGGTAGGGTTTTCTTTTCCCTGGCTGGTGTACCTTGTAGTTCACCTCACCTACTTTCTCTACTACCTCAAATGGGCCTTGCCACTTGGCCAAGAATTTGCTCTCCACCGTGGGTATTAGAACAGCCACCCGGTCTCCTACTTGAAACTGTCTAATTTTAGCCGACCCGTTATACACTCTTCTTTGTGGCATCACCTTAGCCACCCTCTCTCGCATTTGAGAGATATGCTCTACCACGGTTTTATGCAGTGAGGACTCACTTTCCGACGTTTCCTTTACTAGATCGAGCAACCCCTGGGGCCTTCGTCCATACACTAGCTCAAACCGTGAGAAGCCCGTGGATGCTTGTGGAACCTCCCGGATGGCAAACAACAAGGCAGGGAGTAACATTTCCCAATCCTTCCCGTCTTTCTGGACCACTCTTTTCAACATGGACTTTAGAGTTTTATTAAACCTCTCGAATAGGCCATCGGTCTGTGGGTGATAGACGAACGTCCGCAACTGCTTAATCTGAAACAGTTTGCACAAGTCCGCCATCACCTTTGACATAAAAGGGGTGCCCTGGTCCGTCAGCATCTCTTTGGGGAACCCAGTTCGTGAGAACATTTGAAATAACTCCCGGGCAATGGCCTTGGAGGAAGCTTTCCTCAAAGGGATTGCTTCTGGATACCTAGTTGCGTAATCTAAGATGACTAATATGTATTGGTGCCCCCTTGCCGACTTTACCAGGGGTCCCACAAGATCCATAGCGATCTGCTTGAATGGGACCTCAATATTTGGCAAAGGTACTAGAGGGTTTCTATAGTGGGGCACTGGGGCAGTTAACTGGCAAATGGGACAAGATGCACAATATCTTTTAACCGCTGACCAGTAAAACCAGTCGGTTATCCTGGCCTCTGTTTTCTCTGCCCCCAGGTGTCCTCCCAGTGCGTCAATGTGGGCTAGATCAAGGAGCACCCGCCTATACAGTTGGGGCACCAGCAACTGCTCTACAGTTTCCCCTCGGCTCTCAGCTACTCGATATACCAACTCCCCCTTCAACGCAAAATGAGGAAACCTCTGGTCTGCACCTGCCATTTGTAAGACCCCATCAATAACAGAAACCTGCTCTCGAGCATTGATCAAGGTAGGATCCTGTAATTGGGCGGTGCCAAATGCACCCCTGGATACATCCAGGTCTGGATGCACTGGCCTCGAGGATGTTTCCCTCTCATCCTCCTCAACCGGAGAGAGCTCCTCATCATCCTCCCCCAGCATAACTTGCAATGGGAAAACTTCCCCCCCTTCAGAGATCAACTCGGTTTTGAGACCTGGAACAGGAACATTATCATCCAAATTAGCATTCATTGTAATTTCATTATCAGTGACGGGTATCTCCATATTAAAGGGGTGTGTTGTGGGGGTTTCAGGCCCGGACCCCTCAGACTCTGTCCCTTCCAGGCCCAGTGTCCCCAGTTCTCCTGGCAGCCACATCTGTACCTGGTTCCATAGTTCCGCCCCACTATGATGTCATGTTTTAAACTTTTTACCACCCCAACCTCTTGTGTAACTGAGGTATGGCCACAGGAAACCGTCACCGGGACCAGGGGGTACTCCCTGGTGTCCCCATGGATACACACTACCGTAGAGTCTTATTTACTGGGCCGAGTCTACCGACCACCCTGGCATGTACAAGTGTTACCATGCTACAGGAGTCCAGTAGAGCCCTGGCAGGAAGGTGGTTCACCCACACTTCACACTCGAACCGTCCTGCAGCCAGATCAAGATGAGTGGCACACGCTCTTTGCACATAGAAGGAGCTTCTCCGACCAGTTCCACAGTCCATAGGCTCCTCCTGCAGCGAGCACTGTGCCCGGGTATGCCCCCAGGACCGACATCGCCAACACTGTAGGTCCCCCATCCTTGGGACAGGAACCAACCTTCGCAGTTCTGCGGAAGATGATGCAGGTTTGCGGGTTTCAATGTCAGGCAGGGCTTCTCTCCTAGGTGCTGTGGGTGGTCTGGTTGCCCTTGGTGTGGGTTCCCGACACTTGGCAGGCCCAAGCAGGTCCTCTACCATGGTATATCTTTCGACCAACTCAACCAGCTGGTCAGCAGTTGCAGGGTCTCCATGGCTTACCCAGCGCTGTAGGTCATCTGGCAGGGACCGCAGGTACCAGTCCATCACCACCCGTTCCACCATTTGTGGGCCCGACAATTTTTCCAGCTGCAGTCATTTTTTCACCAGCTGCACTAGTTTGTGCATTTTGGACGTAGGCGGTCGGTCAGGTTTGTACCGCCAGCGATGCACCCTCTGAGCCTGGACGGCTGTGGTCACTCCCAGGCGGGCCAGGATCTCTGCCTTCAGCCGCTCATAGTCGCTGATGTGCTCATATGGGAGGTCAAAATAAGGTGAGGAAAGGGGAGATAATGCCAGCCCATTGGTCACGGGGCCACCCCTCTCTCTCTGCTATCCTTTCAAAGGTAGTGAGAAAGGCCTCTACGTCATCACTGGGTGTTAGCTTTTGTAAGAAATGGATGGCTCTCATGGACACTTGGTTGCCAGTGGCAAAGACCGCTTTCTCTCGTCCCTGAGCCAGCCGCTGTACTGCCTCCTGCAAGGCAGCCACCTGTGCTTGAGTGGACTCCTGCTGGGTCGTAAACTGGGCAGTTAGCAGCTGTGTGCTTTCCTCATGGCGACGGTTTGCCTCTGCTAAAGCTTGCTGCTGGGTCGCAGTGGCTTGCTGCTGGGTCGCAGTGACTTGTGCCAAAGCCTTGATGACCTCCTCCATGCCTTTGTCTGCTGTTTGCAATGTCTGAGCTGACTTCACCCAAGACATGCCATAAGCACACTGTCTCTTTAAGTGTCAGTTTGTTTTAAAAGTGTTTTTTGCAGCTGCAAATGCACTTTGCCAGCATCCAAGACACCTGTTGTAAACTTTTGGGGATTATAGCTCACCAAGTGCATAAACCGTTGAACTTGAACAAAAAGGCTTTTATTTGTAAATAAATCAAAAATAAAGCTTCATTCAGCACACAGGAAAAATATAAAAAAAAGTCCGCTTATCTCTAGCATAAAGTAAAGTTCTGCTTGTCTTCAGCACAAAACAAATTAAAGAAAAGGCACATACAGTTTTTGTAGAGGGGTCTTCGCCCCAGAACTTTCAGAGCCCTTGCTGAATCCTTAACAGCTCCCAGCAGACATACAGCTCATCTTCACAGGTGCAATCCCCATACTCCTTTCACATCACCTCTAGCACCACTTCCTGTTTTATGAGCTGTTTCCTGGAAGCCTTTAACCCCCTGTGTGCTGACTCCCAGTGGTCAGGAGTGGAGGCTCTATCCCACCTGAATATCACTTTAGAGCCTCCGAAATTCCGGGCCCCAAATAACTCTCTATCAAGACAAAGAGAACTGCGAGCCAGTCCTCTCTGGACTACTTCTTTTGCTGGGAATTCCTCACCCACTCTGGGTGACCTCCTGAACACCATCACAACTCCTTAAAGGGACCACAACCCAAATATTGGTGCTATATAGCACCCATCCAGGACCCAACCTTGGCGTCCTGTACAAACTATATATACCACATTTTACATGCACACACCACACATTATACATACCCATGCACTTACTATACTTTATGCATACCCATGGAAACACAGTGCTTTATAGATATTTATCCATCAACATGATGCATTATAAATATCCATGCACATAATGTACATTATACATACCCATGTACACACAATACATTATACACAGGTACATCACTAAAGAGAACAAAAATGATTTGTAGAGTAATCTGTTTGGTTTATCCTGCAAACAATTGGCCTGGCACTGACTCTCTGGTTCAGCAGAACAAGGGTTTTCCCCGAACCCAGGCTCATCCCTAGTGAGCAGTTGCAGAATGGCTGCAGCAAAAATGAAAGTTCCCTCTAGTAGCTAATCTATATATTTATTACAATTTCAAAAACATGAAAAGGCATGCAATAAAATAAGGGAATATCACATTAAAATTACTTTGGACTCCACAATAATATCTCAAAATATATATACACTTACACTTAAGACACACTATACTATAATATACCCTTTAAGTTCAACTGAAAATTAAAATCTAGGCGCGGGTTTATCTACCATGATGAAGAGTAAACAAAGTAGATTCTGATGGACACCACAGATTCTGAAGCCAGACACTGTCTGTCACCTTGGAAAAAAGGTGGGCCGCGGTGCTCTCAAAATGTTAAGGTAACTTTTTTGCTGCTATGGGACATCAGTAAATCCTGCTTTAGAATCTACTGGTAGTGGTTTTCACTTCATCACTGGATTCTGTACAGGACTATTGTAGAGCCATGCGCCCACCCATCACAAAGGTTACCTATGGATGTCTGTGTGGTATGGTTTGGCAAATTGTTTTGTGTGAAATTAATTTACCAGTTAGCATGATTTCATTTCTAGCTTCAGAAGTTAGCATTAGCCTGGCCTGGGTGGTCTTAAAACTCAGACTGAATTCTAGAAGAGTGCTCATGTTCACATTATTTGGTCATACCTAAACATTAGGGTTATTCCCAGAGGAGATTATTACAGCCTTTGTACTGTTGTTGTTCTGTTTAACCGGTTCCCGACCGGCTCACGCAGATATACTATGGCAGAATGGCTCCCCTGGGCGAAATCCTGTACGGGTACGTCCTTCCCTTTTTTGGCCACCAGAGTGCGGGGGACCCGATGCGCATGGCCGGCGGGCGCGATTGCGGGCACAAGCGCCAGCACAGGGATTTGTGTGTGTAAACACACAAATCCCTGCGCTGTCAGGGAAGAGGAAACATATTGTTTGTTCCTACCAAGTAGGAAAAACGATATGTCTCCTCTCCTAGTCACTCACATCCCCACACAGTTGGAACACACTGAGGGAACACACAGTTAACCCCTTGATCACCCCCTAGGGTTAACCCCTTCCCTGCAAGTGACATTTACACAGTATCCAGTGCATTTTTATAGCACTGATCGCTGTGAATTTGTCAATGGTCCCAAAAAAGTGTCAAAAGTTTTCAGATCTGTCCGTCGCAATGTCGCAGTACCGCTAAAAATCGCAGATCACTGCCATTACTTAGTAAAAAAAAAAAAAATGCCATAAATCTTTCCCATAGTTTGGTTTGCGCAAATCAATATACGCTTATTGTGAGTTCTTTTTACCAAAAATACGTAGAAGAATAAAGCTTAAACTGATAAAGAAATTTGTTTTAAAAAAAAAAAAATTGGGGATATTTATTATAGCAAAAACTAAAAAATCTTTTTTTTTTTTAATTTTCACTCTTTTTTTGTTTATAGCGCAAAAAATAAAAACCGCAGAGGTGATCAAATACCACAAAAAGAAAGCTCTATTTGTGGGAAAATAAGGACGTCAATTTTGTTTGGGTGCAACGTCGCACGACCGTGCAAATGTTAGTTAAAGCGACGCAGTGCCATATCGCAAAAAGTGCTCTGGTCAGGAAGGGGGTAAATCCTTCTGGGGCTGAAGTGGTTAAAGATGAAACTTTTTTTGCCGTAATGCATTTCCTGTATTAAGGTCAAAAAGTTTTACCACTTTCTGTATCCACACCCTCCCACCCCCCAAACCCATACTTGAGTCCTCTATCGATCCAGTGCTGTGCCTGGATGCAGGTCTTCTCTCCCCTCTTTCACAGAGAGCACTGGCGGGGGACCCCAGAAGAGGAGGAATGGGGCTGCTCTGTGCAATACCACAGAGCAAGTAAGTATAAAAATTTTATTATGTTAATAATAAAAAAATTATAGCCTTTAGAAACACTTTAACTCTGCATATGTAATAGACATGAGTGTTGGAAATATTAAGGAATATGAACATTTTCCTGCTTTATTTGTGAACAACCTGTGCCCACCTGGTGATTTTTTACTGCCCTGCAGCCTTCGCTTCACTGCGAAAAGTTGCCATAGCAGCCAATAGACTGGTCAGCAACTGCTCCAGCATCTCCTACAATTTTTTTTTTTATTGTAATCTAGGTTTATTCTTTTTTTTTTTCTGAAAATCTAGGTTTATTCTATCAACAGTAGATGTGGCAACAGGAATGTGCAGAGTGGGGCAATCCGTATTAGCTGGTGTCAACGTAGTGTCTTCGTGCTTTTCTTCTGTTACCTTTTCTTCATCCAAGATGCAGAAGTCCATGCAGGGCTATACCACCATGCCCAATTCCAAATTATTTATTGACGTTTGTTTGTCGTTCTAAAACGCTCAATTCACAAAAGCATTACTCATGCAGTATGTTAATTACTTTGCATTACGTGCTTTTTATCATTAACATTGATTTTTCATTTCTCTTTAGGCAGTACCACATGAATTAGCTGACTTTACGTCATACTTTCTGTTAAAATCAATTCATGTGGAATTGTGCTCCAAACAGTATTTACGTTTGTCTTTTCATGTAATCCCAGACAAACTCAATACAAGGAAAAAAAGTCTACCTGTGAGAGACCTTGATAATGCTATAAGAACACCTGGTGTCTTGCCATTGTGTACACTTTTTTTTTTTTTTACATTGAACTGTTTTTAACGATCTTGTTAGTAGAGCATGGCTTTCCCAACCCAGTTTGTATTCCTCCTACACAGCTTATTCTGTTTGATTTGTATGCCTGAAGCAATTAAAACAAGCTCATGGCTGTTTTGTTCAGCCAGCACACGGCTTTAGTGTAAAAATGATCCTTGGCGGTTGTATAGCTGCCTGATCAATTTTATAATGCTGCCTGTGTGCCACCACCTTCCTACCTTCATTCCTTTGTGGTTCCCAAGCTCTCCAGTTCTTCCAGTGAGCCCAGAACCACAACAAATGCCCTCAGGATGGCAAGTGAGAGGAAACTGTGGAAACTCCATGCCCATACCTTCCAAATTTTTGAGATGGGAATGAGGGACACCTATTAGCAAAAGTATGTGGGCATAGGACAGTCACCCTGCTACTTCCCTTAACCACTTCAATACTATGCACTTTCACCCCTTCCTGACAATTTTCAGCGCTGTCGCACTTTAAATGACAATTGCGTGGTCATGCAACACTGTACCCAAACTAAATTTTTCCATTTTCTTCCCACAAATAGAGCTTTCTTTTGGTGGTATTTGATCACCACTGGGGTTTTTATTTTTTGCTAAACAAACTAAAAAAGACCGAAATTTTTAAAAACAAAAAAGTTTTTATTCGTTTCGGTTATAAAATTTTGTTTTTTCCTTCACTGACGGGCACTGATGAGGCGGGACTGATGGGCACTGATAAGGTGGCACCGATGAAGAGGCACTGATATGTATAATTGATGGGCACTGATAGTCGGCACTGATATGCAGCACTGATGTGCACCGATAGGCGGCACTGATTGGCACTGATAGGCGGCACTGATGGGCACTGACAAGCGGCTGTGATGGGCACTGACATGCGGCACTGATAGGTGGTACCAATTGGCACTAACAGGTGGCACTGATGGGCAGCACTGATGATGAGGTACTAATGAGGTTCTGACAGGTGTTACTGTAGGGCACTAATTGGCAATGTGATGGGCACTGACTGGCACTGTGGTGGGCACTAATTGGCACTGATTGGCAATTTATTGGGCACTGACAGGCGATCCTGAGGGGGCACTGACTGGCAGATGATGGGTACCTTTTGAGTAACTGTGGTGGCACATCTGATGGGGCTGTGCTGATAATCAATGTGCTGATTATCAGCACAGCCCCCCCCCCCCCTCTGACAGGGAGAGCCGACCGGCACTTCCTGGTTCACGCGATGATCAGCTGTGATTGGTCACAGCTGATCACGTGGTTTGAAAGCCTCGGTCAGAGGCTTCTTACCACGATCGGAGATGCAGAGACTGACACGCCGCACTCGCGATCGTGGCGCTGCGCGTCCCCATGTTATTCTGCTGGACGTCATATGACGCCCAGTCAGGATAACAGAACGCTTCCCGCCGTCAATCTGCTACAGGCAGGACTGGAGGTGGTTAAAGAGTAATTATATATATAAAAATAATAAAAAATTATATACAACTATATAGATCAGACCACAATGAGGGACAAAGGGACTTTTTTCCAAATCAGGGACAGTCCCTTGAAATCAGGGATTAGTTATGTCTGTTCCCCAATCTCCTCTGCAATATATGCAGCTGGAAGCTCTGTGCTTGATTAGCCGAAGTGGAGGGCAAGGGAAACATTGGGTTTATAATAGACCCATGATATTTCTATAATGAGTGCCTCACTTAGGGGACATGTAAGGCCTATTGTGATAGCAATAATGTTTAAATGTAAAAATAAAATAAAAATTATATATATATATATATATATATATATATCCATCTTTAATGTGACCTATAAACTGTACTACTCAATTAAAAAACAAACTGAAATTTTTAAGGGGGTGGGGGTCGGGGGAAGTAAAAATAAAAAAATATGTGGTTGCATAAATGTGCACACCCTCTTATAACTGGGGATGTAGCTGTGTTCAGAATTAAGCAAGTGGTTAAACCTATATGTTATCATCACCAAATGTACCTGAATGTCTTAAAATTAGGGGCCTGTGAGGCACTGCATGTGCTGCATCCAACAAATGTTTGTGTGCTTCAGAAAGCTACATGTCCCAATCCCATGATCCCTTGGGGCATGTAGTGATGATGTCTTAACAGATTAGTACTTGCATGTATAAATAGTCTGCCTATTAAAGACCATGCATGTTTATGGATTGTGAAAGACAAGTCAAGAGTGCAAACCAGGGCGTGGCCAAAAGCGGCATGTGAGCGGACGTGTCTCACAGAGCTCCCTGTGAATATGCTGCAGCGATCCTTCTCCCGGCCGATCCATCGATACGAACCGGCACCGGAACCTACCACCTGCTCCCCGAACACTCCAGGCACGTCCCGGACCCTCCGCCAGCCTTAGAATCAGCATGCTGACCCGCAAACAGCAAAAGGGGGACGAGATGCCGACACAGGACATCCAAAATGGTGCCGTGTCAGCACAGTGTGCACAGGGGGACAGGAAAGACTTGGGTAAGCAAGCACCCAAAACACCCAGAGCACAGGGGAAAGATGGCCCTAAGGATATGGTGTACTATACACAAAAGCTAAACAGTGTGGTGAAACGTCCCTCTGATGAGGTACTGGATTCTACACCGGACATTTTCCATGCACAGCAGACAGGGGGGGGTCCTCCATGCAGGCACTGCAGCAGGCCTCAGCCCAGCTCTCCCCAGAGATGGCTGAGGAGGAGGATGGGGAGGACATTGAACAGCCTACCCTTGCTGAAATTCTTAAGGCAGTAAATAAATGCACGGCCTCAGTACAGACATTACAGGTACACTTTGGAGGATTAAAAGAGGAGGTGGGACTGATCCGGCATGATTTACAAAAAATCAGAGAACGCACCACTGCAGTGGAGGGCCGAATCAGTGACGTGGAAGACAGGATGACTCCCCTAATTAGAGAACTACATGTTACAGCCAGGACTGCGACTGCCAATGAACCTAGAAATGAGGACATTGAGAACCGTTTGAGAAGGAGCAACGTCCGCATAGTGGGCCTACCAGAAAAGACAGAAGGCAGAGACCCCACTGCGTTTGTGGAGAATTGACGGCAGGAGGTATTTGGCCTTTTACTCAGTTGAAAGAGCACACAGGGTACCACCTAGACCATTGCCTCCAGGTCACCCACCGTGCACCATACTTGCTAAACTCCTCAATTTTAGGAATAAGGAGATAATCCTGCGACTGGCCAGAGAACAGCGCAACATACAGTTCAATGGCGCGAGAGTGTCTTTTTACCCTGATTTTTCAGCGGAGGTGCAGAGGCACAGAGCCAAATTTGGGGAGGTGAAGAAAAGACTCCAACGCCTCAGGGCCAACTATGTCATGTTATATCCTGCCAAGCTCCGGATAATCGCAGGTGGCAGGGTGCAATTCTTTGAATCAGCAGCAGAGGCCTCTGCATGGCTTGACACGAATGATTGTCTTATCCGCCAGGCGGACGGACCCGCAGTGAATGCTGATTGAACCCCATGTGCACCTGTAACTGGGTGCACCCTTGAAGTTTTTCTTGTTTAAAGTTTGTTGCCTTACAACTATACGGTCACACGACCGGGAGAATCATATCTATGTCTTCTCAGGAAATGAGCATTTGTATTTTACATGTGATTTGGAACACCGTTGGAGTACCCCAAGGGGTACTAGACTTGGGCCACTGTATGCCTGTTGCATTTGTGGCTGAACTGGGTTCTTGTTCACACCCAGCAGTTGTTCGTCTTTTAGTTACTGAGTTTGTTATTATTTTTTCTCTTACATTCCGGAGGCCCCACACCCGTGGATAGGCGGGTGACAACGTTGTACCTTTCTTATCTCTTGGCAGAGGCTCTTTCAACTGGACATGACTTTCGAAGTGAACACTGGACAGCCTCCCCCCCCCCCCCCCGGAGCCCCTTTTTGATTTTTTTCACCCCAGTCAGCCCTTTTTTCACCCTGGTCATGTCATTGGATCTGTCGCACCTTTGTGGAGGGGTCAGGAGACGATCACTTCATGATGGGAGGAGGTTGTGTATAATATTCAGTGATGTGTATTTGTTTCTGAGTGGCGGATGCGGAGACCCACTGCATGCCGAATTAGGCTGGTGGGCAACCCTATCCGCACAATTGCACTACAGCACTTACTATTCCAATGTAACATAATGACTTATAAACAGTATGGGGATGTAATATTACCAAGACTGCTCTGCACCCTGAACTCGGCAACCCTATCTGCACAATTGCACTACAGCACTTACTATTCCAATGTAACATAATGACTTGTGTGCCTTTAGTTTCGTGGAACGTGCGGGGCTTGAGTGATCCACTTAGGCATACCATGGTATCCACTTCTATTAGAAAACATCTCCCGGCTGTGTGTGTTTTGCAGGAAACTCATTTGACTTCAGATACACTGTCATGGGTGGGATTTGCTTGGGCGGGCTGGGCGTATCACTCCACTCATACCTCTTATTCTCAGGGTGTGAGTGTCCTGATACATAGATCCCTGGACTTTCAGTTGCTTGACTCCAGGGTTGACCAGGAGGGAAGATTTGTGTTTTTGCTTTGCAGGCTTTACCAATTGACGTTCATTCTTGCTGCAGTGTATGTTTCTCCACCATTTAACACGTTGATTCTGCGCGCCCTGCTGACATTTCAGCTGTGTAATCCAGGGGTTCCCTTGGTTTTAGTGGGGGACCTGAATGGTATTATAGACCCAAACTTGGATAGGCACCCTCCTCCATTGGGGGGACCCTTGAGGACAAAACCAGCCCTGGCTAAATTTATAGAGGAAGTAGGGTGGTCAGATCCCTGGAGAAATAGTAATCCCATAGAGAGGCAATTTTCATGCTTTTCCAAAACACATATGTCCTTATCCAGGATTGACTTATGTCTGTGTTCAGCTGCGGCATCCCTGTATATTGAGAAGGTGCAATACCTCCCCAGGAGCATCTCAGACCACTCTCCCCTCTTGGTTCACTTGAAGGTTAGGCCAGAGTCTAATTTACAGAGAGCGCCATGGCAACTAAATGCTTTCTGGCTATATCTCTTCACCTCTCACACTAAAATTGAGGATGACATCACAGCTTACTGGCAAAGACATGCCGACTACCTCGATTTGAATGCTACCTCAAAAAGGTTTTAAATCAGAAGTAAATGCCATTAAACATAACACATCTGCACAGAAAGATCAGGCCGCACAGATGGTTAAACTTCTGGAGACGGAATACATTGCTAATTCTGGGGAGGGTTCTCGTGAGGTGTGGATAGCTGCTCAGGATGCACTAAGTAGAATTGATGCTTCTAAAGCGGATAAAAAACGTTTTTTTAAATGGCCTTCTATGATCAAGGGGAACAGACAGGCAAACTCCTGGCCAATATAGTTCACTTGCAGCAGTCGTCTCCATCCATTGGGACCTTACGCAATAAATTGGGAAGGGTGGTGAGGGTGGTGAACACTCCGGACCTAGTCATGCGAGAATTGGTGGACTTCTATTCAGAACTCTACAGATCCAAGCAGACCCACACGGAGGAGGAGGTTCGGGATTTTCTGCAGGGGATAGAGCTGCCGTGTTTAACGGAGTTCCAGGTGGAATTCCTAGAAGCTCCCATTACTATGGAGGAGATGATTATAACTACCAACTCCTTTCCCAATTCCAAGGCACCCGGGGATCATGGCATCCCGATCGAGGAGTATAAACAGTATGGGGATGTAATATTACCAAGACTGCTCCACACCCTGAACTTGGCTAGGGAATCGCAACAACTTCCTGACTCTATGAGGCAGGCCAGCATAGTTCTCCTACTTAAACCCGGGAAGGACTCGCTAGACCCAGGCTCATATAGGCCGATATCGCTCCTTCAAAAAGACATTAAAATTCTTGCTAAAGGACTAGCCATGAGATTAAATAAAGTGATAGCGTCCATTATACATCCAGACCAATCCGGCTTTATACCGGAAAGGTCCACAGCCATTAACCTCCGGAGACTGTTTCTTAATATGCAGTCTCCTGCAGACAATACAGGGGATAGGGCATTGCTGTAACTTGATGCTCATAATACATTTGATAGCATTGAATGGCAGTATCTATGGGTAACATTGACAAAATTTGGATTTGGACCAGTGTTCCAATCCTGGGTGCAGCTCCTGTATAATTCCCCCTCGGCGGTCATCAGAGAGGTGGGTAAGGTGTCTTCTCCCTTCCCACTTAACAGAGGAACTCGGCAGGGCTGTCCCCTGTCTCCTCTACTGTTCGCCATTGCCATAGAACCTATGGCAGCTTTGGTGCGTTCAAACCCCTTGATAACCGGCTTCAAATATGGACAGACACACAAAAAACTCATGCTCTATGCGGACAAAACCATGTTGTTGTTGGGGGACACGTCGGGGTCCCTGGGTGAGGCCATGGCAGTAGTTCAAAACTTTGGCTCATTCTCCGGCCTGGTAATTAACTGGAACAAATTCACCATTATGATGCTGGACTCTGCAGCCCCACAGGGCCCCACATTACAGTATACCCTGGTGTCAACAAAATTTAAATATCTGGGTGTCTGGGTCACACCACAACCTTGCGATTACATCACTCTTAACCTCTCCCCCTTATTAGGCCGGATTAGGGACAAGTCCAAAATATGGTCAAAACTGAAAATGTCCCTGGTAGGCAGAGTCAACCTCACCAAGATGATTTTTATGCCGCAACTTTTGTACATTCTTCATAATACCCCCATGGTAGTCCCACTGAAAATCTTTAGAATCGTCAATTCCTTATTTTGAGCTTTTCTCTGGCTTAACAAACCCCCTAGAATTAAATTGGAGCAGCTACAGAAACCTAAGGAGGCTGGGGGGCTGGCCCTCCCTAATCCATGGCTATACTATTTGGCCGCTCAATTACAACATATCGCCCAAGCTATATCTGGTAGGACGGACGCAGGGGGGGTGGGGACCCGGTTGTTGCCCTATTGCAGCATACTTCTGGTGCAGGCAGTGTAGTCACAGGCCTTGAAGCATTGCAATTTGCCAAGTCGAACAAGCTCTTCCCCACCTATGCTTTGATTAAAAAAATTTGGAACAAAATTTGTCAATTGCAGGATATCAAGGGCTTTACAGGACATAGCCCGATCTGGAACAATCAGTATTATGGGGAACTGCTTCTTTTTACTTGTGCGGAGCGCTGGAGAAGGTATGGAGTCATTCACTTGGTCCACATTTTTTCCAACGGCTGTCTGCTGTCTTTTACAGAGCTGCAGGAAAATTTTGGACTGCCTAGGTCTATGTACTTCTATTATTTACAGTTAAGTCACGCTGTCAGGGCTCAGGCAGGAATTAACCCTTGGATATTATCTCCTGCCCCGATCTTTCACTACATGACCGGGGTGTCCTGCTTTAAGGGATTTATCTCCAGATCGTATGCCATGTTGCTCTCTTCTTTTTTACCGGGCTTTCCCGCAAAGGTGATATCTTCCTGGGAGAGGGATGTAGGTGTATTTGAGGAGGATCAATGGGAGGAGGCATTGCTAGCAATACAAGGGTGCTTACTCAACACTGCACAACACCTGTCACAATTATACATCATAATGAGGGTACACTTCACGCCTGCTAGATTGTGTAGAATGGGCCTTGGAGAGGATGATAACTGCCCCAGGTGTGCCAGAGACCACGGAGACCTTATCCACTTGCTCTGGTGGTGCCCCAAATTGCACCTCTATTGGAGGGGGGTCCTAAAACCCTAAATGAGGTAATCCTAGTCGAGGTTCCACAAGACCCTAAAGTCTGTATCTTGGGTATTGTGGACGATCTACCACTTGAAGATAACCTGAAAAAAGCCATTGGTAGAGCCCTTTTCCAGGCCCGTAAACGTATCCTCCACCATTGGAAGGCAATTGAGCCTCCTAGGTTAAGTGAATGGATAGCTCAGATGGGATCCACTTTGCGTTTGGAGAAATATATATATCAACATAGAGGCCGCCTGGGGAAATTTAAACTGTTATAGGTTCCTTGGTTGAATACCCCAGGGTTGTCCCCACTTGAATTGGTGATGGACAGGCTGCTTCTTTAAGCTGCCTGTTAGAAGGTCATGGGAGAGAGGTATAAATGTATAATAAACAGACCATTATCTGGTTCTGTCTAGGGGAACGCTATTGAGACCTGTTTTGTCATATACTTACTGCATGATGGTTTATGGAATGAGAGAGACTTTTATTATTTTCAAGTTTTTATTGTTCCAATGTTCAATGGAATGACTATTTGCTTTTTGCATATGTATGTAAACATTTGTTTAATATATGTGTCGATAAACATCCTTTTTGAGAAAAAAAAAGAGTGCAAACCAGATTCACTTCCTACAGGTCTGGATCAAAGTTGGGTGGGAACAAAAAGGGTTAGCAGCAACCACTGGTCTCCAGCATAAGTTGCCTCTCTGAGGCAAGAAAATAGACTTTGCGGGAGGATTGTTACTCTGTATGATAGTAATGAAAAGTAAAGACACAGTTTACTAAGGAAAGAGATTTCTTTTGCATTGAAGATTCTTTGTGCTGCCTGGAATGCTATTTTGTCAGGCCACCTGGTGATGCTGCAAGCAAAGAGGAAGTTACATAGTCCAGTCATCAGGAACCCAAAAACACCTACAGAATCTCACAAAAATTAAAGCACTGGGAAAGTTGGCTACTGTGGACTAAAAAGAACACTGATAAAGTAAACTGGGTAGATTTTCAAATATTATGACAAGTGGAATATTTCTAGTTTGCTAAAGAGATAACAAAGCAGAATCTGTTTTCTTTTAGATACTCTCTCTCTCTCTCTCTCTCTCCAACTCGAAATATGTAGGGAGCAGGCAGGGGAGAAACATGAACTATACAGCTCTAAAAACAGGCTTTATGTGCTTCCTGGATATGAACCTAAATGTTAATGTAGCGGGTATGTATTTTTGTCCTCCCTCGGCAGTGGTATGGTGGGGCGGGGAACCCGCCGTGCTTGCTGGGAGAGGGTATAAAGGGGGCCGGCCATCTTTGTCAGGGGAGTCCAGGGCACCTTCAGCCTGTGGACGGTGGTTCGTGTCGGTTCTCTAGGCGGGCTTAGGCCTAGAGGACAGCCGGAGGTCGTGTTCCATCCCAGACACTTTTAGCCTGGGATGAGGTTCTCAGATGGAGGTCCGGAGCTCAGTGCCCAACACTGAGTTCCGCGAGGGAAGGAGATCCTAGGGAACCCTGGGAGTGGGTACCCGAATCCGGAAGGCGTAATGGACCGGGGGGAGCTCCTCACTCGAAGACCTGGTGCAGCAGATTGCCAGTGACGGGTGAGTCTCTCATCGGAGACCGCCTGGAAGGAAATTCCCCCTCGCTCGGAGACCGCAACCCACTTTCAGGGAGGAAAGTGGAGAACACATTGTGTCTGGGCCTATTCGCATCCACACCTCCTTTTCTGTTCGGTTTCTACCAAGGGAGTTTAACTGATTGTGTTCATTCAAGAAGATTAAAGGAGTGTTGAACTTTAACGGTGTGGGGCTCATTTCCTGACAGACATTGTTCAAGGTAACTCTCGGTAGAGGCTCCAGGTGCACAACACTGACCCGAAGGTAAAAGAACTTTGCTTGTATCACACTGACACCTGTGGTGAAGGCCAGGCGTGGTGTCCCCGCTCCCTTCCCCTCTAAAAGATACCCCTAGACAAGAGACAGACGAGCTGAAGAAAGAGAGGGGAGTGAGGGGGGCGCTACATTAATATTTATTCAATTTTTACCTGACTAAAAAAGAAAACATTTTTAAATTGTACAGGACGGCACGGAAGGCAGCTGGTCTGCCAAGGAGGAGATACACATAATTTCCTTATGATCCCGGCTTATTTCCACTCGTTGTAGATTAGTGCACTAACGCACCTTGTCAATGTGAGTACCCCGGATGGGGATTTTTTGTCTAATAAATTTGTTTACTCAAGCAATATCACACTGTCCATCCTTTCTGTTATTTGACATATACATGGAAACGTTTTTCTGAGAAGCCCAGGATCCCACTATTGTTGCAGAGCCCAGAGGTGGTTCACAGGCGTGATTTGACCAAACTTAATTGCGAGATCACACGCTCTGAGGTGAGCGTTTAATACCTAGGGTGGAGCACCAACGTGTGAACACACCTGCATGTTGGTATCATCGTATTAAGCATTTATTGATTTGTAGACATGTGCACACTGAAATATTTCGTTTCGGAATTTCGTTTTCGTCCAAAAAATAAATTTATTTAGTTACTCCCGAAATTAGTTTTTATTTATTTCGTTTTTCGTTAGAAATTGCATTCGTCCGAAAATCTGAATTAATTAAGGTCGAATCTGTCATTGAAGGCTTATGGTGTCTGTCGAATGTTCAAAGAAGATTCGACGGAGCAGCGAAACTGTACGACTCTGCAATCATACATTTCCGGTCGAATGTTCCGCCCACAAGCAGTGATCTTTTCTCTCTATGTCGAATCTTTTCTCTCTATAATGTCGAATCTTTTCTCTCTATAATGTCGAATCTTTTCTCTCCTATGTCGAATCTTTCCTCTCCTATGTCGAATCTTTCCTCTCCTATGTCGAATCTTTCCTCTCCTATGTCGAATCTTTCCTCTCCTATGTCGAATCTTTCCTCTCCTATGTCGAATCTTTCCTCTCCTATGTCGAATCTTTCCTCTCCTATGTCGAATCTTTCCTCTCCTATGTCGAATCTTTCCTCTCCTATGTCGAATCTTTTCTCTCCTATGTCGAATCTTTTCTCTCCTATGTCGAATCTTTCCTCTCCTATGTCGAATCTTTCCTCTCCTATGTCGAATCTTTCCTCTCCTATGTCGAATCTTTCCTCTCCTATGTCGAATCTTTCCTCTCCTATGTCGAATCTTTCCTCTCCTATGTCGAATCTTTTCTCTCTATAATGTCGAATCTTTTCTCTCCTATGTAAAATAATCTTGGACTAATAGAGTTAAGGTTAGGCACATTCGACCACAGGTTTGATAAACACAGATTGTTATTGTCAGCGTCACGTCGAATCTCCTATCTATATCGAACTGTTGTAGCAACGAAAACGAAAATAAAGCATTTGTTTATGTCGGATCTTTCGGTTTTCGGATTCTGTGCTTTCGTTTTCGTTTGTTAAAACGATAACGAAAATAGCTGAAATTCGGACGAAAATGCATTCGGACGAAAACGAATGCACATGTCTATTGATTTGTGGACTTTAAAAGAGTTGTTGCACTGGTTGATGTGATATAATTCAGACATCACACACATGCACAGTAGCACTTTATTACACTTGGTCGCAGTGTTATAAATTTATGGTTATATGATCATTTTGTCACATTCATAGCACTTTATTTTGTTATATATATATGTTACAGTAATTATTTAAATAGATTTACGATCATCATGGTAAATGATTAGTATTTCATTGCACTATAGTCACTTTATCCATTTATGAAGGTTTTGTATTAATTTTTTTGATATATTGCACTATATCACTTTATTCGTCAGCTTATACCATGTTTGGTTTCTGTGTAAAAGACAGCGCAGCATATTTTCTAACATTTTTTCAATTGTAATTTTAATCCCAAAACCATTGTACATCTAGAGGAGGGTCAGTAAGGCAATGATATGGTCAAACCCAACAACTTTGTTTTATTATATCTCTGGCTGCACCATCATCTCAGATCACATAACAGACGATTCCATACATAAAACATAAAATGTCACCATGGCAGTGTTTCATTGCATTCAAAATAAATCCATCACATTAGGATTTCTTCTCACAATACAAATTCTTGCCAAACAATGGAAGTGTAAATATTGCTCCCCCTCTGTAAGAGGAAGGAAAGTGAAGCACAAGCACCAAAATAAGAGTAGTGGTGAAGAAGGTTTAAACAAAGACATTTTTCCTACAACATCAAGTGCAGAAATAAACTGAAAAAGACAGAAAGCAAACAATTAGAGATTATAATATTTTGCTAAACAGCAGAGGCTAAAGCATAATTAAAGCACAACTATAGTCAGCATTGAAAAATATTCCATGTATTCATAGGAAAACGTGTAATGTGGATAATCCGCGCAATCTCCCTAAATATATAAGTGCAATAGTGCAAACACACAAAGCCAAAAATAATAAATATATATATTAGTCCTCAAAAGGACTCAATAAATAAAATGCTGAAATAAAAATGATGGTGCTGCAAATAAAGATTAGCTGGAATACTCAGCTAGAAAGACATGTGTATGTATAATAGAATAAATGCGCAACCTTGAGGGTAGCAGACAAAGTGCAAATAATGAAATAAATACTATATGATCCCCTGGATAATCATCCAAGTGAAAAATAAATAAATATAAAGTGTAGCAATATAAAGGAAATCACAGTGGGACAAAAAATTCAAAAGTCCATTCACTTTAGCTGCCAGATTTACCACACAAACATAGGCAACAAAGTGTCCATTAGAAGTAGCAGCCAGTGTATGACCGAAGTCATAAAAGATTGCAGATCTTCAGTTTACACTTCTACTCGGCCGATACAATAAACACCAGCAGATATGTATAAAAAGGCCGCTTACCAGAGCAGATGGGTTTCTATGACGGAGACCAAATGAGCTTGACACACACGCCAGATCCCGATATCAGCGAGGATTGATCCTGCAGACATCTGGATCCTCCACTCCGCTAGCCGACTAGGGACTGCCAATCACCTTCAGTCTTTAGGATGTAGAAACGCTCATAAAGCGTGGCGAGGGGTCCTGCTTCCAGATCACTGTGCTGTTTTATAGGATGCGGTACATGACCATTAGACAAATGTGCATTCAGTGAACTGAATTGACTGAATGAGGAGATCGCTCTGCTGAGCTGTGCTATGCACATTTGTCTAATGGTCACATACCGCATCCTATAAAACAGCACAGTGATCTGGAAGCAGGACCCCTCACCACGCTTTATGAGCGTTTCTACATCCCAAAGACTGAAGGTGATTGACAGTCCCTAGTCGGCTAGCGGAGTGGAGGATCCAGATGACTGCAGGATCAATCCTCGCTGATCTTGGGATCTGGCGTGTGTGTCCAGCTCATTTGGTCTCCGTCATAGAGACCCATCTGCTCTGGTAAGCGGCCTTTTTATACATATCTGCTGGTGTTTATTGTATCGGCCGAGTAGAAGTGTAAACTGAAGATCTGCAATCTTCTATGACTTCGGTCATACACTGGCTGCTACTTCTAATGGACACTTTGTTGCCTATGTTTGTGTGGTAAATCTGGCAGCTGAAGTGAATGGACTTTTGAATTTTTTGTCCCACCGTAAATTCCTTTATATTGCTACACTTTATATTTATTTATTTTTCACTTGGAGGATTATCCAGGGGATCATATAGTATTTATTTCATTATTTGCACTTTGTCTGCTACCCTCAAGGTTGCGCATTTATTCTATTATACACATTCATAGGAAAACAACACGTATAGTAGATAAGCACAAAGTGGTGGTCTACTTCCAGGAAGGTGACAAAGCTTTAAGGCCTGAAGTAAATTCAATGAATCGTTGTCACCCTCAGCAGCTGCACAAGGTACACACTGAGAAGGGGTGTTTGCATTGTCACTGATAACACACTCAAACCACCTACCAATGAGAGCCTGAAACATGATCCAAGAGGGCAGCCTGTGTCCGGAAGAAGCGATTCAGGATGCCTTCTTGGATCCCACCTCTCAGCTCTGGTGGACTGAATACCTTAGTGGCTCCTGTGATGACACCACGGGGGGGGGGACCTTGTGCTACCTAGGAGAAGGTAAGTAAAAAGAGGTATCAAACACCCCACACCTATGTAGTTAGCACAGCCAAGGCCCTGCATAGGGCAGAAATCCCTGGGTGAGATAGTCCAATTACCCAGAAGAGCCAGCTGTAGTCGTCCTGTCTCATTAAACATGGTCAAAGTGGACTGAGAACATGATCTAACTGGAACGGGAGTGGGATGCAAAAAAGCCTTTAGGTGTTCTCTGTCATGAGTACTAATGCCCCTGGGACTTCTAGTGACACATGGGTGAAGTGTACATTGCCTGGAGATGCAGCTGCAGCAGTCCTGTCTCTGAAAGAACATTCAGGAATCATGAGCTGGATGCACAAAGCTTAATGGGCAAGTCAGAGCCTTCTAGGTGAGTACTAAGGACCGCGGAGAGTAACAGAGTAACATAAGGGAGCTGGGTTTAAACACAGTGGTGGTCCCAAGGAAAGGAGAGGAATATTAAGAAAAGATGTCCTAATGGTGATGTGTGGCTTTCACATTTGACTGCTGTAAGCCATCCACTAGTATGCCAAGTGACACCGGATAGTATGTTTATGTGATGTGATGTATCACGGTCATCTCTCAAGTGCAACAGTGCAGAAATTAGAATTTGCGTGGAGACATTCCTTTCTTGTGAATATAAAGGCTAATGACTGGGAATGTCGTGGGAAAGCATTTGCCAAGGAGCTGGGCACAATATGGAGAAGGCTAAATAACTATCAGCAATGGGTTGTTTTCCAATCCAAGAAGAAGCAGGGTTAGCAGTTGGCGCCAACTCATGGACAATCAGAAGTTCCCTTACATCTCTCGATTACCAACATTCTTGTTAAACGTTGTGGTTAAGTAGTCAAAAAAAAATTATGTATATATACACAATGCTTTGAAAAAGTATTCATACCCCTTGAAATTTTCCTCATTTTGCCCTGTTACACCCAAAAATGTAAATGTATTTTATTGGGCTTTTATGTGATGGACCAACACAAAGTGGCACATAATTGTAAAGTGGAAGAAAAGCGATAAATGGTTTTCCCATTTTTTCACAAATAAATATCTGAAAAGTGTGGCGTGCATTTGTATTCAGCCCCCCAATACTTTGTAGAACCACCTTTCTCTGTAATTACATCTGCTAATCTTTTTTTTGGGGGGTATGTCTCTACCAGCTTTGCACATCTAGAGACATTTTTTTTTTTTGTTTGTTTACAAACATTTTATTGAGGTATATCAGGTGAGTACAGAAAGTGTACAGTACCGAGAGGTTACCGTTACATTCAAGGACCAGGATAGAAAAATACACAAATACACAAATACACCTCTCGTGTCACCTTTTAACAAAATATACATCGAACAAAGTAACAAGAAAACAAAGAGAAACAAAAAATAAAATATACAAAAGGAAACAATGTGAGGGTTACAATGTGAGTAAATCAGATTGCCTAAATGGGTAATGGCGGATCATGTTTAGGCCAAGATTTTCGCCTTGAGAGTACTCAACCGTACTGGATATGTAAACTTGAGCGGCCTTCAACCCATCAGGTCATTGGGAATAGGAGCTAGGAGGTCTCCAAGCCCTGTACATATTAGATGAATAGACCAACTTCCCCATTTGCGGTCAAAGATATGCATAGTATCTAGGAGAGTATGATGCACTCTCTCCATCAATCTGATGGATATCAAACGTAGGAGCACCTGTGACCATGATATCAAGGGGCGACGCCAATTTAGGGCGATGGCCCATTGAAAAGCACTGAAAAGAGTATGTACTCATTTCTATTGAGGGGGGGAGACCCCTGGGAGGTCTGCAAATAGGGTGCACATCTGAAACGTCAGGGTCACAGGTGCTCCAGTCAACTGGAGTATCTGCCAGGAGGTTTGCTGCCATAAGGGTTTCAGAACCGTGCAGCTCCAAAAGGTGTGTAGGAGAGTACCCCTGTCCTGACAACCTCTGAAGCATGTGTCAGGAACCAGTGGGAACATTCTATGCAACCTGTCAGGGGTATAGTACCAGCGGGTATGTAATTTGACTACCGTCTCTTTAATGGAGACTGAGCGAGTGCATTTATGCATGTTAGAGGCCATGTCCCGCCAGTCCTCTGCTGAAAACTCCTGGGCTGTCTCAACCTATCATGGCTGTAGATTTAGTTGAGGTATTGTGGTCATTAAGGTACTGGTATAGAATTGAAATAGTCCCCTTATCTCTAGAGGCCTCCCCACAAAGGTTCTTGGATGGTGATTTAGCCAGTTCCACGCCTTGCGCTAGGGAGTTAGAAAAGAAGTGGCGTATTTGCAAATATTTATAAAATTCGGATCTATGTAGGGCAAAGTTCTGTTGCAGGTGTTCAAATGAGCAAAAGGATGTGTCTTGCGACAGAGACTCTAAGGTTACAAGCCCTTGTGAGATCCAGCTGTGGAAAGATAGGCCCGCGTCGAAGGCCGGAGGGAACCGGGGTTCCCCTAGGAAAGAGGCCAATCGTGGTGGATTAGAGAGCAGTTTAAATTTCTCCTTGTAGAGAGACCAGAGATAAAGGGACTGACCCACAATACCGTTAAGTGGAGTGATGTCTCTAGGGGAAACTGTGCGTGACCAGAGAAGACCAGGGAGGTAGTAAGGGGCTACTGAAATATTCTCGAATTGAAGCCATGGTATTGATGCGGCGTAGGTGTGCCATTGTGCCAATCTAGAGACATTTTTGCCCATTCTTCTTTGCAAAATAGCTCAAGCTCTGTCAGATTGGATGGAGAGCATCTGTGAACAGCAATTTTCAAGTCTTGCCAAGTCTAGGGTTGCACCGATACTAGTATCGGTATCGGTGCCGTTACTGAGTATTTGCACAAGTATCGGCACTCGTGCAAATGCACCGATACCTGAAACCGATGCTTTCAGGCTCGGTTCTTTGAGCTGTCAGTGGCTCTCCCCTGTTGACAGCTGAAGTGTTAAAGAAGTCTGTTAATTGGAGCTGTAAAAATAAAAAGCAGCCGGCAATGTATCTTAACAACACTCCTCAGAAAAATTAAAATAAACATTGTTTCTTTTTGTATATTTCTATTTCTTCATCTGCAGATTAAAGGGATGTTTAACCCCTTATTAACCATTAATTTACTCTAATCAGCCTTTATTAAATCCCTATTCTCCTCCATTTAATTATTATTTTCCTGCTTTTTTTTTTTTTCATGTCTATTTTATAAACGATAAACAATTAAAACTTTTTTTTTGTGTGCTTTGTTAGTGAATATTTTTACACATATATATATTAACATATATTTACACATTTCACATAAAAAAGTGCAAAATTTAAAAAAATCTATTTATTTCATTTGTAAATAGCTTTTCAATGCTTTGTACTATTGCTGACAGCTGAAGTGAAAACAAAACAGTTGCGGTAGATATCGGTAATTGGTATCGGCGAGTACTAAAAAAAAAAGTATCTGTACTCGTACTTGTTGTATAAAAAATGGTATCGTTGCATCCCTAACAGATTCTCAATTGGATGTAGGTCTGGACTTTCACTGGGCCATTCGAACACAAAAATATGCTTTAATCTAAACCATTCCATTGTAGCTCTGGCTGTATAATTAGGGTCGTTGTCCTGCTAGAAGGCGAACCCTCGCCCCAGTCTCAAGTCTTTTGCAGACTCTAACAGGTTTCTTTCTAAGATTGCCCTGTATTTGGCTCCATCCATCTTCCCATCAACTTTGACCAGCTTCCCTGTCCCTGCTGAAGAAAAGCATCTCCACAACATGATGATTCCATCACCATGTTTCTCGGTGGAGATGGTGTGTTCGGGGTAAGGTGCAGTGTTAGTTTTCCACCACACATAGCGTTTTTCTTTTAGGCTAAAAAGTTCAACTTCGGTCTCATCTGACCAGAGTACCTTCTTCCACATGTTTGCTGTGTCCCTGTCAGAAACCATGAATCAGACTGAGATAGAAGTACAGTTAAATCACACTAATTATGAAAGTAAATAGAACAAATGTAGTTAAAACATAGCCAAAGTTTGGTAACCTGAACGTATAGTCAGACAAGCCAGAAAGTCAGGAAGCCAGGGATCAGCGTAGTGGACCAGCAAGCAGGATCTGGAACCAGAAGGAACGTCAGCCAAGCAAGTTTTTAACAGGCACGCAGGAGATGTGATGTTGACCAAGCGAAGGCAGAGACGGCTTAAGTAAGCAGGACTGACAAGTAGGATATCAACAGGTGAGTCACTGTGGAGAGATAGGAGCTGGCAATTAACCGACAGCTGAGCGGCCAGCTCAGAGAAGGAAGGGCTGAGCCCAGCCCTGACAGTACCCCCTCTTCAACGACTCCTCCCCCTCGGAGGACTATTAGGCTTGAGGGGAAAACGTCTATGGAAATCAGGGAGGAGGACAGGGGCATGTACGTCCGAGGATGAGACCCAAGAGCTTTCCTCCGTAACGTACCCTTTCCAATGCACCAGGTACTGTATGCTCCCATGAAACCTACAGGAGTCAACAATGGACTGTACTTCATACTCCTCATGGTTCTCAACCTGTATAGGGTGAGGACGTGGCACTGAGGTGGTAAAGCGGTTGCAAACCAAAGGTTTTAATAAGGAGAAATGGAATACATTTGAGATACGCATATTGGAAAGAAGGTCTTAAGCGTAAGCCACTGGGTTAATCCTGCGGAGAATATGGAAAGGCCCAATAAACCGAGGTGCCAACTTCAGAGAGGGAACACGGAGTCGGAGGTTATGAGATGACAGCCGGACCCTGTCCCCAACCTGGTAGGAAGGCGCAGGCAGGTCAGCATGGAGTCTGTACCTATCATTGGCATGTCGCAAAGCCTCCTGAACTTGTGCCCAAGTGGAACGAAGACCACAGAGATGCTCCTCTAACGCAGAAATGCTCTGCGGAACAAATGAGTCAAGCAACATGGAACCATAGTTTGCCATAAACGGGAACAATCGGAAAGCAGAATTCAAGGCACTATTGTGAGCAAACTCCGCCCAAGGTAAGAGGTCACACCAGTTTTTATGATGGTCAGAAATATAGCAATGTCGGAACTGCTCCAAGGACTGGTTGATTAATTCTGCAGCCCCATTAGACTGCGGGTCAGTGGCGGCTGGTGGTCAGAATTTTAGGGAGGGTGCAAAACAGACCTGCCCCCCCCCCCCCAAGGCAGGCTCTTGCACTACATAGTAGTTGGCAGATCTATAGGAGATTGCACAGACTGTATTGTGTATGGTCTGATGAAAAAGGGGATTGGACAGAGTATGGTCAGCTTTAGGACAATACCAAGAAATAAACTGCTTTCATATATGAAATAGGAGGGATAGTCAGGATATACACAACCAGCAGGAAGGGGTGTACATGGATGGATGGACTGGTGGGTGAGTAGGTGGATGGATGGGTAGGTGGATGTATAGGTGGGTGGACGCCTGGATAGGTGGGTGGATAGATTGGATGGATAGGATGGATGGATGCAACGAGGAAGGAGATATTTAAATGATCAGGAGATAGATCTGCCTGTCAGTGTTCTGATCCAGCACAGATCAGTGTACAGTGAAGGAAGCTTGTCTGGCTGGATGGATGGATGGGATGAATGCGGTGGGTGGATGGATGGGGTGGGTGGATGGATAGGTGGGTGGGGGGTGTGTGGATGGATGTGGTGGTAGGATGGATGGATGCGGTGGGTGGATGGATGAGGTTGGTGGGTGGATGCATGGGATGGGTGGAATACGATGGGTGGATGGATGATGGGGTGGGTGGATGATATTTAAATGATCAGGAGATAGATCTGCCTGTCAGTGTTCTGATCCAGCACAGATCAGTGTACAGTGAAGGAAGCTTGTCTGGCTGGATGGATGGATGGGATGAATGCGGTGGGTGGATGGATGGGGTGGGTGGATGGACAGGTGGGTGAGGGGTGTGTGGATGGATGTAGTGGTAGGATGGATGGATGCGGTGGGTGGATGGATGAGGTGGGTGGGTGGATGCATGGGATGGGTGGAATACGGTGGATGGATGGATGATGGGGTGGGTGGATGGGATGGATGAGGTGGAATACGGTGGGTGGATGGATGCAGTGGATGGAATGAGTGGATGGATGGGGTGGTAGGATGGATGGGGTGGGTGAATGGGATGGATGAGGTGGGTGAGTGGATACATGGCATGGGTGGAATACGGTGGGTGGATGGATGCAGTGGATGGATGTGGTGGTAGGATGGATGGGTTGGGTGGATGGATGGGATGGATGCAGCAAGGAAGGAGATATTTAATGATCAGGAGATGGTAGATCTGCCTGTCAGAGTTCTTATCCAGCACAGATCAGTGTACAGTGAAGGAAGCTTGTCTTCCCCTCCTCCTAGCACAATGTCACCATGCCATCCAGTATGATCAGATCCCCCCTGCCAGGGAGATCTGATCTTTGCTCTGAGACTGGGAGTAAATGCAGCTGGATTAGAGGAGAGGAGAGGACAGCCTGAACAAGTAGCATAACATGATCTTATCCAATGCGTGCCAGGCTGCCCCTACCTGCCACACACTGAACACTAGCAGCCCCATCCAGATGTACTGTCCCTGGAATGTGCTAAACGCTTCTCAACCCTATACTGCACTCCCTCCTCCTCCTCCCGAGATCCACTACTCAAGCAGCTGCTGCAGGTCTGACTGAGAGCACAACACACGTGTGCTCTGCTTAATCTTACCTGCTAGCAGCTTCAGTAAAGTGTCCCGATCACCGGCCGATTCCTCTGCTCATGTTCAGACCAGCCACTCAGCCAGGATGAGTCACTCAGAAAACCGGAAATGATTGGCTGGTCCGATAAAAGCACCGCCCTAAGTCCTATGAACCAGCCAATCACTAACCATCTGGGGCGGTGAAATAAGTATATGCAGTGTGCACCCGCCCGGCCATCCATTGTATCGGAAGCTGTGGCGATCGACAGCGCCACAGAGCGAGTTTTTGGCTGCAAATGAAGCGCCTCGTCTGCAATCCCGTGATTGCATAGACGTGGTGCTTCCCATATTGCACTGTGCCCAGCATCCAGACGCAGTGCACATAAGGACCTTTTTTTTCAATTTTATTTTTCTTAAAAGGGACATGTTTAAGTAAAAAAAACTTTTTTTTTTTTTACTCCCTGGGGGAAGGGGGCGGCGCCCAGGCGCCCCCTATGGACGGGCCGCCACTGCTGCGGGTGATATACAAAGGAGAATGCAAGCTGAATTCCCAACTGTGCACATAAGGCTCGCCAGAACTGGGACACAAACGGACTACCCCTGTCCGAGACAATCACCTTGGGTAGCCCTAGTAAGCGAAAGATCTCCCAAGCAAAAATGGAAGCCAGTTCCTTAGATGTGGGCAACTTCTTAAGTGGAATACGATGAGACATTTTCGAGAACTGGTCAACCACCACAAGGATAACAGTGTTGCCCTGGGAGTTGGGTAACCCCACAATGAAATTCATAGACAAGTGGGTCCAAGGCCTCTCTACATTGGGTATGGGTTGTAGGAGTCCAAATGGAAGGTGTCGTGGAGTCTTACTCTGAGCACACATGAAACAAGCAGCTACGAAGGCGGCTACATCAGCACATAGACTAGGCCACCAGAATTGTTGGAAAATGGCCCAAAAGAGTTGATTCTTCCCAGGGTGACCAGCAGCCTTAGGAGAAAAGTAAGTTTGAAGCACGGCAGTACGGATACTCTCGGGGACAAAGCAGGGGTCACAAGGTTTCTCAGGAGGAGCATGGACCTGAGCGGTAAGAATTTTGTCACCCAAAGGAGAAGTGAGACTGGTGCGAACCGTAGCCAGAATACGATCAGGAGGAATCACAGGAACTGGAACCGACTCCATCTTGGAAGTGGAGAAAAATTGACGTGAAAAAGCGTCAGCCCTTACATTCTTAGTACCGGGTAAGAATGAGACAATGTAATTCAAACTTGACAAGAAAAGAGCCCATCGCGCTCTACTGGGAGAGAGGCGTTTAGCCTCAGACAAGAATGTGAGATTCTTATGGTCAGTAAGAATGAGACACGGCACAGTGGTACCTTTGAGGAGATATCTCCATTAGAGTTGAGCGGACACCTGGATGTTCGGGTTCGACGGGTTCGGCCGAACTTCGGAAAAAAGTTCGGGTTCGGGACCGAACTTTAACCCGAACCCGGACCCGAACCCCATTGAAGTCAATGGGGACCCGGACTTCTAAGGACTAAAAAGCCTCTAAAAAGGTCATGGAAAGGGCTAGAGGGCTGCAAATGGCAGCAAAATGTTGTTAAGAGCATGGCAAGTGCTCTGCAAACAAATGTGGATAGGGAAATAACTTAAAATAACATAAAAAAAATAAAAATAAAAAATAATAATCTTGACCTAGGAGGACGAGGTCCATATGGAGTAGGAGGTTGAGGTGGCGGTGGATGTGGCTGTGTAGGTGGAAGCGGCGGTGGAGGAGGACGAGGTAGCCAACACTGATTCAAAAATACAACAATGGCTGGGTAAGGCCGGTGATGTGTCGAATTCTGTCCCCCGTCAAATAGTGTCCACCCTGTACTGCGCTTGCTCAGTATGTAAGACAAGGGGATTTCGAAAATCTCCCAAGACGAACGGCGCCTGCGTGGTGAGTTCAGGTGAAGGCCACACCATCCGTGGTTCAAGCCGAGCCAAGTGAGGCCGTGCCCGAAGCGTGGTGATCGAACCGAGCCCGTGAGGGGCCCTGTTACTATGTGCTACCGTATGTCCACTTGGATGGTGGGGCTTGAACCTGCACTCACAGCGCAGGCGCCGTTCATCTTCGGAGATTTTGTGAATCTCCTTGTCCTCTGTACTGCGCAAGCGCTGCGCCTTCGCAGTATGGGCCGGACACAATCCGATGGCCGGACTGTTTTTGTCACAACACCGGTATACATGTCTATTCTGCACAAGGTACGGACAAGTCCTGTGGGATCCATGCCTGGTTCATTTTAATGAACGTGAGCTTGTCCACATTGGCTCTGGACAGGCGGCTGCGCTTGTCTGTGATAACGCCCCCTGCCGTGCTAAATACACGTTCAGATAATACACTGGCTGCAGGGCAGGCCAGCACCTCCAAGGCATAAAGGGCAAGCTCAGGCCATGTGCCCAATTTGGAGACCCAGAAGTTAAAGGGGGCAGACCCGTCATCCAGTACGTGTAGGCCTGTGGACACATACTGCTCAACCATGTTGGTGAAATGCTGCCTCCTGCTAAGACGTTCCATCTCAGCTGGTGGTGCTGGTTGTTGTGGCGTGCTGACAAAGCTTTTCCACATTTCAGCCATGCTAACCCTGCCTTCTGAGGTGCTGCCGGTGCCCCGGCTGCGTTGCCAACCTCTTCCTCCTCCTCTGCCTTCGCCTTGTGCTTCCACCGTACGCCCGCTGTCAGGTGGGAATGCCACCAGCAGCGCGTCTACCAGCGTGCGCTTGTACTCGCGCATCTTACGATCCCGCTCCAGTGATGGAATTAAGGACGGTACGTTGTCCTTGTAACGGGGATCCAGCAGGGTGGCCACCCAGTAATCAGCACCAGTTAAAATGTGGGCAACTCGGCGGTCATTGCGGAAACACTGCAGCATGTAATCGCTCATGTGTGCCAGGCTGCCCAGAGGCAAAGAAAATCTGTCCTCTGTGGGAGGTGTATCGTCTGTGTCCTCTGTATCCCCCCAGCCACGCACCAGTGATGGCCACGAGCTGGTCTGGGTGCCACCCTGCTGTGAAAATGGCTCCTCCTCCTCCTCCTCCTCCTCCATCTCCTCCTCCACCTCGTCATCCTCCAGAACTGTGCCCTTTCTGCCGGACAATTGTGTACCTGGCGTTTGTTGGTGCAGGAACCCACCCTCGTAGCCACTTGTGAAAGACTGCCCTGAAAGCCTTTGAAATGATCCCGCTTCCTCCTCCTCCTCCTCCTCATCCTCCTGTGCCACATCCTCTTCCATCATCGCCCGAAGCGTTTTTTCAAGGAGGCATAGAACTGGGATAGTAACGCTAAGAACGGCGTCATTGGCACTGGACATGTTGGTGGAGTACTCGAAACAGCGCAACAAGGCACACAGGTCTCGCATGGAGGCCCAGTTATTGGTGGTGAAGTGGTGCTGTTCCGCAGAGCGACTCACGCGTGATTGCTGCAGCTGAAACTCCACTATCGCCTGCTGCTGCTCGCACAGTCTGGCCAGCATGTGCAAGGTGGAGTTCCACCTTGTGGGCACGTCACATATGAGGCGGTGAGCGGGAAGGCCGAAGTTACGCTGCAGCGCTGACAGCCGAGCAGCAGCAGGGTGAGAACGCCGAAAGTGCGCACACACAGCCCACACTTTCTGCAGCAGCTCTGGCATATTGGGGTAATTTTTAAGGAACCTCTGGACCACCAAGTTCAGCACATGCGCCAGGCAAGGGATGTGCGTCAAACCGGCTAGGCCCAGAGCTGCTACGAGATTTCACCCATTATCGCACACCACCAGGCCGGGCTTGAGGCTCACTGACAGCAACCACTCATTGGTCTGTTGTTCCATGTCCCTCCACAACTCCTGCGCGGTGTGGGGTTTTTCCCCCAAACAGGAACGTTTTAAAACTGCCTGCTGTCGTTTACCCCTGGCTGTGCTGAAGTTGGTGGTGAAGGTGTTACGCTGACCGGATGAGGAGGCGGTAGAGGATGAGGAAGCGGAGTAGGAGGAGTTAGCAACAGGAGGCAAACTGAAGCGCCCTGCAATCCTCGGTGGTGGAAGGACATGCGCCAAACTGCTATCTGCCTCAGGCCCAGCCGCCACTGCATTTACCCAGTGTGCTGTTAGGGAGATATAACGTCCCTGACCGTGCTTACTGGTCCACGCATCCGTAGTTAGGTGGACCTTGCCACAGATGGCGTTGCGCAGTGCACACCTGATTTTGTCCCCCACTTGGTTGTGCAGGGAAGGGATGGCTCGCCTGGAAAAATAGTGGCGGCTGGGCACGACGTACTGTGGGACAGCCAATGCCATCAGGCTTTTAAAACTCTGCGTCTCCACCAGACGGAATGACAGCATTTCAAAGGCCAGGAGTTTTGAAATGCTGGCATTCAGGGCCAGGGATCGCGGGTGGCTAGGGGGGTACTTCCTCTTCCGCTCCAATGTTTGGGAGATAGAGAGCTGAACGCTTCCATGGGACATTGTGGAGATGGTTGGTGACCCAGGTGGTAGTGTTGCTGGCAGATCCTCTGTTTGCGGGGTGGCAGGTGCCACTGTCACTACAGAGGTGGATGAAAAGGCCGAGACTGCAGCAGAAGAGGAAGCAGGAGGAGCCAGAGACCTTTCTTGGTTTTTGAGGTGTCTACTCCACTGCAGCTCGTGCTTTGCACTTAGATGCCTGGTCATGCAGGTTGTGCTCAGGTTGAGAACATTTATGCCTCGCTTCAGGCTCTGATTGCACAGCGTGCAAACCACTCGTGTCTTGTCATCAGCACATTGTGTGAAGAACTGCCACGCTGGGGAACTCCTTGGACCTGGCTTTGGTGTGCTCGGTCCCTTGCTGCGTTGGGCAGTAGCAGACATACTGTCTAGCTGACAGACGCTCCGCTTTTGCACCCTGCTCCCTCTTCTGCTGTGCTGGTGGCTCTGTGCGACCACCGCCTCTTCCTCCAAACTACACTGGTCACCTGCATAACGTTGATTCCATGTGGGGTCGAGGACCTCATCGTCCTCCACATCATCTTCCACCCAGTCTTCACCCCTGCCCTCCTTGTCTGTCTTCATAATTGCGAAAGCAGCAGCAGTTGGCACCTGTGTTTCGTCATCATCCGAGACGTACTGCGATGGTCCTCCCATGTACTCATCATGAAACATAAGTGGTTGGGCATCGGTGCACTCAATCTCTTCCACTTCTGGGGCAGGGCTAGGTGGATGGCCCTGGGAAACCATGCTAACAGAGTCATCGAAAAGCAGAAGAGACTGCTGCATGATTTGGGGCTCAGACTGCTTGGCTGATTTGCAAGGGGGTGAGGTGAAAGACTGATGGACATGGGTTTCAGGTGCCAACTCAGTTCTTTCATCAGAAGAGTGGGTGGGAGACAATGTGAAGGAACCCGAGGCACTGTCAGCAACCCAATCTACTATCGCCTGTACTTGTCCTGGCCTAAACATTCGTGCAGCCTCATTAGGCGCGACTAAATACCGCCGCAGGCTCGGTCGCCTACTCGCACCTGAGGAAGGTGTTTCACTTGTGCGTGTATCTGGCACAGATCCACCACGTCCTCTCCCTGCAACAGGAGCTCCACCAGCAGCACCACGACCGGGGCCACCACGTCCCTTTGACCTTCTCCTCATATTTTCAAAATTTAGGATCTTGCCCTAAATGGGTGTTTTTGGAAGCGCAGAACACAACCAAAGTACGTAACCGCTGAATCGCACAGCTACAGAACTGCAGAAAATGCTATTTAAAAAAAATGTTGTTTTTTTAGTATAGCACAGTAGGAGAAAACTATATAGAAATTGTTTATTTCACACACCTCAAAATATGTATAACACACTGCAAACTTTTTTTTGTGCCCCTAAACGGTGTTTTTTTGGAAGAGCAGAACACACCCACAGTACGTAACCGCTGAATCGCACAGCTACAGAACTGCAGAAAATGCTATTCAAAAAAAATGTTTTTTTTTTAGTATAGCACAGTAGGAGAAAACTATATAGAAATTGTTTATTTCACACACCTCAAAATATGTATAACACACTGCAAACTTTTTTTGTGCCCCTAAACAGCGTTTTTTGTAGGAGCAGAACACACCCACAGTACGTAACCGCTGAATCGCACAGCTACAGAACTGCAGAAAATGCTATTCAAAAAAAATGTTGTTTTTTTAGTATAGCACAGTAGGAGAAAACTATATAGAAATTGTTTATTTCACACACCTCAAAATATGTATAACACACTGCAAACTTTTTTTGTGCCCCTAAACGGCGTTTTTTTGGAAGAGCAGAACACACCCACAGTACGTAACCGCTGAATCGCACAGCTACAGAACTGCAGAAAATGCTATTAAAAAAAAATGTTGTTTTTTTAGTATAGCAACGTAGGAGAAAACTATAAAGAAATTGTTTATTTCACACACCTCAAAATATGTATAACACACTGCAAACTTTTTTTTGGGCCACTAAACGGCGTTTTTTGGAAGAGCAGAACACACCCACAGTACGTAACCGCTGAATCGCACAGCTACAGAACTGCAGAAAATGCTATTCAAAAAAAATGTTGTTTTTTTAGTATAGCACAGTAGGAGAAAACTATATAGAAATTGTTTATTTCACACACCTCAAAATATGTATAACACACTGCAAACTTTTTTTGGTGCCCCTAAACGGCGTTTTTTGCAAGCGTACATTAAAGTGCAAATTATTTTTTTTTATTTTTTTTTGCACTAAACGGGTCTTTTTTTGCACGAGCAAAATAAAATGCTTTTTTTTTTTTTTTTTTTTTTGCCCTATGGGTCTTTTGGAAAAGAGAACAATAAAGTGCCTTTTTTTTTTCCCCTAAAAGTTAGATTTTCTCTGACACTGGGCTTATGGCAGTGTAAAAAGACTGCACTGCAACACAAATAGGTAGACCTATGCAGATCGCTGATTTTAATCTCTGAATCTGGACTCCTATATAATATTCTCTCTCCCTGAAAGCACCAACACAGGAACCTGGCCCTACACTACACTATCTCTCTATCTTTTCCCTCAGATTGTAGAATCAGGACTACCTCATCTATCTTTCTATCTCTCCCTAAAAGCAGCAGCAGCAGACTAGATCCTCTCCCTATCTATTCTGAAGCAGAGTGACATGTGTGCTGTGTGCCTCTAGCTTATATAGAAGCTGGGTCACATGTTGCACTGACCAATCACAGCCATGCCATTAGTAGGCATGGCTATGATGACCTCTAAGGGCACACCAGCTAATCAAAAGGTGATTGGCTGGCCCCTGAAGCATTTCTAAATGCGTTATTAGATTGCCGAACCCGAACCCGGACTTTTGGGCAAAGTCCGGGTTCGGGTTCGGGAAAAAGCTAAAGTTCGGTACGGACCCGAACTTTACAGTTCGGGTTCGCTCAACACTAATCTCCATTCTTTCAGGGTTAAAATGATTGCTAACAGCTCTCTGTCCCCAATCTCGTAATTGCATTCCGCAGGTGTCAATTTCTTGGAAAAGTAGCCACAAGGATGCATAGTGCTCTCAGGGGTAGGACGGTGAGACAAAAGGGCGCCAACTCCAGTCTCAGAAGCATCAACCAGAAGGATAAAGGGTAACGTAGGATCAGGATGTGTCAACACAGGAGCAGAAACAAAGGCAGCCTTGAGAATCTCAAAGGCCTTAATGGACTCCAGAGACCAACTCTGTGAGTTACCATCCTTTCTGGTCATATAAGTCAGGGGCTTGACCAGAGACGAAAAGTTACGAATAAACTTCCAATAATAATTGGCAAAGCCAAGAAAACGTTGCAGAGGACGTAACCCCATGGGTCAGGGCCACTGTAGGACTGCTGAAAGTTTCTCTGGGTTCATCAAATAACCAGCAGTGGAAATGACATAACCCAGGAATTTACTTGTTCACAATGGAGCATTTCTCCAATTTACAATAGAGATTGTTCTCTCTTAAGCCTAGTACACACGGCCGAGAATCCCGTCAGGAAAAAAACGTTGTTTCCTGACGAGATTCCTGGCAAGCTTTTCTTGCCAAGTCGTGCATACAGATGGCCATTCAAAAGAACCGCCGTTCTTTTGAATGGCAAGAACGCTGTGACGTCATCGACTACGACGAGCATGCGCTCGTCTCATTTGATGCCATCGCCGCCATCTTGCTTCACCCTACACTACCCTTGTAAGCTACCCCGCATGCGTCGAAGTCTCATCGAGCATGCGCGGGCTTACCGGAGGACAGGTAAGCTTGTAGCCGCATACACACACACAGTTTTCTCGTCGGGAAACAGGCCGACGAGAAAATAGAGAGAAGGTTCTCTATTTTTCTCGTCAAGATTCCCGGCAGTTTTCTCGACGAGAAAACATACACACGACCGTTTTTTTCGGCAAAAAGCTCTGCCAGCAGTTTTCTTGATGGTTTCTTGCCGAGAAAACCGGTCGTGTGTACGAGGCCTTAGTTTCTGAAGCACACGACAGACATCTGTGTGGTGGCTCTCTAGGGAATCTGAAAATATGAGGATACCATCAACATAAACCACCACACATAACTGCAACAAATCTCAGAAGACATCGTTAATAAATTCCTGGAAAACTGCCGGAGGGTTACAGAGGCCAAATGGCATTACTAGGTACTCATAATGACCTGTTCTGGTATTAAACACAGTCTTCCATTCGTCGCCCTCCTTAATCCTTACGAGATTGTATGTCCCTCTCAAATCAAGCTTCGTGAAAACCGTTGCTCACTTGAGGCGGTCAAATAACTCCATAATCAACAGAATCAGATAAGTATTCTTAATTGTGAAACGATTGAGACCCCTATAATCAATACAAGGTCTCAGTTCACCACTCTTCTTCTTCACAAACAAGAAACCAGCACCAGCAGGAGACGAGGATTTGCAGATGAAACCTTGAGAAAGTGTGTCTGCAACATACTCCTCCATGGCCTTATCCTCGAGACCGACAAAGGGTAAACCCGGCCACGAGCGGGTATGGCACCAGGTTGAAGGTCAATTGCGCAATCATACGACCGCTGTGGAGGCAAACTACCGGCTTGACCTTTGTCAAAGACATCGCTAAAATCGCAGTACTCCTCCGGCAGGGAGGAGAGTGAAGAGGTGCAGAGGACCTTAGCCACCTTCTGAAAGCATGTCTTACTGCATTGTGGCGACCAGGAGAGAACCTCAGCACGAAGCCAATCAAAAGAGGGGTTGTGCCTCTGTAACCAAGGATAACCAATAACCAGTGGAAATTTAGGTGAGGAAATAACTTGGAATGGTAAAGAGCCCCTACGGCTATGGACAACAAAGCAGTCTCATGAGTCACATGGGCAGGCTGTAGAGGTCTCCCGTCAAGAGCCTCAATGGCAAGTGGGGTGGCACGCAGCTGCAGCGGAATTGAGTACTTCGATACAAAGGCAGCATCAATGAACAGGCCTGCAGCCCCAGAGTCGATTAGCACCTGTACCTCGATGGACGACTCAGCCCAAGAAAGGGTAACCTGGAACCAGGGGCTTTTCCTTCTGGATAACTGGGGACGAAACAACGCCACCTAAGGTCTGTCCGTGACAGGACCTCAAGGTTCGGCGTTCCCTGGACGGGTAGGACAAGACTTTAAAAAGTCATCTGCCTGGCCACAATAAAGGCACAATCTCTCCCTCCTCCTAAGGGCTCTCTCATCCGCAGAGAGACATGTGAATCCCAAGTGCATGGGTTCACCTTCACTGACCGACTTGGTACCAGGAGGCATGGGAGGTGAAGGAGGCAAGGGTGGGACTGCAAAGCTCGGAGCAAAAAGTACAGGAGGCTTCTGCAAGCACTCCTTAAATGAAAGTCTCTCTCGGAGTCTAAAGTCAATAAGAATGGTAAACTAGATCAACCTCTCCAGCTCAGTGGGTATGTCTCGGCTGCTATCTCATCTTTGATGTTATCCGAGAGACCATGAGAAAAAGCAGCCACGAGGGCCTCATTGTTCCACGCAACCTTTGCTGCCAGAGTACGGAAGTCAATGGCGTAATCGGCAACAGTTCTCATACCCTGTTTGATGGACATGAGGCTTTTGGCAGCAGAAGTGGAGCGTGCGGGAACATCAAATACCCCTTTAAAGGAAGCCACAAACTCTGGCTAAACCAGGACAACAGGTTTTTGCGTCTCCCATAGAGGGTTTGCCCAGACCAAGGCTCTCTCAGAAAGCAAAAATATCACGAAACCTACTTTGCTTCTGTCCGTGGGAAACGGAAAAAATAGAACAAACATAGTCAAAACATAGCTAAAGTTCGTAACCGGAACGGATAGTCAGACAAGCCAGAAAGTCAGGAAACCAGGGATCCGCGTAGTGGAACAGCAAGCAGGATCTGGAACCAGAAGGAACGTCAGCCAAGCAAGTCTTTAACAGGCACGCAGGAGATAGTCTCTGTGATGTTGACCAGACTAAATCAGAGATCATCTGGGCTGGACGGCTTAAGTAAGCAGGACTGACGAGCAGGATATCATCAACAGGTGAGTCACTGTGGAGAGATAGGAGCTGGCAATTAACCGCCAGCTCAGAGAAGGAAGGGCTGGGCCCAGCCCTGACTGTTCCCTACATGGCTTCTCGTAAACTGCAAAACGGGACTTCTTATGGCTTTCTTTCAACAATGGCTTACTTCTTGCCACTCTTCAATAAATGCCAGATTTGTGGAGTGCACGACTAATAGTTGTCCTGTGGACAGATTCTCCCACCTGAGCTGTGGATCTCTGCAGCTCCTCCAGAGTTACCATGGGCCTCTTGGTTGCTTCTCTGATTAATGCTCTCCTTGCATGGCCTGTTAGTTTAGGTGGACGGTCATGTTTTGGAAGGTTTGTAGTTGTGCCATACTCTTTAAATTTTTGGATGATGGATTGAACAGTGCTCAGTGAGATGTTCAAACCTTGGGATTAGTGATGAGCCGAACACCCCCGGGTTCGGTTCGCACCAGAACCCGCGAACGGACCGAAAGTTTGCACGAACTTTAGAACCCTATTAAATACAATGGATGCGAACGTTCGAAATCTAAAGTGCTATTTATAACGACTAATATGCATGTTATTGTCCTAAAAAGGGTTTGGGAACCCGGGTTCTGCACCAGGGGACATGTATCAATCCAAAAAAAAGTTTTAAAAACTGCAGTTTTTCGGGAGCAGTCATTTTAATGATGCATAAAGTGAAAAAAAAAAGTCAAATATTCCTTTAAATATTGTACCTGGGGGGTGTCTAAAGTATGCCTGTGAAGTGCCACGTGTTTCCTGTGTTTAGAACTGTCCCTGCACAAAATTACATTTCTAAAGGAAAAAAAGCCATTTAAAACTGCTTGCGGCTTTAACGTAATGTCTGGTCCCGGTAATATGGATGAAAATCTTTAAGAAAAATGGCATAGCTACCCCATCACAGCCCCCCCCTACCCCAGCCCATTACCAGCCCCTTTGGGTCTTGTATGGTTTTTAAGAGGAACCCCGCACACAAAATAAAAAAGGCCCTATATACTCTGAACAGCCGTATACAGGCGGTGCATACAAGACAGGGACTGTAGGTTTGTTCTTATGTAGAATCTGTTTCTAATTTTGAACAGGTACATAGTTTAAGTGTAGCTCCAGCCAAAAAATCTATTTTTAAGCTTTTTGGAAAACATAGGGAAGGGTTATCACCCATGTAACATTTGTTTTGCTGTCTGTGCAGTGTGCACCTGTTCAGAACAGTTCACCTCACTTTCCGTCCTAATGACAAATGTTTTTTGAAAATTTAGTGTTTTTATTGAAACAAGAATTGGTGATAAAGCATCAGTGGAGAGGAGACACTTTTTTTCCCATATTAACTTTTACAGGAGAGAATTTGCCTTCCTAGGGGAAGATTTCCTCTCACTTCCTGTTGTATCCTTCCGTTTGCCGCAAAATCCTGTTGGTGTAACACACCAGGAAAAAGCAGCAATACAGGCTAAGTTCAGGTGTAATATGGTCAGGAGGCACACTCCGCCCGCTGTAAGTGCCGCAAAATCCTGTTGGTGTAACACACCAGGAAAAAGCAGCAATACAGGCTAAGTTCAGGTGTAATATGGTCAGGAGGCACACTCCGCCCACTGTAAGTGCCGCAAAATCCTGTTGGTGTAACACACCAGGAAAAAGCAGCAATACAGGCTAAGTTCAGGTGTAATATGATCAGGAGGCACACTCCTCCCGCTGTAAGTGCCGCAAAATCCTGTTGGTGTAACACACCAGGAAAAAGCAGCAATACGGGCTAACTTCAGGTGTATAATGTGCAGGAGGCTTAGCAACAATGACACTGACACTGTCCCCTGCCTATCCTTCTCTCTCCCTGCACACAAGGTTTATCAAAGTATATGACACTGACACTCTCCCTGCCTATCCTTCTCTCTCCCTGCACACAAGGTTTAGCAAAGAATATGACACTGACACTGTCCCCTGCCTATCCTTCTCTCTCCCTGCACACAAGGTTTATCAAAGTATATGACACTGACACTCTCCCTGCCTATCCTTCTCTCTCCCTACACACAAGGTTTAGCAAAGAATATGACACTGACACTCTCCCTCCCTATCCTTCTCTGCCCCTACACACAAGGTTTAGCAAAGAATGGATTTGACACTGTCCCTGCCTATCCTTCACTTTCCCTGCTCCGGAACACACTACACGAGGCCGCCGCGCTGGCAGCCTTTTATAGTGTGTGGCGTGTACTAAACCCCCTCAGCTATAATTGGCCACAGGCATCCTGCCTGTGGCCAATTATTGCTCTCCTCGCTGCCGGCGCTGTGATTGGCCAAGCATGCAGGGTCACAGTGCATGCTTGGCCAATCACAGCGCCGGGATTACACTGCGATGGCGCAGTGTATTGTGGGCCGTTCGCGTCACTCGAATTTGGCGCGAACGGCCCAAATCGTTCGTTGTTCGCCGAACGCTGCGAACAGCCGATGTTCGAGTCGAACCTATGTTCGACTCGAACACCGAGCTCATCCCTACTTGGGATATTGTTTTATAACCTAACCCTGCTTTAAACTTCTCCACAACTTTATCCCTGACCTGTCTGGTGTGTTTCTTGGCCTTCATTATGTTGTTTGTTCACTAAGGTTCTCTAACAAACCTCTGAGGGCTTCACAGAACAGCTGTATTTATACTGAGATTAAAGTGTTACTAAACCCAGGTATATAAAAATAGTTCACCCCCCCCCCCCCCACAGTGCCCACAGCTTATAAATCTTCTGTTACTACTTAACTGATTGTAGATTTTTATTTAGCTTGGGTAGGATGTGTTTCTGGTTTCTTGCCGATCAGCTGGGACCGTCAACGTGTCAAGTTATTCTATACCTATGCGAATATATTTCACGTATAGGTTTATTGCACGTTTACTTTTTGGCCACTAGATGGCGGTAAAATACTGAAAGTAGCTTTAAACTCTATACCTCATGCCGCGTACATACGATCGTGATTCACGGCGGTGAAAACATCGCCGTGAATCACGACAGGAAAAACGAGGGAACGGTTTGTTCCCCAACACACGGCCGTTTTTCCCGTAATTTTTTCTCTTGGCGAGAAACACGACCATGTGTAGGCTCCGCGGCAGTGTTTCCCTATGGAAAAACTGCAGCGGAAAAAAATTACAGGAATCACGACGAGAAAAATTAGAGCATGTTCTAATTTTTCTCGTCGTGATTAATGCTGTTTTTCCCGTTGGGAAAAACTGCAAAAAGCCCACGGACGATCGTTTTTCTCGTTCAAAGGAAAAATGTAATTTTTCCCGACGGGAAAAATGAACGTGTGTACGCGGCATCAGGGTTATATACTGTTTATATGTCATTCACTGGAAAATCATCTCTGTGGAGATAATGCTCCAACGCTGGATTGAAATGTGGTATGCACATTGTTGATTTTGTTCTCTTGCAAATGAACAACAGCAAGAGATATGCACTTTAGATATTGTTTATTGATGCACTATTAATTGCTATTAGTCAGTGGTAGGGCTGTACCAGATATGCTGTATATTAATATGTGATTGTGAATACCTGTCATGTGGTGACTGATTGCCAGTTGACACCCTCAATGTAAACTATTCAATGTGAACTATTTTTGAACATTTAAAGATCTTGTATGTGGAATACCACATATTCTGCTGTAACTATGGTAATGTTTACTTTCCTTCCCTATGCCCTATTATACCAGCATATGCAGCTCTTGAGAGAACTTTTTAGGTGGCATGGCCCATAAGGACAGGGCTAGATTTTTAGAGGGGGTGGGGCTGGTGGGGGTGTAGCACCCTTTAGTTGGGCTGTTAGGATTAACTTTAGTTTTTGGCTCCACTGTAGTAGGTGGAGCATTGATTGTGTTGGTCTGTTCAGGGTGTCCTGAGCTGAGAGTTTGGTACTCCCACCTGCCTCCGAATTAAGCTTCCAGAGCACAGGGCAATCCCTGGAAGGAGGCATTCAGAGAGTGGCTGGGGAGGTGATAAATGTGCAGTAGGCATGAGCAGAGTGTTCTTCTCCCTCAAGGCAGGGTTCCAGTTCCATTGGGGATGTTGCCACTGTAGGCAGCCCCACTAAAGACAAGAAGCTTCAGTTTGGGCCTCACCAGCTGCTGGACTGAGGGCCTGGGGAAGATTGCTGAAGAACACTGCAAAGTCCTGGGTCTGGAGAAGGCGCTTGTTATCTCCCTCACTAAGGATCTACATGTGGTTGCTAAGTGGAAGACAACTCCTGGGACACTGTGAGTAAAGACCCAGCTGGGGACTGTTGGTTGTGCAAGTGCTAGAAGAGAACTAAGAGCCAGAGGTTGCTATGTGGACTGCTGCTGTAGGGTTCTAGATATACTGGCCATTCCCTCTGACCTCCAGAAGATAAGGTTGTTACTAGTCCTTTTGGAGTATCCGGCAACCCTAAGCCCTTCTCTTGTTAAAGTTCTTCAGCAATAAATTCTAAAAAGACATCCCCTAGATTGAGCCTGAATTTTTGGTGTGTGTGGGACAGTGCTTTTGTGACTGGCAGCCCTTTTGTGAATGTACTATTTGGGAGAACCTGGGCATATTCCAAGCGGCTTTCTCAAGGGAAAGCGCTGCTTTGCTTTATCCCATATAGTATATCATGAAAAGTATAGAACAGAAGTATGGAATATAGCGTACTTAACTTAGGATATGCTTCACATACTTACTTATAAGGATGATGAACAGTAGTGCACACACCACTCCCATGACAATCATCATCTGTGGAAAAACACAATCATTGGCTGACACATCCTATTACTTATGATTCATGTCCTATTGCTTTAACTATCAAACTTGAGAGTAGGGGACAACCGATTATTATTATAATACAGGAATTATACACAACACTTTGTGCAGCGCTTTATAAAGATTCTCAATGAAAGTTTCTCTGCATTTTCTTATAGGGTAACCTGTTTTTTATTGATGCTGTAACATAGTTTATAAAATTTGTTTAATCAAATAACAGAGCCATGGAATACACAGCACGGTAACACAAATGATCTCCACATGTGTGGTAGCTTTTACATAAGTGAATTTTATAATATAATTCTTTTGAATCTGTATATAAAGCAATTAATGTTTTGTGTTTACTTTTGAATAGAGTATGGATCTGGTTATTAGGTATGCCCTGAATGTATGCTGTGAATTTTCTTTGAATTGACCGTTTTTTTCGATGCGAAACGATCAAAACGATAAATTTTTCGATGCGAAACAATCAAAACGATAAATTTTGGTCGAAACAAAAATTTTATATTGTTTTCGATTCGAATGCAGCAAAGTGAACAAACAAAAAATCTTCATCAAATAATTACAATGACTCTTTAAATCACCTAAAAAACAACATTATTTTGAAATGCTACTCTAATAACACACACAGTCTTTGATATTAGCAATATGCGTAGTGAGAATTCGATTCGATTTTCAGTCTGAATTTCCGAAATTCAGAAGAATTTTGTTAGGTTATTCGGGGCATTCGGGAAAATTTGTTTATATTGTAATTCGGGTATTCAGATATATCCAAATCTCAGAATAATGAAAAATTCTTCCGAATATTAATTCGGAACGAAACGAGACGCACATGTGAAACCTCATATCTGACTGCTTACTGCTGGTAACATTATTACTAAGTTATTAAATAAAGCCCAGTAGGATCTCTCATCATTTTACTTCTATGATAAATTGTAGAAAGAACATTTTATGATGACTGTTCTGTAAATGATTTCTTATGAAAGTGTAAGTCCTGTATGCTGAATTTTAATAAATGTATATAGTTCATGTAGTACTAGGTAAATGTGAAAGATTTTACCTTTGCTTGTTTAAAGAAAGATATGCATTCTCCTAAGTCACATTGGGGGGAACCCCACGCCATTTTTGTTTTCATTTGGCGCAGGGCTCCCCTTAATATCCATACCAGACCTGAAGGGCCTGGTAATGGAATATGAGGGGGACTCCCACGCATTTTTTTATTTATTTATCAATGGCTTATCTGTATTGCCGGGACCCAACAATTCATTCAGTAGTTTTAAATTACTTTTTTTCCTTTTAGAAATTTCATTTTGTGAAGAGACTGTTATTACCACGGGAAACCTGCGCTACTTTACAGGCATACTATAGACACCCCCCAGGTACGAAATTTAAAGAAATATTTCACTTTTATTGTTTCACTTTAAGCATTATTAAAATCACTGCTCCCAAAAAAATGTCAGTTTTTAAAACTTTTTTTTTCATTGATACATGTCCCCTGGGGCAGGACCCAGGTCCCCAAACTTTTTATGACAATAACTTGCATATTAACCTTTAAAATTAGCACTTTAGATTTCTCCCATAGACTTCTAATGGGTGTTCCGCGGCTTTTCGAATTTGCCGGGAACACCCCAAATTGTTCGCCGTTCGGCGAACGGGCGAACAGCCAATGTTCGAATCAAACTCATGTTCGACTCGAACAGATAGCCCATCCCTATATGGTCAAGCCATGCCCACATGTAGCTAACTTAACATGCAAGCATCTGTACTTTTCCTGCAGATTCTTGACCAGTAAATACAATTTTTTACATACAGCTTGTTTATTTAGTGATTTTAGTAATAATAATCAGGAATCATTATGGGTGGATAGGGGATGCGTCATAAAAGCACTTTTTTTTTTGTCAGGGCAGTATGATCTATGAACTTTAACTAGTTTAAGAGAGGCTTGTAAATTCCTTAGTACCTTTCCCCTTAATGTACATTTGATAAGTATATATAAATAACTACCATTAAAATCTAGCTTTATTCATAAAGGATTTCCACTTTGTTGTCCTCAGATAAACGCTTCTCACCTTGCAGTTCCTCCACCAGTATTTCCTCTTAAGTTTGGCTGCACTTGTCTCAAACTGCGAGGCCCCGGCCTGGAGTGCATCTGCCCTGTTATCCAGCTCTGACAGCTTCTGGTCGCGATCTAGGACCTTGTCCACATTTACACGCATGATGTCCACCACCTGCCACCACCACCAGCAAAACAAAAACACAGACATCATCATCAGAGAAGTTAATGTGGCACAAATGACAAAACAGTACAGAATAAACTTTGTGTCCCAGTGACTTCAGTTGTTTAAGATGAAGGTTTTATTCCCAGAAAGATGATTTTATCAACAGTTGCTGTGGAGGAGTTCAAAGGATGGAAGATGGAGATGGAGTGTTCCCTTTGAGGGAGCTTCCCAGTCTGGGGGGGGGGGGGCGCTGACCTTGGGCCTGGGCTCGGATGCGGATGGGACCCTCTTACAACCTACAGAGGTGTTCTGACCAGGAGACACAGGAGGAGCAAGAGAGGATAGCGGGAGAACACTGCAAGGCAAGTCTCCAGGAGTTCCAAAGAGACAGCCAAGAGGGCTGGTGAGTGTTCACACAGTCGGGAGGACCGGGAGGCACACCTGAGAGGACTGAGATGCAGCGGTCTGGGATGGGTGCAGAGCCAGTCTGGAGTATTGTGGTGGCATGGGTAGTGGAGAGGGGCAGCTGCAGCCAGGATAGCTGGCAGTGCCTGAAGAGGTGGTACTGGGAGCAGTAGCCACAGGGACAGCTAGCACTGGAACTTTCTATGTTTGCTACACCATAGGGGCCCGCAGTCCCTGCCTGCAAAGGGCATCTGCTTTGGGCCTGGCTGAGCCAGTGTCAGGCCTATAGTGCTAGCTGATCCAGGAAGTGCAAACAAGTGATGTGCTGGAGGAGTAAGGAGTGATAGTCTGCAAGCAAGGAAGTACAGGTGGCGAAGAGGAGATTGTATATACCGTGGTGTACATAGTTGGTCCCAAACATTCATTGTCAATTACCTGGGCATCTCATAAGTTCCTATCCCCATCCAAGTTAAATTCCCCTCAATAAAATACAAAAAAACAAGTGCAAGGACTGCTTTCTTGTCTCTGGATGCTTGAAAAGTATGTGCCTGGGCAGGGTGACAGATGGAAACTGAGCCCTACAGCAAAAGCAATATAGAACCATTCAGCCCTAAAAATTGTATCCTTAAGCCTGGTACACACTAATAGTTTTTTTAAACCCGCTGGGTTGAATGAAAAAAAAACAGACAGCTCTGGTCAGAGCTGCTTTACTAACGGTCCGACGTTAGTACAGCGATCTCCCCTGCTGAGCTGATGTGTTCTGACAGGGTGACTGCCCCCCCGTCAGAAAACTCCAGCAGTGGTGGCCCATCCATTAGGGGTGCAGGGGCGCCACCCCCCTATCCATGCGTCCAGCTTCCTAATCTACACGTGGGGCGCTGGACGCATGGATTCCAATATGGTTTTTTTTAAGCACGTGATTAGAGCCAGAGGCTCTAATAAGCTTCAAAAAAGGGTGGGCTTCGTGCCCTGAGCCCACCCAGTTGTGTGACAATAGCGAATGAATATTCACTATTGTCACACTGATTCTCCTTCCGGCCAATAAGGAAGCGGGTTATGGGCCGAACATTCCCGACATTCAGTTCATATGTACGGGGATTTAGAGTGCATCGAAAGCCAAAACAGTTTTTCCAACTTTTTTCCCCATTAGGCCCCTTTCACACTGGGGCGGGCAGGTGCGGTGGCGGTATAGCGCCGCTATTTTTAGCAGCGCTATACCGTCGGAATTGCGGAGGTATTCGGCCGCTAGCGGTGCGGTTTTAACCCCCGCTAGCGGCCAAAAAAGGGTTAATACCACCCGCAAACCGCGGCTACACCCCGCTCCTTCACCGCTCCAAATATGCGGCCTGCAGGAGATTTTTTCTCCTTCCGCCAGCGCATCGCCTCAGTGTGAAAGCCCTCAGGCTTTCACATTGAGCATACTGGGGCAGCAGTTTTTCAGGCGTTATTTATGCGCTATTTTTAGTGCAAAACACCTGAAAAACTCCTCGGTGTGAAAGGGGCCTTAGGGAGATGCACCTTGTCTTTTAGTCCTGGTGAATACTGTCACTGGGATTTAAAGGTTCCCATTTAAAAAAAAAAAAAATAACATGTCATACTTACCTCCACTGTGCAGTTCGTTTTGCACAGAGTGTCCCCGATCCTCCTGTTCTGGGGTCCCACGGCAGCTCTCTCGGCTCCTCCCCGCAATAGATAACCCCCTCTGGGAAGATCTCTCCCGAGGGGGTTACCTTGCGGGTGCACTCCCGTGTCATACACTCAGCGTCTATAGCCACCGAGTGTATGACTCGGCCCCGCCCCCCGGCGCCCGCGTCATTGGATTTGATTGACAGCAGCAGGAGCCAATGGCTGCGCTGCTATCAATCTATCCAATGAAGAGCCGAGAAGCCGTGGAGAGAGCGACGCGGGATCACGCCCACGGAAATTCGGGGCTCAGGTAAGTAAAACAGGAGGCTGGGGGGCCGGACACTGCAAGGTGTTTTTTCACCTTAATGCATAGGGTGCATTAAGGTGAAAAAACACAAAGGTTTACAACCCCTTTAAGCCCCGTGCACATAGGTCGAATGTCGGGAGACACCAGCCGATTTAATAAGAACCGTCCGACATTCGACTTGTGTGTATGTCAGCTAGTCCAACAGAAGCTGGCTGGAAAAACCAGCACCCAACCGGCTCCCGATCAGCACTCTCAGTCAACAGCTGAGCCAATGGCTTAGAGCACTGACCAGTGTGTTCTGATGGGGGAGGGGAGCTGTCCCCTTGTCAGAAAACAACAGCTCAGTGGGTGAGACCGCTGTACTAACATTGGATCGTTAGTACAGTGGCTCCGACAGGAGCTGTTAGGTTTTTTTTTTCGTTAAACCCACTGGGTTAAATGAAAATAAACTATAAGCGTGTACCAGGCTTGTGTGCCAGTAACAGCAGTGCTGAGCTTTATTTTTGTATCTTCTTACAACAATCCTAAGGATTACTATTGCTGATACTGACACCAAGGCTGAGGGTTATTTTTGCTGCCACTGACACCAAGGCTGAGGGTTATTATTGCTGCCACTTACGCCAACAGTGGGCCATTTTTTTACTCCCAAGTTTTTAAATGCAACTCCAGCACACCTCAAAACAGTTCCAGACTGAGAAGGACCGTCCACATTTTGACTCCACTCTGTTCTGTGTACAGGGTCACCATATGACTGGTGTGGCTATGATTACGGACACTGACTGATGACAGCATGTAAAAAAAAAAAAAAAAAAGTAATACTATTTAACATTTATCATTCTTTTTTTACATACTGTGACCAGAGCAGCACAGTGTCCCCATAACGACACTGTACTGGTCTGGGGTGGTGATCAGGATTTTTTTACACTGATTGCTTATAACAGTTATGATCACTGTATAAGCAATAATTTTTATGAATGGCATCCGTTCATGTTCCATTGTGTATAATTGTGATAGCTGTGATTGGCCCTGTACCATGTGATCACGTTGACCAATCACAGAGATTACAATAGTAAACAATGAATGAATGGCTATGAATGACAAGCCACTGTGTACAACTGAAATGCCGTTACAGTGATTACATGGTACCAGGGCCAGCCTGGTACAATGATCTATCTTCTATCCTTCACTGGACACAGCAGATCACAGATTGCACTGCTGCGTGACCCCTAGGGCATGCAGGAGGCGCGTTAGTGGAGGACATCATATGATGTCCTCCTGAGATAATGGTACTCCAGCCTGGCCATATTATTATAGTAGGCTTTGTGGGAGGTGGTTAAAGCTCATTTACTGTTTTTTAACAGTTTGTCAATAGCCTGCCTTGGGTTTACTTTAATATTTGAATATAAATCCATTTGAATTCATCACAGTTTCCTTTTTCTTACTACTTCTTCTTTGTATGTATAGCGCCCATAATCACCCATTGCTTGCGAAAAGTACAGTAGGTGCCAATAATGTAAAAGTGTTGTGAGGGGGTTAGCTCGGCAGCGGGTGTGTGTGACCCCCGGGATGGGCTCCCCACACAAAACAGGCCCAGCAAACGGAGGTTGTGGTTTTCAAAATCAAAAAGGTGCGGTTTATTTTCTATTTACAGTGACAAAACACAGCAAAGCAAAAGAAACATAACCAAAATAAATCCTGGTCAAGTTGACCTCTGACTAAACATACAGGTTTCCTAACTAACAACTGGGATCAGCCTAGTGCTGTCCTAGTCCCTAAGTCCCTGGTTTTAAATGTCCAAGCAAATAGCCACACAGGCTTTTTCTCACCGCACAGGGGTTCACTCTCCCTAGACAGTCCACACAGGTCTGGTTCCAGGCATGAGCTAACATCTAATGAAGCTGGGAGTTCTTATAGAGGCCTAAATGAGCTGACAAGCTTCAGCTGGTCTCATCAACTCCCTGTCTGCACGACGCCCAGCCCTCTCCCTAGAGGTATGAGTCATCCATGAGCCCACTAGCCTTATACAACTCTCCACCTAGTTGTATAAGTCGGCGTAAAGCCTGAATCTGGGCGAAATATATCTACCCCCCTGGATGCAACCAGGTGACTTTACCTTCCTGCTGTCACATACCCCCCCCCTCTTGTTTTAACCTCGGGGTTGGAACACCAGCAATCAGGCATTCATGTACTCGAGACAAAGCATCCACATTCCCCATTTGAACGCCAGGGCGATGCTTTACTGTGAAGTTGAATTCCTGGAGGGCCAGGAACCACCTATTCACTCTTCTATTTGTTTCCTTGTTTTGAGCCATCCACTTTAACGGAGCGTGATCTGTAACCATGTCAAAGTGCCTACCTAGCAGGTAGTACCGAAGGGAATCTAGAGCCCACTTCACCGCTAAACACTCCTTTTCAACGGTGGCGTAATTTACCTCATGGGACTTCAACTTCCTGCTGAGGTAAATGACTGGGTGCTCTTCCCCGTTCCAGACCTGGGACAATACTGCTCCTAACCCCACATCTGACGCATCACTTTGTACGACAAAGTCTTTAGAGAAGTCGGGTGAGTACAACACTGGCTGGCTACATAAGGCTTGTTTCAAGAATTGGAATGCTGCCTCAGCCTCGGGGGTCCATTTAATCATGACCGACCCTTTCCCCTTCGTCAGGTTGGTTAGGGGCACAGCCTTAGAAGCAAAGTGGGGAATGAATCGCCGATAATACCCAGCGATTCCCAGAAAGGCTCGTACCTGCTTCTTGCTGTTGGGACGTGGCCAACTCTGGATGGCCTCGACTTTGTTGAGTTGGGGTTTTATTACCCCCCTCCCAATGGTGTACCCAAGATATTTGGCCTCCTCCTGCCCAATGGTACACTTCTTGGGGTTAGCCGTAAACCCCGCTTCCCGAACAGAGTCCAGGACTGCTTGCACTTTTGGCAGATGTGAGGCCCAATCTGTGCTATGGACAATTACGTCATCCAGGTAAGCCGCAGCATACTTCCGATGGGGCCTCAGCATCTGGTCCATTTTCCGCTGGAATGTGGCCGGCGCATTCTGTAACCCGAACGGCATTCTTTTATATTGGAACGCCCCGTCTGGGGTTACAAATGCGGTTTTCTCTTTGGTCGACTTGGCCAGGGGGATTTGCCAATACCCTTTTGTGAGGTCAAGAGTCGTCATGTATCGGGCTGTTCCCAGCCGGTCGATCAACTCATCTATACGTGGCATGGGGTAGGTGTCAAATTTTGTAACTTTGTTCAACTGACGAAAATCGTTACAAAATCGCCAGCTCCCATCCGGTTTAGGCACCAACACGATGGGACTAGACCAATCACTTTGGGACTCCTCTATCACCCCTAAGTTCAGCATTTTCTGTACTTCCTCCCGTATTGCCTCCCGTCGAGCCTCTGGGATCCGATAGGGTTTTAACTTCACCCTTTCACCGGGCGGGGTAATGATGTCATGCTCTACCCCCGATGTTTGTCCTGGCAGCTCAGAGAATACCTCCTTGTTGCGAAGCACAAACTCCTTAACCTCCTGTTGTTGGGGTTGTGACAAGGTGGCTGCTATTCCAACCTCAGGAATCACGCAACCAGTTTGAGCTGGTGACCAAGTGTCTGCGACTAGGGACTCTCTATCCCTCCAGGCTTTCAACAGATTAACGTGATAGATCTGTTCGGGCTTTCGCCTTCCTGGTTGTCTGACCTTGTAATTCACTTCGCTCACTTTTTCCATTATCTCGTAGGGGCCTTGCCATTTGGCAAGGAATTTACTTTCAACCGTAGGGACAAGTACCAATATCCTATCCCCCGGGGAAAAGGTACGGGTCTTGGCTCCACGGTTGTACACTCTCTGCTGTGCCAACTGCGCTTGGGCCAAATGTTCCTTCACGATGGGCATTACCTGTGCAATTCGATCTTGCATCAGGGCGACATGCTCAATCACACTCCTGTGGGGAGAACTCTCACTTTCCCAAGTTTCCTTGGCAATATCCAACAGCCCTCTTGGGTGTCTCCCATACAGTAACTCAAAGGGGGAGAATCCCGTAGAGGATTGGGGCACCTCCCTAATAGCAAACATCAAATAAGGAAGTAAACAGTCCCAATCCTTTCCATCTCTATCCACCACTTTCTTCAACATTTGTTTTAGGGTTTTGTTGAATCTTTCAACCAGCCCATCGGTTTGGGGGTGATACACAGACGTACGCAATTGCGTCACTTTGAACAATTTACACAGCTCTTTCATAACCCGGGACATAAAGGGTGTACCTTGGTCCGTAAGCAGTTCTTTACAAATACCCACCCGGCTAAAAACAAGAGATAGCTCTTTGGCTATGGTTTTGGCCGAGGTATTTCGGAGAGGGATCGCTTCTGGATAACGGGTGGCATAGTCCATTATAACTAATATGTACTGGTGCCCCCTAGCGGACTTGATTATAGGACCTACCAAATCCATGGCGATCCTCTCAAACGGGACCTCAATGATGGGTAGAGGGACCAGCGGGCTACGGAAATGTGGCATCGGGGCCAACCTCTGACACACAGGGCAGGAGGAACAATAATTTTCTACGTCCTTCATCACCCCCGGCCAATAGAATCTCTGTAATACCCTCTCTCGGGTTTTCTCTGTCCCCAGATGACCTCCAAGAATGTGCCCATGGGCCAACTCCAACACCAACTTCCTGTAAGGTTTGGGCACCACAAGCTGCTCAACGGTTTCTTCTGCCCTTTTTGCCACCCGATACAGTAGGTCCTTCTCTACGCTGAAGTATGGGTAAGTGCAGGTATTATCTGGGTTCACTAACTCGCCATCTATTTTCACTACGTTTTCCCGTGCCTTTATTAGGGCGGGGTCTTTCAACTGTTCTGTGGCAAAGTTTTCCCTGTGAACCTCAAGATCAGAAAACTCCACAGACGGTAGGTTTTCGTCTGAGGAGGTGGGCTCCTCTCCATTTTCTTGAGTCTCCCCTGCCAATACTGATAAGGGAAATTCCGGAGAGTCCTCACCACTCTCAGGGGAGTTCTGGCTATCACATTCCTGGTACATAGGGGCACCAGTGAGGGGCTCAGGATCATCCCACAGTTCCCAGAACTTCGGAAAATCCCTTCCCACAATGGCGTCATGCGGTAACTGAGATACTAAGCCCACTGGATGAGAGAGGGTACCTTTGGGGGTCTCGAAACACACTGTAGTCACTGGATACTCTTGGGTGTCCCCATGCACACAAATAACAGCTACCTTGCTATTCCCAGAGACCTCTGTTTTAACTAACTCAGCCTTTATCAGGGTCACAAGGCTACCTGAATCCAGCAATACCACAACATTTCTACCATTAACACACATTTTGCATAAATGTTTCTCAGTTCCTCGAATGGCAGTGCATGCGACTGTCGCACACAGCGACTGACGTCTGCCCGTCAGAAAGTCACACTGCATGGGTTCCTCCACAACCGGGCAATTGGCTGCAATATGTCCCGCTTGCCGGCAGCGGTAGCAAACGATCCTTCTTGCCGCCTCTTGAGCCGCTGATTTCCCAGGCTGTTCTCGCCAAACTTGGGGTAGAGCTCCCACCCTCTCACTCTCTCCACCCTCACCCCTTGGAATCCTCTTATCCGCCCCTGGGGATGGTCTGGTCTTAGGGTGGAAAGTCCGAGTGTCTCTGGAAGAGGCCGTCAGGTTCTCTGTAGCCAAGTATTTCTCCACATGATCCACAAGACCATCGGCCGTCTCTGGGTCTCCATGGCTTACCCACTTTTGGATGGCAGTAGGAAGAGCTCTCAAAAACCGATCCATTACAACACGTTCCACAATCTTTGGTGCGGACAAAGTCTCTGGCTGTAGCCACTTTCTGCTCAGGTGAATGAGATCATACATTTGAGACCTGGGGGGTTTTCCAAGCTGGAAAGTCCAGTTATGCACACGCTGAGCCCGGACAGCCTGGGTGACACCCAGCCTTGCCAATATTTCAGCTTTTAGCATCACATAGTCTTTTGCTTGGTCAGGCTCTAGGTCATAGTAAGCCTTCTGCGATTCACCAGTTAACAGAGGAGCCACCAGTCCAGCCCACTGCTCCTCAGGCCACTTTTCTCTTTCAGCAGTCCTTTCAAATGTGGTCAAAAATACCTCTGGATCATCCTCTCCAGTCATTTTTGTCAATAAACGACTCACCCCAAAGGACGCGGTATTAGTGGGACGGCTTTCCTCACTGGTCTGCGGACGTTGCTGCATTACTGCTTCCATTTGTTGTAGTCTCTGCTCTTGCTTCTGTAACAGGTCTATGAAGCGGGCCTCAGATTGCTGCTGGGCTTGTTGATGAGCTTGCTGCTGGGCTGCAAGGCTCCTTTGCAAACCTGCATTTGTCTGCTGTTGATTGGCATTTGCTAGAGCCAGCTGTTTCAGTATCTCCTCCATGCTGGCTTAAAAAAACTGCCACTGGTTCTCCACCAACTGTGAGGGGGTTAGCTCGGCAGCGGGTGTGTGTGACCCCCGGGATGGGCTCCCCACACAACAGGCCCAGCAAACGGAGGTTGTGGTTTTCAAAATCAAAAAGGTGCGGTTTATTTTCTATTTACAGTGACAAAACACAGCAAAGCAAAAGAAACATAACCAAAATAAATCCTGGTCAAGTTGACCTCTGACTAAACATACAGGTTTCCTAACTAACAACTGGGATCAGCCTAGTGCTGTCCTAGTCCCTAAGTCCCTGGTTTTAAATGTCCAAGCAAATAGCCACACAGGCTTTTTCTCACTGCACAGGGGTTCACTCTCCCTAGACAGTCCACACAGGTCTGGTTCCAGGCATGAGCTAACATCTAATGAAGCTGGGAGTTCTTATAGAGGCCTAAATGAGCTGACAAGCTTCAGCTGGTCTCATCAACTCCCTGTCTGCACGACGCCCAGCCCTCTCCCTAGAGGTATGAGTCATCCATGAGCCCACTAGCCTTATACAACTCTCCACCTAGTTGTATAAGTCGGCGTAAAGCCTGAATCTGGGCGAAATATATCTACCCCCCTGGATGCAACCAGGTGACTTTACCTTCCTGCTGTCACAGTGTAAATAATACAGATAGACAAAACCCCAAAAAACAGGAAACACATACTGTATAAGCGGGTACATGCAATTACACAGCAGATTACATATCACAAAGTACTGCTCAGACATAAAATCTGGAAAAATATGGTGTAGAACCTTAACATTTAAAAAATAAATAAAAACAGCCTATTTGGAAAATGAGATCTCCACATGAACTGATAGCTAAAATACCCATATCTTGGGTTATCGTGAACTGGTACTTGTCAAATCACTGCTCTTTGTATTATTCAACACTGGCAATGTGATTATAATCGTTAAGGCCTGGTTTACGCCTATGCATTTTTTAGTGCATTTTCAGTTTTGCAGAAACACACCACAGTCCATTTAACATGGTTTCCTATGGATGTAGTTCACATCTGTGCATTTTATGGAAAGGACCAGGGACTTTTTTCTTGTTTTTGGTTCCATAGACTTCAATTAATCAAAAGCGTGTATTGAAAAACGCAAAATGCACCTGGAATATGCAAACTACTTGGGTATGAATCAGGCCTTAGAGATGAACAGAATTGTCAGGTCATAACAATGTGACAAAATAAGGAGAGGATAATTAAAACTCTGCAATACAAATAAGAGTCTGGTGACACAGAAAATTGACACATAAAATACATGAAGAATCAAAGATGAGTATAAGGACGGTAAAAAAGAAGGCTGGAATACATTGATCACCCATATAAGAGAGTAATATGTGAGTGGATGGCTGCAAGAGTGCAACCATCAAAAAATGCAAACATAACAGGTGTACGCCTAGCTATATTTAGAATATAGTAGCTTATATAAAAACTGTCAATAACCCATTATTCATTAGTGAACTAGAATTTCACAACCTTTTTTTTTTTTCTGCAATTTAAAGGTTTAATTAACCTTTAAAAAAATAATAAATACACATATTTTTGCAGGAAAAAAAGGCTCCAGCTGACACTTCCTTCAGCTCCCTGCCTATACTGGTGTAGTGCCACCTCCAAAGGAACCTCTTAGTCCCACTGACACACTTGATTTAACGAAAGTTATTGCATGCACTTATAAGAATACACATATAGATACCTTTATTTTTTATTTATGTAGCGGGGTTCTACTGTTATGGACTATTGTTGCATGTGTACACCCCAAAACTTCCCCCGGAGTTCCAGTTACTAGTTTACAGACTTTTACTTATGTTCAGTAATGCGTGTGGAACTTATGGTACAGGGAGAAAGGGACTCCGTTGCCATGGATACCTAATAGACTATGGTACCCACAGTGCAGCTGTACGCCCAAAATGCATTACAAACACCGCACAGCCTGCTGGGGGAGGTTACTTAAAGGAGGGGCGGAGCTGCGCTCGGTCTCTCTGGACTTCTCCCTTAACCAAGCAGGAAGTCTGTGTGAGGCCTGCTGCTGGAGAGGACTAGGCCTGAAGCCTGGGCCTACAGCTTTGTGAAGGATTAGGAAGCCAGAAGAGGGATCTCTTTCCGTGTTACCAGCTCACGCTCCTCAGAGACCGGAGCCACCCTTTAACCGACATCTACGGTGGCAGAGAGAGGGACCGGAGGCTGTACGTTGCGGAGGGGTCGCGGATCGGAGTACCAACGGCGAAGCGTGTCAAGCGGACTAGGCCTGTCGGGGTAAGCAGGCACCTGCCCAGAATCTACAACTGTTTGTTAGGCCCGTGACTCTTGAAGGCCCACCATCTTCTTTTTTTTTTTTAAACTTTATTTCTTTATAAAAATTTTCACAATTTACAAACCATTAAGAAACATTATTCCCCAGACTGCCCCACCCCTTCAACGATTTCCCCTCCTCCGGTTTGATAGTCTATACATGCTGGATGTAACTCCGGGGGGGAACCTGGTGAAGGGGGGACCCCTGGGGTTTTCTTGTAAGAGCTAGCGTGCTAATACTAAGATTCATACCCTTTCACAACATTCATTCATCTCTGTCATTCCTCAACTTCCACTCCCTTATCCAAGTTTTTTCCCTTGGGCCAGTGCTCATCATTTTAGGTATTTTATCTTGCACTTATTGAGAGTTACATACTGATCCCTCTTGCTTCCCACCAGGGTTTCCAAATTCTGTCATATGTCGTTGGAGCACCTTGCTTTATATAAACCGATTTCTCTTTAAGAATAACCCTGTTCATGCTATTCTGCCATTCCTCACTGGAGGGGGGCAGTATTGATTGCCATCTACGGGCAATCAAAATCCTAGCTTGGAATAGACATCTCATAGCTGCTATTTGGGGGTTTTCAGGTTTACCCCTTCCCCCACTAATCCTAATAGGCATTGCTTTGGCCTCAGCTCAATGGAAATCCCAAATACCCTATCAATAGTTTTTACCACCTCCATCTAGTACCGGAATAACTTCGGGCACCTCCAGAACATGTGAAGCAGGTCCCCTTTTGGGTCCCTACATCTAGGACAGCTAGAGTCTGGCCGATGGCCAAACTGAGAAAGTTTATATGGGGTGTAGTAAGTTCTATACAATAGGAAAAGGTGTGATATCCTCTGAGAGGGGGACAGCGAGACCAGTGGGGCTACTTCAAGAATCCTCTTCCACTGAGTGTCAGAGATAGCTCCCACGTCTTTTTCCCATTTCATTTTATATAAGGGTAGTTCTAACCTGCTCAATCTCCCTTTGGTAATATAAGGGTACACTTTGGAGATTAGACCTTTCACGGAATCTGCATTAATTCGTTTTTTAAGTTCCGGAATTGTGGTCCATTCTAGAGTCTGTCCTTTAAATTGTTCCTCTAATGCATGCCGGACCTGCAAATATTTGAAAAAGGATTTATTCGGCAAGGCATGATGGACCCTCAGTTCCTGGAACGTTTTTAGAATACCATCCTGATATAACTGGGAAATAAATTTTACCCCGCATCTCTCCTATTCTCTTATTGTCCCAATTTTCTGAAGCTCTCCTAATTTGCTGTTGTCCCACAATGGAGTAAATTCCGTAAATCCTCTATAATTCAGTATAGTTTTCACTGTGTCCCAAACCTTCATCATTAACTTCAAAGTTGGGAGTTTTGGGGGAAAAGATCCTTCAGGTATAGAATCATGTGGAGTATTTTGGAGAAGAATCTTTCTTCCTGCTTCTTGACCAGGAATATTACTTCCCCCTAAATACTGAAGTTGTGATGCCAGAAAATAAGTATAGGGGTGTGGGAGTGCTACTCCTCCCTCATGTTTCTGGAGCTGCAGGGTGCTTAACCGAATTCGTGCTGGACCACCTTTCCATATCATTTCCCTGAACAGAGTCTCTATCTTTTGAAACCATTTTTTATAAAGCCAAATTGGCGAATTGTGTAATATATAAAGGAGCTGGGGCATCCAAATCATTTTGATCAAGTTACACCGGCCTGCCACAGATATTGGCAAGCGTTTCCAGACTTTTATTTTTCCCCTAAGTTTAATCAACAGAGGATCAATATTATCTGCGGTGTATTGTTGAAGATCTTTAGAAATGTTTATACCTAGGTATTTGAATTTGTTCACAACCGGGATCTGGGCTACCTCCTCGGGTAAAGAACCCATCAGAGGGTCCACTGGTAGCAGGCTGGACTTTGCCCAGTTTATCTTTAATCCAGAAATTTGGCCAAAGTTATTAATGATATTCATGGCCTTCCGAAGGGAGTCCTGTGCATCTCCAAGGAAGAGGAGAAGATCATCTGCATATAGTGCAACTTTTTCTTCCAGATCTCCTCTTCTAAAACCCCTCACCTGGTCAGATGATCTGAGAGCAATAGCCAGCGGTTCAATTGCAATGGAAAAGAGGAGGGGTGACAGGGGGCATCCCTGTCGCGTCCCTCTCCCCAATTCAAACTTATCGGACTGCTCTCCGTTCACCTGTACTCTAGCCTCTGGTGCTCTATAGAGCATTTTCACCCAGTTGATGAAACCCGGGCCCAGTTGGGCCGTATCCATGGCCTTCCACAGGTACTGCCACTCCAAACTGTCAAAGGCCTTGGCGGCGTCCAAAGACAGGATAGCCCTCTCCCCGTCCTCATTTGTCAGAACCTGGAGGTTCAGATATAGCCGCCTTATGTTAGCGCTAGTTGTTCTTCCAGGGATAAACCCTGACTGGTCGGGGTGGATAAGTTTTGATATCACCCTGTTTAATCTAGCCGCCAAAACCTTCGCTAGGATCTTCATGTCAGTGTTTAACAGGGCAATAGGCCTATAAGAGGCTATGTCCAATGGGTCTTTACCTTCCTTATGTATGATAATTATATTAGAGTCCATCATTGGGGAAGGAAGCTCACCCTGTACTAGTGAATTATTCAGTACCATCAGAAGCTCGGGTAATATTACCTTCCCATAATGCCGGTATATCTCGGCTGGGAGGCCATCTGGTACTGGGGATTTCTGCCTTGCCATCTCATTGGTAATACACGTTATCTCTTCTAGAGTTATAGGGCGGTCCAGTTCGGCTCTGTCCATCTCGCTGAGGAAAGGTAAATTCAAATCCCCAAAAAAGATGTCCATTGCTTCGCTCACCTCCCCCTGCCGGGATCTATAAAGATCTTCATAATACATTTTAAACTTGTCCACTATTTCTGGAGTGTATGAGGTCACTCTCCCACCCGTCGTGGTAATCGTAGGCACCACAGAGGTGGGGGAGTTTGCCCTGACTAGTTGTGCCAACATCCGCCCCACACTTTCCCCTTCTCCAAAGGCAGCTTGTCTCTGGAAAAGATATTTGTTCTCTACTCTTCGAAGAGTCATTAATCGATAATTTTGTTGCTCCTCTATCCAGGTCCTAAGTGTCTCTGGTGTCGGGTTATTAATGTATTGTTCTTCCGCGGTTGTTACCCTCTCTCCAATTACTCTCTCCCAGTCCTTAGTCTGCTTTTTAATTTTTGAGATCTGCTGTATCATCATTCCGCGCAAATAGGCCTTCAACGTGTCCCATACTATTCCTACCGAGGCGGTGCCCCGGTTCAAAACGATAAAATCCCCCAGGGATATCAATACATCCCTGGGGTCTCCCATCAGTTCAATCCAGAAAGGGCTTAGCCTCCACTCCCCAGGAGAACTACGTTTTCCCAATTCCAATGATACGGTTACTGAGGAATGATCTGACAGACCCCTTGGTTTATAACTCACATTTTTTATTAAGGGCATCAACTCCTCGTTTCCCAAAACCAAATCGATCCTTGAAAGGGTAGAGTAGGTCTTGGAAAAGCAGGAGTACTGTCGGGCCTCTGGATTCCGTACTCTCCAAATATCTCTCAATCCAGTTTCTGTCAGAAAGTCAGATAACCGACTATCTGCTGCTCTGCTTGTATGTATCACAGGGGGAAATCTATCTACTTTCCGGTCCATTACCGTGTTAAAATCCCCTGCCATTAGCACCGGTACCCCAGGTTTATCCAGGGCAAACTCAATAAGATCACAAAGAACCGAAAGATCAAAGGGAGGGGGAAGATACACATTTGACAATATGCAGGTTTTGTTTTCAATCGTACAAAATAAAAAAATATATCGCCCCTGTTCATCTTAACCTGAATACGAGAAAAGGCCACCCCAGTTTTAATAAGGGTGCTCACCCCTCTAGAATAGGAAGTGTGAATTGAGTGAAACTGTATGGGGTAGTCCCGCCACCTCAGTTGGGGACTAATAATTTTTGTGAGGTGTGTCTCCTGTAGGAAAAGTATCGCTGCCGCATATGTTTTTGAAATCAGGAGAACTGCTGCTTTTTCCCTGGATCTCCCAGTCCCCGCACATTCCAAGAGCATAAATTCAAGTTTTTAATCTGAGTGCTTCCAGCTAGACATGTGCAATTCGTTTCGTTCCGAATTCGTATTTTAACGAATTTCGACAAATTCGTTAATTCGGAAATATCCGAATTAACGAAAACTCATTTAACGAATTTTAACGAATATTCGTAAATTCAAATTTACGAATGTACGAATTTACGAATATACGAATTTACCAATGCACGAATTTACGAATGTACAACTATCCGGAAATTCGTAAATTTGAATTTACGAATTTCCGAATATTCGTACATTCGTAAATTTGTACATTCGTACAATCGTAAATTAGTAAATTCGGAAATCTGAAATAATAATTAACTAATAACTTAACTATTACTAACTATTCAATTATAGGTATTGTAATTTCCTTTCAAATTTGGCTGTTAGTGAACTTAACGAAGTTACGAATTGTTTTCCGACATAATGAATGCCGTATCTAAACGAATGGAACGTAATGAATTAATAATAATAATAAATAACAATAATAATAATAAAAACGTTTTATTATTATTATTATTAATTTGTTCCGTTCCATTTGTTTAGATGCGGCATTTGTTATTTCAGGTTATGCGTAACTTCAGATAAATTTGTATTCGTTACGTTCGCTAACAGCCAAATTTGAAAGGAAATTACAACTATAATTTAATAGTTATTTTTTCAGATTTTCAAATTTTCGGGTTTTCGAAAATATCGAATTTCCAAATTTCCGAAATTACGAATGTATAAATTTACGAATGTATAAATTTACGAATGTACGAATTTACGAATGTACAAATTTACGAATGTACAAATTTACGAATGTACAAATTTACGAATGTATAAATTTACGAATGTACAAATTTACGAATGTATAAATTTACGAATGTACAAATGTACGAATTTACGAATTGCGATCATAACGAATGACCCGAAAAACGAAAAAAACAAAAACGAATGAAACGAAAACTAACGAATTTTTTGGCAGTGCACATGTCTACTTCCAGCCATAATATTCCAGTTTTCCATCCAACATGTAATCAAGTGAGCAGTGCCTTTTTACATTTGTAAGTATTGCTTGTGCTAATTTAAAAAAAATTCTGACCCAATATTGCACAATTCCAAAAGTGTCGTTTCTTTCAAACAACCTTGTGTACCAAACATACCCATCGTGCCACCTCCACAAATTCATACCTTTCTTCAATCTCGTGCTGCTTTGCATCCTTCTCACCTGCCCGTTGGGCCTAATTGGGGGCATTCTAATGTGACCATTACCAATTCCTGTCATTTTTAGTGTTCTTAGTGTCTTTAATCTAATTTCCTTACACTCTTCCCTCCCTAGCCCCCATAAACCCCACATCCCATCCAACAAACACAAAAACATAAAGAACAAAAAACACACATGGAGAGTTCTTTGCCTTGCCCCTTGACAACCGGGGGCAATACGCTCATAGCTCCCCCACAACCAAACCTCCCCCCCCCCTCCTCCACCCCCTGTTTTATACAACAATGTGCTTATGTGATTTAAATGAATTCCTCATATTAATGAAATTCTAGAATAATATAGACAGAGCATACTACAGTCTCCTCTTGTAGGTTGGAATCCAGTCCTCCACCCCCTCCGGGGTGTCGAAAAAAACAGTTTCCCCCAAAGCATTTATTCTCAGTCTAATCTTCAGAGTAGTGTGCCACACATACACTAGGACATAGCGCAGCGTGTGCTATCTGTGTAGTTAAAGTTGGCGTTATATTGACTGAGAGCTTCACTCCCAAAAGCATTGCGGGAGTTTAGTTTACATCTTTAATTTCCATTGGATTACAATTATAAAGTGCACCAACTCCTTGCTAGCGAAGACTCCCACCATTGAGGAACTCATACAGTAATTTTAGTCAGGCCTGACTGGAACTAACATTGACGGGACACAGGGTGATATTGCCCACCAGGGGGAGCTTAAGATTGTTTATCCATAGGAAGTAGGCATTAGCATATTGCAGAACTTTATCTTATACATATCATTGGCTCTTGCAGGGCCCTGCAGAGTCACTTGAATCTATATATATGTAGCGGCGTCCTAAATTTAGGGGAAGTGTTTGAGTGGTAGTTATGCTCAAACACCCCAATTGTCAGGATTCTATTAACCACTTTTGTCCGCAGGGAGAGTATCCAAACATTATCTTGAAACATATACAATGCAATTTATCTTATCTGTCCTCTCCCCTCCAATAGCGAAATAGAGGGGAGTGGGGCGGGAACCACACAAAAAGAAAAAGATAAAAAAAAAAGAGGGATGACACAGGCTCACCTGAGGTGCGGAGTCTAAGTACTAACCAGTGTTCACCAGAGCTCCTGAGGGTGCAGATGGATTTTGCCGCGTGCTAGTACCAGGTCTCGGTCCTCAGGATCGCCCCACAAGGAGGTGGGCAAGCCGGGGTTCAGTAGCGGATAAGCAGGTAAGGATCAAACAGAAGCGTAGTCAGTAAACAAGTCAAAAGGTCGGTAACAAGTAGTTGTTGGTTGGGGTCAGGCAGAAGCGTAGTCGAGGAACAAGCCAAGATTCGATAACGAGCAGTAGCAAATATGGATGGCAGCAGGGAAGACAGGAGCGAGATACAGGCTGGAGATTGCACTTCCTCCTTGCCAGAATATTGTGCTGAGACATGGCTTATATAAGGAAGTTTGTGGGAGGAGCAAAGAGTTCAAGGTTCAGCTGAAATCAAGGTACAAGGCAGGGTTGTCCAAAGGAATTCGGCAAGGCGCTGTCCAGCATCTCAGATAGCTGAGGGAGAAGATTCATTGCCAGACACAGCTGAGGACACAGCCAGTCCGAGTATTTCCAATCCATGTAATTAATGTAATGACCAAATAACAAATGTAAACAGTGTAGCATTTAGGCTCTGTTCACATCTGAGGGTTTTGGATCGTGGGCGGAATTGGCGCAATTCCATAATCACACCAAATCAGATTGGTTTTGTACTGTCCTGCCATTTTTGACACGTTTTATAACAGAGAGTAAGGGAAAACATTTTGTTCAAAAATTTTAGTGTTTTTTCCTTTATATAGTAAAAAAAAAACAATGGTTAATAAATACCACTAAAAGATAAAAAATGATATAAAAATGTATTTGGCTACAATGTCGCATGACAGAATAGAGTAATTATTAGTCAAAATGTCACAGTACTCAAAAACTGAAAAATGGCCTAGTAATAAAAGGGTACTACAGACTAGTACTGGTTTAAAGTGATTTAAAGCTTTGTTTTATTAAATAACAAACATGGTATACTAACCTCCACTGTGCAGTTCGTTTTGCACAGAGTGGCCCCAAACATCCTCTTCTGGGGTACACGACAGCGCTATCAGCTCCCCACTCCCACATCGTATAACCTCCTAGGAGAAGCGCTCTCCCGGGGGGGTTACTTTACGGGTGCGCTCCCGAGTCCAGCATTTGTGTCCATAGATGAAGAATGTAGGATTCGGGCCCACACCCCGGCACCAGCGTCATTGGATTTGATTTAAAACAATGGGAGGCAATGACTGCGCTGCTATCAATCTATCAAATCAAGAGCCAAGACAATGGGCAGAGAGGGTGAGCGCGTCTCCGGCGTGGGAATTACGGGGCTCAGGTGAGTAAAACGGGGGGGGGGATGCTGGTCAGTGACAGAAGCTTTTTTACCTTAATGCATAGGATGCATTAAGCTGAAAAAACACAAGGGTTTACTACCCCTTTAAAGTGGAGTTCCACCCAATTTTTTTACTTTTTTTTATTCTACTCCTCACCCCCTTACATGCCACATTTGGCATGTAATTTTTTTGGGGGGGGAGTGGGGGCTTCAGTAGGAGTGGGACTTCCTGTCCCACTTCCTCCTTCCACCCTGGAGCCGCCTAGGCGATACGTCATATCGCCTTGTGGCGGCTCCTCCCTGTAGGCGATCACCTGGGACGTGACAGGTCCCAGGCGATCGCCTGTCCACTCACAGAGTGCTGCGCCGTTCGCGCATGCCCAGTGAGTGCCCGGCCGTGAAGCCGAAAGCTGTCACGGCCGGGTGCCCATACTGTGAATGGACCCGCCGGCGGAGGAGGGGGGAGAGGAGCGGAGCTCCAGGCGGCGCGTCGCTGGACAGTGGAGCAGGTAAGTGTATGTTTATTAAAAGCCAGCAGCTACACTTTTTGTAGCTGCTGACTTTTAATAAACATAAAAAAAGGGTGGAACTCCGCTTTAAGTTTGGTATACATTTTAAAAAAAACTTTCATGTTGACCTCAATGCTGCAGTATTGATGTGATGCTGAAGCTGTTCTGCATTGGCTCTTAGACCAAGAACTGAGAGATCACATGACCACTGATTGCTCAGTTCTCGGTCCGCTTGGAGCGGAGATCAGTGACTGTCAGTCAGTGTTTTTCACACTGCCCCTCAGAGCTCACTGAAACGTTGAGCAAGAGGGGGTGGATGTAGCTGGCTTCAGGTCTCAGCTGTGCGCTGTCAATTAGGTAGCTTGGCAGATTCTGAGATATGGTCAGGTTCCTTGCAGAGCATGAAGCGGCTTTGTGACATCAGATGATAGCAGGCAATAGCCCACTATCAGCTGACTCTGTGTCATAGGAGAGAAAAGTTAGTGCGCTCCTGTGACCTACAAAAGAAGTAAAAAAAAAAAGCTATGGCCTTACATCTCTTTTAACCACTTTGCGACCATCAGCATTCCACTGCGGATGAACGGCCGCTGTAGGCAAAGTGCTGTACTGGTACGTCACTGCCTACTTCTGGGTTTAGGGCGCACGCATTCGTGCCCCCCCCGAATGTGATTGCACACAGCGGGAGCCTGTCAACAAGTCCCGCCCAATGATTTACAGCTGGGACATGCTGATGGGCTGTGTACATTTACAGCCCAGAGCTCTATGTTGACATTCAAAGCAGTGTTGAGAAACTTGGAGATCTGTTAGTAAAAGCAGCACACTGTACACACATTACACATAGTTAGGCACATATTTAACCTCTTGATCTCCCTAGATGTTATCCCTTCCCAGCCAGTGTCATTAGTACTGTGACAGTGTATAGTATTATCACTGTATTAATGTCACTGGTGATGTCAGTGGCAGTTAGTCAGTTCCCCCCAGCATCAGTTAGTGTCAGATCACTTGCCGCACTAAAGTCCCATTATAGGTTGTTGATCGCCGCCATCAGTAGTATAAAAAAATAAAAAAAAATACAAATTCCAGTATATAAAGCCATAGTTTGTAGACGCTATAACTTTCACGCAAACCAATCAAGATACACTTATTAGGATTTTTTTAAAATCAAAAACAGGTAGCAGAATACATTTTGTGCAAAATTTAGGAAGAAATTTGATTTTTTACAATTTTTTATTAGATATGTTTTATAGCAGAAAGTAAAAAATATAGATATTTTTCAAAATTTTCAGTCTTTTTTTGTTTATATCACACAAAAATAAAAAACCCAGTGGCGATCAAATACCACCAAAAAAGCTACTTGTGTAAAAAAATAAATATATATATATATATATATATATATAAATATAGATATAGATATAAATGTAATTTGGGTACAGTGTTGCATGACTGCGCAATCGGCACTTAAAGTAGCGCAGTGTCGAATAGCAAAAAATTGCCTAGTCAGGGGGTATAATTTTCCGGAGCTGAAGTGATTAAAGTCATTTTATGGTCTAAAAGGCAGGAGAGCATTGTTGGGCGAAATGTGGATTTGGCAAAATGGTTAAACAGAACTCGGTTTCATAAAATACAGAATAAATTTGAGCTAATATAAAATAATAATATAATATCATAAGTAGGGATGAGCTTCGTGTTCCAGTCGAACATACGTTCGACTCGAACATCGGCTGTTCGATCGTTCGACGAAGATCGAATGATTTGGGCCGTTCGCGCCAAATTCGAGTGACCCGAACGGCCCACAATGCACTACGCCATCGCAGTGTCATCCAGGCGCTGTGATTGGCCAAGCATGCACTGTGACCCCGCATGCTTGGCCAATCACAGCGCCGGCAGCGAGGAGAGCAATGATTGGCCACAGGCAGGATGCCTGTGGCCAATTATTGCTGATGGGGTTTAGTACACGCCCCACACTATAAAAGGCCGCCAGCGCGGCGGCCTTGTGTAGTGTGTTCCGGAGCAGGGAAAGAGAAGCATAGGCAGGGACAGTGTCATTATTTTTCCTTTACTATTCCTGGATTCCTTGTGTTTAGGGACAAATAAGGATAGGTAGGGAGAGTGTCAGTGACAGTGTGCTATTCTGTGCTAATCCTTGTTTGTAGGGACAGAGAGGTACAGTGAGGGAAAGTGTCAGTGTGCTATTCTGTTCTAAACCAATTTTGCTGTTCCATATTTTCAATCCTTGAGTTGAGGGACAGAGAGGTACAGTGAGTGAAACTGACAGTGTGCTATTCTGTTCTAAACTAATTTTGCTGTTCCATATTTTCAATCCTTGAGTTGAGGGACAGAGAGGTACAGTGAGTGAAACTGACAGTGTGCTATTCTGTTCTAAACCAATTTTGCTGTTCCATATTTTCAATCCTTGAGTTGAGGGACAGAGAGGTACAGTGAGTGAAACTGACAGTGTGCTATTCTGTTCTAAACCAATTTTGCTGTTCCATATTTTCAATCCTTGAGTTGAGGGACAGAGAGGTACAATGAGTGAAACTGACAGTGTTCTATTCTGTTCTAAACCACTTTTGCTGTTCCATATTTTCAATCCTTGAGTTGAGGGACAGAGAGGTACAGTGAGTGAAACTGACAGTGTGCTATTCTGTTCTAAACCAATTTTGCTGTTCCATATTTTCAATCCTTGAGTTGAGGGACAGAGAGGTACAGTGAGTGAAACTGACAGTGTGCTATTCTGTTCTAAACCAATTTTGCTGTTCCATATTTTCAATCCTTGAGTTGAGGGACAGAGAGGTACAGTGAGTGAAACTGACAGTGTGCTATTCTGTTCTAAACCAATTTTGCTGTTCCATATTTTCAATCCTTGAGTTGAGGGACAGAGAGGTACAGTGAGTGAAACTGACAGTGTGCTATTCTGTTCTAAACCAATTTTGCTGTTCCATATTTTCAATCCTTGAGTTGAGGGACAGAGAGGTACAGTGAGTGAAACTGACAGTGTGCTATTCTGTTCTAAACCAATTTTGCTGTTCCATATTTTCAATCCTTGAGTTGAGGGACAGAGAGGTACAGTGAGTGAAACTGACAGTGTGCTATTCTGTTCTAAACCAATTTTGCTGTTCCATATTTTCAATCCTTGAGTTGAGGGACAGAGAGGTACAGTGAGTGAAACTGACAGTGTGCTATTCTGTTCTAAACCAATTTTGCTGTTCCATATTTTCAATCCTTGAGTTGAGGGACAGAGAGGTACAGTGAGTGAAACTGACAGTGTGCTATTCTGTTCTAAACCAATTTTGCTGTTCCATATTTTCAATCCTTGAGTTGAGGGACAGAGAGGTACAGTGAGTGAAACTGACAGTGTGCTATTCTGTTCTAAACCAATTTTGCTGTTCCATATTTTCAATCCTTGAGTTGAGGGACAGAGAGGTACAGTGAGTGAAACTGACAGTGTGCTATTCTGTTCTAAACCAATTTTGCTGTTCCATATTTTCAATCCTTGTGTTGAGGGACAGAGAGGTACAGTGAGTGAAACTGACAGTGTGCTATTCTGTTCTAAACCAATTTTGCTGTTCCATATTTTCAATCCTTGAGTTGAGGGACAGAGAGGTACAGTGAGTGAAACTGACAGTGTGCTATTCTGTTCTAAACCAATTTTGCTGTTCCATATTTTCAATCCTTGAGTTGAGGGACAGAGAGGTACAGTGAGTGAAACTGACAGTGTGCTATTCTGTTCTAAACCAATTTTGCTGTTCCATATTTTCAATCCTTGAGTTGAGGGACAGAGAAGGACACTCGTAGAAATTATCAGTGTGCTATTCTGTGCTAAATCTTGTTTGTAGGGAGGGACAGAGTAGGACAGTGAGGGAAAGTGTCAGTGTGCTATTCTGTTCTAAAACTTTTTTGCTGAACCATATTTTCAATCCTTGTGTTTAGGGACAGAGAAGGATAGGCAGGGGACAGTGTCAGTGTCATTGTTGCTAAGCCTCCTGCACAATATACACCTGAAGGTAGCCCTTATTGCTGTTTTTCCCATCTCCCTGCAGGCCATCCATTAAAATGTCTGGAAGGCAACCAAGGAGAGGCAGACAGTCAGGAGGCAAAAAAAGAGGGCAAGCAGGCTCTGTGTCTGGGGGCAACAGTGCTGGTCGTGTACGCGGTGCATTGTCATCAGCACATGGCCATGGGACACGCTTGTCCTTGTTTTCGGCAGCTGGACATGTTGAGCCACATCATGCCGAAGACTTGGTAGAGTGGATGACCAAGCCCACCTCATCCTCCTCATCCTCTCTCACCCAGGCTCAGGGTACTGGCAAAGCAGCTGCCAAAGCGTCCTCTTCTCTGGTATCATTATCTTCATTAGTCAATCCTTCCCTAGACCCACCATGCCCTCCTCCTGAGGAGTCCCCCTAACTGTTTGAGCACAGTGTTGGGTACATGCTCCAGGAGGATGCCCAGCGTTTGGAAGGATCTGATGATGATACCCAGCTAGAGGAAGGCAGCAGCGTGAGAGCAGAGAGAGGGGATGCTCAAGAAGGACACCAATCTGGCAGTCATGCTCCAGCAGCTGCAGCATACTGCCAGATTGGCTCCAGTGATGAGGAGAGAGGGGATGATGAGGTCACTGACTCCACGTGGGTGCCTAATAGGAGAGAGGAGGAGGAGGAGGATGAGGAGGAGGCACATCTCCAACGAGGCAGGATGCCCTTGAGTGGCCAGCGTATGGGCAGCACACCGACGGAATCACACCGCAGAGCTCCGCCTGTGCAGGGCGCTGCCTCTGCCCGTCATTCATAAAGTTCTTTGGTGTGGGCCTTTTTTGAGGCGAGTGCATCAGATCGCACAGCTGCTGTTTGCAACATATGTCTCAAGCGTATATCGCGTGGCCAAAACATCAGCCGCTTGGGCACCACATGCTTGATCAGACATATGTTGACCTGCCATGCAGCTCGTTGGCAAGCCTACCTTAAAGACCCACACCAAAGAACAAAGCTGACCTCTTCTTGCACCGCATCAGCTGGGATCTCCAACCCCACTATACCTTCACTCCTCTCTGAAACCTGCTCTGAGAGGAATGAAGGTGTAGAATTAGGTGTGTCACAGGCAAGTACTTGCGGGCACTCTGCTAGCAGTACACCAACGTCCGATTCTAGCAGGCAAATTTCCCTGCCCCAGCTGCTGGACCGTCGAAAGAAGTTCACTCCCAGCCATCCACATGCCCAGCGGTTGAATGCTAGCTTGGCTAAATTGCTAGCGCTTCAACTGCTGACTTTTCATTTGGTAGACTCGGCCCCCTTCCGTGAGTTTATGCAATGTGCGGTTCCTCAGTGGCAGGTTCCCAAACGACACTTTTTCGCACGGAAGGCTATTCCGGCTCTCTACAGGCATGTGGAAGGCAATGTCTTGGCCTCGCTGGACAGGGCGGTCAGCGGTAAGGTGCATATTACCGCTGACTCATGGTCCAGCAGGCATGGACAGGGACATTACCTTTCTTTCACGGCCCATTGGGTCACTCTTTTGGCAGCTGGGAAGGATGCAGGACAAGGTGCAGTAGTGTTGGAGGTTGTTCCACCGCCACGCCTCCAAAATGCTACTACTGGTTGTGACACACCTCTCTCCTCCACCCCCTCCTCTTCTTCTTCCTCCATGGCCTCTTCCTGTGGTTTGTCCTCGGAACCAGCGGTGCTCCGTAGGCGTTCAAGGGGCTACGCAAGTACGCAGGCAAAAAGATGCCATGCCGTGCTTGCGCTGGTGTGTTTGGGGGACAGGAGCCACACTGGGGCAGAGGTCCTGTCTGCTCTGCAGGGGCAGGCCGAGAGGTGGTTGACGCCACGCCAGCTTAAGCCAGGAATGGTGGTTTGCGACAATGGCACCAACCTCCTCTCCGCCCTCCGACAGCGACAACTGACCCATGTGCCCTGTATGGCTCACGTCTTTAACCTGGTGGTGCAGCGGTTCTTGGGCAGGTACCCGGGCTTACAGGATGTCCTGAGGCAGGCCAGGAAAGTCTGTGTGCATTTCCGCAGATCTTATAATGCCAGTGCTCGCCTGGCTGAGCTTCAAAAAGGAGTTGAACCTGCCCAAGAACCGCCTTATATGTGACATGCCCACCAGGTGGAACTCAACGTTGGCCATGCTGCAGCGGCTGCACACGCAGCAGAGGGCCATCAATGAGTACCTGTGCGACTACGGCACCAGGACAGGGTCAGGGGAGCTCGGGTTTTTTTCACCACGCCAGTGGGGCATGATCAGGGATGCATGCACTGTCCTGGCACCATTTGAGGAGGCCACGAGGATGGTGAGCAGTGACAGTGCATGCATCAGTGACACTGTACCTCTTGTCCACCTGTTGGAGCACACGCTGCGTGGAATAATGGACAGGGCACTTGAGGCAGAACAGAGGCAGGAAGAGGAGGACTTCCTTGCCTCTCAAGGCCCCCTTTACCCAGACAGTGTTCCTTCTGTCCCACCCATCGCACAGGAAGAGGAGGAGGAGGAGGAGGAGGAGGAGGGGGATTGTGTCAGCATGGAGGTGGAGGCTGGCACTCAGCATCATCAGCAGCAGTCTTTTAGGGATGATTTACAGTCCCAAGAAACCAGTGGACTTGTACGTGGCTGGGAGGAGGTGGCTGCGGATCATGTCGTCCTTAGTGACCCAGAGGACTCCGGACTGAATGCCTCAGCTAACCTACGCTGCATGGCCTCCCTGATCCTGCAAAGTCTGCGGAAGGATCCTCGTATTCTTCGGATCAAGGAGAGGGACCATTACTGGCTGGCCACTCTCCTTGATCCACGGTACAAGGGTAAGGTTGCGGACCTTATCGTACCGTCGCAGAGGGAGCAGAGGATGAGACAACTCCGGGAGGCCTTGCAGAAAGGTCTGTGCAACGCGTTCCCAGAGACTGGGAGGTTACAAACTCCTGGTCCTGGACAACGAGTTGCTGAGGCTTCGGCCAGTCAAAGAAGGAGCGGTGGGGAAGGTGGCCGTCTGACCGATGCGTTCAGACAATTCTTTAGTCCACAGCCCCAAAGTATGATCGGTTCCAGCAACCATCGCCAGCGTCTGATATACATGGTCCAGGAATACCTAGGGGCAAGGTCAGACTTGGACACCTTCCCCACCGAAAATCCTCTGGCTTACTGGGTCTTGAGGATGGATCACTGGCCAGAGCTTGCACAGTATGCAATTGAGCTACTGGCCTGTCCTGCATCCAGCGTTCTTTCAGAACGCACATTCAGTGCTGCTGGAGGATTTGTCACGGATCACAGGGTGCGCCTGTCCACCGACTCGGTTGATCGACTGACTTTCATCAAGATGAACCAGTCTTGGATCACCACCAGCTACCACACACCAGATGCTGATATAACAGACTAATTGATTTTAAAATGTCACATCCCTTCAAGACTGATGCTGATGCTGAGTGCCTGTGCTGTTATGTTGACTGGCTATCGTCCTCCTCCTCCTCAATGATACGATTAACGATGATAGCTTGGAAGATCATTTTGGTTTATGGGTGACGCCACCAGTGGCTAAGGCCCAATTTTTCAGCCCCTGTTTAACAGGGGCGTGTAATTAAAATTTTTGATGCAATACTTTGCAACAGGCCTCATTGCTGTGCTCCAAGTACAGTATCTGTGAGGGGTTGCAGTGTTGTGCCACCAGTGCCTAAGGCCCAATTTTTCAGCCCCTGTTCAACAGGGGCATGCAATTATAATTATTGATCTAATAATTCACAGCAGGGAGCATTGCTGCGCCCACCAAGAGTAACTGTCAGGCCTTACAGTGTTGTGGCACCAGCACCACCATCACCACCACCACCACCAAAGGCCCAATTTTTCAGCCCCTGTTCAACAGGGGCATGCAATTATAATTATTGATCTAATAATTCACAGCAGGGAGCATTGCTGCGCCCACCAAGAGTAACTGTCAGGCCTTACAGTGTTGTGGCACCAGCACCACCATCAAAGGCCCAATTTTTACTACCACTGATCAACAATTATATGTTATTACAATTCCTGATATTATACTTGACAGCAGGGCGTTCCAGCACCCACCAAGAATAACTGTGAGTGCTTTCAGTGTTGTGCCAACACCAACACCTAAGGGGCCAATTTCTGCAGAGTATATACGGAAGGTCCCTACTTTCAAACATCCAACTTACAAACTACTACTACTTGCAAACGGAAGAAGACAACAGGAAGTGAGAGGAAATCTACCCCTTGGAAGGAAAATTCTCTCCTTTAAGAATTAATATGGGAGAAAGGTGTCTCCTCTCTACTGATGCTTTATCACCAATCCTTGTTTCAATAAAAACACCACATTTCAAAAACAGTTGTCATTGGGACGCAAAGTGAGGTGAAATGTTCTGAACAGGGGCACAGACAGCAAAAAAAATGTGACAGGGGTGATAACCGTTCCCTATGTTTTACAAAAAGCTAAAAAAAAGGAATTTGCCATGGAGCTCCACTTAAACAATGCAGCTGTTCAAAATTATAAACAGATTCTACATAAGAACAAACCTACAGTCCCTGTCTTGTATGCACCGCCTGTATACGGCTGTTCAGAGTATATAGGTCCTTTTTTATTTTGTGTGCGGGGTTCCCCTTAATATCCATACAAGACCCAAAGGGGCTGGTAATGGGCTGGGGTAGGGGGGGGGGGGTTGATGGGGTAGCTATGCCATTTTTCCTAAAGATTTTCATCCATATTACCGGGACCAGACATTGCATTAAAGCCGCAAGCAGTTTTAAATGACTTTTTTCCCTTTAGAAATGTTATTTTGTGAAGGGACAGTTCTAAACATGGGAAACACGTGGCACTTCACAGGCATACTTTAGACACCCCCCAGGTACAATATTTAAAGGAATATTTGACTTTTTTTTTTCACTTTATGCATCATTAAAATGACTGCTCCCGGAAAACGTCCGTTTTTAAAACTTCTTTTTGCATTGATACATGTCCCCTGGTGCAGAAGCCGGCGGGTTCCCAAACTCTGTTTCGGACAATAACATGGATAATAGCCGTTATAATTAGCACTTTAGAATCCGAACGTTCGCATCCATTGTATTTAATAGGGTTCTAATGTTCGTGCGAACTTTCGGTCCGTTCGCGGGTTCTGGTTCGAACCGAACCCGGGGGTGTTCGGCTCATCACTAATCATAAGTAAGCAGCACACTGCCCTACTGTTATTTTGTTTCTTTTATTGCCACCTAGTGTGGAGAGACTGAATTGTCACCAAATGAATGCTTGGAATTAAATGCATTAAAAAACTTGCAGTAATTTATGATTTAATTTTTGTCAGGAAGCATACACAATTGAGGGTCCCCACATGTACACCGGGTAATGTTTTAGTGCTTGTCATGTGAAATAAATAAAATTGCCTTGCTACTGTACCCTATTCAAGAATGTCCTAGAAATAACAAATTATAAAAATGTTAGTTCAATTTATCTGACCTCTCCACCTCTCCTGGACCACTGTACAGTAAACCCTATGCACTAATTTTGCACTGATTAAATTAAATGCACTCAAGGAAGCGGTTTGCACAATCGAATATATGGCACATGTGCGTCAGTGGTTGATGATGTTGGTACTACATCATGCTATGCTAGGATCTCAGCTATGGGGAAAGACTGCAAGCATTGAACCTATTCTCTCTGGAGAAGAGACGCTTTAGAGGGGATATGATTGCAATGTACAAATACTGTACTGGTGACCCCACAATAGGGATAAAACTTTTCAGTGAAAGGGAATTTAAAAAGTCACGCAGCCGTTCACAAAAAATAGAAGAGAAGCGGTTTAACCTTAAACTGCATAGAGCAGCTAAAAGTCCGCTATTTGCATATCCCTGGTGTAGAGGGTTCTTTACTGTAAGAGCAGTAAGGATGTGGAAATCTCTTCCACAAACAGTGGTTTCAGCAGGGAGCATCGATAATTTAAAAAATTAATTAGATGGGCACCTTAATGACCACAACATACAGGGGTATACAATGTATTTTTAACATAAAAGCACACACACAGGTTGGACTTGATGTCTTTTTTCAACCTCACCAACTATGTAACTATCATACATAACAGTTAGCTTTTATTTGTTCACAATTTTTATAGTGAAATACGTTGCACTGCTGTTAGATTTGTAATAACGTGGGAAAATCTTCTGTTTTTAGAAAGCTTGTCCTGTTATTATTTTATAGTGAGTCTCTTTTCACCTGGGGCATAGCTGTGAGAGGTGCGGAAGGTTCCACTGTTCCTGTGCCCATCATTTAATGTGACTTAAAGGGGTTGTAAAAGTTAGTGTTTTTTCACCTTAATGCATCCTATGCATTAAGGTGAAAAAACAGCTGGCAATCACCGACCCCCCAGCCCCCCCGTTTTACTTACCTAAGCCCGTTTGGCTCCTTGGCGCGTCCCCGCCGTTCTCCTCTCCACGGCACGGAGTCCTGGCTTTGATTGGATAGATTAATAGCGGCGCAGCCATTGGCTCCTGCTGCTGTCAATCAAATCCAATGACATGGGCGTCGGGGGGCAGGGCCGAGTCCTACACTTGGCGTCTATGGACGCCGAGTGTATGACTCAGGAGCGCGCCCGCAAGGTAACCCCCTCGGGAGAGAGCTTCTCCAAGGGAGTTATCTAATGCGGGGAGGAGCCGTGAGAGCCACTGAGGAACCCCAGAAGAGGATGTTTGGGGCCGCTTTGTGCAAAACGAGCTGCACAGTGGAGGTAAGTATGACATGTTTGTTATTTAAAAAAATAAAAAAGGAACCTTTAGTATCACTTTAAGGTCCCTAAACACGATCAGAAAATTGTATGAAAAATACTAGGGCTGTTACTGATTAAAATTTTCGTGTTCGATTCATCGATTTTTTTTTTAAATCGATTAATCGACTAATTTTGATTAATTATAAACGCACATACAGATCCAACTGTTTTAGCTGATCTCCTTGCAGACCGATTCCCAGTGCAGCTACCAACCACTGGAAAAATGATTAGCGGGATACAAAAAACACACAAAGGCAGCGCTCGATGGGAATAGCATTAAAACTTTTATAGTCTTCAAGTAGGTAACAAAATAAATATTGCACTGGAGATAAAATCGATGTAGCTACATAAACTGTAAAAATGGTGCGAGTAATACCAAACGGTAGCAAAAGCAGTCATAAAAACATGTAGCTAAGTATGATACTAGTATAAAAATGTGTACAACGATACCACTGTTGAATCCAGATGAGAAGGGGTTAACATCAGTCCGTCAGCATGTAGATGTCCTGTGAAGGGAACTATCACAACTCCCAGTGGATGGCTGTAGAATCCCAGGTTGATAGAGGGAAGTGATAGAGGGAAGTGTAACAGCCCTTGCGTGTGGCAGATAGTAAGGTCCCGCACGCATGCAGATATGAAGGCACAGCAAAGGAGCCCTTCAGATGGACATGGCAAGCCCCGCCGGTGTCCGTGACGTCACCAGATCTCCGACGGAACTCCCTGAAGACCCGGAAGCCGGCAGAGTGGTGAGTACCAATCAAAAGAATTTTGATTGATCAAAAGAATTAATCGATTAATCAAGGAATTAATAGTTAATTTCCACAGCCCTAAAAAATACAGCTTTCGAAGCGATTGTATGATAATCTAATCAATAGTACACAGCTTCCAAGAGCCGATCACGACATTTCATGCGAAAATATCCGATGGGACAAACACAAAAAATTTTCACGTACAGTACCAGATTGTATGATTTTCGTTTCATCAGTATAGTTGTCATTCAAAAATACAATACTAATACACTACAGCACATTACATCACTTCCGAATTTTTATTTTGATGTATGAGAATTCTCGTACTTTAGTAACCTATTAGTTTTCGATATGAGACTAGCATGCAAAAAAAACAACAACAAAAAAACAGATGATCATTCATCCGATAATCTCACTGTGTGTACCAGGCATTAGTCACAACTGCTCCTACCCTCCTTTTCCTTGGTTTGTTACATCCTTCACATAATAAAGTTGTATTTCCATATCCTTATATTTATTTTCCCAGACTGTTGTCTGCTAGTTAATGGATTCAGACAATGAAAAAAATCAGGAGGAGATTAAACACAACACAATTGAACTCTCTCTCTCTCTCTTACAGTCATCTCTATCCATTCTTACTGCATAATCATTTGTATGCACTTTTTGTGTGTTGTTCCTTGTATTTCATGTGTTCTCCGTGTCACGTACAGAAGGATGGCTTGTCCTCTAGCATTCTGAAAATACTTTCACTATGTTGGCCTTTCTGATGGGTATATTCCAAGCAGGGCATTGGCTGCCCTCTGTATCCTTACCAAAATAATAACCCCCAGCCACAGTCTTTGCACAGGATACTTCAGCCCCTAGGCAAAGTCAACTTTAAATTGTATAGGGATCCCTTATATTAATAGACTCTGAATAGAATAAGAATAGGAAACTTTAAATTTGCTGTATGAATAGGGAGCCACAGCTCAGATTTTACATGAGACTATTAGGTTTTTAATTACATCTGTCTTATATTTTGTTGCGTCTTCTTGTGCCCCATGGCGCCTATTTCACCAGTGGATACATTGGCTTCAGGGTTCCAGTGCAATACATACAATCTGGTATATTCAAACCAGAATTGAAAAGAAAAATGTTGTAATGCAGTTACCAGATCAGCAGTGGTAGTAGGGTGACCACATTTCCAAATTACCATTCAGGGACACCCTCCGTTCCCCAAAATCAGCTTGTGCTGTAACGAATCGCAGCACAGTGATTGGACACAAGAGGCGGGATTTATGATTTCTCCAATCACAAGCAGGGGGTGGGATTGTTCTCCTCCAGGCATTCCCGGCCAGGACAAGTACTGTCAGTGAGTAAAGCGGTGATGTGGCGCCCTTTTTTGGGGGCATCAGATTGACCCGAGGGGGTGGCTGTGTCAGTTTCATTCCGGGACACTGTATTGTCCTGGAATGAATGTGCCCGGGACAGACCTGCAAAATGTGGTAGGTGCAATCAGATCAGTGAGATGTAAGTTCCATGTGGTTCCTGTGGGTTATTGCACTTTGCTGTTCTCTTTATTTAATAACTCTGTAAATGTCAAATCTGTCATACCTCATCGACTTGGGCCTGAGTTTGAAGCAATTTACGGTTACTGCTTGGTGGAAGACCTCCTGAGCTTGACCTAATGACAGAAAAACACAATTAACCAATATGAAATTCAGTTACCAGTACAAACTTTAGATACATCTCAGCAGGACTTTCACACTTGTTGCTCTAAATGGCACAGGTGAAGTTATCTGTAACTTAAAAACATGCTCAAATGCTGTTAGCTCATAAAGATTACCTATTTTCAGTGTTAATAATCATATATTGCTTATATTATACATAGAGGTGTATATTATATATTGCAAAATTACATTTTAAATAGAGGAATTGTAAGCCAGTCCACACGCTACAGTGTTTTTATTTTTTTGTTTGTTTTTTTAAATCTTTATTTAAAGCGGAGCTCCACCGTTAAAAAAATATTAAAAGCCAGCAGCTACACATATTGCAGCTGCTGACTTTTAGTATATGGACACTTCCCTATCCTGGAGTCCAGCGACGTCTGCAGCGCCATCCTCGGTGAGGGAATCAGGAAGTGAAGCGTTCCGGCTTCACTGCCCGGTTCCCTACGGCGCATGCGCGAGTCGCACAGCGCCGTCCTCACTGGTCACCCCGTTGTGTTCTGGGAGCCGTGTGTTTCCCAGAACACAATGGGCGTTCTGCGGGAAGTGACGCACTACCGCAGAATACCCGCAGAGAGGACTTCCGGAAATGGGTGCAAATACCTGTCCTAGACAGGTATCTGCACAATGTTACACCGGAGGGGGGGAGGGTTCCGATGAGCCGAAGTTCCACTTTAGGATGGAGCACCGCTTTAAGGTCTGCAGATTGTACAAAATGGCATGATATGCTACAGTGTCAAGGGCTTCCTGCCCATGTTTGATCATCAAATGGACCAGCAAAGCACAGTAGTTAGTTCCAGGAGCATTCATCAACAAAATCACATTCAACCTCTATACCCGTGATAGTGAACCTTGGCACCACAGATGTTTTGGAACTACATTTCCCATGATGCTCAGCTACACTGCAGAATGCATGGTCATCATGGGAAATGTAGTTCCAAAACATCTGGGGTGCCAAGGTTCGCCATCACTGCTCTATACTCTGATGGCAGTTTTGTAACTCCTCTTAGGTTGCACACATATAAAACTGGAGCTGTCTGTCTGTTAAGCTCAGCAGACCTGGAAACGCACATCCTCTGTGTATCTCAGTCACAAACTCCTATAGACCGTTTTGTGACACTGCATCAGCAGCAGGGGCTGGCAGTGTGGCCCTGGCCTGGACACCTACCCAGTGCCGGGGGCAAAGTCAACTAGAGCCCAGGGCGAACATGCCAAACTACACCACCCCGCAAGATGTATGAGCATTATGTGTCAGCAAGAACCCAGCCAAAAAAATTGAGCACTAACCTGCATGCTTACCCGCTAAGCATAAATTCCCCCTCCTCCCAGTACAAATCAGCCCCCCTGCTGAAATCCCCCTCCCAGCACAAATCTTTGCCCCCCCCCATCCCCTAAATCCCCCCAACGCAAATGCTTCTCCCCCAAAAAAGTCACCCCACCTAGCACAAATCCTTTACCCCTCACATCTCCCCTCCGAGTACACATCTTCAACCCCCACTCAAAAGCCCCCCTACTAGCACAAATCAACCCCCTAAATTCCCCTTCCTAGCCCAACTCCCCCCCTAAACAAAAATTTCCCCTCCTAGCAGAATTCTCCTCCTCCTTCACCATATCGCCTCATCTAGCACAAACCCACTAAAATCCCCCCTCCCAGCACAAATCCTCTTATAGCCATAGATAATTGTGGAAAATCCTTCTACAAGCCAAGCCAAGATCCAACACTTTTTACAGATGAATTACATTTTAAATAAGAGAGCCGTTTTACCTGCCAAAAGAATTTGTATTTATGTCAATCTAAAGCCTCGTACACACGATCGGATTTTCAGGCGGGAATTGTGTGATGGCAGGCTGTTGTCGGAAAATCCGACCGTTTGTATGCTCCATCAGGCAATTGTTGTCGGATTTTCCGCCAACAAATGTTGGATAGCATGCTTTAAAATTTTCCGATAACAAATGTATGTTGTCCGATTATCCGATCGTGTGTACACAAGTCCTTCGGACAAAACTCCAAAGTACAAACACGCATGCTCAGAAGCGATGTTTACCATAACACAACATTAGCAGAAGTTGCCCAAAAGGTGGCGCTAAAGAGCTAAAAAAACCTGGCCAACGCCCTTCGGACAAAAGTCCTACGCTTTGTCTGCAGAAAATCCGATCGTGTGTATGAGGCTTTAGTCTGAGACGTACATAGCTCTGTCACACAGCATAGCCCAGTCTGACAGGGCAGGAGACCTGAGTTATCTCTGCTACAGTCAAGTAACATTTTACTGGTCCCATCGCCACCAGGGATGAACTAAGGGATGCTCAGCCTGTGACTGTACAGTGAAGGAGAAGCAGCACACTGGTGAACTTCGTTCTTTGTCACTTTTATTAGAATGCAGCTGGTCATCACAGAAAACTGTGCATTTCAAGGGGCTGATGCCAGGTTAAATTCTGGTACTTAAAGCGGAGTTCCACCCAAATTTGGAACTTCCGCTTTATCCACTCCTCGCCCCCTTACATGCCACATTTGGCATGTCATTTTTTTGGGGGGGGAGTGGGGGCTTCAGTAGGAGTGGGACTTCCTGTCCCACTTCCTCCTTCTGCCCTGGGCTCGCCTAGGCAATACGTCATATCGCCTTGTGGCGGCCCCTCCCTGTAGGCGATCACCTGGGAGGTGACAGGTCCCAGGCGATCGCCTGTCCATTCAGAGAGCGCTGCGCCGTTCGCGCATGCGCAGTGAGTGCCCGGCCGTGAAGCCGAAAGCTGTCACGGCCGGGTGCCCACACAATGAATGGAGGCGCCGGCGGAGAAGGGGGGAGAGGAGCGGAGCTCCAGGCGGCGCGTCGCTGGACAGTGGAACAGGTAAGTGTATGTTTATTAAAAGCCAGCAGCTACACTTTTTGTAGCTGCTGACTTTTAATAAACATAAAAAAAGGGTGGAACTCCCCTTTAAACTGTGTGCAGTGTTTAAAACAATACATGTAAGGGTGCATTATTAAATACAGAGCTGCATTTAAAGTCAGTAGAGGGCGAGGACACACTGTATCTTTCTACCTGTTAACATTGAAAAAAATATCTGCCTGTTTTTTGTTTTTGAGCGAACATGAGTGTGGAAAATTGAAAATACTTTACAGTTAACAAAAAAGTGTTGCTTTAAAGCAGATCTGTTGTATTTACAGACATTGCTGTTGGATCTGCATAAACCAATAAAAGAAATCCCTGAGAAAAAATACCTGCAGTCACCTTATGCCCCGTACACACGACCAGAGTTCCGGTTGGAAAAAGTCAGATGTGAGCTTTTGGACGGGAATTCCGACCGTGTGTATGCTCCATCTGACTTCTTTCAGAATTCCAGCCAGCAAAGCATTTGAGAGCTGGTTCTCTATTTTCCAGACGGAAAAAAATCCTATCGGAAAATCCGTCTGTATGCTTTTCCGACGCGCAAAAAAAACACGCATGCTCGGAATCAAGTCGACGCATGCTCGGAAGCATTGAACTTCATTTTTCTCAGCTTGTCGTAGTGTTGTACGTCACCGCGTTGATGACGGTCAGAATTTGGTGTGACCGTGTGTATGCAAGCCAAGCTTGAGCGGAATTCTGTCGGAAAAACTATCTAACTTTTTTCCGACTGGAAATCCGGTCGTGTATACGGGGCATGAGACACAGTTTATTTACTGCTGTATAAATAGATTCTGAAGGAGGAATCAGAATTGCTGCTTTGTTCTGAGATAAAAGCTGATTAATCTAGACAAGGGAGAACTTCACACCAACAATTAGCTGACATGAACACACTTCATCACACATTCTCTGGGAGGTGATAAGATAAACAAAGCATGCTTTATATATTTTGTGTTAATTTAAATTCCATTCCGTATGCAAAAAGTTAGCTGTATTAACCAATGACTAGGAACCAAACAGAAATTTTAGACCCTGCTGTAGCTTCCCTGTTTTGGTTGAGGGGTCATATTTAGTCTGATCACTAAGGGCCTCTACGTCTAGGTAAGCACCATATAAAATAGGACAATGGTGAAGAATTGGTGGTTGTTGGTGACAGAGGAAGAAAGCAGAGAGGGTGGACAGGCGATCCTGATTTAGGCCATCGTTCCCCTCTAGGGAACTTTGCCTACCTCGAAGTGGGCAAAACCAGGGTTGCTATGGGACTATTTGTAAAAGACTGTTGGAAAGTGGCCAGAGTCATACTAGTTCATTTTCTCTCCCCTGTCAATTAAGGTGAGTGTTCTATACCTGGGGAACCTTGCATGTAACTTTGCCTAATGAGAGATGGTGGTGCCCTAGTGAGCTGGCCAGCCAGCGTTTTGGTAGAGAAGGGTCTGTACCATGTATCCAGTATCCCCGAGACCTTGAAGCTGAAGGGTTGACCCTGGAGGGAAAACGTTGGCAACCCTGGAGAGACAAGGTTGGCAGCCACAGGGGATGGGACCCTGTTAGCTATTTGTAACTACTAGCGAACTGATGGTTCCCTGATAGATCCTGTAGGCCATAATAAGTAGTCAGTCCTTGGGTTTGAGGTCTCCTAAGTCCCCAGCAAAGATGTTCCTTACCTCCCCTAGTTTGGGGACTGGCTTTTCAACCACCTGTAGGGGGCATTACCTACATGACTTTCCCAAACATTCTTTGGAGGAGGACCATCCAGGTCAATGCATTTTAAATATTTGAGTAAGATGCATTTTCTGCTTTAAAAATATACCCCTGTAAGCGGGATAAAATTCTGGTTAGTGAGATAGCTGCTGCCCCAGCTGGGAGGGAAGGAGCCCTTTCTGCTGAGCTTTGCCTCTCTCCCTGTGTTGATAATAAAAGGGGGGAGGACTCTTCCCAGACAGAGTCTGCTGCATGGGAAAGAAAACACAAATAATCCACAGCATGTAATCTTCAGCTGCTTACAGAGAAGGGAGAAGGGGGAGCAGCCTGCCTGCTGTCACATCCACCTTGTAAGGGGGATTGCTGGGACCTGCAGTCTGTCCTGAAGATACCAGCCCTGCATACCACCACTATGGACCCTGCCATAGATGGATGCTTGCCTGTGAAGCAATACTGGGGCAGCTACAAGCCTGAGTTAGGGTTTAGGGATGCTGGGAAGAGATTGTGCACTTTGTTCTGTTATGTTAAGAGTTTTCAATAAAGCTTTTGAAACTTTAACCTTGCCTGTTCTGAAGTTGCTAAAGGAGTGTATGTAAGTAACAGGCACACATAGTCTACAGCATGGGTCAGTAATGTAAAGCAGAGTAAAGCAAGTGATTACCAAGCAGCCTATTGTGAAGTGTGTGCCTGTGACAGGTGGGACAGCCTCTTGCAGACAGGGAGTTGTTTTGGGCAACCTCTCCAGGAGTGGCAACTCTCTCATAGCAACGGAAGTAGATCTGCACCACAATGATTTCACTGTAACCCAATAGCCTCCACGGGCACCAGATCTTAATCCAATAAAGGAGATTAACATCATGGATGTGCAGCTCTCAAACCTGCAGCAACTGTGTGATGCTATCATGTCAATATGGACCAAAATCTCTGAGGAGTGTTTCCAAAACCTTGTTGAATTAATGCCACAAATAGGGATGAGCTTCGTGTTCGAGTCGAACATACGTTCGACTCGAACATTGGCTGTTCGATCGTTCGACGAAGATCGAACGATTTGGGCCGTTCGCGCCAAATTCGAGTGACGCGAACGGCCCACAATGCACTACGCCATCGCAGTGTCATCCAGGCGCTGTGATTGGCCAAGCATGCACTGTGACCCCGCATGCTTGGCCAATCACAGCGCCGGCAGCGAGGAGAGCAATGATTGGCCACAGGCAGGATGCCTGTGGCCAATTATTGCTGAGGGTGTTTAGTACACGCCCCACACTATAAAAGGCCGCCAGCACGGCGGCCTAGTGTAGTGTGTTCCGGAGCAGGGATAGAGTAGCATAGGCAGGGACAGTGACTGTTATTTCTTTCTTGCTTAACCTGGATTCCTTTAGTTTAGGGAAAGAGAAGGATAGGTAGGGAGAGTGTCAGTGTGTTTTGTGCTTCTGCTATAGTGTGCTTAAAAAAAACATTTATTCTAGGGACAGAAAACTCTAGGTAGGGACAGTGTCAGTTTCTTTCACTCTGCAAGTCCTTGTTTCCAGGGACCTGTAAGGACAGTGAGTTAATTGTCCTTGTGCTATATTGTGCTTAAAAAAAACATTTATTCTAGGGACAGAAAACTCTAGGTAGGGACAGTGTCAGTTTCTTTCACTCTGCAAGTCCTTGTTTCCAGGGACCTGTAAGGACAGTGAGTTAATTGTCCTTGTGCTATATTGTGCTTAAAAAAAACATTTATTCTAGGGACAGAAAACTCTAGGTAGGGACAGTGTCAGTTTCTTTCACTCTGCAAGTCCTTGTTTCCAGGGACCTGTAAGGACAGTGAGTTAATTTTCCTTGTGCTATATTGTGATTAAAAAAAACATTTATTCTAGGGACAGAAAACTCTAGGTAGGGACAGTGTCAGTTTCTTTCACTCTGCAAGTCCTTGTTTCCAGGGACCTGTAAGGACAGTGAGTTAATTGTCCTTGTGCTATATTGTGATTAAAAAAAACATTTATTCTAGGGACAGAAAACTCTAGGTAGGGACAGTGTCAGTTTCTTTCACTCTGCAAGTCCTTGTTTCCAGGGACCTGTAAGGACAGTGAGTTAATTTTCCTTGTGCTATATTGTGATTAAAAAAAACATTTTTTCTAGGGACAGAAAACTGTAGGTAGGGAGAGTGTTTTTTTTCTTTCACTCTGCAAGTCCTTGTTTCCAGGGACCTGTAAGGACAGTGAGTTAATTGTCCTTGTGCTATATTGTGCTTAAAAAAAACATTTATTCTAGGGACAGAAAACTCTAGGTAGGGACAGTGTCAGTTTCTTTCACTCTGCAAGTCCTTGTTTCCAGGGACCTGTAAGGACAGTGAGTTAATTTTCCTTGTGCTATATTGTGATTAAAAAAAACATTTATTCTAGGGACAGAAAACTCTAGGTAGGGACAGTGTCAGTTTCTTTCACTCTGCAAGTCCTTGTTTCCAGGGACCTGTAAGGACAGTGAGTTAATTTTCCTTGTGCTATATTGTGATTAAAAAAAACATTTATTCTAGGGACAGAAAACTCTAGGTAGGGACAGTGTCAGTTTATTTCACTCTGCAAGTCCTTGTTTCCAGGGACCTGTAAGGACAGTGAGTTAATTTTCCTTGTGCTATATTGTGATTAAAAAAAACATTTATTCTAGGGACAGAAAACTCTAGGTAGGGACAGTGTCAGTTTCTTTCACTCTGCAAGTCCTTGTTTCCAGGGACCTGTAAGGACAGTGAGTTAATTGTCCTTGTGCTATATTGTGATTAAAAAAAACATTTATTCTAGGGACAGAAAACTCTAGGTAGGGACAGTGTCAGTTTCTTTCACTCTGCAAGTCCTTGTTTCCAGGGACCTGTAAGGACAGTGAGTTAATTTTCCTTGTGCTATATTGTGATTAAAAAAAACATTTTTTCTAGGGACAGAAAACTGTAGGTAGGGAGAGTGTTTTTTTTCTTTCACTCTGCAAGTCCTTGTTTCCAGGGACCTGTAAGGACAGTGAGTTAATTGTCCTTGTGCTATATTGTGCTTAAAAAAAACATTTATTCTAGGGACAGAAAACTCTAGGTAGGGACAGTGTCAGTTTCTTTCACTCTGCAAGTCCTTGTTTCCAGGGACCTGTAAGGACAGTGAGTTAATTTTCCTTGTGCTATATTGTGATTAAAAAAAAACATTTATTCTAGGGACAGAAAACTCTAGGTAGGGACAGTGTCAGTTTCTTTCACTCTGCAAGTCCTTGTTTCCAGGGACCTGTAAGGACAGTGAGTTAATTGTCCTTGTGCTATATTGTGATTAAAAAAAACATTTATTCTAGGGACAGAAAACTCTAGGTAGGGACAGTGTCAGTTTCTTTCACTCTGCAAGTCCTTGTTTCCAGGGACCTGTAAGGACAGTGAGTTAATTTTCCTTGTGCTATATTGTGATTAAAAAAAACATTTTTTCTAGGGACAGAAAACTGTAGGTAGGGAGAGTGTTTTTTTTCTTTCACTCTGCAAGTCCTTGTTTCCAGGGACCTGTAAGGACAGTGAGTTAATTGTCCTTGTGCTATATTGTGCTTAAAAAAAACATTTATTCTAGGGACAGAAAACTCTAGGTAGGGACAGTGTCAGTTTCTTTCACTCTGCAAGTCCTTGTTTCCAGGGACCTGTAAGGACAGTGAGTTAATTTTCCATGTGCTATATTGTGATTAAAAAAAACATCTATTCTAGGGACAGAAAACTCTAGGTAGGGACAGTGTCAGTTTCTTTCACTCTGCAAGTCCTTGTTTCCAGGGACCTGTAAGGACAGTGAGTTAATTTTCCTTGTGCTATATTGTGATTAAAAAAAACATTTATTCTAGGGACAGAAAACTCTAGGTAGGGACAGTGTCAGTTTCTTTCACTCTGCAAGTCCTTGTTTCCAGGGACCTGTAAGGACAGTGAGTTAATTTTCCTTGTGCTATATTGTGATTAAAAAAAACATTTTTTCTAGGGACAGAAAACTGTAGGTAGGGAGAGTGTTTTTTTTCTTTCACTCTGCAAGTCCTTGTTTCCAGGGACCTGTAAGGACAGTGAGTTAATTGTCCTTGTGCTATATTGTGCTTAAAAAAAACATTTATTCTAGGGACAGAAAACTCTAGGTAGGGACAGTGTCAGTTTCTTTCACTCTGCAAGTCCTTGTTTCCAGGGACCTGTAAGGACAGTGAGTTAATTTTCCTTGTGCTATATTGTGATTAAAAAAAACATTTATTCTAGGGACAGAAAACTCTAGGTAGGGACAGTGTCAGTTTCTTTCACTCTGCAAGTCCTTGTTTCCAGGGACCTGTAAGGACAGTGAGTTAATTTTCCTTGTGCTATATTGTGATTAAAAAAAACATTTATTCTAGGGACAGAAAACTCTAGGTAGGGACAGTGTCAGTTTCTTTCACTCTGCAAGTCCTTGTTTCCAGGGACCTGTAAGGACAGTGAGTTAATTTTCCTTGTGCTATATTGTGATTAAAAAAAACATTTTTTCTAGGGACAGAAAACTGTAGGTAGGGAGAGTGTTTTTTTTCTTTCACTCTGCAAGTCCTTGTTTCCAGGGACCTGTAAGGACAGTGAGTTAATTTTCCTTGTGCTATATTGTGATTAAAAAAAACATTTTTTCTAGGGACAGAAAACTGTAGGTAGGGAGAGTGTTTTTTTTCTTTCACTCTGCAAGTCCTTGTTTCCAGGGACCTGTAAGGACAGTGAGTTAATTGTCCTTGTGCTATATTGTGCTTAAAAAAAACATTTTTTCTAGGGACAGAAAACTGTAGGTAGGGAGAGTGTTTTTTTTTTTTCACTCTGCAAGTCCTTGTTTCCAGGGACCTGTAAGGACAGTGAGTTAATTTTCCTTGTGCTATATTGTGATTAAAAAAAACATTTATTCTAGGGACAGAAAACTCTAGGTAGGGACAGTGTCAGTTTCTTTCACTCTGCAAGTCCTTGTTTCCAGGGACCTGTAAGGACAGTGAGTTAATTTTCCTTGTGCTATATTGTGATTAAAAAAAACATTTTTTCTAGGGACAGAAAACTGTAGGTAGGGAGAGTGTTTTTTTTCTTTCACTCTGCAAGTCCTTGTTTCCAGGGACCTGTAAGGACAGTGAGTTAATTGTCCTTGTGCTATATTGTGCTTAAAAAAAACATTTATTCTAGGGACAGAAAACTCTAGGTAGGGACAGTGTCAGTTTCTTTCACTCTGCAAGTCCTTGTTTCCAGGGACCTGTAAGGACAGTGAGTTAATTTTCCTTGTGCTATATTGTGCTTAAAAAAAACATTTATTCTAGGGACAGAAAACTCTAGGTAGGGACAGTGTCAGTTTCTTTCACTCTGCAAGTCCTTGTTTCCAGGGACCTGGAGAGACATTGAGTGAATTGTCCTTGTGCTATATTGTGATTAAAAAAAACATTTATTCTAGGGACAGAAAACTCTAGGTAGGGACAGTGTCAGTTTCTTTCACTGTGAAAGTCCTTGTTTCAAGGGACAGAGAAGGACACCTGAAGGTAGCCCTTATTGCTTTTTTCCCATCTCCCTGCAGGCCATCTATTAGAATGTCTGGAAGGCAAACAAGGAGAGGCAGACAGTCAGGAGGCAATAAAAGAGGGCAAGCAGGCTCTGTGTCTGGGGGCAACAGTGCTGGTCGTGGACGCGGTGCATTGTCATCAGCACATGGCCATGGGACACGCTTGTCCTTCTTTTCGGCAGCTGGACATGTTGAGCCACATCATGCCGAAGACTTGGTAGAGTGGATGACCAAGCCCTCCTCCTCCTCCTCATCCTCTCTCACCCAGGCTCAGGGTACTGGAAAAGCAGCTGCCAAAGCGTCGTCTTCCCTGGTATCAATGTCAGACAAATCATCAGTCACTCCTTCCCTAGACCCACCATGTCCTCCTCCTGAGGAGTCCCCCGAACTGTTTCAGCACAGTGTTGGGTACATGCTCCAGGAGGATGCCCAGCGTTTCGAAGGGTCTGATGATGAAACCCAGCTAGAGGAAGGCAGTAGCGTGAGAGCAGACAGAGGGGATGCTCAAGAAGGACACCAATCTGGCAGTCATGTTCCAGCAGCTGCAGCATACTGCCAGATTGGCTCCAGTGATGAGGAGGGAGGGGATGATGAGGTCAATGACTCCACGTGGGTGCCTAATAGGAGAGAGGAGGAGGAGGAGGATGAGGAGGAGGCACATCTCCAACGAGGCAGGATGCCCTTTGGTGGCCAGCGTAAGGGCAGTACACCGACGGAATCACACCGCAGAGCTCCGCCTGTGCAGGGCGCTGCCTCTGCCCGTCATTCAAAAAGTTCTTTGGTGTGGGCCTTTTTTGAGGCTAGTGCATCAGATCGCACAGCTGCTGTTTGCAACATATGTCTCAAGCGTATATCGCGTGGCCAAAACATCAGCCGCTTGGGTACCACATGCCTGACCAGACATATGTTGACCTGCCATGCAGCTCGTTGGCAAGCCTACCTCAAAGACCCACACCAAAGAACAAAGCGGACCTCTCCTTGCACCGCATCAGCTGGGATCTCCAACCCCACTATAACTTCAGTCCTCTCTGAAACATGCACTGAGAGGAATGAAGGTGTAGAATTAGGTGTGTCACAGCCAAGTACTTGCGCCCACTCTGCTAGCAGTACACCGACGTCCGATTCTAGCAGGCAAATTTCCCTGCCCCAGCTGCTGGACCGTCGAAAGAAGTTCACTCCCAGCCATCCACATGCCCAGCGGTTGAATGCTAGCTTGGCTAAATTGCTAGCGCTTCAACTGCTGCCTTTTCAGTTGGTAGACTCGGCCCCCTTCCGTGAGTTTGTGCAATGTGCGGTTCCTCAGTGGCAGGTTCCCAAACGCCACTTTTTCTCACGGAAGGCTATTCCGGCTCTCTACCGGCATGTGGAAGGCAATGTCTTGGCCTCGCTGGACAGGGCGGTCAGCGGTAAGGTGCATATTACCGCTGACTCATGGTCCAGCAGGCATGGACAGGGACGTTACCTTTCTTTCACGGCCCATTGGGTCACTCTTTTGGCAGCTGGGAAGGATTCAGGACAAGGTGCAGTAGTGTTGGAGGTTGTCCCACCGCCACGCCTCCAAAATGCTACTACTGGTTGTGACACACCTCTCTCCTCCACCCCCTCCTCTTCTTCTTCCTCCATGGCCTCTTCCTGTGGTTTGTCCTATGAACCAGCGGTGCTCCGTAGCCGTTCACGGGGCTACGCAAGTACGCAGGCAAAAAGATGCCATGCCGTGCTTGCGCTGGTGTGTTTGGGGGACAGAAGCCACACTGGGGCAGAGGTCCTGTCTGCTCTGCAGGGCCAGGCCGAGAGGTGGTTGACGCCACGCCAGCTTAAGCCAGGAATGGTGGTTTGCGACAATGGCACCAACCTCCTCTCCGCCCTCCGACAGGGACAACTGACCCATGTGCCCTGTGTGGCTCACGTCCTTAACCTGGTGGTGCAGCGCTTCTTGGGCAGGTACCCGGGCTTACAGGATGTCCTGAGGCAGGCCAGGAAAGTCTGTGTGCATTTCCGCAGATCTTATAATGCCAGTGCTCGCCTGGCTGAGCTGCAAAAGGAGTTGAACCTGCCCAAGAACCGCCTTATATGTGACATGCCCACCAGGTGGAACTCAACGTTGGCCATGCTGCAGCGGCTGCACACGCAGCAGAGGGCCATCAATGAGTACCTGTGCGACTACGGCACCAGGACAGGGTCAGGGGAGCTTGGTTTTTTTTCTCCACGCCAGTGGGGCATGATCAGGGATGCATGCACTGTCCTGGCACCATTTGAGGAGGCCACGAGGATGGTGAGCAGTGACAGTGCATGCATCAGTGACACTGTACCTCTTGTCCACCTGTTGGAGCACACGCTGCGTGGAATAATGGACAGGGCACTTGAGGCAGAACAGAGGCAGGAAGAGGAGGACTTCCTTGCCTCTCAAGGCCCCCTTTACCCAGACAGTGTTCCTTCTGTCCCACCCATCGCACAGGAAGAGGAGGAGGAGGAGGAGGAGGAGGAGGAGGATTGTGTCAGCATGGAGGTGGAGGCTGGCACTCAGCATCATCAGCAGCAGTCTTTTAGGGATGATTTACAGTCCCAAGAAACCAGTGGACTTGTACGTGGCTGGGAGGAGGTGGCTGCGGATCATGTCGTCCTTAGTGACCCAGAGGACTCCGGAGCGAATGCCTCAGCAAACCTACGCTGCATGGCCTCCCTGATCCTGCAAAGTCTGCGGAAGGATCCTCGTATTCTTCGGATCAAGGAGAGGGACCATTACTGGCTGGCCACTCTCCTTGATCCACGGTACAAGGGTAAGGTTGCGGACCTTATGTTACCGTCGCAGAGGGAGCAGAGGATGAGACAACTCCGGGAGGCCTTGCAGAAAGGTCTGTGCAACGCGTTCCCAGAGACTGGGAGGTTGCAAACTCCTGGTCCTGGACAACGAGTTGCTGAGGCTTCGGCCAGTCAAAGAAGGAGCGGTGGGGAAGGTGGCCGTCTGACCGATGCGTTCAGACAATTCTTTAGTCCGCAGCCCCAAAGTATGATCGGTTCCAGCAACCATCGCCAGCGTCTGATAAACATGGTGCAGGAATATCTAGGGGCAAGGTCAGACTTGGACACCTTCCCCACCGAAAATCCTCTGGCTTACTGGGTCTTGAGGATGGATCACTGGCCAGAGCTTGCACAGTATGCAATTGAGCTACTGGCCTGTCCTGCATCCAGCGTTCTTTCGGAACGCACATTCAGTGCTGCTGGAGGATTTGTCACGGATCACAGGGTGCGCCTGTCCACCGACTCGGTTGATCGACTGACTTTCATCAAGATGAACCAGTCTTGGATCACCACCAGCTACCACACACCTGATGCTGATATAACAGACTAATTGATTTTAAAATGTCACATCCCTTCAAGACTGATGCTGATGCTGAGTGCCTGTGCTGTTATGTTGACTGGCTATCCTCCTCCTCCGAGTCCTCAATGATACGATTGATGATGATAGCTTGGAAGATCATTTTTGTTTATGGGTGCCGCCACCAGTGCCTAACGCCCAATTTTTCAGCCCCTGTTTAACAGTGGCGTGTAATTACAATTTTTGAAGCAATACTTTGCAACAGGGCTCATTGCTGTGCTCCAAGTACAGTATCTGTGAGGAGTTGCAGTGTTGTGCCACCAGTGCCTAAGGCCCAATTTTTCAGCCCCTGTTTAACAGGGGCGTGTCATTACAATTTTTGAAGCAATACTTTGCAACAGGGCTCATTGCTGTGCTCCAAGTACAGTATCTGTGAAGGGTTGCAGTGTTGTGCCACCAGTGCCTAAGGCCCAATTTTTCAGCCCCTGTTCAACAGGGGCATGTAATTACAATTCTTGATCTAATAATTCACAGCAGGGCCCATTGCTGCACCCACCAAGAGTAACTGTCAGGGCTTACAGTGTTGTGGCACCAGCACCACCATCAAAGGCCCAATTTTTACTACCACTGTTCAACAATTATATGTAATTAAAATTCCTGATATAATAGTTGACAGCAGGGCGTTCCAGCACCAACCAAGAGTAACTGTGAGTGCTTACAGTGTTGTGCCAACACCAACAACTAAGGGGCCTATTTCTGCAGAGTATATACGGCAGGTCCCTACTTTCAAACATCCAACTTACAAACGACTCCTACTTGCAAACGCAAGAAGACAACAGGAAGTGAGAGGAAATCTACCACTAGGAAGGAAAATTCTCTCCTGTAAGAATAAATATGGGAGAAAGGTGTCTCCTCTGTACTGATGCTTTATCAGCAATCCTTGTTTCAAGAAAAACACCACATTTCAAAAACAGTTGTCATTAGGACGGAAAGTGAGGTGAAATGTTCTGAACAGGGGCACAGACAGCAAAACAAATGTTACAGGGGTGATAACCCTTACCTATGTTTTCCAAAAAGTTTAAAAATAGATTTTTGGGCTGGAGCTACACTTCAACAATGTACCTGTTCAAAATTACAAACAGATTCTACATAAGAACAAACCTACAGTCCCTGTCTTGTATGCACCGCCTGTATACGGCTGTTCAGAGTATATAGGGCCTTTTTTATTTTATGTGCGGGGTTCCCCTTAATATCCATACAAGACCCAAAGGGGCTGGTAATGGGCTGGGGTAGGGGGGGGGTCATGGGGTAGCTATGCCATTTTTCTTAAAGATTTTCATCCATATTACCGGGACCAGACATTACATTAAAGCCGCAAGCAGTTTTAAATGGCTTTTTTTTCCTTTAGAAGTGTCATTTTGTGCAGGGACAGTTCTAAACACGGGAAACACGTGGCACTTCACAGGCATACTTTAGACACCCCCCAGGTACGATATTTAAAGGAATATTTGACTTTTTTTTTTTCACTTTATGCATCATTAAAATGACTGCTCCCGGAAAACGACCGTTTTTAAAACTTATTTTTGCATTGATACATGTCCCCTGGTGCAGAACCCGGGTTCCCAAACCCTTTTTAGGACAATAACATGCATAATAGTTGTTATAATTAGCACTTTAGAATTCGAACGTTCGCATCCATTGTATTTAATAGGGTTCTAATGTTCGTTCGAACTTTCGGTCCGTTCGCGGGTTCTGGTGCGAACCGAACCCGGGGGTGTTCGGCTCATCACTAGCCACAAAGAATTAAGGCAGTTCTGAAGGCAAAGGGGGGTCCAACCTGGTACTATCAAGGTGTATCTAATTAATTGGCCATTAAGTGTGTGTGTGTGTGTGTATAAATATATATATATATATCTATATATATATATACACGCACACTATATTGCCAAAAGTACTGGGACACCTGCCTTTACACGCACATGAACTTTAATGGCATCCCAGTCTTCGTCTGTAGGGTTTAATATTGAGTTGGCTCACCGTTTGCAGCTATAAAATCTTCAACTCTTCTGGGAAGGCTGTCCACCATGTTAACACCACATCAATTTAGTCTAATGCTATTGGTTCATGCCTATTCCTTCATTTTATTTAAATTTTCTCAAGTTAAATTTTCTTAATATGCACTATTTATATATATATTTTTTTTTTCAATGCACTATTTTGATGAATAGCTGTCTGTGATATCAATTACAGACAGACTGAGGAGGACATTAATTTATGTCACTTAAGATTTCTGTAAGTTACTTGTTTTTCACGAATTCTTGTATGCTACACATTTATCACAACACATTGTGTATACATCACATTTTAATACATTTAAGGTTTTCTCACTAATATTTTTATTTAGCGCCACACTTTTTACATATATACACTATATTATCCTGTCTGATTTTGGTGTTTGGCTGCTGTTGCTAATCATTATTGGGTTGGCGCAGTATTATTATTATTTATTTGTATGATTTTGGACCACTTATATTGCTGCCTTCCCCACTAGTTTAAATTGGTTATTAAGTTTAACCTATTATGGATGTTTTTGAGTATCGCACTAGTCACACTTTTACCACAGAAGGTGTGTTTGTTTCTACAAGCACAGACTCTGAAATGGGGGGCTTGTTCATGAGGTTGAAAAACCTCATGACTTCAGAACTCCACCTCGAATGGGACAAGGCGTTCCTTGATCAATATGTAAAGGAACGCATGGTCTCTAGAGGGTTAAGATGGGATGTATGCCCACAACAGGGAGACCTTGATGTAGATGCATGGTTTCGCTATTTTAATGAAGCCGGGATTTCATTTATTTCTTTTTTATTGGAGAAAAAGATGACCCGACTGGCCCTGATTGATAAAGAAATTAAAGATATCAGGGACAAACTCTTGCCACATAAATCCACATCCGAATACAGTTTACTATCTACTAATTTAAAAGGCCATTTAGAAAAGGAAGAAAGAGAACAGAAAATAAAGAAACAGAAAAAATACACTAGGGACGTCAACAACTATAAGAGTTGTTGCGTTTTTAGTTGGCAATCAAAGGACAGTATTTTAAAAATAGAGGAGAGCAACCGTAATATGGATACAATGGCTCCTCAGGCTAAGGAGGTGAGATCACAACCATCCACATCTAATCAAGCCCAAAGCCGTCCTTTGGTTACTAGGGAATCTAACCAGAAACAAAATAATGCACGTACCCCCAATATGCAATATCATGGCCCACCCCCAACACAAGGAGGAAGAGGTAGAGGCCCCCCGAGGTAACAACAGGGGTAGAAAAGTCAATTCCCGGGAACATTGGAGACATGACTCACCACGTGGAAGAGGTGGTTATGGCCAACAAGACACTGACCACTATACATACCAGAATCAAAGAACCCAGATACAAACCTACAATCGGTTTTCACCTCTTAGGGATGATAGGGGAATGTATCCACCTCAATATAATTATAGAGATAGGGATGATGACTATTCACATAATAGATCTCCATATAACTATAATCAAAATCATCCTGGGCCATCCTACTCAGGGGGTTTTCAAAAAGAACAGAGTGGGTACAACAGAAACCCCGACCCCAACGGGGATGCAGAGGCGGATGGCGCGCCCAGAAAAAGAAAATGCATGTAAAGGACGATGGAATTTTTAATTTAAGTGCAGCCACCTTCACGGAAGCTGAAAAAACTGTTTTAAATAAAGGGCTAAAATATGTCCCCCCCAAACATTTGAATAAGTTTGCCACATTTATAGATGTGCACAAATATGTACGGAAATTAAATATACAAAGATATTTTATTTCTAATCCTACAAGACCATCTTTACCTGATACCAATCCTAGGATAAAAATTGGCCTTAGATCTTTGTGTGAAAGAAAAGATCTGACCATACGCCCTGCCGATAAGGGAGGCGGTATAGTTGTTTTGGACAAAACAGCCTATCATTTGGAAATTACCAAAATACTAAGCGACACTGCTAAATATGTCCGCTTAAATAGAAATCCTACCCAGAGCTAAAAGATAGCTCTGACGGATCTTATTGACACCGGATCACAATTGGGGATTCTTGATAAAAAATAAACAAGCTACCTAATTCCTGTCGCTCCACGCATCCCTATAATGTATTTCTTACCGAAGATACATAAAGATGCCAGACACCCTCCGAGTCGTCCAATAATTAGCGAAATCGATTCCATAACCTCATGAATAGGGAGGTATATAGACTTCCATCTGCAACCTATTGTGAAGTCCATTCCGTCATATTTAAAGGACACCCGCCATGTCATTTCATTGTTACAACAGGTTAATTACAGCGAGGACATCTTGCTTGTCACGGCAGATGTTGCCTCGCTGTATACGAGTATTTCACACAAATTGGGTTTGTCAGCTGTTGGTTTGTTTTTGTCAAGGGTTAATGACCTTTCAGGTACACAGAAAAGATATATCATGGACCTCTTACAATTTGCAACCCATCACAATTATTTTTGGTATAATGGTGATTTCTTTTTACAAAAGAAGGGGGTTGCAATGGGAGCAAAGTTTGCTTCCAGTCTTGCTAATATCTTTATGGCCAAATGGGAGGAGGATGTCATCTATGCTTATAATCGACCCGAGATCATTCTCTGGGTTCGATACATAGATGACATCCTCCTCCTATGGAGGGGTGATGAATAGTGTTGAGCGGACCCGAACTGTAAAGTTCGGGTCCGTACCGAATTTTGTTTTTTTCCCGACCCCGGACCCGGACCCGGATTTTGCGCTAAAGTCCGGGTTCGGGTCCGGATTCGGGAATTTAATGGCGCAGTTAGAAATGCTTCAGGGGCCAGCCAATCACCATTTGATTAGCTGGTGTGCCCTTAGAAGCCATCATAGCCATGCCTACTAATGGCATGGCTGTGATTGGTCAGTGCAACATGTGACCCAGCATGTGACCAGCTTCTATATAAGCAAGAGGCACACAGCACAGATCGTCACTCTGCTTTTAGACAGTGTAGGGAAAGGATCCTGGCTGCTGTTGCTGTGAGGGAGAGAATTATATGATAGGAGTTAGTCCTGATTCTGCAATCTACTGATAGAAAAGATAGCGAGACAGTGTAGTGTAGTGTAGTGTAGGGGCAGGATCCTGTTTGTGCTTTCAGGGAGAGAGATTTAGATAGGAGTCCAGATTGAGAGATATAATAGCTCAGCGATCTGCATAGGTTTATCTGTTTGTGTTGCAAGCTCAGTGCACCAGCACTGCATTACGTTGAGTGATACACCTATTCCATTTAGTGGCTGTATTGTGCTCTTGCTAAAAGACCCATTTCGGGCAGAAAAAAAAAAAAAAAAAAAAAAAAAAAAAAAAAGGCACTTTATTGTGCTTTTGCTAAAAAGACCCATTTTTGGGCCCCAAAAAAAAAAAAAAAGGCACTTTATTGTGCTGTTGCAAAAAAAAAAAAAAGGCACTTTGTTGTGCGCAAAAAAGACCTATTTTTGGGCAAAAAAAATATTTTGCAGTGTATATCTCTAGTTGTGTGAAATAACCAATTTCTATATATTTTTCTTGTACTATGCTATACTAAAAAAAAAACAAAAACTTTTTTTTGAATAGCATTCTCTGCAGCTGTGCGATTCAGCGGTTATATACTGTGGGTGTGTTGTGCTCTTCCAAAAAACGCCATTTAGGGCCACAGAAAATATTTTGCAGTGTGAAATACACATCTGGAGGTGTGTGAAAAAACAACATTATTTTTGAATAGCATTCTCTGGCCTCTGCAGCTGTGCGATTCAGCGGTTATATACTGCTGGGGTTGTTGTGCTCTTCAAAAAAACGCCATTTAGGGCCACAGAAAATAAATTGCAGTGTGAAATACACATGTGGAGGTGTGTAAAATAAACAATTTCTATATATTGTACAGTGCTATACTAAAAAAAACAAATTTTTTTTGGAATAGCATTCTCTGCACTTCTATAGCTGTGCGATTCAGTGGTTAAATACTGTGGTTGTGTTGTGCTCTTCCAAAAAACGCCATTTAGGGCCACAGAAAATATTTTGCAGTGTGAAATACACATCTGGAGGTGTGTGAAAAAACAACATTATTTTTAAAAAGCATTCTCTGGCCTCTGCAGCTGTGCGATTCAGCGGTTATATACTGTTGGGGTTGTTGTGCTCTTGCAAAAAACGCCATTTAGGGCCACAGAAAATATTTTGCAGTGTGAAATACACATCTGGAGGTGTGTGAAATAAACAATTTCTATATATTGTACAGTGCTATACTAAAAAAAACAAAATTTTTTTTGAATAGCATTCTCTGCACTTCTATAGCTGTGCGATTCAGTGGTTAAATACTGTGGTTGTGTTGTGCTCTTCCAAAAAACGCCATTTAGGGCCACAGAAAATATTTTGCAGTGTGAAATACACATCTGGAGGTGTGTGAAAAAACAACATTATTTTTGAATAGCATTCTCTGGCCTCTGCAGCTGTGCGATTCAGCGGTTATATACTGCTGGGGTTGTTGTGCTCTTCAAAAAAACGCCATTTAGGGCCACAGAAAATAAATTGCAGTGTGAAATACACATCTGGAGGTGTGTGAAATAAACAATTTCTATATATTGTACAGTGCTATACTAAAAAAAACTAAATTTTTTTTGAATAGCATTCTCTGCACTTCTATAGCTGTGCGATTCAGTGGTTAAATACTGTGGTTGTGTTGTGCTCTTCCAAAAAACGCCATTTAGGGCCACAGAAAATATTTTGCAGTGTGAAATACACATCTTGGAGGTGTGTAAAATATACAATTTCTATATATTCTTCTTGTACAGTGCTATACTAAAAAAAAAAACCTTTTTTTTTAATAGCATTTTCTGTAGCTGTGCGATTCAGCGGTTACGTGCTGTGGGTGTGTTGTGGTCTGGCAAAAAACGCCATTTAGGGCCACAGAAAATATTTTGCAGTGTGAAATACACATGTGGAGGTGTGTAAAATAAACAATTTCTATATATTGTACAGTGCTATACTAAAAAAAACAACATTTTTTTTGAATAGCATTCTCTGCACTTCTATAGCTGTGCGATTCAGTGGTTAAATACTGTGGTTGTGTTGTGCTCTTCCAAAAAACGCCATTTAGGGCCACAGAAAATATTTTGCAGTGTGAAATACACATCTGGAGGTGTGTGAAATAAACAATTTCTATATATTGTACAGTGCTATACTAAAAAAAAAAAACATTTTTTTTGAATAGCATTCTCTGCACTTCTATAGCTGTGCGATTCAGTGGTTAAATACTGTGGTTGTGTTGTGCTCTTCCAAAAAACGCCATTTAGGGCCACAGAAAATATTTTGCAGTGTGAAATACACATCTGGAGGTGTGTGAAAAAACAACATTATTTTTGAATAGCATTCTCTGGCCTCTGCAGCTGTGCGATTCAGCGGTTATATACTGTTGGGGTTGTTGTGCTCTTCAAAAAAACGCCATTTAGGGCCACAGAAAATAAATTGCAGTGTGAAATACACATGTGGAGGTGTGTAAAATAAACAATTTCTATATATTGTACAGTGCTATACTAAAAAAAACAAAATTTTTTTTGAATAGCATTCTCTGCACTTCTATAGCTGTGCGATTCAGTGGTTAAATACTGTGGTTGTGTTGTGCTCTTCCAAAAAACGCCATTTAGGGCCACAGAAAATATTTTGCAGTGTGAAATACACATCTGGAGGTGTGTGAAATAAACAATTTCTATATATTGTACAGTGCTATACTAAAAAAAACAAACATTTTTTTTGAATAGCATTCTCTGCACTTCTATAGCTGTGCGATTCAGTGGTTAAATACTGTGGTTGTGTTGTGCTCTTCCAAAAAACGCCATTTAGGGCCACAGAAAATATTTTGCAGTGTGAAATACACATCTGGAGGTGTGTGAAATAAACAATTTCTATATATTGTACAGTGCTATACTAAAAAAAACAACATTTTTTTTGAATAGCATTCTCTGCACTTCTATAGCTGTGCGATTCAGTGGTTAAATACTGTGGTTGTGTTGTGCTCTTCCAAAAAACGCCATTTAGGGCCACAGAAAATATTTTGCAGTGTGAAATACACATCTGGAGGTGTGTGAAAAAACAACATTATTTTTGAATAGCATTCTCTGGCCTCTGCAGCTGTGCGATTCAGCGGTTATATACTGTTGGGGTTGTTGTGCTCTTCCAAAAAAACGCCATTTAGGGCCACAGAAAATAAATTGCAGTGTGAAATACACATGTGGAGGTGTGTAAAATAAACAATTTCTATATATTGTACAGTGCTATACTAAAAAAAACAAAATTTTTTTTGAATAGCATTCTCTGCACTTCTATAGCTGTGTGATTCAGTGGTTAAATACTGTGGTTGTGTTGTGCTCTTCCAAAAAACGCCATTTAGGGCCACAGAAAATATTTTGCAGTGTGAAATACACACTTTTTTTTTTTTGAATAGCATTTTCTGCAGTTCTGTAGCTGTGCGTTTCAGCGGTTAAATACTGTGGGTGTGTTGTGGTCTTCCAAAAAACGCCATTTAGGGCAAGATCCTAAATTTGGAAAATATGAGGGGAAGGTCAAAGGGACGTGGTGGCCCCGGTCGTGGTGCTGCTGGTGGAGCTCCTGTTGCAGGGAGAGGACGTGGTGGATCTGTGCCAGCTACACACACAAGTGAAACACCTTCCTCAGGTGCGAGTAGGCGACCGAGCCTGCGGCGGTATTTTGTCGCGCCTAATGAGGCTGTACCAATGTTTAGGCCAGGACAAGTACAGGCGATAGTAGATTGGGTTGCTGACAGTGCCTCGGGTTCCTTCACATTGTCTCCCACCCACTCTTCTGATGAAAGATCAGAGTTGGCACCTGAAGCCCATGTCCATCAGTCTTTCACCTCACCCCCTTGCAAATCAGCCAAGCAGTCTGAGCCCCAAATCATGCAGCAGTCTCTTCTGCTTTTCGATGACTCTGTTAGCAGGGTTTCCCAGGGCCATCCACCTAGCCCTGCCCCAGAAGTGGAAGAGATTGAGTGCACCGATGCCCAACCACTTATGTTTCATGATGGGTACATGGGAGGACCATCGCAGCACGTCTCGGATGATGACGAAACACAGGTGCCAACTGCTGCTGCTTTCGCAATTGTGCAGACAGACATGGAGGGCAGGGGTGAAGACTGGGTGGAAGATGATGTGGAGGACGATGAGGTCCTCGACCCCACATGGAATCAACGTTATGCAGGTGACCAGTGTAGTTCGGAGGAAGAGGCGGTGGTCGCACAGAGCCACCAGCACAGCAGAAGAGGGAGCAGGGTGCAAAAACGGAGCATTCGTCCCCTAGACAGTACATCTGCTACTGCCCAAACGCAGCAAGGGACCGAGCACACCAAAGCCAGGTCCAAGGACTTCCCTAGCGTGGCAGTTCTTCACACAGTGTGTTGATGACAAGACACGAGTGGTTGGTACGCTGTGCAATCAGAGCCTGAAGCGAGGCACAAACGTTCTCAACCTGAGCACAAGCTGCATGACCAGGCATCTAAGTGCAAAGCACGAGCTGCAGTGGAGTAGACACCTCAAAAACCAAGAAAGGTCTCTGGCTCCTCCTGCTTCCTCTTCTGATGCAGTCTCGGCCTCTTCATCCACCTCTGTAGTGACAGTGGCACCTGTCACCCCGCAAACAGAGGATCTGCCAGCAACACTACCACCTGGGTCACCAACCATCTCCACAATGTCCCATGGAAGCGTTCAGCTCTCTATCTCCCAAACATTGGAGCGGAAGAGGAAGTACCCCCCTAGCCACCCGCGATCCCTGGCCCTGAATGCCAGCATTTCAAAATTCCTGGCCTTTGAAATGCTGTCATTCCGTCTGGTGGAGACGCAGAGTTTTAAAAGCCTGATGGCATTGGCTGTCCCGCAGTACGTCGTGCCCAGCCGCCACTACTTTTCCAGGCGAGCCATCCCTTCCCTGCACAACCAGGTGGGGGACAAAATCAGGTGTGCACTGCGCAACGCCATCTGTGGCAAGGTCCACCTAACTACGGATGCGTGGACCAGTAAGCACGGTCAGGGACGTTATATCTCTCTAACAGCACACTGGGTAAATGCAGTGGCGGCTATGCCTGAGGCAGATAGCGGTTTGGCGCATGTCCTTCCACCACCGAGGATTGCAGGGCGCTTCAGTTTGCCTCCTGTTGCTAACTCCTCCTTCTCCGCTTCCTCATCCTCTACCGCCTCCTCATCCATTCAGCATAACACCTTCACCACCAACTTCAGCACAGCCAGGGGTAAACGACAGCAGGCAGTTTTAAAACTTTCCTGTTTGGGGGAAAATCCCCACACCGCGCAGGAGTTGTGGAGGGACATGGAACAACAGACCGATGAGTGGTTGCTGTCAGTGAGCCTCAAGCCCGGCCTGGTGGTGTGCGATAATGGGCGAAATCTCGTAGCAGCTCTGGGTCTAGCCGGTTTGACGCACATCCCTTGCCTGGCGCATGTGCTGAACTTGGTGGTCCAGAGGTTCCTTTAAAACTACCCCAATATGCCAGAGCTGCTGCAGAAAGTGCGGGCTGTCTGTGCGCACTTTCGGCGTTCTCACCCTGCTGCTGCTCGCCTGTCAGCGCTGCAGCGTAACTTCGGCCTTCCCGCTCACCGCCTCATATGTGACGTGCCCACAAGGTGGAACTCCACCTTGCACATGCTGGCCAGACTGTGCGAGCAGCAGCAGGCAATAGTGGAGTTTCAGCTGCAGCAATCACGCGTGAGTCGCTCTGCGGAACAGCACCACTTCACCACCAATAACTGGGCCTCCATGCGAGACCTGTGTGCCTTGTTGCGCTGTTTCGAGTACTCCATCAACATGGCCAGTGCCAATGACGCCGTTCTCAGCGTTACTATCCCAGTTCTATGCCTCCTTGAAAAAACGCTTTGTGCGATGATGGAAGAGGATGTGGCACAGGAGGATGAGGAGGAGGAGGAGGAAGCGGGATCATTTCAAAGGCTTTCAGGGCAGTCTTTCACAAGTGGCTACGAGGGTGGGTTCCTGCACCAACAAACGCCAGGTACACAATTGTCCGGCAGAAAGGGCACAGTTCTGGAGGATGACGAGGTGGAGGAGGAGATGGAGGAGGAGGAGGAGGAGGAGGAGGAGGAGCCATGTTCACAGCAGGGTGGCACTCAGACCAGCTCGTGGCCATTACTGGTGCGTGGCTGGGGGGATACAGAGGACACAGACGATACACCTCTCACAGAGGACAGCTTTTCTTTGCCTCTGGGCAGCCTGGCACACATGAGCGATTACATGCTGCAGTGTTTCCGCAACGACAGCCGAGTTGCCCACATTTTAACTGGTGCTGATTACTGGGTGGCCACCCTGCTGGATCCCCGTTACAAGGACAACGTACCGTCCTTAATTCCCTCACTGGAGCGGGATCGTAAGATGCGCGAGTACAAGCGCACGCTGGTAGACGCGCTGCTGGTGGCATTCCCACCTGACAGCGGGCGTACGGTGGAAGCACAAGGCGAAGGCAGAGGAGGAGGAAGAGGTCGCCAACGCAGCCGGGGCACCGGCAGCACCTCAGAAGGCAGGGTTAGCATGGCCGAAATGTGGAAAAGCTTTGTCAGCACGCCACAACAACCAGCACCACCAGCTGAGATGGAACGTCTTAGCAGGAGGCAGCATTTCACCAACATGGTTGAGCAGTATGTGTCCACAGGCCTACACGTACTGGATGACGGGTCTGCCCCCTTTAACTTCTGGGTCTCCAAATTGGGCACATGGCCTGAGCTTGCCGTTTATGCCTTGGAGGTGCTGGCCTGCCCTGCAGCCAGTGTATTATCTGAACGTGTATTTAGCACGGCAGGGGGCGTTATCACAGACAAGCGCAGCCGCCTGTCCAGAGCCAATGTGGACAAGCTCACGTTCATTAAAATGAACCAGGCATGGATCCCACAGGACTTGTCCGTACCTTGTGCAGAATAGACATGTATACCGGTGTTGTGACAAACTGTCCGGCCATCGGATTGTGCCCGGCCCGTACTGCGCAGGCGCAGCGCTTGCGCAGTACAGAGGACAAGGAGATTCACAAAATCTCCGAAGATGAACGGCGCCTGCGCTGTGAGTGCAGGTTCAAGCCCCACCATCCAAGAGGACATACGGTAGCACATAGTAACAGGGCCCCTCACGGGCTCGCTTCGATCGCGGCCTTGCTTGGCTCGGCTTGAACCACGGATGGTGTGGCCTTCACCTGAACTCAACACGCAGGCGCCGTTAGTCTTGGGAGATTTTTGAAATCCCCTTGTCCTACATACTCAGCAAGCGCAGTACAGGGCGGACACTATTCGACAGGGGACAGAATTCGACACATCACCGGCCTTACCCAGCCATTGTTGTATTTTTGAACCAGTGTTGGCTACCTCGTCCTCCTCCACCGCCGCTTCCACCTACACAGCCACATCCACCGCCACCTCAACCTCCTACTCCATATGGACCTCGTCCTGCTAGGCCAAGATTAAAATTTTTATTTTATTTTTTTGTAGCGCACAGATCCTTTCCCCCTTACCTGCCTTTATGTTGTTGGCTCTTCGCAGGAGGGAGAAAGGCACACCGCACTACCAGCCCGTATCCTCCTATATAAAGAGGTTGAGCGGTGTACTTGACGGGCCGTGTCCACAGCCGGAGTCAAAACTCCTCCAGAGGATGATTCTCACCTCTACTGTAGGTAGAGGCAAGTCCTTTAATTGCCAGTAAAGTCAATGTCCACACCAGCTGAAACTCCAACTCTTATTCTCTCATGGCAAAATAAACTGTACTCAGATAGAAAAGGTTAGAGCAAAGAAACAGGACAGCTTAAGGTGTGGAGGAGGTCCAGGCACAAACGTAGCACATTCACTTCACTGCTTAGGTTTCTCAAACAGTTTTTGGCGCACGGTCTCTGCCACAGACATTGAGGTTGGTCTCTGCCACAGACCGGGTGTACAAGGCCCCTGCCACAGACCTGGAGAACTTTGGTCTCTGCCACAGACTAGGGTGTATAAGGCCCCTGCCACGGGCCTGGAGAACTTTGGTCTCAGCCACAGACCAGGGTGTATAAGGCCCCTGCCACGGGCCGGTTGAATAAGGCCTCTGATACAGTCAAGGTGACCTTGAGCTTCTCCTTCTACGAACCTAGCCCATATCAAGGGGAAGACATCTCTCCAGGGAGTCAACAGACCATTCCTTCACCGTGACTCCCGCATCGGTCCATCAGAATGATCCTCCCTTCCCTGGAACAGGGTCCTCTACACGAGGCGGCTCTGGACTCCAGGCTTTACTCCCGCCCCTAGGCCTCCATACCCAGGGCAGCAAGAACTCCAGGATAGTACCTCACCCCGGGCTAAAGGTGCCCGAGATGGAACAGGAACACATGCACCCAGGCCGAAGGCACCTGGGCGCGGACCCCACTGGACATCAGCCCCCAGGCCAAAGGTCTGCCCCTTTTATATGCTCTCCTGGCATGCACAGCAGGTTCCCCGCCCCGCTGTACTACTGCCAAGAGGGGACACAAAAGGCGCCACCTGTAGGCCGCAGGGAACTGCACACCAATACTGTCCCCCGAGGACAAAATGGTCCATGAATCCTACAGAATTAGGGTATTTGAGCCTATTTACCACTCAAACACTTTCCTTAAATTTAGCACCCCGCTACATTTTTATTTCAAAGTATTTTATTTTCCCACTAGCTTATCCATTAAATTAAATAATTTATTCCAGAAAGGGCGTATTCTGGGGCATTCCCACCATATGTGTCGCATCGTGCCGTTGAGTTTCTGAGGTTCTTAATGACTTCCTGTACCTCTTCTGCTGAAAATCGGGCCTCCAGCATATTTTTTTATTTTTTAATTTTTTTTATGTTCTTTTAAGTTATTTTCTATCCACATTTGTTTGCAGAGCACTTGCCATGTTCTTAACAACATTTTGCTGCCATTTGCAGCCCTCTAGCCCTTTCCATGACCTTTTTAGAGCCTTTTTAGTCGTCAGAAGTCCGGGTCCCCATTGACTTCAATGGGGTCCGGGTCCGGGTCCGGGTTCGGGTTAAAGTTCGGTCCCGAATCCGAACTTTTTTCCGAAGTTCGGCCGAACCCGCCGGACCCGAATATCCAGCTACCCGCTCAACTCTAGTGATGAAACCTCTTTGAATACTTTCATGTCTACTTTAAATGATAATGATGTGGGTTTTAGCCTGTCTTATGAGGCTAGTTTTAGGTCCATACATTTTTTGGATTTAGAAATTTTTCCTAATAATGGACAACTACAAACTAAGACATTCTTTAAGCCAACGGACCGGTATGGCTACATTCCGGTTGACAGCTGTCACCACTCGGCATGGTTACAGTCTGTGCCTCGTAGCCAAATTTTGAGGATCAGACGTAATTGTTCAAATCTCTCAGATTTCCACCATCAGGCTAATATACTTAAGTCCAGGTTTATAGATAAAGGATATCAAGCCTCTGTCATAGAGGAAGAGATTAAACAGATTTCTATGATCGAGAGGGACTCTTTAGTCAGAGAGCGGAACAAGTCCACCCAGGATTCTAAATACAAATGGTCTTTTTTCACTACATATTCTGTCCAACACAGACAGATTAAGGACATCTTTCAGAAACATTGGACAATTTAAAAAATGATCAGATTTTAGGCCCAACACTTCCTGAGAAAGCGGGGGTAACGTATCGAGGAGCACCTCCATTGAGAAATCGTATTGCGCCTAATGTTACTGATCCCCCATTAGTACCGGTCTTTTTTCCACACCTAAAGGCGTATTATCCTTGCAAAAAGTGCAAGGTGTGTCAAATTAATATCTGCGGGAAACGGAAAACTGACACTTTTAGATCTACATCTACAGGGATCAGTTACCAAATGAAGAATTTCACTACATGTGCGACTAAATATATTGTTTACCTGCTTACCTGCCCATGCGGGAAATAGTATGTAGGGTGCACTATTCGCACCTTCTCCATAAGAGTGGGAGAGCACTTAGCCAGTATTAAAAGGGTAAGACGAATCATAGTGTCCCAAGACATTATTTGGAGTTCCATAACAAGAACCCCAAAGGTACCAGGTTTCAAATTATAGATAAGTTTGTTCCCAGTTGAAGGGGCGAGTCCTGCCTCAGGGGGGGTCTCCAAGCTAGAAACCTACTGGATATACCAGCTCAAAAGTTATAGGCCCTATGGCCTAAACGTGGATTGGGACATTAATGCGTTTATAAATCGAGCTTAATACATATTCATCTTTACAGAGTTCCCTTTACATGCATTATATTGATACATACTCAATTGATAGCAGTGGTTCCATTCACATTATCTGTAGTATATTCTTTTTCGTTACATTTGTCATTTTATATATGATATCTATGTTATTTTGGGGACATTATTGTGCAATTCCCACCTCCGGGATACCAAAAATAAATAAGAACATTTAAAAAAAAAAATTTTTTTTTTTTATATATTTTTAACATTATTTTTTTCATTTTTTATTTAAAAGTATCATATGATCGATGATTCATTACTGATCATTTTCAGGATCATATCTATAATATTGTTCAGAAACATGATAGCAGTCGCACTAAGTGCGTTTTTTCGGTACGTGTTGATGCAAATATAGGTTGGGCCACCGTTCCTTACAATTATAGCTTACTGTGGGACTATATATCCCGGCCCACCTATTAGAACATGCGTGGATGTAATTTGTCTGCCTACAGAGAGACCAGCTAGACATCAGCGCTCTCAGTTACATTTTACCATTTAAACTACAATTCCCACATGCCCTGCGGGCGGATGTTCCTGTCATGAGGACATATGATGCATCGCTGACACACCTCTGTAATTCCGCCATATGGTTGTTTACACACATCGTCATGGCGACCAGACCTGTGTTGATGCACGGATCGGCTGGGTAGCGGACCCTTGCAATTGCAGTGGTTGGGCTTGTCGCGGGATTGCGCACCCCAGCTTGTTCGTGGAGCGATGTGTGGACATGGGATGTGATTGCAATGCTGGGTGATGATGTTCGTGATTAAAGCCTTGGGCTTTTCACAAGACTACATACCCCAGACTGCTTTGCGGACGACGCTTGCGTCAGGAGATAGCGTCACGTGCTACTGATTCACCTCCGCACGCCGACGGCCGCAGTGATAGTGGCTGATGACACGGTTTTCCAATAACACGCGTTACTCCATTGGTCCGTTACTACTGGGGGCTGGGTCCATGCCACTATCTGCTCTTCTCATAGGATATGGTAATCCCGGAAGTGGGAAGTGCAATAGGACAACAATTACTTTCAATAATGGCATTATTTCTTCCTTTATAAAAGCGTGGAGGACAGAGAGCTCATGCATACCCCAGTTGAAGTCTGTTTGGACGAAACCGGTCGGGTTAATACATCAGCTCCAGCTGTCCTCATCACGCTGCCTTTTTGTATTCTATGCTGTGGATTTTTTTTGGATTTCTTTGGAATTTTATGGATTTTTATAGATGTTCATACTGTGTGAACTTTTACAGATGTTTTTGCAATAAATCTTTTTGGATTTACACCATGTGGAGGATTTCTCTGTTTTCCATGGCCATGACTGACTAAGGTGACTGTTACCAGATTTTTGGATTTTTCCTGACTTGAAAATACGCATTGGGAGTGTTGCCGATACAAGGAGGAGGTGTTCTACAGATCCTGGCCTGTTTCTACAGATCCTGGCTGTTTCCCCTGTCCATGAAGTGGACAAAGCTTTGACGATCCACCGCCGTACGGTGTGTTGGATCCATTTCAGCTGGTAAGAGTACCTTTTTCTCCCTTATTGGCCCAAGGTGAAGGCACTCCCAGGTGATACCACATATGTCTGCACAGAACGTCTAATATATTTATAATATATTCTGCAGTCACTGCAAGTTCTTCATTGGACCTTGGTTTTGAACTTTATTTGCTGTATAGCAATTAGGGATGGGCCCGGTGCTCGATTCGAACCCATGTTCGAATCGAGCATCGGGCGTTCGCTCGCTCGTCGAGCCCAGAACTATTTGGGCCGTTCGCATCACATTCGTGTAATGCGAGCGGCCCCGCAATGCATTGCGGCCGGCGCGGCCGGCGCAGTGCATTGCTGGCTGATGATTGGCCAAGCATGCACTGTGACCCCGCATGCTTGGCCAATCACAGCGCCCGAAACTCGGAGAGCAATAATTGGCTACAGGCAGGACGGCTGTAGCCAATTACAGCTCAGGGGCTTTAGTACACGCCCCACCATTTAAAAGGCCGCCACGCCATCGGCCCCGGTCACATGAGTTCCGGCTTTAGGAGAGATTAGTCTGCTGATTCTGTCTTTGCTTGATACTGAAAGATTTGCTCTTCTTTGCTAAACCATTGGCTATTTCTTTGCTAAACCATTGCTACCTAAGTCATTGATCGTTCATTGCTGCTGATTGCACAGTTAGTGTGTTATTAGCTGCTGCTGGGGATTAGTCTGGTGCGTGCTTACTGTTAGTACAGTATTGCAGTAGTACCAACCGCAGTGCTGTTAGCACAGCATTGCACCCCAACAGCACCCATAGGACTTCTAGTGTGTTAGTGGCAGCAAACAGAGCTCCTATATTTTCTTCTCAGCAGCACCCATAGGACTTCTAGTGTGTTAGTGGCATCACACAGAGCTCCTATATTTTCTTCTCAGCAGCACCCATAGGACTTCTAGTGTGTTAGTGGCAGCAAACAGAGCTCCTATATTTTCTTCTCAGCAGCACCCATAGGACTTCTAGTGTGTTAGTGGCAGCAAACAGAGCTCCTATATTTTCTTCTCAGCAGCACCCATAGGACTTCTAGTGTGTTAGTGGCAGCAAACAGAGCTCCTATATTTTCTTCTCAGCAGCACCCATAGGACTTCTAGTGTGTTAGTGGCAGCAAACAGAGCTCCTATATTTTCTTCTCAGCAGCACCCATAGGACTTCTAGTGTGTTAGTGGCAGCAAACAGAGCTCCTATATTTTCTTCTCAGCAGCACCCATAGGACTTCTAGTGTGTTAGTGGCATCACACAGAGCTCCTATATTTTCTTCTCAGCAGCACCCATAGGACTTCTAGTGTGTTAGTGGCAGCAAACAGAGCTCCTATATTTTCTTCTCAGCAGCACCCATAGGACTTCTAATGTGTTAGTGGCATCACACAGAGTTCCTATATTTTCATCTCAGCAGCACCCATAGGACTTCTAGTGTGTTAGTGGCATCACACAGAGCTCCTATATTTTCTTCTCAGCAGCACCCATAGGACTTCTAGTGTGTTAGTGGCAGCAAACAGAGCTCCTATATTTTCTTCTCAGCAGCACCCATAGGACTTCTAGTGTGTTAGTGGCAGCAAACAGAGCTCCTATATTTTCTTCTCAGCAGCACCCATAGGACTTCTAGTGTGTTAGTGGCATCACACAGAGCTCCTATATTTTCTTCTCAGCAGCACCCATAGGACTTCTAGTGTGTTAGTGGCAGCAAACAGAGCTCCTATATTTTCTTCTCAGCAGCACCCATAGGACTTCTAGTGTGTTAGTGGCAGCAAACAGAGCTCCTATATTTTCTTCTCAGCAGCACCCATAGGACTTCTAGTGTGTTAGTGGCAGCAAACAGAGCTCCTATATTTTCTTCTCAGCAGCACCCATAGGACTTCTAGTGTGTTAGTGGCATCACACAGAGCTCCTATATTTTCTTCTCAGCAGCACCCATAGGACTTCTAGTGTGTTAGTGGCAGCAAACAGAGCTCCTATATTTTCTTCTCAGCAGCACCCATAGGACTTCTAGTGTGTTAGTGGCATCACACAGAGCTCCTATATTTTCTTCTCAGCAGCACCCATAGGACTTCTAGTGTGTTAGTGGCAGCAAACAGAGCTCCTATATTTTCTTCTCAGCAGCACCCATAGGACTTCTAGTGTGTTAGTGGCAGCAAACAGAGCTCCTATATTTTCTTCTCAGCAGCACCCATAGGACTTCTAGTGTGTTAGTGGCAGCAAACAGAGCTCCTATATTTTCTTCTCAGCAGCACCCATAGGACTTCTAGTGTGTTAGTGGCAGCAAACAGAGCTCCTATATTTTCTTCTCAGCAGCACCCATAGGACTTCTAGTGTGTTAGTGGCAGCAAACAGAGCTCCTATATTTTCTTCTCAGCAGCACCCATAGGACTTCTAGTGTGTTAGTGGCAGCAAACAGAGCTCCTATATTTTCTTCTCAGCAGCACCCATAGGACTTCTAGTGTGTTAGTGGCAGCAAACAGAGCTCCTATATTTTCTTCTCAGCAGCACCCATAGGACTTCTAGTGTGTTAGTGGCAGCAAACAGAGCTCCTATATTTTCTTCTCAGCAGCACCCATAGGACTTCTAGTGTGTTAGTGGCAGCAAACAGAGCTCCTATATTTTCTTCTCAGCAGCACCCATAGGACTTCTAGTGTGTTAGTGGCAGCAAACAGAGCTCCTATATTTTCTTGTCAGCAGCACACATAGTACCTATAGTGTGTTAGTGTCAGCACCCATAGGACCTACAGTGTGTTGTGAGCACACATAGGAGTTCTATTTTTTATACTATATACACTACCGACTACAATGGCTGGAAGACCGCCAAGGAGAGGCAGAGCGTGCCGAGGCAAGAACACAGGGCAGGCAGGCTCTGTTTCTAGAGACAACAGTGCTGGCCGTGGACGTGGTCGTGCATCGTCATCAGCACGTGGCCATGGGACACGCTTGTCTTTGTTTTCGGCAGCTGGACATGTGGAGCCGCATCATGCCGAAGGCTTGGTAGAATGGATGACCAAGCCCTCCTCATCCTCCTCATCCTCTCTCACCCAGGCTCAGGGTACTGGCAGAGCAGCTGCCAACGCGTACTCAATGGCATCATCAGCCACCCCTTCCCTAGACCCACCATGTCCTCCTGAGGAGTCCCCCGAACTGTTTGAGCACAGTGTTGGGTACATGCTCCAGGAGGATGCCCAACGATTCGAAGGCTCGGATGATGATACCCAGCTTGAGGAAGTCAGTAGTGTGCGCGCAGAGAGAGGGGATGCTGAAGGACAGCAATCTGGCAGTAGTGTTCCACCAGCTGCAGCTTACTGCCAGGTTTGCTCTAGTGGTGAAGAGGGAGGGGATGATGAGGTCACTGACTCCACGTGGGTGCCTGAAGGGAGAGAGGAGGAGGAGGAGGATGCAGCGTCACATGTCCAACGAGGCAGGATGCCCCCTGGAGGCCAGCTAGAGGCCAGCACAGCAACTGTACCACACTGCAGAGCTCCGCCTGTGCAGGGCGCTGCCTCTGCACGTTATCACAAAAGTTCTTTGGTGTGGGCCTTTTTTGAGACGAGTGCATCAGATCGCACCACTGCTATTTGCAATATTTGTCTCAAGCGTATCTCGCGTGGCCAAAACATCAGCCGCTTGGGCACCACAAGCATGAGCAGACATATGTCGACCTGCCATGCAGCTCGTTGGCAAGCACACATAAAAGACCCACACCAAAGAACAAAGCGGACCTCTCCTTGCTCCTCATCAGCTGGGATCTCCATCCCCACTATATCTTCAGTCCTCTCTGAAAGCTGCTCTGAGAGGACTGAAGGTGTAGAATTAGGTGTGTCACAACCAAGTACTTGCAGTACACCGACGTCCGATTGTAGCAGGCAAATTTCCCTGCCCCAGCTGCTGGACCGTCGAAAGAAGTATACTCCCAGCCATCCACATGCCCAGCGGTTGAATGCTAGCTTGGCTAAATTGCTAGCACTTCAACTGCTGCCTTTTCAGTTGATAGACTCGGCCCCCTTCCGTGAGTTTGTTCAATGTGCGGTTCCTCAGTGGCAGGTTCCCAAACGCCACTTTTTCTCACGGAAGGCGATTCCGTCTCTCTACTGGCATGTGGAAGGCAATGTCCATGCCTCGCTGGACAGGGCGGTCAGCGGTAAGGTGCATATTACCGCTGACTCATGGTCCAGCAGGCATGGACAGGGACGTTATCTTTCTTTCACGGCCCATTGGGTCACTCTATTGGTAGCTGGGAGGGATGCAGGACAAGGTGCAGTAGTGTTGGAGGTTGTTCCGCCACCACGCCTCCAAAATGCTACTACTGGTTGTGACACACCTCTCTCCTCCACCCCCTCCTCTTCTTCTTCCTCCATGTCCTCTTCGAGTGCTCTGTCCTCGGAACCAGCGGTGCTCCGTAGGCGTACAAGGGGCTACGCGAGTACGCAGGCAAAAAGATGCCATGCCGTGCTTGCGCTGGTGTGTTTGGGGGACAGGAGCCACACTGGGCCAGAGGTTCTGGCAGCTCTGCAGGGGCAGGCCGAGAGGTGGTTGACGCCACGCCAGCTTAAGCCAGGAATGGTCGTTTCTGATAATGGCACCAACCTCCTCTCCGCCCTGCGACAGGGGCAGCTCACCCATGTGCCCTGTATGGCTCACGTCCTCAACCTGGTGGTGCAGCGGTTCTTGGGCAGGTTCCCAGGCTTACAGGATGTCCTGAGGCAGGCCAGGAAAGTCTGTGTGCATTTCCGCCGATCTTATAATGCCAGTGCTCGGCTGACTGAGCTGCAAAAGGAGCTGAACCTGCCCAAGAACCGCCTAATATGTGACATGCCCACCAGGTGGAACTCAACGTTGGCCATGCTGCAGCGACTGCACACGCAGCAGAGGGCCATCAATGAGTACCTTTGCGACTACGGCACCAGGACAGGGTCAGGGGAGCTTGGCTTTTTTTCCCCACGCCAGTGGAGCATGATCAGGGATGCATGCACTGTCCTCTCACCATTTGAGGAGGCCACGAGGATGGTGAGCAGTGACAGTGCATGCATCAGTGACACTGTACCTCTTGTCCACCTGTTGGAGCATACGCTGCGTGGGATAATGGACAGGGCACTTGAGGCAGAACAGAGGCAGGAAGAGGAGGACTTCCTTGTCTCTCAAGGCCCCCTTTATCCAGACAATGTTCCTTCTGTCCCACCCATCACACAGGAAGAGGAGGAGGAGGAGGAGGATTGTGTGGGCATGGAGGTGGAGCCTGGCACTCAGCATCAGCAGCAGCAGTCTTTTAGGGATGATGTACAGTCCCAACAAACCAGTGGACTTGTACGTGGCTGGGAGGAGGTGGCTGGCGATCATGTCATCCTCAGTGACCCAGAAGACTCCGGACCGAATGCCTCAGCTAACCTACGCTGCATGGCCTCCCTGATCCTGCAAAGCCTGCGGAAGGATCCTCGTGTTCTTCAGATCAAGGAGAGTGACCATTACTGGCTGGCCACTCTCCTTGATCCACGGTACAAGGGTAAGGTTGCGGACCTTATCTTGCCGTCGCAGAGGGAGCAGAGGATGAGACATCTCAGGGAGGCCTTGCAGAAAGGTCTGTGCAACGCGTTCCCAGAAACTGGGAGGTTACAAACTCCTGGTCCTGGACGACAAGTTGCTGAGGCTTCGGTCAGTAGCAGAAGGAGCGGTGGGGAAGGTGGACGTCTGACCGATGCGTTCAGACAATTTTTTAGTCCGCAGCCCCAAGGTATGATCGGTTCCAGCAACCATCGCCAGCGTCTGATATACATGGTGCAGGAATACCTAGGGGCAAGGTCAGACTTGGACACCTTTCCCACCGAAAATCCTCTGGCTTACTGGGTCCTGAGGATGGATCACTGGCCAGAGCTTGCACAGTATGCAATTGAGCTACTGGCCTGTCCTGCATCCAGCGTTCTTTCCGAACGCACATTCAGTGCTGCTGGAGGATTTGTCACCGATCATAGGGTGCGCCTGTCCACCGACTCGGTTGATCGACTGACCTTCATAAAAATGAATCAGTCTTGGATCACCACCAGCTACCAGACACCTGAAGCGGATATAACGGAATAATTTATAATGTCACATCCCTTCAAGACTGCCTATGCTGATGCTGAGTGACTGTCCTGTTATGTTCACTGACTATCCTCTTCCTCCTCCTCAATGATCCATGCCACCACACCAGTGCCTAAGGCACAATTTTTCAGCCCCTGTATAACAGGGGCGTGTAATTACAATTTTTTAAAAAGATGCTTCGCAACAGGTGTGACTGCTGTGCTCAGAGTACAGTATCTGTGAGGGGTTGCAGTGTTGTGGCACCAGCACCAGTGCCTAAGGCACAATTTTTCAGCCCCTGTTGGGGCGTGTAATTACAATTTTTAGGCAATGCTTTGCAACAGGTCTCATTGCTGTGCTCAGAGTACAGTATCTGTGAGGGGTTGCAGTGTTGTGGCACCAGCACCAGTGCCTAAGGCACAATTTTTCAGCCCCTGTATAACAGGGGCGTGTAATTAATTTTTTTTAAAAAGATGCTTCGCAACAGGTGTGACTGCTGTGCTCAGAGTACAGTATCTGTGAGGGGTTGCAGTGTTGTGGCACCAGCACCAGTGCCTAAGGCACAATTTTTCAGCCCCTGTTGGGGCGTGTAATTACAATTTTTAGGCAATGCTTTGCAACAGGTCTCATTGCTGTGCTCAGAGTACAGTATCTGTGAGGGGTTGCAGTGTTGTGGCACCAGCACCAGTGCCTAAGGCACAATTTTTCAGCCCCTGTATAACAGGGGCGTGTAATTACAATTTTTTAAAAAGATGCTTCGCAACAGGTGTGACTGCTGTGCTCCAAGTACAGTATCTGTGAGGGGTTGCAGTGTTGTGGCACCAGCACCAATGCCTAAGGCACAATTTTTCAGCCCCTGTTTAACAGGGGCGTGTAATTACAAATCTTGATCTAATAGTTCACAGCAGGGCCCATTCCTGCGCCCACCAAGAGTAACTATGAGGGCCTACAGTCTTGTGGCAACACCGTCCACCACCACCACCACCACCAAAGGCCCAATTTTTCTGCCCTGTTCAACAGGTGCATGCAATTACAAATCTTGATCTAATAACTCACAGCAGGGCCCATTCCTGCACCCACCAAGAGTAACTGTGAGGGCTTACAGTCTTGTGGCAACACCGTCCACCACCACCACCACCACCACCAAAGGCCCAATTTTTCTGCCCGGTTCAACAGGTGCATGCAAGTACAAATCTTGATCTATTAACTCACAGCAGGGCCCATTCCTGTGCCCACCAGTCTTGTGGCTACACCAACATCTAATAGGGCAAATTTCTGCAGAGTATATACGGCAGGCCCCTACTTTCAAACATCCAACTTACAAACGACTCCTACTTGCAAACGGCAAGAGAAAACAGGAAGTGAGAGGAAATCTACCCCTAGGAAGGAAAATTCTATCCTGTTAGATTTAATTTGGGAAAAAGGTATCTCCTCTCTACTGATGCTTTATCACCAATCCTTGTTTCAATTAAAACCCCACTTTTCCAAAAACATTTGTCATTGGGACGGAAAGTGAGGTGACATGTTCTGAACAGATGTGCAAAGACAGCAAATGTTACAGGGGTGATAACCCCTCCCTATGTTCTCCAAAAAGCTTAAAAATTGATTTTTTTGGGATGTAGCTACACTTCATAATGTACCTGTTCAGATTCTACTTAAGAACAAACCTACAGTCCATGTCTTGTTTGCACCACCTATATACTGCTGTTCAGAGTATATAGGGTTGTAGGTATAGGGTTTTATTTTGGGTGCGGGGTCCCCCTTAGTATCCATACAAGACCCAAAGGGGCTGGGGTGGGGGGGGGGGGTGATGGGGTAGCCATGCCATTTTTCTCAAGGATTTTCAGCCATATGGCGGCCAGGACAAGACATGACATTAAAGCCGCAAGTGGTTTTAAATGGCTTCTTTTTTTCCTTTACAAATGTCATTTTGTGCAAGGACAGTTCTAAACACGGGAAACACATGCCACTTCACAGGCATACTTTAGACACCCCCCAGGTACCATATTTAAAGGAAAATTTCACTTTTTTTTTTTCACTTTATGCATCATTAAAATGACTGCTCCCGAAAAAACTTTAGTTTTTAAAATTTCTTTTTGCATTGATATATGTCCCCTGGGGCAGGACCCGGGTCCCCAAACCTGTTTTATAACATTAACATGCATATTGGCCGTTGTAATTAGCAATTTTGATTTCGAACGTTCGCGTCCATTATAACGAATAGGGTTCGAAAATTCGCGCGAACTTTCGGTCCGTTCGAAGGTTCTGGTGCGAACCGAACCCGGGGGTGTTCGGCTCATCCCTAATAGCAATTTATAGACACACACTCATCTGTGATGCCCCACATGAATTTAGTCTAATGCTATTGGTTCATGCCTATTCCTTAATTTTATTTCAATTTTCTCAATTTCAATTTTCTTAATATACACTATTTATATATATATATATTTTTTTTTTCAATGCACTATTTTGATGAATAGCTGTCTGTGATATCAATTACAGACAGACTGAGGAGGACATTAATTTATGTCACTTAAGATTTCTGTAAGTTACTTGTTTTTCACGAATTCTTGTATGCTACACATTTATCACAACACATTGTGTATACATCACATTTTAATACATTTAAGGTTTTCTCACTTTAATATTTTTATTTAGCGCCACACTTTTTACATATATACACTATATTATCCTGTCTGATTTTGGTGTTTGGCTGCTGTTGCTAATCATTCTTGGGTTGGCGCAGTATTATTATTATTTATATGTTAAGGGTGTGTCTATGGGAAGGCCTGGCTTGCAGTCTCCACCCTAATTCATCCCAAAGGTGTTTTATTGGGTTGAGGTCAGGACTCTGTGCAGGCCAGTGAAGTTCCTTCACCCCAAACTCGCTCATCCATACTATATTGCCAAAAGTATTGGGCCACCCCTCCAAATTATTTGGTGGAGGGGGGGTTATGGTGTGGGGTTGTTTTTCAGGGGTTGGGCTTGGCCCCTTAGTTCCAGTGAAGGTGTCAGCATACCAAGACATTTTTGTCAATTTCATGCTCCCAACTTTGTGGAAACAGTTTGGGGATGGCCCCTTCCTGTTCCAACATGACTGTTTACCAGTGCACAAAGCAAGGTCCAAAAAAGACATGGATGAGCGATTTTGGGTGGAGGAACTTGACTGGCCTGCTCAGAATCCTGACCTCAACCCGATAGAACACCTTTGGGGTTTAATTAGAGCGGAGACTGCAAGCCAGGCATTCTCGTCCAACATCAGTGCCTGACCTAACAAATGCGCTTCCGGAAGAATGGTCAAACATTCCCAAAGACACACTCTCCTAAACCTTATGGACAGCCTTACTAGAAGAGTTGAAGCCGTTATAGCTGTAAAGGGTGGGCCAACTCAATATTGAACCCTATAGACTAAGACTGGGATGTCATTAAAGTTTATGTGTGTGTAAAGGCATCCCTATACTTTTGGTAATATAGTGTATATATATATATTGATAGATTGGGGTGATCAGACTCAAGCGGTAGGTGCCTTTTCAATGACTGCACCAGTCCAAAACTGTATTTTTAAGGTCCTGGTAGCCCACTTTTATTTAAAAGAACGGAAAAGTTCACAAAAGACATCAGTTCCCCTACGCAGGGGGTTCCACCATTACTGTAACTTGCACAATCAGAATTCTTCAGCCTCCTGGCTTGCTCTCTTGCCACACGACTGTTTCAGGCCTCAAGCGGAGGCCTTAGGCCTGCTCCTCAGACCAAAAGACCTCCTTAGAGTCAAGCTCTCTCATAGCTTACTCACGAGCAGCACCTTGCTGCTTTGTCACAGACTAAATCTGCCTCCTGCACACATGCACGCTCTGGCTGCCCCATGAAGCCTCTCTAACTCCTGGAGAGGTTGGGAGTCCACCTAACTCCCCTGCACAGATCTCCTGTGTGTTGGGTGAAGCCCTGAGCCATAGTCAGGTCACAACTAATAATAGCCCAGCACACAGCTGTGCAATCAGCGTGCCTGCCTCTCCAAAATCTGGTGTAAACCAGCACTCTTCTGAGTATAGCATGGTCGGGGTCCCACTGCCAATATATATAGATATGGATATATCTATATGTAGGTATAGATATATATATGTATATATATACACACACACATACACACACTGTATATACACATACATACACAAACACACAAACACACCAGGGTAATTAATCTTTTACACGGTCTAGTAATGTATGTTGTTGGTATTACATATGGAAGGACATGTGAAATCTACTGTAAGATAACTCGCTTTATTTTCTCTATCTTCCTCCAAACACATTTTGCTGTAGGTGTAATCAGCACGCTGAAAATATCTCTTGTTAACTCTAACTGTGATGTCAGCCTCTGTGGGGGGGTTTGTGTGAAAATCCCAATTAACACATTCCTATGTGACCAGAAAGAATATTTAGTAAGACAGAGTAAAATATTTCCTATATAGTTCATCCCAAGTAATTATTTGTACATTAGGGTCCAGCATTAAGCCCACTCCTGCAAGGTCATGATGCCATGGAGTGGATTTACAAAAAGCAAATAAACTCTGGCCTCATTTCCCCCAGAGCTTTGTGAATGTGGTGACACTGCTGAATTCCATCATCCAATCTTGTGCAAGCAAAAATGCAGGTTTTTTTTTCAATTTCCCTTGCACCTTATTGGATATTCTTTACAAAGTGAAGCTTTACCACATTTACATTTACTAAGGAAAAGAAGTGCAACTGCATTTGCAAAGTGCACAGTCTATTTGACTTGAGTAAAACCACCTCAATGTGTTTTTATTTTATTTCTTACTTCTCAGCTATAGTAGAATCTGGATTGCTATTCATCTGTGAAGGAACCCAAAGGCCCAGATGTTGCCTTCTCCTCTGTACCAATCTCTTCATTGGCCTACCATTTTTGGCAAGATGCAGTTTAAACATTTACCGGTAATTATACCTTCTTAAAAACACTTAAAACTCTGACTGCCCATTTATACCTCCTCCCTCAGTCTTTAGGTAAACACAATCAAAAAAACAATCCACCTTCAAATTTTCCACTTCCTTGGTCATTGTTTTTGAGCATTGCACTCTAGGTCTCTTGCGCTGCTCCATTTCTCTGGAGCTCTCTTCCACAATACACCAAATACCCCACAAGCCTCCAAGTGCATAAAACGTATTTACCAAACTCACAATTGTTTTCACATCACCTAAACTACATGAACATCTCCCACCACATTTACTGCCGCCAGATCCTCTTACATTTTTGTATACATCTTTTGGGTTCCATTCTTGTCCCATTCCAACTGTTACCTGTTTGAATAATAAGGGTCTGTTGGGAACTCCTCGGGACAGGGAAAGATGTAAATGGTTTCATGTACATTTCAAACCAATATGTAACATGTTGTACTTTATAAATAATAAATATAAAGAAAAAATGATAAATACCAATGCATCACATCATTTTGTACAACTCTGCTGAAAGTGTAAGCTCTGTATATGTGGTTCTGGGAACATCTGCAATGATGTGGATTCTCCAGTGTATGTGCAGGAACATATAGTGACAGATTAACCCCTGGGTACATACAATGTTTACAGAGTATTTTAACACTGTGCATATGGATAAACAGAACAATGACAGACGATGAGTGTATGAACGGAGAAAACAATTACAGGACACTACTACTGAACATATGAATTCTACATGCCGTAACTGGTGAATCAGTATTTAGCGGTGAGGAGAGAACAGTAATATGAGTGTCAGCACTGAGTACATGAATAGTGGCAACAAAGGTGGATTATTAGCACTGTATGTATGAGAAATAGGTCAGCATTTAAATTAGGAGCACTGTGTGGTAAGAAGAGAGTTCAGCATAGAAAGTATGACGCACAGTGCAAAGTAAAAGAGGAACATTGTGCAGAATGGAGAGAGAGTTCAGCACAAAGTGAGAAGCACTGTGCAGTATAGAGAGGGTTGAGCACTAGAAGTGTGGGGCACCATGTAGTTTAGATAGGATTCAGCACTAGAAGTGTGGGGCACCATGCAGTTTAGAGAGGGTTCAGCACTAGAAGTGTTGGGGCACCATGCAATGTAGAGAGGGTTCAGCACTAAAAGTATGGGGAACCATGCAGTTTAGAGAGGGTTCAGCACTAGAAGTATGGGGCACCATGCAGTGTAGTGAGGGTTCAGCACTGAGAGTGTGGACAGCTCCTAGAGTTTTACTTACATTGTAGGGAGTCTAGGCAGATCTTGGCTCTTCTCTCCTGCAGAACACAGATCAGTGGATGGTGTCTGTAGCTCCAGCTCAGGGTGTGTTACAGATGGAGAAGAAGGCGGAGGGTAGACAGATCTTCATTAACACATTTCTAGGTATAGACAGAACAGTAGGCTTAATAAGTGGCAGCTTAATTCACACAGTATCTGAGGACAAGCAGAATGTGAAGTTGCACATTTTTTTTTAGGAGTGAAACATCACGTTTTAATGACATCCTGGATCTAGGATTGGTTTCCCCAAGCAATAGAGAGATTGAAAGGTTAGTAAAACAGAAAACATGATTTGGCTTACAAGAAGGCTGTTTATTATTAACCAGTAGGGATGAGCTTCGAGTTCGAGTCGAACCCATGTTCGACTCGAACATTGCCTGTTCGGCTGTTCGCCGAATTTCTAACATTATGGGCCGTTCATGCCAAATTCGAGTGGTGCGTCACGGCCCATAATTCACTGTGGCATCGCAGTGCATTGCTGGCTGATGATTGGCCAAGCATGCACTATGACCCGCATGCCTTGGCCAATCACAGTGCGCAAAAAACGGAGAGCCATAATTGGCCAAAGCCAGGGTGGCTTTGGCCAATTATGTCTCATGGGGTTTAGTACATGCCCCACACTATATAAGGCCGCCTCCGTGGTGGCCTTGTGTAGTGTGTTGCGGTGGTTAAAGAGAGAGGTTAAAGAGAGAGAGAGACAGTGTAATTTATTTTGAGTTAGATAGAGCAGGCAGGCGAGTCAGTTAGCTGCAGTTACAGTGTGTAGAGGATATACATGCATCCTAGGTGTTGTATATATATTTACACACTGTATTCAGTTTAGCTAGTTCCGTTCCTGTTATTCTCTATACTGACAGGCAGGCAGGTGATTGTGCTAGCTGCAGTATTTTCACTTAGTGTACTGTGTCCTTTCCACAGTGTGCACCTAAAGCTTACCTGAATACAATTAGTGGTGTTTTCATACTAAAACCACAGGCAGGGAGCTGCATTCATTTCATTTAGTGTACCGTTTCCTTTGCACAGCGTTCACCTAAAGCTACCTCAATACAATTAGTGGCGTTCTCATACTAAAACCACAGGCAGGGAGCTGCATTAATTTCACTTAGTGTACTTCTGTCCTTTGCACAGTGTGCACCTAAAGGTACCTCAATACAATTAGTGGTGTTCTCATACTAAAACCACAGGCAGGGAGCTGCAATAATTTCATTTACTGTTTCCTTTGCACAGCGTTCACCTAAAGGTACCTCAATACAATTAGTGGTGTTCTCATACTAAAACCACAGGCAGGGAGCTGCATTAATTTCATTTAGTGTACTTCTGTCCTTTGCACAGCATGTACCTAAAGGTACCTGAATACAATTGGTGGTGTTCTCAAACTAATACCACAGGCAGGGAGCTGCAAGTATTTTCAGTTAGTGTACTGTGTCTTCTGCACAGTGTGCACCTAAAACTAACTGAAGCCAATTGCTGCTTTTCTCATACTAATACCACAGCAGGCAGTTGATTGTGCTAGCTGCAGTATAATCACTATAGATCTATATATATACATCCCACCTTTGTGCATCTACATCTCACTGTAGGCCATTAGTATGTTTGGAAGGCAAACAAGGAGAGGCAGACAGTCACGAGCCAATAAAAAAAGGCCAAGCAGGCTCTGTGTCTAGAAGCAACAGTGCTGCTGGTCGTGGACATGGTGCATCCTCATCAGCACGTGGCCGTGGGACACGCTTGTCCTTCTTTTCGGCAGCTGGCCATGTTGAGCCGCAACATGCCCAAGACTTGGTTGAGTGGATGACCAAGCCGTCCTCCTCATCCTCTCTCACCCAGGCTCAGGGTACTTTGTCTGGCAAAGCAGTTGCCAAAGCAGCCTCTTCCCTCGGCTCAATGGCATCAGTTACTCCTTCCCTAGCCCCACCATGTCCTCCTGAGGAGTCCCCCGAACTGTTTGACCACAGTGTTGGGTACATGCTCCAGGAGGATGCCCAGCGTTTTGAAGGCTCCGATGATGGAACCCAGCTGGAGGAAGGCAGTAACGTGAGCTCAGAGAGAGGGGGTAGTAATGTGAGCCCAGAGAGAGAGGGGGTGCCCAACAAGGACAGCTATCTGGCAGTCATGTTCCCCTAGCTGCAGCATACTGCCAGATTGGCTCCAGTGATGAGGAGGGAGGGGATGATGAGGTCACTGACTCCACGTGGGTGCCTGATAGGAGAGAGGAGGAGGAGGAGGAGGCACATCTCCAAGGAGGCAGGATGCCCTCCAGGGGCCAGCTTAAGGGCAGCACACCGACTGCATCACACCGCAGAGCTCCGCATGTGCAGGGCGCTGCTGTCTCTGCGCGTTATTCCAAAAGTTCTTTGGTGTGGGCATTTTTTCAGACGTGTGCAGCAGATCGCACCGTTGCCATTTGCAACATATGTCTAAAGCGTATCTCGCGTGGCCAAAACATCAGCCACTTGGGAACCACGTGCTTGACCAGACATATGTCGACCTGCCATGCAGTTCGTTGGCAAGCTTACCTAAAAGACCCACACCAAAGAACAAAGCGGACCTCTCCTTGCTCCTCATCTGCTGGGATCTCCAACCCCACTATACCTTCAGTCCTCTCTGAAACATGCACTGAGAGGAATGAAGGTGTAGAATTAGGTGTGTCACAGCCAAGTACTTGCGGGCAATCTGCTATCGGTACACCAACGTCAGATTGTACCAGGCAAATTTCCCTGCCCCAGCTGCTGCACCGCCGAAAGAAGTTCGCTCCCAGCCATCCACATGCCCAGCGGTTGAATGCTAGCTTGGCTAAATTGCTAGCACTTCAACTGCTGCCTTTTCAGTTGGTAGACTCTGCCCCCTTCCGTGAATTAGTGGAATGTGCGGTTCCTCAGTGGCAGGTTCCCAAACGCCACTTTTTCTCACGGAAGGCGATTCCGACTCTCTACCGGCATGTGGAAGGCAATGTCTTGTCCTCGCTGGACAGGGCGGTCAGCGGTAAGGTGCATATTACCGCTGACTCATGGTCCAGCAGGCATGGACAGGGACGTTACCTAACTTTCACGGCGCATTGGGTGACTCTGCAGGCAGCTGGGAAGGATGCAGGACAAGGTGCAGTAGTGTTGAAGGTTGTTCCGCCACCACGCCTCCAAAATGCTACTACTGGTGATTCTGACACACCTCTCTCCTCCACCCCCTCCTCTTCTTCTTCCTCCATGGCCTCTTCCTGTGCTTTGTCCTCGGAACCAGCGGTGCTCCGTAGGCGTTCAAGGGGCTACGCAAGTACGCAGGCAAAAAGATGCCATGCGGTGCTTGAGCTGGTGTGCTTGGGGGACAGGAGCCACACTGGGGCAGAGATTCTGTCAGCTCTGCAGGGGCAGGCTCAGAGGTGGTTGACACCACGCCAGCTTAAGCCAGGAAAGGTGGTTTGCGACAATGGCACCAACCTCCTCTCCGCCCTCCAACAGGGACAACTGACCCACGTGCCCTGTTTTGCTCACGTTCTTAACTTGGTGGTGCAGCGGTTCTTGGGCAGGTACCCGGGCTTACAGGAGGTCCTGAAGCAGGCCAGGAAACTCTGTGTGCATTTCCGCTGGTCATATAATGCCAGTGCTCGGCTGGCTGATCTCCAAAAGGAATACAACCTGCCCAAGAACTGCCTAATCTGTGACATGCCCACCAGGTGGAACTCTACGTTGGCCATGCTGCAGCGGCTGTACATGCAGCAGAGGGCCATCAATGAGTATCTGTTGCAATATGGCACCAGGACAGGGTCAGGGGAGCTTGGATTTTTTTCCCCACGCCAGTGGGGCATGATCAGGGATGCATGGACTGTCCTGTCACCATTTGAGGAGGACACGAGGATGGTGAGCAGTGATAGTGCATGCATCAGTGACACTCTCCCTCTTGTCCACCTGTTGGAGCACACGCTGCATGGAATAATGGACAGGGCACTTGAGGCAGAACAGAGGGAGGAAGAGGAGGACTTCCTTACCTCTCAAGGCCCCCTTTATTCCAGACAGTGTTCCTGCTGGCCCGCCTATCACACAGGAAGAGGAGGAGGAGGAGGATTGTGTCAGCATGGAGGTGGAGCCTAGCACTCAGCATCAGCAGCAGTCTTTAAGGGATCAATTACAGTCCAAAGAAACATATAGACTTGTACGTGGCTGGGAGGAGGTGGCTGCGGATCATGTCGTCCTCAGTGACCCAGAGGACTCCGGATCGAATGCCTAAGCAAACCTACGCTGCATGGCCTCCATGATCCTGCAAAGCCTGCGGAAGGATCCTCGTATTCGTGCTATCAAGGAGAGGGATCATTACTGGCTGGCAACCCTCCTTGATCCACGTTACAAGGGTAAGGTTGCGGACCTTATCTTGCCGTCGCAGAGGATGAAACATCTTCGGGAGGCCTTGCAGAAAGGTCTGTGCAATGCGTTTCTAGAGACTGGGAGGTTACAAATTCCTGGTCCTGGACAACGTGTTGCTGAGGCTTCGGTCAGTCAAAGAAGGAGCGGTGGAGAAGGTGGCCGTCTGACCGATGCGTTCAGACAATTTTTTAGTCCGCAGCCCCAAGGTATGATCGGTTCCAGCAACCATCGCCAGCTTCTGTTTTACATAGTGCAGGAATACCTAGGGGCAAGGTCAGACTTGGACACCTTTCCCACCAAAAATCCTCTGGGTTACTGGGTCTCGAGGATGGATCACTGGCCAGAGCTTGCACAGTATGCAATTGAGCTACTGGCCTGTCCTGCATCCAGCGTTCTTTCGGAACGCACATTCAGTGCTGCTGGAGGCTTTGTAACCGATCACAGGGTGCGCCTGTCAACCGACTCGGTCGATCGACTGACCTTCATAAAAATGAATCAGTCTTGGATCACCACTGGCTACCAAGCACCTGATGCTGATGTAACAGAATAATTTTCTTTGAAATGTCAGATCCCTTCAAGACTGTCTATGCTGATGCAGAGTGACTATCCTGTTATGCTGAGTGACTATCCTCTTCCTCCTCAATGATCATGCTGATAGCATGTAAGAACATTTTTGTTTCAGGGCACCGCCACCAGTGCCTAGGGCCCAATTTTTCTGCCCATGTTTAACAGGGGCGTGTAATTAGAGGTCGACCGATATATCGGCTGGCCGATATATCGGCCGATATTTGGCCATTTTTGATAAATCGGCATCGGGCCGATTATTATCAAAATTAGGCCGATATTTTACACTGGCTGTCCCTCCTGTCCTTCCTTCTCCACACTCAGCAGCTCTGGCAGTATCAAGTGCCACGCTGAGTGTGTGAACAGAGAGGAGGGAGAGAGAGGGAGAGAGAAGCTGTCAGCTTGATGTCGGGAGTAGGGGGGAGGGGGTGGGGCGGTGTAGCAGATCACTTCACTTCCTTGTTACTTTATGGTCAGTCCAGGCAGCTCCTCCTGTCTGCACTTATCTCTCTGCATGATCACACAGTAAGTCAGCACCTATCCTCCTGGCTCCTGTGCCTAGTTAATTTTTTGTATCTTATCTGCTGTCCTCTCCATAAATCTTCACTGCACATATCATGCTGCCTCCTGTCCTGTCTCAGCTCAGTGTTCCACACACAGATCTTACACCCTTTCCATCCCAGTTTGCCTTTAGCTCTCATAATTGTCCTGTCCCCACCATGCAGCCTAGCACATTCCCTGCATTCTGTCACTAATAAAGACATTAGCACTTACATTTACCACCCCAACCTCCTCACCATTCTCTCTTTTATAATATCTTACCCCCCCCCCCTTCACATTGTAGCAATTTGACAAGTCACATCCTATTGCCGGCAAGGCACTGTTCAAATCAATGCGACACTGACTTTGAGTTGCCGCATAAATTTGAAAAAGTAGTACATGCACTACTTTTGCGATTTAGGCTGTGACTTCAATAGCCACACAGATGTCTTCAAAGTCGCAACCCAAAGTCGCACTGAGATGCAGCTCTGAAATTGTGCGATTTCAGGTTAAGTCGCACAATTTCAAAGCCACAGTCAATGTGAACGGGGGCTAATAGTAGGTTCACACTGGCGTGCTGTGGTCTGGTCACAGTGTGATTTGTATATTCAGTTTACCCAGAGTTTTAGGTGCACTCCCATTCAATTCTATTAGACTGTCTGTTTTCACGAAAGCAAATTACAGTCTTGCGTGCTGCATCTTTGATGCGCAATCAGAAAACACAGTCCACTAGAATTCATCAGGAGCACACCTAAAACTGCAAGTAAATCACACATACAATCACACTGTGGTCAAACCAAAGCGCACCAGTGTGAAACCGCTATACGGCTAGGTTCACGCGCAGTCAGGATCATGCACAAAATTGTGGTTTTCTTGACAAACACAGAAGCGCACTGTCCTTTAGTAGATACACAGTAGTGCCATTGATTGTTAAAGGCACCCCCACTCATCACACATGTGGTTTGGTACAGGACATTTTTAGAAAAGGGTCTTGGACTTCCTTTCCACATTTCCAAATTGGCACCACTGACCACTACCCCATATGTGTGCACCCATTACTCTCCGGTTGCTGCAGCGCAACACTTTAAGTACTATTATAGTGCATGTCACAAACATTACTCAGTGGGGGATCTTTCCTCTGATCCCCGCTGAGCAGGCCCGTCTCCGCTCACTGTGCTGAGATGGACCTGTCAGAGACCCGCTCTCCTCTATGGGGAGATCGGATGAAAACGGATCGATAGGCTTTCCATCTGTCTGGATTTCACTGACAGGATCGGGTGTCAGCGGACATGTTACAGCTGACATCCGCCGCTCCATAGGAGTGAATGGAGGTTCCGATCAGGTCCGCCTGAAAAACTGACAGACAGACCTGATCGGAAAGCCTGTGTGAAAGGGGCCCAAGTCCGAACCCGAGGGGGCGCACTTTGCCCTGGGCGCTGGATGACCTTGTCCCAGCACTGGTTACAGTTACACTCGGCTTAGTGTGAAACCTGCCAGTGTCACCGCCAATCAGTGCCATCTCTCAGTGCCACCGCAAATCAGTGCCACCCACCACTGCCACCCAGTTCCACCAGCCAGTGCCACCCGCCCCTGCCAGCCAGTGCCACCCACCCCTGCCAGCCAGTGCCACCCGCCCCTGCCAGCCAGTTCCAATTGCCAGTGCCACTGCCAGTGCCATCTGTCCCAAACTAGTGCCATCTGTCAGTTCCAAACCAGTGCCACCTGCTAGTGCCAATGCCATCTGTCAGTTCCAAACCAGTGCCATCTGACAGTTCCAAACCAGTGCCAATAGTGCCATCTGTCAGTTCCAAACCAGTGCCACCTGCCAATGCCAACCAGTGCCATCTGTCAGTTCCAAACCAGTGCCACCTGCCAGTGCCAATGCCATCTGTCAGTTCCAAACCAGTGCTATCTGACAGTTCCAAACCAGTGCCACCTGCCAGTGCCAATAGTGCCATCTGTCAGTTCCAAACCAGTGCCACCTGCCAATGCCAGCCAGTGCCATCTGTCAGTTCCAAACCAGTGCCACCTGCCAGGTCCAACTAGTGCCATCTGTACTGAGGACATCAAGGGTGTGCTAGAGTGACAGGAGTAAGCAAGGAGTGGAGTGGGTGAGTATTTTTTTTTTTTTAAATCGGCCTAAAATATCGGCCACAAAAATCGGCCACAAAAATAGGCCATCGGCCGCCCCAATTTCTAAATATCGGCATCGGCCAGAGAAAAACCCATATCGGTCGACCTCTACGTGTAATTACAATTGTTGATGCAATACTTTGCAGCAGGGCTCATTCCTGTGCTCCAACTAGAGTATCTGTGAGGGGTTGCAGTGTTGTGGCACCAGTGTCTAAGGCACAATTTGTATGCCCCTGTTCAACAGGGGCATGTAATTACAATTCTTGATCTAATATTTCACAGCTGGGCCCATTCCTGCGCCCACCAAGAGGAACTGTGAGGACTTACAGTGTTGTGGCACCAGCACCACCACCAAAGGCCCAATTTTTCCTGCCACTGTTCAACAATGGCATGTAATTACAATTCTTGATATAATAGTTCACAGCAGGGCGTTTCAGCGCCCACCAAGAGTAACTGTGAGAGCTTACAGTGTTGTGGCAACACCAACATGTAAGGGGCAAATTTCAGCAGAGTATATACGGCAGGCCCCTACTTTCAAACATCCAACTTACAAATGACTCCTACTTGCAAACGGAAGGAGACAACAGGAAGTGAGAGGAAATCTACCCCTAGGAAGGGAAATTCTCTCCTGTAAGAGTTATTATGGGAAAAAAGTATCTCCTCTCCACTGATGCTTTATCACCAATCCTTGTTTCAATAAAAAACCCAAATTTTCAAAAAACATTTGTCATTGGGACAGAAAGTGAGGTGAAATGTTCTGAACAGGGGCACAGACAGCAAAACAAATGCTACAGGGGTGATAACCCTTACCTATGTTTTCCAAAAAGCTTAAAAATAGATTTTTTGGCTGGAGTTACACTTTAAAAATGTACCAGTTCTAAATTACAAAAAGATTCTACGTGACAACAAACCTACAGGGGGGGGGGGGGGGGTGGGTACCCATGCCATTTTTCTCAATGATTTTCATCCATATTGCCGGGACCAGACATTACATTAAAGCCGCAAGCAGTTTTAAATGACTTTTTTTCTTTAGCAATGTCATTTTGTGCAGGGACAGTTCTAAACACGGGAAACACGTGGCACTTCACAGGCATACTATAGACACCCCCCAGGTACGATATTTAAAGGAATATTTCACTTTTTTTTTCACTTCAAGCACCATTAAAATCAGTGCTCCCGAAAAAATAGTAGTTTTCAAAACTTTTTTTGCATTGATACATGTCCCCTGGGGCAGGACCCGGGTCCCCAAACCCTTTTTAGAACAATATCTTATATATTAGCCTTCATAATTAGAACTTGATTTTGAACGTTCGAGTCCCATAGACTTTAATAGGGTTCTAAAGTTCACGCAAACTTTTGGTCTGTTCGCAGGTTCTGGTGTGAACCGAACCGGGGGGTGTTCTTATCATCCCTATTAACCAGTGATAAATGTCAGGCAAGGATGTGGCTATAGTCACAGATGTATGGTTTATCCTGGCAATAAGGCTAGTAAAAAAACAGTAGGGTGAATGCTTTGTACAGTCAGATCACAAATCCCCAACACATTGTGACAAAAACAGTGGTACATGGTTTCAGTTATTTTAAAGCAAAACTGCAGGTCAATATTAAAAAAATAAAAATAAATTCATACAGTTGTGTATCCATTGAAAATTCAGATTTAGACTTGGTATCAGCCTGTATTTTTTTAAAGCAGAGCTGACACTGGGAGAGGGAAGGTAAGCAGTAAAGGCCAACCAGGATCTATTGCAGTACACATGAGTTGGCAAGGAACATTTTGTTGGAGGAAAGATCAGAGTGATCAATTTTATTGTCCAGTCACAGACTGGGAGAAGGAGGGAACCAATCTTGGTTTCTTAACTTCAGCAAAGGAAAATTAGGTCACCCACTTGACTGTACGGCTAAGTAAGAATGTGTATATACACTCACTTCAGAACTACCTAATTCTTCATGGCATAGATTCAACAAGGTGTTGGAAACATTCTGCAGAGATTTTGGTTCATAGTAACATGATAGCATCATGCAGTTGCTGCAGATTTGTCGGCTGCACGTCCATGATGCCAATCTCCCGTTCCACCACATCCCCAAAGTGCTCTACTGGATTGAGATCTAGTGACTGTGGAGGCCAGTGGAGTACAGTGACCCTATTGTCATGTTCAAGAAACCAGTTTGTGACATGGTGCATTATCCTGCTGGAAGTAGTCATCAGAAGATGGGTACACTGTAGTCATAAAGGGATGGACATGGTCAGCAACAATACTCAAGTAGGCCGTGGCATTTATACAATGCTCAATTGGTACTAAAGGGGACGAAAGTGTGCCAAGAAAATATCTCCCATGCCATTACACCATGAGCAGCCTGAACTGTTACTGATACAAGGCAGAAGAGATCCATGCTTTCATGTTGTTTACGCCAAATTCTGACCCTACTATCTGAATGTTGCAGCTGAAATCGAGACTCATCAGACCAGGCAACATTTTTCCGATCTTCTATTGCCCAATTTCGGTGAGCCCGTGTGAATTGTAGCCTCAGTTTCCTGTTCTTAGCTGACAGGAGTGGCACCCGGTGTGGTCTTCTGCTGCTATAGCCCATCTGCTTCAAAGTTCAATGTGTTGTGCATTCAGAGATGGTATTCTGCATATCTTGGTTGTAGAGTGGTTATTTGAGTTACTGTTGCCGTTCTATCATTTTGAATCAGTCTGCTCATTCTACTCTGACCATCAACAAGGCATTTTCCTCCACACAACTGCCACTCACTGGAAATTTTCTCTTTTTTGGACCATTCTTTGTAAACCCTAGACATGGCTGTGTGTGAAAATCCCAGTAGATGAGCAATTTTTGAAATATTCAGACAAGCCTGTCTGGCACCATCAACCATGCCATGTTCAAAGTCACTTAAATCCCTTTTCTTCCCAATTCTGATGCTCGGTTTGAACTTCAGTAAGTCATCTTCACCGTGTCAAGATGCCTAAATGCATAGAGAGGCACGGAGCAGCACCTAAGGTGTAGGTGGAGGGCCGGCATGACAGGGGTTAACGGGGGCGGAGCCTGTAGGACGTAGGAGGCAGCGTGAGGTTGCAGAGCAGAGGGGAGGAGGAAGGAGATTAAGGAGAGAAAAAGGAAGGGGAGGGGTCAGTCGCCACGAGGAGCGCAGGGGGAAAGCAGCTTCCCACCCTCCCGCCCTGTTTTATAGGGTCAATTGTTTTTACGTGTGTAGCGGGGTCTTTGAATTTAGGTGGGGTACACCTGGGTGGAAGTTCAGGTGTGTAGGTATGGGACTATTTGTATTCGTGGAGGATTGGGCGGTGTAATAATCTCCTTGGCCAGTGGGTGGTGAGTGCCAGCAGGCTCAAGGTAGATTCACTGCCACAGTGCTGTCCTTTTTGTCCCTTTTTGGTGCGACGAGGGCGGGGAACCTGCCGTGTCGTCATTGGAGGGGATAAAGGGGGGAGACGCCCTGGTCATGAGGTCTTGCTCTTCTGGAGGTTCTTCATCACGCGCCCAGGCACCTTAGGCCTGGGTGCGGGCGGTTCCGGATTCCGGCTCAGGTGCCCTAGGCCTGACCGGAATGGAGTTGGAGTCCATCCCAGGCACCTTCAGCCTGGGGTGAGGTACTAAACCAGGAGGCCTGGGGCCCAGTGACTTCGACTGGGTCCCGCGAGGGTGGAGAAGTCCGAGGGTCCCTGAAGTGGATGGGGCCCATGTCTGAGGTGAGGAGGCCGGGGAGGTTACCCATTCGGAGAGTCTGGAGCAGCATCAACCCAGTGACGGATGGGCCTCTGGTAACTCCCTTGGAGGGACATCTTCCCCTGATAGGGGCCGCAACGCAGCGAAGGTACTCCTATCTATGTTCTCTTGAGTCGCTGGTAGAGACTCTCAAGCTTTAAGTCCTTTCAAGCTATGGCTATAGTAACCACTGGCGAGATCGCAGTGGTTTAGCTGAGAATTAGGATAGTGCCTCGGCCTGCTCATCCCCTGTATCCAAATGTTAACAAGTCGCAACCAGTTGGCTACTGAAGCACTGTTTATTTTGAGAGATGCAATAAAACAAGAGTTGGACTGTGATCGGTGTGTGGAACTCTGGTTAATGGGAGCAAAGGGAAGTGTTGGCACAACAGGACTTAATCCTTTACAGAAGCACATAGGCCCGAGGAAATATCTGGTACTGGCCTTAACCTCACCCACAGTTATGGGGAGGACATGGGCCATAGCGCATCTCACCCTGTCGTGTGACATACCCCTAGACAAAAGAGATGGGGTGAGGTCGCTACACGTGTATGGGGGGTTGTGGTGGCCGCAAGTGGCAGAAATTGTGGTGGCGGGGGGCAAGGTCCTTGCTAGGTCAGATAGGCACCTAGAAGGCATGGTTAGGGACCCGTCTGAGGGTACGGATCCCAGTTGGTATATGGGTACCTGCTAGTTGTCTCTGAGTCTGAGGTTTTAGCGGCTGGAGGCCTAGAAGTGACTAGCAGGTACAGTGAGGGGTTATGCCAATTGGACATTGTGCCCCAGGCTGGTAAAAATACTGGAAGTTAGAAATAAAAGGTTAATGTGTTTTATGTTAATTATGGAGAGTTTTATATATATATATATATATATATATATATATATATATATATATATATTTATATATATATTTATATATATATTTTGGGTTATATATATATTTTGGTTAATAAAAATGGCCTGTTGGCCAATTTACCCCATTCAAGTCTTGTGTGGTTATTAAGGGGAAGGGATGGGGTCATTGTTCAATAGTAGCAGCCGTAGTTAATACCATAGTCATGAGTTGCTGCCATGTAATTGGCTGATTAACAATTTGTATTACCAAGCAATTGAACAGGTGTACCTAATAAAGTGGCCAGTGAGAGTATATTTTAATTGTCCGTGCTATGTTTTCTTTAGCCCGAGATAGCTAGGAATAGCTTTTCCCATTTTCCTCCTGCATGAGCTGTGCTAAGGGTTAGACTTAAACACAAAGCTTATGAGGGCATAGGATTTTGAACTGTTGCTAAACATATTTTTTAGATTATACCGTAAAACAACCTTATCCAAAGTTTACAGAAACAGTAGTTAAATCTGAATCGGTGAACAAAGAATCTGCACTGTAACATCTGCAAAGGGAGATCAGAGCAGATGTTCCTGCATTTGGGAAAAGGAGTGCAGTTGGTTATGTGTACATGCTGAGGGGATGGAAAGGTTCACTATAAGACATAATAAAACAATAGAGAATAAAGGGACCCCACACTGTACAATCTCAAACTGCTCCTGCAGTAACCTTTGCATGCGAGTAAGTAGATCCCATGTCCATTCTTATATGCCCTCCTAATAACCAGATTAAATGCCCACATTACTGGTGTTGTCCTTAGTGATGGTTTGTTTACTTTGGAAACTAAAACACTGGAGACAATGACATTAAAAGGTAATAAACTGCATCCACAACAATGTGGGAGAGAGAATGAGCCGGGCCTGTGATGTAGAAGAGCCCATCCTAGGCCAGATACAATTAGTGAATTACACATTCTTACTGGGCTCGGTAATTTCATTAAAGGAAGCTGAATGGACAATTATATCCTGAATAGAACATCACGTTGAGGAAATGAAGACAGATCAGTGTGGGTAGCAGGCAGGAGGACCCACAGAAGAACATTAAATAAGAGTTCTCAGCAACTCTACTCCTCATACTGAAGGACCCGCGGTGCCAGCCACAGCTCATCAACCTATCTCAGGACTGCTGAACTACGCAGGCAGGTTTGTGCTATTTAGAGGGACAGGTGGGTTTGCAAAGGGACTAGATTCTATCATGGGTTATACTTTTCTGTGATATCATTATTAGCTACCACCACACTGAACTTCACTGGGGGGGTTTCCTATAATTTTGAAAGGAGTGTAAGGTCATGGACCCATGGGCTTCAGCTCAACAGCAATGTGTACATCAAGTTTATGCAATACATTGTTTTGGTGGTATTTGATTGATTGGGTCCCAATAGGTGTATATTAATTGTTTTGTCTGAAAGTTATAGGGCAGTGATGACGAACCTTGGCACCCCAGATGTTTTGGAACTACATTTCCCATGATGCTCAACTACACTGCAGTGTGTATGAGCATCGTGGGAAATGTAGTTCCAAACCATCTGGGGTGCCAAGGTTTGCCATCACTGTTATAGGGTCTACAAACAATGGTATATATGCTGGATTATTTATTTATTTATATTATACTAGTAATGGCGGTGATCAGCAACTTATAGTGGGACTGTGATAGTGCAGAGGGTATTATATATGTGTGTACGATTGTGTATCCCAAGCGTGTCGAGATTCTACGGGGTAAATGACTGCACTAGCCAGGAAGACACTGGCTGAAAAAAGCGCCTAGAGGCGATTCAGTTCACATGTGTAGCGCTATACAAGTCACTCATTCATTCATTCATTCTCACACTAACACTTTGTGGGAACTAACCAACTAACTAACTGCCTCTGACTTTTCCAGTGACACCAATACAGTGATTAGTGCCAATAATATACACTGTCACTGTACTAATGACACTGGCTGGGAAGGGGTTAACATCTAGGGGCAAATAATAGATTTATTGTGTGCCGAACAATGTGTAATGTGTGTAATACGTGCTGCTTTTTATTATAGATTAATTTGTTTCTTCTCCCTGCTTTGCAGGGAAAATAAGCAAAGTGATCGTTCCCTATGTACAGAGCTCTGTGTTGATTGTCAAAACAGGGCTATGGACTGTGATTGGACACACTGGCACATGAATAATTGGCCCGGTTCTGATCACAAACTCCCCTTGTGTCAAATCACAGGAGAGCAGGCAGGTGGGGGCGCGCACCCGAAACCCAGAAACAAGCAGCGACGTACGGGTATGTTACTATGCCTGTAGAAGCTACCCCGTCACAGTGTATGTACTGGGGTGTGTTGGCAAACATTTAAAGCAACCTTCAGATTCAGTTTAGGAAAGATGAACATGGATAGTGGAAGTATTGGCCATGATTCTAAACAAGCTGCGATCAGGCTTCAGTTGTCTTTTAACAAGTTTCAATTAGTGCTAAAGGTGAAGGTATGGACAAAGTAATCCCATACATCTCTCCAATACACGCACAGTTTTCCCAAGTTGAAAAATTCTGATCCCACCAGAAATCCAGTGTGCTCCAACCTCCCAGTGCTGCACTAAAATCTCATGCAGTGTTGTCAGCCCTGGCCACTTTTTTATTTTGTAGATTACAGACAACCGCCCCACTATGTGATGAAGATAAGAGGTCACCATCACACTTCCTGTCCTTGGCTCACAATGTTGTTCCTCCAAAGATACAGTACAGTGAGTAAGCCTTTTCACCTTAGGACAGGAAGTGTTTTACTGGCAAGATCACCAGGTGAAGAAATACAATGGTTGTTGTAAATCAGGATCTTTATGTAGTAAACCTAAAGAGCTTCTTTTCCCTCAGGACTAACACTTGACATGAGTGGACAGAATAAGAAGCCAGTGCATGGCGACAAGGCGGTGAACACATGTGTGGATAGGAGTGCTAGAAAGAAGAGGGAACGGATAATTAGGAAGAAGATTTCATCCTTGGCTGTGCTCTGTGGATCCTTGAAGGCTCACAATCACAAGTATGATCTCAAAATCCAACCATACTAATTGCATTCAATTGTCCCTTTTTTGAAATCATGCTCCTCTTTCCCCCTTTCTTCCCAAGTTGTCCCTCTTTTTAGTCTGATGTATAGGCTTCTATAAAAATTTACTGTTTAACTACCAACAGAGTTTTTTTTCTACTCTGCCCTTCTTGTAACCAGGCATGTATCCATAGGGAGAGATCGGCCTTACTTTCTGCTAAAAGGTGTCCCTCTTTCTCATGTCAGAAAGTTGGGAGCCTTGCAAATTTTCATTACAATGTCACAGTAATTGCATAAGGTTACTCTATTGAAATTAGACAACTATGCCTGGTTTTCTTACTGAAAACTCACTAGAATGTATTTCTGCATTTTTATGTTCGGCTGTGGTGGCCTCATATTCATCATTTCATAAACAGAGCTGCAGACACTAGAGAACAGACCCACTTCACACACGAGTACTGAACATGAGATGAATTGTGCTCCTATGTAATCAGATTGTCCTCCTGCACTTATCTTCTATTAATAGAGTGATGGACCACCTAGCACCCTGCTTGGGTGCTAATGCCAAGATACAGCTTCCCCCACTCTAAAACCAGAAACCAGGTATTATAGCTGAGCATTGCACCCAAGAACTAGACAACACTAGCTTAGGTGCAAACTGGAACTGACTTTATTGTAAATTCACACAGAATATATACCACACAAAATCAGGTAAGAGCTTGATCACATTATCCTAAACCAGGGGTATTGAATTAAAATTCATGGAGGTCCGATTAGTAAAATTTTCTTCCAGCCGAGGTCCGAATCGCAGTTTTGTGCGATGACTCAGATTCTTTACATCACAGCCCAGGGGTGCAGGCATGACACTCCATTCGTTTGAATGGGCTGCTGTACCTGCGTTTTCTGCTGGGAAAAGGTCCTGGCATCTTTTTAAAAATGCAGCCGCATGGAAACTGCATGGTGCGTTTGTACCATGCAATTTCCATTTGCGGGAAATTGCACCTTGCATTTCAGTGCATTTAAGAGTCAATGGTACCCCTACACGTTTTCTGTGCAGCACCTCATTTTGTGCGCAGCTGCTTGTCCCCTTCACATCTTCCCCACCACAGCCCTGCCCCCCTTCACATATCACCCCACACAGTATTGCCCCCCTTCACATATCCCCCCACACAGTAATGCCCCCCTTCACATATCTCCCCACACAGTATTGCCCCATCACATATCCCCCCACACAGTATTGCCCCATCACATATCCCCCCACACAGTATTGCCCCATAACATATCACCCCCCACACAGTATTTCCCCATAACATATCACCCCCCACACAGTATTGCCCCATCACATATTTCCCCCACACAGTATTGCCCCATCACATATCCCCCCCACACAGTATTGCCCAATCACATATCCCCCCCACACAGTATTTCCCCATCACATATCACCCCCACACAGTATTGCCCCATCACACATTCCCCCACACAGTATTTCCCCATCAAATATCCCCCCACAGTATTGCCCCATCACATATCACCCCCCACACAGTATTGCCCCATCACATATCACTCCCACACAGTATTGCCCCATCACATATCCCCCCACACAGTATTGCCCCATCACATATCCCCCACACAGTATTGCCCCATCACATATCCCCCACACAGTATTGCCCCATCACATATCCCCCCACACAGTATTGCCCCATCACATATCCCCCCACACAGTATTTCCCCATTACATATCACCCCCACACAGTATTGCCCTATCACACATCCCCCCACACAGTATTTCCCCATCAAATATCCCCCCCATAGTATTGCCCCATCGCATATCACCCCCACACAGTATTGCCCCATCACATATCCCCCAGCACAGTATTTCCCCATCACATATCACCCCCCACACAGTATTGCCCCATCACATATCACCCCCCACACAGTATTGCCCCATCACATATCCCCCCACACAGTATTACCCCATCACATATCCCCCCACACAGTATTGCCCCATCACATATCCCCCCACACAGTATTGCCCCATCACATATCCCCCCACACAGTATTTCCCCATCACATATCACCCCCCACACAGTATTGCCCCATCACATATCACCCCCACACAGAATTGCCCAATCACATATCCCCCCACTAGGGTGACCACATTTCCAAACTACCATTCAGGGACACCCCCCCTTCCCAAAAATCAGCTTGTGCTGTAACGAATCACAGCACAGTGATTGGACACAAGAGGCAGGATTTATTATTTCTCCAATCACAAGCAAGGGGCAGGGATTGTGCTCCTCCAGGCATTCCCGGCCAGGGCAAGTACTGTAAGTGAGTAAAGCAGTGATGTGGCGGCCTTTTTTGGGGGGCATCAGATTGGCCCGGGGGGTAGCTGTGTCAGTTTCATTCCGGGACACTGTATTGTCATGGTATGAAGGTGCCCGGGACAGACCTGCAAAATGCGGGACTGTCCCGGGCAATCCGGGACACGTGGTCATCCTACCCCCCACACAGTATTTCCCCATCACATATTACCCCCCACACAGTATTGCCCTATCACATATCACCCCCCCCCCCACACAGTATTGTCCCATCACATATCCCCCCCACACAGTATTGCCCGAGCATCAGGTTGTTTTGAGCAGATTATGTTAACATCTGCTTTAAGTCTTTGAGTCTGGGAGGGGGGGGGGAGTGATTAAAGCAATCACTGGTGGTTTGTGCATAGATGCCTCAAATCTGTATCCGGGTCCTCCAGTTCTCAGAGTCTCTGTGTTTTGGGGAGACATGGACCAGAATCTGAAGCAAAACCAAAAAGGTCCCCCAGGCACACCCCTTCCCAAAGAATAGAGCCCACTCAAAAGCCAGGGCCTATAGTCAGTAGGGAAGAGGTTTCCCTGCACTACCCTACACAAGCCCATGTTGTATTTGTCACATGTAATCTCTGAAAAACTTCTTTAGACTAAAAAAGAAACAAAAACTGACAGGCAACAATAAGTGCCATATGAAATGTGTATACAGTGAAGTACATCAGTTTTTATGTCCAGATGAGGGAACTAATCCACAAATATTTTTTCCTTGGTATTAAAGCAGACCTATCAATAAAGATGAACTCTAGGAAACAAACTTTTTGGCTACTTTCTATGTAAAAAATACTTCTAACTGTACATCCATTCTGTGCCAATGGGACAATTTTTTTTTATTTCCTGTGCTGGATAAATGTTTTTAATGTATTTACAATGGAAAATCCCTATGATACGTACTGCCATCAAGTGGCCAAATGCAGTATTTTTCATTTTAAAAACAAAGAAAAATATTCGTCCAGCAAAGAAAATAGCTTAATAGGCGTGCCCCATTCACGCAGCTGAAATGTACATACACTTACACTTTACAAATGGCTATGCACATTTTTAGAAGTACACCCCTAAATGTATACAGCCTGTACACTATTAAAAGCATTGCACTTCTGCTGCTGAAACTTAGATTCTGGTTCTACTACAGTGATGATATTGGGTCGCTCTCTCTCTGTTTCATTCGTTTACAAAATGCCTTGTACTTTCTTTTAAAGAATACAAGGCATTCTGAATGGGAAAGGGGAGTAGAGGGATGGTTGAACGTCACAATCTCCCCTCATCTTTTCACAAAACACCTTGTAAACTGTGAAAAAGAAAAACAAACACGTTTGGAAAACTGATGAGATGGGAGTGTGAGAAGACTGTTATCACTGTACTAGAACCTGAACTATACACTTACAGTAGTGTAACGGATGAATAAAACATAAGCTAGCCATACCAGGGGCGGATCCAGGAGGGGGCAACAGGGCAATTGCCCCCCCCCCAAAACCATCTGTCACACTTGCTCTGTTTTTTTTTTTTTTTGCGCCTGATCTTCCAGACTTTGGGGACCCGCTACCGGCCGGTCGTAGGTCCCCTGAACCCCACGGCACACATGTAGCCCCATGTCTCCTCTACAAGTGTGCAAAGTTTGGTGTCTGGGGGACCTACTTTTGGGGAGCACTGATTTTTTAAAGCCGGGCACCCCTTCCATAGACTCCAATGTTAAACGGTAATTTCTCCGGTGACTTTGGGGACCCGGTATCGGCCGGCCGTAGGTCCCCTGGACCCCAAACTTGGCACACATGTAGCCCCATGTTTCTTCTACAAGTGCAAAGTTTGGTGTCTGGGAGACCTACGGCCGGGGAGAACCGATTTTTCAAAGCCGGGCACTCCTTCCATAGACTCCAATGTTAAACATCAGTTTAGTCATGGGCACAGTGAAGAATGGGCACAGTGAGGCATGGGCACAGTGAGGCAAAGTGAGTCTCTCTCTCTCAGTTTCTCACATCAGCCGATCAGCGGCGCAGAGAGAGAGACTCGTCTAATGTAGTTACGCGGCGCACGGACACGATACCAGGAGCGGAGGAGGAGGTGGGTGGAGCCTCTTCCCTGCACTCGTTGCTAACGACTGGGCTGCTTGGCATCTAGCAACGAGTGACGTCAGTGAGTCACGTCGGGCCGCTCTGCGGGCAGGTGCGATAGCGTGCGGCTCCACAGATGGGTAAGAAAGTGGGCGGCTCCGCTTGGGGCGCGGTTTGTGGGCGGGCGGCGCGGTTCATGGGCAGACCGTGCTGCTCAGTGTGTTGGCAGCGCAGGTGAGAGAGCAGGCTCAGTGTGGCAGCTGGCCAATCAGCTAGCCGGGAGCGGGGGAGCAGAGAGATGAGATCATCTCTCACCGCCCGTGCCTGCCCTGCATTCCTGCAGTGACTTCCGCCCTCACTGTGCAGGCAGTAGAGAGATTACATTATCTCTCTGCTGCCTGACTCTGGGAGTCTGGGACACAGCAAGAGACAACCAAAACTACACCTTAGCAGGCAAGTTAGTGACAATCCGCAAATTGTGTCAGGTGACGTGGCAAATGACAATCTGCATCTGGTGGCAGGCAAGTGACAATCAGCAAGGTGTGGCAGGTGACTTGGCAAGTGACAATCCGCAACGTGTGGCAAGTGACACGCTCAGGGCTCCCACTAATTGCAGGTGACGGTGGCAAGTGACACACTTGGGGCTCCCACTGATTCTGCATTGAACTATTTAATTTTATATTACAATGTAATAATAGAAATAATGCGCTTCAATCATCCTGACACCATAACAACCATGGTGCCGGGATGATTGAAGCGCCGACACTAGCCATTTCCTCGATAAATTTCCCACAAAAAAAAACATATTTTTTGTCAGTGCCCCTCCTGAGAAAAGACTCTGGATCCGCCCCTGAGCCATACATGGAGTGAATTTCAGCCGGTTCACCCTATCAGCCACCAACTGATCGAACATCTCTTGACTGTAGAATCAAAGGAGCCAATCAGATGCAGGCACTGTTCGGTTATTTGAATAGCTGGTGGAGTTGGCTGTCAAAGTACAATAGCTGCAGCTGAAGATTCGTCCATCTATGCTGTGAAGCAGGCTGGATGAAAAAACAAACAAACAAAACAAAACAAAAAAAAAACATGTAAATGACTAACTTAAGAGTTTTTTTGAAAACTGACAGTTTTATTGGTTTTCAACATTTTCCAACAGAAAAAAGAACAAAAAGGCACGTATTATTGTAGAAAGCACATACCTGGCAAGACATCTACATACAATATTGCTGGCTATAAAACTATGCAGAACAAATAGCCAAAGACAGTATATAGCAACATCCGATCAGTTGAGTGCGATTCAGAGCTTCTGTATCACGACAGAGTCTAGACCGCCAGAGCCCGTGCTGGCGAAAAGAGGGAAAGGGAAATGTAGTGAGAAGGTTAGGAAGAGTCAAGAAAAAGAAAAAGAGCAGAAATAGAGATATAGAGAGTAGTGAGGGAGAAAAGAAAGGAGAGGACAACCACCCGCCCTAGAGCCTCCTCGCTGCCCGGGGACCCCAACCACGTGTCACCTCCCCGAGAACAGGGGTTCATCAGGTTATAGGGGCTTCTAGCACATCCCATACCCGGTTGTGGGTATCGAGGGAATTATTTAGGGAAGCTGTCAGATATTCCGGACGGAGAGCAGGTCCAATAGGTATGATATATAGCGTCCCCACCTCTTTACAACAGCGCCAACAGCGGTGATCAGCAGAGGGGTATTTGGAGTGGAGTAGGTCTGGGGTTTGGTACCAGTGGAATAAAATCTTGTATTGGTTTTCTTGTAGAGAGTACAGATAGAGCTCTTAAAGACCTGCGACCACATAAGCTGCCATGTCTTCAAGGGTATATCCTCACCCAAGTCCTGCTCCCACTTGCACATTTAGGCATGCCGGGGTCCGGTTGGCGACAGATCCATGGTCAGGAGCTGGTAGGTGCGCAAGATCATAACTTTAAGGGACGAACCCTCTAAGCAGATTTTCTCAAACTCGGTTAAAGGGGAGAATTGGAGGTTCTTTACCAAAGATGGTGCATAGTGACGGATTTGTAGGTAGCTAAAAAAAGCCTGTCTGGCCAAATCAAAAGCATCTTTCAGATCCTGAAAGGACCGCAAGGTACTGGCTCTGGTATCCACCAATTGCCCGTAGCGAAATAAGGCCCTATCCATCCAGAAGTGGGACATCTGCACGGTCAAGCCGTCTGGTACATTAGGTGTGAACAGAAATGAGGTGACCAGGGAGGCAGCGTAAGTGAGCGGGTACTGTGATTTAGCGCACCGCCATAACGTTCGCAAGAGCGCCATTGGTCCCAGTAGTTGTGACGGACCGAGCGGTACGTCCGTACTCCACAGCATGGAGTTTGGATGAGTGGGGGCCAGCCACAACTTCTCAATTTGAACTTGAGAGTTTTAACTATGGCAGCAGCATCCCCATACGGGACATCAACCAGAAGAGATAATTAATTTTTACATAGCAAATGACCAAAAATTGTATTTTCCTGGAGTTCAGCTTAAAATTACCACTTGGCATAAATCAATTACCGATTACCATCAACAAATATACTATAATTTAGGGAAGATTAGTACATTTATTGTCATGGATAACTTATCTCAGGCAGCCTAGACCACATGGTCTCTGGCTAACAATCCTTACTGCAGAGAATTTATTGTTTTCTTAGCTGGCATTGAATTAAAAAGATCAAAATCTAAAGGGGCTGTCTATATATTGAAATAAGGTCATTATTACAATAGGCACACCGCTGCCTAAATTCTCACCCTACGTTCACACATATGCATTTTTTTGTGCGTTTTGCAGTTTGCAGAAACGCACTACAGTCAATTTAACATGGTTTTCTATGGTACTAGTTCACATCTGTGCGTTTTGTGGCGTTGCGTTTTTTGGAAAGGGTCAGGGACTTTTTTCTTACCACTGCAGTTTGCGTTTTGCATGTAATAGACTTCAATGGAGCTGCACCAGAAACGCAAGTGTTGCATTTTTTATGCAATTTTTGATGTGTTCTGCGGTTCTTAGCTTACCACTGTATATAGCTGGTTGCTAAGCATGGGGCCGGGAAGCTAGCCTTGACAACCGATGAGTCATCAAGTGTCAGCTGGCTTCTCCGCAGAAAGCTGAATGTAAAAAAATATATATGTGTGTGTGTGTGTGTAAAAAAAATGTGTGAAATAAAACCGGCATGAGGTTCCACACCAGGTCCATACGAGGCCCTTCAGGTCTAGTATGGATTCGGAGGGGACCCCCCAACGCCAAAATGTAAAAGAAATGCCCCCCCCCAAATCCATACCAGACCCTTATGCCACCCGGCATGCCACCCGGCAGGTCAGGAAAGAAAGGGGAACGAGCGAGCGCCCCCCCCCCTCTTGAACCAGGTTGCATGCCCTCAACATGGAAGGGGTGGGTGCTTTGAGGCTCTGCCCCCTATCCCAAAGCATCCTGCCCTCATGTTGATGAAGACAAGGGCCTCTTCCTGACAACCTTAGCCGGTGGTTGTGGGGGTCTGCAGGCGGGGGGGCTTATTGGAATCTGGAAGGTACATTGTACCCCTACCCATTCACCAAAAAAGCAGTGAACTGTAATAAAAAACACAAGAGACGGTTTTTGACAATTCCTTTATTAATAACCGCTGCTGTCTTTTTCCTTGCCATCGGTTACCAGCTAAAAAAAGACGCTCTTGTTCTGTTGATGTCTTCATCTATTTTGTTGTCGCCCCTCTCTGCCAACTCTTATATAACAATGGGGCATGGCCATTCGATGACATCAACCGGAGAGCCCGATCCTTGAAGCGGACTCTCCGGGTGATGTCATAAGATGGCCACGCCCCAATGCTATATAAAGGTTGGCAGAAAGCGGGCGACAACAAAACAAATGAAAACATTAACAGAACGAGATCGGCTTTTTATTTTTTTTAGCGGGTAACTGGTGGCGAGGAAGAAGGCAGCAGGGGAGGGAAGAGGCGTGAAGAGGCAGCAGGGGAGGGAAGAGGCGGCTCGAGGAGAAGACAGCGGAAAGAGACGGCGGGAAAAGACGGCTGTAGAAGACAGAGTTATTAACCCCTTGCCAACCGCTGCACGATTATATACGTCAGCAGAATGGCACGGCTGGGCAGATTCGACGTATATATATGTCGCCTTTAAGGCCCAGGGTTGCGGGCGCGCGTGCACGCCCGCCGTGAGCTCCGTGAGTCTGACCGCGGGTCCTGTGGACTCGATGTTCGGGAGTCCCGCGATCGTCTCACGGAGAGGAAGAATGGGGAAATGCTTGTTTACATTAGCATTTTCCCGTTCTTCCTCTCCGTTAGACATTTATACAGTAATCAATGCATTTTTATAGCACTGATCGCAGTATAAATGTGAGTGGTCCGATGTGTCCGCCATAATGTCGCAGTCACGATAAAAATCGCTGATCACAGCCATTACTAGTAAAAAAAAAAAATTAATAAAAATGCTATAAATCTATCCCCTATTTTGTAGACGCTATAACTTTTGCGCAAACCAATCAATAAATGCTTATTGCAATATTTTTTACCAAAAATATGTAGAAGAATACGTATCGGCCCAAACTGAGCAAAACATTTTTTTTTATATATATATTTTTTGGGGATATGTATTATAGCAAAACGTTAAAAATATAGATAAAAAGAAGGGTTTTTTGGGACTTTAAATGAGGTTCAGGGGCCGTTCAGATCCCCTCCTCCATCCCTGGTTTGGTATTCAAAAGAGAAGGTAGAAGGCGGGACTTTATATGAGGCACACGGACACAAAGAAATACGTTTGATGGAGGGACAGCTTTTAATTGGTTCAAAATCGCAATACAATTTCATATTTAAATTTTATGCATTTTGCTTTATATCAATACTTTTTTATATTTCATCTGAACCAAATATTACACAGTAATAAATATTCCATCAAGGATATTTCATATATTTACAGATACAACAGTACATATCAATCAAACACTGCAGTCGCTATCTATGCAACTTGGTAAACCACTAAATTATTTTTTAATTTTGTCGCTCTATTTTTGTTTATAGCGCAAAAAAAAAAAAACGCAGAGGTGATCAAATACTAATAAAAGTAAGCTCTATTTGTGCGAAAAAAAGGACGTAAATTTTGTTTGGGTACAACATCGCACAACCGTGCAATTGTCAGTTAAAGCAACGCAGTGCCGAATCGCAAAAAGTGCTCTGGTCTTTGGCCAGCCAAATGGTCCGGGGCTGAAGTGGTTAATAAAGGAATTGTCTTTTTTTACATTTCACTGCTTTTTTGGTGAATGAGTAGGGGTACGATGTACCCGATACCCATTCACATAGGGGGGGCAGGATCTGGGGACCCGCAGACCCTGCCAACCACCGGCTAGGGTTGTCGGAAAGAGGCCCTTGTCCTCATCAACATGGGGGCAAGGTGCTTTGGAGTGGTGGGGTGGGGGGGGGGGTGTTGAGGACATGCGGTCTGGTATGGTTCAGGAGGGGGGGGCTCACTCGTATCCCTTTCCTGACCTGCCAGATAGCATGCTCGAATAAGGGTATGGATTTTGCGGGGACCCCACGCCATTTTTTTTTTAATTGTGGGGGTCCCCTTCAAATCCATACTAGACCCGAAGTGCCTGGTATGGACCTGGGTGGGGAACCCCATGCCGTTTTTTTCGCAAATTCTTTTGCCGGCAAATTTTATTATTTTCTTTTACATTCAGCTTTCAGCGGGGAACCACGCAGACAGCTGATGGCTTCCCGGCCCCCTCCTTAGCAATCAACTATATACAGTGTGTTTTACAGTGCGTTTAAAGAAAAAAAACGTAAAACGTAAAATGCATAAAAACTGAATGCAAAAACGCATAAAAAATGCTGGTTTAAAACCGCAAAATGCACTGAAAAACGTGCCTGAAAAACGCATCAAGTGCAGCCCCATAGATGTGAACTTAGACTCAGTGTTTTTAGGCGTATTTTTTGCTGATCCAAATGTGGCCCATTGTTTTCAATATGCCTGTACACACAGGTGCATAAACGTGCTGCATATTCACTGCTCAAAAAAATTAAAGGAACAGTTTGAAAACACATCAGATCTCAACGGGGCAAAATCTCATGCTGGATATCTATACTGATATGGATAAGGATGGCACTTTATTTGATGGAAATGAAAATTATCCACCTACAGAGGGCTAAATTCAAAGACACCCCGAAAATCAAAGTGAAAAAATTATGCAGCAAGATAGTCCATTTTGCTGAAATTTCATTGCAACAACTCAAAATGGTCCTCAGTAGTTTGTATTGCCACCAAGTGCTTGTATGCATGCCTGACAACATCAGGGCATGCTCCTAATGAGACGACGGATGGTGTCCTGGGGTATTTCCTCCCATATCTGGACCAGAGCATCACTGAGCTCCTGAACAGACTGAGGTGCAACCTGGCAGGACCGGATGGACCGAAAAATAATGTCCCAGAGGTGTTCTTTTGGATTTAGGTCAGGTGAGCGTGGGGGCCATTCAATGGTATCAATTTCTTCATCCTCCAGGAACTGGCTGCATGCTCTCGCCACATGAGGCTGGGCATTGTCGTGCATGAGGAGGAACCCAGGACCCACTGCACCAGCGTAGGATCTGACAATTAGGGATGAGCTTCGTGTTTGAGTCAAACCCATGTTCGACTCGAACATCGGCTGTTCGATCGTTCGATGAAGATCGAACATTATGGGCCGTTCGCGCCAAATTCGAGTGGCGCGTCACGGCCCATAATTCACTGCGGCATTGCAGTGAATTGCTGGCTGATGATTGGCCAAGCATGCACTATGACCCGCATGCTTGGCCAATCACAGCGCCGTCTGTACAGAGAGCCGTAATTGGCCAAAGCCAGGGTGGCTTTGGCCAATTATGGCTCAGAGGAGTAGGTACACGCCCTACACTATATAAGGCCGCCTGGAAGTCGGCCTTGTGTAGTGTGTTGGCGTTTGTGAAAGAGAGAGTTACAGAGATAGAGAGACAGTGTCATTTATATTGAGTTAGATAGAGCAGGCAGGCAAGTCAGTTAGCTGCTGTTACAGTGTGTAGAGTATATATATGCATCCTAGGTGTTGTATATATATTTATACACTGTATTGAGTTTAGCTAGATCCGTTCCTGTTAATCTCTATACTGTGACAGGCAGGCAGGTGATTGTGCTAGCTGCAGACAGTCAGTGTTTCACCTAGTGTACTACTGTGTGCTTTGCATAGCGTTCACCTAAAGCTCACCCGAATACAGTTATTCTCTATACTGTGACAGGCAGGCCGGTGATTGTGCTAGCTGCAGACAGTCAGTGTTTCACTTAGTGTACTACTGTGTGCTTTGCATAGCGTTCACCTAAAGCTCACCTGAATACAGTTATTCTCTATACTGTGACAGGCAGGCCGGTGATTGTGCAAGCTGCAGACAGTCAGTGTTTCACTTAGTGTACTACTGTGTGCTTTGCATAGCATTCATCTAAAGCTCACCTGAATACAGTTAGTGACTATTATAGTGGTGTTCTCATAATAAAACCACAAGCAGAGAGCTGCAAGTATTTTCAGTGTACTGTGTCCTCTGCACAGTTTTTACCTAAAACTAACTGAAAACAATTGCTGCTTTTCCCATACTAACACCACAGCAGGCCATTAGTATGTCTGGAAGGCAAACAATGAGAGGCAGACAGTCACGAGGCAATAAAAGAGGGCAAGCAGGCTCTGTGTCTAGAGGCAACAGTACTGCTGGTCATGGACACGGTGCAGTCCCCCGAACTATTTGAGCACAGTGTTGGGTACATGCTCCAAGAGGATGCCCAGAGTTTTGAAGGCTCCGATGATGGAACCCAGCTGGAGGAAGGCAGTAACGTGAGCTCAGAGAGAGGGGGTAGTAACGTGAGCCCAGAAAGAGGGGGTGCCCAACAAGGTCAGCTATCTGGCAGTCATGTTCCCCCAGCTGCAGCATACTGCCAGATTGGCTCCAGTGATGAGGAGGGAGGGGATGATGATGTCACTGACTCCACGTGGGTGCCTGATAGGAGAGAGGAGGAGGAGGCACATCTCCAACAAGGCAGTATGCCCTCCAGGGGCCAGCTTAAGGGCAGCACACCGACTGCATCACACCGCAGAGCTCCGCATGTGCAGGGCGCTGCTGTCTCTGCGCGTTATTCAAAAAGTTCTTTGGTGTGGGACCTTTTTCAGATGTGTGCAGCAGATCGCACCGTTGCCATTTGCAACACATGTCTAAAGCGTATCTCGCGTGGCCAAAACATCAGCCACTTGGGCACCACGTGCTTGACCAGACATATGTCGACCTGCCATGCAGTCTGTTGGCAAGCACACCTAAAAGACCCACACCAAAGAACAAGGCGGACCTCTCCTTGCTCCTCATCAGCTGGGATCTCCAACCTCCAACCACACTATACCTTCAGTCCTCTCGGAAACCTGCACTGAGAGGAATGAAGGTGTAGAATTAGGTGTGTCACCGCCAAGTACTTGCGGGCAATCTGCTATCGGTACATTGACGTCCGATTGTACCAGGCAAATTTCCCTGCCCCAGCTGCTGCAAGAAGAAGTTCGCCGAAAGAAGTTCGCTCCCAGCCATCCACATGCCCAGCGGTTGAATGCTAGCTTGGCTAAATTGCTAGCACTTCAACTGCTGCCGTTTCAGTTGGTAGACTCTGCCCCCTTCCGTGAGTTTGTGAAATGTGCAGTTCCTCAGTGGCAGGTTCCCAAACGCCACTTTTTCTCACGGAAGGCGATTACGGCTCTCTACCAGCATGTGGAAGGCAATGTCCTGGCCTCGCTGGACAGAGCGGTCAGCGGTAAGGTGCATATTACCGCTGACTCATGGTCCAGCAGGCATGGACAGGGACGTTACCTACAGTATCTTTCACGGCGCATTGGGTGACTCTGCTGGCAGCTGGGAATGATGTAGGACAAGGTGTAGTAGTGTTGGAGGTTGTTCCGCCACAAGGCCTCCAAAATGTTACTACTGGTGATTCTGACACACCTCTCTCCTCCACCCCTCCTCTTCTTCTTCCCCCATGGCCTCTTCCTGTGCTGATTTGTCCTCTGAACCAGCGGTGCTCCGTAGGCGTTCAAGGGGCTACGCCAGAACGCAGACAAAAAGATGCCATGCGGTGCTTGAGCTGGTGTGCTTGGGGGACAGGAGCCACACTGGGGCAGAGATTCTGTCAGCTCTGCAGGGGCAGGCTCAGAGGTGGTTGACGCTACGCCAGCTTAAGCCAGGAACGGTGGTTTCCGACAATGGCACCAACCTCCTCTCCACCCTCCGACAGGGACAACTGACCCATGTGCCCTGTTTGGCTCACGTCCTTAACTTGGTGGTGCAGCGGTCCTTGGGCAGGTACCCGGGCTTACAGGAGGTCCTGAAGCAGGCCAGGAAACTCTGTGGGCATTTCCGCCGGTAATATAATGCCAGTGCTCAGCTGGCTGAGCTGCAAAAGGATTACAACCTGCCCAAGAATCGCCTAATTTGTGACATGCCCACCAGGTGGAACTCTACGTTGGCCATGCTGCAGCGGCTGCACAAGCAGCAGAGGGCCATCAATGAGTATCTGTTGCAATATGGCACCAGGACAGGGTCAGGGGAGCTTGGATTTTTTTCCCCACGCCAATGGGCCATGATCAGGGATTCATGCACTGTCATGGCACCATTTGAGGAGGCCACGAGGATGGTGAGCAGTGACAGTGCGTGCATCAGTGACACTGTCCCTGTTGTCCACCTGTTGGAGCACACGCTGCGTGGAATAATGAACAAGGCACTTGAGGCAGAACAGAGGCAGGAAGAGGAGAACTTCCTTACCTCTCAAGGCCCCCTTTATCCAGACAGTGTTCCTACTGGCCCGGCTATCACACAGAAAGAGGATGAGGAGGAGGAGGATTGTGTCAGCATGGAGGTGGAGACTAGCACACAGCATCAGCAGCAGTCTTCAAGGGATCAATTACAGTCCCAAGACACCCATGGACTTGTACGTGGCTGGGAGGAGGTGGCTGCGGATCATGTCGTCCTCAGTGACCCAGAGGACTCGGCACCGAATGCCTCAGCAAACCTACGCTGCATGGCCCCCCTGATCCTGCAAAGCCTGCGTAAGGATCCTCGTATTCGTGCGATCAGGGAGAGGGATCATTACTGGCTGGCTCCTTAATCCACATTACAAGGGTAAGGTTGCGGACCTTATCTTGCCGTCGCAGAGGGAGCAGAGGATGAGGCATCTTCGGGAGGCCTTGCAGAAAGGTCTGTGCAACGCGTTCCCAGAGACTGGGAGGTTACAAATTCCTGGACCTGGACAACGTGTTGCTGAGGCTTCGGTCAGTCAAAGAAGGAGCGGTGGAGAAGGTGGCCGTCTGACCGATGCGTTCAGACAATTTTTTAGTCTGCAGCCCCAAGGTATGGTCGGTTCCAGCAACCATCGCCAGCGTCTGGTTTACATGGTGCAGGAATACCTAGGGGCAAGATCAGACTTGGACACCTTTCCCAACGAAAATCCTCTGGGTTACTGGGTCTTGAGGATGGATCACTGGCCAGAGCTTGCACAGTATGCAATTGAGATACTGGCCTGTCCTGCATCCAGCGTTCTTTCGGAACACACATTCAGTGCTGTTGGAGGCTTTGTAATCGATCACAGGGTGCGCCTGTCAACCGACTCGGTCGATCGACTGACCTTCATAAAAATGAATCAGTCTAGGATCACCACCAGCTACCAAGCACCTGATGCTGATGTAACAGAATAATTTTCTTTGAAATGTCAGATCCCTTCAGGACTGCCTATGCTGATGCAGAGTGACTATCCTGTCATGCTGAGTGACTAGCCTCTTCCTCCTCAATAATAATGCTGATAGCTTGAAAGAACATTTTTGGTTCTGGGCACCGCCACCAGTGGCTAAGGCCCAATTTTTCAGACCCTGTTTAACAGGGGCGTGTATTTACAAATTTTGATGCAATGCTTTGCAGCAGGGCTCATTGCTGTGCTCCAACTACAGTATCTGTGAGGGGTTGCAGTGTTGTGGCACCAGCACCAGTGCCTAAGGCCCAATTTTTCAGCCCCTGTTTAACAGGGGCGTGTAATTACAATTTTTGATGCAATAGTTTGCAACAGGGCTCATTTCTGCGCTCCAGGTACAGTATCTGTGAGGGGTTGCAGTGTTGTGGCACCAGCACCAATGCCTAAGGCCCAATTTTTCAGCCCCTGTTTAACAGGGGCATGTATTTACAATTTTTTATGCAATGCTTTGCAGCAGGGCTCATTGCTGCGCTCCAAATACAGTATCTGTGAGGGGTTGCAGTGTTGTGGCACCAGTGCCTAAGGCCCAATTTTTCTGCCCCTGTTTAACAGGGGCATGTAATTACAATTCTTGATCTAATATTTCACAGCTGGGCCCATTCCTGCGCCCACCAAGAGTAACTGTGAGAACTTACAGTCTTGTGGCACCAGCACCACCGCCACCACCAAAGGCCCAATTTTTCAGCCCCTGTTCAACAGGGGCATGCAATTACAATTCTTGATCTAATAATTCACAGAAGGGCCCATTCATGCGCCCACCAAGAGTAACTGTGAGGGCTTACAGTGTTGTGGCACCAGCACCACCACCAAAGGGCCAATTTTTCCTACCACTGTTCAACAATGGCATGTAATTACAATTCCTAATATAATAGTTCACAGCAGGGCGTTCCAGCGCCCACCAAGAGTAACTGTGAGGGCTTACAGTGTTGTGGCAACACCAACACCTAAGGGGCAAATTTCTGCAGAGTATATACCGCAGGCCCCTACTTTCAAACATCCAACTTACAAACTACTCCTACTTGCAAATGGGAGGAGACAACAGGAAGTGAGAGGAAATCTACCCCTAGGAAGGGAAATTCTCTCCTGTAAGAGTTAATATGGGAAAAAGGTGTCTCCTCTCTACTTATGCTTTATCACCAATCCTTGTTTCAATAAAAAAACCAAATTTTCCAAAAACATTTGTCATTGGGACGGAAAGTGAGGTGAAATGTTCTGAACAGGTGCACAGACAGCAAAACAAATGTTACTGGGGTAATAACCCTTCCCTATGTTCTCCAAAAAGCTTAAAAACGGTCAGGAGACTGGCTCCTGAGAGAGCCACGTCTTCTCCTTCTGCTAGGCAGAAAAAAACTGAAGGCTGCTGACTGCAGTGGGAGGGTTATGTCCGGAGGGACCGCCCCCTGGGCGGGGCTGTTCAGCTCTGGCTTTTAGAATGTATGTATAACATCTCACATTCTGGCTAGGTCTTCTCCTGCAAGCAGGGACATAACCCACGGATAAAGTGTTAAGAGGCTGTGTCAGTCCATGGACGATAAGAGAAAATAGATTTTAGAGCTACACTTAAAAAATGTACCTGTTCCAAATTACAAACAGATTCTACTTAAGAACAAACCTACAGTCCCTGTCTTGTTTGCACTGCCTATATACTGCTGTTCAGAGTATATAGGGCTTTCTTTTATTTTGGGTGCGGAGTTCCCCTTAATATTCATACAAGACCCAAAGGGGCTGGTAATGGGCTGCGGTAGGGGGGTGATGGGGTAGCCACGCCATTTTTCTTAATGACTTTCATCCATATTGCCGGGACCAGACATTACATTAAAGCCGCAAGCAGTTTTAAATGACTTTTTTTCCTTTAGAAATGTCATTTTGTGCAGGGACAGTTCTAAACACGGGAAACACGTGCCACTTCACAGGCATACTTTAGACACCCCCCTAGGTACGATATTTAAAGGAATATTTCCCTTTTTCTTTTTCACTTTATGCATCATTAAAATCACTGCTCCCGAAAAAACGTCCATTTTTAAAAATTATTTTTGCATTGATACATATCCCCTGGGGCAGAACCCGGGTCCCCAAACCTTTTTTAGGACAATAACATGCATATTAGCCGTTATAATTAGCACTTTAGATTTCGAACGCTTGCGTCCATTGTATTTAATAGGGTTCTGAAGTTCGCGCAAACTTTCTGTCCGTTCGCAGGTTCTGGTGCGAACCGAACCGGGGGGGGGGTGTTCGGCTCATCCCTACTGACAATGGGTCCAAGGATTTCATCCCGATACCTAATGGCAGTCAGGGTGCCATTGTGTAGCCTGTAGAGGTCTGTGAGTCCCTCCATGGATATGCCTCCCCAGACCATCACTGACCCACCACCAAACCAGTCATGCTGAACAATGTTACAGGCAGCATAAAGTTCTCCGCGGCTTCTCCAGACCCTTTCACATCTGTCACATATGCTCAGGGTGAACCTGCTTTCATCTGTGAAAAGCATGGGGCACAGTGGCGGACCTGCCAATTCTGGTGTTCAGTGGAAAATGCCAATCGAGCTCCACAGTGTCCGGCAGTGAGCACAGAGCACACTAAAGGACGTCGGGCCCTCAGACCACCCCCATGAAGTCTGTTTCTGATTGTTTGGTCAGAGACATTCACACCAGTGGCCTACTGGAGGTCATTTTGTAGGGCTCTGGCAGTGCTCATCCTGTTCCCCCTTGCACAAAGGAGCAGATACCGGTCCTGCTGATGGGTTAAGGACCTTCTACGGCTCTGTCCAGCTCTCCTAGAGTAACTGCCTGTCTCCTGGAATCTCCTTCATGCTCTTGAGACTGTGATGGGAGACACGGCAAACCTTCTGGCAATGACACATATTGATGTGCCATCCTGGAGGAGTTGGACCGCCTGTGCAACCTTTACAGGGTCCAAGTATCGCCTCGTGCTACCAGTAGTGACACTGACCCTAGCCAAATGCAAAACTAGTGAAAAACAGTCAGAAAATAGTAGGGAAATTTTTTTTTAGACACCTCCACCTGAAAAAACATTCCTGTTTTGGAGGTCGTCTCATTGTTGCCCATCTAGTGCACCTGTTAATTGAAATTAACAGCAAAGCAGCTGAAACTGATTAACAACCCCCTCTGCTACTTAACTGACCAGATCAATATCCCAGGAGTTCTGATTCAAAAGTGTTCCTTAAACTTTTTGGAGCAGTGTAGAAGAGTAGGAAAAAAAAATACAGGGATCTGAGTTGCCGGTCAGTATTTTAAGCGTGTACATTTGTAAAATGTTAACTTGAATAGGTTAAAATTATTTTCTGAGAGCTAAAATTGATTTTACTCGTGTACACGCAAATGCATGTGTAGCGGAAACCTCACTCCCCCTCTCGCCTATTGTGAATGGCTTGTGTCTAGGGGTACCTGAGAGAGGAGAGTGCAGGAACACTACGCCAAGCTCTCCCCTCGTATGTGTATGAGGGTTGAGCAGAGTCACTTGAATTACCTCCGGGTCTGTTCACTGCATACGAAGCCTTATGCCGCGTACACACGATCATTTTTCCCGTCGGGAAAAATGTCATTTTTTCTTTTGGACGTGAAAAACGACCGTGTGTGAGCTTTTTGTCATTTTTCCCGACGGGAAAAACGGCATTAATCACGACGAGAAAAATTAGAACATGCTCTAATTTTTCACGTCGTGATTCCCGTCATTTTTTTCCGCGGCAGTTTTCCCACAGGGAAACGCTGCCGGGGAGCCTACACACAGTCGTTTTTTTCGACCAAGAAAAAAAATGTCACTTAAAACAGCCATGTGTAGGGGAACAAGTTGTTCCTCGTTCTTAACGTCGATTTTCTCGACGGTGTTTTCACCGTCGAAAAAAATCGATCGTGTGTACATGGCATTAGTTGTTCTGTGGAGATGTTTCTGCCAATAAGATAGAGCCCCACACCAATCGAAAGTCCAACACTCCTTTATTTCTTTTCTTGCAGAGTGAACACAATCAGTTGAACCTTCAGTTATGAACAAACAGGGGTGTGGATATGAGTAGGCCCAGGCACAACTGAACTCTCCTTTTCCTTTGCTAGCGAACAGGCCTGGCGCACGGTCTCTGCCACCGACCGTGAGTTTTGGTCGCTGCCACCGACCAGATGAACGGTTGAGGTCCCTTCCACAGGCCTAATAGCAGGCCTCTGCCACTGACCTGAGTTGAATAGCTGGACCGCTGCCACCGGTCATAGAACATGAACCACCTTCCTCTCTGAACTTGGCCCCTGTTTGGGAAGACGTCCCTCCGGGCGGTCTCCAGAGGTTCATCCGGCACTGGCAATCTGCTGCACCAGGTCTTCAGATGAGTCCCTCCTCCGGTCCCTTACGCCACTGGATTCGAGTGCCCACTCCCGGGGCCCCCTAGGACAATCCCTCCCTCGCGGGACCCAGCGGAAGGTACTGGGCCCCAGGCCTCCGGCTGAGTACCTCACCCCAGACTGAAGGTGTCTGGGATGGAACACGAACTCCCGGTGTCCAGGCCTAGGCCGCCTGGACCCCGACCACGAACCGCAGCCCTCAGGCTGAAGGTGCCTGGGACTCGAACCTCGTGGCGAAGATGTCCGCCCCCCTTTATACCCTCTCCCAGGATGCACGGCGGGTTCCCCGCCCCGCCGTACAACCGCTGCGAGAGGTCACAAAGGGTACGGCACTGCAGCGATGGTTCAACCCTGGCCCAAAGTGACAGCGCCACCTGCTGGGCCGCAGGGAACTATACATCACTGGTGTCTTCACCAGAATTTAAAAGTATATACCCGCTACACATGCAAAACAAAATTAATTTTGTCCAGAAAGACTGATATTCAAACATCAGTACCGTGTGTAAGTACCATGACATACAAAACTAGTGGTGCTATTCCCAACACTGTTTGTAATTGCTAGATACTCTTTTCTAAGATTTCATGCTGATCCTTTGGCTTTTGTACTTTGTAAGTAGCTGGGTAGTAAACAAGTATGAATGTGGTAGATCTATAAATCCTGATGTGTGCTTGTTTCAGTACAGAAATTTTCTAAGCAGTGAAACTAAAGCCCTGTACACACGATCGGTTTTACAGATGAAAACAGTCCGATGGACTTTTTTCATTGGACAAACCGATCGTGTATGGGACCCATCAGTCTTTTTTCTATCGGCTTTAAAAAATAGAACATGTTTTAAATTTTTCCGATGGATCAAAAACCGATAGCAAATTCCGATCGTCTATGGGCAAGTCCATCGGATAAAAAACCCACGCATGCTCAGAATCAAGTCGACGCATGCTCAGAAGCATTGAACTTAATTTTCTCGGCTCATCGGAGTGTTTTATGTCACCGCGTTTGGAACGGTCGTTTTTTTGACTGATGGTGTGTAGGCAAGACTGATGGAAGTCAGCTTCATCGGATTTCCGATGGAAAAAAACATCGGATTAGAATCCATAGGATATCCGATCGTGTGTACGAGGCTTAAAGGATTACCATTAGGACATGGACACAGGACTGGCAGCACAGTTCTTTCACAATTTTACAAATATTTTCACCTCCAAAAGGACCAGGCCATCCAGAACGGATACTTCAGTTTTTAATATATGCAGGATCTTTCTTATATTCTATTGGTAACATTTCTTTGCTTGAGTTCCTGGGTCTGCACAGCTTTTGTGCCCATTATGAGGGGGTTTCACTCTTTGAACACCCCAAACTCCTAGGTAGACGGGAACAGAATTAGGTACTAGGGATGAGCTGAACACCCACCGGTTCGGTTCGCACCAGAACCTGCGAACGGACCGAAAGTTTGCGTGAACTTTAGAACCCTATTAAATACAATGGACTCGAACGTTCAAAATCAAAAATGCTAATTATAAAGGCTAATATGCAAGCTATTGTCCTAAAAAGGGTTTGGGGACCCGGGTTCTACCCCAGGGGATATGTATCAATGCAAAAATAATTTTTAAAAACTGCAGTTTTTTCGGGAGCAGTGATTTTAATGATGCTTAAAGTGAAAAAGAAAAAGGGAAATATTCCTTTAAATATCGTACCTGGGGGGTGTCTAAAGTATGCCTGTGAAGTGGCACGTGTTTCCCGTGTTTAGAACTGTCCCTGCACAAAATGACATTTCTAAAGGAAAAAAAAGTCATTTAAAACTGCTTGCAGCTTTAATGTAATGTCTGGCCCCGGCAATATGGATGAAAATCATTGAGAAAAACGGCATGGGTAACCCCCCCGCCCACTACCAGCCCCTTTGGGTCTTGTATGGATATTAAGGGGAACTCCACACCCAAAGTAAAAAAAGGCCCTATATACTCTGAACAGCAGTATACAGGTGGTGCAAACAAGACAGGGACTGTAGGTTTGTTCTTAAGTAGAATCTGTTTGTAATTTCGAACAGGTAAATTTTTTAAGTGTAGCTCCAGCCAAAAAATCTATTTTTAAGCTTTTTGGAAAACATAGGGTTATCACCCCTGTAACATTTGTTTTGCTGTCTGTGCACCTGTTCTGAACATTTCACCTCACTTTCCATCCCAATGACAAATGTTTTTGGAAAATTTTGGGTTTTTATTGAAACAAATATTGGTGATAAAGCATCAGCGGAGAGGAGACACTTTTTTCCCATATTAACTCTTACAGGAGAGAATTTCCCTTCCTAGGGGTAGATTTCCTCTCACTTCCTGTTGTCTCCTTCCGTTTGCAAGTAGGAGTCGTTTGTAAGTTGGATGTTTGAAAGTAGGGGCGTGCCGTATATACTCTGCAGAAATTTGGCCCTTATGTGTTGGTGTTGCCACAACACTGTAAGCCCTCATAGTTACTCACTCTTGGTGGGTGCTGGAACGCCCTGCTGTCAACTATTATATCAGGAATTGTATTTACATGCCACTGTTGAACAGTGGTAGGAAAAATTGGGCCTTTGGTGGTGGTACTGGTGCCACAACACTGTAAGTCCTCCCCTTGGTGGGTGCAGGAATGAGCCCAGCTGTGAAATATTAGATCAAGAATTGTAATTACATGCCCCTGTTGAACAGGGCCAGAAAAATTGGGCCTTTGGTGGTGGTGGCGGTGGCGGTGGTGTTGCCACAACACTGTAAGCCCTCACAGTTACTCTTGGTGGGCGCAGGAATGGGCCCTGCTGTGAATTATTAGATCAAGAATTGAAATTACACGCCCCTGTTAAACAGGGGCAGAAAAATTGGGCCTTAGGCACTGGTGCCACAACAGTGAAACCCCTCACAGATACTGTACTTGGAGCACAGTAATGAGCCCTGCTGCAAAGTATTGCATCAGAAATTGTATATACACACCCCTGTTAAACAGGGGCTGAAAAATTGGGCCTTACCCACTGGTGGCGGTGCCCAGAAACAAAAATGTTCTTACATGCTATCAGCATGATCATTGAGGAGGAAGAGGATAGTCACTCAGCAAAACAGGATAGTCACTCTGCATCAGCATAGGCAGTCTTGAAGGGATCTGACATTTCAAAGAAAATTATTCTGTTACATCAGCATCAGGTGCTTGGTAGCTGGTGGTGATCCAAGAATGATTCATTTTTATGAAGGTCAGTCGATCGACCGAGTCAGTGGACAGGCGCACCCTGTGAACGGTTACAAAGCCTCCAGCAGCACTGAATGTGCGTTCCGAAAGAACACTGGATGCAGGACAGGCTAGTATCTTAATTGCATACTGTGCAAGCTCTGGCCAGTGATCCATCCTCAAGACCCAGTAACCCAGAGGATTTTCGGTGGGAAAGGTGTCCAAGTCTGATCTTGCCCCTAGGTATTCCTGCACCATGTAAACCAAACGCTGGCGATGGTTGCTGGAACCGATCATACCTTGGGGCTGCGTATCGGTCAGACGGCCACCTTCTCCACCGCTCCTTCTTTGACTGCCTGAAGCCTCAGCAACACGTTGTCCAGGACCAGGAATTTGTAACCTACCAGTCTCTGGGAACGCGTTGCACAGACCTTTCTGCAAGGCCTCCCGAAGATGCTTCATCCTCTGCTCCCTCTGCGATGGCAAGATAAGGTCCGCAACCTTACCCTTGTAACATGGATCAAGGAGGGTTGCCAGCCAGTAATGAACCCTCTCCTTGATCGCACGAATACGAGGATCCCTGCGCAGGTTTTGCAGGATGAGGGAGGCCATGCAGCGTAGGTTGAGGCATTTGGTCCGGAGTCCTCTGGGTCACTCAGGACGACATGATCCGCAGCCACCTCCTCCCAGCCACGTACAAGTCCATGGGTGTCTTGGGACTGTAATTGATCCCTTGAAGACTGCTGCTGATGCTGAGTGCTAGGCTCCACCTCCATGCTGACACAATCCTCCTCCTCCTCCTTGTCCTCTTCCTGTGTGATAGCCGGGCCAGCAGGAACACTGTCTGGATAAAGGGGGCCTTGAGAGGTAAGGAAGTCCTCCTCTTCCTGCCTCTGTTCTGCCTCAAGTACCCTGTCCATTATTCCACGCAGCGTGTGCTCCAACAGGTGGACAAGAGGGACAGTGTCACTGATGCATGCACTGTCACTGCTCACCATCCTCGTGGCCTCCTCAAATGGTGCAGAGTAGGTTTGCTGAGGCATTCGGTGCCGAGTCCTCCGGGTCACTGAGGACGACATGATCCGCAGCCACCTCCTCCCAGCCACGTACAAGTCCATGGGTGTCTTGGGACTGTAATTGATCCCTTGAAGACTGCTGCTGATGCTGAGTGCTAGTCTCCACCTCCATGCTGACACAATTCTCCTCCTCCTCGTCCTCCATCCTCCTCGTCCTCCTCGTCCTCCTCCTGTGTGATAGCCGGGCCAGTAGGAACACTGTCTGGATAAAGGGGGCCTTGAGAGGTAAGGAAGTCCTCCTCTTCCTGCCTCTGTTCTGCCTCAAGTGCCCTGTCCATTATTCCACGCAGCGTGTGCTCCAACAGGTGGACAACAAAGACAGTGTCACTGATGCTTGCACTGTCACTGTTCACCATCCTCGTGGCCTCCTCAAATGGTGCCATGACAGTGCATGAATCCCTGATCATGGCCCATTGGCGTGGGGAAAAAAATCCAAGCTCCCCTGACCCTGTCCTGGTGCCATATTGCAACAGATACTCATTGATGGCCCTCTGCTGCGTGTGCAGCCGCTGCAGCATGGCCAACGTAGAGTTCCACCTGGTGGGCATGTCACAGATTAGGCGGTTCTTGGGCAGGTTGGATTCATTTTGCAGGTCAACCAGCCGAGCACTGGCATTATATGACCGGCGGAAATGCTCACAGAGTTTCCAGGCCTGCTTCAGGACCTCCTGTAAGCCCGGGTACCTGCCCAAGAACCGCTGCACCACCAAGTTAAGGACGTGAGCCAAACAGGGCACATGGGTCAGTTGTCCCTGTCGGAGGCCGGAGAGGAGGTTGGTGCCATTGTCGCAAACCACCTTTCCTGGCTTAAGCTGGTGTGGCGTCAACCACCTCTGAGCCTGCCCCTGCAGAGCTGACAGAATCTCTGCCCCAGTGTGGCTCCTGTCCCCCAAGCACCGCATGGCATCTTTTTGCCTGCGTACTTGCATAGCCCCTTGAATGCCTACGGAGCACCACTGGTTCCAAGGTCAAAGCACAGGTAGAGGCCATGGAGGAAGAAGAAGAGGAGGGGTGGAGGAGAGAGGTGTGTCAGAATCACCAGTAGTAACATTTTGGAGGCAGGACAACCTCCAACACTACTGCACCCTGTCCTGCATCCTCCCCAGCTGCCAGAAGAGTCACCCAATGCGCCGTGAAAGATAGGTAATGTCCCTGTCCATGCCTGCTGGACCATGAGTCAGCGGTAATATGCACCTTACCGCTGACCGCCCTGTCCAGTGAGGCCAAGACATTGCCTTCCACATGCCGGTAGAGAGCCGGAATCGCCTTCCATGAGAAAAAGTGGCATTTGGGAACCTACCACTGAGGAACCGCACATTCCACAAACTCACGGAAGGGGGCAGAGTCTACCAACTGAAAAGGCAGCAGTTGAAGTGCTAGCAATTTAGCCAAGCTAGCATTCAACCGCTGGGCATGTGGATGGCTGGGAGCGAACTTCTTTTGGCAGTGCAGCAGCTGGGGCAGGAAAATTTGCCTGGTACAATCGGACGTCGGTGTACCGATAGCAGATTGCCCGCAAGTACTTGGCTATGACACACCTAATTCTACACCTTCATTCCTCTCAGTGCAGGTTTCAGAGAGGACTGAAGGAATAGTGGGGTTGGAGATCCCAAAGGATGAGGAGCAAGGAGAGGTCCGCTTTGTTCTTTGGTGTGGGTCTTTTAGGTACGCTTGCCAACGAACTGCATGGCAGGTCGACATATGTCTGGTCAAGCACGTGGTGCCCAAGCGGCTGATGTTTTGGCCACGCGAGATACGCTTCAGACATATGTTGCAAATGGCAACGGTGCGATCTTTTGCACACGTCTGAAAAAAGGCCCATACCAAAGAACTTTTGGAATAACGCACAGAGACAGCAGCGCCCTGCACATGCGGAGCTCTGCGGTGTGATGCAGTCGGTGTGCTGCCCTTAAGCTGGCCCCTAGAGGGCATCCTGCCTCGTTGGAGATGTGCCTCCTTCTCCTCCTCTCTCCTATCAGGCACCCATGTGGAGTCAGTGACCTCATCATCCCCTCCCTCCTCATCACTGGAGCAAATCTGGCAGTATGCTGCAGCTGGGGGAACATGACTGCCAGATAGCTGTCCTTGTTGGGCACCCCCTCTCTCTAGGCTCACGTTACTACCCCCTCTCTCTGGGCTCATGTTACTGCCTTCCTCTAGCTGGGTTCCATCATCGGAGCCTTCAAAACGCTGGGCATCCTCCTGGAGCATGTACCCAACACTGTGGTCAAACAGTTCGGGGGACTCCTCAGGAGAACATGGTGGGGCTAGGGAAGGAGTGACTGATGCCATTGAGCCGAGGGAAGAGGCCGCTTTGGCAGCTGCTTTGCCAGACAAAGTACCCTGAGCCTGGGTGAGAGAGGATGAGGAGGATGAGGATGGCTTGGTCATCCACTCTACCAAGTCTTGGGCATGTTGCAGCTCAACATGGCCAGCTGCCGAAAAGAAGGAGAAGCGTGTCCCACGGCCACGTGCTGATGAGGATGCACCATGTCCACGACCAGCACTGTTGCCTCTAGACACAGAGCCTGCTTGCCCTCTTTTATTGCCTCGTGACTGTCTGCCTCTCCTTGTTTGCCTTCCAGACATACTAATGGCCTGCAGTGATATGTAGCTGCACAAAGGTGGGATGTGTGTATATATGTACATATATATATATACTGTATATATATCTGTACTGATTATAATGCAGCTATCAGAATCAACTGCCTGCTGTGGTATTAGTATGAGAAAAGCAGCAATTGTCTTCCGTTAGTTTTAGGTGAACACTGTGCAGAGGACACAGTACACTAACTGAAAATACTTGCAGCTCTCTGCCTGTGGTTTTATTATGGGAACACCACAAATTATATTCAGGTTCCTTTAAGTGAACGTTGTGCAAAGGACAGAAGTACTGCAGTACACTAAATGAATTTAATGCAGCTCCCTGCCTGTGGTTTTATTATGAGAACACCACTAATTGTATTCAGGTAAGCTTTAGGTGAACGCTATGCAAAGCACACAGTACACTAAGTGAAACACTGCAGCTAGCACAATTACCTGCCTGCCTGTCACAGTATAGAGAATAACAGGAACGGATCTAGCTAAACTGAATACAGTGTATAAATATATATACAACACCTAGGATGCATATATATCCTCTACACACTTTAACTGCAGCTAACTGACTCACCTGCCTGCTCTATCTAACTCAATATAAATGACACTGTCTCTCTCTCTCTGTAAGCTCTCTTTAACCACCGCAACACACTACACAAGGCCGCCACAGAGGTGGCCTTATATAAGGTGGGGCATGTACTAAACCCCCTGAGACATAATTGGCCAAAGCCACCCTGGCTTTGGCCAATTATGGCTCTCCGTTTTTTGCACGCTGTGATTGGCCAAAGCATGCGGGTCATAGTGCATGCTTGGCCAATCATCAGCCAGCAATGCACTGCGATGCCGCAGTGAATTATGGGCCGTGACGTGCGACTCGAATTCGGCGCGAATGGCCCATAATGTTCGCAATTCGGCGAACATCCGATGTTCGAGTCGAACATGGGTTCGACTCGAACACGAAGCTCATCCCTATTAGGTACTATGGCAGGGAGATATCACTGCTGGGAGTGTTGCATATATACAAAAGAACCCAGGAGCCTTCTGAGACCAATATGATCCATCTGTAACTATATGACTTTTGGGTGCATTGACTCTTTACATAAATGGCTTTGAATATGGTTCCATTGAGAAGTATGTATGATAAAGTGTTCAGAAAATATAGGAGCTCAGGACTCGGGCAATAACTCTCCCTGCATCTTATACCTTTCTGTAGAGGGAATACACATGCACAAGAAGACAAGAAGAAGCCATTGGGTAGAGCTGGACACAAAGAGCACAAAATGAACCGAGAAGAATCATACTGCGGCCAGCTGGAGCGTTCCAGGAAAATGTGTGCACAGTGTGAGATCATCACCTGCAAGAAATGCGACACTCTGCACGCAGATTCTCTCTTTGTAGCACACAGTTTGCTGGATCATTATGACCACAGGGGTTTCATATAAAAAGGTATGTAAAGGTATATTGAGAAGGGAAGGATTAGACACCCTGTTATATATTACTGTCCATGTCTTCGGTGGTGGGATTCACCCCTTTTTTTGTTCTGGTGATCACGGTCTTCAAGACAGAAAATGATGGAAATTCAAAATGTTAGAGTTGACACCAAAGCAAGAGGAATTTTAATTGGGACACTTGTTCCAGTGACATCTCTATAAGATGGGAATTCCATACACTGAAGAGATTTTCTCTCATTTCTGGTTCATAAGAGGAAGTGAACAGAAATTCAGGAATACACAGAAAGCAAAAAATAACCTGACAGGAATTTTTCAACCCTTCCCTACTCTATTTAAAACAAAAATTATTTTGGCTTTACATATACTTTAATACTGGCCATACACCGATACAGTATATGTGAGACATCGGAGCATCACTATTAATAATGAGGCACTAACAGAGTAATGCCCCGTACACACGACCGGTTTTCCCATCTGAAAAACTCAGATGAGAGCTTTTGGACGGGAATCCCCGGCCGTGTGTATGCTCCATCTGACTTTTTCCGACAGGAAAACTGCCGGAAAAAAAAAAGAGAGAGCAGGATCTCTTTTTTTCCCATCAGGAAAAAATCCTAGCGGGAAAACCGTTCATCTGTTTGCTTTTCCGACGGGAAAAAAACCATGCATGCTCGGAAACAATTTGACGCACGCTCGGAAGCATAGAACCTAATTTTGTCGGCTCGTCGTAGTCTTTTACGTCACCGCGTTCTTGGCAGTCAAAAGTTCACCGAAATTTTGTGTGACCATGTGTATGCAAGGCAGGCTTGAGAGGAATCCCGTCGGGAAAACCATAGTTTTTTTTTTCCAACGGAAAAACCGGTCGTGTGTACGGGGCATAAAAGGATACTTGAACTCAAAACCGACATTTCGCTTTTAGCACAAATGTATAAACTATTCCTTAACCACTATTCCCAGACACCGTCTTATTTTGTACGGGAATGGGAATTAGAACTGGGAATGAACTTCATGCTCACCCAATTGCAAAAACATCACAAAGCCATCTCATGTATCATCGTTTGAGACCCAGTTTTGTTACAAATTTTTCTCCCGCTGGTAAAAAAAAAATGCCTTCATGATTAACCAAGATCTTTCTCGGAGCAGATCCCAAATGTTGGCGAGGTTGCATCAGCAAGGCACATTTTTGCATGCCCCAATGGCAGGGCCCCAAAATCCAAACATTTTGGGAGGAAAATTTTCCTTGGATTCAGAAAATCACTCTTAAGCCCGCCAAATTCTCTCCCTTCCACTGTCCATTTCATGCTACCTCTTCTTGCTTCAAGTTGCATAAAAATAGCATTACGCCATACCTTTTATATGCAGAAAAAAGCCTTATGCCCATATTTTGGAAGCAGACCCAGTGCTCCACACTTCAGGACTGAAAGCGAGAGGTAGAAAGGGTCATGGAATCGGAAAGATGAGTTCTCACCTCCAAGGATAAACAAAACAGTTCCATGATATCTGGTCTGCATGGATGTATTATTCATTTGAAATAGACAAATTAGACCAAAATAAAGCTGCCAGTTGACCTTCCTAGATGCATTTATTCTGTTTGGCTTTGTATCTTTTAAACACCTCTTTCAAAGCAGAGGTCAATAATTTATATTTTATACTAAGATGTTTACGCATTTTGTTGATCACTCAGCCCTTGTGGTCCTCTTGCAATTAAACGTTGTTCTGTGTTAATATGATTATGACACCAATGCTGTATCATATCTGACTGTATGTACATGTATTGTATGGTTGCACATGATTGCTTACTGGAATAATTGACATGACTCAGCTCTTTCTTTTTCTGTAACTTTTATTGTTATGTACTTTTAAAAATCATTAATAAAAATAGCTTATAGAAAAAAACTAACATTTCAGCTGTGGATGAAGACGGATGAGCCAATTCACCAACAAATGTATTGTTTTATGGGACTTTATTGCTCTTGTAGAGCTCCTAGCCCCCCTACAGATGTCTCAGTATTTAGGTTATATTCTCTGTAATGTAAAATAAATGGAAAATCCAAAAGGTTATGAGAGAGTCAATCAAAAGATAGGTGTGTGGAACTGAGAATTCAGAAGCAGATATTTCTTCAGGAGCAGGTTGTTTAGCCACTTAAGCCCCAGACCATTTGGCTGGCCAAAGACCAGAGCACTTTTTGCGATTCGGCACTGCGTCGCTTTAACTGACAATTGCGGTCGTGCGACGTGGCTCCCAAACAAAATTGACGTCCCTTTTTTCCCACGAATAGAGATTTCTTTTGGTGGTATTTGACTACCTCTGCGGTTTTTATTGTTTGCTCTATAAAACAAAAAGTGCGACAATTTTGAAAAAAAAGCAATATTTTTTACTTTTTGCTATAATAAATATCCCCAAAAAATATATAAAAAAAAAATTTCCTCAGTTTAGGCTGATACGTATTCTTCTACATATTTTTGGTAAAAAAAAAATCTAAAATAATCGCAATAAGCGTTTGATTGGTTTGAGCAAAAGTTATAGCGTCTACAAAATAGGGGAAAGCTTTACTGCATTTTTATTAATGAAGCGCCCACGCCACCCTCCTTCTCCACTCTTTGGCTCGTTCACTGGAGAGGAAGGAGCGCGTGGTCTTTTCCATGCCCGTACCCTCTGGGTTACAGAGGTTAAGCACACTTAGTTTCTTTACGGGTCTTTGCAGTGATCCCCTCAGTGTTGGTTTCTGTCCCTAGTATGTAAGGACGAAAGTCTCTATGCCCCAAGTAACTCCAAGGTCCACACCAGTATATCACTCCAACGTAGAGCTTTATTTTCTTATGCATGAAAGGAGAAAGGTGTTAGGAAGACAGATGGAATTCAGGCACTCCTGGCTTCGTCGCCACTCAATCCCGAGTGGGTACAGCTCACCCGGATAGTCACCCAATGGCACTAGCAGCTGGCGTGTAGCTTGAACAGTCAATTTAGTTCCCTAATGGATGCGTTCAGGAGATCCTCTGCCACAGGATCTATGGTGTCCCAAGCCTCCTGATGGCCCAGATGTTAGGCCCTTGGTTTCCGGATGGATGACATCCCTCCAGAGAGTTACTGGGCCCCTTCCTTCACTGTGATTTTCTCACCAGTCCTTCGGAACGGTCCTCCCCCAGCCTCCTCTTCCAGAAACGGGTCCCCTCGCAAGGCAGCACCCTGGGATTCTTCCTCCCGAAGTGGGCTCCAGCTAAAGGTGCTGGGCCCAGGGCTGAAGTTGCAGTCCCAGGACTAAAGGTGCCTGGGACTGAGGCGCACGTGGCCCCATTGCCTGGAGGGCCATGCACTCAAAACTGGACTCCACACAATACCTTCCCTCCGGGTACAGCTCCCCGGGGTGGCAACTCCACTCGACTCCTCCAACTCTATGGCGTCTGCCCCTTTTTTACCCCCACCCGGCATGCACAGCAGGTCCACCACACCCACTGTACAGCTGCCGAGAGGAGACACCAAATCGCTGCCCCATCACCTGTGGTTCAACCCCGAGTATAGATGACAGCGCCACCCATACTTCTTAGGGGAACTGCACAGAAGGTGAAATAGCAACAAGACAGAATCCAGCAATTGAAAGATTTGAGTCAACTACCACTCAAATCACCCCTAAATTTGGCATAGCAGTCCCTAAATTTGGAACCCCCGCTACATTAATATTTTTTTTTTTTTTTACTAGTAATGGCGGCAATCAGCGATTTTTATCGTGACTGCGACATTATGGCGGACACATCGGACACTTTTGACACCATTTTGGGACTATTGTCATTGATACAGCGATCAGTGCTATAAAAATGCACCGATTACTGTAAAAAACACACTGGCAGTGAAGGGGTAAGTGTGTCCTAGGGATGTGTTCTAACTGTAGGGGGGATGGGCTACATGTGACACGACACTGATCACCGCTCCCGATTTACAGGGAGCTGTGATCAGTGTCCTGTTACTAGGAAGAATGGAAAAATGCTTGTTTACATCAGCATTTCCCCTTTCTTCCTCTCTGTGAGACATTCGCGGGTATCCCTGAAGACATCGAGTCCGCGGGACCCGCGGTCGGACTCACGGAGCTCGCGCGCCCACAATGCCGCATCTTAAAGGGGACGTACCTGTACGCCCTTCTGCCCAGCCGTGCCATTGTGTCTATGTATATCGTTGTGCGCTGGTCGGCAAGTGGCTAGATGACCTTCATATCCTGTGTTTTGAGTGTTGCAAAAAGAGGTGCAAGGACCTTTTTGAATACTCTGGGAGCAGATGATAGGCTAAAAGGCACTACAACAAACTGGAAATGACTACCCTGCCCTGCAAAGTGCAAGAAAGTGTTGATGAGGTGAATACATAGGAATAGGCAGATAGGCATCTTGGATGCCTACAGATGCCAGATAATGCCCTTGTATCAGAAGAAATTACTGACCTTGTGGATTCCATGTTATATATTGGAGTTTGAAGGTGTTTGTTGAGGGATTTGAAGTTTTAAGTCCAGAATAGAACTAATATCCCTGTTGGGCTTTGGTACTGCGAACAGATTTGAAAGAGAACCCCTTTTAGCCTGATTTGTGGAGGTACTGGGAACTATCCCCTGGAACAAAGATGGTTTAGAACATTCTGTAGAAAAAAAAAATGTAGCACACACACCCCACTCCTACCTGCATTAACTTTTTAGCTCCTCGCAGGAAGAGAGAGGCACACCGCACTAACAGCCCGTACTCTCCTGTGTGAGGAGGTTAAGCGGTGTTATTGTTGGGTCTTCCACGGTCAGAACACGAAAACCTCCAGAGCCTGATTCTCACCTCTATGTTGAGGTAGAGACAAGTCCTTGACTTCCCAGTAAAGTGAATGTCCACACCAGCTGAAACTCCAACTCATGCCGCGTACACACGACCGTTTTTAATGTCATTGAAAAAAACAAAGTTTTTCTCATGGTGATTCTTCTCAAGCCTGCCTTGCCTATGCACTATCGTTGAAAAAAATGTTTGAGTAAAGCGTAGTGACGTGCAACACGTACGACGGCACTATAAAGGGAAAGTTCCATTCGGATGGTGCCACCCTTCATGTTAGTAAAGTTTGTTGAGAGACGATTCGCGCTTTTCAGCCTTGTGCTTTTCAGTCCGTTACAGCGTGACGAATGTGCTATCTCCATTACGAACGCTAGTTTTACCAGAACGAGCGCTCCCGTCTCATACTTGATTCTGAGCATGCGCATTTTTTTTCACGTCGTTAAAGCCTACACACCGCCGTTTTTCATGACGAGAAAAACGACGAGAAAAATTAGAGCATGTTCCAATTTTTTCATGGCCATTTTTCACGTCGTGAAAAATGCTCTGAAGCCCACACACGATCATTTTTAATGACCATTTTAAAAAATGGCATTTTTCTCGTCATTAAAAATGGTCCGCGGCATCAGAGTTTATTTTCTGTTAGCCAAATAACACAGTCTCTGATAGGAAAAGGTTAGAGCAAGAAACAGAACAGCACAAGGTGTGGAGGAGGTCCAGGCACAAACGTTACAGATGTTTGCTTAGATTCTCAAGCAAATTTAACTAGGCGCACAGTCTCTGCCACAGACTGTGAAGTTGGTCTCTGCCACAGACCTGGTGAAACTGAACCCCTTTTTTAGCTATGGCCCCTTTTTAGGAGAAGACATCCCTTCGGAGAGTTACCGGGACCCTACCGTCACCATGACACTGCGCTTGGTCTTCGGAGATTTCCTTTCCCGGCCTCCTCATCCTAGATATGGGTCCCCTCGCAAGGCGGCACCCTGAGAGTCCTTGATCCTTGGTGGACCCCAGCCGAAGGTGCTGGGCCCCAGGCCTCCGCTGCGGCCCCTGGGCTTACATACCCAGGGCGGACAGGAACAGCATGGTAGTACCTCACCCTGGGCTAAAGGTGTCCAGGATGGAACAGGAACACCCGCCCCTGGGCCTAAGGTGCCCAGGGCGGACAGGAACACACACTCCCTGGGAGTAGGACTCCCGATGACGAACGTACGAACCCCAAAACGGCAGCGTCTGCCCCTCTTATATCCTCTCCCAGCATGCCCAGCAGGTAGACCACACCCACCGTATGGCCGCTGAGGGGACACACAAGGCACAGCACTATATCAGCGGTTGAACCCTAGACTACTATGGCAGCGCCACCTGTAGGCCACAAGGAACTGTACACCGATACTCCCCCTGTGGATAAAAATGGTTGTAAAAACCCTGACAAATTAGGGTATTTGAGTAAACTACCACTCAAACACTTCCCCTAAATTTAGCACCCCGCTACAAAAACTTTTCTCTTGTGACCTTTTTTTATGGATTGGTCAACTGCTTCCCCAAAAAAAGACATCTGCTTTAAATAGGCATGCGAGTAAAAATATTTTTTGCAGACAGTTTAAGCTGACTAGGCTTTGGTTCAGAAGATTCTCTGCATGTGAATAGAAGGGCCAGTCTGGAAATTTTATTTATTACATGTTCTAGGGCCGGAGTCGGCAACATGTTGATCGCGATCCACCAGTCTTCTGCGAGCAGGAGACTGGTAGATCGCATTCTTGTCCCTGCCTTGCCGACCCACAACTGGCAGATTGGCTTAGGACAGCCACGAGTGCTGGAAACCTGTCAAAAGTCGGCAAAGGCATTCCCTGCCCGCAGCATGCCCTTTGCTTACGTGCGGCTGTGGGGCAGGAGAAGTCTGCTGTTTATGCAGTGGGGTGTGGGGTTTGGGCTGCGGGGCGAGAAAAGCCTCTGCTGCCGATGACAGCGGGCGGGTGGAGCGAGGAAAGTCTTTGCCGCCGATGACGGTGGGCGGATTCTGGCTCTTTCAGAAAGCACCCAAGCTGGAGTGTATTGTGTGGACCACTCCTTCCTCCTCAGTCCATCCAAGGTGCTTATGGGTGACATGTGGGATGGACGAGAGAGGAGGGCTGGCTGGAGTAAGCACTAGAACAGTTAGATCTGACACAGTAGCTTGCATATCTCTTCATCAGGTAACAATTTTTGTGTCATCCTGAGCCCCCAGTGGTGTGTTCTCCAAACTCCTCAGTAATGTGCTCCTTGATACTCTCAGTAGCGTGTCCATCTGAGGCCCCCAGTGGCATGCCCTTCTGACCCCCCTATACCATGCCTTCCTGACCTTTCCGTACCAGGCAACCCTGAATCCCCCATACCATGCCTTCCTAATCCCCTGTACCAGGCCCTCCTGAGCTCCCTGTACATTGCTCTGCTGATACCCTGTCCCGTTCACCCACGTCCACTGCCCTACTTTTCCCAGTACACTGCTCTACCTACTACTGACCTCCTGTTCACTGCCCTACCCGCTACTGACCTCCTACCCGCTAAAGACCCCTGTACATTGCCTTACATCCTACTGGCCTCTGTACACTGTCCTACCTGCTACTGACCTCTGTACACTGCCCTACATCCTACTGACCCCTGTACACTGCCCTATTACTGACCTCTGTACACTGACCTACCTACTTCTTACACTGGCCAACTAATCAAGAAAGTCAGCCTGCAGTACCAGATGTTAATAGGATGACCAATTACTCACGAGTCATTGTGAATAAAAGTGAATGGCGAGCTTCTGGCTGAAGCAGACTTTTAAGGTAGGCTACATTTGTATTTTTGCAATGACATTATGACATTAGTTTTATTATATTTTCTAAGTTTTCTCCATGCTGTCCTTGTCCTTACTTTTCATTGGGGGCTTGCTGGTTAACTTCTTAAAAAATAAAAAGGTGCCGCACCCCAGGGACCTATGATCTCTTCCTTGTTGTCCAGGTAAATATCTACCTCTCAAAGGTTGCCTACCCCTGTTGTAGGGCATCCACACACAAGAGCAGAGCAGAAGGTAAAGCATGGTCCTGGAATACAGATTGATTATTACCTTAGTCTAGTTTGCTGCAGTTTGACAGAATAAAATTACAGCTGGTTGCTGGGCTGGGCCTGCAAGAGTAAAGAGATTCTTTAGAAGCATCTTAAACTTTTTATCTGTAGAATCTTTAACCACTTGACCACTGGGCACTTAAACCCCCTTAATAACCAGACCAATTTTCAGCTTTCGGTGCTCTCACATTTTGAATGACAATTACTCAGTCATACAACACTGTACCCATATGAAATTTTTGTCCTTTTTTTCACACAAATAGAGCTTTCTTTTGGTGGTATTTAATCACTGTTGGGTTTTTTATTTTTTGCGCTATAAGAGAAAAAAGACTGAAAATTTGGTAAAAAAATGATTTTTTTTTCGTTTCTGTTATAAAATTTTGCAAATTACTATTTTTTCTTCATAAATTTTGGCCAAAATTTATACTGCTACATATCTTTGGTAAAAATAAGTACAAATTGGTGTATATTATTTGGTCTTTGTGAAAGTTATAGAGTCCACAAGCTATGGTGCCAATATCTGAAAATTGATCACACCTGAAGTACTGACGGCCTATCTCAATTCTTGAGACCCTAACATGCCAGAAAAGTACAAATACCCCCCAAATGACCCCTTTTTGGAAAGAAGACATTCCAAGGTATTCAGAAAGAGGCATTGTGAGTTTTTTGAAGTTGTCATTTTTTCCCACAATTCTTTGCAAAATCAAGATTTTTTTTTTCTCTTTTTTTTTTTCACAAAATTGTCATATTAGCAGGTTATTTCTCACACACAGCATATGCATTCCACAAATTACACCCCAAAACACATTCTGCTATTACTCCCGAGTATGGCGATACCACATGTGTGAGACTTTTACACAGCGTGGCCACATACAGAGGCCCAACATGCAGGGAGCACCTTCAGGCGTTCTGGAGCACCAAGGCCAATTCTGACATTTCTCTCCTACATGTAAAAATCATCATTTATTTGCTAGAAAATTACATAGAACCCCAAAACATTATATATGTTTTTTTAGCAAAGACCTTAGAGAATATAATGGTGGTTGTTGCAACTTTTTATCTCGCACGATATTTGCGCAGCAATTTTTTTAACGCGTTTTTTACGGAAAAAAAATGTTTTGTGCTTAAAAAAAAAAAAAAACAGTAAAGTTAGCCCAATGTTTTTGCATAATGTGAAAGATGAAGTTACGCCGAGTAAATAGATACCTAACATGTCGCCCTTAAAAATTGCACACACTCGTGCAATGGCGCCAAACTTCGCTACTTAAAAAATCCCCATAGGCGACGCTTTAAATATTTTTACTGGTTACATGTTTTGAGTTACAGAGGAGGTCTAGGGCCAAAATGATTGCTCTCGCTCTAACGTTCGCAGAGATACCTCACATGTGTGGTTTGAAAACCGTTTTCATATGTGGGCGGGACTTACGTATGCGTTCGCTTCTGTATGCAAGCTCACGGGGACAGGGGCGCTTTTCCGCCCTAAACATTTTTTTGATCACTTTTATACCTATTACAAGGAATGTAAACATCCCTTGTAATAGGAATATGGCATGACAGGTCCTCTTTACAGTGAGATATGGGGGGGGGGGTGTCAATAAGACCCCACATCTCACCTCTAGGCTGGGAAGCCTGAAAAAAAAAAAAAAAACAACAATCCTGGCTTTGATCGTAGCGGTGAGTCGGTAGAAGCACCAGAGGGCGGCGGGGGGGGGGGACATCCCCTCTTGCCTCCCGTAAGAATGATCAAGCGGCGGAACAGCCGCTATGATTGTTCTTATGGTGTAGGGAATCGCCGGCTGAAAAAGCCGATATCTGAATGATGCCTGTAGCTGCACCCATCATTCAGATATCTCCGCACAAAGTCAAGGACGTCATATGACGGCCGGAGGGCGGGAAGTGGTTATTGCAGAGTATTGCCGGGCATTGCGGAGTATTGCCGGGCATTGCGGAGTATTGCCGGGCATTGCGGAGTATTGCCGGGCATTGCGGAGTATTGCGGTGTATGGCAGGGTATTGCGGTGTATGGCAGGGTATTGCACGGGTATTGCACAGGGTATTGTGGAGGGTATTGCACAGGGTATTGTGGAGGGTATTGCAGAGTATTGTGGAGGGTATTGCAGAGTATTGTGGAGGGTATTGCAGAGTATTGTGCAGGGTATTGCAGAGTATTGTGCAGGGTATTGCAGAGTATTGTGCAGGGTATTGCAGAGTATTGTGCAGGGTATTGCAGAGTATTTTGCAGAGTATTGCGCAGGGTATTGCAGAGTATTTTGCAGGGTATTGCAGGGTATTGCAGAGTATTGTGCAGGGTATTGCAGAGTATTGTGCAGGGTATTGCAGAGTATTGCACCAGGGTATTGCAGAGTATTGCACCAGGGTATTGCAGAGTATTGCACCAGGGTATTGCAGAGTATTGCACCAGGGTATTGCAGAGTATTGCACCAGGGTATTGCACCAGGGTATTGCAGAGTATTGCACCAGGGTATTGCAGAGTATTGCACCAGGGTATTGCAGAGTATTGCACCAGGGTATTTTGCAGAGTATTGGCAGGGTGTATTGCAGAGTATTGGCAGGGTATAGCACAGGGATGGCTGAGCAGGGATGGATGGATGGATCTGTGACTGCAATTGTCACAGATCCAGCCCACAGTGCTGCTGCTGCCATCCGCTCCCTCCCCCTCCCCTCTCACACTGTACCGATCGGTACAGAGAGGGGAGGGAGGAACCGGCGTCATCAAATGACGCCGGTCTGTTTACAAGTGATTGCTCCGTCATTTGACGGAGCGATCACGTGGTAAACGGCCGCTATCAGCGGCGATTTACCGCGATTCGTGATCCGCCGGGTCCTCTGGACCCGGCGGTCACGGAGTTTCCCGTGTGCGCGCCCCAGGGGGCGCGCGGGAGCGCGATTCTGGGAGGACGTTATATAACGTCCTCCCAGAGTTAAGCAACCACCCTGCCGCCGTTATTTGTCGGCAGGTGGTTGTTAAGTGGTTAATCAAAGGAACATTTTCAAATAGTACAGTGAGATATTTAAGACTGAGGCCTCGTACACACGGCCGAGATTCTCGTTGAGAAAAACATGTCGTTTTTTTCGACGAGATTCTTGGACAAGAAACTTGTCCCGGCCGAGTGTACACACGCTCGTTTCAAAGAACCCGCGGTTCTTTGAAAGGAGTGTACGCGGTGACGTCATCGACTACGTCGAGCATGCGCTCGTCACATTCGATGCCGTCGCCGCCATCTTGGTATACCCTACGTATGCCTAGGAAGCTACCGCGCATGCGTCAAATTCATTTCGAACATGCGCGGGCTTCCGGGCGGACAGGTAAGTGTACACACACTCACTTTTCTCGTCGAGAAACACGCCGAGGAGAATCTCGACGAGAAAATAGAGAGCAGGTTCTCTATTTTCTCGTCGAGGTTTCTTGTCGGTTTTCTCGACGAGAAACACGCTAGCAGCGTACACACGACCGATTTACTCGGCAAGACCTCTCTGCCAGCAAGTTTCTTGCTGGTTCTTGCCGAGAAAATCGGTCGTGTGTACGAGGCCTCAGACTACAGGATCAGACTTTTTAGGGAACTCTTTCCACCAGAGAGAGCGCTCAGCAGTGACATTTTTTCTAGAATTATCAATTTATTAAACAGTCTATTTCCAATTCTATTTGTTCATGAACAAATAGTCATAAATATGTCTTAATAGATTTTGCAGGACTTTTTGTACCCAAAGGGGCATGGCAAGATGGAGGCGATGTAAGAGCTACAGCGCTGAGGCTATGGCACATGACTGGTTATTCACAGTATCAAGCAACGTTTTTGTGTAAAGCTCCTGCTTCGGGTGTGAAAGAGTGTGGGGGAGAAAAGTCTTCCATAGACTCCTCTAATAATGCCTCAATCAGTAGAGAGGGAGTAGCTGGAGAAAGAGAAGGGGCATGGTGTTTTGTAACCCTAGACATAGATGGCTGTATTAAAGGCTCCAACTGGCCAATAAATTGTGACAATGATGGGCTACTTGTTGCGTGCCTAAAGCTGGCCATATAAAGGATCAAAATTAGACAAGTGCACTACCGAAAATTATTTTTATTTTCATTTAATTCATTTTTTTAGTTTATCGCATCATTAGTTATGATCGGCATTTGTTACTTCGGATTATTCGTAACTTCGGATGCATTCGTATTTGTTACGTTCATGAACAGTTACTTTAGCCAAATTTGAAAGGAAATTCCAATACCTATAATTTAATAGTTTATAATAATAAAAACTATAATAGTTAATCATTTAATCATATTAGAAAATCAGAATAATGAAATTATCCGAATGTAATTGATTCGTTAAACTCGAATCGTTTTTCATTCTTTCGGATTTTCTATCTTTCTGAAAATTCCATTTAGTATGCATTCGTCAAAAGATTCTTTCGTTCATTCGGATGCTTCCGAATTAACAAATATGCCGAATTTCATCCAAAAACGAATTGCACATGTCTAATCAAAATTAAGCTGGTTCAGCAGGAATCGGCTGAAGTTTGATCCATGTATAGGCACTGTGGTTGAACAGAAGTCGATCTACCAATTGACTTCTGTTCAACCATCTTGATGAAAAGTTTCTGCTCAATCAGTGTATTCTGATGGTGGGAAAGTCTCCCTGCTGTCAGAATACAACCTCGAATGTGTGGATGGGGAAATTGGGTCAGTTTTTTTTTGCTCAACCTGCTGATTGAACAAAAAAAAAAAAACTGACTCATCTATGGCCAGCTTGACCACTTCGATACCGGGCACTTTCACCGCTGTCACATTTTGAATGACAACTACTAAGGCATGCAACACAGTAGTCAAATTAAACTTTTTAAAAACAAAAAATGTTTCTTAGTTTTGGTTATAAAATTTTGTAAATAAGTAATTTTTCTTCTGCACCTATGTGCGCTGAGGAGGCTGCACTGATGATCAGGGCACTGATCATAGCACTCACTGTGCCCCGCAGATCATCTCTTCTTTTCTCACGTGTCTCTGTGTGAGGAAAAGAGAGACGATAAGAGCCGATAACCGGCGAACCGCTATTTACATTGTGGCAGCTGTGATTGGACACAGCAGATCACATGGTAAAGGGCCAGTGTGATTGCTCCTCTACCCCGATCTGTGATTAGCTGTATCCAAAGCACACTGCAGTTACAGAGCGTGCCTGATGCACACCCCAGGGGGCCCATGGGAGGACTTTCATGGACACCCTCCAAGAACTGGAGACTCGTGCTGTAAACGGCTAAAGCGCAGGCAGAAAGTGGTCAAAATGGTTGCAAACATGAAATAAGAACAAAGCATATCCCTCTATAGTATGTACTCGTCTCAATCCAGTGCACTAAGTGTAATTTCTGTCTGCTGCCTTGTTTTTCTGAGATCAGCATGATTAACCTCTGACAAATTTTCCTGACACCAAGAGGAAAAAAGATGAAAGAGGGAGCTACAGCACTCAGCCTGAGATTGGCAGCCTTAGCTCTGTTCCTGTGTGAAGGGAGGTGTGTCCCTTCCCTTCAAACAGATCTCAAAGCTCAACTCACCAAGTTCTGCAAAGTGTACCTTCAGTTCCCCTGCTTTCTGAAAGCTCCAACAAGCTGTATAAATTCTGCACTTTGTACAGCTGTAAAGAAGAAAAGACTGCAGACAAACAGGTACAACTTATGTAGGAGGATTGGTTTCATCTCTGTGTATCACCTGAGTCCAGTCACTTCACTGGGTATATGTATAGGTTAGCGAATCCTTGTTGCGCCTAACCTAGGTGGATGGCTGCATGCACAGATGCAGTGGCTGAAGTCGGCTACTCCCTTTGATGTGTGCAAGGCTAGCTGGCTGTGTGTGCCAGAGTGGTACCGGAGCAGTTTGTGGCCTGAGCCGAGGAGCAGGGGAAGAGAACACAGCTGATAGCAGTTAATTACTGCTATGACTCTTTAGGAAGCAGAAACCAAAAAAATTGGAGCTGCATTGAGCTGGTGAGAGGACTCAGGGCACTCTTATTATAATCAGGCTGCTGGTGGCAGTGCACTGCTGATTGTAGAGGCTGCATTGCCCATAGCACTGCGTGGCTGAGCTGTCAATTAGGTGAGCCTAATTCAGTGAGCTGTCAGAATGGTTCTTTATGTATCTTGGAGCAGGTTGGGCTGCATAAATAAAATCAATATCATTAATGTAAATTCATACCTAGATAACAAATCAAACAGCCTGAAAAAAAACGAACTCATTATTAACCGAGTGTTACCAACTGGCCATTGAAGGCTGTGGCTTGGTTTTGATGACTCCTTGATTAATCAAGCATGAGCTGCAAAATTACCGTTATGATGGACAGAGTGTCCCTTATTTTTCATCTCTTTGGCTATGCTCTATTATTTGGAACAGTTTTTGCAGAACGTAGAGCATGTGAAGGAAAACTACTATAGGGTAGCAAGGAGTTATTGGATATTAGATCACAAGGTAACATGTCAGTCTTGAACAAACCGTTGGGTGGTTTTATTGTCCTATTGGACTTAGCCCAGTATATAGGGGTACCATACTACAAATTGCTTCATCTGGGAAACAGAATAGAATGGCAATTGTTATTGTGATATACATACCACCAGAAGCAGATACTGCAATGGTTTTGGAAAAATGTGATAGGCAAATAGCAGCGTGCTCATTCTCATGGGGCTCTTGCTGTTGCAGTGGATTTTAATCAAGCAAATGTAAAGTTTGTACTCCCAAGACTATCATTTTGTAAGATGTACTACCAGAGGAGGAAACACTTTAGCTATGGTTTTTATTCCAACATTAAGCAAGCTTATAGAGCCATTCCACCATCTCATCTAGGTTTGTCAGATCATCTTTCCTTAAGCCCCATACACACGGTAGGACTTTTTGACAACAAACTTCAAAATGAGCAGGTTTTCCAAAAAATCCTACCGTGTGTACGCTCCATCGGACAAACTTTTTCTGTTTTTCATCGGACAAAAGTTCGCTCTGCAAACGGACAAACTTTTCGGCACCAAAAGTCCTATGGTGCAAAGTCCTATCGTGTGTACAGAAATCCATCGGACTTTAGTCCAAAGTACAAACACGCATGCCCAGAACCAATGTTAAAATCAACCAACAATAGCAGAAGTTGACCAAAGGGTGGCTGTAAAGAGCAGGAAAATCACGTGATTTTGGGAAAGTTTGCAGAAAAAGTCCTGCCGCTTAAATGCTTTGGGTGTTCCCGGCCAACGCCCTTCAAACAAAAATCCACAGAAAAGTTTGTTTGAAGTCCTACCGTGTGTATGAGGCTTTATACTTTATCCCAGCATACATTCCCATTAGGTAGAAAACAACCCTAGATTGGAAAACAATTAAAACTTGGCCAGATTACTCCCTTTCACAGTTGCAGGATTGCTTGGAAAGAACAAATTGAGAAGTATTTGAGCAACAGGATTTAAATCTGTATACAAACTCAGTGTTGGTGTATGGTGTCTTGTAAGAAAACAGAACAGTGCTTTTAGGAATGGAGACATGATCGTGTCTAGTGTTACAAGGACAGATTTGAAGAGAGGCATAAAAGAAGCAACACTGGCCCATAAAAGGGAAAATTGAAGAATATTTCAATAGGAATAATGCACGGGAGGAATGGAGGGGCATACAGCATATTACAAACTATACAAGATACATTCAAATGGAAGTAAACTCAAGCATTTCACTGGCTAAGGAGCTGAACATTCTTACACGCTTTGAGGTTATACTACCATGATGTGATACAGGGCATTCATTAGGCACAGATAACTTTACACTCATTGTACAGGAACATGAGGTGAGACTGGTGTTTAAGGCCATAAACATGATGAAATTGGTGGGTCCAGGTGGAGTCTCTGAGAGGCTTGTTAAGACCTGTGCGGATAAAGTAGCAGGGTTTTTACCAAGATCATTAATCACTCTTTATTATCAGCTACTGTTCCAGCTTGCCTAAAATCTAGTTATCATTCCAATCCCTAAAAAGTCGAGAGTGAACAGGCCAAAACCGCTCACTTTGGTAATAATGAAGTGCCTGGAGAGACTTGGCCTAAAATATGTTACAACAAGTTTATCAGGCAGTTTTGATCCTAATCAGTTTGCATATAGAGCTAACAGGAGTACGGGTATAATACATTCCAAACATAGCCCCAGTTTTACACTAACAGTCAAAGATACAGGGTGCTTTGTCTTACTTGTCCATGGTGATGAATCAAACATATAGTCCAGGCTTTGGATGTCATGGCGAGCATATCCCCAAAGGGGTCTTTATGGTTTGATCTCCATAGCGATAGACCACGGCCCTGGACCTGTATAGCACCCTGTGGCAAACTACAACATGCTGCACCAAATACTAAGGTAAGCACCCAGGCAGGATCCATCATGGGGTCTGGGTACAGCTTCTATAGCTTTATCAAGGCTGACCCAGATGCACTGCTTCTATTTGTGGCATTAGAAGTCAGAGGTGATTAAAGAGTTCAAGAATAAATAAAATAATAAACTAGATAATCTAAGAGTGAATTCTACACAAAGAGGAAGAGACACTAGAAAAAAATAAAAATAAAGGGAGGACTTACAAAGTATGGTAGGGTTAAAAGGAGAGGCGTCCAGGAGGGCATGTCCTCAAAAGCTTTGCCAATGTCCTATCACCTGAAGGTATGAGCTGATAACCCACAATCTATGAATACTTTGCCTCCATCTTGTACTATGCGACTAAGATAAGGGATTTTTAGTCTACATTGTATTATGATACGCAGTCATGCAAATGTGAAGATTAAACTTTCTTCTACTTTTCCCAGCAGAAGTAAAGCTACATTTTTGGTAAACAGCTAATTACACAAAGGACAACCACATGTGAGCTGTATTACCTGCCAAAGGATTTGTATATTTGTTCACAGTCCTGAGATATACATAGCTCTGCCAGACAGCACCACCAGACTGGCAACCTGACCATTCACTATTGCAGTTAAAGTGTTACTAAACCCACTAAACAGTAAAATCAGTCTGTACAGTGCCTTGAAAAAGTATTCATACCCCTTGAAATTTTCCACATTTGTCATATTACAACCAAAAACTTAAATGTATTTTATTTGTATGTTAGGTGATAGATCAACACAAAGTAGCACATAATTGTGAAGTGGAAGGAAAATTATAAATGGTTTTCAAAATATTTTACAAATATGTGAAAAGTGTGGCGCGCATTTGTATGCAGCCCCCTTTACTCTGATACCCCTAACTTAAATCTAGTGGAACTAATTGCTGTCAGAAAAGGGTACTCACTGAGGCCGAGATGCAGAGAGCGGCTCACTCTTGCGACTAAGCGCACTCCACCCCCTGGAGTTGGTACAGAGGGTGGATGGCACAAAGAGGCACAAGCTACCAGTGGTCAGAGTAGGACTTGCGTGAAGGTCTCTGAAGGCTTGTAGCAGGACAAAACTGGTGTGATTAGGCAGAAAATCCAAACAGGCTGAGGGTCAAACACCAGAGGAGGAGGAAAGCCAAGATCAAGCAGGGGGTCAAGACACTGGAGACTATCCGGGTCACAGGCAGGAGGTCAAGGGCAGGAGACTGAAGGCAAATCCGGGGAAGAGGGTCAAACACAGGAGACAGCAGCGGAGTCCATTAAGCAAGCCAAAGGTCAGGTTTGGAGAGGTCAGGATGGTCAAGGCAATCCGGGTCACAGCAGAAGATCAAAGCAGGCAGAAGACAGGAACTTGATTCACAGGAAGCTGAAAGACAAACCAGCAACTTGTCTGGGGATTGCTCAGCTTTTATAGGCAGCCAGGATGTCACGTGACGTGTGCACTGATGCGAATGCGCGCGCCGGTCAATAGGGCCGCAGCAGCGCCGTCCCGCCGCGAATGCGTGTGGGGACCCGGCGATACTGAACAGATCGAAACTGGATATTTCTCTGACAGGCTGGGTTCTCCTTCCTTCCCCTGTTGTAATAGTTTTTGTAGTGATCTTGGGCTTTCTGTAAAGTCTCCTAAATTCTCTGAAAGTTCATTTGGATGGCGGTTATCCGGTCCTGTAGAGCAGGGACAGATGTTTCAGGGATAGAGTTTGGGAGGAAGGAAGGATGGAATCCAAAGTTCGACCAGAAGGGTGTTTGGTTGGTGGCAGTATGAACAGAATTATTATACGCGAACTCCACGTAAGGAAGCAGAGAGGACCAATCATCCAGGGAGCCGGAACAAAAACAGCGAAGATACTGTTCCAAAGTTTGATTTGTTCTCTCCGTCTGGCCATTACTTTGAGGGTGATATGCGGAAGAGAGGCAGATCTTAAATTTCCAGTGCCTTACAGAGTTCCTTCTAGAACTTGGAGGTAAATTGGACACCCCTATCAGAGGTAATACTGTCAGGTACTCCATGGAGCCTTATTATTTATTTAATGAAAACTTTGGTTGTATCCAGAGCCGAAGGAGTGCCCATCATGGGTAGGAAGTGTGCGATCTTAGACAGGCGGTCGACAACAACAAAAATGGTGGTGAACCCATCCGAGGAAGACAGGTCAACAATAAAGTCTATGGAAACTTCTGCCCAGGGCCGCTTCCTCTTTCTATCCCTGAAACTTCTGCCCAGGGCTGCTCTGGGATGGGCAAGGGCCTTAGTAATCCCCAAGACTTGGTGTATGCCCCCTTGCTGCGTTGGCACGGAATGCATGACATGACATGGTTCTTACAGTCCTGCCTCCAACCAGGCCACCAGAAGAAACAAGAAATTTATTCTGAGGTTTTTCGTGTGCCGAAGTGACCAGCCAGTTTATGGTCATGGAGCATCTTCAAGGTAAGTGGTCTTGCCTCCAGTGGAACAACATTTTTTCCCCTGGCCCAAAGCAAGTCATCCTGCTTTTCCAGAGATACACACACTATAATCCAGCGCTCATGGAACATACACAATAACTCATAAAAACTCTTGGAAAAAATAAAAGAACTTAATCCATTTATTGATCGCAATGAAAGAAGGGATCCAATCCCAAATGTGCAGAAAGCAGATAAATCTTGACTCTCTAGCCGCAAGTAGTAATAATCTTCTTTAGCTTGCAGTGATATCCGTGGAGCAAGGAGGGGTTAAAAAAGTCAGAACAAAGCCTGTAACATGAGCACAGTATGGGCACAGTACCTTGGATGATGGAAACAGGCAGACCAATGTGTGGAGGGCCCTCCAGCAAGAGGGACACAGAACCAGGTTCGTAACACGGCTGGGACAGGAGGAATCATTCACTACGCTCCTCCGGATCGATGACGTCACCCAGCCGCGACGCCGGCTGGTGTATCAGGAAGCAGATGATGTAGTGGGATGAATGATGCTGTCCAGCACGCTCCTCTCTTTTGTGAGATACTGTACACAGCACAAGGCCGTGTTCACACTACGAGACGTTTCTCAGGGCTGCGGTTCCTCTGAGCTCCACAAGATGGACTTTGCTTTTCCAGAGAGGGTACCTCAGGGTCAGTACAGTGACTGGATGCCAGATTAATGGTAGTCATCAGGTCAATGTGCGTAAGCAAGGAAAAGTTTTGTGGACTAGGATGGTACTTGGTTCCGTTGACTGGGGAGATTCAGGTGACATCCGGGAGAGTGCGTCTGCTTTTCCGTTCTTGGAACCAGGCCTGTAAGAAATGTAAAAATTGAACCTAGAAGAGAAAAAAAGAGCCCACCGGGCTTGCCTGGGCCTTAAGCGCTGAGCTGTCCTGAGGTATTCTAAGTTCTTATGATCAGTGAAGATCATATAAGCATGAGACGCACCCTCCAACAGATATCTCCACTCTTCCAGAGCAAACTTCATGGCCAACAACTCCCAGTCTCCTACGTCATAGTTCCTCTCCGGAGGACTTAATTTCCGGGAAGCGAAAGCCACAGGATGGAGGAGGGCTTTGGGACCCTGTCTTTGGGAGAGAATGGCTCTGGTGGCAGTTTCTGAGGCATCAACCTCTAATACGAACGGCAAAGCTGGATCCGGGTGCCGTAAAATTGGTGCGGTAATGAACTGGGCTTTAAGTTTGACAAAGGCTTCTTGAGCTTCCTGGGACCACTGAAAACGGCTGTGCTGGCAGGTTAGTTGGGTAATGGGTGCAACAATGGATGAAAAACCAGAAATGAACCTCCTATAGAAATTAGCGAATCCTATAAATCGCTGCACCCCCTTCTTATCCACTGGAGCCGGCCACTCCTGGATTGCCTTGACCTTTTGAGGATCCATTGCGACCCCATTGGTGGAGACGATGAACCCTAAAAATTGCACCACAGTCTTTTTAAATTCACATTTCTCCGCTTTAAGGTACAACTTGTGTTTTCTGAGGATTGTAAGGACAGTCTTTACATGGACCCGGTGTAATTCAATGGTAGCGGAGAAAATGAGGATGTCGTCCAGGTAAACGACTAGGCAGTTGTCTAGGTATTCCCGAAAGATATCGTTTACCAGGTGCTGGAAGGTGGCCGAGGCATTACATAGCCCAAACGGCATCACCAAGTATTAATAATGTCCAAACCTGGATCTGAATGCGGTCTTCCGATCATCCCCGGGGCGGATTGAAATGAGGTTGTAGGCACCCCGCAGATCCAATTTAGAAAAGAGTCGGGCTGTCCGGAACCGTTGAAACAACTCTGGGATGAGTGGCAGAGGGTATCGATTTTTAATGGTTATCTTGTTCAGTTCCCTGTAATCGATACATGGTCTGAGGGAACCATCTTTTTTTTCTACAAAGATGATGTCGGCTCCGGCTGGTGAAGAAGATGGGCGAATGAAGCCTTTATCTAGATTCTCGTTGATGTAGGCCTTGAGGGCCACCAGCTCAGCCTCAGACAGGGGAAATATGCACCCAAAACGTACTTCAGAGCCAAGTAATAGCTCGATGGGGCAGTCATAAGGCCGATGAGGAGGTAGACAGTCAGCCTTTTGTTTATCGAAAATGTCTTTAAATTCAAAGTATACTGGGGGGACGTGCTGGAGATTTTAATGTATTGGTGTCATGGATAGACAGGAGGCCGGAGCAGGAGGGAGGCAGTGCTGGGAGCAGAAAGGAGAAGTGAAGAGGACCTCCTTGTTCCAGCTGATGTCGGGTTCATGTGTCTGCAGCCAAGTGAGCCCCAAGATGATGGGAAACATGGGGGAGAAGATAATGTCAAAACGTATTGACTCCTGATGACCGGAGTCCGTGGTAACCAGGATGGGGTCAGTCTCTTGTATAACAAGTCCGGAGCGGGGAAGGGAACCATCAGCCAGGTGGACTTGAAGACTTTGTTTTTTGGTCTGCAGTGGGATATGTAGTCTTTGGGCCAGTGATGAGTCCAGGAAGCAGCTGCAGGCCCCGGAATCAATTATGGCTGGCAGGTGGATTTCCTTTTCCGCTAGCTGTAGAGAAACAAAGAGAGTGACATAAGTCTGGGAAAAGTCAATGATTTGATAGTTCATGATAAACTGTGAGCGGGACTTACTGGGTCTCACAGGGCAAGTGCGAAGGAAATGTCCTGTTCCCCCACAGTACAGACAGAGGTTGACCTGTCATCGCTGTTTTTCCTCTGGAGTCAGTGGAGGACGGATCAGTCCCAGTTGCATGGGTTCAACTTCAGGAACAGAGGTGACGGGAGGGACCGAGAAAGATGAATGGACAGGAGAGGGCCTGGGAGGCGTCCAGCCAGGATGAGGGGCCTGGAAGTGCTAAGAGTGTCTCTCCCGCATGCGTCTGTCCAATTTGGTTGCATCTTTCAGGCCTTCTGATAGACCCAACCAGTGTCAGCTGACCATTTGTGGAATTCAGTGGTGTAGTCCTCTACCAGCCTTCTCCCTTGAGACAGAGTATGTAAAATTGCTTCAGCTGTTGCAGTGCATTGGGGATCATCATAAAGTTGAGCCATACTGTCAAAGAAAATATCAACTGAGTTCAACAAAGGGCTTCTCTGTTCCATTAGGCCATGGGCCCAAGCCTGTGGTTCTTCAGCTAGCAGGGAGATAATAAAACCCACCTTAACTACTTCAGATGAAAAAGTCCTGGGCTGAAGGGCTAAATACAGGGAACAGGCGTTTTTAAAAGCCCGAAATTTCTTGCGGTCGCCAGAAAATCGTTCCGGTGTGGGGACCCTGGGTTCAGGGGCAGCCATAATCACCGTAGGACTGGATGAGGCTTGGGATGAGGAGGGCCCACTGGCCGGTGCCTGAGTTGCAGCTGTTGGTGCAGGTTAGCCAGAAAGTTGCTGGAGACAACCATCAATCTAAATATAGCCTAACTGCAGTTTTTGGACCGCGTCAGTGAGGGCTGTAACTTGCTGGCACAGGACATCAAGAGGTGAGCGCGCTCTGTCGGCCTCTGACATGGCTGGTTTGTACTATCAGAAAAGGGTACTCATTGAGGCCGAGATGCAAAGAGCGGCTCACTCTAAGCGACTAAGCACACTCCACCCCCTGGAGTTGGTACAGAGGGTGGATGCCACAAAGTGGCACAAGCTACCAGTGGTCAGAGCAGAACTTGCGTGAAGGTCTCTGAAGGCTTGTGCAGGAAATGACGGGTAGCAGGACTCAACTGGTGTGATCAGGCAGAAAGTCCAAACAGGCTGAGGGTCAAACACCAGAGAGGAGGAAAGTCCAGATCAAGCAGGGGGTCAAGACACTGGAGACTGGAGACAATCCGGGTTATAAAAAAAACAAATAGGGAAACACTGTGCTAGATAAAAAATATAAATAGAAACCAATGAAGGTAAAAGACTATACAATGATAGTGGAATGAAGAGCAACCAGTACCAAAAATTGGATACAACAATTCAGAAGAACTAATAATAAAAAGGTACAGCGCTATAAATTTAAACAATGATATAATCATGTGTATATCTTAGTGAAAAAACATAATAAATGTGAGTATGATAATAAAAGTGACTAACAATCAAGATGCATAGAATATGGAGTCATGAACTATATATCTAAAATGCAACCAACATGTGAAACATGATAAAAATCATAAAGGTGAATTGACAATTATGACAAATAAAAAGCTGTGAAGGATTAAGTGAATAAAGTCCCACAACAATGGATTGCTGATGAGTGAATCACGGATAAAGATGTTGCAATTCAAACAAAATCAGTCCTTATAGAGTGTGTCCATAATGGTATACAAAGAGAAAACTTGTGATAGAAGAGTCTTCACCCACCAGAAAGGCACCCAGGAATGGTATAGTAATCTCCTTACTAGGGATGAGCCGAACACCCCCCCCCCCCGTTCGGTTTGGGGACCCAGGTCCTGCCCGGGGGGACATGTATCAATGTAAAAATAATCTTTTAAAACGGTCGTTTTTTCGGGAGCAGTGATTTTAACCACTTAACGACTGCCCACTGTATATATACGTCGGCAAAATGGCACGGACAGGCACAATCACGTACTTGTACGTGACTGCCTTCGTATGGGTGGGGGGTCCGATCGGACCCACCTCCGGTACAGTGGACGGTCGGGATCGCTCTAATGAGGGGGCGGCCATTGGTTTCTGGCCACCCCCTCACGATCGCTCTCAGCGAATCAAATGCTTCCTCTGCCTGTGTAATGTAAACACAGGCAGAGAGGAAGCAGCAGGAAGTGATGTCATCTCTCCTGCGGTGCTCACATATACCGGAGCGCAGTCGAGAGAAGACATCAAGTAAGTGCATAAGCAGTACACTGACACCAGGACACATAGGCACACGATCGCCCCCATAGTCACCCCCAAATAACCCCCCAGCCCCCAGTCACAGTGTCACTGATTGCAGTGATCATTTATTTACTGATCATTGCAATCAGTGACATTTGTCACTGTAAAAGTGTCAGGGCAGTTAGTGTTAGGTCCCTTAGGTCCAGGGTAGCCCCCTAACCCCCCCTTAATAAAGGTTTAACCCCTTGATTGCCCCCCAGATAACCCTTTCAGCCCCTAGCACCACTGTCATTAATCAATCGTTTTTCTGATCGCTGTATTAGTGTCGGTGATGCGCTAGGTAGTCAGTTATTTTTTTATGTTCGCCGTCAGGTTTTTGTAACATCAGGTACCCCCATATATATTACCTAATAAAGGTTTAACCCCTTGATCACCCCCCAGGTAACCCTTTCACCCCCTAGCACCACTGTCACTAATCAATCTTTTTTCTGATCTGTGTGTTAGTATCACGTACCTGGTACTAGAGGCCAATGGAGAGAGAGGGCTTCCCTTGTGGCTAAGTTCCAGACCCCCCTGAGGGTGAAAACAGGAAAGGTCAGGCCCAAAGCAGCACGGGTTGCCTGCAGGACTGTATGCAGGAGGTTCTGGAGTAGAGCTGGTGCGCTGGGGTAGAATCAGCAGACAGGTGACAACCCTGAGGTGTTGCAGGATTCAGATAATGCTGCGACTGGAGCGTGGTCACAAGGAAGCCTAGGTCGTGAGCCGGGTTGGGATCAGAGCAGACGTGGTCAGGTGGATAGCTGGAGTCGAACACAGGAAGCAAACAGGAGACAGGTCAAGGACAAGCCGGATCGGTAACAGGAGACACAGGAACAGGAATATCACGAAGATAACACACTGGAGGAGCCGAAGATCAACCAGCAAATGCAGACACTTGCAGACTTCTTTTATAGGCCCATGTGACCTGCTGGTAGAGATTCTGGGTCCTAAAGTCCTTCTGCCAGAGATTCTGGGTCCTAAAGCCCTTCTCCTGCTGTTGGTTCCCTGACAGTGCCCCCCCCTGACGGGCAGCCTCCGGATGCCCATCTGGGCAATTTTCTCCGGGTATTTGGCCCGAAACTCTCGGAGGAGTCTAGGAGCATGTACATTGGCTTCAGGTTCCCAGGAGCTCTCTTCGGGTGGATACTCTTTCCATTTAATTAGGAATTGGGTTTGTCTCCCTTGCTTCCTGCAGTCAAGGATTGATTCTACTTCAAATTCTGTGTCCTCTCCAATAGTTACTGGTGGCGGCGGTGGCTCCGCTCTCCCGGGAAATGGATCTGGAACAGTTGGTTTAAGCAAGGAGGTGTGAAAGACCGGATGGATCCTATATGATTCAGGCAGAGACAGTTCGTACGCCACTGGGTTTATTTCCCGTTTGATCTGAAAGGGGCCAATATACCTTGGTCCTAGCTTCCGTGAAGGGCAGGCCAATTTCAGGTTGGCAGTAGACCGCCACACTTTGTCCCCTACCTTGAAGGCAGGATTCCCCCTCCGTTTCCGATCAAAGTGTTTCTTGTAATCCACTTGGGCTTTCTGTATGGACTCCCGGAGGACCTGATAATTGTTTTGTATGAAAACCAGTCTGTCCTGCAAGGCAGGTACAGTAGTTTCAGGCATAGTTTCAGGCAGGGCAGCAGGGTGGAATCCATAATTGGCCCAGAATGGGGACTGGTTTGTAGCTGAGTGGACATAGTTATTATAGGCAAATTCTGCCAGTGGGAGCAGGGATGCCCAGTCATCTTGGGAAAAATCTGAAAAGCAGCGGAGGTATTGCTCCAGGGTTTGATTTGTGCGTTCTGTTTGCCCATTACTTTGGGGATGATAGGCGGATGATAGGCAGAGTTCCACTTCCAAGGCTTTACAAAGGGCTCTCCAAAACCTGGAGGTGAATTGCACCCCCCGATCTGAAACAATGTTCTTTGGGAGTCCGTGAAGTCTGATGACCTCCTTGATAAAAGTATGAGCCGTTTCGGCCGCAGAGGGAGTACCAATCATTGGTATGAAGTGGGCCATCTTGGATAGTCCGTCAACCACAACCAGGATGGTCGTGAAGTTTTCAGAGGGAGGAAGGTCAACAATAAAATCCATAGAGATCATCTCCCAGGGGCGATTAGGGATAGGCAAGGGTCTCAATAACCCCCAGGCTTTGGCTTTGTCGCCTTTGCTACGTAGACATGTTGTGCATGACTTGACGTAGGATCTGCAGTCCCGACTGAGGTTAGGCCACCAAAAGGACCGCTGAATGAGCTCATTAGTCTTACGGGCCCCAAAGTGCCCTGCAAGTTGGTGGTCGTGGAATGTCCTGAGAACCTGGAGCCTTGCTTCCTGAGGTACGAAGATTTTCTCCTAGTGCCAACGTAATCCATCCAGCCTCCTTAATGAGTCCTGTTCAGATTCGGGGCAAGATGCAGAAGCTTGTTCAATGGATGCCTTTAGGCTGGGTTGAATTAGCAAAAAATTTTGCGCAGATAAGATGGTGCTTGGAGGAGCACATTCAGTAGATTCAGGGAACATCCTGGAGAGGGCATCGGCTTTCCCGTTTTTGGAACCCAGGCGGTATGTCAGGTGGAAGTTAAATCTAGAAAAGAATAAGGCCCATCTGGCTTGTCGAGGTCTTAGGCGTTTTGCAGATCTTAGATATTCCAGATTTTTGTGATCTGTGAAAATCATAATTGGGTGGTTAGCACCCTCCAGCAGGTACCTCCATTCTTCGAGGGCGACTTTAATTGCCAGGAGTTCTCTGTCACCCACATCCTAGTTTCTCTCGGCCTGATTCAGCTTCCTGGAGCAAAAGGCTACTGGATGAAGCAGGGACTTTGGTCCCTGACGCTGAGAGAGAACGGCTCCCGTAGCTACTTCGGATGCGTCCACCTCGAGGACAAAGGGAAGAGCTGGGTCTGGGTGTTGCAACACGGGAGCAGAGGTGAAGAGGGCCTTCAGCTGTTTAAAGGCCATTTGAGAATCCTGGTTCCAGGAGAAGCGTGAGTGTAGGCGAGTGAGCTGGGTGATCGGGGCAATGATAGTCGAGAAATTTTGAATGAATTTCCTATAAAAGTTAGCAAAGCCCACGAACCTCTGGACCCCTTTCTTGTCAGAGGGTGCAGGTCATTCCAAGATTGCAGAGACTTTCTGAGGATCCATGGAGATCCCCTCTGTGGAGATTATGAGTCCCAAGAACTGGATAGATTGTTTCTCGAACTCACACTTCTCTGCTTTGGCATATTAGCCATGAGTTCTTAAGGTCTTTAACACTTTTCTGACGTGCTCTCGATGGAGTTCAAGTGAAGCTGAGAAAATTAGTATGTCATCCAGATAGACGATTAAGAACAGGTCGAGGTATTCCCTGAAGATGTCATTTACAAAATGTTGGAATGTCGCGGGGGCATTACATAGCCCGAATGGCATTACAAGGTATTCAAAATGCCCAAAGCGTGTTCGAAAGGCGGTCTTCCACTCATCACCTTCCTTAATACGAACCAGGTTGTAGGCCCCCCGTAAGTCCAACTTTGTGAAAACCTGAGCTGTTCGAAACCTTTGGAATAACTTAGGAACGAGAGGGAGTGGGTATCTGTTCTTGATGGTGATTTTATTAAGGTCCCGATAATCAATGCATGGTCTGAGAGAATGATCTTTCTTGTCAACGAAGAAGATGCCAGCTCCAGCAGGCGAAGAGGAGGGGCGGATGAATCCTTTGGCTAGGTTTTCATCTATATATTGTCGGAGGGCCTCCAGCTCCAGCTCGGATAAAGGAAAGATTCGCCCGAAGGGTACTTCTGCCTCGGGTAGCAACTCAATTGGGCAGTCATAGGACCGATGTGGGGGCAAGGCATCAGCCCCTTTCTTGTCAAAGACATCAAGGAAATCAAGGTAGGCTGAAGGGACAGTATGACAGGGATCTGGTGTAGGTTGAACTGAGAGACACACTGAAGGGTTGACAGGCGTGGGGATGCCACAGTGTTGGAGACAGTAGGGAGATGAGAAGTTGATTTCTCCCTTGGGCCAGTCGATTTGCGGGTTGTGGGCCCGCAGCCAGGGTATCCCTAGGATGGCTGGGAATATTGGAGACCTGATGACGTCAAAGCGGAGTAATTCCTGATGGCCTGCATCTGTGGTGGCAAGGATAGGGATAGTCTCCTGAGTGACAGGTTCAGAGCTGGGAGTAGTACCATCTGCTAAATGTACATCAAGTCTTTGATCCTTTAGTTTCAGGGGTATGCGCAAGTTCTTGGCAAGGTTGATGTCCAAGAAACAACTACAGGCTCCAGAGTCAACGATTGCCCACAGCTTGACTTCCTTTCCAGCCACCTGCAGAGATATGGGGAGAATTACATGAGTGGATACAGTCCCAGGTAAATAGAGGTGCGAGGGGTGTGGAAGGCTGGATTTACTTGGGAGAACAGGACAACTGCGAAGGAAGTGGCCCGAAGCTCCACAATAGAGACACAAGTTAGCTTGTCGTCTGCGTGCTCTCTCTTCAGAGGTTAAAGCAGGGCGGAGTAGGCCAATTTGCATAGGTTCCCTGTCAGAAGTATTGATAGGCTGGGAATCAGAGACTGGGATTGTTGGTCCTGGAACCATTGGCATTACCCATGTGGGTCGGAAGGTCTGGGTGCGTTCGGACCGTCGCTCCCGAAGCCGTCGGTCTAGTTGGATAGAGATTTGGATGAGATTCTCTAATGACGTGGGAGCCTCGATCCTAGCTAACTCGTCCTTGAGAGTTTCGGATAAGCCTTGCCGGAACTGGTATTTCAGGGCGGCATCATTCTACCCGGTATCAGCTGACCACTTGCGGAACTCCACAATATAATCCTCCACAGGCTGTCTGCCTTGTACTAGGGCATGAAGGGCAGACTCGGCGGAAGCAGTCCGCTGTGGATCGTCATATAGTGTAGCCATAGCTTTGAAAAAGGTGGCAACTGAATCCAGTACAAAGTTCTTTTGCTCAAGGAGGTTATGAGCCCAGGACTGTGGCCCATCTGATAAGAGTGAGATGATGAAACCCACCTTGACGGTCTCAAGACAAAAAGTCCTTGGTTGCAGGGCAAAGTAAAGTTCACATGCGTTTTTGAAGGCCCTGAATTTCCAGCGGTCACCTGAAAAGCGCTCAGTAGTGGGGACTCTGGGCTCTGGAGGAAGTAATTCCACAGCAGGTGTGGCTATGGCAGGAGAGCTGGCCATTGAAGCTGAGCCAGTGGAGCTACTAGCTTGGTTAGAATCAGCAGGAGTCATAGAGGTAGTAAGGGGGTGAAGGCGTCCTTCCAGCTGAATGTAGCCGTCTTGTAAGCTCTGGACTACTTGCGTAAGAGCCGTCATCTGCTGACATAGGGACTCCAACGTGGAAGCACCTCTCTCGGCCTCAGACATCATGGCTGGTTGATACTATCACATACCTGGTACTAGAGGCCAATGGAGAGAGAGGGCTTCCCTTGCGGCTAAGTTCCAGACCCCCCCTGAAGGTGAAACCAGGAAAGGTCAGGCCCAAAGCAGCAAGGGTTGCCTGCAGGACTGTATGCAGGAGGTTCTGGAGTACAGCTGGTGTGCTGGGGTAGAATCAGCAGACAGGTGACAACCGTGAGGTGTTGCAGGATTCAGATAATGCTGCGACTGGAGCGTGGTCACAAGGAAGCCTAGGTCGTGAGCCGGGTTGGGATCAGAGCAGACGTGGTCAGGTGGATAGCTGGAGTCGAACACAGGAAGCAAACAGGAGACAGGTCAAGGACAAGCCGGATCGGTAACAGGAGACACAGGAACAGGAATATCACGAAGATAACACACTGGAGGAGCCGAAGATCAACCAGCAAATGCAGACACTTGCAGACTTCCTTATATAGGCCCATGTGACCTGCTGGTAGAGATTCTGGGTCCTAAAGTCCTTCTGCCAGAGATTCTGGGTCCTAAAGCCCTTCTCCTGCTGTTGGTTCCCTGACAGTTAGTGTCGGTGATGCCGCTAGGTAGTCAGTAATTTTTTTATGTTCGCCGCCAGGTTTTTATAACGTCAGGTACCCCCATATATTACCTAATAAAGGTTTAACCCCTTGATCGCCCCCCAGGTAACCCTTTAACCCCCTAGCACCACTGTCACTAAGCGATCGTTTCTCTGATCTCTGTATTAGTGTCGGTGATGCCGCTAGGTAGTCAGTAATTTTTTATGTTCGCCGCCAGCTTTTTATAACGTCAGGTACCCCCATATATTACCTAATAAAGGTTTAACCCCTTGATCGCCCCCCAGGTAACGCTTTCACCCCCTAGCACCACTGTCACTAAGCGATCGTTTTTCTGATCTCTGTATTAGTGTCGGTGATGCCGCTAGGTAGTCAGTAATTTTTTTATGTTCGCCGCCAGCTTTTTATAGCGTCAGGTACCCCCATATATTACCTAATAAAGGTTTAACCCCTTGCTCGCCCCCCAGGTAACCCTTTCACCCCCTTTTGCCAGTGTCACTAAGCGATAGTTTTTCTGATCGGTGTATTAGTTATGCTGGTGCCGCTAGGTAGTCAGTTATTTTTTTTAGGTTCGCCGCCAGGTTTTTATAGCGTCAGGTACCCCCATATATTATCTAATAAAGGTTTTAACCCCCTGATTGCTCCTAGTTAACTCTTTCACCAGTGATCACTGTATAAGTGTTACGGGTGACGCTGGTTAGTTAGTTTGCTTTTTATAGTGTCAGGGCACCCGCCGTATATAACCCAATAAAGGTTTAACCCCCTGATCGCCCGGCGGGTGATATCAATAAGGTTTTAGCGTCAGAGAGGGTCTGCGTCGCCCCAGGCAGCGTCAGGTTAGTGCCAGTGACGCTAACACCCACGCGCAAAGCATACACCTCCCTTAGTGGTATAGTATCTGAACAGATCAATATCTGATCAGATCTATACTAGCGTCCCCAGCAGTTTAGGGTTCCCAAAAACGCAGTGTTAGCGGGATCAGCCCAGATACCTGCTAGCACCTGCGTTTTGCCCCTCCATCCAGCCCAGGCCACCCAAGTGCAGTATCGATTGATCACTGTCACTTACAAAACACAACACACATAGCTGCAGCGTTCGCAGAGACAGGCCTGATCCCTGCGACACCAGTGCTGTAGGAGGTGATTTCACCACCACAGTTAAAAAAAAGAGCATATATGCCGAAGCATGGGGGCAGCAGGGGCGGAGGAGCGATTTTGCTCCTAATGCCGTGTACATACGGTTGAAATTCCGACGGAGGCTTGCCCGTGGAAAAGTCTGACCGTGTGTACGCGGCATAACTTTTGCGGGATGATGCCCCCATGCTTCGGCATATATATAAATGGTGCATGTATGCCCATCATTAGAAGTGGGTGAATGAAGGGAGGTATTCTAATGGTGGGCATACCCACCGATCAATCTCTTTTTTTCGTTCAGCCAACAGGCTGCATGAAAAAAAAGATTACAATACATGTCCAACAAGGACCAGCAACGTACTGGTATGTTGCTGGATTTTGAATGGTTATACCAGAATGATGCCTGCGGGTTTAGGTATCATCTTGGTATCATTCTTTTCAGCCAGCGGCTGGCTTTTATGTAAAAGCAATCCTAGCGGCTAATTAGCCTCTGGACTGCTTTTACAAGCAATGGGAGGGAATGTCCCCCCCCCCCAGATATAAAAAGTGCCATTGGGAAATTGGGAAAGCATTTTATCACACCGATCTTGGTGTGGTCAGATGCTTTGAGGGCAGAGGAAAGATCTAGGGTCTAATAGACCCCATTTTTTTCAAAAAAAAGAGTACCTGTCACTACCTATTGTTATCATAGGGGATATTTACATTCCCTGAGATAACAATAAAAAATAATAAAATAAAAAAATATGGAAGGAACAGTTTAAAAATAAAATAAAAAAGGAAAATTCATAATTAAAAAAAAAAACACCCCTGTCCTGCCCTGCTCTTGCACAAAGGTGAACGCAAGCGTCGGTCTTGCGTCATATGTAAACAGCAATTGCATCATGCATGTGAGGTATCACCGCGAAGGTCAGATCGAGGGCAGTAATTTTAGCAGTAGACCTCCTCTGTAAATCTAATGTGGTAACCTGTAAAGGCTTTTAAAGGCTTTTAAAAATGTATGTAGTTTGTCGCCACTGCGCATTTGTGCGAAATTTTAAAGCATGTCGTGTTTGGTATCCATGTACTCGGCCTAAGATCATCTTTTTTATTTCATCAAACATTTGGGCAATATAGTGTGTTTTAGTGCATTAAAATTAAAAAAAGTGTATTTTTTCCCCAAAAAATTCCATTTGAAACATCGCAAATAGTGTGTGGGGAAAAAAATGCAACACCCACCATTTTAATCTGTAGGGCCTTTGCTTTAAAAAATATATAATGTTTGGGGGTTCAACGTAATTTTCTTGCAAAAAAAAAAATGTTTTCATGTAAACAAAAAGTGTCAGAAAGGGCTTTGTCTTCAAGTGGTTAGAAGAGTGGATGTAAGCTTCCTAATGTTGTGTATAAAATGCCAGGACAGTTCAAAACCCCCGCAAATGACCCAATTTTGGAAAGTAGACACCCTAAGCTATCAGCTGAGAGGCATGTCGAGTCCATGGAATATTTTATATGTTGACACAAGTTGCGGAAAAAAGACAATTCTTTTTTTTTTTTTGCACAAAGTTGTCACTAAATGATATTTTGCTCAAACATGCCATGGTTATATGTGGAATTACACCCCAAAATACATTCTGTTGCTTCTCCTGAGTATGGGGATACCACGTGTGAGACTTTTTGGGAGCCTAGCCGCGTACGGGAGCCCAAAATCCAAGCACCGCCTTCAGGCTTTCTAAGGGTGTAAATTTTGGATTTCACTCCTGACTGCCTATCACAGTTTCGGAGGCCATGGAATGCCCAGATGGCACAAACCCCCCCCCCCCAAATGACCCCATTTTGGAAAGTAGACACCCCAAGCCATTTGCTGAGAGGTATGTTGAGTATTTTGCAGATCTCACTTTTTGTCACAAAGTTTTGAAAATTGAAAAAAGAAAAAAAAGAAAATATTTTCTTTCTTCATTTTCAAAAACAAATGAGAGCTGTAAAACACTCACCATGCTTCTCAGCAAATAGCTTGGGGTGTCTACTTTCCAAAATGGGGTCATTTGGGGGGATTTTGTGCTATTTTGGCATTTTATGGCCTTCGAAACTGTGATGGGTAGTGAGGAGTGAAATCAAAAATTTGTGCCCTTAGAAATCCTGAAGGCGGTGCTTGGTTTTTCGGGGTCCTGTACGCGGCTAGGCTCCTAAAAAGTCCCACACATGTTGTATCCCTATACTCAGGAGAAGCAGCAAAATGTATTTTGGGGTGCAATTCCACATATAACCATGGCATGTGTGAGCAATATATCATTTAGTGACAACTTTTTGTAATTTTTATTTTTTTGTCATTATTTAATCACTTGGGACAAAAAAAAAATATTCAATGGGCTCAACATGCCTCTCAGAAATGTCCTTGGGGTGTCTACTTTCCAAAATTGGGTCATGTGGGGGGGGTTTTGTGTTATTTTGGAATTTTATGGCCTTCGAAACTGTGATAGGTAGTGAGGAGTGAAATCAAAAATTTGCGCCCTTAGAAATCCTGAAGGCGGTGCTTGGTTTTCGGGGTCCCGTACGCGGCTAGGCTCCCAAAAAGTCCCACACATGTGGTATCCCCGTACTCAGGAGAAGCAGCAAAATGTATTTTGGTGTGCAATTCCACATATAACCATGGCATGTGTGAGCAATATATCATTTAGTGACAACTTTTTGTAATTTTTTATATTTTTTTGTCATTATTCAATCACTTGGGACAAAAAAAAAATATTCAATGGGCTCAACATGCCTCTCAGCAATTTCCTTGGGGAGTCTACTTTCCAAAATGCGGTCATTTGGGGGGGGGGGGGTTTGTACTGCCCTGCCATTTTAGCACCTCAAGAAATGAGATAGGCAGTTATAAATTAAAAGCTGTGTAAATTCCAGAAAATGTACCCTAGTTTGTAGACCCTATAACTTTTCCGCAAACCAATAAATATACGCTTATTGACATTTTTTTTACTAAAGACATGTGGCTGAATACATTTTGGCCTAAATGTATGACTAAAATTGAGTTTATTCGATTTTTCTTATAACAAAAAGTAGAAAATATCATATTTTTTCAAAATTTTCGGTCTTTTTCCATTTATATCGCAAAAAAAAAAACGCAGAGGCAATCAAATACCATTAAAAGAAAGCTCTATTTGTGGGAAGAAAAGGACGCAAATTTCGTTTGGGTACAACATTGCATGTCCGCACAATTTCCAGTTAAAGCAGCGCTTTGCCAAATTGTGAAATCACCTCTGGTCATTATGGTCCGTATTGGTCCGGTCCTTAAGTGGTTAATGATGCATAAAGTGAAAAAAAAAAAGTGAAATATTCCTTTAAATATCGTACCTGGGGGGTGTCTAAAGTATGCCTGTGAAGTGACACGTGTTTCCCATGTTTAGAACTGTCCCTGCACAAAATGACATTTCTAAAGGAAAAAAAGCCATTTAAAACTGCTTGCGGCTTTAATGTAATGTTTGGTCCCGGCAATATGGATGAAAATTATTGAGAAAAATGGCATGGCTACCCCATCACCCCCCCCCCCACCCTACCCCAGCCCATTACCAGCCCCTTTGGGTCTTGTATGGATATTAAGGGGAACCCTGCACCCAAAATAAAAAAAGGCCCTATATACTCTGAACAGCAGTATACCGGCGGTGCAAAAAAGACACAGACTGTAGGTTTGTTCTTAAGTACAATCTGTTTGTAATTTGGAACAGGTACATTTTGTAAGTGTAGCTCTAGCCAAAAAAAACTATTTTTAAGCTTTTTTGAGAACATAGGGAAGGGTTATCACCCCTGCAACATTTGTTTTGCTGTCTATGCACCTGTTCAGAACATTTCACCTCACTTTCCATCCCAATGACAAATGTTTTTGGAAAATTTGTTTTTTTTAGTGAAACAAGGATTGGTGATAAAGCATCAGTGGAGAGATGACACCTTTTTCCCATATTAACTCTTACAGGAGAGAATTTCCCTTCCTAGGGGTAGATTTCCTCTCACTTCTTGTTGTCTCCTTCCGTTTGCAAGTAGGAGTCGTTTGTAAGTTGGATGTTTGAAAGTAGGGGCCTGCTGTATATACTCAGCTGAAATTTGCCCCTTAGGTGTTGGTGTTGCCACAACACTGTAAGCCCTCAGTTACTCTTGGTGGGCACTGGAACGCCCTGCTGTCAACTTTTATATCAGGAATTGTATTTACATGCCACTGTTGAACAGTGGTAGGAAAAATTGGGCCTTTGGTGGTGGTGGTGCTGGTGTCACAACACTGTAAGCCCTCACAGTTACTCTTGGTGGGCGCAGGAATGGGCCCTGCTGTGAATTATTAGATCAAGAATTGTAATTGCATGCCCCTGTTGAACAGAGGCTGAAAAATTGGGCCTTAGGCACTGGTGCTACAACGCTGCAACCCCTCACAGATACTGTACTTACAGCGCAGCAATGAGCCCTGTTGCAAAGTATTGCATCAAAAATGTAGGCTTTAGGGGAATGCTATGCAAAGCACACAGTAGTACACTAAGTGAAACACTGACTGTCTGCAGCTAGCACAATCACCTGCCTGCCTGTCACAGTATAGAGACCAACAGGAACGGATCTATCTAAACTCAATACAGTGTATAAATATATATACAACACCTAGGATGCATATATATCCTCTACACACTGTAACAGCAGCTAACTGATTCTGCAGTGAATTACGGGCCGTGTTGCGCAACACAAATTTAGCGCGAATGGACCATAACGTTCGTTCTTCGTCGAACGGTCGAACGGCCGATGCTTGAGTCGAACGTGTGTTCGACGCGAACACGAAGCTCATCCCTAATCCTTACCCCAAAAATGTGACCACTATTACGGCGATCTCTTCACGCACAGGGATTTAAGGTCTCCCTCTAGACCCACTGTGGATTGATTGGAATAGTAGGGGATAGTGTCTAATGTCTAATGGAGATATAAACAGAAAAGGGAACCATAGTGTAATACTGTAAACGAATGATTTTTAATTGCCACAAAGTATTGCACTTACAGATTTGCTGTTCAAAAATTGCGCGATTGAATGTTGGGATGGGAGCGCGGCGTCTCCTCGAGGCTTCTCCTGCTTGTTGTGCTCCGTGTCTCCGTACGGAGAAGCGTGATGACGTAGAATCTGCAAGCCTCACCTTTATCATTTTTATCATGTTTCGCATGTTAGTTGAATCCATTGTTGTGGGACTTTATTCATTTTAGATATATAGTTCATGACTCCATATTCCATGCATCTTGATTGTTAGTCACTTTTATTATCATACTCACATTTATTATGTTTTTTCACCAAGTTATAACCACGATTATATCATTGTTTAAATTTATAGCGCTATACCTTTTTATTATTAATCCGGGTTATAGGCAGGTCAAGGGCAGGAGACTGAAGGCAAATCCGGGGCACAGGCAGAGGGTCAAACACAGGAGACAGTAGCGGAGTCCGTTAAGCAAGCCAAAAGGTCAGATTTGGAGAGGTCAGGATGGTCAAGGCAGAAGATCAAAGCAGGCAGAAGACAGGAACTTGATTCACAGGAAGCTGAAAGACAACCAGCAACTTGTCTGGGGATTTCTCAGCTTTTATAGGCAGCCAGGATGTCACGTGACACGTGCACTGACGCACATGCCGTTCAATAGGGCCGCGAGTGCGCATGCACGGGAGCGCCATCCCACTACGCATGCGCGGGGACCCGGCGATACTGGACATTTCTCTGACAATTGCCTTCCAAAGTCACCTAATTAGTAAATAGAGTCCACCTGTGTGTAATTGAATCTCTGTATAAATACAGCCGTTATGTGATGCCCTCAGAGGTTTGTTAGAGAACCTTAGTGAACAAACGGCATCATGAAGGCCAGGGAACACAGTAGACAGGTCAGGGATAAAATTGTGGAGACGTTTAAAGCAGGGTTAGAGTATAAAAAAATATCCCAAGCTTTGAACATCTCACGGAGCACTGTTGAATCAACCATCCGAAAATGGGAAGAGTATAGCACAACTGAAAACCTACCAAGACATGGTCGTCCACCTAAACTGACAGGCCACACATTAATCAGAGAAGCAGGGAAGAGGCCCATGGTAAGTGGCAAGAAGAATGCCATTGTTGAAAGAAAGCCATGAGAAGTCCCATTTGCAGTTTGCGAGAAGCCATGTGGGGGACACAGCAAACATGTGAAAGAAGATACTCAGGTCAGATGAGACCAAAATTTTACTTTTTGGCTTAAATGCAAAATGCTATGTGTGGCTGAAAACTAACACTGCACATCACCCTGAACACACCATCCCACCGTGAAACATGGTGGTGGCAGCATCATGTTGTGGGGATGCTTTTCTTCAGCAGGGACAGGGAAGCTGGTCAGAGTTGATGGGAAGATGGATGGAGCCAAATACAGGGCAATCTTAGAAGAAAACCTGTCAGAGTCTGCAAAAGACTTGGGCGGAGGTTCACCTTCCAGCAGGACAACAACCCTAAGCATACGGCCAGAGCTACCTTCGAATGGTTTTGATCAAAGCATATTCATATGTTAGAATGGCCCAGTCTAAGACCCCTTTCACACTGGGGCGTTTTTCAGGCGCTTTTGGGCTAAAAATAGCACCTGTAAAGCACCTGAAAAACGGCTCCCCTGCAGTCTCAGTGGGAAAGCCAGAGTGCTTTCACACTGAGGCGATGCACTGGCGGGATGTTAAAAAAAACTCATGCAAGCAGCATCTTTGGAGCGGTGAAGGAGCGGTGTGTACACCACCGCTCCTGCCCATTGAAATGAATGGGCAGCGCGGGCGAAGCGCCGCTGCAGCGGCACTTTGCTGGTGGTTTTAGCCCTTTTTTCAGCCACTAGTGGGGGTTAAAAGCGCCCTGCTAGCGGCCGAATAACTGCAAAAACGTCAATAAAGTGCCGCTAAAAATAGCCGATGCCGCCCGCGCCCCAGTGTGAGAGCAGCCAAAAGTCTAGACCTAAATCCAATTAAGAATCTGTGGCAAGGCTTGCTGTTCAGACGCTCTCCCCCCCATCTGACAGAGCATGAGCCATTTTGCAAAGAAGAATGGGCAAAAATGTCACTCTAGATGTGCAAAGCTGGTAAAGACATCCCCAAAAAGACTTGCACCTGTAATTGCAGTGAAAGATGGTTCTGCAAAGTAGAGGGGGGGGGGGGGGCTGAATACAAATGCATGCCACACTTTCATATGTTTATTTGTAAAAAAAAACATTTATCATTTTCCTTCCACTTCACAATTATGTGCTACTTTGTGTTGGTCTATCACATAAAATCCATTTATGTTTTTGGTTGTAACCTGACAAAATGTGGAAGATTATAGGGGTATGAATACTTTTTCAAGGCACTGTATATGCAGTAAAGCATGCTTGTTATACTCACTATGGAACCTAAGGGGTTAGTCCTCCGCATTGTGTAAAAAGGCAGTTTGTTCCCGTCTTCTTTGATCCTCCTCTTCTTCCACTGTCCCCAATCCACCTCCTGCTAAGAGAGCCTTTAGAGTCACTCTGCACATGTTCAGTATTGTATTGCTAGATCTTAGTATTGCTGGTGTGTATTGCTAGAGAGGTTTTTTTTTTCTTGGGAAGGTGCATGTGATCATCACAGGGCCAATCAGCACCGTCCAGACAGAGGGTCAGGGATCCTGCAGCCTCATAGGACAGTCAGAGTAGAATGAAAAGCCCTCCTACAAGCTTTAACCTGACACTAATAAAAGTCACAAGACTGCTATATACTGCTGATGAGAAAAGGTATTTATCAGTTTATACTTACTAAAACTATTGCATGTCCATGTTCTGTGGGAGACCAGCTATACAATGCTGTGAAAAAGATTATTTATTTTTTTTGCATATTTGTCACACTTAAATGACTCATGAGATCAAACACATTTTATTCTTACACAAAGATAACCTGAGTAAATTCAAAATGCAGTTTTTAAATGATGATTTCATTTATTAAGGCAAAAAAGCTGTCCAAACCTGCCTGGCTTTAGGTGAAAAAGTAATTGCCCCCTAAACCTAATAACTGCTTGTGCCACCCTTGGCAGCAACAACTGCAATCAAGTGTTTGGGATAACTGGCAATGAGTCTTTTGCCGCGTACACATGGCCGTTTTTAATGTCATTGAAAAAAACCGACGTTTTTCCCGACTTGATTCTTCTCAAGCCTGCCCTGCCCACACACTATCGTGAAAAAAAATGCTCGAGCAAAGCGCAGTGACATACGAAACGTACAACGGCACTATAAAAGGGAAGTTCCATTCGGATGGCGCCACCCTTTGGGCTGCTTTTGCTGATCCTCGTGTTAGTAAAGTTTGGCGAGAGACGATTTGTGCTTTTCAGCCTTGTGCTCTTCAGTCCGTTACAGCGTGACGAATGTGCTATCTCCATTATGAATGCTAGTTTTACCAGAACGAGCGCTCCCGTCTCATAACTTGCTTCTGAGCATGCACGTTTTTTTCACGTCGTTAAAGCCTGCACGCGGTCGTTTTTCACGACGAGAAAAACGACGATAAAAAAATAGAGCATGTTCCAAATTTTTAATGGTCATTTTTCACGTTGTGAAAAATGCTCTGAAGCCCACACACGATCATTTTTAATGATCAAATTAAAAAATTGCATTTTTCTCTTCATGAAAAACGGTCGTGTGTACGCGGCATTACACATTGCTGTGGAGCAATTGTGGCCCACTATTTGCAGAATTGTTTTAATTCAACCACATTGGAGGGCTCATAACAAAGCAGTACAAACCTTAAAAGGAAGGGTGGGTGCTGTGTCAGTCCATGGACGTCAGAGAAACTGATTTTACGGTGAGTACAAAAATCCTATTTTCTCTTATCGTCCATGGACTGACACAGCTCTCATACTGTTTACGTGTGGGACGTTCCAAAGCAGTATAAGAAAAGGGTGGGAGCAAACAGTAAAGGAACAACCAAAACTTCACTCCAAACCAGCAGAACTCCTCAACGGAGGAGTTGCAACATTAGCAGCGGCCTGCAACACTTTGCGGCCAAAGGAAGCATCCGAAGATGCAGCCACATCAACCTTATAGAATTTTGAAAAGGCATGAACGGACGACCAGGTCGCCGCCTTGCACACTTGTGCAACCGATGCTTGATGTTGGAAGGCCCAGGAATCACCAATTGCCCTGGTGGCATGCGCCGTAACCGGAAAGGGAAGGGCCACCTCCTTAATGGCATAGGCCTGTATAACAGTCTGTCTGATCCATCTAGAAAAGGTGGCCGACGACACCGCTGGGCCCCGTTTCGGACCAAAGACAGACACAACTAGTGAGTCATATCACATACCACATAAAATGTGTGAAGGGCAAACCTTCTGGAATGCGATGTGTGAGGACACAAGGACGGGAGGACAATGTCCACATGTAGGTGAAAAACCGAGACCACCTTTTGCAAAAGGAAGGTCGCGGACGCAACACCGCCTTATCCTTATGGATGACCAAATAGGGCGACTTGCAGGATAAGGCTGCTGCCTCAGACACCCGTCTGACAGAAGTAATGGCCACTAAGAAGGCCACCTCCTTAGAAAAGGTCAAGAGGGGAATATCTCTGATATTTTCAAAGTGAGGTTCCTGGAGAACCTAGAGCACCAAATTCAAATCCCGAGGTGGGAGAGGAGGTTTCAACAGGAGGGAGCACATGGCGAACCCCCTGCACAAAGGTGCTACCAAGGAATGACCCACTAGCAGTTGCTGAAGGAAGACGGCTAAGGCCGAAAACGGACCCCTATTGGTACTCAAAGCAAGCATTTGGGTCACACCACGCTGCAAGGACCGCAGGATACTGGGGGCGGAATACGTCCATGGACGCTAGTCCAGCTCATTGCACATAGCGATGTAAGCTTCCCAGGTACGATGATATATCTTTCAAACGGAAGCCTTCTGTGCCCTGAACATGGTCGAAATGACCGAATCAGAGAGACCTCGGACTCTCAGCACTTGGCTTTCAATAGCTATGCCGTTAAGTCAGAGACTGTAAAACAGGATGAAAAATAGGACCTTGGAGAGAGGGGGCGGGTGCTGCTAAGATAGCAGCTTAGGACCAGAGCTCCGCTCACCGCCGGCCATACAGCAGAGATACAAATGGTTACAGACTCCCTTGTCGCCTGAGAATAATGGGTAACGCTAGCGGAAGCTTCAGAGCACCTGTCTATGCCGGGTAAATATTCTAAAAGGAGGCAAGAAACGTTTTTAAAAGTCTGTGGAGAAACTGAATTTTTCCAAGATGGCCGCCGTAACCCAGACACGCACACAGAAAGCTGCTGTGCCTCTAATGCTATTAAGCAAGTTTTGGCTCCTTCATCTATATCTTTTATTTCTCAGACTTCTAATTCTGTAACTTGTCCTTCTATCACTTCTCCTGAATACACAGAACAGGAGAACCCTGTGGAATTTATCCATTTATCCCCAATAGAGGTCTCTACACTAGCTCCTATCCCAGTACATACACAGGCTGAACAGGCTCTTGATGTAACTTTCAATGTATCCGAATTATTCACGAGAATATCAGAAATGCTGGATAAAGGATTAGCACTAAATGCTGAAAGAATTACTGGTGAAATTAAAGCTGAATTTCAGTCCCTTGGTAGTAGAATTGAAAATATTGAGCACAAGTTAGACATCACTGTGGCAAAAACTGACCAGAATACTGAACCTTTACAATTCATGCAGGACCAGCTGGAAACAGCACAGGCACAAATTGATGACCTTGAGAACCGTTCCAGGAGAGACAATTTTAGGGTCAGGGGTTTGCCAGAAACTATCCTTGATGTACATGCTGCTATACAGGATGTCATAAAAATCCTATTACCATCTATTCCTGCTCACAAGTTGGAATTGGACCGTGCTCATAGGTCACTGGGACCACTTGAAAGGACGGTTTACCAAGGGATGTGGTAGTTAAACCACATTATTATTCTATAAAAGAGGACATAATGAAGAAATCTTGCCAACAGGAACTATTACAATACCAGGGAGCCACTATTCAAATATTTTCTGATATTTCTCCTTATACTATTCAAAGAAGAAGATCCCTAAAACCTCTATTGGGGGCCCTTATCAAAAAAGACATAAAATACAGATGGGCTTTTCCTTTTGCTCTAAAATTCTCCTTTAATGGCAAATACTATGCAGTTCATAATTTCCATGAGGGTGAACATCTTTTGCTGGACCTGAAGATTATCTCTATAGGGGGGCGTGGCCGGCCAGAGATGAGAGTGGACGCGTGAGCTCTCAGCTCCTAAACCAGGGGACAGAATCCAGCGACATCGGCCAAAATCGAATTACAATCTCCAGCCATCCTTGCTCTAGGCACACCGGAGCCTCTGCTAAACATGTCCAGGAAGAGATTTACTGACTACAAGCCACAAAAACTGACGGAATTCGCCTACAAGCCGGCGGACCGAGACAGTGACATCCAAGATGGCGCCGGCCAGGCCGCGCCGCGGGACTTGTACACGGATCTCCCGGACGAAATACCGCAGGATTCGCCTAATACAGGTACCCTCGATGTGTCCTCTCATCCCCCGGAGAGTGATCCTCTCACCCGCAGCCCAGCAAAAGCTAAAATGCGGCTTGTCACGCCACAGCAGCGGCCGCTACGTCCGCAAATTGAGGCCCAGGCTTTTAACCCACTCCTATCTAATCAGGCCCTGCATACCTCCATGGCATCCTTCCCCACTTCAGGCCAATCAGTAATGGACACTACCCTGAAGGACATGCTTCTCTCACTGCAGACCTCCCTCATGACTGACCTCTCCTCTGTTTACTAAAATTACTACAGACATCCACTCCCTAGATGACAGGGTGACAAACGTTGAGAGAGGCCTAACTGATTGTACCTCCACTGTGAATGAGGTGATAGACATTTGTGAAGGTATTAGAGAGGAGCAGTCCTGGATGCACGCCAAGCTGGCCGATTTAGAGGACAGGTCCCGCAGGAACAATGTTAAGCTAAGAGGAATATCTGAAAGTGTTCTTCCTGCGGACCTGCCACGATATGCCAAGGAGCTGATGCACATCATTATCCCTGAAGCATCTCCCCGGGATGTTATCATAGATAGGATCCACAGAATCGCCAAACCATCCCACCTGGCAGCCTCAGTACCCAGAGACGTCCTGATGAGAGTTCACTTCTATCACATAAAGGAAAAGCTCCTGATGGGGGTCAAAGCTAAAACGCCCCTACCAGCTCCCTTCACAGGAATTCAATTCTTTCCTGATCTCTCAAAGTACACCCTTCAACTGAGATGCCAATTGAACCCAGTCACCAAGGGCCTACAAAATCATAAGATAGGATACAAATGGCGATATCCAGCCACACTCCTCATCACAAAGAATGGTCAGTCCTATACCGTCAGTGATCTTGATAAAGGAATGTGACTCCTCCACAACTGGGGAATCCTCCTGGAACCCCCCAAATCCACTCCACATCCTGATTGAAGAACCCCTCCGCGCAGAAATCTGGACACCAACCTCAATTAACTGGCATCTGTTAACTACGCCAACATTGGCCTAACAGCATTCTTACAGTTCCCCTGGGTTATGTCACATAGAACTCCTGTTTTTTCAGCTCCCAGCCATAAAAACTCTTTTTACCCCCAACCAGAGGCTACCGAGGTGCAGGGCACCCCCTCTGAGAACCTTTCTGGTTTTACTTTCTGCACAGTCTAAACGAAACCTCTCACTGACGGCTTGCTCTAAGACCCTTTACCTTTTTGTTTTTGCTTGATTTTGTTTTCAGTTCTCATCCTGCTCTCTCGTTGCCACCGCTTGAGTGCTTAACGTATTGCTCTATTCACAGCATCCTAACCACCTTACTTTCAGGACCCTGGTCTGCCGCATCACTACTACACCGTCTCTTGGCCAAGTAACCTCAACCTGAACTGAAACATGAAACCGTAAGTGTTACTACAGCGCACTCACTACCTTCTCACCTACAAGATGCCGCTCACAATCCTATCACTGAACACCAACGGACTAAACCACCCAGCTAAACGCCACACACTCTGGAAAACCGCCTCGGCTCTCCACAGTGACATTCTATGTATACAGGAAACCCACCTGCTACTATCCAGTGCTACCCTATGCTCCAATCGGCAGTTCCCACATATATTCCACGCCTCCCATTCTACTAAAACTAAAGGCGTCATGATCGCGATCAAAGACAGTGTGGACTTCCAACCACTAGATGTTGTAACAGACCCTGAAGGTCGCTATATAATACTTGTCTGCACTATTAATCGAGTTCAATACACTCTTGTCAATGTTTATACCCCAAACTCCCACCAGTTGCAATTTCTACGTAAGGTACTTTGCATCGCCAAACCTATTCAGAAAGGACATCTGATTCTTGGTGGAGATTTCAACTAGGTCCCCGATGTGGTCATAGACTCCACATCAGCTGCGAAAAGGCGAGACTCGCCTCTGAAAAAACTTATCGCCACTCACGACCTCTATGATGTATGGCGTTGCCATCATGGTTCTGAAAGAGACTTTACATTTTTCTCCTCCAGACACAACTCGTACTCGAGAATTGATTTGTTTCTGACAGATAAATGGATTTTACAAAAAATATGTGCATCTGCGATCCACACCACGACATGGTCGGACCACGCCCCAATCTCAATTACTATTGATGACTCTACCCTGCAACACAACACATTTCTCTGGCGAGCGAACTACATTATCCAACATGACAATTATGCCCCAGAAATCTCGGCTCAAATTACCGACTTTTTCTCACTAAACAAGGGCTCTGTGCCTGACCCTGCTGTGGAGCGTACATAAAGCTTTTATTAGAGGAACCCTAATTAAATTAAGTTCTTATCATAAAAAAAAGGACGCAACGTATAGATGACCTGACAGCTAAGATAGCGACTCTAGAATTAAAACCCAAAGCCGACCCTAGAGTCCCACAAGCGGACCAATTGTTGTCCCTTAGACAGGAACTTAGAACCCTACTCCTCCACTCCTATGAACTCCTTCACAGGAAACTTAAAGCCACTACATACTCCACTTCTAACAAGGCGGGGAAAAGACTAGCACAACGCCTTAAAGGTAGACGCACCAAAGCCAAAATTGCCCAACTCCACCACCCTCATACTAAACTCCTCTTGAATAACCCCCAAGAAATAGCCGACGCCTTTAGCGCCTATTACAGTCACCTATACAATTTGAAGCAGGACCCGTGTACACCTCAACCCACCCAAGACGGAATTGACCACTTTCTCTGTAAGCTCAACCTACCTACCTTGACTGAAGAGCAATTGACAATCCTCAATAGCCCGTTCACGGAAGTAGAAATTAAAACAGCAGTTGACTCCCTGCCCAGAGGTAAAGCGCCAGGTCCGGACGGATTGACAGGCGAATATTATAAGCAATTTTCCTCCCACATAACCCCCCACCTTACTGACGTTTTCAATCATGCTGCCTCCTCTTCCACCTTCCCGACTGAATATCTAAAATCACTGGTCATAACGTTACCGAAACCAGGAAAGGAGCCGAATGTCCCCCAAAATTTTCGCCCAATATCCTTACTTAATCTCGATCTCAAGATTTATGCTAAAACGATAGCAACAAGGTTACTTGAGATAATGCCAGCCCTCATACATAAAGACCAGTCGGGCTTCACGAAGGGTAGACAGGCATCAGATGCCACTAGAAGAATGATCAACCTCATCCACCACGCGGAATCCACAGGAACGCCCTCTCTGCTCCTATCTCTGGATGCAGAGAAGGTGTTCGATAGGGTCCACTGGTCGTACCTCGAGGCAGTCCTTCAAAAATTTGGATTTAAGGGCCATATCCTAAAAGCCATCATGGCACTTTACTTGAATCCTACGGCCCAAGTGTTTACAGAGGGAATGCTCTCATGTCCATTTAACATCACTAACGGCACGCGCCAAGGCTGCCCATTATCCCCACTCATCTTTAATATGCTCATGGAACCACTGGCGGAACATGTCCGCTCCCACCCCAATATTTCAGGACTTCAAATTGGAACCTCTTCCCATAAAATCAGCCTATTTGCTGACGATGTCATTCTTATCCTCACCAATCCGACTTCCTCCCTGGCAGAAGTACAAAAACTGTTAAACTGGTTCAGTTCGGTTTCATATTACAAAGTTAACACGACCAAATCCTTCATACTAGATATTAATTTAGACGCTACGACAAGAAACTTGTTACAATTACAATATCCATTTGCGTGGGCAGACAAAGACATTTCGTATCTAGGCATCCAACTCCCGAGAACACTGAACAACTTATACGCATGCAATTTCACGCCACTTCTACATACCATCCGTACGTCCTCCGACCAAATAGCGAAACAAACTTTCCTGGTCAGGGAGGCTTGCTGCCTTCAAAATGATATGCCTCCCTCAAATACTGTACTTCTTTAGAACCCTCCCCATTCCAATACCCAAATCATTTTTCAGATCCCTTCAGACGATATTCAACAAATATCTTTGGAAAGGCAAACGACCCAGATGTGCTCACCTAAAGTTGATTAAACACAAAATGGCGAGGGGTATTAGCTCCATCGATTTTGAAGATTATCACACAGCAGCCATTCTAGCCCAATTGCCCAGTTGGTTCCAATCCCCCATGCCCTCAGTATGGGGACAAATAGAGAACCTTTCAATTGCACACCCCAACTTGAAGAACTGGCTTCTAAGCACTCCTCTAGGCGCCCCAGTCCCAGCATGTCTCTCCCCAACCATGAAGGCTACAGTAAGTGCCTGGAAAAAAATGATCACCTCCCTGGGCTATAACCCCACCACGCCACAATTTAATATCCCTTTAGAATCTCTTCACCACTTGATCCCAGACCTACGGATCTCTAGATGGACCCTCAAAGGGATCCATTGCTTACAAAACTTACTACAGGGTAACCGCATTAAACCCTTCTCCCAATTACAATCCTAATATGATCTACCTGCTTCAGAACACTTCACATTCTTGCGCATCCACCACTGCTTAATTAATATACCCCTATCCCTCTATAGAATCCACCCTAAGACTTGGGAATACCTTACAAATCCTGCCTCCAAAACCAAGGGCATCTCACATTTCTACAACAACCTACATCAAAAGTCCATTTTTTCCAAAATGAATCCGCACCACCGGTGGGACACTGATCTTGCCTATACCTTCACAGTCACACAATGGCAACGGGCACTACAATCCGTCTACACAGCCACCAAATGCTCAACACTCTGGGAACTCACTCAGAAAATCTCACTATGCTGGTACCTCACGCCAGCCAAACTAGCCACTTTCAGCCCTCAAATCCCTAAGTGCTGGAGATGCAAAGCGGCCATAGGAGACATGCTCCATATTTTCTGGGCATGTTCCACTATACAAAAATACTGAGACGACGTTTTTATTCTTATATCAAGCGTGATTAAAACCATAATTCCTCCATCGCCCGCACTTGCCATTCTCAGCCTAACCATAGACGACATACCTCAACCCCTTAGACACGTGACAACCCACATACTCCTGGCAGCCAGGCTCAACTTAACGAGACAATGGAAATCTGACAATACTCCAACCATAGGCCAAGTTATCAACCTAGTAACCTTACACTTTAGCTATGAGAAGATAACAAACGCCAGTAATGGACGGGCTGCAAAAACCCGAACACACTGGCAACCTTGGACTGACTGGACTGATGCTGCGACAGTCACCTAAACCTATTGTTACACCATCTAGTACAGCCTGACCGAGCAATATCCTCGAGTTACAATACTGGTATCTATTAACCGTTTTTTTTTTTGTTTTTTTTATTTCCTGCTTTGTCAAAATGTTTAAGCAAATTTCTGAAACACTGCTACCAAGCAGTGGGTATCACCCTACAGTGCTCGCACTGTACTAAGTGGGCCCTCTCCACTCCGGTGGCACTAAGATCCCATATGGGGTGCCACCCCAGAGGAGAGATCCAATTATACCTCCATATACTCATATTGTTATATGCCTTCTGTTTGAATTGTCTGCAATTTGTCAGTGAGAATATGTTCATTTGTTAAATATCTCTCACATCGTCGTTGCACGACGTACAATGTTTAATTGTACTCTGTATCTTATATGCAAAATTAATAAAATATTTGAAGAAAAAAAAAAAAAAGATTATCTCTATGGAACCGGACATGGACACTACACCTGCCCAACAAGGATCTATCAAACGTCAATCTCCTATAAGCCCAACCTCTTCTAATTGGAACAAAGTCAAACATAGGAGAGTTAAAGATAATCTTGTTACCTGAAGAGATGATAAGTTCCTTTTTGACTTTATCTTCTCTACCTGATAACTCAGGTGGCAATTGGAAAAAAAATATATATATTTTTTTGGGTGTTTTAGAAAACAAAATATAGTCCGTTGTGGACTTTCAGTTTATCTAAGATGAATCCGCTTTTAGTTTGATGCTTTCACTATTTTTGAGAGGCTGTCACTGGCCGGTGTTGAGGCATTGGGCCTCCACCCACTTCTTAGATCGTTTGTTTTTTACCGATCTGAGAGGTGGGTACTTAGCCCTTTTTATGGGCTATACTACTGAGTATTTTTTGAATGAAGGAAGGAAGTCTTATTCCTCCCTTCATTCTGGGCCATTATTTGGCCTTTTGATATACTATGTATTGCTTCTGAGTGAATTTGATTTTGTTTTTTTCTTTTCTTTCTTTACGGTCTTTTTCTTTCTCTTAGCCTACCTGCCAGTGAAAGTTTTTTTAGAGGGATGTTGGAAGTTTAACGCTAATCCAACCTTGGTGAATAATTCTTTCTTATTAAGGATTTATATTAGATTGAGTATTATTTGGGACAGCGAATTGCTTGATCTTACTCTATTTTTTCATGGCTGCTACTAATAATATTTCTTCTCCTCTTCGGGTTATTACTCATAGCACACAGGGGTTGAACTCCCCCAATTAAGAGACGGAAGGCCTTTCAGGAATATAGGTCTCATCACATCGATGTCGTTTTTTTTACAGGAAACCCATTTCCCACAGCGGTACACCCCCACTTCCCAGTGTTTCATCTAGCCAATGCTGAAAATAAGACCAGGGGAGTAGCAATTTTATTTTCTAAACACTGCAAGTTTAATTTACAGAAGGAATGTGGAGACCCAGAGGGGAGATTCCTATTGGTGAAAGGTACAATAGATGGGAGGTTGTATACTTTAATATCATATTATGCTCCTAATAGGGGACAAAAGAAATTCTTTAACCAAATGTTTGAAACTCTTCAGCCATTTATGGATGGAGTTATCATTATGGGAGGAGATTCCAACATAGCATTTGATACAGGGCTAGATAAATCTAAACCATTGAAGACTAAAATGATCCATCCAACCAGGGCTAGTACACAAATTGCTTACCTACTTCATAGATCCAGATTAACAGATATATGGAGGGAGCTGAACCCAAAAACAAAAGAGTTTACTCACTTTTCAAATCCCCACCAATCATACTCACGTATAGATCACATAATGGTTTCTACTCAACATATCCCTTCTGCCATTGCCTCCTCTATTATAGACGTGGCATGGTCAGACCACTCTATGGTTCTACTGTCTTTGAAACGTGATAGTATGGTTCAAAGGGTATCCCATTGGACTCTTAATCAATCGTTACTAAAGGATCCTGTTATCGCCGCAGAAATTGAACGTGAGATTAAGGAATATTTTGAACATAATGACAGGGAGAAAGTTTCTCCGGAAATTCTGTGGACGGCACACAAAGTTACCGTCAGAGGCAAATTAATACAGATTGCAGCTAGACAAAAAAAAATTAAGACTTTAGAGGTGGAAAGACTAGAAAGAGACTTTGTAACATTGAGTAAACAACATAAAAATGATCCATGTGGTATTCCTGCCTCCAAATTAGATGCTGCTAGGGCTGCTCTGAATCTGGCTCTCACGGTGAAGGTAGATAATTCTGTTAAGTGGTCTGGGGCCAAATTTTATCAAATGAGGGATAAGATAGGTCCCATGTTGGCTCATAAATTATCCCCTAGACTCAGATCTAGAGTTCTTCCCAAGATCAGATTAGCTGATGGCTCTCTTACACTAAACCCCCAGCGTATAATGACAGCCTTTCAAGATTTCTATTCTAATTTATATAGTTTTGAAGGACATTCTACCTCCAATAGAATAGAGGAGTTCCTAGATGGCTTACAATTGCCCAAGTTAGCAGATATACATAGAGAGGAATTAGAAGCTCCCATATCTATGACAGAAGTTTCAGAAGTTATTAGAATATTGAAAAGTAATAAAGCTCCCGGACCTGATGGTTTTTCTCCTACTTACTATAAAACATTCTTAGAGACCCTGACACCCTATGTTACACGATTTTTTAATTTTCTGACTGAAGGTCATCCAATAGGTAAACAGCTCAACATGGCATATATATCCGTTATTCCGAAACCTGATAAGGACTCCAGTCTAGTCGAAAATTACAGGCCAATTTCTTTGATTAACAATCACTTAAAAATATTAACCAAAATTCTTTCTAATAGGTTATCTTCCTTCATTGGGCAATATATCCATAAAGATCAGGTGGGATTTATCCCTGGTAGACAGGGTCCAGATCAGGTGAGGAGAGCGGTAGATTTGGTGTCGATATTGCAAACCCAATGGGTAGGTAAACAAAAACAGGAAGGTATGCTCCTATCGTTGGACCTGCAAAAGGCCTTAGATTCAGTTTCCTGGCCGTACATGTTTGAAGTCATGAAGCGCTGGGGTTTTGGTTCGAAAGTTTTAGGCATTTTATCTGCTCTATAATCCACACCTGAAGCTAAAGTTAGATTACAGGGGCTATTCTCTGACTCCATTAAGATTTGCAGAGGTACTCGGCAAGGTTGCCCTTTATCTCCCCTGATATTCACTGTTATGATGGAAACATTAGCAATTGCAATCCGGAAAAATCCGAATATCAGGGGGATCCAGTGTGAAAAAGAAAATCATAAATGTGCATTATTTGCAGATGACATGTTGTTGTTTATTACTTCCCCAACGTCTTCTTTATCTGAAATTTATTCTTTGCTTCAAAAATTCTCCCAAATTTCGGGTCTCAAGGTTAATATGGCCAAATCTAAAGCCCTTAATGTGTCGCTTCCAGACTCTGTGGTTTCCTACATACAAAATAAATACAAATTCAGTTGGAGTATTTGCTCCCTTAAATACTTGGGTATTAATCTCACTTCAAAGTTTGAAGATTTATATCAGGCTAATTATCCACCTATGTATAGGAAACTTGAGGCTGATCTTAGCAACTGGGGAACACACAATATCGGTTGGATTGGCAGACTTAATTCGATCAAGATGACCCTCCTGCCTAGATTGTTGTATCTTTTTCGCTCGCTCCCTATTCCGAATTAAAAAAATTCACCTAAAAGCCTTCCAAAGCAAAATCCTTAAATTTATTTGGAACAGAAAAGGTCCACGCCTTTCTTCCCGCAGCCTGTATAATCTCCCTGAGCAGGGAGGCTTGGGACTTACGAACCTTTGGTGGTATTACCAAGCTGCTAGACTGGCACAGTTGTCTGATATATACCTCAAAAATGAACAACCTGACTGGATTCGTATAGAAGAATTGGCATCCCCTAGGTTTTCTTTGGAAAATTTATTGTGGTGTCCTCCCAAAAACAGACCTTCTATTTTATCTCCTGCTCTATCACAATCTTTAGCTTTGTGGGACTCGCTTAGGAGTCTCCCTTCTTTGGTCTCTAAGCTGCAACCATTGGCTGATCTATTTCAGAATCCATTATTTATCTCAAAAGGGGATGTTGGTTCCTTTAAGTGGTAGCATGATAAGGGGGTGTACCGCATTGGACGTTTTTTCTCAAGATCAGGCCCTCTCTCTATACAATATTTCATTGATAATCTTGATTTTCCTTCTACTGAAAGATCAAGATTTCTTCAAATCTCAAATTTTACTAATAAATTATGGGAAAATAATCCTGGATCTAGAGAACCTACGCCATATGAAGTTAGATGTGGACAGGCTATTTATAGGAGAGGTGGGATTTCTGTTATATATAAGTTGCTTGCTTCCAACGATGTTAAACTGCCTCATATGCTGGCTTGGGAGAAGGACCTCCAAAGTGATTGGGATCTGAAGGACTGGTGTGGAAATTTTATTAGATCAATTAAAGGCTTTTTTTAATGTTTCACTTATAGAAGCAAATGTTAAAATATTTACTAGATGGTACCTAGTTCCTACAAGAGTAGCTGCTATGTATCCCACCCCATCCCCTCTCTGTTTTAGAGGTTGTCAGGGATTAGGATCTATGATTCATATTTGGTGGGAATGTCCCAAAATCTGAGGATTTTGGAATAAAATCTTCCATATTATACGAAAAATCACAGGATATACAATCCATCAATCTCCAGCGATCGCTTTATTTAACAGATTTATACCACAGGTTCCCAAGGTTACCAGAAAACTGATTCTATTCATACTTACAGGGGCTAGAATAACCATTGCCAAAGCATGGAAAAAAAAATCAGTATCTTTTATGTATGAAGAGAAAAGTTACATGGATAATGGAACAGGAAAAAATTATTAATTCAACATTGGACAGATCTACTCAATTTAATTCTATATGGGAACCTTGGATAAAATTTTTGTGAATTCCTACACCCCTTAAGTAATTAGCAATACCAATCGCTGAATATTGATGTTTACATTGAGCAGGTAGGCTTTCTTTCTTTCTTTTTCTACTTCTTCCTTTTTTTTCCCTACTGAACACTAAATGTTTTTCTCTTCTTTTCTCTCCAATTCTTATTTATTTTTGTTATATGGAATATAAACAATAGGTATTTGTACTAGATTGTTTTAAGACTTCACAGGTTTATACAACGTTCTCTTATTTTAGGGTCAGAACATTTGACTTTGATTTATTATTTTGAGAAGGATTTTTTACACCTGGATAAACTTATAGTAGACTACTATATTTTCTGTTATATATACTCGATTTAAGGTCATATATTTTCTAAAAAAAAAAAAGTTTTTGGGTTGCTTTGGAGGGGGGGGGGGGGGTAGCTCCTCTTGCCTTCTCAAGCACAGCATGTTCCCTTCAGGGGTGTCTGGGGGAATTGAGGTTCTCCTCATCTTCTGGTAACGATATACATATATTTTGAGATGTTTAATAGGCCATCATTTCTACTTACTTTCGAAGAAGGGAAGGTTAGAATGTGGGGGTGTAGAGGTAGGGGGGTTACTCCTATTTTTGATAAATATATTTCAAAAATTTCCATTTTTATGGTATCTTTGCATTGATGTATTCCAACATGGTAATATTGTAGGGCTGTGGAAATGAACTATTAATTCCTTGATTCATTTTTTTGATCGATTAAAATTCTTTTGATCGGTACTCACCTCTCCGACCGGCTTCCGGGTCTTCAGGAAATTCTGTCGGAGATCCGGTGATGTCACGGACATTGGCGGGGCTTGCCGTATCCATCAGAAGGGTTCCTTTGCTGTGCCTTCATATCTGCATGCCGGCGGGCCCTTACTATCTGCAACACGCAAGGGCTGTTACACTTCCCTCTATCAACCTGGGATTCTACAGCCATCCACTGGGAGTTGTGATAGTTCCCTTCACGGGACATCTACATGCCGATGGACTGATGTTAACCCCTCCTCATCTGGTTTCAGCAGTGGCATCGTTGTACACATTTTTATACCAGTATCATACTTAGCTACATGTTTTATGACTGCTTTTGCTATCGTTTGGTATTACTCACACCATTTTTACAGTTTATGTAGCTACATTGATTTTATCTCCAGTGCAATATTTATTTTGTTACCTACTTGAAGACTATAAAAGTTTTAATGCTATTCCCATTGAGCGCTGCCTTTGTGTGTTTTTTGTATCCTGCGATCCATTTTTCCAGTGGTTGGTAGCTGCACTGGGAATCGGCCTGCAAGGAGATCAGCTAAAAGTAGTTGGATCTGTATGTGCGTTATAATTAATTGAAATTAGTCGATTAATCGATTTAAAAAAAATCGATGAATCGAACACGAAAATTTTAATCAGTAACAGCCCTGTGTAAAGGCTGGCCGCAGGCTAGCCTGTATTTGTGGGAGGAGGCTGAGAGCACTATTTAAAGCCTCCTCCCTTGCCAGGTCCTGCGTCGGCGTCGTTCTGGGTTGCTGCCGACGTCACTTCCGGGTCACAGGGCATCCGCGTCACTTCCGGTTTTCGTTCCAGCGGAGCGGCGGCATGGTTCACGTCTGGAGGCTCCTCTTCTTCACTTCCCCCAGGGCTCGCGGTTCTGGTAGGGGGGTGGAGGGCTTCTACTGGGGGGTTCTGCTTCGGAGGCCAGCTTCATGCTCGGGCCGGGGGACCGCCGCTCGCAACATTCCTTCATTTCGGGGGGGGGGGAGCCTCGCTGAGGGAGAGGGGGACGGAGGAGCCTGGTCTGGGGGTGGGAAGACGCGTGCTGACAGTCACTCACTTCCGGCTTCGTGGTGGACTCCCACACGCCTCCCTTCCTTCTCTGGGTCCCATGCAGGGGGGGGGCGTCCGCTTGCTCATTCCGGTCTACCTGCTCATCATCAGCGGTTTCTCACGCCGGCTGCATGGGGGGGGGTCTCCGCCGAGCACCATAGGGGGGGCACTCACCCATTTCCTCCAGGTGTCCACCCACTCCTCCTCCCGGTGCCTGGTTCTGGGGGGGGGGGGTGCTGCGCTACACCTGTCCATCCATCTATCCACGTCTCCCGGGCCTTGTTGGATTCATGTCAGGGGACCTCCTTTCACTCCTCCCGGACCAAGCTGGGGGGGGGGGGTGTTCAGCTCACAGTCACACGCAGGCAGTTGGGGGGGTGCTGTCTGTCCGCATCTCCAGGGCTCATGCTGGCTGTATAGGGGGGGGCAGTATCCACCTTACCGTAGGCACGCCAGCAGCATGGGGGGGGCAGTGCACCCACAGGTCACGCTGGCAGTATTTCCTTGCGTTACATGCGTTGTCTTGGCTTCCTGGTCAGCTTTTCAGGCACCAGGCATTGTTTTGGCGTTTCTGTCCCGGCATTTTTGCTTTTCAGTCTCTGGGTTTTTCTATCGTCACTTTTCTGCTCCAGGGCCGTTCTGTCATTACTTTTCTGTCTCAACAGTTCGGTCTCAGCCTTTCTGCCCCAGGTTTCTCTGTCGTTGGTTTTCCGCCGCAGCGGTTCACGCTCAGCGTTCGGTTATAGCGTTTCTTTCTGCCCAGGTTTGTCTGTCTTATGGTTTCAGGTGCAGAGTTCTCTCATTGCATTTCTTCCCCATCACGTGCCTTTCAGGGGGGGGAAGCTTGCTGTGTGAGTGGGGTCGGAGTAGCCGCTCTGCCGCTGGGGGTACGGAGACACGTGCTGGCAGTCTGCCATGGGTCACTCACCTCCCGGCATTCACATGGGGGAATCCCACATGCCTCTCTTCATGCTCCGGGCTCCATGCAGGGGGGAGGGGGGGCGTTCACCCGCTTACTTTCTCAGTCTCCAGGCTCACCAGGGGGAGGGGGGGTCACTCACCGCCGGTTCTCATCCTGGCTCTGGGGGGGGGGGGGCGGGGGGGGGGGGGGACTCTGCACGCCTCTCTTCCTTCACCGGCTCACGCTGCTTCACGGGTGGGGGGGTCCGACCGGCCCTTCCATCCATCCATTTCTGCCGAGCCTTGCTGGTGTCAGGAGGGGGTCTCCACTCCACTCCTCCCGGACCACGCTGGCAGCGTGAGGGGGGGGGATTGGTCACCTCACTGCTACGGGGGCCACCCGCAGGCGGTAGCAGTCCACCTTTTCTCCGTGGTCACGCCAGCGGTATGGGGGGGCTGTCCACCCATCGGCAACGCTGGCAGTATTTTTCTTGCATTGCATGCTGGTCATAGGTTCAGCGTTTGCAGTGTCAGTGTTTCGGTCTTCACGTTATGCATCAGGCGTTTTTGTCGTCATGTCATAGCGTTCAGGTCTGCCCCAGGTTTTTCTGTCATTTCTTTGCCTCAGCTTCAGTCTCAGCGTTTCTGGCATAGCGTTTTCCCAGTGTTCTGCGTTTTTCTCATTGTCTCTGCGTTTCTCTCATTGTCTCTGCGTTTCTCAGTGTCTCTGCGTTTTAGCAGTATCCTGCGTTAGGCACCAGGCGTTTGTCTTGGGCGTTCTGGCCCGGCTGTTGCGTTTTCAGGCTCAATGTCTCTGTCAGTACTTCTGGCTCAGCCTCAGCATTTGGCTGCCCCAGGAGTCTGTCGTCACGTTTCAGTCTCAGCTTCTGGCCCAGGTTTCTGTCGTGGCCTTTAATGTCATAGCGTTTTCTGCCCAGGATTTCTGCCTCAGCGTTTCAGGCTCAGCTTTTCTCTCGTAGCATTTCTGCCCCAGGTTTCTGGCATTTCATTTCTGCCTCAGCTTTCAGTCTCAGCGTTTCTGTCAGGGCGTGTCGGCCCCAGGTTTCTGTCATTACTTCTTTCAGTCACGTTCTTCATTGCGTTCTGCCCCTGGTTTCTGTCTTTACATTTTCAGTCACGTTCTGTCATAGCATTCTGCCCCAGGTTTCTGTCGTTACATTTTTCAGTCACGTTCTGTCATGGTTTCTGTCAGTGCATTTTTTCAGTCACGTTCTGTCTTAGCTTTCTGCCCCAGGTTTCTGTCACATTTCTCAGTCGTTCTGTCATAGCATTCTGCCCAGGTTTCCGTCATTACTTTTTTCAGTCACGTTCTGTCATAGCGTTCTGTCCCAGGTTTCTGTCATAACATTCTGCCCAGGTTTCTGTCAGTACATTTTCAGTCATGTTCTGTCATAGCGTTCTGCCCCAGGTTTCTGTCATTACATTTTTCAGGCACGTTCTGTCTTAGCGTTCTGCCCCAGGTTCTGTTGTGGCATTTTCAGTCACGTTCTGTCATAGCATTTCCGCCCCAGGTTTTTGTCATTACTTTTTCAGTCACGTTCGGTCGTAGCATTCTGGCCCAGGTTTCTGTCATTGGATTTCAGTCTCAGCATTCTGTCGTAGCGTTTCTATCGTAGTGGTCTACCCCAGGGGTTTTTCTGGCATTGCATTTGTCTGCCTCAGCGGTGCAGTCTCGTCGTTGTCATGCATTTTTGCCCCAGGCTTCTGTTTTTGCTTTGCCGTTACGTTTCAGTGTTAGCGTTCTGCTCCAGGTTTTCTGTCATTGTATTTCTGCCTGAGCCTTCAGGCTCTGCGTTCAGCCTTGGCATTTCTCTCGTACATTTTCTGCCCCAGGTTTTCCTGTCTTGGCACATCGGCCTCAGCATGTTCACGATTCCTGTCATAACGTTTCTGCCCCACGATTTCTGTTGTTGCATTACTGCCCCACGAGTTCCGTCATTGCGTTAGTCTCAGTGTTCTGCCCCAGGGTTCCGTCATAGCGTTGCTGCCCCCACGGTTCATGTCAGGCGTTCCTGCCCCGCGATTTCCTGTCATAGTGTGTGTCATAGCATTGTCTTTGTGGTTACCATGTCTCATCGTCCTTGTCATGTTACAACCTGTGTTGTTTAGCTAGTGTTCACATTTCGGGATCTGTCACGTCTACAGATCCATACGGGCTGAGGTTTCGTTTTTAATGATTGGAGACCACAATCTTCTCGCCCGTATACCACACTTCATACGATGTACGTTCATTTATTACACCTGTACGTTACCCACCACGGTCTGTGGGTGCACTAGCCCTGAGTGTTCAGTTCTACTGCCGGTCTGCGCTGCAGGCTACTCGGGCTCACATTAGGGTGGGGGGGGCTGTTATCATGTTCGTCACGCACAGTGGTCTTGTCCTTGGTCATGCTCGTTCTCAGGTAGTCACGAGGGGGGGCGTTCGTTGTGTTTTTGTGTCTGGTTCTGTTGTCATGTCAGTTTGTGTTCTTGGTTGGGCTTGCTGCCCGTCTGTTAGATTAGTTCATGTGCATCCCTTCAACTTCGGGGTGCTTGGTCTGGTTTCTTTGACTTCATTCCTTAGGGGGGGGCGGGCCTCCTAGTTAGTGGCGAGTTCCTGTTGCATTGGTTCTTTGGGCTGCTCTTCCTGCTAGTTTTCCGTTTGGTGCTTGTCCGTGGTATGGCGGTCCAGCACTTTCTCTACTTGTGGGAGGGTTGGATTGGCTTCCACGCCGACGGCAACTGTCTTGCACTCGTTCCATCAGTCCTGCTGTTGATAGGGTTGGAATTGTGCATTCAGGACTCATGTTTGGGTCATGCTTCTGCCTAGGTTCTGCCGGCCGAGTCCGTCAGGTGGGATCGGTGTTTCTGGGTGTCTGGCTTTTCCATGTTCAGCGATGTTGGTTGCCTCAGCACAGTGGCCTTTTCTACCTGCTCCTCCAGGTATCCAGCACTTTAGATTCCTGCCAGGTTGTCCTTTTTGCAACTCACCCTCTCACTCCCCGTACCAGGGTGGGTAGGCCAGGGGTTTAGGGGGTTCTTCTCGGAGCACTTCCCGGGGGGCCTGTTGAGGCATTTTTCATTCTGCATTAGCCTCGTTGCAGGGGCCCCTCGCGCCAGCTTTGCTTCTACTTCCCTTTCGTATCCTCTCATCACGAGGATTTCAGTCATGTCTGGGTTGTCTCGGGTGCCAGGCTCTATCCATCCGTCTCAGGGGGTTCAGTCGATTTCTGGGCTGCGTCGCAGGTTCGATAGATGAAACTGCCTGCCTTTAGTCGATGGGTTTCTCCAGTCATTGCGGATACTCACTGGATACATACTGTTGCCTTCGGGGCACACACTGCCTTCCTTGTCGGTCACCTTCCCTTCTTCACCTAAACATGTGTCTTTTGCCCTCTTTTCAGGCATACCGACCAGCTAGGCCATGGCACACCTCAGGCCTTGGTTGTTAAGGTTTCAACGCTTACTTACTTGCTCGAAGACTCTGACTACAAGTGTAAAGGCTGGCCGCAGGCTAGCCTGTATTTGTGGGAGGAGGCTGAGAGCACTATTTAAAGCCTCCTCCCTTGCCAGGTCCTGCGTCGGCGTCGTTCTGGGTTCCCACCCACCCATTCCCCCAGCCTTCATACACACTCTTTATAAATTTTTCTTGTTCTTACATTCAGGGTATGCCCTCTTTTCAGGCATACCGACCAGCTAGGCCATGGCACACCTCAGGCCTTGGTTGTTAGGGTTTCAACGCTTACTTACTTGCTCGAAGACTCTGACTACAAATAATATTGTAATTTGAGATCTACAGTTATTTGACTTACTCGCTTTCATTTTATACTGTGATACTACATTGTACTTTTTTTCTGTAAAAATTGTACTGACTCTATTCAGATAATAAACTAAAACTTAAATGAAAAAAAAGAAAAGAAAAATAGGACCTTGAAACATAAGGTCCTCCCTTATTGGCAACCGCCAAGAAACGTCCGCGATGAGACGTACCAGATCAGCGTACCAATGACTCCGAGACCCACCCGGCGCAAGAGGATCACCGGAATCCCTTCAGCCACAACCCTGCACAGCTGGCGAGGAAAACAGCTGCAGCGGAGGATATCAGGTGATAAAGACCCCATGGGGCCCACCAACGGATCCGAGGCATCCGCCCAAGGATCCCTGGACCTGGTCACAACCTTGACACCTTAGGATTGAGTCGAGAGGCCCTCAGGTCCACATCCGGCATGTCCAGGTGTAAGGACCACTCTCCTGGTCCAGCGTTTGGAGACTCTGATAGTTCGCCTGCCAATTGTCTACGCTTGAACGTAGACGGCCGATAGAGACCACGTGGGAGGCATATTCTGATTGCCCGTATTTCCAGAACACTGATCGGTAAATGGGCTTTGTCCGGAGTCCAGCGCACTGGGGCTGACAGGACTCCCCAGACTCCACCCCAGCCCGTCAGGCTGGCGTCCGTCAGGAACACCGTCCACTGGATGGGGGAGGGACGACTTCCCGGACCGAAGAACCGGGGACCCCAACCACCATGCCAGGGCTGCCCTGAGTGTGCGACTCATCTGGATCTGAAGATCCAAGGACAACGGGGATTTGTCCCAAGTGGACAGGATCTCTTACTGTAATGCCCGTGTGTGTGATTGGGCATACGGAACAGCCTCGAACGAGGCCCTCATGAGTCCCAGGACTCTCATGCAAAAAACGGGTTGACGACCATTTCCGAGACGTCAGGTCCCGCACTACAGACTGAAAAGTCAGTAACTTCTCCAGGGTTAGGAATACCTACGCCTCCATGGAGTCCAGGATGAGACCAAGATACTCCAAATGCTGAGCCAGGACCGACCTCTGAATGTTCGGGAGCCACCTGAAGTCCCTAAGGGTCTGACTTACAATAGTCACACTTCTTCTAATTCTGAGCCATTGTCTGCTCTTAGAAGATTGTCCAGATAGCCCATAATAGCAATGCCTTGCTGTCTCAGCAAGGCTAGAACCAGAGCAAGCACCTTGGTAAAAACCTTTGGTGCAGAGGCTAGGCCAAAGAGCAGAGCCACAATTGATAGTGGTCTTCACCGATCGCAAGCGCAGAAACTACTGTTGACGTGCGCAGATCGGAACATGCAAGTAGGCGGCCTTGATGTCCAAGGATGCCAGAAAATCCCGATGGAGTGTAGCGAACACCGCACGAATAGATTCAATGCAGAACTTTTGCACCATCACAAAGGCCTTGAGGCCCAGGATTGGCCGAACCCCCGTCCACCTTTTGGGACTACAAACAGATTCAAGTAGAAACCCTGAACAACCTCTCCTGTGACGGAACCGGCACAATCACTCCGGACCTGATCAATCCTGTACGGCCCTCAAGAGGGGGACGGGCAGGAAGGAGAGGGAGAATTGAGGGAAAGAATCTGTCTGGGGGCCAGGAACAGAAATCTATCCTGTATCCTGAGGTGACCACCTCGCGCACCCACCGGTCGGAGATCCGGGAGGTCCACCGAACCGTGAACCTGCAAGGACGTCCCCCCCCACCCCAGAGTCAGGCAGGGGCAAGACTCCATGTGGCGGTGGGCTTGGGAGCTTGCTTGGTAGGCTTACGCACCCAGGGACGCTTATGTCCCCCAGCCGCACTTTTTCCAGTCTGGGAGGGCTTACCCGTGGATTCTGACTGACGAGAAGAAACTCATTCTTCTTTGCCGGAAAGGAAGGGCCCGGCCTACGGTGCGGCTCCTTTTTCCGTAACAGACTGAGGAAGGAAGGTGCTCTTACCCCTTGTGACATCCATAATAATGGCATCCAGGGCGGCCCCAAACAGTCTACCGCCCTTAAAGGGCAAGTCAGCCAGGAGCTATTTGGAAGCTAGGTCAGCCGACCAGCATTTCAGCCAGATAAGGCGACGCAGCCCCACAGCAGATAGAAGCCCCAGAAATTAAAGGGGCCACATCCAAAGTGGCATCGCACACAGAGACTAAACCCTGCGCCAGTTGGTGAGCCAGGGTAATGGTCTCAGGAGGGAGATTATGCTCCTAAACCATCTGGTGCAAAATCTTTGCCCATCCTGTGAGTGTCTTGAGACACAAGTGTCGCCGCCCCTATAGGGCGTAAGGCAGACCCCAATAAGGTAAACATAGTTCTACTCACCACTTCTGACCTCCTGTCAGTGGGATCCTTAAATGCAGAAGTCCCTTCCATTGGGAGCGTGGTAGCCTTATTCAAAGGGGCGACCGGGGGGGTCGACCACTGGGGGGGGGGAGAGCCCCTTCTTAACCAGGTCCTCCTTAAAGGGGTACCTCACGGCTAGGCGCCGCGGAACCGTCAAAGTCTTCTGCGACTTATACCAGACTTAGTCAATGAATGTATCAAAAAAAGGCACATATTTTTGAATAAACGGCTTTAAAAGGAACCAAAGGAGACAGCTTCTACCTGAGGTTCCTCAGCCTCAACATTCAGCTTGAGAGTGTTCCTCACAGCATCAATGAGTTCACTTAAAAGCACCCTGTCAGTTTTTCAGAACTGGGGTCTTCCTCACAGGGAATATCCTGTTTAAAAACATGAAAATCCTCAGAGCTAGGGTCCTGAGCATCCATAGCTAGGCCCATATCTGAGACAGAACACTCCCCTACAGGAGGATGTGTGGGGAGGGGGCGCTTTACAGCTCCCTTGCGCTCGCACAACGCTTCCATCCTGACAAGGATGATTCCAGGACTGCCGACAACTAGTCGCTAGGGACCGCAGGTGCAGGAGCACTGCCAGTTGCCTCAGACAAGTGTGGAGAAGCAGTTGAACTAGACTCCATACTGCCACCCTCTGACTGTTAAACACTATCATAGTGAGTAACGCAGTCCACCCACTGGCTATGCTGAAGCTAAGAAGGGGACGCCCAGAGTACTCACCAACCCCTGTAAGGACCGCTCATTCCGCTGTATGAAACCGCGCTGCCGCGCGGATGAAGCCTGGGGACTGTGAGGAGATTGGGAGATTCGCGCCGCAGCAGCGGCCGATAGAGGCCGAAACTGTAAGCAAAAACGCAGCGGCTTCAAGAAAATGGCCGCCGGCCGCATACAATACTGTGCCATCGATCAACAGCAAAATGGCCGCCGAGCGCGTTTTAAAAAAAAAATACCTCACAGCGCTAATGGCGCACATGTTTTGCGGTTGTTCACTAACCACAAGGCAGGAGCTCCTGCCCTCACTGGCTGTGGCACGGCAAGCGCTGGGGCGGCTGTTTGAACACAAACAGCCCCACTCAGGAACTGAACCTGTGAAGCTTAGCTTTGCTAAGCGTGCATGTAAACCACTACTCCACAACAGTATGTCAACACTCACACACCAGAACACTGCCCCAGTGCCATTAAACAGACATGAGCTCCCCCAGCCAGGCCAGAGTAACCCCCAAGCACCCCCACACAGCACCAGTACAGGGTGCAGAGAGCAGCATAACGGGGGGGGAGACAGGGAGAAACCCCCCATATAAAGAAACACAGCCAGCATGTACTCACCTGTAGCAGGAGAGACTACTTACCCGTCCCAGAGGGACCCACTTGCTTGTTTCAGACAGACCTATCACAGAGCAGTACTGCGTAGCTGTCGGCCCGGTCCACAGCAAGAGATACAGTCAGTCAGGTACTGTTCAATCTTGAGAGGACCGCGGGAGCTAAAAGCAACCCGGCCACCCCTGGAGTCATGGGGCATGTCGTGAACTGAGTCTCACGCACACAAGGCGAGGATCAGCACGCTCGATGGTCGGACAGGGAAGACTACGAGGATATCAGTGTACCCAACCTGTTGCCCAGCCGACAGTGATTGAAGGTCTCAAAAATAAAATAATAAAATTCCCAAAGGAATAAAAATTAAAAAAGTAAAATCTTCCAGGAGACTGGCTCCTGAGAGAGCCACGTCTTCTTCTGCTAGGCAGAAAATACCTGAGGCTGCAAGTGGGAGGGTAATGTCCGGAGGGACCGCCCCCCTGGGCGGGGCTGTTCAGCTCTGGTTTTGTTCTAGAATGTTTCTAACATCTAACATTCTGCCTAGGTCTTCTCCTGCAAGCAGGGACATATACCCACATGTAAACAGTATGAGAGCTGTGTCAGTCCATGGACGATAAGAGAAATAAAGATTTTTTCTATAAATCAGAACAATTACATCAGTTTATACACTTGCAAACATAAAAAAAAAAAAAAAAGGCAATTGTACTTTGTAAAATAAGCATGTGGACCCTTAGCTTCCGATCTAAGGAAACAACTGATTGACACAAAGAGTAATAACATCCAGAGCAATGGTTAGGTTTATTCAACATCTGAATCAGAAGGTGGCGTGTTTATTACAGTGTAAAATTGGTTCAGTTACATTCTTATTAAGACAGCAGTATAATCCATAGTATTTACACAAGTCCATTTCCAGTGTAAAGACGTGTGTGCAACACAAGCAGGCAGTAGTCATGGAATGTCCTGTGCAGTGCAGTCTCTGTAACCTGCCATCAGCTACTGGTCCTATACAAAATAGAGCATCCTCTCATTCATCTGGGACAGAAAATGCTGTCCTTTACAAACTTTCAATAAATATAGGAAATATGTGACTGTCAAATCATAATAAAAATAGTCTATGTCTTTATAAAACAAAAAGGTTGGAATAAATAAATTCTCTCAATTAGATTTTCTTTCATGTAAATCTATTCAGTGGTCAGTCACATTGCACCAAGTCTTTCCATGGCAATAATTGGCAATTTACATCCAAGTCTAGCTACAATAGTCTGCTTTGCATAATCCAACACAGTGTCACTTTATCTTCTTGGTCTTTTCATGGAGGCTTCTTTGAGGAAGTGCTGGAAGTTCCACCAAGGTAAGGCTTAAAGCAGAACTATAGACAAGCAGTTTAACAGATAGCTGATACAGATATGCATGAACGGTTTACCCTCTATAGGATTTTTTTTTTTTTTTTATTCTGTGCTGCCAATCCTGAGATTCACTCACCCCTGCCAGACAAAGCCAGTTTCCCTGACTCTTTTTCCAGTGTAGTAAAAGCAGTGCAAGAACCTGCCCCAGCCTGATGAGGTCATCTCTGTGCTCTCTCCTACCAGTATATTCTCTGTGTCAGACTGACAGCACTTGGAAATGCAGTACAGCCTGATTTGCTTTCAGTGCTGCACTTTGTACTACAGACTGGAAGAGTAGAGGATTACAGAAGCGTAATATAAAAACACAGATTAGGATAGTACTTACAATTCATGAAAGGATTTTAATAACTACAGTAAATGTGGGCCTTTTATACCTGCCTATAATTCTGCTTAAAGGCACAATTTTAAATCCCAAATAAGATAAAAAGAACATTCATATTTTGCAGAACTAGACTGCTGGGCTGTCAAAACTAAAATCAAGTTTACCAAAAACTGAAAATGTAGTTCTAGTGGACATAGGCGAGTTCACCCACAGGCCTCATATCTCCCTCAAATAGGTCCTGGGTCTGTTGCAGTCTCGCTACAAGGAGTCAGACACTGACTTGTACAGATTGTTGGAGTTGTGTGGTTCTAAGAACTCAAGTGCAGAGATCTTGCTGGTGGAGCTCCCATGTGATATTTAAAGCTGGTGGCTGATTAAAGCCTAGGATGTCTGCCCAAACTGAAATATATCTGGTGGGTTGGAATTTTAACCTCAATGTATGGACTTAAAGAAGGTTTACCTTTGTTCAGAAATACAGTAGCCCATTTCCTAGCCACCTTGCCTGATCTACTCATGTCTTATTTACCTCTTCACGACAGCTTCCTCTCACAGTTACCTTCCCGGGCTTGGAAACTTCTCCAGCAACAGCTGCTCCTGTGCATTGACACCTTACAGATTTTAATGGTAAGGTAATACTCCTACACTAGACACACTAATAGTACCAGTAAAATGCAGCCATCGTTGGAGTACATTTTCTTCTTAGGAGGGTAAACAGGGAAGGCGGTGGCTACTATTGTTATGGACAGGTATGCAAGCATCTGGTTTGGGTGGGTGGGGGGTAGATTAGAGGGCTAGTGAGAGTTCGATGGTCAGTTTTTGCCTAAAAGGGAACTTTAAAGCGGCACACCACCCAAAGGGGAAGTTGCGCTTAAAGCACTCCTCCACCCCTCCCCTGCCACATTTGGCATCTCGTTTTGACAGGTACTTGCTCCCACTTCCGCTCGGATCGCTGGATCCTGGGAAGGTGGGTGTGTGTTTATTAAAAATTAGCAGCAGCTGCTGGCTTTCAATAAAACACACACGACTGGAGCTCCGCTTTAAGTAAGTCCTTTAAAATATGATTTTTTTTGTTCTTTTTCTAGGTACATTTAAAAGTGGCAGATACACTTTGCTTGGTGTTCTTCATGCTAAGCTTTTCTAGCAGGCTAAATAATACATTGAGAGCTTTGTATCCAAGTACTTGTGGGTGGAGAATTGTTAGGTGATGAACAAGTGTTAATTCTTTACCTCCACATTAAAAAGTAGCTCTGGGCATTTCATCAATTAACTACCGTATATACTCGAGTATAAGCCGACCGAGTATAAACCGAGGTACCTAATCTTACCACAAAAAAACTGGGAAAACTTATTGACTCGAGTATAAGCCGAGGGTGAGAATGCAGCTGCTACTGTAAGCAGAAAAGAGGGTCAACAATGCCCATTTGCACGCCTCACTGTGCCCATTGCAACCTCACTGTGCCAATTGTCACTGTTCCCAACCTCGCTCTGCCCATTGCCACCAAACTGTGCCCATCGCCACCAAACTGTGCCCATCCTCACTGTGCCCATCCTCAGTGTACCTGAAATTGAGAGGCTGCGGGCGTCCATTCATTGTTTAAAACTCGCGGTCTCCTTCTGGTCCCTTCCGTGATAGGCGGAACTGTGTCTGCTGAGCAGCGCCTATCACGAACGTTCTCTCATCCTCACCCATCCCAGCAGACACTGTGTTCAGTGTTCCGCCAATCACGGACGCCTTTTCATCCTCAGACAAGAGGACGTCCGTGATTGGCGGAACACTGAACACAGTGTCTGCTGGGATGGGTGAGGATGAGAGAATGTTCGTGATAGGCGGAACTGTGTCTGCTGAGAAACGCCGATGGACGCCCGCAGCCTCTCCGTATTTTCAGGTACACTGACTCTAGTATAAGCCGAGGGGGGCATTTTCAGTCCAAAAAAAGGGCTGAAAATCTCGGCTTATACTCGAGTATATACGGTACTAATGCTTTCAAATAAATATTGAAACTGGCCTAGTGTCAGAAGGCACATTAAGATCACTGTTGCCATGGCCTTTAACCTCGCTGTAGTTGGGCTTTATATGGATCCATCACTGGCCCATTTGTGATCATCATGCCAGGAAGTATATTTGGAATGGCAGATGTAGAGTGGTGTTACTGTTTGACAGTAGAGTGTACCAGACACACAACAGAGGGAGTTGGGAATAGTGCAGGGGACAGAAACAGTGTTGGCATAGCCAATGCACAGCTTGGTAGACATGAGTGGGTGCATGGGATGACATAACAATGGCACAGCCACGTACTATCCTGGAACAGAGGTGTGCAGTAAAATGGCTTACCCAGAATTCTAGGTCTTCGGCAACCAGATGATTTGTAGCAGTGGGGCAGACTGATGAACTATAGCAATGCCTGCAAGTCTTGGACAGATAGACTGTGCTTTCCACCTACAGTTCAAGTCTTACGTTTCTAGGCTAGGCTCAACTGGGGTGATCCTTTTAGGATGTTTGAGCTTCAGATGTAATAAGTCTAAATCTAGACCTGGATATCTGCAATATATATATATACACACACACACACACACACACATTATATATATATATATATATATACACACACACACACACACACACACACACACACACACTGCTTATATATATATATATATATATATATATATATATATATATATATATATAATATCTTAGAATAATAAGGAGCTTAAGTATGAAAAAAGTGTACAATTAAAACAAATAAAAAATGTTGTCCATAGCAACCAATCAAGCTCTAACTGCCATGTGCAGAGTCAAAAATTAAACAGTGGTTTTGAACGGTTGCCATTAGTAACAAAAAATTCTCTTGTTAGCCCACTTTTCAGATATGCTTTTTCCTTATTAGATCCTATATTTTGACTCCTTATAGTTTCAATCCTTGCTGCCCACAATGCTATCATGCAATGCAGTCAGAGGATAAAGTGAAGGAGAATGCCCGGAGACCAAGAACTCTATGAGAGGAAGGAGCAGCACTGAGCTGTTCTCCAGTCAGATTACATGCAGGCAGTAAGGTGACCACATTTCCAAACTGCCATTCAGGGAAACCACCCCCCCCCCCCCCAAAAAAAAACATGATTTTTGACATTTTTTTGATGATTTTTGGGGAGGGGCATATGAAATCAGTGGGCCTATGTGCAAGATTTTGGTGGGACCTTCCTGAGATACAAATGAAATCCTGTGTATCTGGACTAAGGGTCTGTTTATACCAGAATGCTGTGAGGGAATTTTGCGTTTTGTGTGCATTTCAAAATGCACTCCCATAGCGATCTGTAGTGGGTGTCAACTTAACCTCTTTACACTTTGCCTCCTGGCACAAGTGATCCGAAAACTCCTGATCACTTGCAGCGATCGCAAGCTTTCGGTTAGATGCCGGTAACTGAAGGGGGTGCTCAGGGCGTGCGCTCTCGGCACAGTGCTATTGATCGCAATTCATGCAAATATGTGACCTCTCTGTTCCAAGGCCCAGGCATTGAGAAGCTGCATATTTGTGTGTGGCCGGTGCCAAGGGGTTAATGACTACCCAAATGCAGGTAGCAAAAGCAGTGTTTGCCTTCACCAGAATGTATGACGAGCAGTACCATGCGATCCAGTTGCTGTGCATTTTGTAAAGTAGCGCATGTACAGCTCTTGGTGCAGACCGGCATGGTTTCAGCCCATTCAAATGAAAGGGCTGAAATCGCACAGCACCTGGAAGGCATGTGAATTGCAAAGGAATGCACAGTATGTTCCTATGTGATTTGTGGTGTGAACCAGCCCTGAGTCTTGGAGCCCATTGCTGAAAAAAGGTCAGGCACTTGGCTTCACTAACTTCACTAAAAAATCTGACCCCCCCCAGCACAATTTTTCTCCCCTCCTAAAGTTCCCCCTAGCATATACAGCATGCTCCTATCCCCCAAAATCACTGCAAGTATTCTTTTTTGACAACTTGCCCCCTGTCTGTCTCCTTCTCCTGCAAGTGCCAACCATTAATATTCCGTACAAACCTCAGATCAGCACGTCCCGTCCTGTTGAGTGCTGTGTCCATTCTCCTCCCCCTCCTGTCTGACATCCGAGCCGAGGAAAAGGGGCAGGGGACTTCAGTCCGTGTGTTAGTGTAAGGTGGGCAGGAGGGGGAGGAAGGGAGAGGGAGAGATGCCGTACACACTGTAATCGCAGCGTGTGGGAACAGAAACACCCCATACAAGCTGCAAGCCAGTCACTGGAGCCAAGTGCGGAGGTGAAAGAACCAGCAATGACTCCCAGCAGCACTAGCGCGGAGGAGGAGGAAGTGAAATCCTCCTCAGCTTTCAACGCTGATCAGTGACGTCACTGGTTGCCAGATGCCAGGCGGCTATAGCAACCAGTGATCAGGAGTAGGTGAAGGAGGTGGAGGCACAGCCAGCGCTATGGTGGCTCGGTCCGCCCCTTTTCCCAGACTATTAGTTTCATTCTGGGACACTGTATTGTCCCGGAATGAAGGTGCCCGGGACTGGGGACAAAGATGTAAATTACGGGATAATCCCGGGCAATCCGGGACACGTGGGCACCCTAGCAGACAGCCCATTCTCGGTTTCTCTCAAAATGACCTTCAGTAAAATGCAGTGCAATACTGAACAGAAAGGGTCAGGGCAGAGAAACGGATCCCTCCCCAGCCGAGAATACTAATTTTTCCTTCCCTCCCACCCCGATCTGTTCAGCTGAAACTAAGGAAATACCCAGCACTTATGCAAATGTATAAGCATGTTGGAATGGAAGCCAATTACCATGCACCATACCATTATACCATTGGGAAAGTCCATAGCCCTGTGTGATCTACAATTTTAGATTACACAGGGCAGCTTCTCCTGCTCCTAACAGCTGAAAGAAGTGTCAGGGGAGTGAAGGGAAAGGGGGGGGGGGGGTGTCGGTGTAAGCAAACCAGCCGTTTTTGTCTGCAAGGACAATTCACGGGTTCATTTTAAACTGGATCCTTCTTTAACTGCTTGTCTACCACCATAAGTTGTTGATTGGACAAGTTGAAGATTTTTATTTCTGCAGTGCCGTTTACAAACGTTATTGCTGCAGAAATCACCTTCAGGTGGCCAGCACTTCTGTTAACGGCTGTCATCAGACACAGTGTACATAGTCAATCCAAGAGGCTCTGTACCTATTTAATTGCAGCAATCACAAATGTAAACAGTGCATAGTTTACATCTGAGAGCCTGCCGCCCTATCCATCATTGTGAAGGAAGTATTTTATTAAATGAAAAATACATAAATGAAAGCAACAGCAGCAGAAGGTTAATAGTAAGGGATTTTACTATAGCCATACACAGTTTTGCTCATCCAGCGCTACACCTTTTTGTATATTTATAATAGTAAGGGATTTTACTTGACTGTCGGAATTTTTTTTCCCCTTTAGCCCACCACCCTCCTTCTCCATTACATCTCATCTCCAGCCTATCTCTAAGCAAGCTGTACATCTATGATATTTCTATGAACTCCTTTACTTATCTTACCCTGCACATTAAGCCCTTCCTCCCACTGTATTCTGCACATTAACCCCTTCACTCATGTGTGTGACCTGTACATTAAATGATGCGCTATAGCTAGTGCACCAATACAAAGTCCCCTGCTTTAACCTCCTCAGTACCAGCATGATTTGTTTTAATTTCCAATAAATTCTGGCAAAAGCTGGGATTCACCTTTGGGTGTCTACTTTCCAAATAATAAAGGGGGGGGGGGGGGTCATACTGTCCTGGCATTTTATTTAAAATGCTTTATAAACAAAAATAAAATAAAAATTGGTCTTCCTTTATACAGTAACAAAAAATAAAAAAACTGGTTAAACTGGAAACTGAAAGATGGCTTGGTAATGAAGGGATACTACAGGCTGGTATTTCAGAGGTTAAAGCAAAAAAAAAAAAAAAAAATTCAGTTTTTTTTTTTACATTGTATTAATTCTATTGCATTGTATTATAATTGTAAGGTAGAAGGACAACTTTAATTCTGAGGGTGTTATCTGGTCTCCATAAAAAAAATTTTTTTTTGAAGATATGATTTTAAAGTGAAACTTCACCCTAAAAAGGGGAAGTTCTGCTTTAGTAAACATGCCGGAACCAGCCCGGGTGAGGACAGCACTGGATCCCTGGACAGGCAAGTGTCCTTTTAATACAATTCAGCAGCTACAGTATTTGTAGCTGCTGACTTATTTTTTCCTTTCTCTCTCTTTAAGGTGTAATTGGAGACCGGCCAAACAGAGGTGAGTGGGCAGCAGGAAGTGAAGCCTTGGCACCAACCAAATTATAACTATCTGTAGTGATTTATGCCGAATATAGGATCTCTACTATACAGCTTGCAATTTAATTTACCTTAAGAATCGTCTAATTTCAAATGACAGAGATCTTGCAAACCTCTCTGAGCAAAGCTAATCAATGTTCCTAAAATTGAAACATCATTGGAAGACATGAATGCTGGTAATGCCAAAAATATGTGAAATTGTGACGCAGCATCCCCCCCCCCCCCCCCCTTTTGACTCATGTCCAGCCATTCTTCAGGGACAGGGGTTGGCAAATACAGTGAATGCTGCGAGTGTGGCAGTGCAGAGCTGGATTTACTAGGAAGACAGGGAATTCAGTACAATGAACTGTACTTCCATCTCATAAAATCAGGGCCTCTTGGCTTGTTTGATATTATAAAAACAGATGTAGATTAAAAATAGATTAACATAAAAGGGCTCAACTACAATAGCCAGAATAAAAAAAAAAATGTGCAAAACCAGAGCCTCGCTAAAATGCCTAGGAGGGAGACTGTTCCACCATCTGTGTTACCAAGTAAAAAAAAAAAAAAAAAAAAGCCACTTTCCGCTTATTCGTGGAGCCTAAGACATCAGAAACCAGCAGACTATGTCTTGGTGTTCAGGTCTGCCATCAGCACTGAGTTACTATGCACAGATTCACTCATTTGCTCATCTTACAGTAGGTCTCTTGAAAATCTTCTTTCTTCTGTCATTGGTATGCTGCCATGGGATTACAAGCTTTGAAATATCTCACGTGCAGCCACCGGCCAACTCGTTCATCGTACAGGAGCAACTTGGAGAGGCCAGGAATTTAAGGACAGCCTTGTCAGGCACAAAAGTGGTTATCGGTGTTTCGCTAGGACTTGTAATCCTTTCGCATAGTGTGTGCCATCCAGTTGACTTTGGTTGTCCAACTCTCTTTCAGAGCCTCGTCAAACTTTTGTTTAAATTGTTTAAGTGCTTCATCTTCTGTCTTCCCCAGAGCCAGAGAATCCTGAAATCAAACAGTAAACAATGATAACTATATAAAAGGAGAAGTTTAGCTGCTTAAAACAATGCACTTTTTATGTCTGTATTTGACCCCACTAGGTAGATTTTTCAGTAGTGTAAGGTAAATTTCCTTGGTGTATTTTAGTACAGGACAGGACAGCGGTAAGGAAGGACAATATCCACATTGAGGTAAACAGGAGAGACCACCTTGGGTAGAAAAGTAGGTCGTGGTGTCAAGACAACCTTGTCCCTGTGCAATGCAAGAAAAGGCTTTTTACAAGAAAGTGCTGCCAGCTCAGAAACAGGCCTAATAGATGCAATGGCCTCCAGGAAGGCAACCTTACATGTGAGGTTTCTCAGTGGGATATATCTGATGGGCTGGGTCTCTGACGTACATCAGGTTGAGATCCAAAAAGGTGACACAGGGGGTTAACCACTTAAGCCCTGGACCAATATGCAGCATAAGGACCAGGCCCCTTTTTTGCGATTCGGCACTGCTTCGTTTTAACTGACAATTGCACGGTTGTGCGACGTGGCTCCCAAACAAAATTGGAGTCCTTTTTTCCCCACAAATAGAGATTTATTTTGGTGGTATTTGATCACCTCTGCGGTTTTTATTTTTTGCGCTATAAACAAAAATAGAGCGACAATTTTGAAAAAAAATGCAATATTTTTTTACTTTTTGCTATAATAAATATCCCCAAAAAATATAAAAAAAAATCTTTTTTCCTCAGTTTAGGCCGATTTTTATTCTACATTTTTTTTTTTTTTACCAAAAATATCGCAATAAGCGTTTATTGATTAGTTTGCGGAAAAGTTATAGCGTTTACAAAATAGGGGATAGTTTTATGGCATTTTTATGAATTTTTTGTTTTGTTACTAGTAATGGCGGCGATCAGTGATTTTTTTTGTGACTGCGACATTATGGCGGACACATTTTTGGGACCATTGTCATTTTCACAGCGATCAGTGCTATAAAAATGCACTGGTTACTGTGAAAATGACACTGGCAGTGAAGGGGTGCTGTAGGGGTTAAGTGTGCCCTGATGTGTTTTACTTACTGTGGGGGGGGTGGGGGGGCGTGGCTTAGCGTGTGACGTCCCTGATCGTCGTTCCCAATGACAGGGAACAGACGATCAGTAACAGGCTCACTAGGAAGCACGGGGAGAGGTTTGTTTACACTTACCTCTCCCCGTTCTTCCTCTCTGTGACCCGATCGCGGGACACCAGCGGCGATCGGGTCCGTTGTTCCCGTGGGTACAGTCACGGAGAAGTGGACTGGGTCGCGAGCGCGCCGCCGGCAGCACGCTCGCGACCCACGGCTGGGCTCTTAAAGGGGACGTACCTGTACGCCCATGTGCCCAGCCGTGCCATTCTGCCAACGTACATCGGCTTGCGGCAGTCCTCGAGTGGTTAAACAGGGAGATTTACATGAGAAACTTCCTGAAGAAAAGTCTTGATCAGTGCGATGAGGATCACAATAAACTCTTTCTATCACTGTTGTGTGCAGCAGCTGAGGGAGATACTTTATTGAAGAGATAATAGAGTTCAATAAATCACCAGGACATCTACTGTGAAGGCCAGAGGATCCTTGGTCCAGGATGCACATCTTTTCAGTTTTTTGTTGAACCTGGAGGTCAAGATGTCCATATCTAGGTTTCCTTCACGCTTGATAAAGATTTTGAAGATCTCAGGTCTAGGCTTTTGTGGCTTAGGAAGTCCGCTGGCTAATTGTCCATGTCAGGGATGTGGATGGTATAGAGCTCTAAAATTGTGAATTTATATCCAGAAGAGAATCAAATTGGTTTCTCTTTGAGCATCTCACGTTCTGGTGCCCCCACGATAGTTTATGCAAGTCTTTGCTCCGGCCACATTGTTCGACTGCACCCTGACTAGGTGACCTTGCACAAAGGGGATCCAGTGTTGTAAAGTAAATTTGATGGCTCGGTTTCAGAATGCTGATGGGGAGTCTTGCCACCTCCGAGGACCAGGTCCCCATAACAGTTGAGTTGTAAACTCAAAGGCTGGCATCCATCATCACCTTCCAGAGCATATGAAGGAATTACTTTCCTGACTCCAGGGCAAAGTTGGAGATCCACCATGCCAGGAGAGATTAGTCTGGCACTATATGTACATAGGGCAGTCCAGAGAGCTAATTTGTTGTTTGTTCCACACCATGTGAGGATGTGAAGTTGAAGCGACCTGGAGTTAAATTGGGTAAAGGGAACTGCCTCGAAGGAGGCTATCATTAGGCCCAGAAACCTCATGCAAAAGCAAACTGAGGGTCTGCACGTGGGACCTTAAAAAAAGCAATATTTTCTAAAAGGAAGGAAAAAGGTTTGAAGGAACCGATTTGTCTTTTGGATGTTGACAGACAAGGTTGTGGCTGAGGAGTCCTTCGGCAGAAGATCATCCAAGTACCCTGTAACATGAATGTCCTGGGTCCATAGCAGAGCAAGAAGCAGGGCAAGCACTTTTGTGAACACTCAGGGTGCAGAGGAGAGCCTGAATGGCAGTGCTACAATTTAAGAAGTGTTGGTCTCCCACAGCAAAATGTAGAAAGTGTTTTTAAAATTGGAGGATGCCAGAAATTCCCCTTGTCTGAGAGACACAATGACAGACCATGTTGATCCCATCCAAAATTTTGGCACACAAATTGGTTTAGATATTTGTAGTCCAATATGGGGCAGATGCCCCAATTTAATTTGGGGACTTTATAGGTTTGACTAAAAACCTTGGAACCTTTCCACTGAAGGACATAGTACAACCACTCCATATGACTGAAGTTGGTGCAAGGCAGCTGGGTAAATATAAAATGTGAAAATCTTGCGCTAATTATAAGTGTAGATTACTGCACTTTTAGCACTCCTTGGATACAAGGAGATAATGAAAAAATTTGAAAATGTAAAAGGTTGTACTGTCTCAAAGAAAAAACTCTTATCAAAAAATAAGCAAACAGTGTATTAACTGGTGATAAATAAAGAGTTCAATAAACAAAAGTGTCCATGTGTATCAAAAAATTATTCCATTAGTATTCCACCAACTGGATGTGGTATCCACCGTCCCCAGTGATAATAAAGTATAACAATCCAAATGAAAATTAAATTGGCCTCTTACCAAGTTCGGATGATCTCTGAATTATAAGAGATCAAACGAATAAGGTAAGAAAATGCCCGATGCCTGGCCACATCCTCTGTGTCTCCCGACCTCCAATATGAATGGATGAATGGATCCGACAGCTCCAGGCTCAGCATCCCAACACCTCTCACTTTGGACTCTGGCTTCACACAGAAAGTAAATTCCACATTCCCAGACGTAGCCTGTTAAGGGGAAACATGTTGGAAGGAGACGGGAGCTGTGATATGATGAGCATCCAGATTTGTTGGTGATCTCCATCCTGGATCATCCTCTCTCTACTGCCTAATATTATCTCTGTTGTAAGTGCATATTTTAGCTTAAATAAACCCCCTGTTTTTACATACTATGCAATGAGCTCTTTGTGTTTTCTTATCCTGCACACACACCTGAGTGAAGCACAGTGATCATCCTGAGTGAGGCAATCTGTGCTTGGACGCTGTGGAATATACTTTCAGTGTGGAGTCCAGAGTGAGAGGTGTTGGGACGCTGAGCCTGGAGCTGTCAGATCCATCCATCTTGGAGGTCGGGAGAGACAGAGGATGTGGCCAGGCATCGGGCATTTGCTTACCTTATGCGTTTGGTGATCTCTTTACTTTTGTCATGTCGGTTTTTGTACCACCTTTTAACCTTAATAAAAAACGTTTGTAAAGAATTTAGAGATTGGAAGTTGGTAAGAGGCCAATTTAATTTTCATTTGGATTGTTATACTTTATTATCACTAGGAACCGTGGCTACCACCACATCCAGTTGATGGAATGATTTTTGATACACATGGACACATGTTTATTGAACTCTTTATTTATCACTAGTTGATACACCGCGTTTGCTTATTTTTTGATAAGTTTTTTCTTTGTTTATGAGACGGCGCAACCTTTTACAATTTCAGCTGGGTAAATATGCTTATTTTGAGGCTGATTTGGGCAGAATTAAAAAGTAGGAAATGAGAGATGGAGAGATAGAAAATCCATTCTGTACCCCATTGTGAGAAGGGCTGCTGAACAGGCTTGGTGGAATTAAGGTCTAAAACTTGCAATGAAAAAGCACGAAGCCTTGGTTTTGAGGTTGATGGCTGTGAGAATGAAGAGACACCTCTTGCCGAATAGAGGCAGTAGCTTTAGGAGTAGGCTTTTTTTTGTGGGGCAGGAGCACATTTCACCCAGAGCCTTTCCTTGATTCATTTATTAAAGCATATCCCAAACAGATGTTCATCATCAAAAGGCATGTGTATTAAGCCAGGGACACGCTGGGTTGCACAAAAAGAACCTGACAGCTCTGGTCGGAGCCGCTGTACTAACCATGCAAGGTAAGTTCAGCTTTCTCTCCCCCAACCCCCCCCCCCCCGAGCTGTTTTGTTCTGACAGGGGGACAGCCCTCCTGCAAGAACACTCTGATCAGCGCTCTCGGCCATTGGCGGAGATCGGCGTTTGGGAGTCGGTCGACTGCTGGTTTTCCAGCATGCACGTCCGACAAAAGTCGGCTGAACTTCTGACCGACAGACTGACATACACACGGGCCAAATGTCGGACTTTTTATTTTTTCTTGAACCGGCTGTTATCTCCAGACATTAGGCGTGTGTGTACCGGGCTTTATGCACCTCTTACAAGCAGGTTCAGCAGACCAAGCTTTTAACTCTCTGCGAATATGCACAGAGATAAAGGATATTCTAGAGACAAGGCAAACTACATTCTCTAGAGCATCAACATAAAACAATAGGACCAATCAGCTGCAATTGTTAAGTAAATGAGGGCCTCAAAGACAGGGTCATATTCTTTTGTCTTATCCGGTTAGCCTTAATCTACAAATAGACATGGCAGCAATTACCAACTACAGGGATGAACCTGCAAGGTCAGAGGTCTTTAGAAGGGCTTCCAAACAGAGTCCTTAAAAGAGGGAAGATCCTCAAAGAACTGTAAGGTGTTGATGATCTACTACTCGTACAGCCCATTTTTCTTAAATGCCTTTTCCATAGGATAAATTTCAGGAAAGCACTTAGGAATCAAAATCCTTTCAGGAATAGGCCAATCCTCATGTAGTGCACATTCAATGTGTGTGAAGAATATTTTTCCAAAGAATTCAAACATTACAGGCCAGCCTCACACATACCCCGAGGGGTACCAATTCAGAAATTGCCAGACAGCCTAAGTGAAAAAGCAGTGAGAACTTGTTAGAAGGGGTCACAAGAAAAAAGCGGTTAAAAAAAAATTCTCCAAAGAAAAAGGACACTAACAAAAAACTGGAATCTCACAAAGTGGGTGGGGCTATATGAGTGTGCACTAGGGGCAGTCCCAGCAGTGTCCAATCACCTGAAGGTAGCCTGCATTTAACCCATGATCCATGAAAACAAGCCCTGTGTCCTGTACTGTATGATTAAGATACAGATGTTTGGAATTGGGGGTGTTGTGCACTGTTCACATATAGGAGGCCACTCACTTTACCTTGACATACTGAATATCTTTCACAGAGCTTAATTCTGGGAGTCCAGCTGTCAGCATGAGTGCAAAGAGTGTGATGATGAGGTTTCCGTTCCTGCGCAGTATCAGATAGGCATCCTGGCAGCACTGCCGGAATCTGCAGATGAGAAGCACAGACAATGAGTTTCACATAATACTAGTGCTTCATGCAAAACTACTCCTAGCTGAAACAAGAAAATAAAAGACACATATTGAAGAACTGTAGACGTAACCCTAACTGGATGATATTTTCGTTTTCTAAAGAACCATGCATCTTAAAAAAATTATTTTTTTTTTTTATAAAATACTTTTCATCCTTTGTCGGATCTCAGTTTTGCCGGTCCATTTTCTGTCTACTTGCATGCCTGCATAGTTTTCCTGATAGTTACACGCCTGTGTAATCTGTGTTGAAATGGCCAGTTGTAGTCTTCATCAGGAATCTATGTTACTATGTAGCAGAACAATTTCAAGACGAGGACAGAGTGTTGACCTACAACAGGAAAAGCCCGCACAAGGACTATAATACATCAGCAGGATCACAAGGTATAATTTTAATGAAAGCTACAGATTTAAAAATATTGAAATTTCTTTTTAAAATTAGCTTAGCATGTTAAAGCTTATATGAGATAGGAGGAGCAACAGTTATTTTGGAGATGCCAAACAATACAATTATGGGTGATTTCTGAGGATTTCAAGAGTTTAGTGTACACTCTAGTAGATTTCTGGGAAAGAAGATAAGCCAATGCAAACATGTACAGCAATAAAGAGCAGTGGGCTGGAGGAGAAGGATCTCACCCAGCAGTATTTACTTCACAGCTTTAAGATATCCAACCTGTTAAATTCTTCTGTATTCCCGGACTTCCCTTGCTGGATCACATGAATGAAGTCGTAGGTGAGGATGAAGGGTCCACGCTCCCTCTTAATTTTAAACTTGGACTTGAAATTCCCAAGAATATGGCCAAAATCAATGTGAAACAGCTGAAAAAAGGAGAGGGAACAACTGCAGCATTAGCCAGCAACACGGTGCGGTCTATCTTGCTACCAAAATATTATGCAACATGGGTATTACAAATCATACAGCACTTAGATTGGTGGCACAGTGCAACAGGGATCCTCAGATAAGTCAGCTACACTGAGCAAAATTATAAACGTAACACTTTTGTGTTTTCCCCTATTTATCATGAGCTGAACTCAAAGATCTACAGCCTTTTATATGTACATAAAACCAATTTCTCTCAAATGTTGTTTACAAATCTGTCTAAGGCCACTTTCACACTTATACGACTTGTCCCACGATTTGTGATGGCAAAGTAGCATGACAAGTCGTTTCCCATTATTTCCAATGACAACCATTCATATTAGTACGACTTCAAGTCGTTCCGACTTCAAAGTAGTCCCTGCACTACTTTGGTCCGATTTTGATGCCACTTACACAGGCACTCCCTGAGCGGTTCGCAGCAAAATCACGCGATTTTGAAGTCACAGTAGTGTGAAAGGGGCCTAAATCTGTGTTTGTGAGCACTTCTCCTTTGCTGAGATAATCCATCCACCTCACAGGTGTGTCATATCAAGATGCTGATTAGACAGTATGATTATTGCACAGGTGTGCCTTATGCCCCGTACACACGATCCAAATATCGTACGACAGATCGTATGACTTTTTTCGCTCAATAGTCGCAAGTAAAATGTAATAGGTTATTAAAGTCACCAATATTCTCGTACGACACAAAAAAAAAAAAACGCAAGTGATGTCATGTGTTGTAATGTATTTGTATTGTTTTTTTCGGACGACAACTGTACTGACTAAACGAAAATCGTCCGATCTGGTATCGTACGAGGAAAATTTTCGTGCATTATAAAAAAATATCGGATGAACTGTCCTGATCGGCTCTCGAAATCTCTGTACTAACGTTTCGATTATCGTACGATTTTTCCTCAACGACATTTTTCGTACGATATTCGGATCCTGTGCACGGGCCATAAGGCTGGCCACAATAAAAGGCCACTCTAAAAGGTGCAGTTGTACTGTATTGGGGGGGCCGGAAAACCAGTCAGTATCTGGTGTGAACACCATTTGCCTCACGCAGTGCAGAACATCTCCTTTGCATAGAGTTGATCAGGTTGTTGATTGTAGCGTGTGGAATGTTGGTCCTTTCCTCTTCAATGGCTGTGCGAAGTTGCCGGATATTGGCAGGAACTGGAACACGCTGTTGTATATGCCGATCAATCTACACCACTTACTTGTGATATGCAAGTCCAGGACTGATATATATGCCCTTCATTCTATGCTTAGTGTCTTTTTAGATTAAAATATATTTCAATTTCTTTAGATTTGGGAGCATCCGCCCCTGATGAGTGTACAAACACGAAACGCGTCGGGCAACTTGGGATGCCAACGCAAAGTCCCACCTATGCTCATGCATAGTCCCCCCTTTTGCTTTAAAGGCGATCCAGAGCATTCCAAACATGCTCAATGGGTGACATGTCCGTGAGTATGCTGACCATGCAAGAACTGGGATGTTTTCAGCTTCCAGGAATTGTGTACAGATCTTTGCAACATGGGGCTGTGCATTATGCTGCAACATGAGGTGATGGTCGTGGATGAATGGCACAACAATGGGCCTCAGGATCTCGTCGCGGTATCTCTGTGCATTAGAAATACCATCAATAAAATGCACCGGTGTTCGTTGTCCATAGAATATGTCTGCCCAAACCATAACCCCACCGCCACCATGGGCCACTCGATCCACAACGTTGACATCAGCAAACCGCTCACCCACATGACACCATACATGCTGTCTGCCATCTGCCCTGTACAGTAAAAACTGTGATTCATCCGTGAAGAGGACACCTCTCCAAAGTGGCAGATGCCATCGAATGTGAGCATTTGCCCACTCAAGTCGGTTATGACGACGGACTGCAGTCAGGTCGAGACCCAGATGAGGACAAAGGGCATGCAGATGAGCTTCCCTGAGACGGTTTCGATTTTTGCAGCAGCTGTTCAGGTAGATGGTCTCAGACGATCTTGGGAGGTAAAGATGCAGGATGTGGAGGTCCGGGGCTGGTGTGTTTACATGTGGTCTGCGGTTTTGAGGCCGGTTGGATGTACTGCCAATTTCTCTGAAGCGCCTTTGGAGATGGCTTATGGTAGAGAAATTAATATTCAATTCAAAGTCAACAGCTCTGGTGGACATTCCTGCAGTCAGCATGCCAATTGCACACTTTCCTAAAACTTGCAACACCCGTGGCATTGTGCTGTGTGATTAAACACCACGGGGCACAGAGCCAGGTCATTACATAATGGGTTAAGGGTCACCAGCGGTGATTGGACACTGGGACAACCAATTGAAGACAGTTCCCCTTCATATAACCCCTCCCATCAGGAAAGTACCTCAGTTTTTTCGTCAGTGTCTAAAAGGTGTTGGACGCAATAGGATATGCTAAAGGAAAGCTCTACCAAAAGAGACCCTCTGGGGGTAAAAGAGCTATGCTTCCGGATCCATCCAAGACGCCTAAAATTTTAATCCAAAACTGGATGGGATTCGGGCCTCATGCACAAGGCGTCGCCTGTAATGTCTCTCTTCGGAGGACTGGGCTCTAAGATCCAGCACTTTTGCTACTCCGCTAAAAGTCCTGGTAAGAGTCTTTTACAAAGCCCAGGGGAGAGGTATCCTTTAAATAGGAACCCATATCCCTGAAGGTTGGCACACAAAGCCTGCCGTGATGGTGAAAATTGGTACTGTCTGATTTCAGAACGTGCGGTGGGGACAAGGTAAGTGGTTAAGTGTCCTAAACAATGTTTAAAAGGACCTTTTCCTATATGTTGGGTGAGTGTCTTCTCTAAAGCCACCACTGGGGGGGGGTAAAGAGTTGCGTGTAACTCACCATGCTTTGAGAAGTGTCAGTTTCCGTCAGGACAAGACACACTTTCTCCTCTGCTGCAGAGCTGCTTCAGTCGCCTCCCTCCTCCTCCTCCTCCTCCTCCTCCTCTCAAGGTATGGCAAATGCTCAGAACAAGGGAAACAGAGGGTGTTAGACAGAGATGTGCGGCCATAAGGAGGGAGCTGCCCTCACATCTGAGACCGCCGCCATAGCCCGGGTCGCGCTTTATCGGCGGTCGTGCCGGCTAGCGAGCGTGCACGCGCGCGATGGAAAAATGGCGCCAAAATTTAAAAGCCATAAAGGGCTGAGGATACAGCAAGCTCACTCCTTTAAATGGGACACATCAGCATTACAGGGGACACACAAGACTCCATGTGGTTGGGCTGGGTACTACCAAGAGAGACACTCACTTTGTGCATTTGAAACTGTGTGTTTGAAGTTGCATACTGTATGTAGATTGCTAAACTAAGCACAGTAGTATATGCTTTGAGGTACCTCGGCTTTGCTTTAGGAGTATGACCAGGACAAAAAGCACGGCCGCTTAAGACAGAAGGCTCTAGCAATGCTGGCTCAGTACCTTCCTTACCGGTTTTAGCTGACACACCTGCACAGGATGAGCTAGATCCAAACCTTTGAAGAAGGATCCTCTTCTTTGTGGATCTTTGGAGAGTCTTGAACTTCGAAACTGAGAAGATGGGATCTCTCGGAATTCCGGTTTGTACCCTGAGGATACTAAATATGCGTCCTTGATGTCTATGGACGCCATGAATTCTCTGCCTTGTAGGGTGGCGACCACGGATCGAATCGTTTCCATGCGGAAATGGCGAATGTTCAGAAACCGATTTAGAGATCTTAGATCCAGGATGGATCTGACATCTCCATTTGGTTTTGGAACCACAAAGAGGTTTGAATAAAAACCTGAACCTTGCTCTTTTAGGGGTACTTCAAACCGGATTTTGGCATGGGCAGAAGATCATGTTCCTTGTCTTTCTGCAATCTTCATCCCAGGGATAGAAAACTGGCAAGCGGACTATCTGAGTCGCCAGCAGCTATCACCAGGAGAGTGGTCTCTCCACCCCGATGTCTTTCAGGCCATATGCCAGAGATGGGGGACCCCGGATGTAGACCTGCTAGCTTCCAGGTTCAACAAGAGGTTGGACAACTTTGTGTCCAGGACGAGAGATCATCTAGCCTACAGAACGGATGCTCTAATAATTCCCTGGAATCAGTTCTCACTGATCTATGCATTCCCCCCGATCCCTCTCTTACAAAGACTACTTCGCAGGATCAAAAAGGAGGGAATACCAGTAATCCTAGTGGCCCCAAATTGGCCCAGGAGGCCTTGGTACGCCGAAATGGTAAAGATGACGGTAGGAAGGCCCTGGAAGCTTCCGCTTTGACACAACCTGCTGTCGCAGGGTCCAGTGTTCCATCCTTCCTTACAAAGGCTAAATTTGACGGTCTGGCTGCTGAGACCCACACATTTTTAAAAAACGAGGGGTCTCTGGTCCAGCTCTTTCTACGCTCATTAATGCTAGAAAGCCAGCCTCCAGACTCATCTACTATAGAGTCTGGAAAGCCTACGTTTCCTGGTGTGAATTCAGAGGATGGAATCCTCAGAAATATGAAATAAGCAGGATTCTTGCTTTTTGCCAGTTAGTGGATATGAAATTAGCCCTTCGTACCATCAAGGGTCAAATATCAGTTCCATCAGTCTTCTTTCAAAGACCACTGGCATCTCATTCCCTAGTTCGGGCGTTCATTCAGGGGGTACTGCGGATAAATCCGCTAGTCAAGTCTCCCTTGTGCCCATGGGATTTGAATTTGGTATTGTCAGTGTTGCAAAAGCAACCCTTTGAACCTATTTGCCATATTCCTTTAATTATTTTAAACAGGAAATTGGCCTTTTTCATTGCCATCTCTTCTGCTAGAAGAGTATCAGAACTAGCAGCTCTTTCTTGTAAAGAGCCTTATCTAATTTGTCACAGACAAAATTGTACTACAACCCCATCCTGCCTTTTTACCTAAGGTGGAGTCGGCTTTTCATTTGAATCAAGACATTGCACTCTCTAGATCTAGTGAGAGCAGCAAAGGTGTATCTGCAGACAACCGCTCAGATACGTAAAACAGATGTTTTGTTTATTTTGCCAGATGGTCCCAAGAAGGGATTAGACAAGTAATTGTTCAAGCTTATGGTTTAAAGAACAGGACTCCTCCTTTTTCTGTTAAGGCGCACTCTACCAGGGTGATAAGTGCTTCATGGGCTGTGCATCACCAGGCTTCGATGGCTCAGATCTGTAAAGCTGCAACTTGGTCTTCAATCCACACATTTTCCAAAGTCCATCAAATAAATGTGAAAGGACATGAGGATTCCGCCTTCGGGCGAAGTGTGCTGCAGGCAGCAGTATAGGGCTTCTTGTCCGCAAGCGGCCTGCTTGATCTGAGTCTCCCACCCTTCATATTAAGCATTGCTCTGGGACGTCCCATTATGTAATCACTGGCTCTGTGTCCCGTGGTGTACGATAAATAAGACAGGATTATTATAACAGCTTACCTGTAAAATCCTTTTCTTGGAGTACACCACGGGACACAGAGGCCCCCCCCCCCCCCCTCTTATGGGAACCTTATTGCTTGCTACAAAACTTAGGTACTTCCCTGATGGGAGGGGTTATATGGAGGGGAACGGTCTTCAATTGTTTGTGCCAGTGTCCAATCACCGCTGGTGACCCTTAACCCATTATGTAATGACTGGCTCTGTGTTCCGTGGTGTATTTCAAGAAAAGGATTTTAAAAGGTAAGCCGTTATAAAAAACCTGTTTTTGTGTACATAGAAAAAGTCATAGATCTTTGAGTTCAGCTCACGATAAATGGGGGAAAATATAAAACTGTTGTGTTTATCATTTTGCTCAGTGTACATAGAAGACAGCATTGGACTGCATGGATTGGTAAATATTTGTCTCTTAAAAGTTAGCAGCTACAGTTTTTCCCAGCAAGTACCCAATGTTATTTATCAAGTCTAATTCAATGGGAATGTAATCTAATGAAATCAATGCTCTCTATGCATAATGCTGCTCCTATGAATGAAGATTCGTAGAAAATAAAAAAAATGTATTATCCTTTGTCAATGAACTGTTAATGCACATGCATATCTTTTCTAAGCATATGTACCCATTGGTAATTGCAATTTACCTGCAATACTGGCTGAACAATAGGTTAAAAGATAGTTTCTCACCTGCCCGGTCTTTCTGACCATAATGTTGTCATTGTGTCGGTCCCCAATCCCAAGAACATAAGTAGCTACACAGTAGCCAGCACAGGATAAGGTGAATTCCTCAATCGCGCGCTGCAGGTCATCTCTGTGAAAGGAGGCAACAGGATGGGCTCATAACTAACATATTATACCACTATTCCACACATACCTTTTCTATACTGTAAAAAACAGCCACTCTGAAAAATAAATTTACACAAATCCTGAATATGAAACAATTAGATCAGAAACAGAACCATAACTTCAGGAGTATTATTGGGGACTGCGATGGACGTAACTATTATGGTGGGTCAGTTTAAGGCTGAAAACAAGCTCATAGCTTTAATGTCAAAGTGCTGCCCCTTCTTCCAATCTCACTCTTTCCTTGTGGTCTCTTGGTTCATCTGTCTGTTCCATGAGCTTAGACTGCTTCAGGGGGAATCAGGATTAGCCAGTAGGGTAGGAAGCAAGGGGAAATTATTCCAATAAAAATAATAAAAAAAGCTTGATAGGCACTAACCATTCTCTACGCAAAATCCAAATGGAAAAAAAAAACCTTTGGCTATAGATGTGGTTTAACATGCAATTAAAGTTTCACATATGACAGTCTAAACAAGTCCCATATTCCGTTACCATGTGATGCGCAAGCCTCAAACAAATTTTTTTTATTGGTCCTCTCCTGACTGAGACAAATTCTCCTTTATTCGTGTCTCGAAAGCTCTCCCTCCCAGACAATGCAGTTCACAGTGGGAGGGTTTCAATCCAGACAGCAATGGGCAGGACTAGGTGTGGTCATGTGATAACTGATAAGCTACAGGTTTGGGAGCAATGATAACTGATAGTTGCGCACTCTGCAATGTTTTTTCATCTTCCTGTAAAGTGAGAAGACACCACCTACATGAGTGGCAACTCTGCAGTGAATTCAGGAGCAGTGCAGCATCATTGCCACCCCATCACAAGAAGCTGCATTAAGTGGACTTTACCAGCAGGCTCTACAGGTATTTGTGGAACTCTGAATGGGGGCCATGGGAAAACTAAGGTGCTGCAAAACATTTCTTAAAGGGAGTCCACAGTTCTATGAGAAGGACCTCTGTGATAACCTGACAAGAGATTTAAAGCAAAAATGTGGGTCCTAAATAAAAGGTATTATAAAAACTGCAACAACTCTGGGCTGAGAAGTATGTACACAATAAATCCTGGAATACAGTATGAAGAGTCATGCCAAGAATGGCTGTATGCATTTCATAAAAGAGGGGAAAAGTCAGGTTTGGCACTTCGAGCCGAGACACTTGCATTCAATCCAGAAAGTATTAATTACCCGGCATTGTACTCTTTGATCCAGTTGAGTAGAGCATCCTTGTTGAAGGCAGCTGCTGCTGCAAGATTGCTGCTGTCAAGCTGGATATCTGCAATGGTTTCAGCTGCAGTAACTACCTCTATCATACCACATCGATCTCCCGTTGCCAGGCACCCATAAGGCACTATTCTAAAACATACAGTAAAAAAGTCTTGTTAATGATATTCATAATCAGTAAGAGCTACTTGCATGAGAAAATGCTGTAAATCATAAACATCAACTTTAATTGGGCACCAAAAAATAAATAAAAAATGCTTTTCAATTTACAAAAATGAACAGTATGTACTACTAGCCATACCAGCTTGGTTAAGATTTACTCCACATTTACTCCAAAATCATTCAGTGTCCTTCGTGGAAAGAACCTGTTGTGTACAGAAAAAAAAACACGTTTCCCACAATCACAGCTTTATCTAATGCCTTGTACACACGATCGGATTTCCGATGGAATAAAATCCGATGGAATTTTCCTGTCGGAATTCCGATGAAGCTGACTTCCATCAGTCTTGCATACACACAGTCAGACTAAATTCCGACCGTCCAAAACGCGGTGACGTAAAACACTACGACGAGCCGAGAAAAATGAAGTTCATCGCTTCCGAGCATGTGTCGACTTGATTCCGAGCATGCGTGGATTTTTCTCCGATGGAATTCCACACAGACGATTGGAATTTCCCATCGGAAAAATTGAAAACATGTTCTATTTTTTTACTCCAATGGATTTTATTCCATCGGAAATCCGATCGCGTGTACAAGGCATAAAGATGCCCATACATTATATAATTTTCTTGTTCAATTTCCTTTAGATTTACCATCAACTATGTAGTGCAAGGGCCTGCCTGATTGCATACAAATTAAAAGTGTTTAGGCTTGGTTTTGGTAAATCTAAAGGAAAATTGTACAAGAAAACCGTATAATGAATGGCCAGCCTAAGAAATATTCACACCTAAAAACCTACTGCCACCTTTAAATATAACTCCTATTTCATATACAGTTGTGCTCATAAGTTTACATACCCTGACAGAATTTATGTTTTCTTGGGCATTTTTTAGAGAATGTGAATAACACTAAAACCTTTCTTTCGCTCATGGTTAGTGTTTGGCTGAAGCCATTTATGATCAATCAACTGTGTTTATTCTTTAAATCATAATGGCAACAGAAACTACCCAAATGACCCTGATGATTTTGGCCAGATAACATGCACACAAGTTGACACAAAGGGGTTTGAATGGCTATTAAAAGGTAATCATCCTCACCTGTGATCCGTTTGCTTGTAATTAGTGTGTGTATATAAAAGGTCAACGAGTTTCTGCACTCCTGGCAGACCCTTGCATCTATCATCCAGTGCTGCACTGATCTTTCTGGATTCTGAGTCATGGGGAAAGCAAAAAGAATTGTCAAAGGATCTGCAGGAAAGGGTAGTTGAACTGTATAAAAGAGGAAAGGGATATAAAAAGATCTGAGAATGCCAATCGGCGGTGTTCAAACTCTAATCAAGAAGTGGAAAATTAGGGGTTCTGTGGAAACCAAACCATGGTCATGTAGATGAACTAAAATTTCAGCCACAACTGCCAGGAAAATTGTTTGGGATGCAAAGAAAAACCCACTAATAACTTCAGGTGAAATACAGCACTCTCTGAAAACATGTGGTGTAGCCATTTCAAGATGCACAATTAGGAGACACTTGAAGAAAGATGGGCTGCATGGTCGAGTCGCCAGAAGAAAGCCATTACTATGCATATACCACAAAGTATCCCACTTACAATATGCCAAACAGTACAGAGACAAGCCTAAAACCTTCTGACACGGAGGTGGATTGCTGATGTTTTGGGGATGTGTGACCTACAAAAGGCACAGGAAATTTGGTCAAAATTGATAGCAAGATGAATGCAGTATGTTATCAAAAAATACTGAAGGAACATTTGCATTCATCAGGCAGGAAGCTGCACATGGGACGTATTTGGATATTCCAACATGACAATGATCCAAAACACAAGGCCAAGTCGACTTGTCAGTGGCTACAGCAGAATAAAATGAAAGTTCTGGAGTGGCCATCTCAGTCTCCTGACCTCAATATCATTGAGCCACTCTGGGGAGATCTCAAAAACGTGCAGTTCATGCAAGACAGCCCAAGAATTCACAGGAACTGGAGGCTTTTTGCCAAGAGGAATGTTCAGCTTTACCAACGAAGATACAGAGCTCCACAAATACCACAAAAGACTTCAAGCCGTCATTGATGTTAAAGGGGGCAATACACGGTATTAAGAACTGGGGTATGTAAACTTTTGATCAGGGTCATTTGGGTAGTTTCTGTTGCGATTATGATCACAGTTGATTGATAATAAATGGCTTCAGCCAAACACTAACCATGAGTTAAAGAAAAGTTTGTGTTCTCATTCATATTCTATGAAAAATGGCCAAGAAATCGTAAATTCTGCCAGGGTATGTAAAATTATGAGCACAACTGTATGTTGACCTCTAGTCTTCATCTTTTTAAATTGGCTACTTACCAGTTAATTTCATATACTGTCAAAAGAGGGTGCTGTGCCACAGATTAACAATAAATAGGATTTTTATAACAGCTTACCTGTAAAATCCTTTTCTTGGAGTACATCACGGGACACAGAGCGGCATAGTATCTACTATGTGGGTTATAGAGCCTACCTACCTTCAGGTGATGGACACTGGCACACCAAAGACAGGAAGTCCCCTCCCCTATATAACCCCTCCCATACCGGGAGTACCTCAGTTTTGTAGCAAAGCAATAAAGTGTCGGCAAAAGAGGGGCGGGAGCTCTGTGTCCCGTGATGTACTCCAAGAAAAGGATTTTACAGGTAAGCCATTATAAAAATCCTATTTTCTTTCTCGTACATCACGGGACACAGAGCAGCATAGTAATTACTATGTGGGACGTCCTAAAGCAATGCCCAATGAGGGGAGGGAGACACCATAAATAAGCTGGGCGCCATCAGACATGAGGATCTATACAGAAGCCTGCAGCACACTGCGCCCCAAAGGCGATATCCTCATGTCCTCTTACATCCAACTGATAAAATTTAGTGAATGTGTGGACTGAAGACCAAGTCGCGGCCTTACAGATTTGAGCCATGGAGGCCTGGTGATGCACTGCCCAAGAAGCACCAACTGCTCTAGTAGAGTGCGCTTTAACTTTAACTCCCACGGACACAAGGGGGACTTAACCGGCGGGGTTGATCCGAGTCACACCCTGCAAAAAAGATCTAACCAGTGATCTAACCAGCTAGCGGCCTTTAAAAGAATATCGATAAGGCAGAGACCTGACCCTTGATGGTACTTCAGGCTAATTTCATGTCTACAGCCAACTGTAAAAAGTCAAGAATCCTGCCTATGACATACTTACAAGGATGCCAGTTCCTGGTCTCACACCAGGACACATACGCCTTCCAAACCCTATAATATACAAGTCTGGATGCTGGCTTTCTTGCATTAATCATCGTAGACACCACAGAGTTAGAGAGTCCTCTCTTTTAGGATGTGGGACTCAATAGCCAGACTGTTAATTTTAGAGTTTGTAAGGAAGGGTGGAATATCGGACCTTGTGAGAGCAGGTCTGGACGAAGCGGAAGGATCCATGGATCCCCCACTGACATTCTTACCATTTCTGCGTACCAGGACCTTCGAGGCCATGCCGGAGCTACCAGAATCACCGGCTTCCTTTCTAACCTGACTCTGCGGAGGAGTCGAGGCAATAACTGCAACGGGGGGGGGGGGGGAGGAACGCATAAATCAGTGATAACTGATCCCAGGGAAAGACTAGCGCATCCGTCCCGCAAGCAAGCGGGTCCTTTGTCCGGAACACAAAGCTGTCTACCTTCGCGTTGAACCTGGATGCCAACAGATCTACGTCTGGCGTCCCCCATCTGACATATGGTCAAGTATATGTTGGGGTGAAGAGACCATTCTCCTGGGAATAACTGCTGGCGACTTAGGAAGTCCACCTGCCAATTCTCTATTCCTGGAATAAAGATTGCGGATATGCATGGAACATGACTTTCTGCCCACATCAGGATATGATCCACCTCCCTCTGGGCCGCACGACTTTTGGTGCCCCCCTGGTGATTGATGTAAGCCACTGCTGTGGCATTATCTGATTGTATCCTGACAGGAGAACCGTGTAACTCAGATGTCCATGTCTCCAGGGCCAAGCGTGCCGCCCGAATTTCCAGGAGGTTGATGGGCAGGGATCTTTCGGTAGCCGACCACCTTCCCTGGAGCGACAATTTCCCTAGTACTGCCCCCCAGCCCAGAAGACTGGCGTCTGTTATCACTCTCCAAGAGATTGGAATGAAAGACTTCCCTCTCTGCAGATTTTAGGGTACCAACCACCAACAGAGACTCTGACGTACTGCCGGGGTCAGGGACATTGAAAAGTCTAAAGCCTCGTACACACGACTGATTTTCTCGGTAAGAACCAGCAAGAAACTTGCTGGCAGAGCTTTCTTGCCGAGTAAATCGGTCGTGTGTATGCGGCTTTCAGGTTTCTCGCCAAGAAAACAGGCAAGAATCTCGACGAGAAAAATAGAGAACCTGCTTTCTATTTTCTCGTCGGGATTCTCGTCGGCCTGTTTCTCGACGAGAAACCCGAGTGTGTGTACACTTACCTGTCGCCGTGGAAACCCACGCATGCTCAAAATGACTTTGACGCATGCGTGGTAGCTTCCTAGGCATAGGTAGGGTGTAACAAGATGGCGGTGACGGCATCAAATGTGACGAGTGCGCGCTCGTCGTAGTCAATGACATCACCGCGTTCGTGCCATTCAAAAGAACGGCAGTTCTTTTGAAAGGTACGCGTGTACACTCGGCCGGGACAAGATTCTTGTCCAATAATCTCGTCAGGAAAAACAACAAGTTTTTTCCTGACGAGATTCTCGGCCCTGTATACGAGGCTTAAGGCTTGGACCTTCTTGTTCCAGGCAGACAGGATGGTGTTCTGCAACTTCCTTGAATGGAATTGGGCATATGGAATGGCTTCGAATGAGGCCACCATCTTCCCCAACAACTGCATGCAAAGTCGAATTGACGGTTGTCTTTTTGCACCGATCATCTGGATTAGCTCCCTTATAAAAGAGATTTTTGCCTAAGGCAAAAAAATCTTTCTTTGGTCTGTGTCTATGAGCAGCCCCAAATATTCCAGTCTTTTTACCCGTTGTAAGGCTGATTTGTCTAGGTTGAGGATCCAACCCATAGACTTCAGGTATTTGACCGTGTTGTGCACAGCTATCTTTAGGCTGGCAACCAAGTGATCTATTATCAGAAGATCATCCAAGTAGGCCATTATCGATACACCTTGAGTTCTTAAATCGGCCAACAGAGGAGCCAAGATCTTTGTGAACACCCGTAGCGCAGTGGCCAGCCCGAAGGGTAAGGCCACGAACTGATAATGGCGCTGCTCCACCACAAAGCGTAGAAGCTTTTGATATATGGGAAAAATGGGTAAGTGTAGATAAGCATCCTTGATGTCGATGGATGCCAACAACTCTCCCCCCTGCAGGGTGGAAGCTACTGACCAAATCGACTGCATACGGAACGATCAGATGTTTAGGAATTTGTTTAGACCTTTGAGATCTAGTATAGGTCTTACATCCCCGTTGGGCTTTGGGACTGTAAAGAGGTTTGATTAGAAACCCAAACCGTGCTCTACCGATACCTCCACAATCACCCCTTGGGACAACAGTCGGTCTAACGCTAGAAAGAGACTTTTTACTGGATCCTTTGGAACGCTTGATGTTAGAAAACGAGGGGGAGGAAACTCCCGTAACTCTAACGGTGTCCCTGGGATACAAGTTGGAGCGCCCAACTGTCCTGAATCCTCTCCCGCCAAGTCCCTGAGAACAGCTGAAGCCTTCCCCCCACCCGACTGAGTGGGGGCGACCCTTCATAGTGCCGACTTGGGGGCTGCTTTAGTAGCCTTTCAGTTCCAGGGCTGCTTATGACCCTGTGCCTGCCCCTGAGCCCTTCCTCCTGACCGGGGAGACCGTCGGAACTGTTTAGAGGCTGAAGTCCCTGAGACTGGAGAGGTGGGCCGTTTAAAAGAAGGACCCCTGAATTTTCTCTTGACTGGTAAAAGGGTACTCTTCCCACTGGAGATCCTCTGAATATACTTATCCAAGTCTTCCCCAAACAACCGCTCCCTATGGAACGGAAAACCAGCCAGGAGCTTCTTACAAGGTGTCTTGGCTGACCAGTTCTTTAGCCATAGATGTCTCTGCATGTGTACCAAAAAGGAGCGTAAGGTGGGAGGCCTGATGAATTGAATCCTTAATGGCATCCACCGCGAAACACAACGCTCTAGGCAAGTCGGCCAAATCTCGAGCTTGCCAAGCAGGAATATCCTTCAAAGCCTGTTTCATCTGGTCTTTCAGAGCTTGACAGATGCCTATAGCTGCCACTGCAGGCTGAGCTACTGCACCGGCCATAGAAAAAGCGGTTTTCAACAAGGTTTCCAACCTCTTATCCGTTGGATACTTGAACATCTGAACATTGTCCACCGGACATGTCAGGGTCTTGTTCACACAGGAGATGGCAGCGTCCACTCTAGGAAGACTCCACCTCTTGGTGAACTTTTCCTCCATAGGATACAAAATAGAAAACTTCTTAGGAGGAAGAAAAAGCTTATCAGGATGTTCCCAATCCTGATAAATGAGTCCCTCTAACAACGGATGAGCCGGAAAAGAACAGTTGGTTTGCGGGGCTTTTAAAGAGCCCAACGAAGAAACAGAAGTAGCTGCTGGTACCGAAAGGGGCAACTTAAAAGCTGACCGAACCATCTCCGTCAAGGATTGAAGTAACAATTTTTCAGTCTGTGAGGCTGAAAATGGTTCTTCTAAAGAAGACTCCTCAGAGGCAGAATAATCAGAATGCCCCTCAGCCTGATCCCCTGCAGGCAAGTCAATCTCACATTGGGACAATTGCTCTGCTGTTAGGAACTCTAAAGGGGGAGATGGAGACCTGGCGCGCATCCTCTCTGGCAGGGAAGACACGATTAATGCTGCCAATCTTTGTTCCAATCCCCCCAGGGCTGAGGCAAAAACCTCTTCCGTCACATATACAGGAGCAGGTGGGCTGAGGGCAGCCGCAGCACTCAACAACCCCGATGGCTCACCCCAGGCGACTACCTCCGATTTATCAGGGGAGGCTGGAACAGCGGAAGCATGACCGAGATCCTCAGAGCCCGATGGTGAACTCTTTTGCTTCTTAGGATTTTTAGTCCCAGAGCCTCTAGAAGGCATAGTCCCAAGCTCAAAGCCGAGGTACTCGCAGCCAAATTGCACCCACTACTGAGCTATAGTCCAGCGTACAAGCTGCTATAAAAGTCAGTCAGGTGTAAAGCTAATGTGCCTTGGGGATACCTGTATCACTGCCTGATGTATGCCAATCACATTAATAGTTTAGCACTGCCAACCAATACTAAGCCCCACGCTCCTGTGTCCGTCCTATCGCCAGGTTGTCTCTTAGAGACTGGCTTTTAAGGCAGAGGACGCCCCGCACATGCGCAGAAGCGAGCCGGGGGGGGGGACACGGAGCGTCATCACGCCGAGCCCCGCCCCCCCTTCGTCCCACGCTCCCCATATCTCTGGCAATTGCGCGCGCGTGCGTCCATGTTTACGCCGCCGGCACACTGTGTCTGCCTGGGAGAGGAAGGAGAGAGGAGGAGGGAGGCCGAGAGCTCTGTGAGCTGTAGCTGGGGCGGCGAAGTGATACGGGCAAGTAGTCTTGTGGCGGAAAATAGCAGTTGGACTCCAGGAGCTGTATATTGAAAGAAGCACCTCCACACTGCCCCAGGCATACACTTGTATCAAGGTAAAGACCTATGTTTAGACATTTTGGAGGGCCGTGAGCACCCTCTAGTGGCAGCATAATGTACTACAATAATGTCCAAAATAATAAAACCAAATGAACAAAACATTTCAGGTTTAACTAGTCTAGGCATAATTCTTACAGCAGGGAAGTCCATAGCTAAATACAGGCAAGGCACACATTAACTTGAAGGTTCCCTGATGAACCAAGTTCGCCAGGGACCTTGACTTACCTTTCCACGCCGCAGGACTCTGTTAGGAACAGATAGCCCAACCTTCGCCCATCACGGCAGGCAATTGTCAGCCGACCTTCAGGAACCGGGGTCCCAAAATAGGATCACCACTCCCCTGGACCTGTACCACACCCTGCCAGAAAACTCTTGGTATTGGGTCTGACCAAAGTACTGGAATTCAGGATCCAGCCCTCCCAAGAGGCATTACAGGCAAAACCTCGTTCTTCTTAACCGAGGCCCGGGTACCGTCCACTTTGGCTATGAAGCACTTTGGACGGATCCGGAAACAGCTTGCCTAGGCCATAGAAGAACCATAAGTGAAGCCACTTTGAATACATGTTAACTGTGACCAACATCTTAGGCACTGGCAAAAAACTGAGGTACTCCCGGTATGGGAGGGGTTATATAGGGGAGGGGACTTCCTGTCTTGGGTGTGCCAGTGTCCATCACCTGAAGGTAGGCTCTATAAACCACATAGTAATTACTATGTCGCTCTGTGTCCCGTGATGTACGAGAAAGAAAGTCTTACAAAATAAATGCCACTTAAAGAGGAACTGCAGTCTGCTCACATAATTTGTAATGTAAACATCTTTGCCATTCTGAAGCTTCCCTTCAACCACTTTGCATATTTTATATATACGGTGATTCAGTACTTGCCAAATATGCTGTAGAAATCTCCCTCCACAGAGTCTGGCTGCAACCATTTTTACTGTGGGCAGCTGAAGCTGCTGCCTGTTCACTTCCTGGATTTACAGACACACCAATTGGCCCCCGGCCCGGACTTTGGACATGCCTCATGTACAGTATAGTATGCACTAAATACTTGGTCGGGGCTTCTTTTGCATGAATTACTGCATCAATGTGGCGTGGCATGGAGGCGATCAGCCTGTGGCACGGCTGAGGCGTTATGGAATGTACGAATGTCGTTTTCACAGAAGTTCACTCTGTGCCATCTAAACCTAATCATCAAAATTAAAAGAACTGCTTGAAATATATCACTGTGTGCAACGTATCTATATTAAAAACACGAGTATCACTTTTTGAATTGAATTACTGAAATAAATGAACTTTTTGGATGATATTTAAATTTTTTAAGACGCACCTGTACATTGCAAGGATTTTAGCAAACGCCATTTCAGATTTATTTTCTGTTCAGAAGAATAGTAAACCTTACTAGTAATTTCAAACTGAGCATGAAGTTACAGGACTAAAAATTCATTATCACCATCTAATCAGTTTCAGCGTTGAATATATATATATATAGCACACTATAGGGGGCAGAGTCTTTGAAAGCATCTCACCAAAATGAAACCATTTCAATGGAAGACTGTAATTTGACTTCAAGCTCTGTACCGATTTCTGGGAAAAGCATCAAGCCAAACACACAAGCAGGAAATTCGTTTTGCAAGGATGTTTAATACACAAACACTGTACAGGATGCTTTCAGGATGCCATAGTTCCATGTAAGAAAGACGTTATGATTTTAAGAAAATTACAGCAGATGAACACTAAAATAGAGAGGTATATTTAAAAACTAACACTTAGTCTGGCTTGTGAATCAATTATACAAGTTTCCAATAAGAGGTTAATAGTGGAATATGGTACACAAGACACCCAAGATGTATGAATGTAGTCATCACAGAAGTTCACTCTGTGCTATCTAAACCTGACCGGATAATTACAACAAAAGGTATCTCTGCAGCTGCTGTTCGACTGAGCACTGCATAGGTGACAACTTCATTCCAAGGTCACAGAGCCACTTGGCATTATTCCGTGACCATTTGTCACATCCACACTATAGTGTTTAAGGGACCAAGGCCAGTAACTTCCCTTCCAGAGGCCAAGAGATGACAGCGAGATCCCCAAAGGAGCAGTGGGAGGAGAGTATAAAAACATCCTTGTCAGAGGTTTTGACAGAAGTCAGTAGGAGGGCAGCTCGTACAAATGGTGATCTGGGCTGCAGAGAAACATTGAACTGATCAAGCATCTCAATGTAAGGTAAAATAATGTATAGACAGATCTAAAAATACTACTAGGACTGTGCCATGTATACCTGCTTTATTGATCAGGAATAGGGATGAGCTTCGAGTCGAACTCATGTTTGACTCGAACATTGCCTGTTCGCTGAACAGCAAACAATTTGGGGTGTTCACGGCAAATTCGAAAAGCCACGGAACACCCTGTAAAGTCTATGGGAGAAATCTAAAGTGCTAATTTTAAAGGCTTATATGCAAGCGATTGTCATAAAAAGTGTTTGGGGACCCGGGTCCTGCCCCAGGGGACATGTATCAATACAAAAAAAAAGTTTTAAAAAATGCAGTTTTTTCGGGAGCAGTGATTTTAATAATGCTTAAAGTGAAACAATAAAAGTGAAATATTCCTTTAAATTTCGTACCTGGGGGGTGTGTATAGTATGCATGTAAAGCAGCGCTTGTTTCCTATGTTTAGAATTGTCCCTGCACAAAAAAAAAAAGTGTCATTTAAAACCACCCGCGGCTATAATGAATCCCAGAGTCCCCGTCAATACAGAGAAAAGTCATTGAAAAAAACAGCAGGGGTCCCCCCCCCAGTACATTACCAGGCCCTTTGGGTCTGGTATGAATATTAAGGGGAACCCCTGCCGTTTTTTTTAATGATTTTTATCTGTATTACTGACCCGACAATTCATTAATAGATGCAGTAGTTTTAAATGACTTTTTTTTTTCTTCAAAAATGACATTTTGCACAGGGAACAAAAATTAAAAAAAATGCGTGGGGGTCCCCCCCAAATTCCATATCAGGCCCTTCAGGTCTGGTATGGATAATAAAAGGGAACCCCTTACCAAAGTTTAAAAAAAAAATGGCTTGGGGTCCCCCCAAAAATCCATACCAGACCCTTATCCGAGCACGCAACCTGGCAGGCCGCAGGAAAAGAGGGGGGGACGAGAGAGCGCCCCCCCCTCCTGAACCGTACCAGGTAACATGCCCTCAACATGGGGAGGATGTCCCCATGTTGATGGGGACAAGGGCCTCATCCCCACAACCCTTGCCCGGTGGTTGCGGGGGTCTGCGGGAGGGGGGCTTATCAGAATCTGGAAGCCCCCTTTAACAAAGGGGACCCCCAGATTCCGCCCCCCCTATGTGAATTGGTAACGGGGTACATTGTACCCCTACCATTTCACAAAGAAAGTGTAAAAAATAAAAAATAAACACACACACAGACAGACACAGTTGGGAAAGTCCTTTATTAAAAATCAAAAAATCAAAAACCCATTCCAGCGATGTATTTCAGTCTGTCCAGCGTTGTTCTCTATGTCCCGCGGTGATCCGATGTCCAGCGCTGCAGTCTCCTTCAGTCTCCACTCCACACAAAACCCCCATGACGTACGAGGGGGTGGGGGTCACCCGTCACTTCATAGGGTAAGCCCCAGCTTTCCCCGCTTGCCGGGGAATAGCCAATGACGTAGGCGGTGTCCCGCCTACATCATTGGCTATTCCCCGGCAAGCGGGGAAAGCTGGGGCTTACCACTATGTGACGGGTGACCACGCCCCCTCGTACGTCATGGGGGTTTCGTGTGGAGTGGAGACTGGAGGAGACTGCAACGCTGGACATCTGTTAATCGTGGGACATAGAGAACAAAGCTGGACAGACTGGATTACATCGATGGAATGGGTTTTTTATTTTTTTAATAAAGGACTTTCCCAACTGTGTCTGTGTTTTTTTACACTTTCTTTGTGAAATGGTAGGGGTATAGGGGGGGGCGGAATCTGGGGGTCCTCTGTTAAAGGGGGCTTCCAGATTCCGATAAGCCCCCCGCCCGCAGACCCCCACAACCACCGGGCAAGGGTTGTGGGGATGAGACCCTTGTCCCCATCAACATGGGGATATCCTCCCCATGTTGAGGGCATGTGGCCTGGTACGGTTCAGGAGGGGGGGGAACGCTCTCTCATCCCCCCCTCTATTCCTGAGGCCTGCCAGGTTGCGTGCTCGGATAAGGGTCTGGTATAGATTTTTGGCCGGACCCCACGCCATTTTTTTTTGTTTGGTGCGGGGTTCCCCTTAATATACATACCAGACCTGAAGGGCCTGATATGAAATTTGGAGGGGACCCCCACGCATTTTTTTTTTTTAATTTTGGTTCCCTGCGCAAAATGTAATTTTTGAAGGAAAAAAATAAAAAATCATAAAAAACGACTGCATCTATTAATGAATTGTCGGGTCGGCAATACAGATAAAAATCATTAAAAAATATGACAGGGGTAAATGTGGGGGGGAGATCCCTGACGTTTTTTTCAATTACTTTTCTCTGTATTGACGGGGACCCGGGGATTCAAAGTAGCCGCGGGTGGTTTTAAATGACTTTTTCCTTCAGAAATGACATTTTGTGCAGGGACAATTCTAAGCACGGGAAACACGCGCTGCTTTACAGGCATACTATACACACCCCCCAGGTACGAAATTTAAAGGAATATTTCACTTTTGTTGTTTCACTTTAAGCATTATTAAAATCACTGCTCCCGAAAAAACTTCAGTTTTTAAAACTTTTCTTGCATTGATACATGTCCCCTGGGGCAGGACCCAGGTCCCCAAACACTTTTTATGACAATAACTTGCATATTAGCCTTTAAATGAGCACTTTTGATTTTTCATGTCCGTGTCCCATAGACTTCGCACAAATTTTTTGCCTGTTCGCATGTTCTGGTACGAACCCAACAGGAGGGGGGGGGGGTGTTCGGCTCATCCCTAATCAGGAATACATCTGGTTGGCCAGTTAGTTACTGATGAAGAAACATTAGGATCCTGCCATGGGCACCTAAAGGTACTGGTGAATTCAGAACATGTTATAGCAGCAGAAAGGGAAAGTGAACACCTAAAAGGTACCCACTGTTTTAAAATGGTGGCTGTTTCTTGTCTGTGGGAAAAAGCCAACCGAGCAAGTTATGACAAAGCGGAATCAGCTCCAGCTCCCACTCCAGCCACCATCACAATCCCTAACAGAGACTTTATGTGGCCTTGGCTGAACAAAGCTTTGGTGTGTATTACTAGTTTTTTTTTTCTTTTTCTTGGAAGGGTGCATGTGATCGGCACAGGGCCAGTCAGCACTATCCAGACAGAGGGTTAGGGGTCCTGCATCCTCATAGGACAGTCAGAGGAGAATGAAAACTCTGCCTACAAGCTTTAACAAGACACTGATAAAAATCACAAAACTGCTCTAACTGCTGATGAAAAGGTATTTAGCAGTTTTTATTTAGTAAAAAAATTGCATTACTATGTTCTGTGTACTGTGGGAGACCAGATATAGTGAATGCAGGATCTTGGGCTTAGTAACACTAAGTTACCGGAGCACTCTGCACTGTTCTTCCAATTGTATACCCCAGTGGAGGCCGGACTGCTTCTTTACGATCAACTGTCTTCCTATGTATGTGGCAGCTTCAGGGAGCACTAAAGGCGATTGGCAAGAATGGAAGTACATGGCTCAAAGGAGGGACATCCTGCTTTGTATGCATTTTCTCGCAGTCATGCAATTGTCTCACAGTAGTTGGCAAGACATAAAATATCAGAGACTGCAGGTCAGAAGCCATTCCATAGATTCTTTTGAGATTTGGCGTAGGAAATTCAGAGCAATACTTGGCCTTGTATGAAAGAACAGTATTTGCTGTGAGTTAATCATATGTCCCCATTTAAGAAATCCACAGGAAGTGTCTCACCTGAGGTCCAGACCCGCTTCCTTCCACAACATATCCATTAAACGTAGTAACTGGAGGGCTAGCATGTCCTGGCGCAGATCTGTGCAGGAAAAACATTTACAATCAGTTGGACATACTAATCCTGGGAGACCATTTCTCCAGAACTGTAGGTAGTATTGTGTTTCATTTCTCACCATCCCCATTCTTAAAGATGATCCCAGTATAGTCCCCTCCAAAGCCTTTATTATTGTAGACAATCCACAGAGGTTTCATCTTTGAATCCATGTATTTGCACTTTTCTACACTATTTATACAAACAACAAACAAGATTGACAGCAGAAAGGAAAAATATCAGTTTGTAAGTAGCAGTCATGGGAAGATTGTTATAATGCAATAAAGAATATTCAGATAACTGGCTGAAAAAAAAAGGAAAGAATCTGATATAACAATCACAAAAAAAACTAAACTTTTACTTGAAAACACCATATTTAGAGCAGTGATTCTCAACATTTAACAAATCATGTATAGTGAGTGGTATCCAGCAAGTGGCTTGTGAGATACTTGTGGCTGTCAGATAATTTTATTGTTGATTACCACTTCAGCTTCTAAAAAAGTGTAGATTAACGTTCTTAGTACTAAGAATTATAAAGGTTGGCTCACTATGTAACCACGTGAACAAAGAAGGTGAACACTCACACAAGTTCAGAAAGGGTGACGCTGGGATTGAGGGGTGACTGGATATCAGTAAGCACTTCCCTGTAGGCATTCTGCTTTAAACAGGCATGCATGGTTTCCTTGTTCTTCACCTTACTTTGCTTTACAGCATTCAGCTTGATGAGACAATTAAGTGTGCGTAGCTTGTTCAGGGCTTCCACCTATGAACACAGGAGCAATTTATTTATGCCCTCAAAACCATAAAAAAATGAAAATAAAAAATAAAAACACCACAACCACATTCTTTTGTTTAGCCTAAGTGAATGAGAATAGATTTACCAAATGTTTGATAGCTTTTGTTGTGTTGCTGGACCCAAGTTTACAACAATTAGATTTTCTTTGGGGAATATCAGCTATTTTATATACAGTACATGAGTTATTTCGGTCTCTAAATAATTATGTGAAAATAATGTTAATATGTGTCCTAATAATTAAAAAATTATATTAATTCACATACCCTGTCCTCCCCATTTCTCCAACAATAATCTTCTTATATTAACTAAACCATTAAAAAGGGGTTAACTTCCCTTCTTAACCACAGATTGTGGGGTGGATGTTCCTAGAATATAACAATTGCATCAAAAACACAGAAGGAAACCAAGAACAAAAACCATACTCAAATATATGAACAGAAGATGAATTTAAATATATCAAAATTACTGTATATACTTGAGTATAAACCGACCCGAATATAAGCCGAGGCACCTAATTTTACCACAAAAAAACTGGGAACACTTATTGACTGGAGTATAAGCCTAGGGTGTCCAACTGCATGCCTCACTGTGTCCATGTCCATGCTTCACTGTGTCCATGCCTCACTGTGCCTATGACTAGACTGACGTCTAACATGGGAGTCTATGGAAGGGGTGCCCGGGTTTAAAAAAAAAAAAAAAAAAAAAAAAAAAAAAAAAAACGGTGGTCCCCCAGACAAAAAACTTTGCACACTTATAGAGCAGAAATGGGGCTACACGTGTGCCAGGGGACCTACTACCGGTCGGTACCGGGTCCCCTAAGTTACCAGAGAAATTACAGTTTAACATGGGAGTCTATGGAAGGGGTGCCCGGCTTTGAAAAATCGGTGCTCCCCGGCCGTAGGTCCCCCGGACAACAAACTTTGCACACTTATAGAGGAAGAGCGGGGCTACATGTGCGCCAAGTTACAGACGGCTGGTACCGGATCCCCAAAATCCGGGAGATCAGGCGCAAAAAGGTGACTCGAGGATAAGCCGAAGGGGGCATTTTCAGCACAAAAAAATGTGCTAAAAAACTCAGCTTATACTCGAGTATATACAGTACTTGAAAAAGTGTTACTAATTCCACAACAGTAAAATCAGTCTGTATATTCAGTAAAGCATGCTTGTTATACTCACTGTGGAACCTAAGGGGTTAATCTTCTGCATTATGTAAAAATACTTTTTGATCCTATCTTCTTCCCCTTCTTCCACTGTCCCCCAAACCATCTCCTGATAGAACAGAACCATGGGGCACTCTGCACATGCTCAGTTTGGCGTGTATTGCTATAGTTTTTTTTTTTTTTCTTGGGAGGGTGCATGTGATCGGCATAGGGCCAATTAGCACTGTCCAGACAGAGGGTCAGGGGTCCTGCAGCCTTATAGGACAGTCAGAGGGAAATTAAAACTCCTCCTACAAGCTTTAACCAGACACTGACAAAAGTCACAAGACTGCTATATACTGCTCATGAGAAAGTATTTATCAGTTTATATTTACTAAAACCATTGCATTTCCATGTTCTGTGGGAGACCAGATATAGTAAATGCAGGGTCCTGGGTTTAAAAACACTTTAAATAACCCTTTGTACAAGTTTCTCCCCATAACACAAAATATTGAAAAAAAAACAAAACACAATTGCCATGTTCTCCCGGGAATCAATATTCCCAAAAATTGCACATAGTATATAATATCCACAATCACACACTATAATTTATATATTATACACACGGTACATATACATACACACACACCACCTATTAATCACAAATCAAAATTCCCAATATAATTGGGGCATTATCTTCAACCCTGTTGTTGTGAAGCAATACACTTAAGCAGCTTTTGGCTTCAATGACAACGGCACACTTCAACATGTTTTCGTTCCTGATCCAACTTCCTCAGGACCTAAGAATGTGAAACATCTTGTGGAAGTTCCAGTTAGGAGCTAAACGAGCCAATGCAATTTCTTGGTGTTAAAAAATGCAGCGCCAAAATACTATGTGAAAACCCAGATATAAATATAAATCTGGGCGTGTGATAGTTGAACTAACTAATCAATACAAAAAGAGGGAGTGACCCCAAAGTATATATAAATACCAAACAGTTGTGAAAAATGCAAACTCATATATAAAAGTTCTATAAAGTGAAGTGACTGACAGCCAAGTCCAATGAGATGCTCAGTAAGTGAACTGAGAAAAAATGCAGTCAATCAAAAAACGGTATATCCATGGCGACTTCAAATTCAGGGTACATGGACTTGCCCATAGCTACGCTTTTTATTTGATTCTAAACTTTGCTTGTACAAGCCTCTGCATGGAAGCCCGTTTCCTTTTTTTATATTTCGTTGTTCATACACCCATGTGTGTTTTGTGACTTTTTGTTTTAAATAAACAAAGTCTTTTTTAATTATCATCTGATCCTGCACTATGTGGAGCTTCCCTCTTTTTTTCTATGGTCATTACCACAATCCTTGATGCACTAATATCCTTGGCGCTTCATATCACCACCGTGGAAAGATCCGGCCGGAGATTCGGTGTCCCTGCATCCATCGATTGGTGAGGACGGTTCCTGAGGATTTCACATCTACACCTTTGCTTGATTGACCCACCACCGCTGGTGTGTGTGTCCACACATAGAGGTAAGAGTATCTATTGCTTTTTCCCCATTCCTGGTGTTGGAATCACGTCCCCGGGTGTTGCAGTTTTATGTATACATATATTCTACACACATTTGAAGTCGCCATGGATATACCGTTTTTTGATTGACTGCATTTTTTCTCAGTTCACTTACTGAGCATCTCATTGGACTTAGCTGTCAGTCACTTCACTTTATAGAACTTTTATATATGAGTTTGCATTTTTCACAACTGTTTGGTATTTATATATACTTTGGGGTCACTCCCTCTTTTTGTATTGATTAGTTAGTTCAACCATCACACGCCCAGATTTATATTTATATCTGGGTTTTCACATAGTATTTTGGCGCTGCATTTTTTATTTTCTGTTAACTATTCTGCGATTTGTCTATTTGCTGATGCTAGCAGCCATTTATTTGTTCACCCAGTAGCGCTACTTTGTTTATTTTATACAATTTCTTGGTGTTCAACACTACCACATGGTTATGCGAGTGGGATGACATTTACTGCCAATCAATATTTGCAATCTCCTAAGGTACTGTGTACTTTTTAAGATCACGGCTAGAGAGGATGGATCATCATCTGGCCAGAAGATAAGTACTGTATTTATTGGCGTATAACACTCACTTTTTTACCCTGAAAATAGAGAGTAAACTGTGCGTGCGTGTTATACGCAGGGGGCTGTGGAAAGTTTTTTTCCTGAAACTTCCCTCTTAAAGATAAATACGGTAATTATATTCATATATGAATTAGGGTTTCAACTCTGCTGGTTAGGTTATATGATACAAGCATGGAGCATTTTGGATACAATTATAAACCATGCTTCAAGATGGAACTAGCGTTTGTGCCGATAGCATAGCCAGCTACAAAGTACAGCATTGTTGCAAACATCAGACATAATATATTAGTGCTTACTATTCTTCCACTAAGATCCTAATCATTCAAGTGAAGGATGCAGTCCTGATTCCTTGGGTTCACATGTTTTTTTTACACCCAAAGGAGAACAGGTGTGAAATGATCCTCGGATTTGTGTAAGCCAAAAACTGTTTAAGTGGATTTCTTGACATCATTATGTGTTTATGGTAATAAATCCAGTTTTGGGGAATGTAGCAGTTCCTGGATGCTCCAAATGAATCCCTAAAACAAGTGCAGGACAATCTATGTGCAAACAGCATCATTATGTATTTTTTATTAATTATATACACACACACACACACACACACACACACACACACACACACACACATACATATATATATATATATATATATATATATATATAGGAATTCCACATCCTTGCCGCTCTTACAGTAAATAACCCTCTACGTAGTTTAAGGTTAAACCTCTTTTTCTTCTAATTTTAATGAGTGGCCACGTGTTTTGTTAAACTCCCTTCCGGGTTTACTCTTTTTAAATCATAATGGCAACAGAAACTACCCAAATGACCCTGATCAAAAATTTACATACCCCAGTTCTTTATACCGTGTCCCCTTTAACATCAATCACAGCTTGAAGTCTTTTGTGGCATTTGTGGATTTGGCTCTTTATCTTCTCAGATGGTAAAGCTGCCCATTCCTCTTGGCAAAAAGCCTCCAGTTCCTGTAAATTCTCGGGCTGTCTTGCATGAACTGCACATTTGAGATCTCCCCAGAGTGGCTCAATGATATTGAGGTCAGGAGACTGAGATGGCCACTCCAGAACCTTCACTTTATTCTGCTGTAGCCAATGACAGGTCAACTTGGCCTTGTGTTTTGGATCATTGTCATGTTGGAATGTTCAAGTACATCCCATGTGCAGCTTCCTGGCTGATGAATGCAAATGATACTCCAGTATTTTTTGATAACATACTGCATTCATCTTGTCAACAATTTTGACCAAATTTTGTGTGCCTTTGTAGCTCACACATCACCAAAACATCAGCGATCCACCTCTGTACCTTTCATCATAGGCCTTGTTGTCTCCTCTCCAAATGTAGCGTTTATGGTTGTGGCCAAAAAGCTAAATTTTGGTTTCATCACTCCAAATGACTTTGTGCCAGAAGGTTTGAGGCTTGTCTCTCTGCTGTTCGGCGTATTGTAAGCGGGATACTTTGTGGCATTTGCGTAGTAATGGCTTTCTTCTGGGGACTCTACCATGCAGCCCATCTTTCTTCAAGTGCCTCCTTATTGTGAATCTTGAAACAGCCACACCACATGTTTTCAGAGTCCTGTATTTTCACCCGCAGTTATTTGTGGGTTTTTCTTTGCATCCCGAACAATTTTCCTGGCAGTTGCGGCTGAAACTTTAGTTAGTCTACATGACCATGGTTTGGTTTCCACAGAACCCCTAATTTTCCACTTCTTGATTAGCGTTTGAACAATGCCGATTGGCATTCTCTGCTCCTTTTATATCCCTTTCCTGTTTTATACAGTTCAACTACCCTTTTCTGCAGATCCTTTGACAATTCTTTTGCTTTCCCCATGACTCAGAATCCAGAAAGATCAGTGCAGCACTTGCTGAAAGATGCAAGGGTCTGTCAGGAGTCCAGAAACGCATTAGCCTTTTATACACACACACTAATTACAAGCAAACAGATCACAGGTGAGGATGGTTACCTTTAATAGCCATTCAAAACCCTTTGTGCCAACTTGTGTGCATGTATGAGGCCAAAATCCCCAGGGTATGTAAACTTTTGATCAGGGTCATTTGGGTAGTTTCTGTTGCCATTATGATTTAAAAAGAGTAAACCCGGAAGGGAGTTTAACAAAACACGTGGCCACTCATTAAAATTAGAAGAAAAAGAGGTTTAACCTTAAACTACGTAGAGGGTTCTTTACTGTAAGAGCGACAAGGATGTGGAATTCCCTTCCACAGGCAGTGGTCTCAGCGGGGGGCATCGATGGTTTCAAGAAACTATTAGATAAGCACCTTAACGACCACAACGTACAGGGATATGCAAGGTAATACTGACATATAATCACACACATAGGTTGGACTTGATGGACTTGTGTCTTTTTTCAACCTCACCTACTATGTAACACAGTTGATTGATACCAAATGGCTTCAGCCAAACACTAACCATGAGGGAAAGGAAAGTTTGTGTTATCATTCATATTCTCAGAAAAATGGCCAATAAATCATAAATTCTGCCAGGGTATGTATACTTATGAGCACAACTGTACATATATACATACACATATAATACACACACAAATAAATTGTATTTGAAATATATTGTGTAATCTGCAAATACTTGATGCGCTTTAACGCGTGCCATTTATCTAAAGTGGACCTTTTTGCATATAATTTTTTACTAAGCACACATTTTTGGCAAAATGTTTTATATTTGCAGATTACACAATATATATTTCAAATCGTTTACTCTCTCTCTAGCTCTATCTACTGTGGGTAAAGCAAAGAATCAACCCCCTTTAAAATAATCCCATTTTGTTGCTTTGCAGCCTGAAATGAAGACAGACACGGTTTTTGTTTTATCCAGCTGTATTTACTCAGTGCAACTTATAACATCCATGTGAAAGATATAGCACACCAACATGTCAGAAAAATAAATAAATAATAAATCTAAAAATTCAAAAACAGTTTTACCGAGTTGGAAAAAGGATCACCCCCTTGAGAAGGTATTTTGTTGAACGACCTTTTGCTTTAATTAAAGCCTTTAGTCTGTTGGGAAAAGTCTCTACTAACTTTGCAATATTTGGCCACTCTTCTTTGCAGAACTGCTCAAGTTCAGTTAAATTTGATGGTGACAGTTTGTGGACTGCAATTTTCAAGTCATTCTACAGATTTTCAAAGACATTTAAGTCTGGGCTTTTACTAGGCCATGCAAGGACATTCACTTTTTTCTCCTTCAACCACTGTGTGGTCAATTTTGCTATGTGCTTTGGGTCATTGTCATGTTGGAATGTAAACCACCTTCCCATTGACCACTTTCTGGCATAGGGCAGCAGATTTTCCTTAAGAATTTGAAGGTATTTTGCCCCATCCATTTTTCCTTCTATCCTGACAAGTGTTCCAGTCCCTGCTGCAGAGAAACACCCCCATAACAGGATATTATCACCTCCATGCTTTACTGTAGGAATGGTGTTATTTGTATGGCAAGCTTTATTGGATTTCCGCCAGACATATTGTTTGGTGTTGAGGCCAACTAATTAAATTTTATTCTCATTATTATTATTCTTATACAGGATTTATATAGCGCCAACAGTTTGAGCATTGCTTTACAACATGAGGGCCAACAGTACAGTTACAATACAATTCAGTACAGAAGGAATCAGAGGGCCCTGCTCATTGGAGCTTACAATCTAGGAAATCTCCTTTTTCCATGTGGCCTCAGAATCTTCCAGGCGCGTTTTGGCAAAGCTCAGTAGTAAGTGCATGTGACCTCTGAGGAGTGGCTTTTTTTCCTTGCAACCCTCCCATACAAGCCACATTTGTGGAGAATTTGTGATATTGTTGTCATGTGCACACAATGACTACTCTTTGCCATTCCTGCAACTGCTTCAGAGTTGCTGTAGGCCTCTTGATAGCCTCTCTAGCCAGTTTCCTCCTGGCTTTTTCATCCAGTTTGGAGCAACATCCTGATCCAGGGACTTTTAAGAATCCTTTTAAGAATAGACTTCACTGTGCTTCTAGGCTCTGATAAAGCCTTTTAAATGTTTTTGTATTCATCTCCTGACTTGTGCCTGTCCACAACTTTATCTCGGAGATATTTTGACAGTGCCTTGTCACTCATAGTTAATGGTTTGCTTCAATTACACTACCAGGGACTGAAATGCTCCAGGAAAGCCATTTGCATGTTGAGCTAATCAAAATGACCACAGCTGATCACAGTTAAAAGTCAAATGGCTTTGTGTGCCATTGAGAAGGTGATCAGCTACACTTAGGTGTACAAGTCATTTTCAGGAGGGGGGGTCCTTTTTCCAACTCCGTGATTCTGTTTTTGATTTTTTTTTTGACATGTTGGTGTTGGATCTTTCAATTGGATGTTATAAGTTGCGCTAAGTAAATACACTGGATAAAAAACGCTGTCCGTCTTCATTTCCGGCTAAAGAGCAACAAAATGTGATAGATACAGGGGGTATAGAAAAGAATCACCCCCCTTTAAAATTATCTATAAAGCAGGAGCACTCTGGCACTGGGACATACAGGAGACATTTTCTAATGTAGTTTAATAAATGACACTATCCCAGCGGGGCACAGCCCACTTTACTTTGGTGCATCATTTTTAAAGATTGCCTTTATTTGATGACAATGCAAAGACAATCCTAATTTAAAAAAGCATCTCATCAAAGAAACCCCTCTTAGTCTACCTTGCCCCATGGCAACCAGTGACAATTACCTCTATATTATCAATAAAATGTTAAATATTTTTTGTGGGTCGTTACAGACCTGAGACAATCCTTCCAGAGGCCTGAGATTCCATATCCAATAATAAGCCAACAGCGACATTAGCAAGTTATATGTAGACCAGCAAAATTTTATTTACCCAAACCTACCATCCTATGAATGGGAATGCTTGTGCTAGTCTACATACAAATAGCTTTGGGAGAAGGTGGCCAATGAGAGCACTTTATAGTTTTGTGATGGTTACCTGTTTGTAGAGCACCTTCATGTGTCCCACACTGCCCCGGCAATATGCTTCCAGCAGCAAACCAAACTGCACTGACACAGTAGATGTGTGAACTTCAGCCCTATAGCAGAAGAGTGAAAGGTAAGACCATCTTTGCATGGAATGTAGAGCATCCACTCTACATGTGATCACACGTCCAACTAAATCATAGACACACACAACATACGAAATACCACATTTATCCAGGTAACTCCTTTCCCTGCCAGGGGGGCCTGAACTGTGCATTCCAACCCTCACTCAGTGCTGGGAGCATTATCTGTCTGGGGGAAGTCTTTTAAAGCCTAGTGCTCCTTGAATTCCTGTGCTACAATCATGGGGGCTAATCTCTAATGCATAGGGGTCCATCCATCAACGTCGTCAGAGAAATAAAGTGGGAAAAATTCAATGCCGATGAACATTTTGGCTACATGAGGGTTGATGTAAAAATCTTCAGTATTAATCAGCATATCTTGTAAGCATACACATTTTCTACAGGTTTTGGATCTGCACTGGTGAGCTTTTTTTTCTAGATCAATTACATTTGAGGGTGTTAAAAAATTTATTAAGTCTGTCTCCAGGCAAACAGTTCAGAAATATAGTGGCACCTTATGTGGTAGGCTTTACTTTTTTAGAGCAAAGAAAACATTACACAGAGAAGCACGGTTTTAGTTTTTCCGTATGTTATTTTTACTATAAAAGAGCAACTTGGGAAAGAGTGGAGAAATCATATAGCAATGCAATGATCTTCAATTTCACCAGCAAACCAATACTTATTACCATGACAAGTAAAGGGTATTAATGAAATTGTGTGCACTTATATGCATGCATGCATGAAAAGCACTGTAACCCACAGTTCAGATCTCACTATAGTACAAGTCATATTTCAACATTTCTTTTACATTCCCCTCACTGCAACTAGAATGGAGATGTAGGAGGACACAAAAACTCAGCCAAGAGGCTGTAGCCAGGGCTAGACTGGTAAAAAAATTTGGCACTGGACTTCATCCAGACCGGCCCACTTTAATTCAATAAAATGCTGCCCCCCCCCCCCAAAAAAAAATCACGCCCACCAAAAGGCCCCTACATCCATTATTGTATATCATGAGAGGGTGAGAGAGAGGGGAATGCGAGAGAGGGAGGGTTGAGGGAAAGGGGGTGGGTGAGAGAGGGCGGTGAGTGTAAGAGAGAGGGAGTGTAAGAGAGGGGGTGAGTGTAGGACCCCTTTCATACTGAGGCGTTTTTCAGGCGCTTTTGGGCTAAAAATAGCGCCTGTAAAGCGCCTGAAAAATGCCTCCGCTGCAGTCCCAGTGTGAAAGTCCGAGTGCTTTCACACTGGGGCGCTGCCAGGGCATTAAAAAAAGTCCTCCAAGCAGCATCTTTGGGGCAGTGGAGGAGCGGTGTACACACCGCTCCTGCCCATTGAAATGAATGGCCGAGAGACAGGGGGAGCCGAGAGACAGAGGGAGGAGGGGTCCGAGAGACAGAGGGAGGAGGGGTCCGAGAGACAGAGGGAGGAGGGGTCCGAGAGACAGAGGGAGGAGGGGTCCGAGAGACAGAGGGAGGAGGGGTCCGAGAGACAGAGGGAAGAGGGGTCCGAGAGACAGAGGGAAGAGGGGTCCGAGAGACAGAGGGAAGAGGGGTCCGAGAGACAGAGGGAAGAGGGGTCCGAGAGACAGAGGGAAGAGGGGTCCGAGAGACAGAGGGAAGAGGGGTCCGAGAGACAGAGGGAAGAGGGGTCCGAGAGACAGAGGGAAGAGGGGTCCGAGAGACAGAGGGAAGAGGGGTCCATGAGACAGAGGGAAGAGGGGTCCATGAGACAGAGGGAAGAGGGGTCCATGAGACAGAGGGAAGAGGGGTCCAAGAGACAGAGGGAGGAGGGGTCCAAGAGACAGAGGGAGGAGGGGTCCGGGGGGCAGAGAGACAGAGGGGGGGGGGCAGAGAGACAGAGGGGGGGGCAGAGAGACAGAGGGGGGGCAGAGAGACAGAGGGGGGGCAGAGAGACAGGGGGGGGCAGAGAGACAGAGGGGGGGCAGAGAGACAGAGGGGGGGCAGAGAGACAGAGGGGGGGCAGAGAGACAGAGGGGGGGCAGAGAGACAGAGGGGGGGCAGAGAGACAGAGGGGGGGCAGAGAGACAGAGGGGGGCAGAGAGACAGAGGGGGGGCAGAGAGACAGAGGGGGGGCAGAGAGACATAGGGGGGGGCAGAGAGACAGAGGGGGGGGCAGAGAGACAGAGGGGGGGGGCAGAGAGACAGAGGGGGGGGCAGAGAGACAGAGGGGGGGGCAGAGAGACAGAGGGGGGGGGCAGAGAGACAGAGGGGGGGGCAGAGAGACAGAGGGGGGGGCAGAGAGACAGAGGGGGGGCAGAGAGACAGAGGGGGGGCAGAGAGACAGAGGGGGGGCAGAGAGACAGAGGGGGGGCAGAGAGACAGAGGGGGGGCAGAGAGACAGAGGGGGGGGCAGAGAGACAGAGGGGGGGGCAGAGAGACAGAGGGGGGCAGAGAGACAGAGGGGGGCAGAGAGACAGAGGGGGGGGCAGAGAGAGAGGGGGGGCAGAGAGACAGAGGGGGGGGCAGAGAGACAGAGGGGGGGGGGGCAGAGAGACAGAGGGGGGGCAGAGAGACAGAGGGGGGGGCAGAGAGACAGAGGGGGGGGCAGAGAGACAGAGGGGGGGGGGCAGAGAGACATAGGGGGGGGCAGAGAGACAGAGGGGGGGGGGCAGAGAGACAGAGGGGGGGGGCAGAGAGACAGAGGGGGGGGGCAGAGAGACAGAGGGGGGGGGCAGAGAGACAGAGGGGGGGGGGGGCAGAGAGACAGAGGGGGGGGCAGAGAGACAGAGGGGGGGGCAGAGAGACAGAGGGGGGGCAGAGAGACAGAGGGGGGGGCAGAGAGACAGAGGGGGGGCAGAGAGACAGAGGGGGGGCAGAGAGACAGAGGGGGGGCAGAGAGACAGAGGGGGGGGCAGAGAGACAGAGGGGGGGCAGAGAGACAGAGGGGGGGGCAGAGAGACAGAGGGGGGCAGAGAGACAGAGGGGGGCAGAGAGACAGAGGGGGGGGCAGAGAGAGAGGGGGGGGCAGAGAGACAGAGGGGGGGGCAGAGAGACAGAGGGGGGGGCAGAGAGACAGAGGGGGGGGGCAGAGAGACAGAGGGGGGGCAGAGAGACAGAGGGGGGGCAGAGAGACAGAGGGGGGGCAGAGAGACAGAGGGGAGGGCTGAGACAGACTACATAGCACTGTCCCTTTCTGCAGACCCTCCTCTGCTCACCTCCCCGCTGTCTCAGTGTTCTGGCATGTTTGTGTAGGATGCCGGGTACCTGATGGCCAGCAGCGGCAGCACCGAATCTCCCTCTTGATCCGGGGGGTGCTCTCGCTGCTCTGCTCCTTACAACGGCGCATGTTCTCTTCCTCCAGACTCCCAGTCAGCCTGCCCTCCGGCCCAGGCCGCATGGCTACTGGAGCAGAGGGGAGGTGAAGGAATCGAGGTTCTGGGAGCGCCGGGGTGGCCGTGCTCGCTCCTGTTTGCCTCTTCGGTGGTCAGGGAGGGGGTGGAGCTCTTCTCCCTCCTCGGCTTTTACATCCAACTGCCCTCCTCGCTGGCCACCTTCCCTGAATTCTGCCGCATTTTGCTGCCACGCTCCCGCTGCCGCCGAACTGCATTAAAAAACGACCCACATAAAAAAAAAAAAAAAAAAAAACTTTTTTTTTTTTAAACGGCCCACTGAGCCAACAGCTCACCGGGAAACTCCTGGTAGTCCCGATGGCCAGTCCATCCCTGGCTGTAGCCAACCTACATCTTTTGTGACGCTCAGCCAATCCCCAAAAAAGTAGGATCTTGGGTTAAAATTTTTGGGCTATTATAATGTTAATGTCCACACTCAATTATCCTATACTGATGTTAACGACTACAGGAGACTCACAGTCTAAATCCTATGGAACTCCCATTATATATACTGCTCATGAAAACCAAATAAAGAGGGTGTAAATTAAAACAAAATTATATTATCACACAGCAAAACAAATATAGATTTTAGTACTCACTGTCACATCCAGGGAGTTCGAGGGGAATTCTTAAACCTTTATATTATACTGCCACCTTCAGAAGGGCTTGACACTAGCAAAAAAAAAAAAATCCCCAAAACAGACTGTCCAAGATAACCCATCCTACCACCAGCATGCCTCAGTTTTGTAGCAAAGCAGAAAGCATGATCATAAAACACAATGGGTGTGAGCGGTGTCCTCGATGGAAAAGGATTTTACGAGGAGTTAAAAAAAAAAAAAAGATTTTTTTTCTCATTCATTGAGAGGAAGTCTTTAACCTACAGAAGTCAGAAAGCAGTCCTGCGCATTAGCAAAGAAAATAAATGCCAACAGGCTCAAGAAAAAAAAACCATTGGGGGCGACTGCAGCTTGAAGGTGCAGCCTTAAGCCCAGGTTCACACTAGTGCGATCTTAGACATCGCATATGATTTGCACCCACCCTGCAGGTGCCGATCACATGCTATGTCTAAGCAATGCGAGCTTAGCCATACAGTTGTATGGCTGAACTCACATTGTATTCGCACAGAAAAAGGTGCAGGGACTTTGTTTCCCCCGCACTGGAATTGCACTGCGATCTGTGAACCGATCTGGGGGTGTCATTACCATTGTATTGACACCTGCAGCGGTTCACAGAAGGCAGTGTGAACTGCCTGCGGGAGAGATTTGATGCAGGAACTGGCACTGGTATCGCATCAGTTCCCGCATAGCACAGGTGTGAACCTAGGCTAAAACTTTCAGAACACCAGGTGGCAGCCTTTAAAATCTGAGAAATAGCCGACAGATGTCAAAGTCCAAGAAACACTCACAGATCTAGTAAAGTGCTCCTTGATGGAAAAGGGTGGAATTTGATCCTGACCATAGGCTTGGATGAGAAGTCTCTTATGTCGCGTACACACGACCGTTTTTAATGTCATTGAAAAAAACAATGTTTTTCTCGACGGGATTCTTCTCAAGCCTGCCTTGCCTACACACGATCGTGAAAAAAAATGCTCGAACAAAGCGCGGTGACGTACGACACGTACAACGGCACTATAAAGGGGAAGTTCCATTCAGATGGCGCCACCCTTTGGGCTGCTTTTGCTGATCCTCATGTTAGTGAAGTTTGGTGAGAGACGATTTGCGCTTTTCAGCCTCGTGCTTTTCAGTCCGTTACAGCGTGACAAATGTGCCATCTCCATTCTGAACGCTAGTTTTACCAGAACGAGCGCTCCCGTCTCATAACTTGCTTCTGAGCATGCGCGTTTTTTCACGTCGTTAAAGCCTACACACGGCTAGTTTTCACGACGAGAAAAACAACGACGTGAAAAAATAGAGCATGTTCCAAATTTTTAATGCCCATTTTTCACGTCGCGAAAAATGCTCTGGAGCCTACACACAATTGCATTTTTCTCGTCATGAAGAACGGCCGTGTGTACGCGGCATTAGAGATGGTGGAACTAGTAGGGATGAGCTTCAAGTTCGAGTGGAACTCATATTTGACTCGAACATTGCCTGTTCGCCGAACAGCAAACAATTTGGGGTGTTCGCGGCAAATTCGAAAAGCCGCGGAACACCCTGTAAAAGTCTATTGGAGAAATCTAAAGTGCTAATTTTAAAGGCTTATATGCAAGTTATTGTCATAAAAAGTGTTTGGGGACCTGGGTCCTGCCCCAGGGGACATGTATCAATGCAAAAAAATTGTTTTAAAAATTGACGTTTTTTCGGGAGCAGTGATTTTAATAATGCTTAAAGTGAAACAATAAAAGTGAAATATTCCTTTAAATTTCGTACCTAGGGGGTGTGTATAGTATGCCTGTAAAGTAGTGCTCGTTTCCCTTGCTTAGAACTGTCCCTGCACAAAGTGTCATTTCTGAAGGAAAAAAAGTCATTCAAAAGTACTCGCGGCTATAATGAACTGTCGGCTCCCGGCAATACAGAGAAGTAATTTGCCCTTTCAGCTGAGGACTTTAACATAGTTGTGTAAAACATATGGCCCAAATCATCCAGGTTTAAAACTTTTTTTTGCATTGAGACATGTCCCCTGGGGGAAGGACCCGGGTCCCCAAACACTTTATATGACAATAACTTGCATATAAAGCCTTTAAAATTAGCACTTTAGATTTTTCATGTTCGAGTCCCATAGACTTTAACGGTGTTCGGATGTTCGAACAAATTTATTGCCTGTTCGCATGTTCTGATGCGAACCGAACTGGGGGGGTGTTCGGCTCATCCCTAGTAGGGAAGAGTTGTTTTTTTTTCTCCAACAGTGGCTGAGAATTTGATTCTCACAGCCTGAACCACATCCAGAAAAATTTAGGGAAATGTCTTTTTGGTGAACTGGTACCAGACAGTGGGTTGAAAGAAAAATATACTTGGTTGAGGTGAAAGGCAGAAACTACCTTAGGCAATATGAAGTCCTGGGCCTAAACACAACCTTGTTAGAATGCAAAACCAGAAAGGATTCCCTACAGGATAAGTCCACCAATTAAAACACTCACCTCACAGAGATGATGGCTACAAAAAAACAAAAAACACCAACTTGTGGATGAAAGAAGGAGATAGAGGGAGTGGAGAAACAAAAAAGAGTCGGAGGGGTTAAAGACATTGCAGCCTGTTCCTTAGGCTTGCTTTGCTGATCGACATGGGCGCTCTTGCCACCAGTAACATTCATAATGATATAATCAGGAGCTGGTCTTCAAGTATAGAATCTGCAGCAGGACGCTTCCACGTTTGTGACTTCTTTAAGTCGACAAATACCTGGATGATTTGGGCCATATGTTTCACACAACTATATTAAAGACCTCAGCTGAAAGGGCAAAGGGTGCAGCCAAATTTGAAGAGAGACCAATAGACTTCAATAGCAGGGGTCAACATAACTCCAGACTGCAGATGTTGGCACTATCAATAGGTGCACTGCAAGCAGCCCCAGAGCACTTAGAAGAAAGTGAGCTGTAGGCACCTAGTACAGCAGATGCTGCAACCACGTGATAAGGCAGTATATGGGCTCATGGCAAGAGGAAAGGCATGAAAAACGGTTTAAGGATTGACGCTTCACATAGCTCTTGCCAAGAAAACCCATCAAGGAGATGCTTTCTCGATGCTACTGTATGGCAGGAAAGAAAGTGGAGCACAGGCAACAATATACCCAGCAGAGTACATAAGCGGTTAGTCTCACAGTGTTAACCCCTTATGCAGCAAAGGAAAAAAAAAAAAAAAAAAGCAGAAATGGAGAATAAAAGGTGCCAAGGGACCTATGCAAATTGGGTAACTCCCAGTGCCCAGCCCCATCAGCCCACAGACTATAGGAGTCCTCAGAGACAGGGAGAGGCAATGCCAGTGGGTCTGGACCTGGAAAACAAGCCTCAGCCAACATTATATTTGTACATTCCTATTTAGGAACTGGGAAAAGTCTAAGGTTGCTCCTCGGGTAACTTTACCAGAACGGAGTCTGGGAAGCACAGTAAGCAAAACTCAGTGCCTGGAAGGGACTTCCAGGCTATCCCTGCAGTGTCCAGTAGGAGCTCTGCACTCAAAAAAAAAAAGAAAGAACAAAATCAAAAAGAAAAAAAAAAATATATATAGGTTAGTCACAGCAAATCTGAAAAAAACATCCATCCTACTAGGACACCAGCAACAACTGAGACATGCTGGTAGCAGGAAGAGTTATCCTGGCTGTTTTTTTGCCAGTGTCAAATGCTCCTTTAGGTGGTATTATAACCTGAAGGTTTAAAACTTTCTGCATCTCTCAATGAAAGAAAATCTTTGAAAAATATACCATATAGATGCCCTGTTTTATACAGTTAGTAGTAATATGCAGCGACAAGAAAACATATGTGAACCCTTGAAATTAACTGGTCTACTGCAGCAATTTACAATAAAATGTGATCTGATCCTCATCCAAGGATACATACATGGGCTTAAAATCATCTGAAAATGGTCGGGTCGGCAGGAGCATTCATTCATCCAGTGCAGGGGTCAGCAACCTTTTTCCACTTAAGGGCTGGATTCAATGTATGTGAATGCATGGAGGGGCGCATTCACCTGCTAATAAATGGATATTAATAATCCTAGCATAGTAATAACAGTACAGGTTTACCTCACTTTAAGGTGCTTCATTAATACAAAGCCAGTTCACTCTGAGGGAGCATGTGGCTGGAGATTCGGATTTTACTGCCCCCATCCTGACACCCAAGCATGGTCTGGAGATGGGGTTCCTGCCCCCAGGGGTGATGGGTTCCCCCCACTGTAGGGTCCTCTGTCCCTGCACCCCCCCCCCACTGTAGTGTCCTCTGTCCCTGCACCCCCCCCCACTGTAGTGTCCTCTGCCCCATGCACCCCACAGACACAAAAACACACTGTGTGGGTAGAACTCTACCTTATACAGGTGTAGAGCACATTGGCAAGTGGCTGATATCACGTGGCTGATATCACAGGGCTGAATGGGGGCGGGAACTGCTGAAATTAACTTTTTAAATCAACAGGCTGGTGATTGATTGCTAGGATCGCCCAGCAACCAATCACCTGCTGTTTAATGTAAAATGTTAACTTCAGCGATTCCTGCCCTCATCCAGCCCTGTGATACCAGCCGCTCGCCTCTGTCCAATGAAGAGGACAGCGGTGAACACGTCAGCAGGCCGGGTGCCCATGAATTAACAACGGGCACTGACGGGCTGGAGAATTAGCGGTGGCGGGAAGGGTGCAGCCTGCCGACCCTGATCCAGTGTGTACAGCTCTCAGACCGACAGAAGAGGCCAAAATTCAGTCAGTGTACCTGCCTCTGTCGAACAGTCATGCTGGAAAATCAGCATCAGCACTGGTAGCCAATTGCTAAATCAATGTGTTCTGGCGGAGAGGCAGTCCCCCAGTCAGAACAGAAAGGCACAGCAGGGGAGATCGCTGCACTAACATCGCTTATGTTAGTACAGTGGCCTGTCAGTTTTTTTTGTGTTTTTTTTCGTTCAGCCCGCTGGGTTAAAAGAAAGAAAGAAAAAAAAAACCACTTCCTGTGTGTATTCAGCATACGTCACAATAGGCAAACACAATGTGCTTAAGCTGATAACACACAAATAATTCTAATGTCTTTATTGAACACAACTTGAGGTCTGGGCTCCGACTGGACCACTAGAAATGTGGATTTTCTTTTTCTGAAGTCAGTCTGAGGTAAATTTACTTTGATGCTTGGGGTCATTGTCCTGCTGATCACCCAACTTCTACTAAGCTTTAGCTGGTGGACAGTCATCCTGACATTATCCTGTAGAATATTTTGGTAAACTTGGAAATTCATTTTCTCCTCAATGGCAAGTTGTCCAAGCCCTGAGGGAGTGAAGCAAGCCCAAATCATGTTGTTCCCTCCACCATACTTGACCGTCAGGGTACTGGTAAGTTCCATTAGTCTACAAAACATTCTCCCTCAACGGTTCTTCGTTACCTTATTGAGGATTCTGTGTTGTGCCTTGGGGAGACAGCTTCTAGGAGGAGTAGCCACAGTACGAACCTATCTTCATTTATATAATTTGTCTAAATGTCAACTGATGGATGCCTATACACTGAGATTGCTTTGTATCCCTATTCCAGTCTTATGCAGACCAACTACTCTTGATTGTATGCTTTCAGAAAGCTTCTTTTTGTGAAGCACGGTTCGCACACCAGCTGATGCTTCTTATGAACACCAATCTTAAAATGTTTGAGTGTCTTATCAAAGCAACTCTAAGGGCCGGTTCACACTGCTGCAAATTTTATTTGCTAATTTGAGCCCTTGCGATCGCTCAAATTCTCAAGTTATCAAAATAACATTAAATGAGATGAATGTGGAAAACGATAAGGAAACCACCACCAAAAATTTCAGTGTGCAAAGCAAAAGCACACCACACCAATTGTGCTCACAAACTGCTTACCAAAAGGCAAACAAATACAGGCGTAGTAGATATATTTGCAGAGGGTCAATGATAGACACAGCTGTCCAAGCTTGATGGATCACAACCAGGAATGTTCAGCTTCCCCCACATCAAAAACGGCATCCAAAACTCGGTTAGAGATGGGGATAATATGCAATCCTTACCAAATGAAAGAGAAAACTAGCATAGTGAAGCCCATAAGGTAAAGGACAAAAAGGTTTTATTGTATTCTACTTACAGGAAGTAACGATCATCATGGCATAAAAAATATACTTGAGCCCAGACCTCAAGTTGTGTTCAATAAAGACATTAGAATTGTTTGTGTGTTATCAGCTTAAGTACATTGTGTTTGCCTATTGTGACGTATGCTGAATACACACAGGAAGTGTTTTTTTATTCTTTCTTTCTTTTAACCCAGCGGGCTGAACGCAAAAAAAAATAAAAGAAAACTGACAGGCCACTGTACTAACATAAGCGATGTTAGTGCAGCAATCTCCCCTGCTGTGCCTTTCTGTTCTGACTGGGGGACTGCCTCTCCGCCAGAACACATTGATTTAGCAATTGGCTACCAGTGCTGATTGGATGCTGATTTTCCAGCATGACTGTTCGACAGAGGCAGGTACACTGACTGAATTTTGGCCTCTTCTGTCGGTCTGAGAGCTGTACACACTGGATTAGGGGTCGGCAGGCCGCACCCTTTCACTATGCTAGTTTTCTTTTTCATTTGGTAAACACTTCCTGTTGAGGATTGCATATTATCCCCATCTCTAACCGAGTTTTGGATGCTGTTTTTGATGTGTGAAGCTGAACATTCCTGGTTGTGATCCATCAAGCTTGGACAGCTGTGTCTATTATTGACCGTCTGCAAATATATCTACTACGCCTGTATTTGTTTGCCTTTTGGTAAGCAGTTTGTGAGCACAATTGGTGTGGTGTGCTTTTGCTTTGCACACTGAAATTTTTGGTGGTGGTTTCCTTATCGTTTTCCACATTCATCTCATTTGCTGATTTTCACCTGAAGTACATTTTATATTGATTTATACTGATTTCACTAAGCGCTACACTTTGGACTATTACACTTTTTTGTTTGCCTTATCAACAGACCGTGCTAGCTGCTGTATTTATATATTTATGTTTTTATTATTTCCTTTGTTAGCGCAGATATTTGTTCACTTTGTTACATCAAAATAACATTGTTTTCCATTAGTGCCGTTCACATCAGTGCGGTGCGAATCTAAGCTGCGTGCAAAAAGGGTCCTGTGCGAGTTTGATCCATGTGCAATGCGAATTCAGCTCTATAGACTGCATTCCCTGAAATCGAGGCCACGAATCGCGGCAAAATCGCGCGATTTTGAAGTTGCAGTAGTGTGAACCGGCCCTAAATCACATCTCTAAACTAATTTCAATAATTAGGCCCCATGTGTGCAAACTACTGACACCAATTAGCTTCAGTTGACATAATTTGTACTCAGAGTCTCTGCGTGAGACATGGGTAACGAACGTGGAGAATGACATGTGAACAAGACCTGGAGTGTGCCAAAGGTCACGTGGTCGGTATGCCTAAAAGGGGGCATACCCAAACAAGACATGATAAAGGAGAAATCAAAAGGGGGCCGGGAGGGTGGGGAAACAAGAAGGGTCCGGCCGTGGGAGTAAGGAGAAGGAGGGAGGGTTTAAATACCCCCCGACTCCTCCTACAAACTCAGGCCAGCCTACGGCCGGCCTTCCCATTTGTACTCAGAGTCTCTGCGTGAGACATGGGTAACGAACGTGGAGAATGACATGTGAACAAGACCTGGAGTGTGCCAAAGGTCACGTGGTCGGTATGCCTAAAAGGGGCCAAAAAGAGGACACTAGAGTGAGTATTAACAGATTTTATTGCCGTAACAAAACATCAATCAGTCAGTCAGATGCATGAACGCACGAGCCATCTCCACCTGAGGATCCGGTATGTATCTGCTGAAACAAGTTGAATTCCACCTCCCCAACTTCCTGATGACATGAGCAGGGATCCCCTGGCGTGAAGCCGCAGAGGCCGCCCCAATCCTAAATGAGTGCCCCGACAGACTAGCCGGGTTCAAACCCAGGTTGGACCACAACGTGCGGCAGTGTTTGGAGAACTGTGATGCTGTGAGGGGAGCCACCGGGAAAGGAAGCAAGGGACTGTCCCTGGGTTTGTCGCCGATCAGCGCCATGAGCTGATCCAACACCAACACCGGGCACCACGCACCGCCGGTCTTGAAAAACGAAACATCCGTGCCAGCCCCGAACTGCTGAGTCTTGCAGGCTGATAGGTGTAAAATGTAACGGTTCGGATGCCTGACCAGTTGTCCTCCCGTGAGGGTCCGGGAACCAGGCCCGGAACGGGAAAACTCACCTGGCCTGAGGAACCCAAAGAAAGCCAGGTAAATGGCAGCCTTGAGCACCATGCTGAGAAGCCTCCCAAAAGGCAGTGCATCCAGCAAACCAGACATACTCCGGAAAATATGCCCCGTGACCGGGAGTCTGCAGATGGTGTTCGGAGGACAACTCCTCCGGATGCCCCTCAAAACAGCCTTGATGGCATGGGCAGAGAAAATGGAAAGCCGATTTGGATCCTGCAAGGACAAATGGTGCTGAACCCCGGCAAGATATGTTTTGATGGTGCCATGAGACAACCTGAGTTTGGTATGACAGTAAGCAACAAAAGCCAACAAGTAACGGACATCAGGGCAGTTATCACACGGGTGCTGTGCCTGGAAAACCTGAAAGGACTTCCAAGCTGAGGTGTAAGCCTTCCTAGTGTTGACCGACAATGAAGCCCCGACTAAGGCTGCCGCCTCCAGCCAATGGGAGTTTAATCCAGCATCAGAAGGGAAGCCTGCGGGGACGGCGTGGCACATGCGTCGGCATTCGGGACCTGCTGGTAAAATGACGGAAAGTTAAGCCGGGACAGCGCATCAGCCGCCACATTGTCCACCCCACTGATGAACTTACACTGGATGTGAAAATGATATTGCAGGGATAACCAAATTACCCTACGAACGAAAGACATGATGACCAAGGACCGTGATCTGCCTTTGGTGATAATCTCCACGGCTGCTTGATTGTCCGTGGAGAAAACCACCGTCTGCCCTGACCACGAACTACCCCAAACCCAAGCTGCAGCCACTATGGGAAAAATTTCAAATAAGGCAGATGAATCCGTGAAACCTGGGATGGCCAACATGTCATCTGGCCAAGGCCCTGCCAACCAGTGGGTGCCAAAAATGGCCGCATAGCCCACAGTGGCTGCCGCGTCAGTTCCAACCTGAGGGGAGGAACTGGACTCCGCCGGAATGAACATGGTGACCCCATTCCAACACCGGAGGTACTCGTCCCACATGCGAAGGTCAGCCAACGCCGCAGCATCCAGCTTGACCCGTGAATCTGAATCCGGGGCTGCTGGCAACAATGCCAATAACCTGGAAATGAAGGATCTCCCCTGCGGAATGATCCGCATGGCGAAATTCAACATGCCCAAGAGAGACAACAATTCCACCCTGGTACAGACCTGCGAAACTGAAAAGGCATGGATACACTCCCTGATCCTGGTGAGTTTGTCTGCCGGAAGCTTGGCCAGCAAGGACTCGGTGTCCAGGACAATCCCCAAAAAGGTGAGTGCTGATGTCGGGCCCTCCAACTTCTTGGTTGCCAGAGGCACGTTGAGTGCTGAAAAAACCGCCAGCAATTTCTGCAAATCAGTGGGGATTTGCTGAGGACTCTCAATGAGGAGGAAGTCATCCAGATAATGAATGACCTCATGACAATGCTCTACATGGATGAGAATCCATTCAAGAGCTTGGGCAAAAACATCAAACAACCATGGACTACTCTTGGACCCGAAAGTGAGTCTGGTGGCAAAATAGTACAAACCTCTCCACTTTACCCCATGCCACTGCCAGAGTGACGGCATGATCGGGAGGAGTTTGAAAGCATCAGCTATGTCTGCCTTGGACAGCCAAGCCCCCCGTCCCACCTTGATGATCTGTTGGATGGCCTGGTCTACAGAAGCATATCTCAAGGAAAACTCCTCAGACGGGATTAACGAATTGAGACTAGGCACAGCGGAGCAATGAGGGGCGGACAAGTCGTAGATCAATCTTAATTTATTAGAAAACTTCCCCTTGACCAACCCCAGCGGATTGACCCTCCAACACTGAAATGGAGACATGGAAAAAGGACCAATAACAAACCCCTTGTCCAGTTCGGACTGGAGTAAGGTGTCCACCGCCCCCACATCCACTTCACAAGACCTAAGGTTGGGACTCTCTAATGTGACCAACGGCAAGGTGATGAACCTGGTGTGGAAGCCCCGTGTGAAACCTTCCACCAAAAAGGGGCATAGCTCAGTGGAAGGGTGAGAGGACAAGCAGTCCTGCAAAAACCCAATATTGACGCGGCTCAGTCAGCTGTGCTTGCCTTGCCTAAGCGAACAGGATGATTTAGGATGGGCCCTGAAACAGCCTGAGCAGATGTGCAACAACCGGCACTGACTATAATTACACACACCGTGGTTAAAATTGTTGCAAATAGGTGACCTCCCCAGATACTGGATGGGCCGACCCAATTTGTCCACGGTAGCCGCCTGGGTAGGTGCTGGTAGTGAAGCGGGGAAGGCTCTGGAAGTGCCTGGCAGGACCGGAGGTTCCGCGTTGGGGCACCAGTAAGCCGTGTGTGACGATGACTGGCAGGTGGCGCAGACTGGTGACCTCAACCCCGCAAAATGACGGCAGAACAGCTCCGTATCTACGCTGCCCCAGGCTGCCACTACCTGATGCTGGGCCAACAAGGCAGCGGCTTTGGCGGAGAATGATCGGTGGTAATCATAAAACGCCGTACCCCCAAACTTGTGACCCAACTCCACCACCGCATAAAGATAGTGGTCCAGCTCCTCTCTCCTATGGGGACTCGCCGAGCAGATGATGTCTCTGAACAAGCTGAACGCCAACACGAACTCGGGGATAGAGAGCTTGCGGTTCAACCTGTGGTCCCTGGACTTGATGATGACAGAAACGTCCCCACAGGCATACGACTTATTGTCAGCCACATCGTGAGTGGCTATCAATAAGGATGCCAGGTTGACATCCTTCCCATCAAGGATGTCTTTCCGGATGTTCCCTGGAATGAAATGGGCTGGGGTGACGGAAGGGACACTGGTACTGGTACCTGACAATGAAGGCCCAGGAACCACAGGGACCTCTGGCCCTGCCGCGACCCCAGGGACAACCAGATCCACCACAGCAGGAACAGGATCAGCCTCCAGAACCTCCACTCTGGCCCTTAAATCTTGAAAAGAGCCTGCCAGAGAGCTGAGGGTGGAGTGGATCTGAGTTAGGGATGCGGCCATGGCACGCAGGGTGATCTGCTCTGTATCAGAACTCGCCGAGGAGGGGAACAAAAGTCTAAAAAGTTCTGCTTTGCGAGCTGAAGCCGAGTGAGAGATGCCCCTGAGCCGCAACTCCGCGATCAACCTCGGAACCGTCCAGGACCTCAAGGAAGGTGTGCCGCCCTGCACTGACCCCCTCGCTGAAGAAGGGGAAACGGAGGCGAAATCCTCAATGTCCGCTGCCTGAGACATGACCTAAAATAACCGAAACAAATGAAAACAGCCTGGCAGAACTCACCACAGACCAACCACGCCGACTCCCCAACACCCAACCTCCTCTTTAAACCTAACCAACCCTAACCTGGCCCAGAATGATCACCCCCCCCCTCCCCCCCCCCCCGACTAAGAGGGCCGAGTCACCTGCGGTCGCAGATAAATTAAAAACGCACACTCAGGCCCCCCAGAACCTGAAACGTGACAGGTCTAATGATTAAAAGAAATAACAGATACCACCAATTTAAAAACGAGAGATTGAGCCAACGGGTGAGGAGACTTGCCCCAAGTCAATTAAAAACGAACAACTCAACCCGCTAAGACCTAACGAAATAGGTAACCATAGTGGCGATTGCCCCTCAAGTGAAAACGAGAAAAGGATAGCCTGACGCCTAGAACCCGGACTTACCTGCACTGGGAATTTTCAACCCAACGAGAAACCTTGCGTCTGGCGCCTAGCAGATCTGAAATAAAACGCACGAATTGGAACTGAAAGCGAATCAGAACCTCAGGACGAGGACCAAAGTCACAGATGAAGCCCAGCAAACAGAACCCCCCTACGAGACCTGAAAACGTGTCAGGCCATGCATGAACGTACCATGTAACGCATGGAAGAGAAACAACGTAAAACCCAAACGGTTGAGGAGGCTTGCCACTGACCAAGTCAATTAAAAACGAACATCTCAAAACCGTTGACACCCACAAACGTGGTGGGTGACCCCGCAGTGGAACTACGACCCTCCCCCCCCTCTCTGACCAGCCACCAAGACCCGACACAGAAATGCATGACACTTACTGAAACAACCTGAAAAGGAAAACACAGACTCTGATGCAAACGTAAAACTCGTTAACGTCCTAAAAGGGGAGAAAAAGAAACAACAGATACATGCATCAAATGACTGTGGAGGAAAATGACAGGAACCGCACATGTGAGCTTCCCCCACCTGCCCCAAAGACAACCCTGCCACCCCAAGTCAAACGCAGGGAAATGTCACGTGACGCAGCCTAGTGCAGAAATTGCATCGTGTGTGGGCATGCCCACCGAAAATCCCACATGATGAGTGGCACTGTCAGATGTGCAAACGCCCCCCCCGCTCCCTACAAAATTGACATGTGCTGCAGCAACCAACCAACCTGCCAGAAGGCATGAAGCAGGAAGTACACCCCCCCCTGCAACATGAGCTGCAGCAACACACCCCCCCCCCCTGCAAAACAAAGAAAAGCAGCCGCAAAACAACCCCCTCCTGACAATGACCTGATGCCGCACCATCACCCCCCTCCCCCCCCGGACGACATGCTGTGTAGCAAACAAAAACACACCCCCCCCCTTCTACCATCTATCTGATGCTGCCGCACACACCACCCCCCCTCCCCACCGATACCTGTACCGCCAACGAGGTGACACCGAGGGCCCACAACGATCTGCCGAGCGGAGATAAAGCGAGGAGACGACCCCTCCTGAAAACGGCCGAGCGGAGCGAGGAGGCGATTCCTATCGCTGTAAGTCGAGCCGAGCTGGTGAAAAGAAGCGCCGAGTCCTTGGAGCCTCGTGGAGCACGAAGCCGGCGCCTGAAGATGACGTCACACACAGCGTCGTCGCATAAACAAGAAGGGTCCGGCCGTGGGAGTAAGGAGAAGGAGGGAGGGTTTAAATACCCCCCGACTCCTCCTACAAACTCAGGCCAGCCTACGGCCGGCCTTCCCATTAGTCTGAATTGAAGCAATTTTCTAATGAGGAATGGTCAAAAAGTGTTGTGCAGGTCTGTTTCAGAGCTACTGAAAGTGCTTTTTTGAAGTCATTGCTGCCAAAGGGGGTTCGATCAGCTATTAACTCCAAGCATTCACTTAAATATTTCCTCCAACACTGTGAATGTTTAAACACATGAGAAATTAAAATTGCCTGTGTTTTATCAGCTTAACATATTGTTTGTCTTTTGTTGTAACTTATATGAGACTCAAATCACATTTTATGGCAAATTACTGCAGAAAAACAGTTTCAAGGTGTTCACATACTTTTTCTTGCCACTGTACTTTGTATTTAACAGATTAGCTGGGATGTTGAAAAAAATATAGGAAAAAGAATACTGTATTTATTTGATATGGTTTTATGAGTGAACGCTTGTAGTTCCCTTGTTCAATATTTGTAGTCAGGCAGCTGGGACTAAAGTGCAGACTAAGTCTCTAAAACCAACGTGTACCAACCTCAGATGCCAAAACAGGAACTGACCAATTCTACGATTAGCCAGGGCTCTCTGCAACAGGAATCGAGACAGGGCGCAGTCCAGGAAAGGCTCATATTTAAGAACCTGTACCAACTGCAGCAAATACTGGGATAACTCCTCGTCACTGTAACAAATAAAAAAGGTGTCAGCATACAGCTCTTCACACATCTGCTCTGTCATTATCTGATATTTAAAATGATGAACAAAACCATGATGCCAAAAGAGAACTTCAGCTGCTTATGATGGGATATAAAATATGAAATTTCTTGTAACTACCACTGATCCAACATAAATTGAAGATAGAACAGTAATTATTTGTAAATATTGAACACATCATAGTGAATACAATAAGACTGCTCAAAGTCAGTTATGGCAAGTTCACACAGGGGTTGAATTTTATAGCAGCCGTCAACTAGGGCACGTTAATGCGCGTTTTGGGTACACAAGTGTTGAAGTTGCATCAAATTATGCTCCTTATACGCCCCGTGAGATTTTAATTAAAATAATATACATATTATATTTACCTGCTCTGTGCAATGTTTTTTTGCACAGAGCAGCCCCAAACCTTTTTGGGTCCTTCGCTTGTGCTCTTGGCTCCTCCATCCCTGCTGAGGGCCCCCTCAGCAAAACGCTTGTTCTGGGGGCACCCATGCATGCTTGATCCCAAGCCCTGCTCAGTTTCCTTTGGCCCACAGCGTGGCTGGGGGGGATCTATGTGGAGAAGGTTTTTTACCTTAATGCAGAGAATACATTATGCCCCTTTCACACTGGGGCGGGAGGTGCGGTGGCGGTAAAAATAGCGGCGCTTTACCGTCGAATTTGCGGCGGTATTCGGCCGCTAGCGGTGCGGTTTTAACCCCCGCTAGCGGCCGAAAAAGGGTTAATACCGCCAGCAATGCACCTCTGCAGAGGCGCATTGCCGGTGGTATAGCCACGGTGTCCCATTGCTTTCAATGGGCAGGAGGGGTAAACACACCGCTCCTTCACCACTCCAAAGATGCGGCTAGCAGGACTTTTGGAGCGGTCCTGCTAGCACACTGCTCCAGTGTGAAAGCCCTCGGGGCTTTCACGCAGGAGAAATAGCAGCCGCTGTTTCAGGTCGGTTTGCAGGCGCTATTTTTAGCGCAATAGCGCTTGCAAACCGCCCCAGTGTGAAAGGGGTCTTGGGGTAAAAAAAAAACCTTCTGCTTTTAGAACCACTTTTTTGTAATGCTAAAATGAGAAATGATCACTTGATGCTTTGCAACTTAATCTTAAATGCTCCGAAGGTGCTTTTACATCATGGCAAAAAAGAGGTAATGCTGCGCTGAATAAAGGATGGGAAACAGGCGAAACTAAGTGCACCTAATAGACTAAGAGGTGATAATCAGTAAATAAACATCAAAACATGGAGTAATTATATAACATAAAAGAATAATACACTCAAAGGTGAATGAATCCAAGTCGAAAATAATAATAAAATGCTAAGTGCAGCTGTGAATAGGGCCGAAACAACTAATCGATTAATCGACAACTAATCGATTATGAAAATAGTAATCGATTAATTTCATAATCGATCGGCCAGTAACATAATGGGGTTAAAGAACCCTAAAATTAGCCCTTTATAGTACAAAAATAGCAAATCGCTACTGTAAATATTACTTTCACTGTCCCACAGTAAAAAATGAACCCCTTACAGCGATTATTTGCTCTTTTTGTACTAATTTTCGTTTAACCCCATTATATGTTACTTTACATCTCAGGCCTGGGTCACACCTCTGTTTTTTTGGTGCTTTTGGCAGAAACACACTACAGTTCATTTACATGGTTTACTATGGGACACGTTCACATCCATGATTTTTTCAGCTTCTGCGTATTTGGAAAGGGCAAGGACTTTTTCTAATGCAAAACAGTGCTATTTTGTTTTTTTGGTTCAATATACGTCAATAGAGAGGCAGTAGAAAAGCATGTAATGTGTTTTTGCAGCAATTTGTGTTTTTTAATCTGCCCAACAACAAATTGGCCAAACAAAAATGCAAATCGCAGCAAAATTACCTTTTTTTTTTTTACGTTATTAACTGATTAATCGAAACAATAATCGGACAACTAATCGATTATGAAAATAGTTGCAGTCCTTAGCTGTGAACATGCACTAAAAAAAGTCCTCAGACTGTTGCTGAAATTCCTCAAAGCATCATTGCTAAAATAAAAGTCATTCCAATGGTAAAAATATAAGCAAAGCGATGATCTGTGTTCTTGTGCAAAAAAACTGACTGGTTTAAAAAATGAGTGAAAGTGCTGGTCATACAGCGCTAGGAGACGCCATACCAGGGAATTACCGGAGCATACGCCGGATTCACCTAGAAAGATCTTTATATGCTGTTACCTTACAGCAGTAAGGTAAGGGGACAACCACACCAATCACAAGGGAAATAGGAAGTTTCCCTCATCCCTTCAACAACGACACTTCACGTTGGAATAGCTGGCACCAGCACTTTCACTGATTTTTTAAACCAGTCACAGTTTTTTTGCACAAGAACACAGATCATCGCTTTGCTTATATTTTTACCATTGCAATGACTTTTATTTTAGCAATGATGCTTTGAGGAATTTCAGCAACAGTGAGGACTTTTTTAATGCATGTTCACAGCTGCACTTAGCACCTTATTATTATTTTCACCTTGGATTCATTCACCTTTGAGTGTATTATTCTTTTATGTTATATAATTACTCCATGTTTTGATGTTTATTTACTGATCATCACCTCTTAGTCTATTAGGTGCACTTAGTTAGTTTCACCTGTTTCCCATCCTTTATTCAGCGCAGCATTACCTCTTTTTTGCCATTTACTTTGGGTTTCTGATATACCTTCAGTGCTGCAGCGATAACCTCTCCCTTTCCCCTCCCCACCTCTTTGGTAGCGCGGTAATACCACACTTATCCATTTTCCTTGCGTAAACTCTACAGTGTTATTTTTGCCTCGCCGTGTGGCAAGGCAAAGCTTGTGCTGCCTTCTATACACCTCTATCTGCTTTAACAGTTGTAAGTGGCATTGACAAGTGAGGTGAGGAGGTCAGAAAGTGGTAAAAACTCAACCATCTATTTATTCTGTCTGTGTGAACAAGGCCTTACAGAAATTAATAAAATGCATTGGGCAAGACTATGGAATTTTTTATTGCAGTTTTCAGGCCAGTAACATTTGTAAGGCACATTTTAGGCCTCATGCACATGGCTGTATAGAATGCCTGCATGACCATTTTCCTGGAACCTGATGCTGCCGTGTACACCTGCCAATTGAGATAAATGTGAAGTATTGGCTGTATGCAGGGGTTGCATAAAGCATCCGCATGTGCACATGTACATATGCTCCAAAAGCACGTTATCTGTGCGTGTTTTACTGGGGTGCAGCTGTACACAATTATGTGTCAGGGGTTGCATAAAGCACCTGCATGGATGTATGCTCCAAATGCACAATATCTGTGTTTACACAATACATCTTTATGCCTGCTTTAAGTGAACATGGCGCATAACCATGTATAGCCGCATCTTTCAATTCAACTTGATAGGTGGCTGTATGCGGTGTGATGGTGATTGCGCAGGCTTTGCATACTAAACAGCCCCTGTATAGCGGAGTGCAGGAAGTCTTATACGTGGTTACACAGAATTCACCTACCTCATACTCTTTAGACAGTTGACAGCATATTCTCTTACATACTGATCAGGATAGTTGAAATCAAGCAGTTCCAGGGCATCTCTTGGGGGTAGTTTGGACCAGATCTGCAGCAGTGCCTGAAGCTGTAAATACAACAGGAATAAACGTGGATCTCACTGGACAAACATACAGGACTGGGATAAAAATAAATAAAGTGGGGAGCAGAATACAAAACCGTAACTACCAAAATGGTCACTGACATGGGCTAGTCATTCTCCTAAACACTGGATTACTGTGGTGTTACACAATGATTATAGATCTATGGACACTATGCAACCTGTATGGATTGGCTTATAACAGTCAAATAAAAAAATGGCCGATTATAAATGTGTATTGAGCAAACAACTTTGAGATAGAAATAAGCACGCAACTTCATATCATGATGATAGGCAGTAGGCAGCTGACTGCCATATCATAATATTTTACTATAGAGATGAAAATGTATGCATTCCTTCCAAGTTTTGATCTATATAGGAAAACATTATTCGCTGTATCTTAATGAGTTGCATTTTTAAAGCTAACCATTTGCCCCATCACTTAAGGCCTTAAAATTAGCAATTAGCAAACTACAGTTTTCAGGTCTTTGGAACCAACTAAAAAGAGACATGAGAATTCTGCAAGACAGCAATTAGCAATTAGAAAGCCCGTTGTCTGCAGCTATGACTGCTGTGTTATTAGTCTACAGAATGCCTTCTAACATGTTGCGAAGTATCCAGTCTCTAATTTTATGTGCGTTCTAGTTCAGTCTGAAAAATTCTCTACATAAACACCTCTGTAGTGTAACTCAGAACACAGAATGCTCTCTGTGCTCTAGCTCAGTCCACAGAATGCCACCTACATTCCAACACTGTCCACAGAATGCTCTGCGTCTCAGCTCAGTTCTGAGAATGTTTTCTGCACTTTAGTCGAGTTACCAGACTGGTCTTCCCATTTTGCTTGACCCAAAGAATAACAAAGTAGGGTTTGTTGGGTGCTGACAGTATGCAGATCACTATAACATACTGGAAAGGTCACAGTATGTTGGTAAATCATCATGCATAGGGATTAGAGGCTTGTTCTGGAAATAACTCTTGTGGATAATTATCCAGTACAGGGGAAGCAGCACAGGTAGATCTGTCCAACTCATGTGTCATACACAGAGGGTACTGACGACTTAGTGATATGATCAGTAGAAGTACACTCTCTCAAAGTCAGAGTCCTGTGATGTACACCTAATGAGCAGAGTGCTGACTATGCTAGAGGAATTTTCCAGAGACCTGTTTATTATCCTCACAGAGCGATTCTCTACTTCCCTGTTTATCAGTTCACTGTCTGGATGTCTGATCACAGACAGGACAGGAAATTGTTGTGTATGAAATCTGGCCTCACTTTCCTTTCAATGCACCTGGACATCTAGATATAGAATCACATTGCTTCCAGAAGAGGATGCTGCTCTACAGTATATGCTCTGTGACAATTATTTTGGAACTGGTGCAAAAAGAGATGGTGAAAGTTTACTGTGCACTAGAAGTATCGATGTTAACCCCTTCCTGACAAGCATATACATATGTGGCCTCATGGAGGTGTGCCTTTATCCATGGGGTCTGTGTCGAGAACGTGCTGTACAGTCTGCTCCCAGCACAGAGACCACCTCTTACTTTAAAAATTAGGGTCTCTTACTAACAATCGGGAACCAGAATTTCATGTTATCCCTGTGATGACCTCTGATTGACTATCACAGTAATAAGTCACTGTTATAGCACACCCCTATATGGTTTTCTCCTCTTGCATGGGGAAAAAAGATACATTATATATTTTTCCTTGCTAGAGGAGAAATGCATAAACCAAGTATGTATGTAAAAATAAATAGAAATAAATAACTAGAACATGGTTTGAGCTAGGTCAACGTCAGGGTTAGAGTTCTGGTCAAAGTTAGGGTCAAAAGCCATGCTAAGAGTCAAAAGGTCAGGGTCAGTATTTTAGGTAGGGTAAAAATGTATTTTTTATTTAGCATCACTGTTTGTATGATAAAAAAAAAAAAAAAGCAAAATGCACACTATTGTTTCTGAGCCCTACTACGGGTACAAACAACAAATCATATACACATGCATTGTATCACTGCGATCATCAGTAGTAGGTTATGGTAATGGCAAGAAATATACAATAATTATTTTTACAGTAAAAGATGTTTTTGTGTCAAATTTCCGTTAAATAAAAAAAAATCAGGAGAGATCCATTACTTTATAACACCAAATGAATGTCCAATTTCTCCTGAAAAAAAAAACAAGGTATAAATCACCTGAATACACCAAGTAGTTGTGATGACATGTTTAGGTGTTAGGATTTTGCTTAACCCTTCTTAATGAAGGGGTTAATCACAGCAAATTAAGACATCACAACAACCTACTTCCCCAAAGCACTCTCTCATTAAAATAGCTTCGTAGGCAATTGTGATTTTTCCACATGAATGCCCTTGTGGACCGGAGAAGTCACCTACAATGTTTGATGGATTTTTCATTTATCTTTGCAGATGAAGCAAACCTGAAAAGGAATTATTATTATACAGGATTTATATAGCACCAACAGGTTGTCGCCAGTGCTTTACAACGTGGGGGCAGACAGTACAGTTACAATACAAATCAATACAAAAGGGATTAGAGGGCCCTGCTCATTAGAGCTTACAAGCTAGAAGAATCTGGAACTCCTGACTACTACCTAAGAGACGCAAGTTGGGGGCCTGACATGCACTCATCTGAAAGGGGGGTCTCACTCTGTTTTTCCGATTCCTTCAAAGACATGCCAGCTTAAAATATGTAAAAATCCACAATTCGTTTTGTACAGATTGTAAACAACCACCATAACTGTACCAATGGTTTTAGCTAGCATATAATTACTATGAAAATAAATAAAAAAATAATTTGATTACATTAGTGGCATATTGCCAAGAGTAATCAGGGTTTTAGGAAAGGTCATTAGATTATGAAAGCACCTTAGCTTACACATTTTTAGAATTTGAATGAAAGCAATTCTTTTGCACATAACTTCTGCACCTGCTATGGAAATACATAGAGCTGTCCTCTCCCTTTTGTACCATTTCGGAGAATGCAGCCTAAAAGGGAGATCTTCCCACGTTTCAGCAAGTGCACTGATCAACTGCGGCAGTCAAATAATGCAGGGAGCAGCTTAGACTACTGGCATCTTTAAGACAGGTAAGAAGCTTCTCTAAAACTAGAAGTTTAATTTTTTTTTAAGAATAACTTGATCCTACAAAATGCTTTATTTTTTAAACTCATGGTGTGGTGCAAACACTAACTTTTCAAATATGTTACATGCAGAAACTTTATACATGAAGAAAGTGACATACATGGTAGTTTTCTAGTCATGGATCTGTAATCTGTAGGAATTTTCAGATCCCCCCCTGAACAGCAAGAGTCAAGCTGTGATTGGAGGAAATCATGTCTTGCGTCTTTTGGAAGTCAGTGTGCATGCCGTGGTTTGGAAGGAAGCAGAGGTCTGAGTGACCTGACAGGAGCAAGGAAATTCCAAAAATACAGTTCGCTTCATGTTTACATTCCGCTGCTGTAAATCTGGAAGGGAAGCGAGGGCTACAGAGGAGCTCTGTGACCAGCACAGATAATCAGCCATCAAAATGCTAACCCGAAGGACGCCCAGAGACCAAAGGATGTCTAAAAACAGCACTGCATCCATACAGCCTCCAATCAGTGAATGCAGACAGGAAACCATCTTATTACAGCCCTGTACAGCTGTGTTTGCTCTTAGCAAAAAATGCCAAATTATTTCTGGTCCTAAGCAGAAATGCTGATAGGCATCTTAAATGCTAAAAAATCAATTCATAGTAGCTTTAAAAATGATTAAAGAAGCTGCTAATGAAAGACCGAGTTACCCCCAGAGCACTCACGTGAGCTTCTCCAATTTTAACCCACTGCTCTGTTCGTCAGTAACATGCTAAACCTCGTCTGACATGCCAGAATCTATGGCTTATCAGACATAAAATAGTGGTCTGAAGAAGCTTCATGTTCGTTTCAAAAAGATTGTGCAAAAGATCAGTCTAAGGCTGACATTTTTCATTGCAACCTATTTTCACTTCCATTTTAACATCACAAGATGATACTCGTGTGCAATCTTGCACCTAGAATCCTAATTTCAATAATATCTAAAATTAGTGTGTGTGTGTTTTGTGAATGGAAAACCTTTTCAGAAGATAGGATGGTCACCATGTACAAAAAAATTATTTATTCAAGCGAGCATTCGTGGGTATGGCCAGCAGTCTCAAAATTTCAAGTCCAGAGCTACTAGTCAGGCCTTAAGAGTTACTCGCCGCCAGTTGCCCCCCCCAACCCCTCCCTCGTAAATTATCGCATGAAATTACACTGTTAAATGTCTTATGTTACAAAAATAAATATTAACAACAACAATAACTTTAAAGTGGTTGTAAACCCTAGGACAAAAGAAAAAAAAAACCTGCAAGACAAAAGGCATAATGAGCTAGTATGCATAGCATACTAGCTCATTATGAATTACTTACCCAAGATCGAAGCCCCTGCAGCCATCCTCATACACCGCTCCAGCGGCCGACCTCGCCCCCAAGGTTACTTCCGGGTATCGTGGGCTTCGACACTGTGATTGTCCGGAGCCACGAGGACGTTACTCCCACGCATACGTGCGGGAGCCGCCGGTAATGGCACACTCACTGAAGCAACGGCACATACGCGTCATTGCTTTAGTGCGCATACGCCGGTGAAATTGGCACATGCAAATACAGGGGATATCTCCTAAACCGTTCAGGTTTAGGAGATATCCAGGGTAGCTACAGGTAAGCCTTATTATAGGCTTACCTGTAGCAAAAAGTGTGTTGTAAGGGTTTACAACCACTTTAGAGGAGTAATTGGTGGATCAGCAGTGCAGGCAGATAGGCTCATAGACATAGACAGGGCCTGTGCAAGAATTTTTGTCTACTTAGGTGAAGGTGAATTTTACCATTGTTTTTTTTGTTTTTTGTTTTTTTTGTTTTTTTTACAAAGTATGGCCCTGTGCGAATGAGCCCTGAAGGCCCATTCACATACAGGTTCCCGTAAATGCATAAAAATGTAAGAAAAATTGTATACCGTGCTTGCAGTGCCATTTATTTTTAAATTGTTTCCCAAGCGCAGCTAGCAGATGTACATTTTGTTGAGTGCCAAATCACACAAAGCTCACTGCCCAAAAAAGTGGGAGCTTCTTTGGCATGTTTTTCACATGTAGGGCAGGTTATTCAAGTAAAAAAGGGTTGCCCTATGTGCGTTGTGCAAAAATAAAAATAAATAAAAATGGAGTGTTTCTGCTATGGCTAGTGTGAATGAAGCTTGAAGCAGTTTGCTCTGTAGATAAGACGTGTCATGTAATGCAGTCTCCTGTCCTCACTGACAAATCAAGATCCATGACAGCCATCACTACATGCATGACAGGTACACTTTGCCTTGGTTCACACTTTGAACCACATATGAATTGTTCAGGAACTGCAACACATTCCTCTACAATTTACAAGCAATTCAGTGTGGTGCAATACAAGCCCATTAATTTTGACTGGGCTCAAATAGCACCCAAGTTGAGCATGCAGCAATTTTGGAACCGCAGGGGAACTGGATTGCATGGTCATTTTGTACCATGAGATCCGGTGCAGGCAAATGCACTGCATTTGCAACCTGTGTTTAAGGTGGCATAAAAGTGTCACTACACCCGGACCCTGCACTCACTATCTGGTCTCCCACAGTAAACAGAACATGGAAATGCAATTATTTTAGTAAATAATAAACTGCCAAGTACCTTTTCTCATCAGCAGTATATAACAGTCTTGTGACTTGTATCAATTCCTGGTAAAGCTTGTAGGAGGAGTTTTCATTCTCCCCTGATCCTCTGTCTGGACAGTGCTAATTGGCCCTGTGCTAATCACATGCACTCTCCCAAGACAAAGAAAAAAAACTCTCTAGCAGTACACACCAAACTGAGCATGTGCAGCCTGTATTATCAGGAAATATATTGGGGACAGTGGAAGAAGGGGGGGATCAGATTAGACAGGATCACACAGCATTTATACACAATGCGCAGGATTAACCCCTTAGGTTCCACAGTGGGTATAACCAGCATGCTTTACTGCATATACAAACAGATTTTACTGTTGTGGGTTTAGTAACACTTTAACTTTGCACTGACACCCGCTGCAAATCGCAAGGGCAGTGCAATTTTAATGCGGTGCAGAAAATGTGCACAGATCGTGCGTTTCCCACACCCCATTTCAGTGTGAACTGGGGCAGTTCGTTCACACTGAACGCGGGTTTAAAATCGTGCGAGTTTAGCTGAACTTGCATGATTACAAAGCAGAATTTCAGTGCGAGCTCAGGGGCGATTTGAAAGACATCTATCTGTGCGGCTTCATGCACAGATGTCTATTGGAAATCAGTGCGGTGCCGCAAAGTCGGCGTCGCTCTGATTGAGACGGTGCCATTGCTGGCAATAGGCTGCGATCTGGCATGCGATTTGAAATGTCAAATCGCATGTCAAATCATGCCGATGTGAATGGCGGGGCTAAGAGTCCGGTCTGTGAGGGCTGAATCTGTCTATTACAGCAATCACCTGGCAAGATGGATAGGACAGATCCCTGGACCCCTCATCTACCCCATGCCTGGCTGCTAATAAGGGATGGTAGATCAGTAATATGCAAAATCAATGAGGATTTTCCTCTCCTCCTTCTCTTTCCTGCAGCTGGGCTCCTCATCTTGCACCCGTGTGTCCCTTCTATCTTCCCAGGCACAGTCCCGGCATCTTATCTTCCCATCCTGGATGTCCCCCTGTCAGTAGCCCTCTTGTGTGTGCAGATCCCTGGCCACCCCCTGTGTTATGTTCCCGGCTAAGGACCCGCACACATGGGTCCTTAGCCCAGACATTATCATCTTTACATGAAAATGCTGCTGCAGGCTGCACAGCAAAGATCAGAGGAGCCGGAAATGGTAACGTAGGATTTGGCCAGGGATAATTATCCTTGAAATTTTGTAGTTTCATAAACCTGACCCCCCCCCCCCCCAAACCTCTTCTTCCCTCATTAGTAGCATCCGACATCGTCAGCCATTATACACTGACCTTTCAAGTTCCGTATTATCAGAATAAATCCAGTTCGATCCTATATGAACTGCTGTGTCAGAAAGTTTAGCCATAGGCATCGGCAACAATTTAAAAAAGGGTCTTGGGCTTTGGAGCAGGCAGTGCACGGTACTAATGCTCTATATACAGTGGGAATAGAAAATAATCACGCCCCTTCAAAATTCAGGATGCAAAGCAAGAAAATGTGATTTTAAAAGAGGGTGTTTTTTTTCTATAGCCACTGTATAGTAGCCTAAAGACTTTCAAAACTGAGAGAGAGATCCCGTCAGACTAACAAATTCCAAGCATAAAATTGTAAAGATTATACAAATGTACCTTTCCTTCCACCCACACCTCTCAATGCTGTGGTGTAGGTGACAGGTCCCTCGAAGTTTGCTGGGAGACAGACACCAAAAGGCATGCCCATCTCTTTGGTCCCCAGCAGCTGTCACTACTTTTATCATTTCATTACTGTATCATTAGTGATTATCATTAGTGATCTAATGTCAGAGGGACTAACGAGTAAGAGCTGCTAGAGACTCCGTAGACTGACACTCCCAGAGGTGCGTTTTCCCAGCGTACTTTGGAGGACTAGTTCCTCTGCAACAGAGCAGCATTCTGCATTGCAGGTGGCCGGAAAGGTAAACACGTACAAACTTTTTTTTTTTTTGTGCTTGGATTAAAAAATATATAACGGGACAGGGTCTATTTAAATAGCAACTGAAGGCAATATATTAAATCAATGCTTGTAATGCTTATGCATTGCAGGAAACGGCAACTGAGATAACGTTTAGAAAATTAATGTTAAGATAAGTTGAGTGTATTTTTTAAAGTCAGTTGCAGCTAGATGTATCATTCTCCATACAATATTCATCTCTGCAGCCTCTTGTTTTATGGCTCGGAGTGCTGTGTACTCGTCTAAGTATTATGTGCTATATATGCCATTACAAATTATATAATCCCTTATGGACAGATTTACCATGTGTCCCACAAGTTCAGCCTCTGGTCATGCGATTCTTTACTGTGCATCTTTCCTCTGATTTTTTCAGTAATCAATAAGCCTGTTCTAGACTCAGAAAAAAGCAGAGCATAAACCAAAGAACACACAGCAGGGACTGGCCGAATATCTTTCCATCTATGGCAGTTCCTGTTACAGAGAAGTTGATTTAATGATAGTCTTCTCTCGAACCGGCTTTTTGGAAAATTTTCCTTCAATTAAGGCTGCAGCACTGATCATTGTACTCTGACAACATACAATAACACAGCAGGAAGGATTGCTCCAAATATTTCAATTGTGTGGATAGGGATTAATTTAGTGTTTTTCTGTAATCAGCCTGCTAGCGGATTAAAAAAAAAAAAAAACAGAAATTAACTATAGCGTTTGTTACACAATACTAAAGATATGATCCTTACTATGTTCTGTACAGTACTGCGGCCACGTGTATATCTTTAGTAGAACACATCTTCTCTTACCTGGGCAACATCTTCAAGCTTGTTCCACTTGACAGACAGCAGTAGTTTAGGGAGTGAACAGGGGAAGTTTTCTCTACAGTCGTACCGCAAGGTCCAGATTAGATCCTTCTCATTCTCACACAGCTGGCAAAGTGGATCTCTCTCCATGATCTCCTTCAGCTCAATGTTAAATTTCTTTCCTCCGCGACCCTGAAAAAAGACAATGTACACATATTGAATGCCATCAGCTCAAGATCAGTGTAAATGAAAAGCTTGATCTAGCTCTCCCTCCATAGCCCCCAACACAATCTAGAAACCCACCACACACTCCTCCCTGATGCAAATTTTCACCTGCCCATCAGTGTTTACATTCTTTGATTCAAAGTTTTATTCTGCACCCGCTGAGCCTGTGCAGTAACTACTTGTAGACTTAAATTGAGCGTTACTCTAACACAAGAAATGCTAGGAGTACAGTTAAATTTAGGTATATGGAAAGTCACTGTGCAGGCATGGCCATTTTCAGGGAAGATTTCAGGCAGGAGGATGCAAACAACGGGGGAGGTCACTGCCGTCAGGGACAATTAAGCGAGCACCCAGGTGGGGCATGGTGTGAGGTTCTATATTAAATAAGGTTAGAAGGCTAAGGAGAATTTATTAGCAAACTTCCATTAAAACGTACCTGTTATTTAAACAAATCCTGTCACCAGACCATTAATTTCAACAAAAATCTTCCCGCAAAATTATATGTGCATTCATACAACATATTTTAGAAAGGTTATTGACCTGTAGATGTCTCCCTTGTGTAGACATCCAAAAGCTCTGAGATTTCTGCAAGGTGCCACCATCTTGGATGTGATGTCAGCAGCTTCAGCAGACTCAGAGCTGTCACCCAAATGCCACTCTATAGGATTAACTTTTGCTGCTACCACAGCAGAGCTAGGGCTAGGCTGTGCTAGGGAAATCACTGGTCGATTTTCCTGCAATTGCAAAAGCACATTGCAAGTTAGCAAAAAAATTGGATTTTTGTACTCACCGTAAAATCCTTTTCTCTGAGTTCATGGACGGACACAGCATCCTCTTGACAAGTGGGTATTATCCTTCATTTGGGAGTGACTAGGCAGAAAACTTGTAGAAAGTGTTAACACATCACACCTTATACAGTATCGCCCAGGGGGCAGACCCTCTGGGTATAACCCCTCTCCCTGCACCTCGCAGATCAGTTCGTCAAAAAGCAGTACAAACATAAAAAAAGGAGGGGTGGGTGCTGTGTCCGTCCATGAACTCAGAGAAAAGGATTTTACGGTGAGTACAAAAATCCTATTTACTCTTTTGTTAATGGACGGACACAGCTTCCTCTTGACAAGTGGGACGTCCCAAAGCAGTGTCAAAAAATGAGGGGTGGGAACAGCATAAAAATAGGATTTTTATAACAGCTTACCTGTAAAATCCTTTTCTTGGAGTACATCACGGGACACAGAGCGACATAGTCATTACTAATGGGTTATATAGATACCGTCAGGTGCTGGCACTGGCAACTTCCAAAACCGGAAGTACCCTCCCCTATATAAGCCCCTCCCATCCGGGAGCACCTCAGTTTTGTAGCAAAGCAATAAGTGTCCCTAAAGAGGGGCGGGAGCTCTGTGTCCCGTGATGTACTCCAAGAAAAGGATTTTACAGGTAAGCTGTTATAAAAATCCTATTTTCTTTCTCGTACATCACGGGACACAGAGCGACATAGTCATTACTAATGGGATGTCCTAAAGCAATGCCAAATGAGGGGGGGGATACACCATATATAAGCTGAGCGCTATCAGACATGAGGATCTTTTGCGGCCTGCAACACACTGCGCCCAAAGGCGACATCCTCCTGACTTCTAACGTCCACCTGGTAGAACCTAGTAAACGTGTGTACCGAAGACCATGTTGCGGCCTTACAGATTTGAGCCAGGGAGGCCTGGTGATGCACTGCCCATGAAGTTCCAACTGCTCTCGTGGAGTGCGCCCTAACTTTGAACGGAGGCGGTCTACTTCTCAAGCCATAGGCTTGTATTATGACCTGTCGAATCCACTTGGCTAAAGTAGATTTTGACGCTGCCTGACCCTTTCTGGGGCCTTCCGGCAGAATAAACAAAGTATCCGTTCTGCGAATCTGAGCAGTGGCTTTTAGATAAGCTTTAACTGCTCTTACTACATCCAAAGAATGCAATAACTTTTCCTCTACCGAAGTAGGTTTGGGGAAAAAAGAAGGAAGAACCACATCTTGGTTCAAATGAAAACTCGATACCACCTTAGGAAGAAAGGCTGGATGAGGACGTAACACTACTCTGTCCTTATGGATAACCAGATATGGCTCCTTACAGGACATAGCTGCTAATTCCGATACTCTTTAAGCCGAACAAATGGCTACTAGAAAAATCAATTTCCTGGTGAGAAGCACCAAGGAAATATGCTGTAATGGTTCAAATGGTTGTTTCTGTAGAACCGACAGAACCAAGTTTAGATCCCATGGACATATGGGAATATTAACCGGAGGACTAATACGCATCACTCCTTGTATAAAGGCTTTGACTAGTGAATGCGAAGCCAAGGGCCTTTGAAAAAATATTGACAAGGCCGAAATCTGACCCTTGATAGTACTCAAGGCAAGCTTCCTATCTACAGCCCATTGTAGGAAGTCCAGAATCCTACCTATTACGTATTTACGTGGATGCCATTTCCTGGCCTCACACCAGGCGATGTACGCCTTCCAGATTCTATAGTAGATCTGCCTGGATACCGGTTTCCTGGCATTGATCATGGTAGACACCACAGCATTAGAGAGCCCTCTCTTTTTTAGAATGTGGGCTTCAATAGCCAGGCCGTCAAACCTAGGGCTGGTAAGGAAGGGTGGTATATCGGTCCCTGCGAAAGCAGGTCCGGACGATGTGGGAGGGTCCAAGGACTCCCCACAGACATTTTTACAATCTCCGCGTACCATGCTCTTCGGGGCCACGCTGGAGCCACCAGAATCACTGGTTTCTTTTCTACCCTGATTCTGCGGAGTAATCGAGGTAACAATTGTGGCGGTGGGAATGCATATATCAGCTTGAACTGATCCCAAGGGAACACTAGGGCATCCGAGCCGCAAGCTAGGGGATCCCTTGTCCAAGAGACAAACCTGTCCACCTTTGCGTTGAATCTGGATGCTAGCAGATCTACATCCGGTGTTCCCCACCGCTGACATATTGTCCGGAAAACCTCGGGATGAAGGGACCATTCCCCTGGGCATAATTGTTGGCGACTTAGAAAGTCCGCCTTCCAATTCTCCACCCCTGGAATGAATACCGCAGATATGGCTGGGACATATCTTTCTGCCCATCTCAGGATGTAATTTACCTCCCTTTGGGCTGCACGACTCCTGGTGCCCCCCTGACGATTGATATATGCCACTGCTGTGGCATTGTCTGACTGAACTCTGACAGGGGACCCTTGGAGTTTGGATGTCCATGCTACTAGGGCATACCGGGCTGCTCGTATCTCTAAGAGATTGATGGGCAGGGCCTTTTCTGCTTCTGACCACTTGCCCTGGAGAGACCATTGCTCCAATACTGCTCCCCAGCCTACAAGGCTGGCATCTGTAGTGACCACCTTCCAGGAAATCGGACTGAAGGATTTCCCTCTTTCCAGATTCTGGGGAACCAACCACCAGCGGAGGCTCCTGCGAACGGAAGGGGACAAGGACATTGGTAAGTCCAGAGCCTGAACTTTTTTGTTCCAGGCTGACAGTATGGCCCTTTGCAACTTCCTTGAATGGAATTGACCGTAGGGTACTGCTTCGAATGATGCCACCATCTTTCCCAGCAGCCTCATGCACAGGCGTATGGATGGCTGTCTTTTTGAGCCCACTAAGTGGATCAAATCTCTCAAAGACGACCCCTTTTCTTGAGGCAAGAAAATTTTTCTCTGGTCTGAATCCAGCCTTAGCCCCAAGTATTCCAGACTTTTGACTGGCTTTAGGGCTGACTTGTCTCGGTTGATAATCCAACCGTGATATTCCAGATACTTGATTGTCTCGTGAACAACCACTTCTAGTTTTTCCACTGAGTGGTCTATCAGCAACAAGTCGTCTAGATATGCCATTATCGTTACACCTCGTGTTCTTAGATTGGCCAATAATGGGGCCAAAATTTTTGTGAACACTCTTGGTGCTGTGGCCAGACCGAAGGGTAAGGCTCTGAACTGAAAATGGCGGCCTTCTACCGCAAAGCGTAGAAATTTTTGGTGGGCTGGAAAGATGGGAATGTGCAAATAAGCATCCTTGATGTCGATCGAGGCTAACCATTCCTCCCCTTGTAGGGCAGTGGCTACCGATCGGATCGACTCCATCCGGAAAGTCCTGATATGCAGGAATTTGTTTAGCCCTTTTAGATTTAGTATGGGCCTCACGTCCCCGTTTGGCTTCGGAACTGTAAAGAGGTTTGAGTAAAACCCGAACCCCCACTCTTCCAGGGGAACCTCTATAATTACTGCTTGAAGCAATAATTGTTCTAGTGCCAACAGGAGGGATCCTCTCTTCTGGGGATCCCTTGGCACGTTTGACCTTATAAAGCGGGAAGAAGGGGAGTTTTTTAACTCCAATTTGTATCCCAGATTTACTGCGGAGAGCACCCATCTGTCTCGGATCGTGTCCCGCCAGGTCTCTGTGAACAACTGAAGTCTTCCCCCCACCCGATTGGGTGGGGGCAACCCTTCATGCATTTGACTTTGGGGGAGGTTTTGTACCTCTCCTGCTCCAGGGCTTTTTGTTACCCTGCAACTGTCCCTGATTTCTACCTCCGGGATTTGACCGAGGAGGCCGTCGGAACTGTTTCACAGCCGATGTCCTAGGGACTGGAGAAGCCGGCCTCTTAAAAGAGGGACCTCTAACTCTATTTTTAACCAGCAAAAGTGTACTTTTACCGCTGGAAATTCTCTGGATATACTTGTCCAGGTCTTCCCCGAATAAGCGCTCCCCATGAAATGGGAAGCTAACCAGCAATTTTTTACAGGGAGCTTCAGCAGACCAGTTTTTGAGCCATAGAAGCCTGCGCATATGTACTACAGACAGCGTAAGGCGGGAGGCCTGATGGATTGAATCCTTTATAGCGTCCACCGCAAAGCATAAGGCTCTAGGTAGATCAGCTAGGGCAAGAGCCTGCTGATCCGGCAAGTCCCTTAAGACCTGTTTCAACTGATCCTTCACTGCTTGGCAGACCCCAATAGCTGCCACTGCTGGTTGTGTCACCAATCCTGCTGTAGAAAAAGCAGATTTTAATAAGGACTCCAATTTTTTATCTATTGGGTCCTTGAACATTTGGACATTTTCCACCGGACATGTCAGTGATTTATTCACACAAGAGATGGCTGCGTCCACTGTAGGGACCCTCCATTTTCTGATGAACTTATCCTCCATGGGATAGACCACCGGAAATCTCTTGGGGGGAGTAAATATTTTGTCAGGATGCTCCCAATCCTGGTAAATGAGCCCCTCCAGTAAAGGATGGATCGGAAAGGAACAAACAGTCTGGGGAGCTTTTAGCGACCCCAACGAGGAGACAGAAGTGGAGGATGGCTCCGCAAGTGGCATTTTAAATGCTGATCGGACCATATTAGTCAGGGACTGAACCCATAACCTTTCAGCATGTGATGCTGAGAACGGCTCTTCCACTGTTGATTCCTCTGCAACCGAATCGACCTCATCCTGATCCCCCTCAGGTAGGTCGACCTCTGTATGGGACTGTTGCTCTGTTAACAGGCACTCTGAGGGGGGAGACGGAGATCGAGCGCTTTTCTCCTGTGACAGGGAAGCAGCGATCAATGCTGACAATCTCTCTTCCAGCCCTCCCAGAGCTGAGGAAAAAACCTCCTCTGTTACATACACAGGAGCAGGTGAACTGAGGACAGCCACAGTACCAGGTACTCCTGAGGGTGCTCTACGGTCACTAACCTCTGATTCTTCAGGGGAGACTGGTGCAGCCAAAGCATGCCCAAGATCCTCAGAGCCCGATGGAGACCCCCTATTCCTCCTGGAATTTCTAGTCCCGGAGTTTTTAGACGGCATATTCCTAAGCCACAAAGCTGAGGTATTCCAGCCGAAATACACCAGTTACTGATAATAGTCTAGCATAAATGCTGCTATAAGAAACAGTTGGTGTCTACTAATGTGCCTTTCTAGGGGATGCCTGTATCAACCGCTTGCTGTATGCCTTTAAATGTTGCCAGCTCTGTCTCTGTACTTCATAGCCAGCTCACTACAATATTGTGTTTTTTTTAAACTGCTGGGACGCCCGCACATGCGCAGAAGCGCTGCGGCGCGCACAGAGCGTCATCCCCCAGGCTCCGCCCCCTTTCCCGGCTCACCTCTATATATAGAGGCGCGTGCACGCGCACGCGCGCGGCCACGTGCGCCTTCGGCGCTAATTTCAAAAAATGGTAACAAGGGACAGGAGCCAGGGCCCCTCTTTGCCGCAGGCCGGGGGATGGACGAGCACTGCAACATGGCAGAGGAAGCAGTTTCCTATAAGAGAACTCACCATCTGCCTGGACTTTGCTCTGCTGAGAAGAAGCTAGTCCACATGACAAGAAAACATTCCACAGTGGCCTCTAGTGGACAAACACAGGTACCGCAGTCTAATATATTAAATATATATATAAAAAATTTTTTTTTTTTTTTTCTTGACCACCATTAAAAATTATTACATTTTTTTAGTAGTTACAGGCATGCACAGAATTTTGCGGGAATACCATTAGGTAACAGACAGAAAGACAAATTAGGCTTGGGGGTCCCCCAATAGAACCAAGTTCCTGGGGGCCCCCACTTACCTGTTCCCCGCCGCAGGACTTTGTTTGGTCCACAAAAGCCCAAACTTCACCTATCACGGCAGGCATTGTAATCAAACCTTCAGGGACCGGGTTCCCAAGGATTCCACTCCCCTGGACCTGTATAGCACCCTGCACAGAAAACATCTTGGTCGTGGGTATGACCAGAGCTCTGGATCCCAGGGTCCAGCTCTCCTAAGAGAAGCATTACAGGCAAAACCTTGCTCTTCTCTGCAAGGCCCGGGTACCGACCGTTTAGCTATGAAGCTTTTTTGGTCGGATCAGGAATAGCTTACTGAGGCCCAAAAGAACCTGTACGCAAGCTCAGTGAAAAACACATGTTTCTTCTTGGCCAACACCTTAGACACTGGCAAAAAACTGAGGTGCTCCCGGATGGGAGGGGCTTATATAGGGGAGGGTACTTCCGGTTTTGGAAGTTGCCAGTGCCAGCACCTGACGGTATCTATATAACCCATTAGTAATGACTATGTCGCTCTGTGTCCCGTGATGTACGAGAAAGAAAGTAAACTTCACCCCCAAAACAAAACAGAGCGCCTTGCCGAGGAGTTGCAACTCTAAAGAAGCATCCGAAGATGCACCTACATCAACCTTGTAGAATTTAGTGAAAGTGTGAGCGGACGACCAAGTCGCCGCCTTACATAATTGGGAAACAGACGCTTGATGTTGGAAAGCCCAGGAGGCACCTATTGTCCTGGTTGAATGCGCCGTGGACAGGAAAGGGGGGCGCCCGACCCATTATGGTGTAAGCCTGAATCACTATCTGTCGGATCCACCTAGAGATGGTGGCCGACGAGACCACTAGGCCCTTCTTGGGACCAGCCACCGAAACAAACAGTGAGTCTGACCTCCGGAACGGAGCAGTAGCAGATAAGTAAACTCTCAGAGCTCGGACCATGTCCAAGGAATGCAATGCCGACTCCTTAGGATTCGACGGATGAGGACACAAGGATGGAAGTACAATGTCTTCATTGAGATGAAAAGCCGAAACGACTTTAGGAAGAAAGGAAGGCTGCGGACGCAGCACCACCGTATCCTTGTAGAAAACCAGATAGGGAGCCTTGCATGACAAGGCTGGCAGCTCAGAAACCCGTCTAACTGACGCAACAGCCACCAAAAAGATTTTTTTTTGAGAAAGTGTCAACAAGGGAATTTCCCTAATATTCTCAAACGGTGACCTTTGAAGCACCGAGAGGACCAGATTCAAGTCCCACGGAGGTAGTGGGGGACGGACCGGAGGGGCCACATGTCGAACCCCCTGCACAACCGTACTCACGAGAGAGTGAGCCGGCAGGGGTCACTGAAAAAAAAAAGACAGCCAGGGCAGATATCTGCCCCTTAAATCGTACTTAAGGCGAGCCTTTGGTCCACCCCACGCTGTAGGAACAACAGGATTCTGGAGACCAAATAAGTACGCAGATGCCACTTCATTTCCTCACATATGGATATGTAGGCCTTCCAAGTGCGATGGTAAACCTTCCTAGAGGACGGCTTCTGAGCACTTCTCATGGTAGAGATTACTGAATCTGACAGGCCCCAGTCTCTCATAACCTGGTTATCAATAGCCATGCCGTTAAGCCAGTGACTGTAAAGCAGGATGAAGTATGGGACCTTGCAACAGCAGGTCCTCCTGTAGTGCTAGGTGCCAGGGGACATCTGCTACCAGACGTACTAGATCGGCGTACCAAGGACGCTGAGGCCATTCTGGAGCGATCAGGATCAATGGAACCCCCTCTGCCTCCACTCTGCGAAGCAGATGAGGAAGGAGCTTCATGGGAGGGAAGGCATAAATTAGCCGATACTGACCCCACGATGCCACCAACACGTCAGTTGCGTTTGCCCATGGGTCCTTTGACTGGGCCACAAACCTCAATACCTTCCGATTGAGTCGGGACGCCAGGAGATCTACATCTGGCGTGCCCCATCTTTGGCAGAGGAGCTGCAACACATCCAGGTGTAAGGACCACTCCCCTTGGTCCAGCATCTGGCGACTTAGGTAGTCCGCCTGCCAGTTCTCCACACCTGGAATGTACACGGCCGACAGGGCCGGTACGCTCCTTTCTGCCCACCTCAGGATGCAAGCGGCCTCCGACGCTGCAGCCGAGCTTCTTGTTCCTCCTTGATGATTGACATATGCCACCGCCTTGGCGTTGTCTGACTGGATCCTGACTGGACGCCCCTGTAGCCTCTGCGACCATGTGGAGAGGCACAGCCTGATCACCCGGAGTTCCAGGACATTGATCGGGAGGCGGGATTCCTCTGGGGTTCAGCGACCCTGCGTGGACTGAACACCCCAGACCCCCCCCCCCAACCGGTACGGCTGGCGTCCGTCGTGATCACCATCCAGTGAAAAGGAAGGAACGACTTCCCGGACAGAAGTGCCGGTGATCTCAGCCACCAAACCAGGAAGGTCTTGACCAGGTGGCTTACCCGGATTTGACAATCCAGGGATGATGGGCATTTGTCCCATTTGGACAGAATTTCGAAGGAGGCTACCATGAGGCCCAAGACTCGCATGCAAAAACGGAGTGACGACCATCTTTTGGATGTTAACTGCCGCACTGCAGCCCGAAGGGTTTGCAACATTTCCACAGGAAGGAAAACCTTTGCCTGTGGAGGAATCCAGAATCAACCCCAGATATACTAGGCGTTGAGTCAGGGCGAGCACCTTGGTGAACACCCTGGGTGCCGATGCCAGGCCAAACGGGAGGGCCCCAAACGGATAGTGGTCCTCCTCAACTGCGAAGCGCAGAAACCTCTGATGCCTGGAGCATATGGGAACATTAAAAAGTCCTTGATGTCCAGGTCGCCAGAAAGTCCCCTGGATGGAGAGCAGTGACTAAAGACCAAACCGACTCCATCCGGAATCTTTGTACCTTCACAAAGCAATTGAGGGCATTGAGATCCAGGATTGGACGAACCCCATCCTTCTTTGGCACTACGAACAGATTTGAGTAAAACCCCTGAAACCGTTCCTGCCCTGGGACAGGAATGATCACCCCGCGTTCCAGCAGATCCTGGACCGCCCCATATAGGGCATCCCGATGGGTCGGCTGAAGCTGGAGGGAAAGAATCTGTTCAGCGGACAAGAGAGAAACTCTATCTTGTAGCCTGAGGAGATTACTTGGCAAACCCACCGGTCGGAGGTCAGAGATGTCCACAGAGTCGCAAATTCGCAAAGACGTCCCCCTACCCAAGAGATGGGTGGGGGCAGACCTTCATGCGGATGTAGATTTGTCCACAAGCTTGTTGGGCTTGCAAAACCAAGGCCGCTTTTGTCCCTGAGCAGGCGCTTTATCGGGCTGGGATCTTTTACCTGCCGCCCTGGGTGGACGAAAAAACGCTTGTGTGTAGTAAAGGAGGGCCCTTGCCTATGCTGTGGCTCCTTACCCTTTTTGGATTGCGGAAGCAACGTGCTCTTACCTCCTGTGGCATCTTTAATGATGTCATCCAGATAGGCCCCAAAAAGTCTGTCACCCTTAAAGGCCAGATCCAGCAGGGCTTTCTTGGAAGATTGGTCCGCAGACCAGCACGTTAGCCAGATCAGGCGGCATAATGCCACCGCATAAACCAAGGCTCTAGACCGCAAGGGGATAGTATCCATGTCTGACTCGCAGACAAACTTAAGGCCCTGTACCAACTGGTCGGCCAAAGCTACCTCATTCGCAGGAGCCTCCCGCGCCTTTAACCCCTGGAGTAGCATCTTTGCCCACTCAGTAAGTGTCTGAGACACCAAAGCCCCAGCCAATGCTGGACGCACCGCTGAGCCCACTACTGTGTATAGGTAGCGAGCGAGTGCCTTCTTGTCCACAGGGTCCTTGAAGACAGGAGCCCCTTCCACTGGAATCGTGGTAACTTTGTCAAGTCTGGACACAGGGGGGTCCACTACGGGGGGAGAGGACCATTTTTTCAGGAAACTCTCCTCAAAGGGGTACCGGGCCGCAAAATTGTTTGGGGCTGCAAAAACCTTCAGTGGGTTTTCCCACTCCTTGTATAAAAGCTTATCAAGATAAGACACACAAGGAAACACCTTAGCAGTGCGGGCCGGCTTACGGTACCCAAAGGGGACCGCTGTCTCTGCCGCTTCTGCAGCATTTTCCAATTTCAGCGTATCCCGCACTGCAGTGATAAGGTCAGATACCAAAGCCTTTTCAAGTGTTGACTTGGATCTGGAGTCAGTCATTCTCACTGTCCGACCAGCCACGGTCCACAATCTCTGATGCATCAGAATCAGGACCATGAGCCACAGCCGGGCCTGACTCATGCGCCTGACACCCACAGGGACTCCAGGCAAGGTATCAATAGGCCACCCTCCTAGCTGTTACAGAGATGCAGGGTCTCCCAGAGGACTCAACACCCTCGGAACGGTACCGCTACTGCTGCTGCTGCTTCCGCCTGAGATGCTCTCCCACCGCTGCCTGTGTCAGTCTGATCCCGTCAGCATGTGTCTGTATACTTTCGCGCCTGTAGAATGCACCCTAGAGGCCGAAGACTTCCACAAAATGGCCGCCAAGCGGCCGTGCTGAAGAACCGTGTGGACCATAAGAAAATGGCCCCCGAGCAGTCGACAGAGGCCAAAGCGGCCGCGGACCACAAGAAAATGGCCGCCGAGCGGCAGTAGATCCATACAGGCGCGAACCACAAGAAAAGGGCCGCTGAGCAGTCGACAGAGGCCAAAGCGGGCACGGACCACAAGAAAATGGCCACCGAGCGGCGGTAAATCCATACAGGCGCGAACCACAAGAAAATGGCCGCCGAGCGATAGAGGCCAAAACAGACGTGGACCACAAGAAAATGGCCGCCGACAGCATGGAGGGAGAAAACACACACAGGTAAGCAGCACATGGACATATTTAATGACAGCCTACAGCGCAGCCCCCCAGCACCCAGCAACAAGCCTTGGCTTCACTGCCCAGGGAGGAAGGAAGGCAGGGAGAGAGGAAGGAAAGGCAAAACCACTTACTTGATCTCTCCAGGAATGTCCAGCCAAGTCATCCTGCCGAAGCAGGGGAGCTACTTACCTTTCCTGCGTGGATTATGCTGGAAGACATTCCGGACAGATCATCTTCCGCGCAGTTCCGGAGGTAACTGTCGGCCCGGCATGCTGTGATTGAGCCATAGAGACCGATCATATGCATGCCCTGGAGCATAAGCTCACCGGCCAATCGTGGAGCGACGGGCATGTCGTGGAAAACCCAGCACGTATCTAGGGTCGACACACGCTCGATGGCCGAAACTGGGGAAACTACAAGGATCTGGGATCCAGCCCGTCGCCCAGTCGGCAGTTGATCGAAGGAATAAAAAAAAAACGTAGAAAAAAAACCCCGGGACCAATGGGCCCGAAGGGAGTCATGTCCTTCTCCTATGCTAGGCAGAAAAAAACTGATCTGCGAGGTGTAGGGAGAGGGGTTATACCCAGAGGGTCCGTCCCCTGGGCGGTGCTGTAGAGGGTGTGGTGTGTTAACACTTTATACAAGTTTTCTGCCTAGTCACTCCTAAATGAAGGATAATACCCACTTGTCAAGAGGAAGCTGTGTTCGTCCATGAACAAAAAAGAGTAATACATTCACGGGGGGGGGGACAAAAAACTCTGCAAGTAAGCTTTTACAATGCCACTTTTTATTTGTTTTCATCTGCATTTTGGGGTCCCTGACTGTTAAGGGTTTTTTTTTTTTTTTTTTCTCTTGAATATAAGGTTAGCCAAATATACATTTTTAATCAACAGACTGTCAGTAGCCAAAGGGGATGAATGTCGGGAAACTTGCTACTGAAAAATGGCCCCGGGCTAAACTTTTTTGTGCATTTAATCCTCTATGTAGAAAATACAAATTTTTATTAATTCAAGTAGCCTGATACAAAACCCTCAACAACTTTAGTCTAAGCATATTCAATCACGGCTGACAAGCAAAATTTCCACTAGGTGGCAGAGTAGCACAAATAACTAATAAAAAAACAAAAAACAAACCTGTGACATTAGCAAATGCACTTTTTTTTTCCTTTACAGGCCCGTATTTTTATAATCTCAGTGCTTTGCTGGAAGCTGAAACCACACAGTGTGAGGTTTACCGGGAAACGTCTCATGAATTTTATAAGCCCAAGTAACATCAATGCAGCCACAACCAAATTAGCTGCCATATGGTAAAATAACAAATCTGCATAATTTAGGAGTACAGTGCAGAAGACGAAAGTTTGGATTGTACGTGAGAACAAATGAGCGTTTGTACAATAACTGCATACACATGACGGATTCAATCAATAACGGGGCATTTTTCATCAAAAATAGGATTTTTGTACTCACCGTAAAATCCGTTTCTCTGACGTCCATGGACTGACACAGCTGTCATACTGATTACGTGTGGGTATATGTCCCTGCTTGCAGGAGAAGACCTAGGCAGAATGTTAGATGTTAAAACATTCAAGAACAAACCAGAGCTGAACAGCCCCGCCCAGGGAGGTGGTCCCTGCGGACATTACCTTCCCACCTGCAGCTAGCAGACCTCAGTTCGTAACAAAGCAGTACAAACCTTAAAAGAAGGGTGGGTGCTGTGTTAGCCCATGGACGTCAAAGAAACGGATTTTACGGTGAGTACAAAAATCCTATTTTCTCTTATCGTCCATGGACTGACACAGCTGTCATACTGATTACGTGTGGGATGTCCCAAAGCAGTATAAGAAAAGGGTGGGAGCAAATAGTAAAGAAACAACCAAAACTTCACTCCAAACCAGCAGAGCTCCTCAACGGAGGAGTTGCAACATTAAACAGCGGCCTGCAACACTTTGCGGCTGAAGGAAGCATCCGAAGATGCAGCCACATCAACCATATAGAATTTTGAAAAGGCATGAACGGATGACCAGGTCGCCGCCTTGCACACTTGTGCAACTGACGCTTGATGTCCGAAAGCCCAGGAAGCACCAATTGCCCTGGTGGCATGCGCCGTAACCGGAAAGGGAGGGGCCACCCCCTTAATGGCATAGGCCTGTATAACAGTCTGACTGATCCATCTAGAAAAGGTGGCAGACGACACCGCTCGGCCCTGTTCGGACCATAGACAGACACAACTAGTGAGTCATATCACGTACCACATAAAATGTGTGAAGCGCAAACCCTCTGGAATGCGATGTGTGAGGACACAAGGACGAGAGGACAATGTCCACATGTAGGTGAAAAGCCGAGACCACCTTTGGCAAAAGGAAGGTCGCGGACGCAACATCGCCTTATCCTCATGGATGACCAAATAGGGCAACTTGCAGGACAAGGCCGCCAACTCAGACACCTGTCTGACAGAAGTAATGGCCACTAAGAAGGCCACCTCCTGAGGCCAGGTCAAGAGGAGAATATCTCTGATATTTACAAAGTGAGGTTCCTGGAGAACCGAGAGCACCAAATTCAAATCCTGAGGAAGGAGAGGAGGTTTCAACAGGAGGGAGCACATGGCGAACCCTCCGCACAAAAGGTGCTACCAAGGAATGACCCGCTAGCGGTTGCTGAAGGAAGACGGCCAAGGCCGAAAACTGACCCCTAATGGTACTCAAAGCAAGCATTTGGGTCACCCCACGCAGCAAGGACCGCAGGATACTGGGGACGGAATATGCCCGTAGACGCTAGTCCAGCTCATTGCATATAGCGATGTAAGCTTCCCAGGTACGGTGATAAATCTTTCAAGCAGAAGACTACCGTGCCCTGAACATGGTCGAAATGACCGAATCCGAGAGACCTCGGACTCTCAGCACCTGGCTTCCAATAGCTATGCCGTTAAGTCCGACTGTAAAACAGGATGAAAAATAGGACCTTGAAACAGAAGGTCCTCCCTTATTGGTAACCGCCAAGGAACGTCCGCGATGAGACATACCAGATCGGCGTACCAAAGACGCCGAGACCCACCCTGCGCAAGAGGATCACCGGAATCCCTTCGGCCACAGCCCTGCGCAGCAGGCGAGGAAGCAGCTGCAGCGGAGGATAACAGATATCAGGTGATAATGACCTCATGGGGCCCACCAACGGATCCGAGGCATCCGCCCAAGGATCCCTGGACCTGGCCACAAACCTTGACACCTTACGATTGAGGTCGAGAGGTCTTCAGGTCCACAACCGGCATGTCCAGGTATAAGGACCACTCTCCTGGTCCAGCATCTGGCGACTCCGATAGTCCGCCTGTCAATTGTCTACGCTTGAACGTAGACGGCCGATCTCC